>CM044313.1:83605000-84855000 GCA_024291935.2 Okapia johnstoni | reverse complement strand
AGCCACAGAGCCTCAATCCCACTTATATTTGGTACATTGTTATAGAAGATATTTATCTAATCAGAAAGAAAAAATAATTGTATCAAAGTAAATTTATCAACATCAAAAACAGATTAATGGCTCCCCGAAGATGTCCATGTCCCAATTCCCTGAACAGGGGGCAATGTTACATTGCATGGTAAAGAGGAAAGTAAATTGTAGCTGGAATTAAGGTTATTCATTATCTTAAACTAGGAAGAATGGCTTGAAGGAGCCAGGTGTGCCTAATGTAATCACAAGCGTCTTTAAAGGTGGATGTGACGGCAGAAGAAACAGTCAGAGTGATGTGAGCTGAGAGCTCCACCAGTCTTAAAAAGTCTTCCCCTCAAGAGTCACCAGAAAGGAACACAGACCTGCCAGTACCTTGGATCTAATTCAGGGGAGCGCCCAAGCTACAGAGAAGAAAGTAAGTTTGTGGGGGACTTTTTGGTTTGTTTTGGCTGTGCCAGACAGCATGTGGGAAAGTTTGTGTTTTAATCCACCCACTATGGTGATTTGTTACAGCAGGTCTAGAAAACGAAAACAGTGAGATTAAACCAAAGTAGTTTTCTGGTTTTGTTTATTTCCTTGTTTATTTTTCTCCGTATTCAATGATGGGATATTTACAGGGGAAACATTAACTTGGTTACACAGTAGTAGAAAGAAATGTGAATATGCTTGTAACTCTGACAAACAGCTCTCAAAGATGGAGAAATGACCAAATTTACATTTCCTGATAAATCTTTTCAAGTGCCTAATGAAATTTGAGTTTTCTTCTTACAACTTAAAGATATATTTTATCCATTCCCCTCAGAATCTACCCACTATCAGTTCTCCTAGTATCTTAATGTCTAGGCTTCATTTTTTTTTTTTTTTTTTAAGCTGAAAAGCAGTTTCATGTAGATCTTGGATAATCAACTGGTTTCTGAAACTCATTACCTCTGATAGCAAGTTAATTGCGTTCCCTTCCAACCTGTTTTGGCAAGAGCACACTATGTGTGCCCTTAATCTTTGTTTAGACTTTGCTATTTACATAGTCATTGAAATTAAATCCTTTGGGCTATCCTTTACTAATAACTTTCTTCTTTCATGTCCACCTGGTCTCAGGCCTCTTGAGCCTGGCTTTATTCTTTCCTTCACCTTTGCCGCAATCTTAGATTATTCTCACCATTTCTCACCTGGGCTATGGCAATAACATATAGTTGGTCTCTCTTGCTGCCATTCTATTTCCCTTCTAGATATAGGCATGTTCCTGTGACGCTTCCGTTTCAAAATCAATTTATTGGGAGTCATCACTGTATCTCTGCTCCCTGCTGGCCCTAGGCCCTCACCATTCCTCCTCTACAAGTTACATAACTGTGATCTGTTCATGCTCTGTGCTCGGCCATGTCCACCTCTTTGTGGCCCAATGAACTGTAGTCGGCCAAATTCCTCTGTCCGTGGAGTTTTCCAGGCAAGAAGACTGGAGCAGGTTGCCATTTCCTTCTGTAGGGGATCTTCTCAGCCCAGGGATTGAACCTTCATTGGCAGGTGGATTCTTTATCACTAGCACCACCTGGGAAGCCCTCTTTTCTACTGTAATGTCTAATAAAGAGCTTGGAAAACTTAATGTACCAAATAGTATGTGTAAATAAATATTTCAAAATAGTTAAAACCAATACTTTATACAGTAATGGATCAGAGATTATTTTGATCTTTGCCTTTTCTTCCTGTCAGTGGAATAACAGCATCTTTTTATCTCCTGCAGCTGAAGTTTCATTAATCACAATCAACACTCAATTATGTTCATTTTTAACAAACTAAAATTTGATCTGTGCAGTAAGAGACTGATAAAACTATTTTAAGAGGCTATTGTTAATTAACCTAGGACCAAGGAGACTGAAATTAGTACATCAAAGAATATACCTTCTGTCCAGTGACTTCTCTGTATCTTTTGTTCAATGAATAATTTTTAGCATTATTATTGAAAGCGGTGGCTTCACTCAGTCTATTGACATTGATATGATCTACTGTCCATAAAGTTATCAAAATGCTTAAACTGATGTTAACTCACCTTTAAAAGGGTGTTTCCTGGGATTAAAAAAAATAGGAAAAGTACAACAAAGCAGTTCACCATTCGTTGCCATCCTTAACCGTTGGTCCATACCTGATTATTCCTAACAGGCCATTGTTTTTCATTCTCTAAGTTTACTTTTTTTCACTTGCTAATATTACTATTTGTTTCATGGTTGATTAGTGTAACTTTTAATTATGGCACCCTGCCTTGCATGGAACCTAGTCAAACTGGCACTAACCCAGGCTTTAAATGGATCCTTGTTTGTTTTCCCTGAGCTCTTCCTGAGGGATAGAAAAGCAAAATGTTATTATAAAATTGTTACCTTGTTATAAAACCTCTCCATTTATAAATTATACAGTTTCAAGAAGTCTTATGCTATCTTTCAGATTACTTTACTAAGCACTAATGTTAATAAAAAGTATTAAAAAGGCACATAACTGATGATAAAAAGGCTGAGGTTTATAATAGAAATATAAGTTTTCTAGGTCACTCTGAGTATGCTCTCTTTAAAAAAAAAAAAAATAGACAAGTGTTTCTACTTAAGAGAATTTGGAGATTCTACCCTCCTTGTGAGAGGGTTGTAAGGATGACAAATGACCTATACGTCTATGCTGAGATTGGGATGGAGTTATATATCAGTGAAATAAACTAGTTTGGAGTGAAAATATATAGGCTCTTTTAAGATTTTGTACCTTGGATAAAACTTAACACAATAAAGATTCCATGAAAAATGCTAATAAAGTAGAAAATTCAAAGGAGAAGTGTTTGAAATTCCAGATTTTTCCTTTCTTAAGGAAAACTGCTGAGTGCTTAATCCTGGTTGCATTTTTTTTGTTTAAGAAACTTTGCTATTGCTGTCTTTAACCTTAGAAAATTATCTTTCGAATGAAAAATAATGCTTCATTTTATTTATCCTGTTATGAGACAACCTCTCTCAAAATGTTAGGTCATTCATTGCCAGTGAAGATGTGGAAATTTAGAAAGTTTACAGATTTATCCCAGCCCCCAAACCAGGAAGCATCAGAGTAGTTCTCCCAGACTAGCTTTCTCAACTACAAATCAAGTCTTAGCACTACATAATACAATGTATTAGTTTCCTTGTTTTTGTTGTTTAGTTGCTAAGTTATGTCCCAACTATTTTGCAACCCCATGGACTGTAACCCACTCAGCTCTTCTGTCCATGGGATTTCACAGGCAAGAATACTGGAATGGGGGCTATTACTCCAGGGGTTCTTCCTGAATCAGAGATCGAACCTGCATCTCTTGAATTGGTAGGCAGATTCTTTTACCAATGAGCCACCAGGGAAGCCCATTAGTTTCTTAGGGCTGTGGAAACAAAACACTATGAACTGTGTGGCTTCAACAAAAGAATGTTTTCTTTCACAGTTCTTGAGGTTAGAAGTCCAACATCAGGGTGTCAACAGGGTTAGTTCCCTCTGAGGGCTGTTAGGGGAAATCTGTTCAATGCCTCTCTCCTAACTTCAGGTAGTCTGGCAGGAACTTTTCATATTCCTTGGCTTCTGCTGCATCGCTCAGATCTCTGCCTTCATCATCATGTGACATTCTCCCAGTGTACATGTCTGCCTCTGTGCCTGCCTTTCCCCTTTTTGTGGTGTTGTTGTTCAGTTGCTCAGTTGTGTCCGACTCTTAGAGACCCCAAGGACTGCAGTACGCCAGACTTCCCTGTCCTTCACCATCTCCCGAAGTTTGCTCAAGTTAGTGGTCCGTTAAGTCAGTGAAGCCATCCAACCATCTCATCCTCTGTCATCCCCTATCCTCCTGCCTTCAAATTTGCCCAGCATCAGGATCTTTTACGATGAGTTGGCCCTTCCCATCTGGTGGCCAAAGTATTGGAGCTTCAGCATCAGTCCTTCCAATGAATATTCAGGATTGACTGCCTTTACGATTAATTGGGTTGATCTCCTTGCAGTCCAAGGGACTCTCAAGAGTCTTTCCAGAACCACAGTTCAAAGGCATCAATTCTTCAGCACTCAACTTTTTTTTATTGTCCATTTCTCACATCTGTACAAGACTACTGGAAAAATCATAGCTTTGAGTATAGGGAACTTTGGAGGCAAAATAATGTCTCTGCTTTTTAATATACTTTTTCTAGGTTTGTCATTGCTTTTCTTCCCCCATTTGAAAGATTCTAATTAAATTAGATTAGAGCTGTTAAGTAAAAACTGCACCAAACAGGATGAATGGCCAAAGAAGATTGTATTCAGGGATAATGCAAGAGGTGTCTAAACTATTACAATAGAGAAATTGAACTCAACTCTGTTGAGACAAATGGCAAGAGGATTTTTAAGCTCTGGGGTGAGCTGGTAAAAAAGTAGTGGCAGGGCTATTATTGGAGGGTGGTGGGGGTGCACTGGCTACTGTGATTAGGCCATCTGTGTCTGCTAATTGGGGCCTGTTGAAATCAGGTCCCTACCCTCCCACAGAGACTAGGAGATAGGGCCTCTGTCTTAATGATTATATTTCAAAGGGATGACTCCCAAGTCTTTGGGAAAGACATTCTTAGTTCTAAAGCAAGGTTATTTCAAGGTTGAAAAGCCTGGCAAGAGGCCGAGAGAGGATTTACATCTTAATAGAGCAGAAATAATTTACAATTGCAAGCTTTCTTTAATGTCTAAAATGAGAGGTCAGGCACCCAGAGATAGGAAGAAATCTATCTAGAGCTTACTCAAGCTAAGCAGAACTGTCAAGGTCCCTTTAAGAAGGAAGAGCCCACCCTAATGACAACATTGAATTTATTCCCCACCTAAAGACCCTCTTCTAAATACCCTCCCTTTCTGTGTTTAAGGTTAGCACTTCAACATATTTGAAACGGTGGTGGAGGTAGGGGAATTCAGCTCAAAACACATGGATATGTAACTCACTAATCACTGAAAAGGAAGAGAAATATTTCTAAAATATTTTTGATTCTTGAAATATTTTAATAGGTCAAACTAGAAAAGTTTTATAATAGAAAAGTATAATTTCCAATGTCACGTTGAATGCTATTTTGATGCCTTCTAATGTACAGCAGAATTTTATGAAAGGAGTAATAAATGTACAATAATGGCAAGTGAGTAAAGTGTTTTACCCATTATAATGTGGATGACAGAAATAAACTGTGAAAACAATTTATGAAAAATTAAATGTTAGATTTACTAATGTAATATAAAAATATCCTATAATAAATTTAGGTAAAACTCTCAAGATGAACAAATATAAGCAAAACAAACATTATTTCATATACTTGTATAATTATGCTCGGAAAAAGTTAAATTTTAAAAACATCAGATTTCCAGGACTCTTAGAAATTCTAATTCAGATGTTACATGTGTAAGATGTGTAATTTGTATGTAATCATATCCCATGTAGTGATGGTTTTTCAGTCACTAAGTTGTATCTGACTCTGTGATCCTGGGACTGCAGCACCATATGCTTCCCTATCTTTCAGTTTTTCTCCAAGTTTGCTCAAACTGATGTTCATTGAGTCAGTTCAGTGATGACCCCAGCCATCTCATTCTCTGTTGCCCTCTTTTCCACATCCCTCAGCCCTTCCCAGCATCTGGGTCTTTTCCAGTGAGTCAGCTCTTCACATCAGGTGGCCAAAGTATTAGAGCTTCAGCATCAATCCTCCAGTGAATATTCAAGGTTGCTTTCCTTTAGGATTGACTGGTTTGAACTCCTTGTCCAAGGGACTTTGAAGAGTCTTCTCCAGCACTACAGTTTGAAAGCATCAGTTCTTCAGTGCTCAGCCCTCTTTATGGTCCAGCTCTCAGAACCATGCATGACTACTGTAAAAACCATAGCTTTGTTTGTATGGACCTTTGTTGGCAAAATGATGTCTCTGCTTTTTAACTTGCTGTCCAGGTTTGTCATGGCTCCAATGAGCAAGTGTCTTTTAATTTCACAGCTGCAGTTAAACATCCACAGTGATTTTAGAGCCCAAGAAAATAAAGTCTGTCACTGATTCCATTGTTTCCCCATCTATTTGCCATGAAATGATGGGACCCGATGCCATGATCTTCAGTTTTTGAATGTTGAGTTTTAAGCCAGTTTTTTCATTCTTCTTTCACTTTTATCAAGAGTTTCTTCAGTTCCTCTTCACTTTCTACCATAAGGATGGTGTCATCTGCATATCTGAGGTTATTCATATTTCTCCCGGCGATCTTGATTCCAGCTTGTGAGTCATCCAGACTGGCATTTCTTATGATGTACTCTGCATGTAAGTTAAATAAGCAGGGTGACAATATACAACCTTGATGTATTCCTTTCCCAATTTGGAATCAGTCGGTTGTTTCATGTCCAGTTCCAACAGTTGCTCCTTGACCTGCATACAGGTTTCTCAGAAGGCAGGTAAAGTGGTCTGGTATTCTCATATTAAGAATTTTCCAGTTTGTTGTGATATATACAGTTTGTTTTAATCCTATGTGATTATTATTGAGGATTTTTTGACAAAATAAGATCTAAAGTCCTTTAAAAAATGGAAACAGGAAACTTTTCTTAAAGGTAAGAAATTTGATCAACTTTGGGAGAAGATTATTTCTGCAAAAGTGCATCATGAACTTGTTCATATCAAATATGGTTAAATCTAGCTGGAAAATTTTAAAAAAAACTATTTCATGCAATAGGAAATTACATGATTTTTCCTAATAATAATGGTCTTTGGGGCTGAATATACAGCTTCTGACTAATCCTTTTCTTCCAATGTATGTATTAAGTGCTTAAAATATGTTAAACATTAAAACTGAAATACTGTTGTCTCTTCCTTTAAATCATCTTCTTCATTGCTTAGTAGATAATTTAGAAACTTGCAGCTTTTCCGTATATAGAAACAGAAGGTATGGGTGATATTTGTGTTACATATCTGTATGTAACTCTACTTCAATAACTGTTAAAATTATTATTGGTCTTCCCTGATGGCTCAGTGGTAAAAAAAACAAAACTGCCTGCTAATGCAGGAGACATCAGTTCGAGCCCTGGGTCAGGAATGAACCCCTGGAGAAGGAAATGACAACCCACTCCAATATTCTCGCATGGGAAATCCCATGAATGAGGAGCCAGGTGGGCTACAGTTCCTGATATTATAAAAGAATCAGACATGACTTGGCACCTAAAAAAACAACCACCATGAATAATTATTCATGGTGGGACATATTTGTGGACTTATTTTGGAGCCTGTGTATAGAATAACAAGCCTATATGTAGAATAACAGGCCTATCTTCTGAAGTTGATCATTCCATAGATCCAATGAAAAGGGCGTTGCATATCTCTTAGCTCAGAAATGAACTTGAGTTGGTGGTCCCTAGCTTGGAAACAGTGTAAGATAATATCTTGAAATTGGTTTTATTTCTTGGAGGCTAGTTTCACTGTGAAGGTAAAAGATGGAGATAGACATGGAGCTAGACTCAAAGCTAGAAAATAAGCAAAAAGCTGGCAAAGTTGTACCACCCCTAAGACCTCAAGAAGTTAATCATATTATTTTCCTGGGCTTCCAAAGCATAAAATAGCATTGCAGCTACACTTCAAGTTGTAAGCATATCACTTATTGAAAGTTGAAGGCATGTTACCATAACTTGAGCATTCTGTACTGAAATCCATGAAACAAGAAAAAGAAACTGAGGGAAACTTACCTTAAGTTCAGTTCAGTTGCTCAGTTGTGTCTGATTCTTTGCTACACCATGGACCACAGCACATCAGGCCTCCCTGTCCATCATCAACTCCCACAGTTTACCCAAACTCATGTCCATTGAGTCGGTGATGCCATCCAACCATCTCATTCAATGTCCTCTCCTTCTCCTGCCTTCAATCTTTCCCAGCATCAGGGTATTTTCAAATGAGCCAGCTCTTCGAATCAGGTGGCCAAAGTAATGGAGTTTCAGCTTCAACATCAGTCCTTTCAATGAACACCAAGGACTGATCTCCTATATGATGGACTGGTTGGATCTCCTTGCAGGCCAAGGGACTCTCAAGAGTCTTCTCCAACACCACAGTTCAAAAGCATCAATTCTTCGGCGCTCAGCTTTCTTAACAGTCCAACTCTCACACCCATATATGACTACTGGGAAAACCATAGCCTTGACTAGACGGACCTTTGTTGGCAAAGTAATGTCTGCTTTTTATTATGCTGTGTAGGTTGGTCATAACTTTCCTTCCAAGGAGCAAGTCTCTTTTAATTTCATGGCTGCAATCACCATCTGCAGTGATTTTGGAGCCCCCCAAAATAGTCTCTCACTGTTTCCCCTCTATTTGCCATGAAGTAATGGGACCAGATGCCATGATCTTAGTTTTCTGAATGTTGAGCTTTAAGCCAACTTTTTCACTCTCCTCTTTCACTTTCATCAAGAGGCTCTTTAGTTCTTCTTCACTTTCTGCCATAAGGGTGGTGTCATCCGCATATCTGAGGTTATTGGTATTTCTCCCGGCAATCTTGATTCCAGCTTGTGCTTCCTCCAGCCCAGCGTTTCTCATAATGTAGTCTGCATGTGAGTGAAATAAGCAGGGTGACAATATACAGCCTTGACATACTCCCTTTCCTATTTGGAGCCAGTCTATTGTTCCATGTCCAGTTCTACCTGTGGCTTCCTGACCTGCATACAGATTTCTCAAGAGGCAAGTCAGGTGGTCTGGTATTCCCATCTTTTGAAGAATTTTCCACAGTTTATTGTGATCCACACAATCAAAGGCCTTTGCATAGTCAATAAAGCAGAAATAGATGTTTTTCTGGAACTCTCTTGCTTTTTCGATGATCCAACAGATGTTGGCAATTTGATCTCTGGTTCCACTGCCTTTTCTAAAACCAGCTTGAATATCTGGAAGTTCACGGTTCACATATTGGTGAAGCCTGGGTTTGAAAATTTTGAGCATTACTCTACTAGCGTGTGAGATGAGTGCAATTGTGTGCTAGTTTGAGCATTCTTTGGCATTGCCTTTCTTTGGGATTGGAATGAAAACTGACCTTTTCCAGTCCTGTAGCCACTGCTGAGTTTTCCAAATTTGCTGGCTTATTGAGTGCAGCACTTTCACAGCATCTTCATCTAGGATTTGAAATAGCTCAACTGGAACTCCATCACCTCCACTAGCTTTGTTCGTAGTGATGCTTCCTAAGGCCCACTTGACTTCACATTCCAGGATGTCTGGCTCTAGGTGAGTGATCACACAATCATGGTTATCTGGGTCATGAAGATCTTTTTTGTACAGTTTTCTGTGTATTCTTGCCATCTCTTCTTAATATCTTCTACTTCTGTTAGGCCCATGCCATTTCTGTCCTTTATTGAACCCATCTTTGCATGAAATGTTCCCTTTGTATCTCTAGTTTTCTTGACGAGATCTCTAGTCTTTCCCATTCTGTTGTTTCCTCTATTTCTTTGTATTGATTGCTGAGGAAGGCTTTCTTATCTCTCCTTGCTGTTCTCTGGAACTCTGCATTCAGGTGGGTATGTCTTTCCTTTTCTCCTTTGCTTTTTGCTTCCCTTCTTTTCCCAGCTATTTGTAAGGCCTCCTCAGATAGCCATTTTGCTTTTTTGCATTTCTTTTTCTTGAGGATGGTCTTGATCCCTGTCTCTTGCACAATGTTATGAACCTCCTTCCATAGTTCATCAGGCACTCTGCCTATCAGATCTAGTCCCTTAAATCTATTTCTCACTTCCACTGTATAAATGTAACGGGTTTGATTTAAGTCATACCTGAATGGTCTAGTGGTTTTCCCTAGTTTCTTCAATTTAAGTCTGAATTTGGCGCTAAGGAGCTCATGATCTGAACCACAGTCTGTTCCCAGTCTTGTTTTTGCTGACTGTATAGAGCTTCTCCATCTTTGGCTGCAAAGAATATAATCAATCTGATTTAGGTGTCGACCATCTGGTAATGTCCGTGTGTAGAGTCTTCTCTTGTGGTGTTGGAAAAGGGTGTATTCTATGACCAGTGCGTTCTCTTGGCAGAACTCTATTAGCCTTTGCCTTGCTTCATTCTGTACTCCAAGGCCAAATTTGCCTGTTATTCCAGGTGTTTCTTGAGTTGCTACTTTTGCATTCCAGTCCCCTATAATGAAAAGGACATCTTTTTTGGGTGTTAGTTCTAGAAGGTCTTGTAGGTCTTATTAGAACCATTCAACTGCAGCTTCTTCAGCATTATTGGTCGGGGCACAGACTTGGATTACCATGATATTGAATGGTTTGCCTTGGAAACAAACAGAGATCATTCTGTCGTTTTTTGAGATTGCATCCAAGTACTGCATTTCAGGCTCTTTTGTTGACCATGATGGCTACTCCATTTCTTCTAAGGGATTCTTGCCCACAGTAGTAGATATAATGGTCATCTGAGTTAAATTCACCCACTCCCGTCCATTTTAGTTCATTGATTCATAAAATGTCGACCTTCTGTCTTGCCATCTCCTGTTTGACCACTTCCAATTTGCCTTGATTCATGGACCTAACATTCCAGGTTCCTATGCAACATTGCTCTTTACAGCATCAGATCTTGTTTCTATCACCAGTCACATCCACAACTGGGTGTTTTGGTTTTGCTTTGGCTCTGTCTTAAAGTTACCTTAATATTAGTGAAAGTCTCATAAAATCATGTTTAGCATATTTAAATCAAATACATAAATGATTTTACCTCCGCATATTTACATTTTTGTATAACATGCTGAACTCTTACATCTAATGCTTATAATGTCTCTGTTGTGTATTTCCCTCATTGGTATTCTAAAAATTGTTAGAAATATTAGCAAAAGTTGTTGCCTTACATAGCATTGTATAGTACACTTTAACGAATGCTTATTATGTAAAAGGCATCACTCTTCAGAGTTTCCCTGTATTTGCCTAACTCTTACCAGTTTATATAGATCCTCACAAATGAATAAAGCGATACATGGAGAACCTGAATGTCTTTCTCAAGGTCAAATACGTAATGGTTGATGTCATAAGATTCCCAGCCAAATGTCTGTTTTGTTATGTCAGGAAACCTTAAACTTAAATGTTTAATTTCACAAGTATAACACACTTATATATATTATATAAATATTTTGAAAAACACCCCAAATCTCAAGCAGGTAGGTTAGTAGTAAAAGTTTTTTGTTTTTTTTTTAATCTTGATGGTTCTTAATATTCTGTCATTACAGGTTGTGACAAAACAGCCTCTAAGCTATCCTAAGTGTGATAATGAGTTTACTACATGCAACTCTGTATCTCTCCCTCACTAAGGAATAATATAGCAGTGGACTAGGAGTACATGAAAGAGGTGGTACTACAGAGATTTACAGTCCCTGAAAGTTACATTGAAATATAAATTATTTGCTGTACTATGCAGGATATATTTTTAGTGCCCCTAAAAACAGTTACCCACCCTGCATGGAAGTCATCCGTGAGACTGATTCTGGTATCCTCTTGTAGTTCTAGGTTTGTCCAATGGGGAACAGCAGATGGCTGTTGGCGGAAATGTGAGTAGTAAATCTGGATATTTATTTGCTTACCATCTTGGGGATTACCACAGGCTGATTACTGACTGGATCCAAGAGCACAGCTTCTGGTAGTCAGTTGTTTGGATACAGTTCATGACTGTGTTCCACGTCATAGCCATTCTAAACGTCTCTTGAGAGCTAGGGGTGTTAAGAGTTCTGTTTTTGCCAGCTCCAAAGTATTGCACTAATTTTGTGGGTTTTCCATACCCTGGCTTTATCTTGTAATTTTTTTTTCCTTTATTAAGCTCTTCCAAATTACGAAATTTCCATGCGCCATCTGTTTCCTGTAGGAACCCTGCCTGATACCTTCACTATAATTGAAAATAACTTAATTATGGTATCACTTTGATTTTTCCTTCAGCCAAACATTTAAATCACCCCCTATTTTATTCCGGTATTATCCATCACTATATACTTTCATGTATTCCAATGCATAACAGATTAGATTATTATGCAGTAAATTGTCACTCTTCTGCCCCACCAAAGTAATACTCCTTTGGACAATGTAAACCTCCAGGCATAGTGTACAGTCTACTGTTTGGGTTTAATCATATCACGAGATTCAGTCAAGAAAGGATCAGCAAGTGTGATGAAATCAGAGCTTTTAAATATTCTACTGGATTTACTTACTCACCCATGCTTCTATTATCTATGATGCTAAGAAAATGTCTTGGGTTGATGCTGCTTCCAGAGGAACAAGGAGATACATGGAGCATATTTGGACCCAATTCACAGAGTCTCAGTAGAGTTATACACAGTAAGACATATGATGGGATTAGCATAGTGTCTTTAACACACAGTGCTAGTTGTAGCTCTTATCACCTGATTTGAACATGCACTTCTATAAATATATTTTTACCTAATTTTTTCCATTTGCTTGTGATAAAAGCCAGTTTCAAAGTCACATTTGAATCTAAGTTTCTACACGGATAGCCTGTGGTTTTTATTTGCTGGGGGAGGTGGAATCAGCATAACACACAAATATTATATTGATTATTACTGAGATTTTTGCCTATGCCTCAAGAATGTCACTAGGAGAGATACATTAACTACTTAAAGAATTTATGTATTTGACTCTTCAAGCTGAAGTGAATAATTAGAAAACTGAAGATGGCATATTCATATTTTACTTTGAATGTTTAAATCAACAGCCTCTAATAATCACACATACCCTTTTCTCCTTCCTCCACCTGCCCTTGAGTCTCTGCCAAAACATGAGTGTGAACGCCTGTCTATAGTAAGCTCTGAATGAAGAGTCTTTGCATTTCTTAAAAAAAAAAAAAGTTTGAGGTAATTGGAACACTGTCCTGTACCTGTCAAATTGGTTTAGTAACAAAATGTTTGCTATGTGTGCATTTCCTAAAAGAATGTTTATTACTATGCAAGATTTTTGATCTATAAAGAAGACTAAAAAACGGTCTGTTTTGGAAAGACCTCCAGTCCATTCTGGGAAAGAGTTGCACAGTAGGTGGTTTTAATTCATTTTAACAGATTTAGTAAATGAATGTGAATTATAAAAGCACAGAACAGTGCATGAATCCTTTAATATTAGCACAGTATTAGTCTGATTTGAATGACACCTATTCTTTTTGGGCTCAGCTTTGCATCGCTTATGCCTGCTTTAAAAATTAAATTACACTATCTTTGCAGCTTCTCAATCTTCCCCAATAAATTTATGTATTCTAAGTTACAGGGAAACAACACAGTTAGCTTTAAAATGCCTAATATATAAATAGATCAATCATAATCCCTAATTATTCAAACTCTCCCCATCTTGGTCTTGACTTTTAATGAAAGAAGTGTATTCTCTCTTGTTTAGGGTTAATACCCGTTTATTGTTATGGTCCTTAGCCCTTTATATTTCTTCACAAATCTTACGTAAATTTCTTCAGCAAGTATTTATTAGCATTATTACTCTAGACAATGAGTCAAGTTTACAAGACAGGTAAAATACAGTCTATATTCTAGTAGAGGAAACCAACATAAAAATAGAATACAGTCTTTTGATTGTGAAAATTTCCAGATATTTTCTACCAGTTTACCTTTCACATTTATTTATTCGATCTTCATTGTATACATGGTTCCGTTTCTCCATTATACAAATATGTTCTAAGTGTATGTCCTAAGCAAACCATTCATTTACCTCAAAGAAAAAGAAACAAATGATACTTCAGTTACTTTCCTATCTTCCTGCTTCCCTTCAAACCACTATCAGACTTGCTAATTCTCTGATCACCTTCAACACTTAATACATTGGACCTCTGGTTTTCCTCCAACATTCCCTGGAAATCACTCTTACTGAAGCAACTGCGCCCTGTGATTTTTCTCAGTCAGTGACCCCTGTATCTTTAGGATTTAGATTACAGATAAATTCCCATGTACTAAATATAATTCAATCTTTTTGTTTCTAACTCAAGAAACCTCAACAAATCAAAGTACATGAAAGTTTTATAACAACTCATTTCGGCTCTCAATTATATTGAAAATGAAGTTACTTGAAAAAGTACAGTAGAAAAGCAATGACTTAAAGAAAAAGTATGTTACCCTTTGGCAAATATTTAGAACATTTTGTGAAATAATATCTTCCTTTTGAGGTCTACTACTTTTAACTATCATTATCCTTTAAAACATCTGACCACTAACTCCTGGAAAACAGTTCTTGCTTATGGGGTGGATGTGTGTGCTGTGTACCACAGTCACTCTTATCCTTTATACTGAATAGGTACATAAGCTTTGGTTTTATATGCCGTAATAGCATAACTACAAATTAAGAATTTTTAAGAATTAATGTTTAATCTGAGAATGGAAATTTAAAGTGTATGCAAATCACACCTGTTAGAGTGTGGCAAAAAATAAGCTCTCAAAAGATAGTGATTGTTTCATGCAATGATTAGGTTATTCTTTTTTTTCCCCCCAATATACCTATTAAGAATATTTTGAAATACCTCTAAACTGATGTTTTTGTCTGGAAATAACATTAACCTTGGTATTTCTTAGGCTTCCCTTGTGGCTCAGCTGGTAAAGAATCCGACTGCAATGCAGGAGACCTAGATTTGATCCCTGGGTTGGGAAGATCCCTGGAGAAGGGAAAGGCTACCCACTCCAGTATTCCCGCCTGGAGAATTCCATGGACTGTATAGTATGTGGCATAGTAAAGAGTGGGACCCGACTGAGCGACTTTCACTTTCACTTAGTATTCCAGTGAGAATTATGCTTGCACCTCAAGAAAAGTGAAGAAGAAAATTACTTTTTTACTAGTAGGGAATGAAATTGAGCATTTGAGGGGAAGGTAAATCTTATTTCCCTTGAGGAAGGTAATGTCCACCGACTGAGGATAAGTGCTGGCCGAAGGAAGTGGTCAAATACAGATACAGTCAGCTGTCCATATCTGTGGGCTCTGCATCTGTGAATTCAACCAATCACAGACTGAAAATATTTAAAATTTATGAAAGTTCCAAAAAGCAAAATTTGAACTTGCCATACCCTGGACCGTTTACATAGCATTTACATTGTATCAGGTATTATAAGTAACCTGCTGCTGCTGCTGCTAAGTGGCTTCAGTCGTGTCTGACTCTGTTCAACCCCATAGACGGCAGCCCACCAGGCTCCGCCGTCCCTGGGATTCTCCAGGCAAGAACATTGGAGTGGGTTGCCGTTTCCTTCTCCAGTGCATTAAAGGGAAAAGTGAAAGTGAAGTCGCTCAGTCGTCCGACTCTTAGCGACCTTGTGGACTGTAGCCTACCAGGCTCCTCCGTACATGGGATTTTCCAGGCAAGAGTACTGGAGTGGGGTGCCATTGCCTTCTCCGTATAAGTAACCCAGAGATGATTTAAACTACACAGAAGGATGTGTGTAGTCCATATGCAAATACTAGACTGTTTTATACAAGGGATTAGAATACCTGCACATTTTTACATCTACAAGGGTCCTAGAATCAACCCTTCCTGGGTATTGAGGGATCATAGATCCCTTTAAAATTCTTCAGGGAGATGAACCAATACAGGTATGTTATGTTTATAGAAATGCTAAAAATGAAGCCAGAGCATATATAGAAGTAAATTGAATTGGCTATGTGTCATGTATAGAAAGTGATGCAGTATGTTTAAGAAGATAGGCAATTAGAAATAAGAACCCCCCTGAAACTCACCCTTTTTTTTCTATTTAAATTTTTAAAATTTCTAATTGAGTTATAATTGTATACACATATTGTTTGTATAAGTTCTTTGTACTAATATATTTTGGGTATTAAGCACTTGTTCAACATGTCATTTGCAAATATCTTCTATTAAGTATGGGGCCTTTTATGTTCAGTTTACTTCACTGTGCAAAAGCTTCCTAGTTTAACATAGTCCCATGTATTTATTTTTGCTTTTGTTTCCCTTGCCAGAGGAGACATACAAAAAAATTACTTCTAAGATAAATGTCAAAAAACATATTGCCTAAGTTTTCTAGTAGGAGTTTTATGGTTTTAGCCCTTAAATTTAAATCTTTAATCTATTTTAAGTTTCCATATATGCTGTGAGATAATAGTCCAGTTTAAATCTTTTGCATGTAGCTGTTATGTTTTCACAGCACCATTAATTGAAGTATCTCTTTTCCCCATTGTATAATCTTGCGTCCTTTGTTGCAGACTAATTGACTAAATAAGTATGGGTTTATTTCTAGACCCTCTGTTCTGTTCCTTTGACCTATGTGTCTGGTTTTCTGTTCCTTTGACCTATGTGTCTGGTTTTATGTCCGTACTCTATTGTTTTGATTTTAGGATAGTTTGGAACTGGGGAACATGATACTTCCAGATTTGTTCTTAAGATTACTTTGGCTATTTAGGGTCTTTTGTGATTGCATATAAAACCTTAGAATTATTCTAGTTCTATAAGGAAAGCCTTTGGTATTTTTATAGGGATTGCATTGAATCTGTAGATTGCCTTGGAGTTTGGTTATCTTAAAAATTTTCTTTTAATCCATGAAAATCCGTGAGGATTTTAATCCACAGTATATTTCTCCATTTGTCTGTTTCATCTTCAGTTTCTTTCATCAGTATAATAGTTTTCAAAGCACAAGTCGTTTATCTATTTGGTGAAATTTATTCCTAGGAATTTTATTCTTTTTGGTACAGTTGTATGTAAGTGGGATTGTTGATGTCTTTTTGTTAGTTTGTTGTGTGTGCTGTGCTAAGTCGCTTCAGTCATGTCTGACTCTTTGAGATCCCATGGACTATAGCTTGCTGGACTCCTCTGTCTATAGGATTCTCTGGGCAAGAATACTGGAGTGGGTTGCCAGGCCCTCCTCCAGGGGTTCTTATAGGCCCAGGAGTCGAACTCCGAGTCTCTTATGTCTCCTGCATTGGCAGGAGTGTTCTTTACCACTAGTGCCACTTGGGAAAAGAGTATATAAAAATGCAACAGATTTTTGCATATTGACTGTGTACTCTTGCAACTTTATTGAATTTGAGGTCTGTTTTGGGATGGAGACTTTACGATTTTATATATAATCATATTATTCACAGATAACTGACAGTTTTACTTCCTTTTCCAATTATTATTTTTCCTTGAATGCATTTTATTTATTTTCCTTGTCTAATTGCTCTGGCTAAGACTTACAATACTATGGTGAATAAAAGGGGCAAGAGTGGGCATCCTTGTTTGGGTTCCTGATCTTAGAGAAAATACTTTTAGGTTTTCACTGTTGAATGTTACATGAGCTGTGTGTTTGACATACGGCTTTTATAAGGTTGAGGTATGTTTCTTCTATATGTACATTGTTGAAGGTTATTATAATAAATGTATTATTGTGTCAAACTTATCCTGCATCTATTGATCATATAAATTTTACTCAATTTATTGTGGTATATTAGGTTGATTTGCAGATACTGAACCTTCCTATTATCCCTGGGATTAATTTTACTTCAACATTTTATGGATGATTCTTTTAATGTATTTTTGAGTTCAGTTTGCTAATATTTTGTTGAAGATTTCTGCATCTATGTTCATCAGGAATATTGGTCTTTAATTTTTGTGTGTATGTGCATGGTGTCTGGTTTTGGGATCAGCATGATGCTGCCCTAGTAGAATGATTTTGGAGGCATTCCTTCCTCTTGGATTGAGAGAGACAGGTATTAACTTTCCTTTAAATGTTTTGTTGACTTCACCTGTGAAGTTTTCTGGTCCTGGACTTCTGTTGGCCTGGAGTTTTCTTTTGTAATTCAGTTTAACTGGTAATCAGTTTGTTTATATTTATTGTTTCTTCCTGATTCAGTCCGGAGAATTTACATTTCTAGGAATTTATCTAGTTCTTCTAGGTTGTCTGTTTAATTAGCATGTAACTGTGTTCAGTACTCTTTTCTCAACATTTGTTTTCCTGTGGTGTTGGTTATAATTTATTTCTTATTTTATCCGAACCTCTTTTTTCCTTGATGCGTTTTGTTAAGGCTTTATTACTTTTGTTTTCTAAGTAACAGTTCTTAAGTTTTTTTTTTCCCCCATTCTCTATTTTATTTCCACTCTGATCTTTCTTTGCTTGTACTAACATTGGGTTTTGTTGGTCCTTTTTCTAGTTTCTTTAGAGATAAATAGGTTATTTCAGATTTGTTTCCTGAGCTATACTTGCATCACTATAAACTTGAATCTTAGAACTGCTTTTGCTGTCTGCCATAGATTTTGGATCATTTTATTTGTGTTTTCAAGTCTCCAGGTATTATCTTTTATTTCTCAGTAACCCATTGGTTGTTCAGTAGCATGTTTAGATGCCATATGTGTATTTCTTTCAGTTTTGGTTTTCATGTAGTTAATATTTAGTCTCATACTGCTGGTGGTTGGAAGACATGCTTGATGTTTAAAACTTAAATTTATTGAAACATATGATCTATCCTGGATAACGTTCCATGTGTACTTGACAAGAATGTGTTTTTTCCTATCTCGGAAATATATCTATTAATTTTTTATCTTTTAATTGTATACTATATCTGATCTAACATGTCATTTAAGGATAGTGTTTCCTCTTTGATTCTTTTATGTCTGTATGATCTGTCCATTGACATAAGTGGGATGGTAAAGTCCCTTACTACAATATTGCCAATTTCTCCCTTTGTTTCATCTTATTTGCAAAGAGTCGGACATGACTGAGCAACTGAACTGAACTGGATTTAGATATGCTCAAGTAGCTCAGACAGTGAAGAATACACTGGCAATGTAAGAGACTGAGGTTCAGTCCCTGGGTTGGAAAGGTCCTATGGAGAAGAGAATTGCTAGCCACTCAAGTATTCTTGCCTGGAGAATTCCACGGAAAGTGGAGCCTGGCAGGCTACTGTCCATGGGGTCACAAGGAGTTGGACATGACTGAGCAACAAACACTTCACTTCTTCACATGTTGGCCGTATAGATATTTACAATTGTCCTATTTTCTTCTATTTATTTTTGGTCATTATGTAATGACCTTCCTGGAAAAGATGAGTTTTCATTCCAATCCCTAAGAAAGGCAATGCCAAAGAGTGCTCAAACTACTGCACAATTGCACTCATCTCACATGCTAGTAAAGTGATGCTCGCTCAAAATTCTTCAAGCCAGGATTCAGCAGTACACAAACCGTGAACTTCCAGATGTTCAAGTTGGTTTTAGAAAAGGCAGAGAAACCAGAGATCAAATTGCCAACATCTGCTGGATCATCTAAAAAGCAAGAGAGTTCCAGAAAATCATCTATTTCTGCTTTATTGACTAGGCCAAATCTTCAACTGTGTGGATCACAATAAACTGTGGAAAATTCTGAAAGAGATGGGAATACCAGACCACCTGACCTGCCTCTTGAGAAATCTGTATGCAGGTCAGGAAGCAACAGTTAGAACTAAACATGGAACAATAGACTGGTTCCAAATAGGAAAGGGAGTATGTCAAGGCTGTATATTGTCACCCTGCTTATTTAACTTATATGCAGAGTACACCATGAGAAATGCTGGGCTGGAAGAAACACAAGCTGGGATCAAGATTGCAGGGAGAAATATCAATAACCTCAGATATGCAGATGACACCACCCTTATGACAGAAAGTGAAGAAGAATTAAAGAGCCTCTTGATGAAAGTGAAAGAGGAGAGTGAAAAAGTTGGCTTAAAGCTCAACATTCAGAAAACTAAGATCATGGCATCTGGTCCCATCACTTCATGGCAAATAGATGGGAAAACAGTGAAAACAGTGGCTGACTTTATTTTTCTGGGCTCCAAAATCACTGCAGATGGTGACTGCAGCCATGAAATTAAAAGACACTTGCTCCTTTGAAGGAAAGTTATGATCAACCTAGACAGCATAGTTAAAAGCTGAGACATTACTTTGCCAACAAAGGTCCATCCAGTCAAGGCTATGGTTTTTCCAGTAGTCATGGATGGATGGGAGAGTTGGATGGTGAAGAAAGCTGGGCGCCGAAGAATTGATGCTTTTGAACTGTGGTGTTGGAGAAGACTCTTGAGAGTCCCTTGGACTACAAGGAGATCCAACCAGTCCATCCTAAAGGAAATCAGTCCTGGGTGTTCATTGGAAGGTCTGATGTTGAAGCTGAAACTCCAATACTTTGGCCACCTCATGAGAAGAGCTGACTCATTTGAAAAGACCCTGATGCTGGGAAAGATTGAAGGCAGGAGAAGAAGGGGACGACAGAGGATGAGATTGTTGGATGGCATCACTGACGCAGTGAACATGAGTTTGGGTAATCTCTGGGAGTTGGTGATGGACAGGTAGGCCTGGCATGCTGTGGTCCATGGGGTCACAAAGAAGCGGACACAACTGAGTGACTGAAGTGAACTGAATGTCCTTCTTTTTCATTTTTTAGCCTTTTGTTTTTTTAATAATGTATTATCTGATAGAAATTTTTCTACCTAGTCTCTTTTCATTTTCTGTCACGTGGAATGCCTCTTTTAATTCCCTCAATTTCAGTCTGTGTTTGTCCTTACATCTGAAGTGATTCTCTAATAGGCTGCATAAATATGGAGCCTTTTTAGCATTCAGTCAGTCACGTTTTTGGTTAGACTTAGTCCACTTACTGTCATTTTGTTCACTGTTTCTCGGGGAATTCTTACAGATTATTTTTGTTTATTTATTTTGTGACTTTATGGCTACTTTTAACGTTTGGATTCCTCTTTTGGCTTGTATTTATCTATGATAGGTTTTGAATAGTGTTTATGAGGTTTTAATATAAAAATATGATTACTTAAAGTTATTTCAAGTTTGAACACATTCTAACCACCCTGTATTCTTACTCCTCCCACCAAGTTTGTTTTTGATGTTATATTTTACATCTTTCCGTGTGTGTATTCTTTATATACTCATTGTAAACATATTTTACTACTTTTGTTCTTGATAGTTTTCTGTTTTATTAGTTTATTTTAAGCCTTTATTGCATGTTTGCCATTACCAGTGAGATTTTTCTTTTATCATTTTCATGATAGGTGTAGCCTTTCTAGGTGTAGCCTTTCCCACTTAAAGAATTATTTTCATTTCCTGTAAAGCCATTTTAGTGATGTTAAAATCAGCTTCTGCTTGTCCATAAAATTGTTTATCTCTACTTAAAATTTAAATAGTAAGTTTGCCAAGTAGAATATTCTTGGTTTCAGGATATTTCCATTTCATCACTTTGAATATAATGTGCCACTGCCTTTTGACCTGCAAAGTTTCTGCGGGAAAGTCAGCTAGTAACTTTATGGGAATTTTCTTACATGTAACTCACTATTTTACTCTTGCTTTCAAGATTCTTTCTTTTAATTTTTGACATTTTAATTACATTGTGTCTTGGTATGGCCTACTTTGGGTTCATGTTGTTTGAGACTCTCTGCTTCTTGGACTTGAGGATCTTTTTCTTCAGGTTTGGGAAGTTTTAAGCTATTATTTCTCCCTCTTTCTCTCTTCCCTTTCCTCCTATAATGCAAATGTTGGTAGGCTTAATGTTGTCACAGATGTCTCTCAAACTATCCTCATTTCTTAAAATTATATTTTCCTAATCATATTGAGTTTAGCAAGCTGAGTGAACAGCTTGTGTCTTCCAGATCACTAACCAGTTTCGCCGTACAACCTATAGTTGATTTCTTTCTGCTGTTGCTGCTGCTAAGTCACTTCAGTTGTGTCCGACTCTGTGCTACCCCATAGACAGCAGCCCACCAGACTCCCCCGTCCCTGGGATTCTCCAGGCAAGAACATTGGAGTGGGTTGCCATTTCCTTCTCCAATGCGTGAAAGTGGAAAGTGAAAGTGAAGCCGCTCAGTCGTGTCCAACTCTTCGCAATCCCATGGACTGCAGCCTACCAGGCTCCTCCATCCATGGAATTTTCCAGGCAAGAGTACTGGAATGGGTTGCATTGCCTTCTCCGTGATTTCCTTCTACTGTATTTTTGAATTTCAGTTATTTTATTCTTCAGCTCTATTTGATGGGGTTCTTTAGATTTTCTTACTCTTAAAATTCTCACTTGTTTTTATCCATTCTTGCGAGTTCATTGAGAACCTTTAGATGATTAACTTGAATAACACTTTATCAGATAGATTGCTTTTCTCCACTAAAATATTTTTCTGTAGTTTTATCTTTCCTAACTTGGAACATACACTTTTGTCTCCTCATTTTGCCTAAATTCTGTGTTTACTTGTATGTGTTAAGTAGATCAGTTACATTTCCAGTCTTGGAGAATTGGCCTTATGGAGGAGATGTTCTAAGGGCTAAGTGGCACCCTCCCCTGATCACCAGGGATTCCCCCCATGTGGACATGTGCACCCCTCGGTTGTGACAGGCTGACTACTGTGGGTATACTAGTAGTCTGAACTGGTTCCTAGCCCATATGGCTGCACAAGTCTGTGCCTTGGATGGTGACTGAGAGCCCTCTGGAAGGTGGGCTCACTTCCCACATGACTGGGTGTATATTACAGGGGGTCCTCGGGTAGCTGGTGTCCCACTGGAGGGCAGAGTCGGACCCCTGCTTAGCTGGCTACATAGCCCAGATGGCTCAGCCTGCTGATGCCAGGTCCTTGTGTGGCTCTCTGCACAGCTCAGAATGTTGAGAAATGATGCCAGCACTGGTAATAAATGAGCCTCCAGAGCTAACAAAGTAGTGGGAGGATTCCAGTATGGCGCTTGCCAGCAGTGCTGTTATAGGGCTGAAATGAGCTTCCAAAAAATAGCTGCCACTAATATCTGTATCCCCAGGAGGATTCCCAGTTGCCTCCTGCCTCTCCAGGAGACTCTCCAAGATGAACTGAGTCTAACCTGGGCTCTTTTCAAACTACTACCTCTCTAGGACATATTGTGAGATTTTGTACATACTCTTTAAGGGCAGAGTCTCTGTTTTCCTATTGTCTGCTTGTTCTTTTAAACATAAGCTCCACTGGTTTTCAAAGCCAGGCTTTCCAGGGGCATGTCTTCCCAGTACAGGACACCGAGGCTGGTGAGCCTGATGTGGAACTCAGACAACTCACTCTTTGGGGAAGATCTCGACAACTGTGATATCCCTCCTGTCTGTGGGTTGCTTACCTGAGGTTATAGATCCTGAGTATATTGTCTGTGCTTCCTTACCCATCTCATGCTGGTTTTTTCTTTACGTCTAATTGTGGAAAATCTTTTCTAGTAATCTTCAGGCTGTTATCATAGATAATTTCTTTTTAAGTAGTAATTTTGATGTGTATATGGGTGGAGATGGGTTCAGGATCTTATTATTCCACCATTTTGGCTACCATCTGTATTTACTAAATTATCTTATGATAGCTTTTTTTTTTTTGATGAAGACATTGAGGTTTTCTATATATAATGTCAGCTGCAAATAGTGAGTTTTACTTCGTCCAATGTGGATATCTTTTACTTGCCTAAATGCCCTGGCTAGGATTCAATACCATGTTGAATAGAAATGATGAAACTCAGTCTTTGCTGTATGGTTTAGAAAGAAGTCAGAACACTCACATGAACCCAATGTATCTTGTATCCAGTTGTCTGGATTGGAGGTCACCTAACCTGGTTGCATAAATGTGGAAAAGAGTGAGATACTCTACTAGTATAAATTACAAGTAAAAGCCTAAGCCAAGGGCTAGAGTAGACTCATTATTCATGGTGCTAATGGGATCTAAGGTCAGAAAGTTCAGATCCTAGTGGTTTCTTCTATAAAGACTAAGATACCTCTCTATGAGATGCCCCAACTCTGAAAACTTCAGAAATCAGTGTATTGAAGATAGGTTCAGTTCAGTTCAGTCACTCAGTCGTGTCCAACTCTTTGCGACCCCATGAACTGCAGCACGCCAGGCCTCCCTGTCCATCACCAACTCCCAGAGTCCACCCAAACCAATGTCCATTGAGTCGGTGATGCCATCCAACCATCTCATCCTCTGTCGTCCCCTTCTTCTCCTGCCTTCAATATTTCCCAGCATCAGGGTATTTTCCAATGAGTCAGCTCTTCTCATGAGGTGGCCAAAGTATTGGAGTTTCAGCTTCAGCATCAGTCTTACCAATGAATATTCAGGACTGATTTCCTTTAGGATGGACTGGTTGGATCTCCTTGTAGTCCAAAGGACTCGCAAGAGTCTTCTCCAACACCACAGTTCAAAAGCATGAATTCTTCGGCGCTCACCTTTCTTTATAGTCCAACTCTCACATCCATACATGACCACTGGGAAAACCCTAGCCTTGACTAGACAGACCTTTGCTGGCAAAGTAATATCTCTGCTTTTCAATATGCTATCTAGGTTGGTCATAACTTTCCTTCCAAGGAGTAAGTGTCTTTTAATTTCATGGCTGCAATCACCATCTGCAGTGATTTTTTAGAGCCCAGAAAAATGAAGTCAGCCAGTGTTTCCACATCTTTTTGCCATGAAGTGATGGGACCGGATGACATGATCTTAGTTTTCTGAATGTTGAGCTTTAAGCCAGCTTTTTCACTCTCCTCTTTCACTGTCATCAAGAGGCTCTTTAGTTCTTCTTCACTTTCTGCCATAAGAGTGGTGTCATCTGCATATCTGAGGTTATTGGTATTTCTCCCAGCAATCTTGATTTGAGCTTGTGCTTCCTCCAGCTCAGCATTTCTCATGATGTACTCTGCATATAAGTTAATGTTTAAAGTTAATCTTGAAATATTTTTCAATGAAAAGATAGTATAAAAAGGCAATATATGCGAGAGGAACCCAGGTTCAGTGCCTTGAGATGTGTAATTTTATCCTTGTATCCTTGGAATAAAAAATATCCTGAATACCATAGAGAAACAATGAACACTCTTTTTATAGAGAGAGCTTATATTTCAAATTGATTAGATATACTATGTTATTTTAGTTGGGTGCTAGTAAATGTAAGTCATCCACAATGGGAATGAGCTTTGGGATAATTGGCTTAGTTTTAAATAAGCATACTGAGATGAGATGCTTGTGCTCAGTCGTGTCTGATTCTTTGCAACCTCATGGACTGTAGCCCACCAGACTCCTCTGATTGTGGAATTTTCCAGGCCATAATACTGGCGTGGGGTGCCATTCCCTTCTCCAGGGCACTTTTCTAACCCAGTAATCAAACCCAGGTCTCTTGTGTCTCCTGCATTAGCAGGCAGATTCTTTACCACTAGTGACACCCAAGATTATATACATTTTCTCAATTTACTTCAGTGGTCTCTTCTCTGGTCTTTATTTCTCACACTGTATAGTCAACTGTTAAGCTTTACCTTTACTCTACAAACTACCAGCATTAAGATGGCCATATGCCGTACATTCCTTCATTGAATCTATATACCAGTATCATAAAACTGATAGAATGTGACAAAGTTAGCCTGACTTATTAATGAAGTAGTGAGAGATTCAACAAATATTCTGCTTACCAAGTGTATAAGGCAGATGAAACAAATGCCAAAATCAAGAATTAAAGGGAGGAAGAGCAGGCATCTGTACTGATATTGACAAAAATCCTCCAATTTCTGTAACACTTTGCCAGAAAAATAGATAAAAGAAATATAGAACAATGCAAATAGTGAAACTGACTAAACAACTTAAAAAGAATTATTAAAACTAAAAAAAAATTGTAATCAAAGAATTATTTTTACAAAAGACTGAGAGAAGATGTTTTTTCTGTTCTAACAAAAACAAACATGATCCTTCACAAATTCTTCAGAAAATAGAGAAGAAAACTGTTATCCAACTCATTCCTTAAAGTCAGTATTAATCTAATACCAAAAACTAGAAAAAGATATTACACAAATTATTGATGAATATCTCTCATAAGCATGGAAGGTGAAACAGCATGAGCAGTTAATCCCAGGAATGCAAATTTGGTTTAACAAATGAAAATTAATACAGTACTTCACATTAATAGGATAAATGATAAAACCACATGATCATTTCAAGTAGTCTAACAAAAGAAATTGAGAAAATCCACATCCATTAAGTATGAACATTCTCACCACATGAAGACTAGCAATAAACTCCATAAACATAATGTAAAAGCAACCTATTATAAACCTACAGCTTACATGAAACTTAATGATAAAAAGCTGAATCCTTTTTTTATTGAAGTTCACAATTCTTGACTGATTTACATGCCTCACCTGCATATGGAGAAATTAGTTATTCTTGGAAACTAGTGCAAGAATAACCAGGAAAAACTCCTGTTTTTCCGTAGCCCACTAACTGTGAAGTTTAGCAATATTGATTGACCACTGGTATGAAGTGACTTAGCACCCATGAAAACACTTTGTTCAGTGGTGACCACACTGACTTTTTAATATCTAATTTCAGAAGGGTATGCTGTAACCTAATTCACTCTGAACTGTATACTTGGAAAAAATTTCTAGTTGTACCCAGGACATCTTAATAAAAAAATATTACAAAGAATTTAGAATAAAGGAACACAATTTAAATAAGATAGTTAGAAAAGACAGAAAATATCAATATAATATAAGTATTTGGGGGTACTGACAAATTGTAGAAGTAATTAATATATTAGGAACCAGGAAGCATTTAAACCTATGCTTCTAGAAATATTTGCCTCTGAGGGAACATTTTCATTTCCAGGGGGAAGTGACACTCGCCATAGCAACAACAGCAACAAAATTGGGATCTAAAAACTCTAAGATACAGAGCTATTTTTTCACCTTCAAAGAAAAATTGTAGAGACATCTTACCTGGAGAAGAAGGAGAATAAAAAACCTCATACACTGTATTTGGGCTTCTCATATATACAGTTCAATGCTCAGAGAAAATGAACCCAGTTCTACAACCGTTGAAAGAATAAACGTGTTGCCTAATAAAACATGTCCTTTTTGTTCAAATACAGAGGAAATAGATACAAATTCTAAAACCGCAGAAGCTAAGTGCATGCAGAATTTTTTTTTTCTTTTGTTCTCATCAACAAAATGAAGACAATCTAAGGAACTCACGTAATTCCCTGGCAATCCATTGGTTAGGACTCTGAGCTCTCACTTCTGAGGGCTCAGGTTCAATCTCTGGTTGGAAAACTAAAATCCTGAGGCCAAAAAAGAAAAAATAGCAAAAAAAAAACCCCAGGAATGAATAAACTTTGAAATGATAGTGGTGTAATTACCGTATTCACTTAATTATGAAAAAAAATCACAACAATATTTAAAAAAAACAAACATTATAGGCATGATAACATAAAATATGAAACAATACTAACAGATTTGTGGATGGAATAAGTGCTAGTTAATTATTATATTTCTAATTGTCCCATTGTTTATACCAAAGAATTAAGAATCTGGTTAAATTTTAATTAAAAACCATGATAAAAGAGAACTCTATTTTTCATATTTTGATATTTTAAGAGACTAATGATGGCAAGAAAAAGGTTAATTGTACTCTATATTATGGTTTGTTGTTAAATTCTCCTTTGATCTTTATGAAATCTGGACATATAAATTGGGAAATCGATCGACCTACACATGCTTTAAAAATATTTAACATTACTATCTCTTCTAGGCCTCTGTGGGACTTCTTCTATGAAAGAAGTTACCTTGACTTTTGTCTCCTCTGTTATGCTAGTGTATATCAAAGGACAGTCACTTTTCATACTAGAATGTTTCAAACATTTTGACTCTAAAATTTAAAAAAAATGAGCTATAGGCTTCCTTTTCACTTCTGAGAAAGACATTTATCATCAATAATGTTTAAGTACTTTTGTCAAGTCTGTAAATTTAAGCTTTTACTGAGGTCTACACATAGATAAAATATTTTTCTCTGTTTAAAGAAACTACTCATGATTTTCAATTTTATTTTAAGGTCTTTTGCTTTTGGTTGAGGTTTTTGTTCTAGTCCTCAGAAGACACATTGTTCTAGGTATTTCTTACTATTTACTAACTTTATAATAGTGAATATGTTAAGAATCCACCTGCCAATGCAGGAGACATGGGTTCAATCCCTGGGTTGGGAATATCCCTTGGAGAAGGAAATACAACTCCCCCCCATTTTTTTTTAATTAATTTTTTTATTGAAGGATAATTGCTTTACAGAATTTTGTTTTCTGTCAAACCTCAACATGAATCAGCCATAGGTATTACATGTATCCCCTCCCTCTTGAACCTCTTCCCATCTCTCTCTCCATTCCACCCTCTGGAATATTACTCAGCCATAAAGAGGAACACCTTTGGGTCAGTTCCAATGAGGTAGATGAAACTAGAACCTATTAAACAGAAGTAAGTCAGAAAGATAAAGATAAACATCATATTCTAATGCATATGTATGGAGTCTAGAAAAATGGTACTGAAGAATTTATTCACAGGGCAGCAATGGAGAAACAGAGAATAGACTTATGGACATGGGGAGAGGGGAGGAGAGGTTGAGATGTATGGAAAGAGTAACATGGAAACTTACATTACCATGTGTGAAATAGATGGCGGATGAGAATTTGCTGTATGGCTCAGGAATCTCAAACAGGGGCTCTGTGTCAACCCTCCAGTATTCTTGGCTAGAAATTTCCATAGACAGCCTGGCAAGCTATAGTCTATGGGGTCACAAAAAGTCAGACATGGTTGAGCACACACACACTATTACACACTAATCTTTCTGAACCCAAAGTGTTTACCGTTTACCCATTTGTTGTTGTTTAGTCTCTAAGTCAAGTCTGACTGTTTTGCGACCTCATGGACTATAACCTGCTAGGCTCCTCTGTCCATGGTATTCTCCAGGTAAGAATATTGGAGTGGGTTGCCATTTCCTTCTCCAGGAGATCTCCCTGATCCAGGGATCAAACCTGTGCCTCTTGCATTGGCAGGAAAATTCTTTACCACTGAGCAAACAGGGAAGCCCTCATTGACCCAGTAGGTAAAAATAAAATAGCTATCTATTTTCTCATCCAGTGTGGTTGTAAGGGTGAAATGGATATTGAAACACTTGATCCCCTGTGATACAAAATGCTCCTGGTTTTTCTCATATCTCATTGAGGTTTAAGTCTCATCCTTATCTGATATACCCTTCCCATCTTTAAGACCCCCTCCACTTGTTAAGTTTGGCATCTCCTAGAATTTAGTCCTCACCTCATTTCTCTTTTCTCCATTTAAGTCCCTTGTTGCAAAATCTCCTTTGTCTACCTCAGATGTGTTGCTGTCCCTCAAGTCTCCTCCCTGTACTGCAGAATCATACATCTGTCTTGGGTGTTTAAGGGACATCATGGACTTAACCTGTATGTACTTCTTTCCCAGTATTTTCTACCTCAGTAAGTGGCACTGTCATTTTTCAAGTTACTCCTACCTGAAAACTTGGAGTTACACTTGTCATCTTGTTCTCATATCTTTGCATGGTCTATTAGTAAATCTTGTTTGATTAAATTTTAAATTTACAGCACATTTTAGATTTAATTCTTTCTCCACATGTCATATACCACCACTGTAGCCACTCAGAGCATCTAATGCCTGCTTGAGCAACAACCTTTTAATTGATCTCCATGCGCCCACATATCCTGGTTCTTTAAATCAGTTTTTCACACAACAAACAGAATGTATCTTTTCAAATGCCAGTTAGATCATGTTATTCTCCTCATTGGCATAGTCTCCTGACCTTTCGGCACACTGGGAATAAAACCTAAGTTTCTTCCTATTGACTACTGCATCCTACATAATCTAGCTGCTCATCCCTTAACTCTCCCTCTGGGGTTACTTTGCTCCAAACTCGCAGGTCAACTTGCAGCTCCTTAAACAGTCAAGACAGGCTCTGTCACTAGTTTTTGTATTTGTTTTTCAGACTACCAAAAATAGTCTTTTCCTTGACATTTCCAGGGTTCCTCACCTTTAGTTACATGTCTCTTAAACTCAAATCTTCAGAGAGATCTTCCCTTATCAACTCACCTAAAAATACACCCTTCTGTATAACCTTAGCCTGCTTAGTAGATGTAAAACTTAATAACTAGTTTTCACTCTTCCATTTTTGCAAATCTTTATCTTGAGAGTATGGACAGGGAGAGGAACTAAGAGAAAATGATCATGTGACTAAAACTAGGATCACTTTGCGACGAAGGTTCATATAGGCAAAGCTATGGTTTTTCCAATAGCCATGTGTGCATGTGAGGATTGGATCATAAAGAAGAATGAGTGCTAAAGAACTGATGCTTTCAAATTGCGGTGCTGGAGGAGGCTCTTGAGGGTCCCTTGGACAGCAGGGAGATCAAACCAGTCAGTCCTCAAGTAAATCGACCCTGAATATTCATTGGAAGGACTGATGCTAAAACTTAAGTTCCAGTACTTTGGCCAGCTGGTGCAGAGCCAACTTATTAGAAAAGACCATGATGCTGGGAAAGACTTAAGGCTATAGGACAAGGTAGCAGCAGAGGATGAGATAGTTAGACAGCATCACCAACTTGATGGACAAGAAGTGGAGCAAACTCTGGGAGATAATGGACAACAAAGATACCTGGTGTGCTACAGTCCATGGGGTTGCAAAGAGTTAGACACGACTTAGAAAATGAATAACATTAGCATTGGGACTGCATCTTGTCTGCAGGACAAATCAACCAGGGATCTGACCAGAGGATTCTCACAGTTTCCTCACTTAAATTCTGTTTAAAGCTACAGTTTTTTTTTTTAACCTTTCAGCATTGTTGAAAGAGTTGGCAGTGTTTACTGGCATATATAAAATGTTTCAAAACAGTGATAATGATAAACTGTTACTTCTTTGTTACAAGCATAGAAGTTATGCTCTTTCAGCAGCTTGTGGTTATACTACCCAGTAAAAGTTGTATTTATTGGAAATTTGTATTATATTTCATTTGCATTTTGTTATTGGTCATATACTCCTATTTTAGTTCCTGGGGAAAAACATGAATAAGTTCTTTTTTTTTTTTTACATTATACTATGCCAACAGACAATTTTCAAAACATGGGATTATATTTGTTCACAAATCAAAGCAGTTAGTATAGTATAGTATACATAGTGCTCCAACTCATTGGAAAAGACCCTGATGCTGGGAAAAATTGAGGACAGGAGAAGAAGGGGATGACAGAGGATGAGATGGTTGGATGGCATCACCGACTCAATGGACATGAGTTTGAGCAGACTCCAGGAGATGGTGAAGAACAGGGAAGCCTGGTTTGCTGTAGTCCATGGGATCGCAAAGAGTCAGATGCTACTGAGCAACTGAACAATTGTAGTATAATATAATATATAGTATATTGTATAGTATATATATATAAAATATCATGGGGCTTCCCAGATTTCACTAGTGGTAAAGAACCCACCTGCCAAAGCAGGAGAGGAAAGAGATGCAGCTTCAATCCCTGTCTCAGGAGGATCCCCTGGAGGAAGCATTCCAGTATTCTTGCCTGAGGAATTCCAGGGACAGAGGAGCCTGGCGAGCCACTGTCCATAGGATCGCATACAGTCACACAAAACTAAAGCAACTTAGCACACACACAGTATATTACATGATGTATAAATTAGAAAAATTAAGATATTGAAATAACATGTGTGATTATTGTTACAATAAATGGGTAAAAATATCATTCTCAGATAAAATATCTTACTGCATACTCATGGCATAGTTCATGAGTTGACTGACTAATTGACTTAATCATGTGCCTGAAGACTCAAAATCACAATAATGGCAATCTGACATTTTCAAAAGTATTAATTTATTTTTGCTTTCAGATTTTTTATTTATAACATTATACATTTCATGTGTACCGTACTATACCTTGACTTCTGTATAAATTTCAATGTGCTCATCACCAAAGACTTTGTCTCCATCCCTCCCCATACAGTTGACCCCCTTTATCCTTTTCACTTTCCCCCACCCACTTCCCTCCAGTAATCACTTCTTTTTTCTCTGTATCTGTTTTTGTTTTGATTTGTTCATCTTTTTTTTTTTTAAGAAAAAAGTTCACCTGTGAGTGAAATCCTATGATATTTGCCTTTCTTCATCTGACATTTCCTTCAGCCTGAGATGCATCCACGTTGTCACAAATGACGTTTCTTTTTTTTTTATGACTAAGAAGTGTTACATTGTGTATATCTATTTTATCCATTTGTCTGTCTGTGGGTACTTAGATTTTTTCCACATCTTGGCTATTGTAAATAGTGCTGCAGTGAACATAGGAGTGCATATGTTTTTTCAAACTTGTGTTCTTGTTTGCTTTGGATAAATACCCAGAAGTGAAATAGCTGGATAATATGGTAGTTCTATTCTTAATTTAGTGAGGAACGTACACAGTGTTTTCTACTGTTGCTGCACCAACTTATATTCCCACCAGAAGTGTATGAGGATTGACTTTTCTCCATCCTCTCTAACACTTTTCATCTCTTGCCTTACTTTCTAACAGCCATTCTAAAAGGGGTAAAGTGATAGTTCATTGTGGTTGTGATTTTAATTTCCCTAATAGTGATGTTCAACCATCTGTCTGGTTGGCTATCCGTATGTCTTCTTTGGAAAAATATCTATTCAGCTGCTCTCCCTGTTAAAATTTTTTGGTATGAATTAGTTATGTATTTAAGATGTTAATCCCTTTCAGTTATGATTTGCAGATATCTTTTCCAAAATATGTTTTAATTAGGTTGATGGTTTTCTTTGCTGTGCAAATACAGCTTGTAGCCCCATTTATTTATTTTTGCTTTTGTTTCCCTTGCCGGAGAAGACATACTCAGAATGATATTTCTAAGGTCAGTGTTAGTGTACTGCTTATGCACTTATAGCTTGTTTGAGTGTCCTGGAAGCAGTTGGGTCTTATTTTTTAATTTATTCAGTCACTCTGTGTCTTTTGATTGACTAAATCAACCCATTTATATTTAGGGTGATTATTAATAGATGAGGTCTTAGTACTTCATTTTATCTTTTGTTTTCTGGTTTCTCTATATCTGTATTATTCCTTTTTCCTTGTGTTTTTCTGTGACTTTAGTTTGATAGTTTTGTATGATTTTCTCAGTTTCCTCTTATGTTTCATGTCTCTTCTCTAGATTTATGTTTTGTGGTTACCATGAGGTTTGTATAAACATCTCATAGATACAATGGTCATTTTATGATGATACTATCTTCCTTTGTCTATACAAGTCCCATGCTTTGCCTCTTTCCTTTTAGTTTTATCAAATTACCAAATTATGCCTTTTAACATTGTGAGTTCTTTACCAATTTGAAGTGGTTAGTTATTTTTACTGCTTTTCTTTTCCTTGGCCTTTATGATATAATTAAGTATTTAACAACCTATTTTGATATAGAGTTGCAGTTTTCTGATTCTAGTACCTTACTCAAATTTTTCTTTACATTTGCCGTTTTTGTTCCAGGTAGGAGCACTCCTTTCAACATTTCTTGTAAGACAAGTCCAGTGTTGATGGATTTCCTCAGCTTTTGTTTGTCTGCAAAACCCTTTGTTTCTCCTTCATATATGAATGAAAGCTTTGCTGAATAGAGTATTCTTAGCTGAAAGGTTTTATCTTCCAGGATTTTGAATGTCATCTGAGCTCTCCTTGCATATAAAGTTTCTGCTAAGAAATTTGCTGCTAGCCTAATAGGGGTATATCTGTAGGTTACCATCCTTCTTTTCCCTGGATGTCTTTAAAATTCATCACTGACTTTTACAATTTAGATATATCTGTAGGTTACCATCCTTCTTTTCCCTGGATGTCTTTAAAATTCTTTATCACTGACTTTTACAATTTAGATATAATGTGTCTCAGAGAAGGTATCTTTGAATGGAGGTAGTTAGGAGTTCTCTTACCTTCATGGCCTTGTATACCTAGTTTCCACCCTAGGCTTGGGACATTCTCAGCTCCTATTTCTTTAAATGTACTCTCTGTTCTCTTCTCCTTCTCTTTTCCCTCTGGATCTTCATTATTTTAATATTGCTCTTCTAATAGAATTGGATAGTTTTCAAAGAATTTTTTCACTGAAATTCTCCCTTCTCCTCTACCTGTATCGTTTCAAAATTCCCATCATCCAGCTCACTAATTCTCTCTTCCACGTGGTCTGCTCTATTTCCATTGCTTTTAATGTATCTTCATCTCCTTGAGTTTTCAGCTTCAGAATTTGAATTTTTTAGAATTTCAATACCTTTAGTAGAGTGTTTCTTCTGCTGATTAATTTTACTTCTGAGCTCACAGAACTGCCTTTCTGAGTTTTCTTATAGCTCTTTGAGTTTCTTTGTGACAATTATTTTGAATTCTTTGTCAGTTAGATCATAGTATTCTGAGTTTGTTGGTTACTGGAGAATTGTAATTTGTACCTTCTTAGGGTGGCTTTTCATGCATGAGTTATTCCTCTGCTGGCACATTTGAACTAACGAGCACCTTTCTTGTTGAGATAAAATCTTTTTTTTTAATCCTAAAAATCCATCATGCTATTACTGAATAATTAGAGGTCTTTCTTTTATTTTTCAGTAAGTAGCAGTATAGCACAAATTTTAAGTTTCTCTTAGCTGAGCTGCCTCTGGCCATATTTCAGAATGGATCATTTTACCCTCCACTACCTTTGTCAGAGAATCCCCATGAACAGAGGAACCTGGCGGGCTACAGTCCATGGGGTCACAAAGAGTCGGACACGACTGAGCAACTCTCACAGCACCTTTGTCCGAGGTGTTGTCTGGAACCCCTGTCAGTGCTTATACCTCTGAAATCATAATATCCTGCCACTGCTAGTGTTGCCACCCAGGGTGCCAGCATATTGGACACCTTCTCTGCATCTGGAGTCTCTTGGATCATAGGCTCCAACACTGCAGGAAAAGGGGGACCTAGAGGAAAAGCCAGAATAGGGGTGTCTCTGCTGTGACCAGGACTGTCAGGTCACAACTGCTAGAGAGATAAGATTTCAAGTCCGACTGCCATCTGGTTCCCTATGACCATTAACACCTCTGCAGCCAGGAGGCTGGCATTTTTGTGTGCTCACGTCCATACTTTCTGGTTTTCTGGAGCTGTAGGCTGATCTGCTGCAACTGGGGGTCCAGGGTTGCAAGTACTGTATCTGTTGTTTGCCTCGTTTTGCCTCCTCTTTTAGTGCACTCACCTTTTAGGTGTACGGATGTGAGGAATTATCTGCTGTCCATGTGTGTTGGACTGACACACCTTTGAGTTATAGAAATGTTACGGTTGGTAGATTGAGGGGGAGAGACAAAGGGAACATCTCACATGGTCATGATGCTGACGTGACTCTTGTCTCATGGTACTTCATGCCCGGTAACATTAATACCATAAAAAGATATTTGCAACCATGACCTAACAAGAGCAAGGTAACTCAAATTTACCATGGATGCATGCTAAGTCACTCAGTCGTGTCCAACTCTTTGCAGCTCTATAGATGGTAGCCCACCAGGCTCCACTGTCAATGGGATTTTCCAGGCAAGAATACTGGAGTGGGTTGCCATTTCCTTCTCCAGAGGATCTTCCCAACCCAGGATGAAACCCCCATTTCTTATGTCTCCTGCCTTGGCAGGCAGGTTCTTTTACCACTGCACTACCTGGGCATTGTTAACTATAAGAAAATAGTAAAAATAACATTTCAAAGAAACTAAGACAACTCAGTGGGATGCATATCATTTAATGCTTTTCTCCCCACCTTTATCCTGTGTGCATTGTTTTCCAAATTTATAGAAACAATGCATCTAAACATATTTAATAAAAGAATGACATGAAAGTGAAATATGAATGATAACTTTTCTCTTCTACCCTTTATACCATTAGTGAGAAATAACCACCTTCAAATCCCTTTCTAGTGCTTTTGGAAAGTATAGTTTTTAACTTTATAAAATCTGTCTGCATAAAATTGCTTAAATATCTTACTTAGATTATATCCATCATTTACCATTATAAATTGTGAAGAATTTTCATAATTTGGTATCAGTCACTGTATTTTTAAAAAAATATTTAATGAAACACAGGAATCTATTTCCTAGAGCCTGATGCATGCATGACTAAAGGGTAGACTAAAGGGTAGTGGGTGAGTGGATAAGATGGGAAGATTCTTTAGACTTCTTAATAAATCTTTTTTTTTTTTAAGGAGACACATCAGATATATTATCAGACCCTTACTTGGAATTAGATTCAGTATTGGTCTTGAATGTCTTTCCTCTTATTTAATCTAAGAACTTTGTTCTGTCAGTAATTCTTAATATCCTGAATTTTTTCTTTCTGGCTTTAATAATCCACCCTACAAATATATTCAAGTCCCTTTAATATTAAAACTTTAAAATAGAATTTTTCATTTGTCCTAAATGCTTTCTAGATACTGCTCTAATACTTCCCCATCTTATTTAAGTTTCTTAAAAATTAGTCCACTTCAGATCTTATAAAATCTGTATTCTTGACCTCCTGATGTTCAGCTTCTGAATTTCATTATGCCTTTTACTCAGCTGTCACTGGAATAATTAATGACCAAATTCAACATTTGCTTGTGAATTCTTATTTCTTTTTTCAGTATTTGACATAGTATATTGATCTAACATTTAAAAAATACTCTCCATCTTAGCTTCTTGAGTGAAGATAAACATGCTCTCCCTGATCAGCTACATTTATTTGGACTTCTTCCTAACTCTGCTGCTCATATCTACAATTAGTGTTTCTTGGGTTGGAACAGTTCTCTTTCCTTTGACCTTCTGAATAGTCACCTTGTACAAATTTATATACTCCAAAAATTTATATCACTTACCAGAATCTGATGAATCTTAACTCTCTGTATTGTTGTTGCTCAGTTGGTAAATCATGTCTGACTTTTTGTGATGCCATGGAATGCAGCACACCGGGCTACTCTATCCTTCACTAACTCCTGTAGTTTGCCCAAATTCACGTCTATTGAGTCGATGATGCCATCCAACCATCTCATCTTCTGTCACCCCCTTCTCCTTCTGCCCTTAGTCTTTCCCAGCAGCTGGTCTTTTCCAATGAGTAAGCTCCTAGTATCAGGTGGCCCAAGTTTTATAGCTTCAGCATAAGTCCTTCCATTTAATATTTAGGGTTGATTTCTTTTAGGATTGGCTGGTTTGATTGCCTTTCTGTCCAAGGGGGTCTCAAGAGTCTTCTTCAGCACCACAATGAGAAAGCATCATTCTTTGGCACTCAGCCTTCTCTATGGTCCAACTCTCAAATCCATACATGACTACTGGAAAAACCATAGCTTTGCCTATATGGACCTTTGTTGTCAAGGGGTTGTGTCTGCTTTTTAATACACTGCATATATAACTGTATCTTGTAGAAATAATTCAATAAATGGTCCCTACTCTTTCCAATATTCCTATCCCTTGGTTATTCAGTTAAACGCTAATCTAGGTACTGTTGTGAAGGGATTTTACAGATACAATTAAATTCTAAAGTCAACCTTAAATTACAAATTAACTGAGTTGGTCTGGTCTAATCACATGAGCCTATAAAAGTGGGGACTTTGCTTTGGAACAGAAAAGGAAGGCAGATGCAGCAGCTGCTGCAGAACTTAAATATATCTGAAACATGAGAAGGACTTGGTACAGATTGCATTCTTTGACTGTGGGGATGAAACATGGAAAGGAATGCAGGCAGTATCTGAGCAGAGAGACGCTCCCAGCTGCTAGCAAGGAAACAGGGGCCTCAGACCTACAGCCACAAGACACAGAATTAAATCAACAGGAGGGATGAGCTTGTACTCAGAGTTTTCCTCAGATCTCAGTAAAGAGCCCAGATAGGTACACCTTAATTTGGAGGCATGTAAGACCCAATCCAGCCACTTGAAACCTAGACTTCTGAACTACTTAATGTTGACCTTAGAACAATGTAGGGATTAGCAAGGTGCAGACAGGGTCTACTCTTAAGTTAAATGTTGATATGTAGTCCCTTCCTAGCTACAGTTCTGTATTTGTAGATTTAATTGACTAGGAATTATGTAGATGTGCAATATTTACTACTGAAAAACAACAGCATTTAAGAGTGGACCAGCTCAGTTCAAACCCCTGTTATTCCACAGGTTAGCTGTAAGTTAATAGAATTGTTTTAAGCCACTGTTTCAATTTCTGTGCAGCAATAAAAACGAATGCATGTGCCACTCCCATGCTCGTCTATATTGTCCCCCCTTACTGTCTCTGACTAAAGGAGATAATTTCTTAAAGTAAATAAGATAATGGTTAGCCACATGCACTTCAGATTTACGAAGCCTGAAACTTGAACATCTATAGCTTCTGAGACTTGGCATCAGTAAATTAGCATTAATATTAGTAGTAATACCATCAATTAATTGTGACATTATATGCTTATTAATCAAGTGAGAAACTACCTTCTCCAAATAAACTGAATTTACTAATTTAACATAAAATATATACACATGCATGTGTAGTTTTATCCCTTTATCATTGTCCTCATATTTATTCTTAATTCAGGTTATATTGTCTCTTATTTATAGTAGTATAAAAATCTCTAATGAGGTGCTAACTCTCCAAATGCAGACACAATGTCTATGAGAAATTTCAAGCTAATAACTCTGCTGTTCTTTTACTGGAAATTCTTACATTCCTTACTGTTGTCTACAGTAAAAGCCTAGCCTCTAAATATTTGATATAAATTCCTCTGTGCTCTTCTTTCTCAGTTTCATCTCTAGGAACTCTCCACTTTCCTCCACCTCCAGATACTGCAATACTTACATCGCAAAGTATCATGTTTGAATCTTTTTCATACCATTTCATGAATCTGGTGAGAAATTCTAAATTCCTTCATCTGGGTAATTTTTATTTCTAGCCAAGTATCTGAGGTGAGGTACTTCTAAAAATACTCATTCATGGGACCAAATTGCTTAGAGATGAAGCACGTGTATTGGTGTTTTCATTTATACTTCTCTGTAGATGATTCTCATAAACACAGAATTGGGAAGTACTGGTGTAACTAAACTGAAGTAGACCTAGGCATCACTCAGATGCATAAGGGTCACTCACTGCCTTCAGTCTCTATACTAGATTCATTGGATCTGCTTTTTCCAACAAATCACAGAAAACTTAAGAGCAGGAGTAAAATGGTTTGGAAATGTCAATTGTTTCATCTCAGTGCTCTGTAATCTCTCATCTGTCTTATTCACTGATCCTCTGACTTTTTCCCTTTTTTTTTGTATAGGTGAAACTTCCTACTGCATTCAGTCATTATTATATGCACTGATACTTAAATGCTTACTATTTGACCAGGGTCCTAGGCTTTGGGACTGGAACTGGCAATATACTATGGGAAAAAAAAATATGGACCTGACTGTGCCTTGTGTATGTGTCAGTTGCTCAGTCATGTCTGACTCTTTGCAAACACATGGACTGTAGCTCTACAGGCTCCTCTGCCCATGGAATTCTGCAGGCAAGAATACTGGAGTGGGTTGCTCTTCCCTTTTCCAAGGGATCTTCCTAAGCCAGGGGTTGAACCTGTATCTTCTGCATTGCAGGTGGATTTTTTATCATCTGAGCCACCAGGGAAGCCCCCAACCATGCCATAGAGGACCATTATGAATATATTTGATCCATTTTATGTGCAATTATCTTCAGGAGTTCTAGTGATTTATGACGTCTTGATATCACTTATTATTATGTAATTAACTTAGCTCTGGTGATGAGTAATGAGCATGACTTTGATATTTAAGGATTAACAAAACTGAAGCATTCTCATTAGGGATATGGATGGTATTAACATTGTTATAACTCAGTAAATCTTATGTTGCCAAGAAAAATGTGGTCAATCTTAAAATCACATGGGAAGAATATTTTTATACCAGATTTTAAAATAAGGCATATTTGCCTTATTACAGTCATACTACTTACGTGAATCCTGAATTCAGTCTGTTGTTGTTCAGTCGCTCAGTTGTGTCCAACCTTTTGCAGCCCCATGGACTGCAGCACTCCAGTCTTCCCTGTCCTTGACCATCTCCCAGAGCTTGCTCTAACTCATGTCCATTGAGTTGGTGATGCCATCAAACCATCTCATCCTTTGTCATCCCCTTCTCTTCCTGCCTTCTGTCTTTCCAAGTATCAGGGTCTTTTCTAATGAGTTGTCTCTTTGCATCAGGTGGCCAAAGTATTGGAGTTTCAGCTTCAGTTCTTCCATTGATTTCCTTTAGGATTCACTGGTTGTATCTTCTTTCAGTCCAGTGGACTCTCAAGAGTCTTCACCAACAACACATTTCAAAAGCATCAATTCTTTGGCACTCAGTATTCTTTATGGTCCAACTCTTACATCCATACATGACTACTGGAAAAGCCATAGCTTTGACTATAAGGACCTTTGTTGGTAAAGTAATGTCTCTGCTTTTTAATATGCTGTCTAGGATTGTCACAGCTTTTCTTCCAAGGCACAAGAGTCATTTAACTTCATGGCTGCAGTCACCATCTGCAGTGATTTTGGAGGCCAAGAAAATAAAATCTGTCACTGTTTCCATTGTTTCCATTTATTTGCCATGAATTGATGGGACCAGATGCCATGATCTTAGTTTTTTGAAAGTTGAGTTTTAAGCCAGCCTCTTCACTCTCTTCTTTCACCTTCATCAAGAGACCCTTTATTTCTTCTTTGCCTCTGTACTCTGAATTAAATAAGCAGGGTGACAATATACAGCCTTGACATACTCCTTTTCCTATTTGGAACCAGTCTGTTGTTCCATGTCCAGTTCTAACTGTTGCTCCTTGACCTGCACACAGATTTTTCAGGAGGCAGGTCGGGTGGTCTGGTATTCCCATCTCTTGAAGAATTTTCCACAGTTTTTTTGTGATCCACACAGTTAAAGTCTTTAGCATTGTCAGTGATGCAGAAAAAGAGGTATTTCTGGAATTCTCTTGCTTTTTCTATGATCCAGTGGATGTTGGAAATTTGATCTCTGATTCCTCTGTCATTTCTAAGTCTTCCTTGAACATATCAGAGTTCTTGGTTCATGTACTGTTGAAACCTCGCTTGGAGAATTGTGAGCTTTATTCTGCTAGCGTGTGAGATGAGTGCAATTGCGCGGTAGTTTGAGCATTCTTTGGCATTGCGCTTCTTTGGGACTGGAATGAAAATTGATCTTTTCCAGTCCCATGTTTAGTTTTCCACAAATGCCGGCATATTGAATTGAGTCCACATGACCTTCTACACAGCTAAGATTTTAAAATTCTGTTTTCTTAAAGTTCTTTCCATAGTTTCTTTATGGGATATGCTTAAATAAAGGGAACATTATTTTTCTTTAAGTTTGATTTAAAAGTTTTTGTCATATCTTCCAAATTCAACTGTTTTATATTTTTCTTTTATCTCTTTTTGATTATTACTGTGATCACAAAAAATGGGTAGAGAAGGAAATGACTCTCAAAACTTTAAGATAGCTAATTTTATTTATTTTGACTTATTTATAATTGTTATTGGAAATAATTTGCCAGTAACAGAATTAAATAGTGCTCTCAAATAATATATTAAAGGTTATATTTTCTTTTATTTGCTCTAACTGACAAAGATGAGATTTCCTACAAAGTTCAAGAGAGATTATATTTGTCATGACATTTGGATTGTAAGTTGGGTCACTGCAACCAGATGAATAGTGTTTATTCTACGGAGTAGATATAACAATTTATTTTCCCCATCTGATCAAGATACTGAGAAAAGAAAGTTTAGTAACTATAGTGCATTGTCTCTTTTTCTGTGTCCTCCACCCCAGTTGATATTTAGCTATCCCTCTCTAGAAATAGAGAACTATAAATATATCTCTATTCATCCATATAGATAATCTTGATATTTCATTCTCTGTATATACATCTATATATGGATATATTGATCTCCTTATATATGTAGGTATAGATAGTACTGACATTAGTGGTATTGGCATTAATGGATAAATAAGGAGATAAAATTATATAGACACTATTTGCAAACATATTATTTTTAAACATACTATCAATAATTAAGAGCCTATAAATTCTTATATATCCATAGTATCCAAAGAGAAATTTGTTGCTAAAATATCAAAGTATATTTAAAAATCTCCACCTACTGCTGTTTTATGTACATAGTATTACTAGATTTATTTTTTTTAGCAATTAGATCTAATTTAAAAGCATCATTTATCCTAGAAAATATTAGCCTTATTATTAGCCTTATTATCAAATAATATGTACTTTCTTATAAATATGTATCAGTTAGATTATTCATGTTTGGCATAGAAAGTTTTTTCTTAATATCATCTTTAAAAACCACTTGCATCTATTTAACTTTATCTGTATGACTTGAAATAAATGTGTGAGATAATAATCATTACATTTATAAAGTTACTGATCATTCCATCAGATAACACTCGGGATCTTAATGTGTAGCTGCCATTTAAAGTATGTATTATATGTGTGCGTGTATATATACATATATATATATTTACATGTATGAACTCATTCAATTATCACAAGAAGCCAAAGTTATAAATCGGGAATCTAAGCACAAATAAATGAGGTCATACACACATAAAGCTATAGAGTTGGAACTGATTAATCCCAACAAGTTACTTTCCAAGGCAGAATCATTGCTATTAATTTAGAGAACCCACAGAGGATAAACCATTTTTCTTCATTAAAATATTTTAATTAATGGTTTAATACTATCAAGAAAGTCTTAATCAACAAAAAGTTGAACATGAAAATGTTTTTACTGTAGTATTTTCAAAATATGTATGCTCCAAGTTTTATTAGTTTAGTGAGCATGCACAAGACATCTGACATAGGGCAAATAGGTTCAACAAATCTGAAGTGCTTTACACACATTATAAGGCAACATTTTACGAAACAATATGTGTATCTTTTTTTTTTTCTCAGTTTTAACATGAAAATACAAAATATTTATGTGCCTAGTGTTTCAACATTTTTGAAAGCAAAATTGGCAGAATTAAGAAATAAAACAGATCAACATGATTGAGATTTTAAAAAATACTTCTTACAGTAACTGATACAACTGATAAATGAATATCAATAACAATATAGACAATGTGAGCGAAGCTATCAACCAGGCTAGACAAATTGACATTCGTGGAACACCATAAGAACTGTTCAAGAGGGGGGCAGTCCAAAGATAGTGGAGGAATAGGATGGGAGACCACTTTCTCCCCCACAAGTTCATCAAAAGATCATCTGAATGCTGAGCAGTTTCCACAAAACAATTTCTGAACGCTGGTGGAGGACGCCAGGCACCCAGAAAGTCAGCCCATTCTCTTCAAAAGGAGGTAGGACAAACATAAAAGACAAAAACAGAGACAAAAGAGTTAGGGATGGAGACCTGTCCTGGGGAGGGAGTTGTGAAGGAGAAGTTTCCACACAGTAGGAACCCTCTCACAGGCGGGTCTGTGGGGAGTTTTGGAATCTCAGAGGGCAACATAACTGGGAGGAAAAAAACAAACCCCACAAAATATGCACCTAACCGCAACTACCAGCAGACAAGTAGCCCAGGCACTTGCGTCTGCCACCAGTGAGCAGTGGCTGGACAGGGAGGCATAGACTGCATAACCGGTTCTTAGGGTAAGGGCAGGGCCTGAATGCCCTGAGGACATCGGAGGGAAGTTAACATGAGATAGCAACTCAAACTGTGGGATCACCAGAGAGAGAGAGAGAGAAAAAAAAAAAAGAACTTTCCCATGAAAGGCTCTAATGCATAGCCTGGCCCACTCACAGAACAAAAGATTGAGAAAAAACCAAAAGAGAGAGGCAGGCATGTCACAGCCAGAACCAGAAGGCAAGGGGCTGCTGCAATCTCAGCCCCAGAGACAGCATCTTCTAGCAAACTGTGAGCAGGCTCCCAGTTGCTAACCATGTCTTCCTGGGATCCTGGATAGTCGACATCCACCAGGAGGGTCGCACCCTGAGATCAGCTCCCCAGAGGAGACGTGTGGCACAGTTGAGATGGTTGCGGCACACCCAGGAAACCAAGCTGCCAGAACCGGGGACAGTGTGCTCACCAAACACCTGGTTGCCTGAGCTGCCTGGACCTGGGAAGGGCACAAAACACACACCCAACCAAGGCTGTGCCCTTGTGGGGTACCTGAGAACCTGAGCCACTTAGACCTGGGAAGTGCATGAAATGCAGGGCCTGCTTTGGACACTGCCCTTGCAGACTACCCTGGAGCCTGAGCAGTATAGATCCAGGAAGCACACACAGCCTTGAGCTGGGGCAAACCCATTGTGGTCCATACACTGTGAGCTCTCCCCACACACACCAGCGATATTTGTTTGCAGTGTCCCTCCCTCCCTACAACACAACTGAACAAGTGAGCCTAAATAAGTGACTACCTTCACCCACTTGTGTCAGGGCGGAAAGCAAACAGAATCCAGCAACATATTAAAAAGATCATACATCATGACCAAGTGGGCTTTATTCCAGGGGTGCAAGGATTCTTCAGTATTTGCAAATCAATCAATGTGATATACCACATTAACAAATTGAAAGATAAAAACCATATGATTAACTCAATAAATGCAGAGGAAGCCTTTAACAAAATTCAACACCCATTTATGATAAAAACTTTCCAGAAAGCAGGCATAGAAGGAACATACCTCAACATAATTAAAGTCATATATGATAAACCCACAGCAAACATTATCCTCAATGGAGAAAAATTGAAAGCATTTCCCCTAAAGTCAAGAACAAGACAAGGGTGCCCACTCTCACTACTATTCAACATGGTTTTGGAAGTTTTAGCACAGCAGTCAGAGAAGAAAAAGAAGTAAAAGGAATCCAGATAGGAAAAGAAGTAAACTCTCACTGTTTGCAGATGACATGATCCTCTACATAGAAAACCCTAAAGAGTCTACCAGAAAATTACAAGAGCTAATCAATGAATATAGTAAAGTTGCAGGATGCAAAATTAATGCACAGCAATCCCTTGCATTCCTATACACTGATGATGAGAAAACTGAAAGAGAAATTAAGGAAACAATCCCATTCACCATTGCAATGAAAAGAATAAAATACTTAGGAATAAATTTACCTAAAGAAACAAAAGAACTATATATAGAAAACTATAAAACACTGATGAAATATATCAAAGATGACATAAATAGGTGGAGAAATATACATGTTCATGGATTGGAAGAATCAATATAGTGAAAGTGAGTATACTATACAAAGCAATCTATAGATTCAATGCAATCCCTATCAAGCTACCAATGGTATTTTTCACAGAACTAGAAAAAATAATTTCATGATTTGTATGGAAATACAAAAAACCTCGAATAGCCAAAGCAATCTTGAAAAAGAAGAATGGAACTGGTGGAATCAACCTGTCTGACTCCAGACTGTACTACAAAGCTACAGTCATCAAGACAGTATGATACTGGCAGAAAGACAGAAATGTAGATCAATGGAACAAAATAGAAAGCTCAGAGATAAATCTATTCACCTAGGGACACCTTATCTTTGACAAAGGAGGCAAAAATATACAATGGAGAAAAGACAATCTCTTTAACAGGTGGTGCTTGGAAAACTGGTCAACCACCTGTAAAAGAATGAAAACTAGAACACTTTCTAACACCAAACACAAAGAAGAACTCAAAATGGGTTAAAGATCGAAATGTAAGACCAAAAACTGTAAAATTCCTAGAGGAAAACATAGGGAGAACACTCTCTGACATAAATCACAGCAGGATCCTCTATGACCCACCTCCCAAAGTAATGGAAGTAAAAGTAAAAATAAACAAATGGGACCTAATTAAATTTAAAAGCTTTTGCACAACGAAGGAAACAATAAGCAAAGTGAAAAGACAGCCTTCAGAATGGGAGAAAATAATAGCAAACGAAGCAACTGACAAAAGAATTAATCTCAAAAATATACAAGCAGCTCATGCAGCTCAATACCAGAAAAATAAATGACCCAATCAAAAAGTGCACCAAAGAACTAAACAGACATTTCTCCAAAGAAGACATACAGATGGCTAACAAACACATGAAAAGATGCTCAACATAACTCATTATCAGAGAAATGCAAATCAAAACAATGAGGTACCACCTTACGCCAGTCAGAATGACTGCCATCAAAAAGTCTACAAACAATAAATGCTGGAGAGAGTGTGGAGAAAAGGGAACCCTCTTACATGGTTGGTGGAAATGCAAGCTAGTACAGCCACTATGGAGACCATTGTGGAGATTCCTCAAAAAACTGGAAATAGAACAGCCATACGACCCAGCAATCCCACTGCTGGGCATACACACCAAGGACACCAGAATTGAAAGAGACACGTGTACCCCAATGCTCATCAATCTACATGAAAACTGTAGATTGCTTTGGGTACATTGACAGGTTTAACAATATTAATTCTTCCAATCCAAGAGCTTGTGCTATCTTTCCGTTTGAGTTCTATCCAGTTTCCTTTATTAATATTAGGTAGTTCTAAGCATATAAGACTTTCACCTCCTTGATGAGGTTTATTTCTAAGTATTTTTATATGATTTTACATTCCATTTTGATATTTCATTGTTAGTATAAAGAAATGCAATTTATTTCTATATGTTAGTCTTATATCTACTACCTTGCTGAATTTATTTATCAGTTCTAGTAGTTTATATGTGGAGTCTTTAGGGTTTTCTATGTAGAGTATCATGTCATCTGCATGTAATGACAATTTTACCCTTTCCCTACCAATCTGAATATCTTTTATTTCTTTCTCTTATATGATTGCTAGGGCCAGGACTTCTAACACTATGTCAAAAAGAAGTGGTGGAATGGACATATTTATCTTGTTCCAGATTTTAGCAGGAAGGCTTTCAGCTTTTCAGCATTGAGTATTATATTGGCTATAGATTTGTCATAGGTAGCTTTTATTATGTTGAGATATGTTCCTTCTATACCCACTTTCTTAAGGAATTTTATCATGAATTGATGTTGAATTTTATGAAATACTTTTTTCTTTCTCTCATCTATAGAGGTGATCATGTGCTTTTGTCTTCTGTTGATATGGCGTATCGCATTGTTTGATATTCGTATGTTGATCAGTCCTTGTGACCAGGAATAAATCCAACTTGGTCATGGTATATGATCTCTATTATGTGTTATTAGATTTGGTTTGCTAATATTTTCTTGAATATTTGCATCTATATTCATCAAACATATTGGCCTCTAATTTTATTTTTTGGTAGTATCTTTGTCTGATTCATCAGGGTAATGGGGGCTTTATAGAATGTCTTTGGGAGTATTTCTTCCTCTTTAACCTTTTGGAAGATTTTGAGAAGGACCAGAGCAAGTTCTTTGTATGTATGTTGTAGAATTTGCCTGTGAAGCCATCTGACCCTGGACTTTTATGATCTGTCTGTTCAGGTCATATATTCTTGATTCAGTTTGGTGGGCTCTTTGTTTCTCAAACATTGTCCATTTCTTCTAGCTTGTCAAATTTGTTGGCATGTAACTGTTCATATATACTTTTATAATTCTTGGTATTTCTGTAATGCCAGTTGTGATTTCTTCTCTTTAACTTTTTTACTCTATTTATTTGGTCCTTCTCTCTTTTTGGTGACCCTGAACGGAGGTTTGTCAATTTGTTTACTCTTTCAAAGAATCACTTCTTGCTTTTATTGGGGTTTTTTTCCTATTTTTTATCTCTTATTTATTTCTTCATTGATATTTGTTATTCCCTTCCTTCTGATAACTATAGGCTTTTTTTTTTTGCTCTTCTTTTTCTAATTATTTTAGGTGGTAGGTTAGATTGTTTGAGATTTTTCTTGCTTCTTAAAGAAGACATGTGTCACTAAAGCTTGCTTCTTAGAATTGCTTTTGTTGCATCCCATAGATTTTTGTATTGTTGTGTTTTCATTGTCACCTGCAATAAGGTGTTTTTTTTCCTCTTTTATATAATCATTAACTGTTTGTTTGTTTGTTTTGTTTTTGGGTTTTTTTTTTTTTTTTTTTACTATCCTGTTGTTTAATCTCCATGCAATTGCTTTTTACTCATTTTTTTTTTCCCACATGGTTGATTTCTAGTTTCAGACCATTGTGGTCAGAAAAGATACTTGAAATAATCTCTATACTCTTAAATGTGTAGAGGCTGGTTTTTGTCCTCTACTATGTTGTTAATCTCAGATAATATTCCATATGCACTTGAAAAGAACGTGTATTCTACTTTTTTTGGATGTAATGTCTTGAAAATATCAACTAAGTCTAAATCTTCTATTGTATCATTTAGAATCTCTGTTGCCTTATTGATTTTCTGTCTTGAAGATCTGCCCATTGAGGTGAGTGGAGTGTTAAAGTATCCTATTATTATTGTATTCCTGTCAATTTCCTTTAGGATTAACTGGTCTGATCTCCTTGCTGTCCAAGGGACTCTCCAGAGTCTTCTCTAGTACCACAGTTCAAAAGCATCAATTCTTTGGCCCTCAGCCTTCTTTGTAGTCCATGTTTCACATATATACATACTATTGGAAAAACCACAGCTTTGACTATATGGATCTTTATCAGCAAAGTGGTGTCTCAGATTTTAAATATGCTGTCTAGATTTGTCATAGGTTTTTTTCCAAGGAGCAAGCGTCTTTAAATTCCATGGCTGCAGTCACCGTTCACACTGATTTTGGAGCCCAAGAAAATTCTTTTAGTATTTTCATTATCTCCTTTTTGAACTCAGTGTCTATTAGACTGAAGGGATCTCTTTCATTGTTTATTACTTTAGGGGAATTATCTTGATGTTTTAATTGAGAGTGGCTCCTCTAATTCTTCATTATACTATTTCTCTTGTTCTACTAGTTTAGGAGAAACAATTATCTAGAGTGGTCTTGGAGGGCTATTTTTATATTCAGATTTCACTCTGTAATCTGTGTGAGTTTAATATTTATTGATGCAAGAATTGTTTTAATATGAATGCCTGCCACCTCTTTCCTTAGTGTAAGCTGGTTGTTATCCCCTTGGTGTTGTGGTGACCAGATCTTGCACTGAATGTTGAGTGGGTCTTCCTCTGAACTCTGTGGTTGTCACTGTCATCTCAGGGACAGGGTTTGCTCCCTAGTTGTTGGAGCATAAGCCCCCAGATCTGTCTGAGCTGCATTTCTGAGCTGTGGTGCCAAGTAGGTGGGAATGGAGGCAGAGAATGTTTCTCACAGGGTAAGGAGCAAATGAATATTTCTTCACCATAGATTTCACCACCGAGTGTGCTCTGTCGTGTTACCTCTCACCCATTTTGCAAACTCTCAAGGGACATTTTTGTTGGCACAACCCTCAGCACCATCTCAATCATGGGAATGCTGGCAGTTGGCCCTGGTGCCTCTCAGGGCTTGTTTTCACAAGGCTACCAGTGCAAATTCCTGAAATCAGGTCCCAGGACTGCAGTATTTATGAACCTGGACCCACTCTGGGGGCTATGAAGGCAGCTCAGACCCTGGCCTGGGCTAGTCCCCATGGGCATGCACCCACAAAGCCCATAGTTGCTAAGGTCAGACATATCCAAGCTGCAGGAGGAGCATCCTTTGTCCATTTGAATGTCCCATAAGTACTGAATTTACAAAGCCACATACAGAAGTGTAAATAAATCCATGGCTCATGTAGCCACATTGAGAGGTTTCAGCCCTGCTTCCTAAGTCACACAGCCCCTGGGTCTTTGCTTTCCATAAGCCCCGTCTCTGTGAGTGGGCAGCCCCGTGATGCCTGCTCCTAGGGCCTGCTGAGGTGGCAGTTGGCACGTGAGCCCTCCCCAGGAGGCAGCTGGAGTGTGCAGAGTAGTGGCATGTGCATCTGTGTAGGTCTCTGTCTGTTCTGCCTGACACATGGTGTGTTGCATTCTCTGAGCCTCTGAAGCTTCTTTTCTGTCCCAGCGTATCTCCCTGCCAGTGAGGGAGATTCTCAGAATGTGGGAACTTTCCCGCCTTTTTTAAGCTCCCTCTAGGGGTGCATGTCCAGTCTGATTTCCTCTTTTTTGTTTTCCTGTCATCCTACCTAGTTATGGTGATCTTTCTTGTCCTTTCACATGTTTGATGTCTTCTCCTGGTGTTCAGTAGTTGTTCTGTGAGAGTTGTTCCATTTGTAGATGTATTTTTTGATGTATTTGTGGGAGAAGGCATGTTCCATGTCCTACTACTCCACTATCTGGAGTGGAGCCACTACTTTTCACTTTAGTAAGCTGCTTATGGAAAAACCCAGAATTGGTAAATACTACATGTTGAAGGACTGAACAATTTCACTCCAAGTTTTGAAACAGGACAAACATGCCTCACTCCAAAACTATCTCCAAACCATAATAATAATGTTTATTAAGTAAAAATGGAAAAAAATCTAAATATATGATAAAATAAAGCAATCATGGCAAGATTCAAAATACAAGAATAATAGATTTCTTTAAGTTGCGCTTTAGACACCATGCGACAAAATATTTTAATACAGAATGAAAATAAAGATATCATTTATAGTAGTATCAAAACCAAAATACCAAGGAATGAATTTGACAAAACAAACTATAAATTATAATATTGCTTTAAAAGTTAAAATTTGAACAGATAATTGAACCAAATACATAGATTGGGAGACTTTATATCTTCATTTCAATCCCAATCAGAACCCCAGTAAGAAATTTTATAAACTTGAGAGGCAAACTTTAAAATTTATTGGAAGTGCTATTTACTTAGAATAGAGAAACATAATTTAAAAAATAATTTAAAGGTGATCAGACACTTATCTATTCCAAGACGACTATGAAACTGTAGTAATCATGGCATTGGCATGAGAGGATTTCATTATATTTGAATTATATTAAAATATTTAATTAAAAATTTAAAGAATAGTGATGCATAATTGCAGTGACAGCTTCTCTCTCCTATAATCTAGCAAATTAACATTTCTTACTATTAAAACATGTCAGAAATATTATATTTCAACTGAGATGCAAATCTTTCTGGGATAGGAAACTTTTGATAGTTCCCTTGAATAACTGTTTTCCCACCATTATGTTGTGCTTCTTCAGTATAATACTAAAAATGAGCCCAGCAGGGAATCTCGCTTTCCTATCCTCCAAACACTCATTAGTAGTTTACACTTCCTTGTATACTCCTCCACCAATGATATACTGGTTGGACCAAAAATTAATGGTCCTGAGCACTACAAGCTGCAAACAGCATATGGAGATGGTGAAGAGAGCAAAATATTTTGATAACAGGACACCTTAAAGAAATGCTGAAACTGTGGCCAGAGCAATAGCCATCTCTCTCTCTCTCTCTTTTTCTTTTTTGCCTGGGGCTACAGAGAAACAATTCACTTTTTAAGGTAAAATTTAAAATTTAACTGTAACTCGATTGCTATTAATATATCAGGGTGAAGTTGAAACAGACAACCTCTCAGGCCATAGATGATGATTTAATCAGAAAGAATTTGAATTGTGAAATTAGTCTAATTTTGGTTCATATTGAACTCATGTACTTTTGCAGTGTTCTTTTCCTATACCTTGGGACCTGGTCTCTCAGATTTCCAAATGTTGCTGCTACCAGATTGCTAAAGAAAAACTGTTTTGCCCCAGGTCCCTTCATACTGTCCTCATTCCACCACTGCAGGTTCTGACCATCTGGCAGACTCCTTCTAAATAGTGTCAGTGTGTTACCCGTCACATCTCACATCCCCTGAGGATATCTTGAATAATTGCTCATCCTAAGCAATAATCACACCTCTTAAGGCCAAGAACATGTTGTTTATATATCTGCAGTGCCCTCAGCATTATCCAGGCATTTAAATTGAGAAATTAAATAAGCATTCTGCAGCTTGCTATTACCTGCTAGTCAATAGATCAGTAACCTCTAGGTATGTAGGCCAGATAATATTAATGCAAACTGCAAGAGACCATCCCAGGTTATTATTCTGGTGGACACTAATCAAGAAATGTGATATATTGCTTCAGGTGCAGAGACAAATTATGTGGAAATGTTAGGACATCTTTGTATAACAGGTTTCCTCTTGAAATGACAGCTTCTTTAGAGCAATGAGAATGTTGAGTAATGAGCAAAGATCTCATGGAATTTTAAGAGAGAAAATTACACTTAGAAGCCAATGTGTCCAAATTGTCCTCATTTAGTTTCCTCCTATATAATAGAGTGAACCGTTAAATCTGACCTCATGGTACTTTCTAAATGAAGTCGCTCAGTCATGCCCGACTCTTTGCAACCCCATGGGCTGCCCCTGTATCCTGCCAGGCTCCTCTGTCCATGGGATTTTTCAGGCAAGTATACTGGAGTGGGTTGCCATTTCCTTCTCCAGGGGATCTTCCCAATCCAGGGATTGAACCCAGGTCTCCTGCATTACAGGCAGATTCTCTACCAGCTGAGCCACCAGGGAAGCCCATGCAACCTTTTGAGAGTTTTATAAAACAATATTATATTGAGAATTAAAAGGTGTTCTAGTAAATCTATGAATTCAGAGAATAAGTTCTTAAATACTCTTGGATAACACCGATGACATTTTTTCCCAGGGTTGATATGTGAGCAGATGTCAGGTTTGAGAAACCACTGGCTTTAGCAATAAAACATCTTACATAAAAGCTGTGATCCCCTTGGTAGTCAGTTCAGTTCAGTTCAGTCACTCAGTTGTGTCCAACTCTTTGCGACCCCATGAACTGCAGCACGCCAGGCTTCCCTGTCCATCACCAACTCCTGGAGTCCACCCAAACCCATGTCCGTTGAGTCAGTGATGCCATCCAACCATCTCATCCTCTGTCGTCCCCTTCTCCTCCTGCCCTCAATCTTTCCCAGCATCAGGGCCTTTTCCAGTGAGTCAGCTCTTCGCATCAGGTGGCCAAAGTATTGGAGTTTCAGCTTCAACATCAGTCCTTCCAGTGAACAACCAGGACTGATCTCCTTTAGGATGGACTGGTTGGATCTCCTTGTAGTCCAAGGGACTCTCAAGAGTCTTCTCCAACACCACAGTTCAAAAGCATCAATTCTTCTGTGCTCAGCTTTCTGTATAGTCCAACTCTCACATCCATCCACGGCCACTGGAAAAACCCTAGCCTTGACTAGATGGACCTTTGTTGACAAAGTAATGTCTCTGCTTTTCAATATGCTGTCTAAGTTGTCATAACTTTCCTTCCAAGGAGTAAGCGTCTTTTAATTTCATGGCTGCAATCACCATCTGCAGTGACTTTGGAGCCCAGAAAAATAAAGTCTGACACTGTTTCCACTGTTTCCCCATCTATTTGCCATGAAGTGATGGGACCGGATGCCATGATCTTAGTTTTCTGAACGTTGAGCTTGAAGCCAACTTTTTCACTCTCCTCTTTCACTTTCAAGAGGCTCTTTAGTTCTTCTCCACTTTCTGCCATAAGGGTGGTGTCATCTGCATATCTGAGGTTATTCATATTTCTCCCGGCAATCTTGATTCCAGTTTGTGCTTCCTCCAGCCCAACCTTTCTCATGATGTACTCTGCATATAAGTTAAATAAGCAGGGTGACTATATACAGCCTTGACGTACTCCTTTTCCTATTTGGAACCAGTCTGTTGTTCCATGTCCAGTTCTAACTGTTTCTTCCTGACCTGCATACAGGTTTCTCAAGAGGCAGGTCAGGTGGTCTGGTATTCCCATGTCTTTCAGAATTTCCCACCGTTTATTGTGATCCACACAGTCAAAGGCTTTGGCATAGTCAGTAAAGCAGAAATAGATTTTTTTTTCCTGGAACTCTCTTGCTTAATGCCATATCACAACAGAAAAAAGTAAATATATATGTACATATATAATTACATATGCCTATATGTTGCACTTTAACAGATATAATTTTTAACAATGGAACAGCAGATTCTTTTTAACCAGAATTACTCATATTTGATTTTAAAACTAAACGCCAATAATTTGCTATTTGGTTTGCATTTACTTGCAAAACTCATTACCTGTAAAATGAGGTTCAGGCTGCACAGAGGGAACACTTTCCAGTTGTGTCTTCCTTTCCCATGGCCATCACAGAAATACACACAGGCCCCCACTGATGTATTTTCCATCTCCATAACTGGCAAAAAATTCTTCAGGGTAGATTCTTCAATTGCTGAGTGTGAGTTGAGCACAATAGAAAACAATGGTGTGGGCAGTGAAAAAGCGACTTCATCATGAGATGACAGGAGTGAAAGTATTTTTGTGTATAAAAAGCCTTTTTTAACAGTAGGCAGAACAGCTATAATTTTAACCCATTTTGATACATTTACTCATTATAAAATATTTCACAATTAGGATTGAGTAACAGAGTATTCTTTTTAATTTTGCCAAAGAATTTGTATATCATTAGCCAGATTATGGGAAAAGAGAATTATACATCAAAGCTATTTTACAGCATTAAAATCCTCCCTTTGGAGGTCAGTCCTTAAAACCAAGTATAATATTAATGAAATCATAACTCCCCCTCAGTGATATGACCAGAGGTCTTGGTGATAGCGTTAGGCAATATGGCTTTGTGAGAGGCCACATCACCACAAATATGCAATGGCTGCATTATCTAATCTTCCAGTTTCCTAAGTCAGTTCATAGCACCTTTCAGATACCTCTTTGGAGCAGTTCCTTAGAGTTAAGAGAGGAGTTAAGGGAGGAGCCAGGACTTTTGGTGGGGAAAAAAATCAAAAGATTCCTGCTAACCAAAAAGAACAGACCTCTCAAGTTAATAATTTTAGTGCTTTTGTATGTAGATGTAGATGCAAGAGTCTAGACTCATTGAAATTACTTCTTAGATATGCAGCTTAACTATTAGGGCCAGTGTCCAAAGTATGGAATTCTTCCTGTTTGTCTCCATCCTGAGTTCCTCTCAGGGCATACCAGGGGTGAAGGAGGCTGGCTATGGTGACTAATGGCTTGATCCTTGTAGAAGAGCATTGTGGGCAACATTCTTTCTTTACTAGAATGGCAAGCCATAATCCCCGTCCAAAAGAGGCATCATCAGAAAACTGTTATCCTGCACTAAATGTTTCCCATTTTTAACCTAAAGCTGTGAGGTTTGAAATGAACATCATTTTATGTTGTATTTTAAAACAGTTATGTTTTAATATGGGTATGAAAATTCCTTTTACTAATTATATTATGTTTATTTTCATCGATTATCCATTTTTCAGGGACATTAGGAGACTACCTGTTAAAAATCTCAGTAACTGTTACACTACCTGAAGTTTAATTGCAGCTAATTTTCTTAATAACCTGTTGTTTTATTAAAATGTTTGCAAATGTTTTAAGAAATTAATACATCTGAGTCTCAGAATCAGCAAGTAATATTATTGCAGTACAATTTATGTGTTAATATAATATTCTTATAGTAATAGAACAAACTGAATATAATTTATATATCTAATTCTGATATAATGATACTTGAATCATTAAATAATTATATATGTATGTGTATGTCTTCAGGTAAAATTTCTTTTTATTTTATTTTGTCATTTTAGCTAACATTTTATTTTTTTTATTATTTCATTATTATTTCATATTTAATCCCAATTAGTTAATACATATTTTTCAGTTGATGTAAGAACAAACACTACTTTTTGCATATAGCTTAATCCTAATATTTGCCAATAATTCTATATATATACTTGAGATGACTCATTGGAAAAGACCCTGATACTGGGAAAGATTGAAGGCAAAAGGAGAATGGGGTGGCAGAGAATAAGACCATTAGACAGCACCACTGACTCAATGGACATGAATTTGAGCAAACTCTAGGAGATAGTGGAGGACAGAGGAGCCAGATATGCTGCAGTTCATGGAGTTGCAAAGCATGCTTGTTTGTGCTTAGTCATTCAGTCATGTCTGACTCTTTTTGACCCCATGGACTGTAGCCCGTCAGGCTCCTTTGTTCATGAGGTTTCTCCAGGCAAGAATACTGGAGTGGAGTTGCCATTTCCTCCTCCAGGGGATCTTTCCAATCCAGGGATCAAACCCAGGTCTCCCACATTGCAGGTGGATTCTTTACCATCTGAGCCACCAGGGAAAGCCCATGAAGTTGGAAAGAATCAGACACAACTTAGCAACTGACCGACAACAACCTGGATGGGGGACTCATTTCCCACAGAAGAATTCCAAGCTACTGGTGTATATATATATTTTTTGAGGAATTAGTAGACCCTGCCAGTCACTGCACTATTGTTTGTTTGATGACAGCTGCTCCTTTGTTTCCGCATTCTTTCCCTTCCCTGATAACTCAGGGAAGTTCAAGGAGGGTGAAGCCTTTTTCCTACAGACAAGAAATGGGGGACATGGAAAGAATTTGTATCCAGGATGCCCTCATAGGGTCTTGCATCATTCTTCAACAATTTTAGAACTTTTCTTTCTCACTTTCTCTCTTTTAGAATATGCAGGATACCGGCTATACTTTGGGAAACCACACACCTAGTGATTTATGTTTGGTTTGCAGCCTGTGTATTCCCTGCTCTGGTGAGGAAGAAAGGAAAGCCAGTGATTTGTCAAATTGACTTGATTCACCCAATTGTCTTTTCCTACCTTTCCTACAGGTTGACCATTCTTAGAGTTAGGTAGGTAATACAGTATAGGAAACCTGTAAGTAAAAACTTTCCAGAAGCTAATTTTTCAATGTCAATTCAAATTCCTCTCTTGTAAGATTTAGGCAATGATTATTCCGCGTCTGCAGTTATTTGCTTCTTTGTCTTTTATTTTCACTTTATACATTTCTCTGCTAATGAAACAAGTAAACAGAATGAAAGCAACTTGAATTTATTTTATTTCAGGTTCCCAGGTTGGCCTCATTTCAATTTAGTGAATGAGTAGGTCAAGGCAGTGAAACAAAATACCCAATTTTACTGAAATACTGTCTTAGCAATCACCATATAAGCATACATCAAAAAGATAATAGATGTTTGATCCACTAGTTTGAAGAGTCAGAACTATTGGACCATAGTGTACAAGAGAGTTTATATTAGGGTTTTTCTGTTACAATGTCACTGGAGAGAAAATATTTACATAAACACTTCAGTGAATATGAATATATGCATTCTGTAATTCTTCTTAAAGGTATTAAAATTCTTTGAATCCGTGTAAGTTGTCATGTCTATTATATGGATTTCCTGCCCTGTAAAGCCCTTTACAAACTTTTTTCCAAGCTGACCCCACCTTATACTTTATGAAATCTTACTTATCTTTCAAGACATAACTCAGATATCATGCTTCAGTACATCTACAAACTAGAATGGATTGTCAATCTTGACATATAATCTGTGACCTCTTTGAATTCTTTTCCCTTCTTTAAACTCTCTAAATGCTTTATAAATGTCTTTTCCTACCAGACAGACTTTAAGCTATTGCATCCTAACATTTTATCTAGTCATGTGGTTGGCAATGTGTTTATTTGAGATAGCCATCCTTGAAGTAGATGCCTCTTTGAAGTGGATGCCTTAGCAATCAAAGCATGTCAGACACTTGCATTACCCAAACCAAAAACCCCCAAAACAACCTGTCAAGGCTTACACTACCACCTTGCATTGCTACTTTGAAACACAACTCAACAAAGAATTGCAGAGCAACACATATAATTTAAATAAATACTGTAAAAAAGGTTTGATTTCCAATAGTAGACATTTCAAGTACACTGTATGGCCAGTGTTCCTGGAAAAATGACCTGAAAAATTAATACAGATTACTTGATTGCTTCAGTTAACCTTTTATGTAAAAAGCTTTCTCAGGAAATGCAACAGCTGAGGAGGAACTGGTAATCTGCTCTTTATAGCCTGGCTAATGCCTTCTTAATTATGTCAGCCTCAAGAGTCCAGCAAGGCAGAGTATATATTGTCATAAAATGAAAATCAGTATACATTTACTATTTTGCCACAAAAATATTTGAATTTGCCAACATGCATCCATGATTTAGTGATGGCATGCTTTGAATTTACCGATTATTAAGCGTTCTTAGTTAACAATGAGAATCTCATCCTATTGAAGATGAAAGAATCCAGAAGGAAAATTCTGCAAATTCAAACAGTGAGGAAAACCAGTAAATCTACAGAATCATGAGCCCTTGAAACTATAAGAGAACTGATATTGGAAGGCAAACAATTAAAATAAATTCCAGAAGGTGTTGAGACCCCTCCCCACCCCCCCACCCCCCCCCCACCCCCGATGATAAGGCACATACGCTGTTTCACTTTGTTGGGTAATGAGCCTGCCTAAGGCTGGAGGAACAAAACCAAGAAACTACTCCTGTCTCACCACGAGACTTCCGAGACTTCCGTTAATAATAAGCAACCATTATCTACTGGCTTAGATAGAAGAATACAAGGGAACTGCTTTGTAGTGCAAGTATGTTAGACTTGCTGAAAACTGAGGATGACAAAAGGAAAAGAGAAAAATCCCCTCGATCTCTAAAACGCCACAAAACAATGTAAAGTAGAATTTTAAAAGAATTTAAAATTTTTGTTTTTCTTTGTCTATTCTGATGCTTTCTTCCCCATATAAACTTTAGAACCAGTTTATCAGTATTCACAAAATAGCTTGATGGCATTTTGATCGAGATGTATTGAAGCTCTAGACCAAACTTGGAAGAACTGACACCCTAACACTGTTGAGTCTTTGTGCTCCTAAGCGTGTGCTACCGTCTGTTTATTTAATTCTTGTCATTTATTTCAGTAGTTTTGTGGTTTTCCTCAAATGGACCTTGTATCCATTTGGTTAGATTTTTATGTGTTTCATTTGAGAGAGGAGTAATACAAATGGTACATTTTTAACTTCAAACTCTGTTTGTTCATGTCTCATATATAGGTAAGTGATTAAGTGTTATAAATGAACCTTATGTTTTGCAACCTTGCTATAATTGCTTATTTGTCCAGAAATTGTTTGCTGGTTCTTTCAAATTTTCTACATAGATAATCAGTTCATTTGTAAATGAAGACAGCTTTTTTCCTTCCCAATATGTATAACTTTTTTTCCCCCCTTTTCTTGTCTTTCTGCATTAACTTGTTATTCCGGTACAATGTTGAAGGTCAGTGATGGGAGGGGACTGGGCTTCCCTGGTGTCTCATATGGTAAAGAATTAGCCTGCAATGCAGAAAACCCAGGTTGCATCCCTGGGTAGGAAGATCCCCTGGAGAATGTTAAGGCTACCCACTCCAAGATTCTTGCCTGGAGAATTCCTTTGACAGAGGGGCCTGGCAGGCTACAGTCCATGAGGTCGCAAAGAGTTGGACATGATTGAGGGACTAACACTTTCACTTTTTGCATGAGACAGGATATTCTTGTCCTGTTCCCAGTATTAGTCTGTGCTCAGTTGCTCAGTCATGTCCGAGTCTTTGCGACGCCATGGACTATAGCCCACCAGGCTCCTCTGTCCATGGAATTCTCCAGGCAAGAATAGTAAGGTGGGTTGCCATTTCCTTCTCTAGGGAATCTTCCTGATCCAAGGGTAGAACCTGGGTCTCCTGCATTGCAGGAAGATTCTTTACCACTGCACCAACTGGGTTGGAGCCTGAGTTTTAGTGAGGAAGCTTGAAATTTTTCATCATTAAGTATGATTTCAGCTGTGAGATGTTTTGTCAATTTAAAGAGGTTTACTTAGAGTTTATTTTTATGAATGGATGTTGAATTTTGTCAAATTCTGTTTCTCCTTTTATTGATCATGTGATTTATCATCTTTAGTGTGTTGATATGATGGATTACATTAATTCATTTTCAAATATTAAACCAGCCTTGCATATCTGGAATAAACTCTAATTGTTTGTAGTGTATAATCCTATCTATCTATTGTTAGATTCAGTTTGCTAAAATTTTGTTGAGGATTTTTTATCTATGTTAATTTCATTATAATATCTTTGTCTGCTTGGGTATTAGGGTAATGCTCATCAAATGAGCCAGAGTATTTTCTTTGCTTTTCTCTTGTTAAAGAGGTAAGATAATTGGTATAATTTCTTCGTTAAATTTTGGTGGAATTCATCAGTGAACTCATGGTGCTTTCTGTTCTGGAAGTTTATTATTTACTCATTTTTTTTTTAAACATTATAGGCCTCTTCACAGTGTCTGTTTTTTTTTTTTTTTTTTCACAGTGTCTGTTTTTATGTGAGTTTGTCAGATGTCTTTCGAGAAATTAATCCACTTTAAGTTGTTAAATTTTTTGGCATTGAATTGTTCATAATATTACTTTATTATCTTTTAACTTCCATAGAATCTATAGTGATGCCCCCTCTTTCTTTTCTGATATAAGTAATTTGTGTCCTCTCCTTTTTTTCCATAGTTACCTGGCTGGAGACTTGTTGATTTTGTTCATCTTTTCTGAGAATCAAGTTTTGGTTTCATTGATCTTTCTCGACTGGTTTCCTATTTTTAATTTTGTTCATTTCTGCTCTAATTTTATTTCTTCAGCTTACTTTGGAGCTAATTTGAATTTCATTTTCCAATTGCCATAGGTAGAAGTTTAAGGAATTAATTTCAGATATTCTTTTCTAGTATGTCCATTCAGTGCTTTAAATTTCCCATTAAGTATTGATTTTGCTGCATACCATGTTTATTTGATTTCTATGATTTTTTACAAATGATTTCTCATTCTTTCTGACTTAATTCTAAATATGAAATGTTTTATTCAGTTTATATGCTTAAAAATAAATTTATTTTTTTAGAAATAATCATTCCTTTTTAAGACATGTTTTTATTTGAAATTTGGAATTACACTTTTTCCCCCCTTTTTAGCTCTTGGTGTTTGCCTTCATTTTTGCTGAAATTTTATTCCCTTCAGTTCAGTTCAGTTCAGTCACTCAGTCATGTCTGAATCTTTGTGACCCCGTGGACTGCAACACGCCAGGACTCCCTATTCATGACCAACTCCCAGAATTTACTCAAACCCATGTCCCTTGAGTCAGTGATGCCATCCAGCCATTTCATCCTCTGTTGTCCCCTTCTTCTCCTGCCTTCAGTCTTTCCCAGCATCAGGGTCTTTTCAAATGAGTCAGCTCTTCGCATCAGATGGCCAAAGAATTGGAGATTCAGCTTCAATGTTAGTCCCTACAATGAATATTCAGGACTGATTTCCATTAGGTTGGATCTCCTGGAAGCCCAAGGAACTATCAAGAATCTTCTCCAACACCATAGTTCAAAAGCATCAATTCTTCAGCATTCAGCTTTCTTTAAGGTCAAACTCTCAATCCATACGTGACTACTGGAAAAAACATACCCTTACCTAGATGGATCTTTGTTGGCAAAGTAATGTCTCTGCTTTTTAATATGCTGTCTACGTTGGTTGTAACTTTCCTTCCAAAGAGTAAACGTCTTTTAATTTCATGGCTGCAATCACCATCTGCAGTGATTTTGGAGCCCAGAAAAATAAAGTCAGCCACTGTTTCCACTATTTCCCCATCTATTTGCCATGAAGTAATGGGAACAGATGCCATGATCTTAGTTTTATGAATGTTGAGCTTTAAGCCAACTTTTTCACTTTCCACTTTCACTTTCATCAAGAAGCTCTTTGGTTCTTCACTTTCTGCCATAAGGGTGGTGTCATGTGCATATCTGAGGTTATTGATATTTCTCCCGGCAATCTTGATTCCAGCTTGTGCTTCCTCCAGCCTAGCATTTACCATGATATACTCTGCATATAAGTTAAATAAGTAGGGTGACAATATACAGCCTTGACATATTCCTTTTCCTATTTGGAACCAGTCTGTTGTGCCATTTCCAGTTCTAACTGTTGCTTCCTGACCTGCATACAGATTTCTCAAGAGGCAAGTCAGAGGGTCTGGTATTCCCATCTCTTTCAGAATTTTCCATAGTTTTTTGTGATCTACACAGTCAAAGACTTTTGCACAGTCAATAAAGCAGAAATAGATGTTTTTCTAAAACTCTCTTGCTTTTTCAGTGATCCAGAGGATGTTGGCAATTGATCTCTGGTTCCTCTGCCTTTTCTAAAACCAGCATGAACATCTGGAAGTTCACGGTTCACATATTGCTGAAGCCTAGCTTGGAGAATTTTGAGCATTACTTTACTAGCGTGTGAGATGAATGCAACTGTGTGGTAGTTTGAGCATTCTTTGGCATTGCTTTTCTTTGGGATTGGAATGAAAACTGACCTTTTCCAGTCCTGTGCCACTGCTGAGTTTTCCAAATTTGCTGGCATACTGAATGCAGCACTTTCACAGCATCATCTTGTAGTATTTGAAATAGCTCAACTGGAATTCCATCACCTCCACTAGCTTTGTTTGTAGTGTAATCTTCCAAAGGCCCACTTGACTCATGTTCCAGAATGTCTGGCTCTAGGTGAGTGGTTACACCATCTTGATTACCTTGGTCATGAAGATCTTTTTTGTACAGTTCTGTGTATTCTTGCCACCTCTTCTTAATCTCTTCTGCTTCTTTTAGGTCCATACCATTTCTGTCCTTTATTGAGCCCATCTTTGCATGAAATGTTCCCTTGGTATCTCTAATTTTCTTGAAGAAATCTCTAGTCTTTCTCATTCTATTGTTTTCCCCTATATCTTTGCATTGATTGCTGAGAAAGGCTTTCTTATCTCTCCTTGCTGTTCTTTGGAACTCTGCATTTAGATGCTTATATCTTTCCTTTTCTCCTTTGCTTTTGGCTTCTCTTCTTTTCACAGCTATTTGTAAGTCCTCCTCCGACAACCATTTTGCCTTTTTGCATTTCTTTTTCTTGGAAATGGTCTTGATCCCTGTCTACTGTACAATGTCTGTTCAGTATTTTGCTGCTTTTGGATGGACTATTGTTGTAGTTGTTCAATCATTAAGTCATGTCCAGCTCTTTGCAACCCCATGGACTACAACACGCAGACATCCATTGGTAAAAACTAACTTCTAGAGATTAAGTGAAAATAGATACCAAAGAGCCAGTTGGGTCACAATAGTCTGAGCCAGAAATATTTTTAGTATTAATTAATTGTGGAATTATGAATGGCCAATTAATTTTCAACTTTATTTATATAACCTCAAATTTCCATGTTTGCTAGATATATCCTGAACCACCACAATATACACTTGACCCCTAAGCTAATTCCTAGATCTATATAAGTTATAGACCTAAAATCATCTGAGAAATGGAAGTTTAGACACATCTGAAGGAGACCACACAATAACACTCTTAATAGATACTAAATTTATTTCTTTTAATCATTACCAAGGGACTCTAGACAACTATCAAAGTCATTGGATATGAAAAAATCAACACTTTAAAGAAATATTATATTTGAATTTGAGCTATTATAAATTCTTGTGAACTAAAGAAAATCTGTAGTTCATAACTGAGTTTGAGAGCATAAGGCAGTTAGGTGATAACTACAATTTTGATAGAAAGGCTTGGTATATTGTAAATCAACTTACTCCAATAATAATTTTTTTAAAAGAAAGAACTGTATCCTTACACATATAAAACTATTCAGATTTTTCATTTTTATGATAGTCTTTCATCTGATTCAAGTGGAAATTATTAACTCTTTATTTATATACAATCAATCACTTACTAAAATTAAAGAACTAATTTTTTATTCTTTTTTTTTGTAATAAAGAAATGCTTCAATATATCCAGGTGGATCTCCACATGTGTCCCTACTGTGACTTCTGGGGCTTTATAAGTGTAAATACATAAATATACAGCTTATGTTGGAATCTGAATTTTAGAAGAAGATTCAGATAGAAATCCCTAGAGTTTACAATCCATTTTTAAAAATAACAAATCAAAGCAAATAAAATGCACACCACCCTCTACAAATGGATTGCTCTTGGTAGAAATGCAGAGATTTGTCCACATTAAAACCTTTAAATACATGAAAGTGATTACTAACACATTCTCATTAAATTATCCACTTCAATTGGCTCAATAGACAGATGGGAATTAGAGAATGACAGATAATCATCAGTTTAATTGGGTGATGAATCTGGTTACAGATGCTGTCCAGATGTAGTCCCCCTACTTGAGCAAATTAATAAAGCTACTTGTGTATCTACCGATGACATTAGTTATTTTCTTCCCTTGGGATAAGAATTAATAAGAGAAGGAAATGTTTTCGAAAGACAGTGACAAAAGCACATATTTCATTTTACTCTTAGGGAATGAATTATCCTTCTATTTTTGTACCAAAATTGAGTTTCTAATTGCTTTTCTCATATATTCTGTTTAACATGTGTTGGCATCATGCCTCTTATAACCTGAAGAGCAAGCACCTGGACCTTCTAAGAGAGGTATGGTTAAGTCAGTTGTTATGAAAGAGATAGATATTTTAGGGATAGTTCAGTGGTCTGACACGTCTTCAAAGTTTGTTGTCCAACCAGTGATGTAAACAGGGTAGAATGTTACCTTACAACTGAAGGGAAAAGGTATACTCTGTCTTTTCTGTCATTAAGAGGGCTAAATTTTACTGGGACTGACTTTTGAGGAAAGGTATTCTATTTTTGTATGCTATTTTTACCAATTCAGTAATAGCTAAAGAAGCCTCCAGTTCTTCAGGTTCTGATTGCATTCCCACAGTGATAAAAAACATTTGACGATGTGTGCTATATGGACTAGTTGTGGGGCAAGTTCTGTTGCAGCATGGAATCCATGGAAGCCCATAAAATTGTGCTTTACTGTTTTTGGTCGATAAATTTTCACACTTATTTTTAGTACTTGGCTTTCCACTGACCCTAGTATAACATGAAGCCCAAGTGAACATGAAGTCCAAGCTGCCTATTCCAAACTTAGTCTGACCCACCTAGCTATTTAAATAAAGGTAATTACGGTACCAACTAAAGTGTACAAGAGAGATTGAGCCCAAGCATAAACTGAAGTTATATATATGCTGCATAAGCAGATTCTTCACCTTCCCACAGTGACTTCTCCTGCTGAAATATCCTACACATGGGCTGCAGTGGGAGTTATTTTTACCTAGTTGACTGCTGAGGGTAAAAAACAATTGAAGCTTGGTAAACAGTTTAATTTATTTATTTCCATTAGCTGGAGCTACCTGTTACAGATTTGTTTCCCAGCTCATTAGAATCTCTGAAGCACCACCAAGATGTCAGATACAAAGGGTTATCTTTAAACAGTACATCTCTACTTTGCTTAGAATGTGAATTTATGTATAAGAACTAATTCACAGGATAATGGGGCTTGGGTGACATTTCAGAATAAGGTTTTACGTCTCAGCTTTGATAGTGAAGATAGCTTGAATAGAAAGGTTGGAAAAATGACTTACTCTCTGAATGCTTGCAAGTTATTATGCCAATTCTAGATAGTCTTTCCAATGAGCTCATGATCAAATTCTCTTCGTAAAAATAAAAACTGAATACTATGCATGGAGTAAGTACATTTAACTTATACTAAATTTTACTGCTAAATACTTCATTTGCCAGTGGAAGGACCATTCATTGATTTCTATATTTAATCATACTTTGGACATGTGAGCCATTTACCTACTAGCAAATTGACAGTATCAAACTGTTCCCATTGTGCAATGGGATATTATCTGCTCTCATTGAAATAGACACTTACTCTGAATGAATGTATGTTTTCCATCTGTCCATTAATTCTACCATCTGTGAACATGCTAAACGTCACTAGTACAAAATAAATTTTTGTATATAACGTTTCCCTGACAAAGATATGTAAAGTGTCCAATTTAAAAAAGCCATTAATTGGAAGATTGAAGATAGTATTTCATAAAGTTCAGATATACAAATGTATGTTATACTCTGAACTAACAAATAATATAAGATTTCTTTTCTTCCATTTTCAAAATATTTAGATATGGAACAAAGAAGCAAAAATGGAGAGGGGGAATCTCTTAAGATTATATCTAATGACACACTTACAAAAAGTGCCTTTGTTTTCCAGTGCTCTGAGCTCTGATAGAATATTTTAAGTTGTAGTAAGTGTTTAGTACTTCATTAAATAAATGCAAACATTCCAGGAGGAAATATCACCAAGAATATAAGATTTGTCAAGATGCTTTCCCAGTTTAAAATTTCAAAGTGGTTTAAATTGATGATAATTTATAATCACTCAAAATGCATATTAAATAAATATTCAATGATAGACACCCTTAGATGTTTATATGCTTAAAAATGACCACTGAGGAGAAAAATCTAAGATACACATCTGTTAGAATAATAAAATTGGTTTATACCAAAGTTTTGGGGTGTTTTATTATGTAGCATTAGATAATGAAGTTTTGGGTTTTTTTTTAAGTTAATGTAAAGCCATCATTTTTCAAAGCACAGTTTGTGTATAGGACTGTAGTCAAATTGAATATGGCTATGGTAGAAATCACTACTCTTGCATCTTTTAAGTCCTCAATGGCAGCATCTTTCAAGTCTTTGATGGCTGCATTAATCTTTGGTGTCCCTCTTCATGGTGTTGCCTTTAACTTACTACTTTTGTAGATAAAGGCATTTGGCTTTCTCTCGAGTATAAATCATCATTCCATGAATTATAAAAGCCCATGAGAAATTGTTGAGTGCCTTTTGTTGAGTATGTTTGTTGAAACTACACATTCTGGAACTGGGGAAATAACCACAGAGAGGTTTGACAAAGGTGTAGGCCTACACAATGAACCCAAGTTGAAATGCTATTGATTACCAGATAGTCATAAAGCTATTCTCTGACTGGTTGAATACAATGACATTTTTGGTCTCCAGATACCAGTTTCAGTTTACAGCCATTATTTGATGAACTTGGTTTATTCTGCCTTTGCTAATGTACAACTACCCTGGTAAGCTGTCCCATGTCCCACTCTTGTTATTGTGGTAAGAATATTGGGCATTATATCTATCCTATTGAAAAAAAATTAAGTGTTTGATGCAGTATTGTTAACTATAGGCACAGATTTACACAGATCTCTATAACACTCATCTTGCTTAACTGGAATTTTTTACATGTTGGATAGCTCTTGATTTTTATTCCCCTTAGCCCTTAACAACAACCATTCTACTCTCCACTTCTATGATTTTGATTACTTTAGATACATCATATAAATGAATTATGTAGTATTTTTTGTTCTGCAATTGGCTAATTTCACTTAGCATAATATTCTCAGGGTTTATCTGTGTTGCTATTTATGGCTAGATTTTCTTTTAAGATTTGTTAAAGGGAAAATTACAGAACAAAATTTGGTTAAGCAGGAAGATACTTCCATAAGAGGATATAATTTTACCTATATTTGAAGTACTTTGTGTAAACTGGATCAAGTCTGGAATTGATAAGGCCTGTATTTTTAACCATTATGGTGATTCTAGTCATTTCTGTTCAACAAATATGGATATTTCCTGCCTATGCAAAACAAATACAACTTCAGTAGATTTCCCATCTGTTTCCATTGTTGGGAGTTTGGTCAACCAGTCACATCAAAAATATCTATGACCCAAGCAATTCTAATTGTTTGACTCTGCTGCCCATTATGATAACCATACACATCTCATAAATGGCATTTAAGTCTTGACACTTGACCACAGCCATCACAGATCCTGTCAACTCCAGGTATTTCAGTGAGCCTGAGCTCACTTCATGACATCACTTCCACTGGCATGCTCTGCTTGCAGAGAGTAGCCTCCATATTTGAAAATACTAAGACCATCTCAATCACAGTCTTTATGAAGAACTCTTTTTTCCTTCCAGAGAACATTGGTAGAGAATGAGTAAACAAGTTTTATATGATAGATGCTCTCTAAATTTCTGATCTTTCTCTCTCCCTCTCAATATCTTTTTCTACAGAACATGAAATAAGTTCAGGCAATTCAACTCTATTTTATTAAATCACCTTTGGATTGATGATCACATCAACCAATCAGGCAAAGTCTTAGTAATTTCCAGGCACTTGAGTTAACACAATGAAAGCAGAATCTCTCCTTGTTCTACATAAATCAATATATTTAAGCTTATCCAACACTGCCTTCCTTAGATCCTGATAAATCTCCTTTGAGACCTATTTCTGTAATTTTCCACAGGCTTAGTATTAAAAACATATTCAAAACAAGGTAGCAATTGAAATCAGTTGTTAATTAGAGTTTATGAATTTGGATAAATGATAAGCAAATTTAAATCCCAAGGAAGGAGAAAAGAAAAAATAATTATATAACTAAAAATTAAAAAAAATTGAAAACAAGAAGTAATAGAGAAAACAATCAAAAGCATTCAATTCAGTTCAGTTGCTCAGGCCTGTCTGACTATTTGAGATCCCATGAACTGCAGCATGCCAGGCCTCCCTGTTCATCACCAACTCCCAGAGCTTGCTCAAACTCATGTCCATTGAGTCGGTGATGCCATCCAACCATCTCATCCTCTGTTGTCCCCTTCTCCTGCCTTCAATCTTTCCCAGCATCAAAGTCTTTTCCAATGAGTCAGTTCAAAAACATTAGAAATGCTTTAAAAATATCAACAAATTTGAAATTGGAATTAAAAATTAAACTAAAAAGGATTATCAAAATGTCAGCCTCAGAAATGCATATTTTATTCCTCCAGACTCTACTGAGACTAAAACAATAAGGAATAATAAATAACTGTAAGTCAATCAACTTAATTAAGTAAAATTAAAAATCCAGAAATAACTTAAAACCAACAAATAAATTTAACCCACACATGTGTATGTATGCACACTCACACACACATGTATAATTTCAGACCAAAATTGTTTAAATTATTTAAGGGTGAATTGTGTCAAATATCTAGTAACCAAATAACATAAAACTTAATATAGAAAATGAAGGTCTGTGATCACACATATGTTAAACAAAATGAAATTTCCTCATAGATTACTAAGCCTCTGGTGCTTTTTATTTCATTAAATGATCTAGCTTTGCTTACAAGTTTATTGATACATTTATTGGAAATTTTCTGCTGCTTGTCATGTTTTCGTAAGATGCTCTTCATTGTATTTTCTTGTTGAATGACTGGATTTTGATTTCTTTCTTGAAGAGTGTTTGGGCTGACAAATTATTTGCAAGTCAATCAGATACTAGCTTTTTTAGAGAATATAAACTGTAACATTTACTTCAAGATAGTTCAGCCCCATTATTAAGATATGAGACTTCCAGTATCTCCTCTAAGTGGCCCAGGTGATCACTGAAAACTAGGCATTTTGCCTGTATGTATATCAAATAGCTTCTTGTCCTCTGTGATTAATGAAAAGTTTTAAGCTTACAATTTTTCAGTTTTTCTTTTCCTGGGCTTTTAGAATTATTCTTCACACTTGAATAGTTTCATGTTGAGCATATCAATTGGACCATAAGCACATTTCTGGATCTTTTCTTTGTAGTTCTCGTCTTCTAGAACTTTGCTTTGTAAGTTTCAGCCATCTCAGCCTTTCCAGATTCGTCTCAACCTTCTCATTTCAGTACGGCTTTTGAACTCTGTTTGATTTGCCATACCTTATTTAGAGTCAAAAATTTATAATAGGAAATCTGAGCTAGAACATCACATTTGCTTTCTTCAAAGTCATACCTTCCGGTGTCTAATATCTGAAACATTGGTTCACTTTTGTCAGGCATTTTTTGCTTTTTCTGTTTGTTTATATTATAGTTAATTTTAGTACAGAAGTATGTCTTGTTCTTGTTACTTAATCATAATTAGAATTGGATAAATAAATCTCAAAATGTAGACAAAGTGAGAATTAAAAGTATGGTTTCACAATACTTTATACTTTGTAAGGGTAATGCAGTCATTATTCTCAACATAAACATTCTTCTAAAGTCGACATGTAGAATTTGGCAATTGACACGTCACCTTAATAAATAACACCTGATGCATATTAATGTTTTATGGCTTTTATTGTAACTAAAAACAAACCTATGAGTAAGGTGGTGGTGAAAAAAACTTTTTTAATGAAATACTCATTATATATTTATGTGACCTTCCTGTGAAGAGAAACTATATCATTTCCCATTGTGTAGTATATTTTAATTGGAGAAGGCAATGGCACCCCACTCCAGTACTCTTGCCTGGAAAATCCCATGGAGAAGGAGCCTGGCAGGCTGCAGTCCATGGGGTCGCTCAGAGTCGGTCACGACTGAGCGACTTCACTTTCACTTTTCACTTTCATGCATTGAAGAAGGAAATGGCAATCCACTCCAGTATTCTTGCCTGGAGAATCCCAGGGATGGCAGAGCCTGGTGGGCTGCCGTCTATGGGGTCTCACAGAGTTGGATGGAGAAGGAAATGGCAACCCAGTCCAGTGTTCTTGCCTGGAGAATCCCAGGGACGGGGGAGCCTGGTGGGCTGCCGTCTATGGGGTCGCACAGAGTCGGACACGACTGAAGCGACTTAGCAGCAGCAGCAGTATATTTTAATAAAGACAAGAAAAGATAAGCATAACATTGATTAAAAAGTTATTCTTTTCAAAAATTTACGTGTAAGTTCATAGATTTAATAGGAGTCATATATATCTTTAATATATATATATATATATTTGAAATGTCAGAATAACTCAGAACAGTATACAGAGAGGCAAACTACATTATTCTTTAGAGTTAAAATATTAGTTTATTTCTTAATAACATATTTAAGTTTCTTAATTTCTCAATTTCAAGTGGGTGTGTAAATTGTTTGTTCTGGTGGTTTTATAAACATAATTTGAAATATTTAAACCAATACATTTCTTCTTTTTGCTTTAAAGTGTCATTCATTTGTTAAATTTGCCTAACATGTTGGTAAAAGTAAGAAATCATTCTGTGTAGCATGCTGGTAAAAGTAAGAAAAGCTCAGTTTGAAAGAATTACGTTATTTTGCATTAATGTTTTTAAGAAGGCAGTGCTATAAAAAGTTACTAACCCTTGCAGCTATACTACCTGGGGCAGATTGATTTGTTTCACTTTATAGCATAATTAGATATTACAAGCACTTCTTTTAAGAAAAGGATAGGTTAGTTTATGTCTCATATGTATCGCATATCTAACAGTGATTTTTCATTATAAAAATATTTATTTGAGTACTGAAATTTACAAAATTCTACCATGATGTAGAATTTATGATAGATTTTATGTCAATGGCACCCAAGTGTGGGTAAAATCTTTGAGGAGAAATAGCTAGAGGATATGGAAGTATAATCCCTTAGGATGCCAAAGAAAAGAGAGGAGTGATCAGTAGGCAACAGGCAAAAATGTATTTTACCAACAGAACATCTTTGTTATATATTGAATTGATTTTAAATCTAGAGAATTCTAATTACTGCACAGAAACTAGAGTACCAGGACTGCATATTGAAAAATCTTTCTTAGCTTTGAAATAACTCAAAATTAGTCAAAATTTTAAAAAATTTGAAAAGTGTATGTTTTAACAAATATAATTGAATATTGCTTTCAAATTTTAGGAACAAATATGAATCAAAATAATATTTGAAAAAAGTAAGGAAGGTTTCCTCAGGGTATACGTCTAGGAATGGGATTGCAGGGTCATATGGTGGTTTTATTCCTAGCTGTTAAGGAATCTCTATATCGTCTTCCATAGTGGTTGTATCAGTTTGCATTCCCAACAGCAATGCAAGATTGTTCCCTTTTATCCACACTCTCTCCAGTGTTTATTGTTTGTAGACTTTTTGATGATGGCCATTCTGACTGGTGTGAGGTGGTACCTCATTGTAGTTTTGATTTGCATTTTCCTGATAGCAGCCCACTCCAGTACTCTTCCTGGAAAATCCCATGGCTGGAGGAGGCTGGCAGGCTACAGTCCATGGCGTCGCAAAGAGTCGGACACGACTGAGCAACTTCGCTTTCACTAATAATAAGTGATGTTGAGTATCTTTTCATGTGCTTGTTAGCCATCTGTATGTCTTCTTTGTAGAAATGTCTTTTAAGGTCTTTCCCCCACTTTTTGATTGGGTTGTTTGTTTTTCTGGTATTGAGTTGTATGAGCTGCTTGTATATTTTGGAAATTAATTCTTTGTCAGTTGTTTCTTTTGCTATTATTGTCTTCCATTCTGAGGGTTTTGTTTTCACCTTGTTTGTAGTTTTCTTTGCTATGATTTTGTGATTTTGTGTCTTTCAGTATCTCATTTTTCTTTAGTAATAAGCTATTCATTTATATGTAGGCTGGAAAATTTTCAAAAGTTGTCTATATTAGAATATTTTTGTTCCCATTGGTGTAAATTAAAGGGATTGCTTTATAATATCTGGATACCCATTCCAGTGTTTCACAAAGGTATTGGGATCTATGGTATCTTCTCTGTCTTGCATATTTTCAAATCTTAGGTGGATTCTGTCTGAATAACTATAACAGTGATATAGTAATAGTTGGAGATGATATTGAGAAGGAGATGACAGCACTTATGAATGCCAATCATCTTAACAAACATTTTTCTCAATTCATCCATACTTTGATTGCTTTCAGATCTATTCAGCATGCATATATAAAAAGAATAGCACCTTAATGGCTTTCTTTCATGGCTCAGTGGTAAAGAATCTATCAGCCAAATAGGAGACATAGGTTCAATCCTTGGGTCAGAAAGATGCTCTGGGGAGGGAAATGGCAACCCACTCCAATATTTTTGCCTTGGAAATCCCATGGAGAGAGGAGCCTGGCGAGCTACAATCCATGGGGTCAAAAAAGAGTTAGACATAGATTAGTATAACTAAACAACAACAGAATAATATGAGCCCTGTGCATTTTAGATAGCTTACAGGCTGGAAGGAAAGACTTGTGATCAGAAATCTTTTTCTTCTCATATATTTACAAAAGGTGTATTTCAGAACAATACAATTTAATTTAATTTAATGGATATATATCATAGAATTTTAAAATTGACATTCATACCTTAAAAGATTAATCACCAAGTCCTGGAGCTTACTCAAATTAATGTCCATTGAGTCTGTGATGCCATCCAACCAACTCATCCTCTGTCATCCCCTTCTCCTCCTGTCTTCAATCTTTCCCACCATCAGGGTCTTTTCCAGTGAGTCAATTGTTCACATCAATGGCCAAAGTATTGAAACTTCAGCATAATCCCTTACAATGAATATTCAGGACTGATTTCCTTTAGGATTGACTGGTTTGATCTCCTTGCAGTCCAAGGGACTCAAGAGTCTTCTCCAACACCACAGTTCCAAAGCATCAATTCTTCAGTGCTCAGCTTTCTTTATAGTCCAACTCTCACATCCATACATGACTATTGGAAAAACCATAGCTTTGACTAGACAGATAGTTGTCAACATGGTAATGTCTCTGCTTTTTAATATGCTGTCTAGGTTGGTCATAGCTTTCTTCCAAGAAGCAAGCATTTTTTAATTTCATGGCTACAGTCACCATTTGCAGTGATTTTGGAGCCTCCCAAAATAAAGTCTCTCACTGTTTCCATTGTTTCCCTATATATTTGCCATGAAGTGATGGGGCCAGATGCCATGATCTTTGTTTTTTGAATGTTGAATTATAAGCCAGCTTTTTCACTCTCCTCTTTCACCTTCATCAAAAGGTTCTTCAGTTTTTCTTTACTTTCTTCCATAAGGGTGGTATCATCTGCTTATCTGAGGTTATTGATATTTCTCCTGGAGATTTTGATTCCAGCTTGTGCTTCATGCAGCCCAGCATATCACATGATGTATTCTGCGTGTAAGTTAAATAAGTCGGGTGACAATATACAGGCTTGTACTCCTGTCTCAATTTGGAACCAGTCCATTTTTCCATGTCCGGTGCTAAATGTTGCTTCTTGACCTGCATACAGATTTCTCAGGAGGCAGGTCAGTTGGTCTGGTATTCCCATCTCTTGAAGAATTTTCCACAATTTGTTCTAATCCACACAGCAAAAGGCTTTAGTGTAGTCAGTGAAGCAGAAGTAAAAGTTTTTTCTGGAATTCTCTTGCTTTTTCGATGATCCAGTGCATGTTGGCAATTTGATATTTTCTTGCTCTGCCTTTTCTAAATCCAGCTTGAATATCTGGGAGTTCTCGGTTCACGTACTTTTGAAGCCTCACTCATAGAATTTTGAACATTACTTTGCTACCATGTGAGGTGAGTGAAATTGTGCAGAAGTTTGAACATTCTTTGGCATTGCCTTTCTTTGGGATTGGAATGAAACCTGACCTTTTCCAGTCCTATGGCCGCTGCTAAGTTTTACAAATTAGCTGAAATATTGTGTGCAGCACTTTCACAGCATCATCTCTTAGGATTTGAAATAACTCATCTGGAATTCCATCACCTCCACTAGCTTTGTTCATAGTGATGCTTCCTAAGGCCCACTTGACTTCGCATTCCAGGATGTCTAGCTCTAGGTGGGTGATCACACCATTGTGATTATCTGAGTTGTGAAGATCTTTTTTGTATAGTTCTTCTGTGTATTCTTGCCACCTCTTCTTAATATCTTCTGGTTCTGTTAGGTCCATACTGTCTCTGTCCTTTATTGTGCCCATCTTTGCAAGAAATATTCTCCTGGTATCTCTAATATTCTTGAAGAGATCTCTAGTCTTTCCCATTCTATTGTTTCTCTCTATTTCTTTGCATTGATCACTTAGGAAGGCTTTCTTCTTTCTCCTTGCTATTCTTTGGAACTTTGCATTCAGATGGTATATCTTTCCTTCTTTCCTCTGCCTTTTGCTTCACTGGCACTTGCCACTTTAGGACACTCTTATGAGTTGAATTGTGCTTCCCTAAAATTCATATGTTGAAATCCTAATCTCCAGTATCTCAGAAAGTGACTTGATTTGGAGATAGTACCTTTATAGACATAATAAAATGAGGTCATTAGGATGAGTATAGAAGGGAAAATCCAGTATAGAAGGGAAACCTCGGATACAAACACACACACAGGGAAGATAATATAAAGAGACAGAGGGAGAAGATGGCCATCTTGAAGTCAACAAGGGAGCTCTAGTGCACAACCTTTCCTCTCAGACTTCAGATGGAACTAACCCTGCTGACACCTTGGTTTTGAACTTTAGATCTCCAGAATGGTAAGAAACTAAATTTCTGTTGTTTAAAGCTTTATAGTGTGACCCCATGTATTGCAGCAGGCCAGGATTTCCTGTCCTTCACCATCTCCTGGAGTTTGCTCAAACTCATGTCCATTGAGTTGGTGATATCATCCAACCATCTCATCCTCTGACGTCCCCTTCCACTCCTGCCTTCTCCTCTTGAAGCAGAATAGGTCCTGAAATGAGTAAAATAGAGACAAATTAAGATGAAGAAACATCTTCAAGGGGGATATGGGAATACAGGCTAAGAGGTGTGAAAGTTTTCAGTTGGTTGTGGTAACACTACATAATATAATTGCAATAGCCTAGTTTGTTGAATAGAATGCGTTTGGAGAGGAGGACTGTAATAGAGGTGTGCGTTTGTGCTAAGTCACTAAATCGTGTCTGACTCCTTGCAACCCTATGAACCATAGCCCACCAGATTCCTCTGTCTGTGGGATTCTCCAGGCAAGAATATTGGAGTGGGTTGCCATGCCCTCTTCCAGGGGATCTTCCCAACCCAAGAATTGAATCCTCATCTCTTAAGTCTCCTGCAACGGCAGGCAGGTTCTTTACCACTAGCGCCACCTGGGAAGCCCCTAACAGAGGTGTAGGCCAGATAAAAAAGAGTAGCACAAATAGATTAAGGAGGTTTAATTTCTTCAAGAAGTTTATATTTTTATATGTGTCAACTTGATGTTACAAAATCTCTGTGAGGAAGGACAGACAGGCGTTATTATTTCCATGTTGCTGCTCTTCAGTTGCTCAGTCATGTCTGACACTTTGTGACCCCATGAACTGTAGCATGCCAGGTTTCTCTGTTCTTCACCATCTCCAGGAGTTTCTCAAACTCATGTCTGTTGAGTCGGTGATGCCACTCAACCATCTCATCCTCTGTCATCCCCTTCTCCCTCCTGCCTTCAATCTTTCCCAGCATCAGGATCTTTTCCAATGAGTCAGTTCTCCACATCAGGTGGCCAAAGTATTGGAGCTTCAGCTTCAGCATCAGTCCTTCCAGTAAATATTCAGGGTTGATTTCCTTTAGGATTGACTGGTTGGATTTTCTTACCATCCAAGGTACTCTCGAGAGTTTACTCCAGTAACACAATTCAGAGTGTTACAAATAGGCAAATTACAGATCAAGTGAAGTCAGGCAGTTATATCTCCTAATTTAATATTTGAGATTTATTATTTCTTTTTTTACAATGTTTTGAAACAATTTGCAAAAATGTATTTTGAAGCATTACAACTGTCTTATAGTTATTTGGTTCTGAATATAGTTTCCTATAATACCTGACATGTTTTAGCCCAATTATTTTTCTCAATATTATTTTTAAGAAGATATTACAGCTTCTTTCTTATTTAACTACTTTAGAAAGTAGCTGAAACATGTTCATATTAAATCTCAATTCTCTATGTTTTCTTCAAATTTTATTTAAAAAATCTTACTTACACAGGTGTTATAAATTCAAATGTAAAATATCAATTGAATAGACAAGGGAACAATGAAGAATCTTTTATGCTAATAATGAATGTCTAGATATTAGTCTATTCAAGAAATAGCCCTATTCCAAATTAACTTATGGTAGTGTTCAAGAGATGCTGTAAAAGCTGAAAGTTGTTCTACCTTACAAACTTCAATCCACCATACATAAACTTATATTAGGAGTTGAACAAAGAATATCTTTGATAATCAGAGACCATGAAATATATATCTGGGGAGAAATCAACATCAAAAGAATTTCAGAGAATAACAAGTATATAAGAATGAGCAGGAATTAATTACATTTCTGTAATTGTGTGTATGACTGCCATTGCAGACTGCCCTGCATTTGATCTCCTTTATAATTTATGTCAGTGTACATAAAAATACAGTTGAATTCCCAGGTAAAATTAAATTAATAGAAAAGCTAAAAATTATATTAGACTTATGCTAATATTTTAAACAATTTAAGAAAAGGGGCACTGTGAAATGACATTAGCTATAGTAATAAATATTCTTAGGTTAACTGATAATGTTCACAAAAGGTTTATTTTTTCAATAATGGCAATAGAAGAAATTTGGGGATGTCAGTGAGCAATGAACCTATTCTCTAGTGAAAGAAAATACTGAATCTAAACTTTGGATAAGTTGCCTACTGAATAAACATCAATGAGACATTTAAACTCTGCATACTGAATTATTTATAAAAATATGGAATATAAAAACTTCATAAGCATTTGTGATTACTAAGATCTTATTTAAGTTGGTGATGGACAGAGAAGCCTGGCATGCTGCAATTCATGGGGTCACAAAGGGTCGGACACGACTGAGCGACTGAACTGAACTGAACTGAAGATCTTATTTAACATAAATATTAAGATTTAGGAAGTGCTTGGTAAATATGTGTTAATAGCATATTTTCAAAGTGCTTTTATCTTTTATAAGAGGAGTTATATATGGTGAAAATTGCGTGGAGGAGAAATGACAGTGAGCCTGATAATGGTAATAAAGATGTCAGTTGTTATTTTTATTATATTTAGTTTAGTTTGTTTTTAAAGTCAGCCTTAAAAATTTCTACCTCAGTCTATCCTTCTCTGCACTAAAAATTCAATTGTGTTTTCGCTTATCACAATTGAGAATTGTTAGTAAATATTTGTTAGTAAATATTGTTAGTAAATATCAACTCAGAGGAAAAGTTACACATAAATTAAAGAATGATTAAGATTATAAAATTTAACTTTTATTATTTACTAAATTGGTAATTTTGTTTTCCTCTCTGCTTTTTCTATATGATGCCAAAATAAACTAAATGTAATTTATAAGGAAATAAATGTAATAGTAGGTTAGAGGCTGTTAAGTTTACGGACAAACATTGAGTGGATCTAGAGCAGTGTAAGGCCAGGAGGAGGGAATGTTGAAATTTTCAATCAAGACAAGATAGGCCTGAGTGAGAATGTAACATCTGAGTGAAGGAATGTGATGAGTGTGAGCCAAGTTAATTTTTGGTAGAGGAGAAATCTAACTGCAGGGAAGAATCAGTGAAGAGAATCTGATACAGAATTACTCCTGGAATCTTTGAGGAATATCAAGTTCAGTGGGCTGAACAAATGAGAGACTAAAAGGAAATGAAGGAAGAAAAGTCAGTGGGAAGTAGTAAGAGAATGGGTACAGCTCTCTTAGGGCTTCTTAGATACCTACCACTGAAAGACAGTACATCATGGTTGAAAGCATAGATTCTCCAAAAAGACTCCCTGGCCTCAGATTGTATCTTACCACTCTTACCCAGACAGCATGGGTCAAGAAACGGATCCTTGCCTGCCTTGTTACTCCATTTGTAAAACTGTGATGATAAAACTGCCAACGGTATAAGATTGTTCTCAGTTATCATTTGATACTGGCAACATAGCGAACAATGCATTTTTTTTTTTTAGCAGAACAGCAATATAATCCAACATATTAAAATTTTTCTCTGGTTAGAGTACTGATAATATGCAGTTGGAGGAAAGCATGAGAAAAGGAAAACTAAGAACATTTGGGGAGCTACTATAGTAATTCAGGTGAGAGACAAATATGTTGATAGTGGGTGCATCAGGAAGCTTTAGATTTTAGACATATTTTGAAAAAATATGAACAGGAGGTAATGACTGATAGGGTATGGGACTATAGTAAACAAGATTCAAGGAATAATTTAGCATTTTTCACCTGAGCAACCAAAAGGATGGAATCTCTTGGAATGGGAAATACTGGTATAGAACAAAAAATGAGAAATAAAGCCAGTACATTTTACAAGTGGAAAATTTGACCTTCCTATCACATATTTATTGGAAAGTTAGGTATAAATATTGAATAGACAGTTGGATTTATATGAGTGGAAAGAGAATAAGGCTTGAAGTTTAAATTTTTAAATGTCTGAATATAGATGCTGTTTAACCCATGAAACCAGATACCAGATGAGTTCACCAAAGGAGTAAGTTAACTTTAACATATGCATACGCATATGCATACACACACACACACACACGCGTGCAAATAAGCAACCTTTAGTCACTCAGTCGTGTCTGACTCTTTGCGACCCCATGGACTGTAGCCCACCAGGCTCCTCTGTCCATGGAATTCTCTAGGCAAGAATACTGGAGTGGGTAGCCATTCCATCCATTCTCCAGGATCTTCTTGACCAAGGGATCTAACTCAGGTCCCCTGGATTGCAGGCAGATTCTTTACTGTCTGAGACACGAGGGAAGTAAATATATATACACACATATATATACATATATGTGTGTATATATATATTTGTTGTTGTTGTTGTTCAGTCACCAAGCTGTGTTTGACTCTCTGCAACCCCTTGGACTGCAGCATGCCAGGCTTCCCTGTTCTCACCATCTCCCAGATATATATAGATGTAGAGACATATATATAGATATATATAGATATATAGACACACACACACATACATACATACATACACACACACACTGACACATTTTTTTTATTTTATATATATATTCCCCCCAAGGAAACATGCATACACAAAAGTACACAGTTATCAATGCTTGAACATAATTGATGAACCGATATGTTTTATACTATACATTTGGAAGAAAGCCATTCACAATATAGTGATTTCTGTTATCAAGCAGAAATGTCATGAAATTACACAAGTTTCTTCTTGGGCAACCTTGTCATGTGTATATTATTTGACAAGTTGTAGATACTTGAAAACCAGAGAAAGCCAGCGTCTATTTCTGAATCATTGCTGATGGCATGAAAGGACAAATTGAGCAAGGGGTCAGTAGGGCAGAGCTGAGTGCAGGGTCTCTCCTGCTGTGAACACAGACAGGCCATGGATGTCACATTCAGCTTCTCAAGTAGCTTCAGAGTGTCACTGTGAGCCATCCTCACCATCAGCAGAAAAAGACAGCCTCACAAATCAACCAGATCTCCAATTCTGAATTCCTAAGGAGATGCATGAATGTAGGAAGTGCTAGCAATTGCTTCTTGCTTTATTACGGAGAATTGGCTTAAGAATAATCTGGGAGCCCAATGCCAAGCAAAAATATATAACCTGAGACACATTGGAATATCTCCGCTTGGTTGACAGAAAAAAGCAGAAAGCATTTATTTTGAGGACTGAGAAAATCATTGCCTAGTGCAACAAACCAATAACCAATGTAAATATAGGTCTAAAGGAGTGACAGACGTGATCACATACAATAGCTCTAAAAGCTTTGAGATTTTCATAAAGGATACTGAAAAAGGAAATATACACACACTAAGTCCTATTTAGGAAGTCCTTTATCTTGAACATACATCACTATTAAGAAACACAAATTATAGTTTCTTAATAACATTAAATTGTGTAATGGACTTGAGTAATGCAATTGCTATTGTTCATTTTCTCTTGAAAGAAAAACTTGATTTTAAATAAAATAAGATGATTAAAAAAATTAATGTGGTAGTTTACAAACAAAAAATAATGAAGAAGCCGTTATAGATGACAGAAGTGAATACTGAATTGAGAACTATACAGAGGTAAATAAGATGATACAACACTTCTGTGATGTTATTAAAGTAGTCATGATTTGGTACTGTGCTTTCAGGCCTAAAAAATTCCCACAGAGTAGATACTGTCAAAGACCTTTAGTATTAGCAGTACTAGAACTAACTAAATCTGTCACCAGAGAAAATTGTTTGCCTTTTTCATGACTCTGTGTGGGGGGCAAAAATTCTCACAAGAAATCAAAAGAATTGCCCTGCAACTTTGATGTATTTGAACATGAATTTACACTATGCTAGTAATATGTGGATAGCCCAGGCTGAGAAAGTAGCAATTAAAAAATGATCCTGGTGTGGTGAAAACTCTAGGGAGTCTAGAAATCAAATGCGAAATTGTTCTGGAGAGAAACATTGTTCCATGTTAGGTTTGTAAAGGGGAAAATCAAAAGAGGCCAGATTAAGATGAGCTCACAAGCTCAAAATCAGAAATTACAAAGTTCATGGTAAGTGAAAGTCAGCAGTCACAAGCACCAGGAGAACTCAAGCTATTGAATTTAAAACCTCAAAGTAAAACCCAAGAGCATGAGATCCTGGAATAACAGAAACTACAAACACATGCATGCATAGATACAGCTTAAGTGTGTTTAAAAGGATTAAAGAGATAGCAGTGCCTTCCGGTTACATGCAGTAAGCTTGAGCAGACAGACTCTTAATTTAGCAGTTGGAAAAGTTAAGAATGAAGTTAAACTATTCCCATAGAGTTTCTGGAAACCATAATAATTGGTGGCAGTGAACTCTGAAAGGGAAAGGAAGGCAACCGTTACAGCAGATTGACTGGTTGAAAGTCTAATTGAGAAGAAATTATACCCAAGTGTCTTCTCCCCACTCCAAATATATAGGAGACAGTAGCTTCCCTACTTAAGAGAAGATTCTGAATTATGCTCTAGCATGTAAAATACAAATTATCTTTCCTGGGAGGAAAAGTTGAAGATTTGGGAGACAGATCACACGAGGGTTAAGGAATACTCAAGGGCTGCTTCTGCTATTTTGTATTCTAACTTGGAGAAAGGTGTTCATGCGTAAGGCAGGAGATGAGTATTATCTACTATGCAATGTATGGGAAGGAAGTCCAACCAAAAGGAAAAAAAAATAACTGAAAAATATTATCACCAGTGATTTCCACAATTAGTGCCAGCAAGATCTATCTATAGTGAAAGATAGAGATGGCAAGTATTCCCACAATCCTGTTAGTTGAACTTGCTTTTTAGTATCACTATATTATACTTAGGCTTCCCTGGTGGCTCAGTGGTAAAGAATCTGCCTGCCAGTAGAGGAAATATGGGTTCAGTCTCTGGGTTGGAAAGATCCCCTGGAGAAGGAAATGGCTACCCAGCCCAGTATTCTTGCCTGGGAAATACCATGGACAGAGGAGCCTAGCGGGCTATAGTCCATGGAATTGCAAAAAGTCAGACGCAACTTAGTGACTAAACAACAATTTTATATGTTAGATGATAGATTAAGATCACCAGGAAAGAAAGTACCATGAAAACAAACCAAAGCAGTAAACACTACTATTATCTGTAAAGATATGAGAGAACACTGCATCCAGCAAAAGTCAGATGCAATATCCTTTATATTAACATACAATACATATATGGCATAAATATATATGTTTGTACATATATATATATGTATATGTGTGTGTGTGTATATATATATATATATATACACACACACAGACTTCCCTGGTGGCTCAGGTAAAGTGTCTGCCTATAATGCAGGAGACCCTGGGTCGGAAAGATCTTCTGGAGAAGGAAATGGCACCCCACTCCAGTACTCTTGCCTGGAAAATCCCATGGACGAAGGAGCCTGGCAAGCTACAGTCCATGGGGTTGCAAAGAGTCAGACATGACTGAGCGACTTCACTTTCACTTTCATATTTACACACGTATATACACATACCTCTAGTACAATGTGGAATAGAAAAAGTGAAAGCAGAGTCTAGTTTCTGAATACAAGGGGAAAGTATTCAGTCTTCTGTCACGAGGAAGATATTAGTTGTAGCCTTTTCAAAGATTCTATCAGGATGAGGAAGTCTCTGAGTCAGCCATGGGAGTGCTCCACTCAGAACTCTCTTCAGGAGAGAAATGTGTTGGAAAGAATAAAATTAGTTGAGATCCTCCATTTGCCACAACTTCCGGATCCTCCAGAACATTTTATCAAACTCCACCCTTCCCAAACTACTCCCAGTCAATGACTGAAAATGGTTTGAGTACCTGAGTGATGATCCATATTCCTGCCTAATATGTGACTTTTAAAATTGTAGTATCTTTGTTATGAGGTTCCCATTATCCTGCCGGATGTCACAGCTGCATTGCAGGCTGGAGCTCTTTCTATCCAATTCTTCTTCCAATTCATTGTGGTTTGAGGATCTCCTCACTACTGTTCCCTGTTTCTCTGCTACCCAGTGTAGAATTCTATATTGAGTTAAATATCATTTAAAATGAAAACAAAATATTTTTATAACATGAAATATAAGATAATTATTTGCAGAAGATCTGTTCTAGACAAAATATTACATGCAGTTAAAAAATTTGAAACAGGTGGAAATAGGTATCTCACAAAAGAATGAAGTCTACTTGGAATAAATATTGGTCAGAACATAGATTCTGCTTAAATTATACCCGTTTAGAGTTGTTTTGATGGTCCTCTTTATGACTTACTTTAGTGAACATCCATCCCATGGATACTTGAGAGGAATATTTAAGCTTCAGTGGTGAGTTGTATTTGTCCTTTAAATGTCAGTTAGATCACAGAGCTTAAGTTGGTTGATAGTATTAATCAAACATCTCTATGTTTACTGATTTTATATATTTTATCCATTACTGAAAGAGATTTTTGAAATATTAAACATTTATTAAAACAAAAATGTTCATCCTATTGATAATTTTATACAAGTTTCTTTTTTCATTAGCAATCTTGTCTCTTACTTTCCCAGCAATACCTTTTTTTTATATTATAAAAATTTCAGAAGTTACTTTCCATTTGCAGTTATTACAAAATATTGGCTATATTCCTCATTTGTGCAATACATCTTTGGGCCTATCTTCCTCTCAATAGTTTGTACATCTCACTCCCTCACTCCTACATTGCCCTTTTTCTCCCCCACTGGTAACTCCTAGCTTGTTCTCTCTGTGGATCTGCTGCTTTTTTGTTATAGTCACTTGTTTATTATATTTTTTCATTTTCACGTATAAGCCATGTCATACAGTATTTGTCCTTCTCTGACTTATTTAGCATAATGCCCTCTAAAGTCCATCTGTGTTGCTGCAAAGAGAAAACTGTTATTTTTATGGCTTGGCAGTATTCCATTGTGTATATATGTGTGTGTGTGTATATATATATATATGTACACGTACATACATATATGTGTGCTTATATATATCACATCTTCTTCATCTGTTGATGGACACTTAGGTTACTTCTGTATCTTAGCAATTGTAAATAGTGCTGCTATGAATATTGAGATATATATATCTTTTCAAATTAGCATTTCTCTTTTTATTTCCTTGGTTTTTGCCCTGCCTTTTTGTGGTGAGTGTCCCCTATATTAACTTACTATCTACATATATCTTTAAGTTTGCCATGCTGGAGATATTAATATGCAATTAGTATATTTCATAATTACTTTATGAACCATCAAATCATCTCACCATAAAATATATTTATTCCCTTCAAACACTTGTGGACTTACATTTTACATCCTTCTGTGTTAATAAGCCCTCTAACATATTTTAGGGCTTCCAGTGGTTCAGCAGTAAAGAATCTGCCTACCAGTGCAGGAGACATGGGTTTGAACCCTGAATCGGGACGATCCTCTGGAGAAGGAAACCTACTGCAGTATTCTTGCCTGGGAAATCTCATGAACAGAGGAGCCTGGCAGGCTGCAGTTCATGGGGTCAGAAAAGAGTCAGCCAAGACATAGGACTAAAAACAACTTATTTTATTTCATTTAAAAGAATGACTAGGTTTTGAACAATTTTAAACTCTAAATATAGCAATATAAATACTAAAACAATGATGTTATGTATTTCCCTAGAGAGTGTTTTCCTGGTGTTTTCATCATGTATTATAAATCTGGCCTTTTAGTTTTTCCCTTCCATTTGAATTTCTTTTAACCATTTATTGTAGTGTGTGTACTAGATACAAATACTTTCAGGCCTTGTCTGAAAGTGTCCTTTAAAGTCTATTAAAATTTAAGCAATATTTTTACTGAATAAAAATAAAATTATTCTAGCTAAATATACTATACTAGCTATTCTATTCTATACTATAAATATTCTATACTAGCTAAAAATAAGTATTTTCTGTCATTTGACATTCTGTTTTCCCTGATGGGAAGTTATTAATAATTCATTTGTATTTTCACCTTATAAGATTTATCCTTTTTATTTTTTTAATATTCTTTTAAATTTATTTTTTGTCTGTGCTGGGTCTTCACTGCTAGGTGGTCTTTTCTCTAGTGGTGAGTGGGGACTATTCTCTGGTTTTGGTGCGTGGGCTTCTCATTGCAGTGGCTTCTCTTGATGCTGAGCATGGGATCTAGGGCATTTAGGCTTCAGTAGTTGCTGTGCAAGGGCTCAGTAATTGTGGTTCCTGGGTCCTAAAGCACAGGCTCAATAGTTATGGCACACAGGCTTAGTCGTTTCATGGCATGTGGGATCTTCCCAGACTAAGGATTGAACCCATGTCTCCTGCATTGGAGGGTGAATTCTTTACCACTGAGCCACCAAGGAAGCCCTACCCTTTTTTAGTTTTAAATAATTAATTTATAACATGCTAAGGGGTTTTATGTGTGTAGTATTTGCTTAGAGTTTTGTGGAATTTCTTGCATATATACAGTAATATCTGTCATCAATTTAGAAATTCACAATTCTTTATTTCTTCACATAGTTCTTCTGATTTATTCTTTCTTTCCTTCTTGGATGCTAGTTACAAATTTTTCACTTGCTTATGTAGTATATATCAACCATGCTCTGTTTTTTGTTTCTTAGTCTTTTTTCTTTTTATGCTCCATTTTGATTAGTTATTTTCAACCTGCCTTCAAGTTTACTGACCTTCCTATTTTGAATCCAGTTTGACTTTAAACGTATCTAGTGGAAAGTATGTCAGTTGGAACACAGAGAAGAAAGAATAAGGCAATAAAAAAGAACATTATAGATAAGAGTAATGCAGATGAAAACTTTAGCATGCATGCAATTTGATTTATAGAGGATAAGGAGAGATGAAGATGGAGTAGAATTATTGATAATATCTGAAGATAGACTCATCCTGAATTCTCTAAAATTGCAGATACCGAAAATAGATTCATAAAGTACGTAAACTACCATGCAGTATAAATGAAAATTAAATGACATCCATAAATATCATTATAAAATATTTTGGGAAAAATGGAAATTATTTTTAAAAGACTATTTTAAATTAAGAAACAAAACTAACATCTGACTTCTCAGCAGAAGCAATGGAATCCAGAAGACAATGGAATTATATCATTAAAGCGGTACAATAGGTACAAAAACATATAAATAGTAATCATCAGAAATTAAGGTATTTTATAATATCTTAAAGCAAACAAAAATAAAAGTAATGCTTCACCAGCATTGGCATATGACAACACAATTCTGTAGAGTGAAGGAAAAATGATGCCAGTCACATAAAGGGATAAAGGAAAAAAGTATACTTGACAAGGAATTGAATGTCAGTATAGACAAATTTGAAATTTTTAAATTAATATGCCAAGTAGATGAATGGGTTGATAAAATGAATTTAACTTATACAAAAATAAATTAACAGAGAACTAATATATAATACAAGGAAGACAGCCCTATGAAGCGAATAGAAACAATTATACTACCACATTATATTTTAAATATCCTGACTTTAAAAATGATGAGATTATGTGACTTGAAAGGGACCATTAGTTTTCAGGAGAGGGAAAGGTTGAGTATCAGTGTCCATCCTGTCAGGATTTTGTTCCAGGGAATCTTAATAAAAAGTGAAGCAAGTTGAAACCAATCTTACTTCTTTGGTTCTTTATTTAATTAAAATATATTTTACATAGCTGACAATGAAACAGGGGAAAGGGAAGCACAACAGCAAAATAAAAGCAGAACTATCATAGTGTTCTGAAAATTTACTTCAAAATATGTCTGGTGTGGTACCTTCTGATATACTCATATCCAAAATGAGATATAGGTCTCAAAATTTCAAGTTTGCTTTCTCATGTCCATTAGTGTCCTTTTATTGGATTCTGTTGAAATGTGACAATACTATCATCCACCCCTACTTAATTGTACTCTCCATAACTACCAGCTGATCTACTTGACAATATAAAATCGTCATTATTCTTATGATAGAGTTGACTGCATTTATCTCATCTCTACATTCTGTATTTCTCAGGATGATCAACCTCCCAGAATGCAGTGTTACATTATTAGTCCCTCTCACTTACATCCTGTTTTGTTTCTTAAAATGCTACCACACAGGGATATACAATGAAAAATCTACTAATGAAGGAAAGTTCATTTTTCTACAAAATCCATTTCTGAACAAAAGTGACAGCCACACAGCAGCAACTGCAAGAAAGCTGTGGCTATTTGGGTTTGTAACCAGCTTGAAATCAGTGGGAAAGTTTTCTTTTTCCACAATAGAAAAATGTCTATACAGATTGATTAATCTATTGAGTATAATATTGCCTATACAATGTAATTTATCTATGAAAGCTTGAAAAAATGTTTAATACTTTTTAAATTAGGAACTGTTTTTATTTTACATAGTAAAATGCCAACTCAAACCAGTAAGAAAAAAAGTAAGACAGATATAATAAGCATTCTGAAATAACTCAGAAAACTCAAAGTGTTGAACTAAAACCAGAGATATAAATCCTTTCAAACTCTTTCTGTGTACCTCTATTTTTTCACATAACTTCATCTCACCCACCTGATATCAGTCTCCACCACTTTCAAGAGTGGGATCTTACAGTGTTCATCCAGTTATCCTGAAATACTCATATGCTATGTATATACAGTATCTTGACAGGCAATTCTAGATCAATAATTTAGGAATCGAAGCCAGTTTCACCCCATTCTAACCTGGAGAGTCTCACATTAAACATGAAATTAGAATAGCCTGGGAAAAGGGAATTCATAGGAAAATAAAAATTTAAAGAGCTAGACATAATGTTGACTCTTCCATATTTATAATTTTTATTCTCATTATGAGATTTTTTTCCCATGTTTCCTTAGACCTTTTGAATAAAAAGTTAGAATAATGGCTGACTAATAATTTGAATTTTACAAATTAGATATACTAGTTTTCTGTTTTCCTTAGAATACTAAACAGATGATGGAAAGAAATAAGTGGGTAAAAGCTTGTTTGTAAAAATCTTGAAAATTTGTCCTTGTTAAAATAAGTTACATCATTTTCATATGAAACTAAAAGAGGACATATATAAAATACATAGTAATTCTAGTAATGTATCTATAGCATGGAGATGCATTATATATATATATATATATATATATATATATATATATATATATATATATTATTCCTTTATCCTTCTCCATCCACCTCTGTTGCTGTTCAGTCACTAAGTTCTGTCTGACTCTTTGTGACTCCATAGGCTGCAGCACAGCAGGCTCCCCTCTCTATCTCTGAGAGTTTGCTCAAATTCATGTCAATTGAGTTGGTAATGCTATCTAACCATCTCATCTTCTGTCTTTCACTTCTCCTTTTCCCTTCAATCTTTCCCAAGATCAGGGTCTTTTCCAATGAGTCAGCACTTTATATCAGGTGGTCAAAATATTGGAGCTTCAGTTACAGCATCAGTCCTTCCAATGGACATTCAGGGTTGATTTCCTTTTAGGATTGACTGGGTTGATATCCTTGCTGTCAAAGGGACTCTCAAGTCTTTTCCAGTATCACAATTCAAAAGCATTAATTCTTCAGCTCTTAGCCTTCTTTATGGTCCAACTCTCACATCTATGCATGATTACTGGAAAAATCATAACTTTGACCATAAGGACTTTGATCAGCAAAGTGATGGCTCTGCTTTTTAATATGCTGTCTAGATTTGTCATAACTTCCCTTCCAAGGAGCCGCTGCTGCCAAGTCACTTCAGTTATGTTTGACTCTGTGCGACCCCACAGGCAGCAGCCCACCAGGCTTCCCCGTTCCTGGGATTCTCCAGGCAAAAATACTGGAGTGGGTTACCATTTCCTTTTCCAATGCATGAAAGTGAAAAGTGAAAGTGAAGACACTCAGTCGTGTCTGACTCCTAGCAACCTCATGGACTGCAGCCTACCAGACTCTTCCGTCCATGGGATTTTCCAGGCAAGAGTACTGGAGTGGGTTGCCGCTGCCTTCTCCGCTTCCAAGGAGCAAGTATCTTTTAATTCATGACTTCAGTTACCATCAGCAGAGATTTTGGAGCCTAAGAAAAGAAAATATGTCAGTGCTTCCACTTTCCCCCCTTCTATCTATTGAGAGAGTCAATTCCTAGGTAGGTTGATAAGAAGTCCAGGGTCCCTGAGGAGAAGAAAGGGGTCTGGAGCCCTGGAGAAGGAGAAATGGATCTGGCGCTCTCGAGGAGAAAAGGACAAATGTTTTTTTTTCCTACATTGCTTTGTTTTAGTCAATATAACAATGTACCTTGCTCCAGGACATGTTTCTCCTTAATAAGAAAGTTTTCTGACTAATCTTGTTGTCTTAAGATGTAAGTTGTGGGAGTGTGGGTCTAGTAAGACCTTTCTATTGTTGGTTCTAATCTTGTTAATTTGAGATGTATCTTGTGGGAGTCAGTCTGGTGAAAGTATATAAGGCCTTGATAAGACTAGTGAGTGGGGGGGGCACTCTCCATCCCCCTTCTGATGTCTATGTCAGAAGCTTTCTCTGTTCCTTTTTCACTTTAATAAAACTCTGCTACACAAAAGCTCTTGAGTGATCAAGCCTGGTCCCTGGTTCCAAAGCTAAATCTTCTTCAGAGATCATGAATCTGACATCATTCACTGTAAACTATCACTATCATGAGGTAATGGGGCTGGATGCCATGATCTCAGTTTTTGAATGTTGAGTTTTAAGCCAGCTTTTCCACTCTCCTCTATTACCTTCATCATGAGGCTCTTTAGTTCCTCTTCACTTTCTGCCATAGGGTGGTGTCATCTGCATATCTGAGGTCATTGATATTTCTCCAGATAATCTTGATTCCAGCTTATGATTCATCCAGCTTGTGATTCATCCAGCTTGGCATTTAGCATGATGTACTCTTCATAAAAGTTAATAAGCAGGGTTACAATATCCAACTTTGTCATACTCCTTTCCCAATTTTGAACGAGTCCATTGTTTCATGTCTGGTTCCAATTATTGTTTTTTGATCCAAATACAGGTTTCTCGGGAGACAGGTAAGGAGATCTGGTATTCCTATCTCTTTAAGAATTTTCCACAGTTTGTTATGACTCACAGAGTTAAAGGTTTTAGCATAGTCAATGAAGCAAAACTAGATGTTTTTCTAGAATCCCCTTGCTTTCTCTATGATCCAGTTGATGTTGGCAGTTTAATCTGGTCCCTCTGCCTTTCCTAAATCCATTTGTACATCTGGAAATTCTCAGTTCATATACTGCTGAAGACTAGCTTGAAGGATTTTAAGCATTACCTTGCTAGCATTGAAATAAATGTAATTGTACAATAGTTTGAACATTCTTTGGCACTGCCCTTCTTTGGGATTGAAATGAAAACTGACCTTCTCCTGTCCTATGACTACTACTGAGTTTTCCAAATTAGCTGAAATATTAAGTGCAGCATTTTCACAGCATCATCTTTTAGGATTTGAAATAGCTCAGCTGGAATTCCATCACCTCCACTAGCTTTGCTTATAGTAACGCTTCCTCAGACCCACTTGACTTCACGCTCCAGGATGTCTGACTTTAGATGAGTGACTACACTATCCTGGTTATCTGGATCATTAAGACCTTTTTCATAAGTTCTTCTCTGTATTCTTGCATCCTCTTCTTAATCTCTTCTGCTTCTCTTAGGTCCTTACCATTTCTGTCCTTTATTGTGCCCATCCTTACGTGAAATGTTGCCTTTATATCTCTATTTTTCTTGAAGAGCTCTCTAGTTTTTTCCTTTCTGTTGTTTTTCTCTATTTCTTTGCATCGTTCATTTAAGTAGACATTCTTCTCTCTCCTGCTATTCTCTGGAACTCTGCATTCAGTTGGGTATCTTTTCTTTTCTCCTTTGCCTTTCACTTCTATTCTTCCCTCAGCTATTGGTAATGCCTCTTCAGACAACCTCTTTGCCTTCTTGCATTTCTATTTCTCAGGGGTGGTTTTGGTCACTGCCTCCTGTACAGTGTTATCAACCTCAGTCCATAGTTCTTCAGGCACCATCTACCAGATCAAATCCCTGGAATCTATTGGTCACCTCCACTGTGTAATCAGAATGGATTTGATTCAGGTAGTGCTGCTGGTAAAGGACCTGTCTGCCAGTGCAGGAGACATAAGAAACAAAGGTTCAATCCTTGCTTTGGGAAGATTCACTGAAAAAGGACATGGCAACCCACTCCAGTATTCTTGCATGGAGAATCCCGTAAAGAGAGGAACCTCGTGAGCCACAGTCCATGGGGTCACAAAGAGTCAAACATAACTGAAGCGGCTTAGCACATGTATCTGAATGGCCTATTGGCTTTACCTACTTTCTTTCATTTAAGCCTGAATTTTGCAATAAGGACCTCATGATCTGTTTCCACAGTCAGCTCTAGGTCTTGTTTTTATTGACTGTGTAGAGCTTCGCCATGGGCTGTTAAGAACATAAGCAATCTGATTTTTGTATTTGGTGATGTCCATGTGTAGAGTCATCTCTTGTGTTGTTGGAAAAGGGCATCTGCTATGATTAATGTATTCTCTTGAAAAACTCTTTTAACCTTTGCCCTGCTTCATTTTGTACTCCAAGACCAAACTTGCCTGTTACTTCAGGTATCTCTTAACTTCATACTTTTGCATTCCAATCTCCTATGATGAAAAAAAAATGTCTTATATTTGCTTTTTTAAATGTTATGTTATTTTGATAGCATTGCAATATGTCATAGTAACACAATTTGGTCTTGACTAAAATGCCAAAGTGTTGATCCTGGAACTAGTACAAATCTCAGAAAAATAATTGTTATCAGGCATGTTCAAATATTTATGCCCATGTTAGAAAACAGAAAAAGATGAAAGGTGAATACATAGCATAGATTACTTTTTAGAACAAAAGCGTATTATTTGTTTTCATCACACTCCTTCAGGCTTGAATCTTTTACAGAATAATGTGGAGTTGTATATCTTGTATCATCAAAGTGAAGTTGATTGCATAAAGCAAAGTGCCTTAGACAGTGGGTGGTGTCAGCTCTCCCCTGTGTCTCCTCAGGGAGCAAACACTACAGTATGATGTAAAAGCTGGTGGCAGGATCCCACAGTGAGCATTCAAGTACATGTAAATATGGCACATGATCCTTTTAACTCCTTCTGCCAAAATGGACTTGTCTGATGTATGTGTACATGTTCAGGTTGAGTAGTTTAAGTTGTATTTTCTGAAACTGCTGCAGTAATCTTTACAGTTAGTGTTTTATGGAGTAGTTACACACCTGGAAAAGTCTGACTCTAGATGTGGAAATACTCTATGTGTACAAAATCAAGCAGTTTCAGAGAATTCTTCAGGAGATAAAGTGCATAATTAAGATATCTTCAGGAAATTATTTTTAGAACCTAGTATTTGACTTTAAAGTATTCAGTACAACTGATTCAATTTGTATTATATCTGTGCCTTTGTATGTCCTGACTTATCATTTTCAAGTGTATTTAAAACATGCTTGTAAGGTAGGCAGTAGCTATCAGCCACTGCCCAGTGAACACTGGCTCCAGATAGCTGAGATGCATATGAAAGGAATGATTTCAATAAGCCCAGACTCTTGCATTTTCCCATACATAGAAAAGCCCTAAATTCCTTAACTTGAGATATGTGGTTTTCCTTAACTGACAATAATTTTTTGATGTTAAGACTACTTGCCCCTTGCTGCAAATTTCTATATAACCTGACAGCTCCCCCCACCTCCTCAGAGCCCTTCTCTCAGGGTCACTTGAAAAACTGTCTCCCAGGCTTGAAGTCCTAAAAATTTCCCATCAAATAAAACATAAACTCTAAAAAAATGCCCTTTATCTCATTTGATTCTTACTCAATGCTCTGAGGTAAACTGTGAGTTGATATTACTAGCCGTGTTTTAAACATAAACCAGCAACTAGAGAGGTTTTAATAGCTTGTCCTCATGAAAGAAAGAAAATGGGATTCTGGAAGGTGTAGTCATTTCTAGGTAACTTTCTACTGCTGCCTCTCTGTCTTAGGAATAAAATGAGAACATCTTTTTTTTTTTTAATTTGTATGAAATATCTATGTAGTTTGTAAAGTTTATACTTCTAATTTCATCTATTGGTATTGTCATTTAATTTGCTTTTTGTAGGCTACAGTTGAATATATGTGAGACTGTTTTTGTGTATTCTTATGTTGCAATTATTTTCCATAGGATTTTTTCTTCCAGAGTATGATCTTATTTAATCAAAGAAATAGGCCATTAACTCAACACTTAGCCCTAATATTATGTGCATTACCAGCAAACAAAATATAAAACATGATGCCAATGTAATATATACTGGTTGTTATTATGAGAATAATGTCATGGCAAAGTATCAATGGCAATGTTTTATTGAGTGCCTACTATGTGCCAGAATATTTATTTTGTTTTGTAAACATTAGATGATCTAATACTAAAAGAAAAAAGTAGAAAGGTATTATTGATTGGTATCCATCCTCTAGAGATAAGGAATCAGTTGGGAGGAAAGGAAATAATCTGTTCAAGGTCATATTTATAGGGAGCACAAGGCTAGAATCAAACCTAGGCAGTCTGGCCCCTGTTCCTTTCCTCTCAACCTTCACATTCACCTGCATTTCCACGACCAGCTCCCACATCGGCTGCACTCTAACTTGTCTTATAATCTGATTGAAATGAGATTCCTTGATGCCCCCTCAAAACTCAGCAATTTCCTCTGTCTTACATAAAGATGTGTTGTATTTCCTGTTGCCTGGCTGCACCACGCTGAATTCCTTGGCCTTATTTACATTGTGCAGCCCAAACCCATGCTTAGGTAAGAATTCCTACTCAATAAACTATGGCTGAATAATAAGTGATAGGATGCACACATTATCAAATTTTATTGAACATCTGCTATGTGCTGGGCATGATCGAGAAACCATGAAAGCAGCATTAAAAAAAAAACTAGCAAAATATTATGTTGCCATGGAGATTATAATTGTTCCAAAGGTCTTAAACACTTTCATATGATCCTGAAAGACTAAATCGTGTTTCAAATTAGTTGTTTCCTAGTGACTGAGGTTGAAGTAGACAATATTTACTATTTTCAAAATGATGCAAATGCCAGTCCATTTAATTCTTTACAAAGCCTAACACATTGAACTGAACTTGTCAAAATGATCCCACAATAAGTCTTTATCCAAACAGTTTAATTAGACTTTAAGTAGAGTCATTTGTGCATTTACTTACTTTTTTCTTTTTTTCATCCTGCATTAAATAAGGGTCCTCTGCTGATTATTTTTTTGGTCTTTTATATTCTGTTTATATATTTTGGTCTATATTCTGTTTCCACTCTGATTAAGCACCTAGTCTCTGACTATTTCAAGTCAATCATAGACTAAGATAGTTTTAAAAAAACTCTTCTTCTGCAGAGTCAAACCTATTTGAAGGTAAGGAATTAGAAATCATCCTGGTCCATCTTATAGTTTTTTACAGAAGTAAATTTACCTCTCAGAAGGGAGCCAACTGATTCATTGAAATATGGTATTACCTCCTCAGTACACCGGAGAAGGCAATGGCACCCCACTCCAGTACTCTTGCCTGGAAAATCCCATGGACAGGGGAGCTTGGTAGGCTACAATCCATGGGGTCGCTAAGAGTCGGACACAACTGAGCGACTTCACTTTCACTTTTCCCTTTCATGCACTGGAGAAGGAAATGGCAACCCACTCCAGTAGTCTTGCCTGGAGAATCCTAGGGACGGCGGAGCCTGGTGAGCCGCCGTCTGGGGTCACACAGAGTCGGACACGACTGAAGTGACTTAGCAGCAGCAGCAGCCTCAGTACCCTTGTGTGATTCAACTCATATCAAAAACCATCCACTATTTTTAAGATATATGTATTTACCAAAGGAAATACTTATCATCTCTGAATAGATAAGTGCAGCTTTTACTACATTTAACATCACTAGTATATGTGAACATTTGCTAATTTATTTATAAAAACTTTTTAAAAAGATGCTTTAATTTTCCTATGCTTTGTCATTTTACATTCTAAAGCAATAGAGTGCTATATACTACAAGCCAAATTATGTGTCTAAATTTACTTAGAGTTGGTATAGTTTCTGTGTTAACTTATATTTTCTTTCTATTTTTTTCTGCATGATTTCTAGTGTGTTTGAAAGACTTACCTTTACTCATGTACTTAATTTGAGGCCTTTTACTTAATATCTTAGTGGCTTATTCCCTACCACCACCTTTAATGTAGAGATAATACTATAGTACTTGCCCCAAAATGTTATGGAAAATTAGTCATAATATTAAACAGTAAATGTATGTAGTATCATGTTTTACATGCAGTTCAGTACTTATTAAATCTAGTTTTATTCTCATATTGTGATTTCATTCATTCATTCTTGAAATCTTTTTGAATAATTTTCATGCCAAGAACTGCATAATGATTGGAAATTTAAAAAATGAAAACGATTTAATAAAAGATTCTCTACTTCAGGGTGCTTCCTGGGTGTCATAGGCATCTAAGATGATGGCACGATACAATATGTTGAATGTCAGAATGGGATTGCAGGTAATTCCACAAGCTCCATGTATATGAACAGATAAAGAAGATTTATGTGTAGACAAATCATAGATTCCAGTTAGAGAACTAGAGGCAAAGGAGGGAGAGGAATTGGGATTGGCAGGAAAGGACAAGAAAAGCAGATATGTAGAGTGAAAATGTGGTGACCACTAAAATCACTGATGTAAGTAGACAAATCTAGGCAGTTGAGATACATGTCAGAATCTAAAGGATTGTTCTAACCATGATGTACACTTGGAGATACAATCAAAATGTAGAGTAATAGCATCAGGGGAGAAGCACAAGTAGATTGAAACAACCAGTTAGCAGCTACAGAGAGTGACTGCTAGGGAAGCCTCACCCTAGCCTTTAAGGAGTGGAGAGGAGCACTTGAAAAGCAAGAAGCAGCAGCCAGAGCAGGCTCAAAACTATAACGTGTAAAAATTTTCCAGATGCATAAGAACTGAGGAATGAAAAATATTGCAACCTCAGTCCATTTATAGAAGGACTGAAAAACCTTTTTGGATTTAGAATTAGAAATACCCCAGAGACTTTCAAAATAGAAACTTTCAGTAGATGATTTCAATAAGATTACTCTATAGATTATTTCAGTAGATTCCCTGGTGGCTCAGATGGTAAAGAATCTGCCTGCAATGAGGGAGACCTGGGTTTCAATCCTTTGGTTCGGAAGATCCCCTGGAGAAGAGAATGTCAACCCACTCCAGTATTCTTGCCTGGAGAATTCCCCAAAGAATTCCATGGAGACTGGTGGGCTACAGTCCATGGTGTCACAAAGAGTCAGACATGACTGAGTGACTAACACACAAATGTAAACTACTCTCTTGAAACAAAAGATAAAATGATAATTGATAACTGTCAGGTCCTTTACTTGGCAATAATATCCCATCCTTCTATGCATATAATTAGATCAGTTTTTTCCTAAATGCCATATCTTGCACTGGCCTGTATTGATTTCTATTTTCCACTACACAGGCCATTCACAGTCTCTTCACTTTTTTTTTTTCCAAAGAAATCTGATGCTTTTATGTTTATCATCATGGAATGTGTTTTTCCTTGTGTAATCCCTTTTATGGAGTCTTTACAATATAGAAAACAAATATGCTTCCATTGTAATCCTTGGAGAAGGATTTATAGGTAAATTTTTCCACCCACTAAATATTGACTTTATATAATTTAAGAGCCTATTTCTATTATTATACCTATTTAATTTGTATAAATATAGAAATGTATAAAATATGCATTGTAAATGTAAATTTAAACATTGTTATCAAATAATTTAAAGAAATATTTTCTGAAAAATGAAGATATTCCCTTCAGTTTAGTTCCTTGCTCAAACTCTATTTGATAAACTCTCCAGTTGGGTTTTAACTGAATTTTTCTTTCAAATTTTGCTTTTTTCCTATATAAAATTCAGATCATTATCTTTCATTCTTGTATTAATGTCATCTTTGAAAAGTTTTTCATTTAAAATTAAAAACCTGTCTTCCATGTAAAATTCATACTCAATTTTTCAGAATAAAGAAAAAGTTGAAGAGTATCAGGGACTTCAAATTGTAAAAATTCACATTTTTATTTTAAAACAGCTATCTTTGCTCTGATTTTTTTTTCATATTCTATTTTTTTTCTTTACATGCCCCCCTCATTTCCTGACCCACTAAGACAGGTATTCCATTTCATATACAAATGAAGAGAGGAAGGATGAGCAAATCTGACATTCTAATTTTATGTGCTTTAAAAAGTCAAACAAAAACTGTTAAATGATCTTGGTATTTAGATTATAAATTCTGCAATCTTATTTTTGGTCTTTTTGGTGGTTAGTTTCTGAAAGTCTGAATATCATGTATGCTGAGTTGATAGTCAAGTCATGTTTTTTTTTTTTAAATTATGAACTGCTCAAGATGATTATTGGCTTCTATACTTTTTCTGCACCTATTAATCCTATATTCTATTCTATCTTAATTTTTTCCTTCAAGTTATAAAAGAATTTCTTTGTTTCATTTTTTTGCATTCTCCTTCCCATGTCTACTGCTGACCCTCCAAAACACTCTCTCTCTATCGTCACTTAATTGCAGCCTCTTTTATGTCTGCTCTGTCTTGTTCTTTCTCCCTGTCTTTCCATATTAGCCCTTTGTACCAGAACTTTCTGACAAAATGGAAACATCCTCCCTGTGCACTGTGCCATATGGTAATGACCAGCCATGTGTAACTACCGAGCACTTGAAATGAGGCCAGCAATTCTGCGAAGCGAATTTTTCATTTTATTTAATTTTCATTCATTGGACTTTGAATAACTTCACGTGGCTAGTAGTTACCATATAGGACAGTACAGCTTTATACCCCTTATTTTCTCATTCTCTTTCCTCTGCCTTCGTATCTCTTTCTCCATTGTCTCTGTCTCTATCCCTAACTCTAGCCACATTTTTTTTTTCTTTAAGAACTTTGGGTCCCTTGCTTGACTCAAATGAAAGACAGAAGTTATACTTCAAGTGAAACCACAGGGCACTGATCTTGTTTCTAGCATTAACTCCTCTTCCAGAACCTCCAGGGGCTGCTGACTGGAGCTGTTTGAAACTTTTGCTGCTTCAGTTGTGATACACTCTGAGGGGTTTTATCATACACGGTATTTTTTTTTTTTTTTTTTGGTTATTGTTCTTGAAATCCACAAAAATCAGAAGCCTTTAGGGCACTTGCAAGTTTATGATTCTTGAAGTGAGTTGAAGGCAAGGAAATGTTACAAATGATTTTAAGCTTGAACGATGTAGACATTTACTCTCATATTTTTTCTTACTCTTTTCAACATTATTTCTCAAATTATTTGACCCACTTCACTTAACAATCTTATGAAATTTGCATCTTCTTATTTTTCAGAGACTATATCTATTAAACACATCCGCAATCTACTCTTACAATTCTTAATCCATATCCAAATTTGATATGTCCCATATTTTAGAGATCAAGTGAAGCCTCAACTGAAGCAAACACCATTTAATTTTAACTTTTACAGCATTATGTCTAAAACCACTGTATTACAAATCTGTTTACTTTTCAAATTCTTAGATCCATGGGAAATTATATTCTTGCTTATATACATTGTAGAATATACTGCTTTATAAAAGAAAAGTTAAATTATCAGGAAAATAAATCAAGAACATTTAAACATTTTTGAATCTAACACTAATAAGAACAAAATAAGGACTTTTTAAGAAGGGCTAGCTTAGCTTCGTCCCAGAAAACTTGTACAGTAGTAGTGTTAGTCACTTAGTCATGTTCAATTCTTTGCCAACCCATAGACTTACCAGGCTCCTCTGTCCATGGGCTTCTCCAGGCAAGAATACTGGAGTGGGCTACCAGTCCCTTCTCCAGGGGATCTTCCCAAGAAAAGTGAAGTCGCTCAGTCATGTACGACTCTTTGCGACCCCATGGACTGTAGCCCACCAGGCTTCTCCATCCATGGAATTTTCTAGGCATGAGTACTAGAGTGGGTTGCCATTTCCTTCTCCAGGGGATATTCCCGACCCAGGGATTGAACCCCGGTCTCCTGCATTGCAGGCAGACGCTTTACCATTGCCATTTCCTTTTCCAGGGGATCTTCCCAACCCAGGGATCAAATCCAGGTCTCCTGCATTGCAGGCAGATTCAGTATAACCTGAGACTTATTACTGACTTGCCAATAACTCCCGTGTAATTTGCATTCAAAATGAACCTAGTTAGTTAGTGTGATATCTCTCTTTGGGATGTTTCAAGGGCCCTCTGAAGCATCCCAAAGTTAGCTAAAAGTCAAAAGTGCATCATTAGAATGATTTGGGAAATTTGGGTCAACAAATATCAAAAAGTTTTAGAACACTCAGTCAGATAGGGTTATAGGTCACTGTGACACAATAGCTATTCACTTAGCCAAAGTAACAATAAAGGATTTCAGAATAGATTATTTAAGAGATAAACAAACTTAAATCTGTTATCAAAGGCAGTTCAACATCTGAAGAAAGGGTGTCTTCTTAGCAGAGAGAAAAGCCACATTCAAGAAAACTTGTGAGCATGTTACAATTGCAGTTGAATTGTGATCTCTCAGTTAATTGATTCTACCATTTAAAATTGTGTGACTGTGTGCTTCCTAATTATTTTATTTTTCTTTGTGATAAAATGCCTCCTTTTCCCTTTCTGTCATATATACATGTACAGACACACACAAAGTTCTTCAAATTGATGAGCTGGATTTGCAAACCTCTGAAAGACAACCAAACTAGTTTCACTGCCTTTGAAAGATTCATGTCGATGTATGGCAAAAACTACTACAATATTGTAAAGTAATTAGCCCCCAACTAAAATTAAAAAAAATAATAATAAAATAATAAAATAAAATAAAATAAAAAAAAAAAAAAAAAAAAAATAAAATAAGCAACCTGTCATCTACAGAATTTAAAGCACTATTCCAAGAATATGTTCAGTAAAATTTATATATTTTAAAGTTATCTTTAGATTTGTTTTTGTAGCTTTTTTCTCTCCATTCATTTATTTATATCAGTAGTCAAATAGATTCTTATGTTATTTAATGAGTTATAATCTGTTACTATTGTTATTTATTTAATTTATTTTAATTGGAGGATAATTATTTTACAATAGTGTGATTGTTTTTGCATAAATTGACATGAATTAGCCACGGGTACATATGTGTCCCCCCATCCTGAACCCCTCACTCGCCTCCCTCCCCAACACATCCTTCTGGGTTGTCCCAGAGCACCAGCTTTGAGCGCTGCTTCATACATCAAACTTGCACTGGTCATCTATTTTACATATGGTAATATAAATGTTTCCATGCTATTCTCTCAAATTATCCCACCCTCACTTTCTCCCACAGAGTCCAAAAGTCTGTTCTTTACATCTGTGTTTTGTTGCTTTTAGATATGCTTTTTAAAACCAAAGATACTCATATTTCATAGCTATTTATGAAAAAAAAATTCAGAAACATTTTAAAGAAGAAACTTCAATTCAAAATTAATTTGTTTATACATTCACATTCATAGACAAGTTTTAAGATTTCTGAGAAGGCCCAGTTTCCCAAATATAACTAATGCATTATTTTCACCATGAAATGAAATAGATCCAAAAAGAAAAATGACTTTGATTCTGTAAAACTAGTGCTTCTTATCTTATCATCAATGACCAAAACTATTGGTATTTTGTACTTACAAAATCTAGAGTAATGTATACAGTGTTTCAATGCCCTAACTTCAGGTGGTGGGTAAATAATAACAATAAAATACAGTGTGTGAGAGGATGAAATCAGTCGATCTCCTGAAGTCACTATTCATCCTGCTTACACGGGTTACAAAGCTCAGTTGGCATGCAGGTGATAGATGGCTGGCACTTCTCATTCATTAAGTGGAACACGCAGATGAATAATCATGATTCATATCTGTGCCTTATTTAAGAAGTTACTTTGTATCGTGAATTGTGGGAGTATCTTGTGGGTATCCCAGAAATAAACACAAAGGTAAATATTAAATGTATGTTAGTCACTCAGTCATATCAGACTCTTTGCGACTCCATGGGCTATAACCCACCAGGTTCCTCTGTCCATGTAATTTTCCAGGCAAGAATACTGGAGTGGGTTGCCATTCCCTTTTCCAGAGGATCTTCCTGACTCAGGGATCGAATCTGGGTCTCCTGCATTGCAGGCAGATTCTTTACCATCTGAGCCATCATGGAAACCTCTATAAATATTAAATATATAAATTCTATTTTTTTTTCTGGACTACTGTCTCTTGTAAATAAGAAAATTTTTAAAAATGTCAATTATGGCTAAGAGTTTCATAAATCATGTATCCATACTTTTTGTGCTGTTACTGTTGTTTTAAGGTTTTATGATTTTTCTGCATTTCTGTTAACTCAGGCCACTTGAAACAGTTCTTTTTGTGGGCATCCGGGTCATTGTTTTCAAGTTTATGGATTCAATTCCATTCTATAAATATTTGTGAGGAATCACTTCCTGTCATGCTCCATGCTAGATGTCGGCAAATAAAGATAAATGAGGTGCAGTTACTATGGTAAAGGAAGTAACTAGATGCCTACTTGGTGATGGAGCTCTACAACTGAATACAGAGGAGGGCTGCAATCTGTAGTACCTCATTAACCACAGAGTTATGAAAACAGAACACACCAGGGTAGAAATTTTGGTGTGTATATTAGATATCATCTCCAGAAAGAATTTGTCTTTTTTTTTTTTTCCAGTTTGCCTGGTGCCATAAAGAAAGTACATATCCGTTGAACTCTGAATACTAAACTTGTGACGAGTACTTTCATATGGATGATAACTATAGGTTTCATATTGTAGACAGCTTGGTGACAAAACACTAAATAAATGTAAAGCCTAAGTACAGTGACACTAGATGGGAACACTAGCCTTTCTTGAGAATAGTGATGCGTATCAACACAGACCTGCATCGGTATGAAGGGACCGGACTAACAATCTGATGGATGTTACTTCTCAGCCTTGAATGCCAAGTCTGTTAAATAAAAAAATGTAGGCAGTCTTGGATACATCATGTGCTGTGTAGGATATTAAGTTTCAATTCCTTTTCCCATGAAGTTGACATGTTTTTATATTATACCATAAAAAATATCCTTTGTCTCTAGCAGAAACCAATCAATACATAGGAAAGAAAGTATATTTAATATCATAAAAAGAATGTAAAGTTAAAGGCAAGGTAGTAAAGGATTATTGGCAAACAGATTTATTGTATCAAATCTTTCTTTGCTAAGTTCTGATTTTAGATTTTAAGGATTTTTAGGTTAGCAACATCATACTTAGGCTTCTCTCTTATTTTTGTATGTCAAGATTTCACTTTTTGATATGTTATGATTGTAGATTCGTGATTTATAAGTACCCCCAAAATGGAACTTGAGTATTAAAATTATAGGCTTCAAATTCACCAAAGCGGAGCCATATATTATTTTCCCTTGTATCCCCCTCAGATTGCTTTGTAAATAACTATTCTTTACATAGATATAGGGTTTAATAAATATTACCTGTATGAGGTGACAAGTGGAAAATCAGTATTTTTTCTAATTTGTCCATGCACTTAGGAAAAATTCTCACTAACAATTTATAGTATAGCACCAAATGTAACACCTAAGGGAGCATAATACATATAAAAGGCATGGATCATATTTAAATGCTATGTATGTGGGGTTAGACATTTTTCTTTGGAAAGATCATGTTTTCCTTAATCTACCATCTCTAGGTACTTATTATTTATTTAAATATGAAGCATAATATTCTAACACTTCCCCCCCCCCCAAAATAACCTGAAACTTGGTAGATAAAATTCACTGATGCTACTTTCACTGGCCTCAGACTCTCCTAGCGATGGCTCACTCTGCTGTTTCCCAAATGCAAGGCTGCCCCCAGTCTGGGGTTATGCTTTTACCATTCAATAAAGCAGTGACCGTGTTATTGAGGAATAAACATCTACGTCTCTAAAATAAGTTCATCTTTTTCTCCACTTACCTCAAACAGAACTACAGTATAATAGATACTGAAGAATTGAGTATTTCCCACTGAATGTCGCTGAACACTAGCCCCAGCTATTCCTCACCACCTCTCCCTTTATATTTCATTGTTTAATGTTGGAGTATAGCTGATGTGCAATGTTGTGTTGGTTACAGGTGTACAGCAAAGTGATTCAGTTACACATATACATGTATCTATTCTAGATTGTTTTCCCATAGAAGTTATTACAGAATATTGAGTAGAGTTCCCTGTGTTATACAGTAGGTGCTTGTTGGTTATACATTTTATATATAGTAGCAGGTATATGTTAATCCCAGTCTTCTAATTTATCCCTCACCCACCATGTTTCTCCTTTGGTAACTGTAAGTTTGCTTTTGAATTCTGTGAGTCTGTTTATGAATTGTAAATAAGTTCATTTGTATCATTTAAGTGATATACTTGTCTTTCTCTGTCTCCCTTCAGTTAGTATGATAATTTCGTTGTCCATCTGTGTTGCTGCAAATAGAATTATTTCATTTATTTTTATGGCTAAGTAATATTCCATTGAATATGTGTACCACAGATTCTTTCTTCATTCTTCTGTCCCTGGACATTTAGGTTTGTTTCCATGTCTTGGCTATTGTAAATAGTGTGGCAGTGAACAATGGGTGGGTGTATTTCTTTTCAGAGTATGGTTTTCTCCAGATATATGCCCAGAAGCAAGATTGCTGATCATATGATAGTTCTATTTTTAGATTTTTAAGGAACCTCCACACTCTTCTCCATAGTGATTATACCAGTTTACATTCTAATGAACAATGTAGGGAGGTTCTCTTTTCTCCACACCCTTGTCAAAATTTATTGACTGTAGACTTTTTTATGATGGACGGGCCAACCTAGACAGCATATTAAAAAGCAGAGACATCACTTTGCCAACAAAGGTCCATCTAGTCAAGGCTGTGGTTTTTCCAGTGGTCATATATGAATGTGAGAGTTGGACTATAAAGAAAGCTGAGTGGCAAAGAATTGATGTTTTGGACTGTGGTGTTGGAGAAGACTTTTGAGAGTCCTTTGGACAGCAAGGAAATCAAACCAGCTCTTCCTAAAGGAAATCAGTCCTGAATATTCATTGGAAGGACTGATGTTGAAGCTGAAACTCCAATACTTTGGCCACCTGATGTAAAGAGCTGACTCATTGGAAAAGACCCTGATGCTGGGAAAGATTGAGGGCAGGAGGAGAAGGGGACGACAAGAGAATGAAATGGTTGGATGGCATCACTGACTCAAAGGACATGAGTTTGAGTAAACTCTGGGAGTTGGTGATAGACAGGGAGGCCTGGCGTGCTGCAGTCCATGGGGTTGCAAAGAGTTGGACATGACTGAGCAACTGAACTGAACTGATTCTGACCTGTGTGAGGTGATACCCCATAGTAGTTTTGATTTGACCACTCCTCTTTTTATATCCAAATTAACTCAACAATGGAGGCTAGTTGGGCCCCAGATATGCTACCTTTACATATGACCTTGTGTTTTATTTGTCATTGATATTATTGTTGTTCAGGCACTAAGTTGCATCTGACTCTCTGTGATCCCATGAACTGCAGCACACCAGGCTTCTCTGTCATTCACTATCTTCCAGAGTTTGCTCAAGTTCATGTCCACTGACTCAGTGATGCCATTCAACCATCTCATCCTCTGCTGTCTCCTTCTCCTGCCCTCAATTGTTCCCAACATAAGAGTCTTTTCCAGTGAGCTGGCTCTTCACATCAGATGGCCAAAGTATCACAGCTTCAGCATTAGTCCTTCCAAAGAATATTCAGGGTTGATTTCCTTTAGGATTTATGGGATTGATCTCCTTGCTGTCTGAGGGACTCTCAAGAGTCTTTTCCAGCACCACAGTTTGAAAGCATCAATTCTTCAGCGCTCAACCTTATTTATAGTTCAACTCTCACATCTGTGCATTACTGGAAAAAGCATAGCTTTGATGATACAGACTTTGACAAAGTGATGTCTGTGCTTTTTAATATACTGTCTAGGTTTGTCATAGCCACATACAAATGCTCAGAACAAACAAATCTGACTGATCATCATCAATCTAAGCTATATGCTCTTATACTGTAGACTATATTATACTATAGTCTAGTATCTATATACTATCAGTTCATTTCAGTTCAGTCACTCAGTTGTGTCTGACTCTTTGCGGCCCCATGGACTGCAGCACCCCAGGCCTCCTTGTCCATCACCAACACCCAGAGATTACTCAAACTCATGCCCATTGAGTCAGTGATGCCATCCGACCATCCCATCCTCTGTTGTCCCCTTCTCCTCCTTACTTCAATCTTTCCCAGGAACAGGGACTTTTCTAATGAGTCAGCTCTTCCCATCAGGTGGCCAAAGTATTGGAGTTTCAGCTTCAACATCAGTCCTTCCAATGAACACTCAGGGCTGATGTCCTTTAGGATGGACTGGTTTGATCTCCTTGCAGTCCAAGGGACTCTCAAGAGTCTTTTCGAACACCACAATTCAAAAGCATCAATTCTTTGGCCCTCAGCATTCTTTATAGTCCAACTCTCACATCCATACATCACTAATGGAAAAACCATAGCCTTGACTAGATGGACGTTTGTTGGCAAAGTAATGTCTCTGCTTTTTAATATGCTGTCTAGGTTGGTCATAATTTTCCTTCCAAGGAGTAGGTGTCTTTTAATTTCATGGCTGCAGTCACCATCTGCAGTGATTTTGGAGCCCCAAAATATAAAGTCTGCCACTGTTTCCCCATCTATTTGCCATGAAGTGATGGGACCAGATGCCATGATCTTAGTTTTCTGAATGTTGAGCTTTAAGCCAACTTTTTCACTCTCGTCTTTCACTTTCATCAAGAGGATCTTTAGTTTTTTGTTTTTTTTTCCACTTTCTGCCATAAAGGTGGTGTCATCTGCATATCTGAGGTTATTGGTTTTTTTCCTGGCAATCTTGATTCCAGCTTGTGCTTCATCCAGCCCAGCATTTCTCATGATGTACTCTGTATAGAAGTTAAATAAGCAGTGTGACAATATACAGCGTTGACATACTCCTTTTCCTATTTGGAACCAATCTGTTGTTCCATGTCCAGTTCTAACTGTTGCTTCCTGACCTGCACACAGATTTCTCAAGAGGCAGGTCAGATGGTCTGGTATTCCCATCTCTTTCAGAATGTTCCACAGTTTATCGTGATCTACACAGTCAAAGGCTTTGGCATAGTCAATAAAGCAGAAATAGATGTTTTTCTGGAACTCTCTTGCTTTTTTGATGATCCAACAGATGTTGGCAATTTGAGTAGATTATACTATATCTATATTGCCCCCAGAAGAATAATCTTGAAATAATCTCATATTATCACATTTAATAAAGCTTGTGCTAATGAATTCTTAATAGTATTTCTTCTAACACAGTATATAACTGTTTTGTGTATTTCTGTCTTCAAATCAGAAAATATCAGAAACTTATCCTCAGAACTTTTCTACCTTTGTAATTTTTTAAAAAACTTCTGTCTCCACATTGTATTTATAATTGTTACATTATTCATTTAGTGCAAACTCACAGTATGAAAGGCATTATTAGGTATAGCAATTTATATATTTTTAAAAGGCCTGAGTAAAACTCTTGGCATTGATTCTACTACAAAGTTACTAGCTCTATTTTAGAAATTAAACCCCAGGTTATTTGTTTTAAATAGTTTTATTGCCTTTAAATTTGTAATGTTTTCTCTGAGTTTTATAAGAAATTATTAGAAATAAAAATAAAAACAATTTCCCTTTACTTATTAAACCATTTTCTTATTCTCTCAACTATTTGTCCCAGGTGGTAAAGTAATGAATGTTAATTGAGATATTATTAGTTCTGCTCAAAAGTAGCTTCAAATATTAATAAGAGACATAATTTAAAACACTAGAAAAGCCAGGCATTAGAAGCTCTTGGATTGTTTGCTCCAGTATGGTGTGGAGGCTATCCACATAATGAATACCATGAGGCTTGCTCTTTTTTCAAGATATTCCCTATGCAGTCACCCTGAATACCATCAGACTTCATGCCAAACAAGCATTATCCTAGTTTTTGGAAATGAGAAAACTGAAGTTCATAGAAATATGGTTGATTTTCTCAAGGTAGAGTGGCAAGTTAATGGTGGGATCAGGAATAGAAAATAATTTTGCACTCCAGCCTCAGTGGATCACTCTCTTTTCTAATAAGGTTGTGATTATATACAGATGATATCCATATATTTCTTCAAGAAATACTAGAATACGATACCCATATCAAATCCATTTGATAGCACTGACAATCACATTGGGTGCCATTTTAGGTAACCCTAATGTAAATCCTACATGTTGGCATATTGAATTTACTTGGTAAATTAGAGTGTGACATACTCTAGCAATGGTTCAATAGTACTCTGAGTTTTACACTTTCTGCTAGTACTAGATTCTAACAGGCTACTGCTTATGCTGACAGAAAGGGAAAACTATAGGGAATTACAAAAATCATGTTCAATAGGCACAGAGAGCAAAGGAATAAAGAACAGTCATCAGAATAAATTTCCAGATTGGAAAGCATTATTCAGAAGTAAATTCACAATAACTAGTGTGCTTTTACTCTCACACTGGCTGCGAATCAGAGGTTAGCTAAGGAAGACAAAGAGAAACCAGAAAATGGTTTGCTGAAATGCAAGGTCATATATAATCATCAGAATTGTTTATATTGCTGTCTGTTGGAAATTATTAACAAATTCCAAAGATCAAAATCAGAATAAATATTTAAATTTATATTTATGATTACCCCATCTCATATAACATTTATTTACATGTTAAAATGACCAAACATTTTTGTTATGTGAAGGAATGATCAGGGTTGAATTTAGAAAGATTTTTACCTTTTATATTTAGCATTCTCATATATATTAATATACATGTATGTATACCAATTCATTTTGATGTGTATATATTTATATACATTTATACATATATGAAATATATCTATAGTGCAAGTGAATACACACATATATGTATCTATGCAAATATACATGTTTTCTAGAAATATATCCCACATTTTCAATTCACATGATTTTCCTAAGTGTGGAGCACCCCAGGTAGTTTTCTTTCACTCTGAGAAGAGTATAGTCTGTTGAAAGAGAAGATATTGCTTTAATATTAATTTTTGGCTTTATCTAATTTCCTATGGATACTCATGTTTTTATCATTAAAAACACTTCAACAAACCCCAGTAGCGACAATCATACATGGTAGCCAGATCTTGGTTTGTACTACCATTCTCCAAAATGGAAGCAGGGCTCTTTGGAGGAATGGTTGATTCTCGGACTGGGACAGAAAATGTGTGTCCTGAGCCCGAAGTATTTTGTAGTGCCAGGAACTAAAGATGTCTCACATGCCCCTCCACCTACACATACACAGAGATGAAGAAATAAATGATTGATTCAGGAGCCAGCTAGAAGAGCTGGCATACTTTGAGAAACAAAATAGGACAGTGTTAGATTATAAGTATAAAATACACATTCATTTATTGATATAAAGAAGTGATTAAATACATGAGGAATAGTAGGCCGATTTCCTGTGCAGAAGAATTGAAAACCATTTATATAGATATGCTAGGATTTCCCAGGTGGTGCTAGTGGTAAAGAACCCACCTGCCAATACAGGAGACTCAAGAGATGCGGGTTCTACCCCTGGGTCAGGAAGATCCCCTGGAGGAGGGCATGGCAACCCACTCCAGTATTCTTGCCTGGAGAATCCTATGGACAGAGGAGCCTGTCAGACTACAGGCCATAGGATTGCATGGAGTCGGACATAACTGAAGCGACTTTAGCATGCACACACATATAGATACTCAACCCTTCAGTAGGTAAAGATTAATGCCCACATCTTATGTATGAACTGTGCAGAGTGACTTTCTTCAGGAGTACGGTATAGAAAGGGAAAATAATTGACAGTGGAGAAACCTGACAAACACTACCTCAAGTTGCATGATCAAGGTTAGCATCCTACATGATATCATATTGACAGAGTATATCCAGGATGCAATGTGCTAAGAATGGCATTTTACCACTGAGGTCTTCCACAGAAAAACACATAACACAACTCTAATCATAGCACAAAAATTAGACAAATTCTAACTGAGAAACATTCTATAAAATGGTGAACAGTAACCAAAGCTGTTAAGATTATAAAAAACAAGGAATGTCTGAGAAACTGGCCTAGATAAGAGTCTAAATTAGTGTGTATGTAGAATTACTGTATGTCTTCACAATAATTCTATATATCTAAAATTGTTCTAAATTAAGTTTATTAACACAAATGATACAATTTACTAGAAATATTTATATATATATATATATATATATATATATATATATGAATATCACTTCAGTTCAGTCGCTCAGTCGTGTCTGACTCTTTGTGATCCCATGAATTGCAGCATGCAAGGCCTCCCTGTCCATCACCAATTCCCGGAGTTTACCCAAACCCATGTCCATTGAATCAGTGATGCCATCCAACCATCTCATCCTCTGTCGTCCCCTTCTCCTCCTGCCCCCAATCCTACCCAGTATTAGGGTCTTTTCCAATGAGTCAACTCTTCGCATGAGGTGGCCAAAGTATTGGAGTTTCAGCTTCAGCATCAGTCCTTCCAATGAACAACCAGGATTGATCTCCTTTAGGATGGATTGATTGGATCTCCTTGCAGTCCAAGGGACTCTCAAGAGTGTTCTCCAACACCACAGTTCAAAAGCATCAATTCTGTAACGCTCAGCTTTCTTCACCATCCAACTCTTATATCCATACATGACCACTTGAAAAACCATAGCCTTGACTAGACGGACCTTTGTTGGCAAAGTAATGTCTCTGCTTTTAAATATGCTATCTAGGTTGGCCATAACCTTCCTTCCAAGGAGTAAGCGTCTTTTAATTTCATGGCTGCAATCACCATCAACAGTGATTTTGGAGCCCAAAAAATAAAGTCTGACACTGTTTCCACTGTCTCCCCATCTATTTGCCATGAAGTGATGGGACCGGATGCCATGATCTTAGTTTTCTGATTGTTGAGCTTTAAGCCAACTTTTTCACTCTCCTCTTTCACCTTCATCAAGAGGCTCTTTAGTTCTTCTTCACTTTCTGCCATAAGGGTGGTGTCATCTGCATATCTGAGGTTATTGATATTTCTCCCAGCAATCTTGATTCCAGCTTGTGTTTCTTCCAGCCCAGTGTTTCTCATGATGTACTCTGCATATAAGTTAAATAAGCAGGGTGACAATATACAGCCTTGACATACTCCTTTTCCTATTTGGAACCAGTGTGTTGTTCATATCCAGTTCTAACTGTTGCTTCCTGACCTGCACACAGGTTTCTCAAGAGACAGGTCAGATGGTCTGGTATTCCCATCTGTTTCAGAATTTTCCACAGTTTACTGTGATCCACACAGTCAAAGGCTTTGGCATAGTCAGTATAGCAGAAATAGATGTTTTTCTGGAACTCTCTTGCTTTTTCGTTGATCCAGCAGATATTGGCAATTTGATCTCTTGTTCCTCTGCTTTTTCTAAAACCAGCTTGAACATCTGGAAGTTCACGGTTCACGTATAGCTGAAGCCTGGCTTGGAGAATTTTGAGCATTACTTTACTAGCATGTGAGATGAGTGCAATTTTGTGGTAGTTTGAGCATTCTTTGGCATTGCCTTTCTTTGGGATTGGAATGAAAACTGATCATATAAAATAAATCCTTAAAGCATTTTTTGTGTTCACATATTTGTATTAGTTGATAATATTTTTTTCATTCACCCACTTCTCCATATCCCTTGGGGTATAGTACACATTTCTTCTGCACAGATCATGGATATAACTTTGACTTAGTTTGTTCAATGAGTTCTGAGTAGTTTTGGTTCTTGTGTGGTTTGGCTTGCATTCTTTTACTCCGGGGTCAACCATGGAAGTAATATGCCCTGGGTAGTGCTTGCCCTTAGTGAATATGAATACATGTGCAATATATCTGAACTCTCCTCAAAGTCCAGAGTCAAGTCGAGCTCCATGAAATATAATGCAAGGTCACCCAGTTGTGACCAGAAGTGAGAAAAATAAATGTTTGCTAGATAGATCACTGAATTTTTTGATGATTTGTTTATTGCAACAGTAGCAGAAAAATTTAGTGTGTAACTCAAATCTTCATGTAGATGACCATTGCTCTTTGCTGTAAATTATGTCCATCCCTACTTATTAATTGAGTGTGTGTGTGTATATTCCATATGCCCATAAGTCAAATTTCTTAAAAAAAAAATAGTTCTCTTGGGAAATAGCCAGCTAACTGTAATACTACCTTAACTAGTACTCAGAGATTCAGTAAAACCACATATAACTTACATACTTTGCTTATAACTTTTTATTTAGGAAATAATTTTAGTCCATCACAATTATGTTTTTTCCCCCAAGATTTTGTAATGTAGACCCAGTCCTGTTTGATGGTCATACCATTTGTAAAATGGTATAATCCAATGAATTATGAATGTTGGAATGGGCTCATATATTAGAGCTTTCTCTTTTTGTGACTATTGCTATTTCTGACAAATTTTGCTGATATTAAGTGGTAATTATTTAAAAAGAAATGTAAAACCATCAGCAGTAAGTGTAGTATACTTGAATATATGCATATGTATTGCTTTGATATTTTAAATACATGGTGCATATTCATTATATATTTTGTACATATACAACATCATAAATATACCACACATACAGATATAAAAAAATCTGATGTACACAAGCCCTCAAAATATATATAAATGAGTTAATACCTAGGCAGTGTGCTAGATGGCGATAAAGCACATAAAGTGTAATTTTACTTTAGGATCCATAGATAATGACCCCATTTAGGTCAGCAGCAGCAACAGATCTTGAGAAACTCTAGCAACAATAGTCTGTATGTAATACATTAACTATTACTTTTCTCTTATTGAATAAAATTTAATTGTAAATACATGGAGTATAATCTGTTACAAAAATGGCTTTGATAATAAAGAAAAATGCTTTAGCAGAGTACATTTCTGTTATGTTCCTTATATTTGCAACATTTTTTGTAAGAATTTATATAGTTAAATACCAAACTATCAACAATATGTTTCTATTTTTGGCAATGTGCTTTGCTGACTATATAGGTATATTTTTTTTAATTAATTTTTTATTGAAGGATAATTGCTTTACAGAATTTTGCTGTTTTCTGTCAAACTTCCACATGAATCAGCCATAGGTATATATATATCCCGTCCCCTTTGAAGCTTCCTCCCTCTACCCTCCCTCTAGGTTGATACAGAGCCCCTGTTTGAGTTTCCTGAGCCCATACAGCAAATTCCCCTTGGCTATCTATTTTACATAAGGTAACGCTGGGCTGGATGAAGCACAAGCTGGAATCCAGATTGCCAGGAGAAATATTAATAACCTCAGATATGCAGATGACAACACCCTTATGACAGAAAGCGAAGAAGAACTAAAGAGCCTCTTGATGAAAGTGAAAGAGGACAGTGAAAAAGTTGGCTTAAAGCTCAACATTCAGAAAACTAAGATCATGGCATCCGGTCCCATCACTTCATGGCAAATAGATAGGGAAACAGTGGAAACAGTGGCTGACTTTATATTTTGGGGCTCCAAAATCACTGCAGATGGTGATTGCAGCCATGAAATTAAAAGACACTTACTCCTTGGAAGGAAAGTTAAGACCAACCTAGACAGCATATTAAAAAGCAGAGACATCACTTTGCCAACAAAGGTCCATCTAGTTCAGGCTATGGTTGATTTTTCCAGTAGTCATGTATGGATGTGAGAGTTGGACTATAAAGAAAGCTGAGTGCCGAAGAATTGATGCTTTGGAACTGCGGTGTTGGAGAAGACTCTTGAGTGTCCCTTGGACTGCAAGGAGATCCAACCAGTCCATCCTAAAGGAGATCATTCCTGGGTGTTCATTGGAAGGATTGATGTTGAAGCTGAAACTCCAATACTTTGGCCACCTGATGCAAAGAGCTGACTCATTTGTAAAGACCCTGATGCTGGGAAAGATTGAGGGTAGGAGGCAAAGGGGATGACACAGGATGGGATGGTTGTATGGCATCACTGACTCAATGCAGATGAGTTTGGGTGGACTCCAGGAGTTGGTGATGGACAGGGAGGCCTAGCCTAGCATGCTGCAGTTCATGGGGTCGCAAAGAGTTGAACATGACTGAGCGACTGAACTGAACTGAGCTGAATGTAAGTTTCCATTCATGGGGAGAGGGGAGGAGAGGGTGGGATATATGGAAAGATTAATATATGTTTATTTTTTAATTTATATATGTTACTTTTTACTTTTACAAGCTTATTTCTTTCTTTGACTAATGAAAAATATTGGAGTCATAATATTTAATATGTGATATTACACAGAAGGTTTATCTTACTGCAGTTATTATATTTGCCATAATTTCAGGTTTCAGTGTCAAAAGAAGGATATCCTAAAAAGCACAGAATATTTCACAGCTTTGCATCCATCTTAACTTCTGCATTGTTCTCCTGATAATGTATCACATATCAGGAGATTATTAGACAAATGCAAATAATTGGAAATTTGTTTAAACATGAAAAAACTATTTTGTAAAGAAATAAAAATATGCATGTCCATGAACTAACTGTCCCTAATAGTTATGACAAGGCAGAAGCATATAGTGATTAAAAAATAACTCTAATAGGATTTCCTGTGCATATACACACACACACACAAATTAGTTCCATTAGTTTCTAAGTTACACTCAGCATCCTGAAGGTTAACTAAAAATAATAGTAAGTCAGTTCTTCTTTTTTACAAAGGTGTGAATTGCTGAGGGACAAACTTAACAACAATATCCTCCATCAAACACGTGGACAAAGCATTTCCTGAACATTATCACCAATTTTTTTACCCACTCTGTTGTTACTCTTATTCTTCAATTGGCTCTATACTTAGAGCCATGCAGAAAGGATTTGGGTATCACTTTTAAGCCACTGTGTGTGTGTACTAAGTCTCTTCAATCGTGTCTGACTTTGTGCGACCCAATGGACTGCAGCCCGCTAGGCTTCTCTGTCCATGGGATTCTCCAGGCAGAATACTGGAGTGGGTTGCCATGCCCTCCTCCAGGGGATCTTCCCGATCCAGGGATCAAATCAGTCTCTCATGTCTCCTGCATTAGCAGGTGGGTTCTTTACCAATAGCCACCTGGGAAGCCCTATAAGCCACTCAGTTCAGTTCAGTTCAGCTATTAACCAAACCTGCTAAACTGAAAAGTAGGAGAGTAAGACTAGTTAATAACTAAATGCTTTCATTTTTGTTTTTGTTCATATTTGATGTTTTTCTCTGTTGAGAATTTCAGGAGAATTGTTGTCTTATCTAGTAAGAATCTAGTATTCAGGAATCTTAAGATCATCATATATTATACTATATCTAAAGTATACAATTATGGGCTCTAAAAATAAATCTAAGATTAAAATAGGATTGGAGTAAAAAATACATAGAATATTTTTGAATGCCATCACACAGCTTACTTTTCTTAAATGCTTTTCTCTAAAAGAGAATCAGTTCAGTTCAGTTGCTCAGTCGTATCCAATTCTTTGCGACCCCATGAACCGCAGCACGCCAGGCCTCCCTGTCCATCACCAACTCCGGGAGTTTACCCAAACCCGTGTCCATTGAGTCGGTGATGCTATCCAACCACCTCATCCTCTGTCGTCCCCATCTCCTCCTGCCCCCAATCTTTCCCAGCATCAGGGTCTTTTCCAATGAGTCTGCTCTTCACATCAGGTGGCCAAAGTATTGGAGTTTCAGCTTCAACATCAGTCTTTCCAATGAACACCCAGGACTGATCTCCTTTAGGATGGATTGATTGGATCTCCTTGCAGTCCAAAGAACTCTCAAAGAGTCTTCTCCAACACCACAGTTCAAAAGCATCAATTCTTCTGCACTCAGCTTTCTTTATAGTCCAACACTCACATCCATACATGACTACTGGAAAAACCATAGCCTTGACTCGACAGACCTTTGCTGGCAAAGTGATGTCTCTGCTTTTGAATATGCTGTCTAGGTTGGTCATAACTTTCCAAGGAGTAAGTGTCTTTTAATTTCATAGCTGCAGTCACCATCTGCAGTGATTTTGGAGCCCAAAAATATAAAGTCAGCCACTGTTTCCACTGTTTCCCTATCTATTTGCCATGAAGTGATGGGACCGGATGCCATGATCTTAGTTTTCTGAATGTTGAGCTTTAAGCCAACTTTTTCACTGTCCTCTTTCACTTTCATCAAGAGGCTCTTTAGTTCTTCTTCGCTTTCTGTCATAAGGGTGTTGTCATCTGCATATCTGAGGTTATTGATATTTCTCCTGGCAATCTTGATTCCAGCTTGTGCTTCCTCCAGCCCAGAGTTTCTCGTGATGTACTCTGCATAGAAGTTAAATAAGTAGGGTGATAATATACAGCTTTGACGTACTCCTTTTTCTATTTGAAACCAATCTGTTGTTCCATATCCATTTCTAACTGTTGCTTCCTGACCTGCTGACAGATTTCTCAAGAGGCAGGTCAGGTGGTCTGGTATTCCCATCTCTTTAAGAATTTTCCACCGCCGTCGCAGCCACCCGCGCTTCCTAAAAGAGAATAAAGATGCTTGAAAATGTTGTTTCATGATCCAGGCAATGCAGGAAAGCAAAATTTTATTGATAGAATGGCTTAGAAAATAACACATTGTTTAGAATGACGGAGCTTTATTTTTTGTTTTTCCAAAATCTTTGGGTTTTAGTCTTGACTGCTTTATGTGTCTTGCCTACTTCTGACATTTTTTCACCTTAGATTCCACTGTCATCTGTCCTAAATGAACCAGTCTTGATTACCTGAACAAATTATACTTAATTATTCAATTGCAAAACTTGTATCAGTGTTATAAGCTGAATTCTCTTCCCTGAATTTATATTTTCAAGTCTTGACCTCCAGTACCTCGGAACATGACTGTATTTAGAGATAAGGTCTTTAAAGAGGTAGTCAATTTAAAATGAGGCTGATTTGGTGGGCCCTAACCTATCCTGACTGGTGTCTTTATAAGAAGAGGAGATTACAACACAGAGAGACACACCAGGGGCACATATGCACAGAGGGAAGATGAGGTGAGAATGGGAGAGAACTCAGAAGAAATAAGACCTGCCCATATATTGATCATGGACTTCTAGCTCCCAAGACTGTGAAAACATAAATTTTTTTTGTTTAAGCCACCTAGTCAGTGGAATGTTGTTATGGCAGCGCTTGCAAATGAACACACATAGTGAACATTAGCCTTAACATTTTGGAATGCTGGCTAATACTTTAAGCATTTACTTGTCAATGGTCACGTGAAAAGTGGTTTTTCAATCACATAGCACATTTGTCTTCTGAGGAGACCATAAGAAAGTATTGTTTTGCACAAGAGTCACAATAATTATTGATACCTCAAGGTCCAGTGATGTGGGGACAAAGTCCCAGTGCGCAGTTCACATTTGATCATGTACTTTGAGTTTCCTCTAGTTAAATATTATAAAACTGTGCATTTGCAGCTTGATTAGTGGTATTGCTAGTTTATTCCTTTTGTACATCCTGAATTTATATTTCAAAATTTGATCATATTAATCAGTAAAAAAAAGAAATATTTTAAAAATCTTCCCTCTCTCTCTGTCTCTCTCTATATATAGTTTTATTTTAGTAATTTCATGGCAAACAGAAACCCTGCCCCCTACACACAAAAAGAGTTTGTTTCCTTATTTGAACTATTTGTTTTCTGTTTTGTTTACTAAGTCTTTTTGAAATATCACAATAAGATAGGAACTAGAGGAATTAATTTCTAATAAAACAAAATTAACTTTACTGCTAAAATCCACCAGAATTCATTCATTTGTCCATTCATTCATTTTTTCAAAAAGACTCAGCAATTATTAGATACTAAGCATTGTGTTTAACACTGGAGATAAAATTTTGAACCAGACAAAAATGGCCCATAATCACCTAGAGTGAAACCCATATTGACTGAAAATAGTATGTAATTTCCTTTTGACACTGACAATTAAAAAAAGCTTTGAAATAGTGCCATTATTTAGTAGTCATTTATATCTAATGGGTATCTAATTTATATATACACTTTAGAAAACCAAATAATAATGTAACCTGTTATTATGAGTTAATAGGAAAGATTGCAAAATTTGGAACAAAGACATTTCTTAGTTTACACCCTAGTTTGCTGGGCGATAGTTTTATTATTTTGGGAAAATTACTTGAACCATGCAGACCTGTTTCCTTATGTATAAACCTTCATTATTAATTTTGATTTTGAGACTTGACTTAAAGCCAGAGATCATAATAAATACATGGTGGGCATGTGATAGTTGATTATGCCTTTATTTTAATATTAAAATTAATAATATTAGGTTTAACCAGATAAAAATTATGTAAGAATCCAAGTCAGAATTACTTTCAAAGCAGTCTTGGGTTCCAGATCAAGTTGCTTGTTTTTTTTAGTGTCTGGATTTTAACCACTGTGAATTTCTCTTAGGAAATATATAAACTTTATGAGAAATAAACAAAAAAAAATCAATGTTATTATATTCACCAGAATTAAACACAGTATCTGATCTGGTGATATGATTCTAATTTGATTTCCAACTGTTTCATTCTAATAAGGTTCAGATATAATGTTTATTTGTGAGGTATTGTATAAATTCACTAAAGAGAATGATGTGTTGTTTTAGCTTTTTCTTTCTCCCTCACATTATGCCTAAGAAACATTTTTTTTATTCTTGCACTGTGTGTGTGTGTGAATGTATGTGTAATGTATGCATTTGTTTGTGTGTGCTTAAAGTATCCAGCTCTTCTGATTCTGTTACTCTAGGACTAGATTTTCTTTTGTGAGTTTTGATATTCCATAGAAACGAGACTGTTTTAAACATGCAAATGCTTCTGCCACTTTACATTTAGAGAAGCAGGTCCAATTTTCAGTTCCGAGTTTTGGCATAGACTCTGATTGGAGAATCCCATGGACAGAGGAGCCTGGTAGGCTGCAGTCCATGGGGTCGCTAAGAGTCTGTCACGACTGAGCAACTTCACTTTCACTTTCACGCATTGGAGAAGGAACTGGCAACCCACTCCAGTGTTCTTGCCTGGAGGGTCCCAGGGACGGGGGAGCCTGGTGGGCTGCCGTCTATGGGGTTGCACAGAGTCGGACATGACTGAAGTGACTTAGCAGCAGCAGCAGCAATTGATTTAATCTATAAGAAAAATAAGTCTTACTTTGAAATGCTTTTTAATATATTTTTGTTTATTTAGGAGTTTGAGGGAAAGGTCACTGTTAATAGAGAGTTTTAACCAATTGTGACAAATCTGTAAACTAAAGTGATGGTTCAGTAGAAGATTATGAAAATTCCTAAGAAGGACACGATGAATATTTAAAATTTCTAATTTAAGATAAATGGTATTAAATAAATCATGGCTCTAATAGTCATCCTACATAAAATTATGTTGTGGTCACTGAGCTTTCCTCAATCTCCTCTGGAAAGTGCTATCAACATCACTGACACATTAAAAAAGGAAAGATCCACCACCACTGGCACTTGATGAGTTAATGTGATAATAACTGGCATTATGCTATTCCTTTAAAAGTATTTAGAAAAAAGAGTAAAAACATACAGAAACCTAACACATTTATATGAAGCTCCCAAGCTGTCTTTAAGCAGACTGGCTCTAGCTTAGTGGTCACAGGAAGCCCCTTTATCATATGACTTTAGGGACATGCACATATAACTATACTCTTGGAAAGTTGTATCTGAATTTAAGTTTTAAAACACAAATGAAATTGGTACCAATTAAATTGTACTAAATATAATTATTTTTACAAAAATAGGTCCAAAATATTTTTAGAGTAATTTGTGCTTCTCTAATTTAGGACTATATAATTATTTTTGCATAGTTTCTTGAACATTCTTGTCTTCCCTATCTTCCAAATCATGTTTTACTGATTTCTATTTTGGATTTTCATATTACATTTACTCATTTTAGTGACTCTAATTCTTTTAAAAATAAAAGTTACATACCCATTACTAACAACAAAAATTTTGGACTTTCCATAAAATATAAATGGACCCCCCATAGATCAAGAATCCCAATTTTGAAAACCTTTAATAAACTTAGAAAATGATAACCCAGTTGTCTTAATATATTCCATATTCTACAGTATACTTTTTGAGACTGCTAATTATTATATAGCACATGCATATATATATATGTATATATATAGCATATAGACTATAGATTATGCTTTTTATCTGCTTTCAGTGCTGTTAAAACACAATGTTTTTCACCCATAGTAATTTAACTGCATGTTTTTTATTTGATGTTTTTACTATCATTTTTTTTTAAATTGAGCTTCATTACTATGTCTGCCATCAAAGTCCATCCAAAACCATAATTCTGCCAGATTCAAATGTATATAATTATTTTCCTGGAAAAAAAATGAGCCTGGAATATGTCCACTTTGCTTCAGGTTGAACTAATCCAATGTTTTACAATTTTAAAGTGCACCATGGATATTCTTTGACATATCAAAAGTTTTTTAACTTGTTCATCAGTGTATGCTGCTGTGAGTTGTTCTGGTATGTGAAGCACTTTAAAGAAAGGCAAAGTTTAAATTCTATAGAATAAGTCAAAAGAATACTATAGAAGAAAGTATGCCTTACTGTTCACCTTAATATTTTACTTTAATATTAACTTTACTTACAAATATTTATTTATTTATACTAAGTGAATTTAACAACATGTGACTCGATAATGACCTTTGTAAGTATACAAAGATGTGTTAAGAACATGAACTAAACATTTTAAGACTGACCAATGTGAAATTATCCTTGGTGAAAAAATTTCATTTTCTGATCACTAAAACTTGAAATAAAGTATTTTAAACATAAAAACATCCTTATATTTGACCCTTAAATGGGCAGGAGGAGACCAAAACCACAATTAATGTAAGGTCTCAATTTATGAACAATTTCAGAAATTTCTAGAAAAGCAAGTGTTTTTCACAAGATAAACAATAGTTGCAGAGTAAAGCAGAAGCTGGAATCAAGATTGCCAGGAGAAATATCAATAACCTCAGATATGCAGATGACACCACCCTTATGACAGAAAGCGAAGAAGAAATAAAAATCCCCTTGATGAAAGTGAAAGAGGAGAGTGGAAAAGTTGCCTTAAAGCTCAACATTCAGAAAACTAAGATCATGGCATCTGGTCCCATCACTTCATGGCAAATAGATGGGGAAACAGTGGAAACAGTGGCAGACTTTTATTTTTTGGGGCTCCAAAATCACTGCAGATGGTGATTTCAGCCATGAAATTAAAAGACACTTACTCCTTGGAAGGAAAGTTATGACCAACCTAGATAGCATATTTAAAAGCAGAGACATTACTTTGGAAACAAAGATCCATCTAGTCAAGGCTATGTTTCTTCCAGTAGTCATGTATGGATGTAAGAGTTGGATGGTGAAGAAAGCTGAGCGCCAAAGAATTGATGCTTTTGAACTGTGGTGTTGGAGAAGACTCTTGAGAGTCCCTTGGACTGCAAGGAGATCCAACCAGTCCATCCTAAAGGAGATCAATCCTGGGTGTTCATTGGAAGGACTGATGTTGAAGCTGAAACTCCAATACTTTGGCCACCTCATGCGAAGGGTTGACTCATTGGAAAAGACCCTGATGCTGGGAAGGATTGGGGGCAGGAGGAGAAGGGGACGACAGAGGATGAGATGGCTGGATGGCATCACCGACTTGATGGACATGGGTTTGGGTAGACTTCGGGTGTTGGTGATGGACAGGGAGGCCTGGCGTGCTGTGATTCATGGGGTCGCAAAGAGTTGGACACGACTGAGTGACTGAACTGAACTGAACTTGGTCTTATTTTCCCGACTATTATTTGTACAAGGAAACAAGCTATGAGAGACTATTAATAAAAGTAACGTCCTACCCAATCTGAAATAGGGTTTTGTTTCCTAACATTTGCTTATTTATTTACCCTATAGAATTTAGGTAATTTTATGGATGCAGTCACTGTCTGCAGTGAATCTGGGGGGCAAGAAAATAAAGTCTATCACTATTTCCATTGTTTCCCCCTCTATTTGCCATTAAGTGATGAGACCAGTTGCCATCATCTTAGTTTTTTGAATATTGAGCTTTAAGCCAGCTTTTTCACTCTCTTCTCTCACCTTCATCAAGAGGCCCCTTAGTTCCTCTTCGCTTTCTGCATTAAGAGTGGTATTATCTGTGTATCTGAGGTTATTGATATTTCTCCTGGCAATCTTGATTCCAGCTTCTGTTTCATCCATCCTGGCATTTCGCATGATGTACTCTGCATATAGGTTAATAAGCAGGGTGACAATATACAGCTTTGATATACTCCTTTCCCAATTTTGAACCAGTCTTTTGTTCCACTTTCAGTTCTTGCTATTGCTTCTTGACCTGCATACAGGTTTTTCAGGAGGCAGGTATGGGAATATCATACAGGTCTGATACTCCCATCTCTCTAAGAATTTTTCACAGTTTGTTGTTATCTACAAAGGTTTTTTCATAGTCAATGAAACAGAAGACATTTTTCTGGAATTCCCTTGCTTTATCTATGATTCAACGGATGTTGACAATTTGATCTCTGTCCCTTTGTCTTTTTTAATCCATACTGTACATCTGGAATTTCATAGTTCACATACTGTTAAAGCCTAGCTTGTAGGGTTTTGAGCATTACTTTGCTAGCATGTTAAAAGAGTGCAATTGTGCAGTAGTGTGAATATTCTTTGGCATTGCCATGCTTTGAGATTGGAATGAAAACTGACCTTATCCTGTGGCCACTGCTGAGTTTTCCACATTTGCTGGCATGTTGAGTGCAGCACTTTCACAGCATCATCTTTTAGGATTTGAAATAGCTCAACTGGAATTCTATAACCTCCACTAGCTTTGTTCGTAGGGATGTTTCCTAAGGCCCATTTGACTTCACACTATAGGATGTCAGGCTTTAGGTGAGTGATCACACCATCATGATTATCTGGGTCATGAAGATCTTTTTTGTATAGTTCTTCTGAGTATTCTTGCCACCTCTTTTTAATATCTTCTGCTTCTGTTAGGTCCATACCATTTCTGTTCTTTACTGTGCCAATCTTTGCATGAAATTTCCCCTTGGTGTTTCTAATTTTCTCAAAGAGATCTCTCATCTTTCCCATTTTATTGTTTTCCTCTGTTTCTTTACATTGTTCACTTAGGAAGGCTTTCTTATCTCTCCTTGCTGTTCTTTGGAACTCTGTATTCACATGTGTGTGTCTTTCCTCTTCTCATTTGCCTTTTGCTTCTCTTCTTTTCTCATTTGTTTGTAAGGCCTCCTCAGACAAGAAGGTCCAACCAGTCAATCCTAAAGGAAATCAGTCCTGAATATTCATTGGAAGGACTGATGCTGAAGCTGAAACTCCAATACTTTGGCCACCCAATGTGAAGAACTGTCTCATTGGAAAAGACCCTGAGGCTGGGAAAGATTGAAGATAGGAGGAGAAAGGGACAACAGAGAATGAGATGGTTGGATGGCATCACTGACTGGATAGACATGAGTTTGAGCAAACTCCGGGAGTTGATGATGTACAGGGAAACCTGGCGTGTTGCAGTCCATGGGGTCGCAAAGAGTCGGACACGACTGAATGACTGAACTGAACCGAGGATCCTCAATTACCTTGGGAAAATAGCTTACTATAGACCCAAGTTCAACTTTGGTCCATAGAACAAAATTAATTAATGGTTTAGCAGGATCCTCAGAATACCTAATTTTAAAAGGGAAAGTTTTAATAGGCTCAGTTGGTAAAGTGTAGGTACTAGAGAAGAAGGGGAGTTTAGATAAAGAAAGAGGATTTGAAGAGGGCAAAGTTGAATATAAAGGAGGTCGAGTAATGAGGTTACAGGAAAACTTGGCTCCTGTCACCAAGGAAGAGGCCTCAGCTGCCTGCTTTATCTCCTTTATTTCCTTAAGCTAACTTAGAAATGCTATTTTACAAAGACCTAACCTTAACATATTACTGACCAGAGATGTATTAATATGCCTTTTGTTACCCGAATGTTATCGATTGGAAACATTTTAATATTCACTCACATAAAAAATTGCTGATCACAGGCATTAGTTTCTGCAAAAATCCCCTGGTCAATAATGTGTTAAAATGCTGACCTAGGTACCAATTAAAATAGTTACCCACTCAGATTGTTTAGTATGTTTCGGCAGATTGAAAGTTTCTCATAATGGCCACTGGAGTTCTACATTATCTTTAGTAGGACTGGATCATCTAGTCAAAAGTGCACATAAGGACGGACCATAATTTTTTAACATAAAATCAGCCAGGATCCCTGAATAAAGGTCACTATTATGGCATTGAGATGACTGGCATCTCATATCTCAGAGGTTTTTCTGACAGCAAAAGAAAAATTCCTAAATCCCTAAATAGCCTGATGGATGTAGTTTCAGGGTTGGAAGTTTTGTTTCACAGTGTGTCTTTGATGGGATTCCCTCTCTTTTCTCCTGGAAGACAGCCTTGGAAGAGTATTAAAACTTCTTTTTAAGAACAATTGGATAAATGAGTCAAATTAGAACACACCATAAAAAATGTTTTTAAGTTCATATTTTTTCCTGTGGTATTGTTTTGACATTGTTTCAAAAGGGTGAAATATATTCTCTGAAGTTTTTTAAATGGAGATTTTTAGTCAGTTAAGATAGTTTAATTGCAACCACGTAAAAGCGATAGACAAAATGACCTTACCATGCATTCCAGCTTTATGCTTCTTTATAGCTATAGAATAAATATTTTTTGACTATTATTCCTTTACAAATAGCAAGTGGGAGTATGAGTATTGACATTCCATGCATAGTAATCAAGATAATATCTATTTTTATGAGAGTACAGTTCTTAATTAAGGTTAGTCCAAGCGGGTCACCTTAGTAAAATAATGAAAAGTCAAAGTGCCAGTTTTCAAGGTTGCACTGCCTTATAAATAGTTTATTACTGTTTCCTACTCTCTATATTACTAGGATGGCTATCTTTATATGATAACATTTTCATTTTATTCTCATTTTCAAGTGAGCTTTTTGTTGTTGCTCAACCCTAACCCTTCTAAAAATACCTAATTATTTAATGGATATTCAGAATGACATTGAATTCTATCAGGGAAGGAAAAACAGTGGACAAGACCAAAAATACATATGATTTTCCAATATCTCCTAAGTTCCAACTTTCTCTTCGTAGACAATATCAAACTGTGGACATATTCTCTTAGAATAGATGAATTTCTTCATGAGTTATGTGTCTGGTGATAAGCTCAGTTCTTTTAGTTGGTCAGTGGCTTGGTTATCTTGGGACCACTAATTTCTAATGGCTGCTTGTTAGAAGATAAGGAATGAAGTTTGGCGTCACACTATCACTCAACCAGTAGGCTATTCCATTCAGTGCTGACACTGGGGCTCAGTACTCCCCCACTGACTACTGCTTCCTAGTAAGTAAGTCATTGTTTTGCAAGTTTAGGTTTTAAAGGTTTATTTGATGAGTTAAATAGAGAAGGCTATGGCAAGCTTTTTTTTTTTTTTTGCAATGCCCTTCATCAGACCCTGTACATTTACCTGCCTTAGGTTTATCTAGAGCCAAAAGCTATTAATATCTTCATTTTATTAATAAGCAAACAACTGTTTAGAAACATTAAGTAACTGCCAAATGTTACTAAATCAACCGAGCCTAGGATTATCTGTCTCAAAAATGACAATGTTTTTATTCAGTTAGTGAGTAAATCATTCATAGATATTAATCAAGAGAAACTATTGCAAGAAAGAAAGATGAGAGATATAAGGTTAATGAATCTGCAAAGGATTCAAATGCATGGATATCTTAGAATTAGTATGGTTTCTTCACTGTGGTTAAGCCAATTTTTTACCTTAAAGTGATTTAAATTCTAAGTTTAAATTCTAAAGGGCAGAAGAAAAGAAGTACATTTATTTCCCTTTTCCCCCATCTTTTCTTGCATCTGTAATCAGAAACTTTAAATATTACCTAATAGTTTCACAAAACTTGCTTCAAATGTCCTATTTTTTGAATTCTAAAGAAGAGAGTTTTTTGCTGATTATTGTAAAATAGGAAAGTTTGGATTGTATAATTCTACAAGAAGTCTAGAGGAAGAATGTGATGTCCTTAAGGCTTTATGTTTGTGCTTTTACGATTTTAATTTGCTTTTAATTTTAAAAACCTTTGCCCAAGGGAGAAATTATAGAACTGCCCTCTTGGCTCTCATGTTTTTATACACATTTTAGATGTGTGCAGGAAGAGCAGGGGATAGGATGAAGAGACAAGCAACTTGTTTACATGATCTATGGAAGGCAAATGGAAGCAGGTTATGAAAAATGTAAATCCATTGGATATAGAGATATTAATCGTCAGCTCAGCCAGAGATGGTTAGCACTTTTATGTATTTTTTGCCTGGATAGGGTGAAATGTAGTTGCCATAGCATTTTATATACATATCACTTATATGCATTCAATACTTATGCAGATAAAATTAATTTCAATCTCCTCACACACTGAATGATAGGTCAGTGTTTCTCTTTTCTTGCTGTGAAAAGAAAAGTTCAGAGAAATTCAGCTACTTACCCCAGAAAGCATAGCTGGGAAAATGCAGAGCTGACCTCATTCTGAGTATCTTTTTTTCTGATTTTGAAGGCTTTCAAACATATCACACTCTGCTCAAGTGTTCATGCATGTGTACCTAAAAAGCTGCTGTTTCGTAGAATTTTGTTGGAAGAGGGAAAATGCTGTTGTATAACTTTATTTTATAAAGATCTCTGAAGGATAGAAGATATTATGTATTACAGATATTAACTTCCCAAGGGAAAAAAGTACAATATTCTTCAAGTACAAGAGTAAACACAAGAAAAACTCTATTCCAGAAGAACCCTATCTTGTGCCAAATGTGCTTTCACACTTATTAGAAACAGTTCCTCATTCACAATGTAACAACGATGTTATTATTTTAGTCTATATATAACATATGACATAAGGAGTGATTCTGTGACTAATTTAGGCCTCGGGTTCGTTTTCCCACCCAAACAAAGTCATACATTTGGCCATTTAATTTTTACAAATCTACTGTTTCAGATTTCACAGTTCATTTTCAAGTTAGAAAACATACTGATGTGTTTCCTCTCTATTTCTTCCTGAATATATTTGTGTTATCTTTTTGTGCAATAATGAATCATTTTTTGACACATTCTAATATTTTTTTCTCACATGACTTTCCTTTTTTCAGCTCCAAATAATGAAATCATCACTGACCCCATTGGCATTCATTTCTATTCTGCTTTGTGTGAAGAACTCTTAGATTGAAGTTTTACACTGCCAACAACTAGAGGGACTGGCTAAGATCTTGTCACAGTCTATTTGTTTTACACACATTCCTTCAATGTAACTTCATGTGAAAATATGGTTAGTGGGCTGCTTTACTTATTTTTCTAGATCAGCAATGGAAATATTAATTCTGACAGGAATAAATACAGGGCTCTACACCACCCTACTAGATATGTTATCTTGTGTTTATTATTCCCCATCATTCATTTTCAAAATCTTTCAGTTGCTTTTATGAAATGTGTGTATCTTTTATTCTTAAGACTCTACCATTAAGTTTCCTATTAAAATTCAAGCTCATCTGTAATTTAAAACATTTATAAGAAGGGAAGAAAGTAGCTGAGTCTTTTTCATAATCAAATTCAACCTCTTGGGCTGAGCAGCAGTTTTCTTTACTAAGTGATACAGGTTTGGCCGGGTAATTTTACAAAGGCACGAATAGTTGTATCTTGTGTTGAATTTGTTTGTATGCATATTATAACATTCTATTTTCATAGAATATTTAGTAAGTTTGTAAACTTATAAACTATTTTATGTTTCTTTACTTTAAAGAAAACTTGAAAGCTTCTAGACACTTTAAAAAAATCTAAGAATAAATATAAAACCAGTCGATTTTTGTTTCCCAAAAGATCTTCAGAAGTCATTGTTGGCAAACTTCCAAATACAAATTAAGTAATGGATTTGTATGACACCTTTATCATTACCAATTATGTAGTTATTGTTCTTATGGTGGACACTCTTTTGTCTGTTGCCAATGTCTGTGGATGGTATAAAGTTGCAGAAAAGAGGTAAGTGCCAACTTTTAATGTGGATCTGAAAGTTGTCGAAAATGACCATTGAGAATCATTTTCTGAATACTTACTAATCAAACAATAAGAGAAGGCTAGACTAGAAATAATCATAAGGATTTAATTTAGGCCAAGTGACATTTTTTTTTAGGCCAAAGTATTTTCATTTTGCAGAAGAGGAAACTGATCTATAACAGTGAAGTGCATAGATTTACACTACATCTCAGACTAGAGACAGCTCTGTAGAATACTGATGTGCACCATTCAAATTGTTTAAGTAGAAACGCCTGTTTGTTGTTTTTCTGTTGCCATGTGAAGATGAGCAACAACTTGGTGATTTCCTGGGTTTATTATTGCTCAGTATTTGTGGGTCTGGAGTCCAAACATGGCTTCACTGGCTACTCCACTCAGGGTTTCAAAAGGTTACCATCACGTTGTTGGTCAGATAACATTCTCATCTGGAGGCTCACGTAGGGAAGACTCCAAGATCATTCAGGTTGTTGATAAGAGTCATTTACTTATAACTGTGTAACTGAGGGCATTGGCTTTCTTTTGGTCCTAGGCTGGAGGCCACTCTTCAGTCTTCAAAGAAGTTAAATGTTCCTAGAGTCACCCACAGTTCTTTGGCAAGTGGGCTTTCTCGGTGTGACAGTCTACTTCATCAAGCCAGAAAGGGCAGTATCTCACCTCAAGGAGGGTCTAGCCCTTTTAAAGGCTTTCATCTAATTAATTCTAATATAATTTTTTGGGAGGTTTAATTGTTGTTGTTCAGTTGCTAAGACGAGTCTGGCTTTTGTGACCCCTTGGACCTCAGGCTCCTTGTCCTCTGCTCTCTCCAGAGTTTGCTCAGATTCATGTCCATTGAGTCAGTGATGCCATCCAACCATCTCATCCTCTGCCACCCCTACCTTCTCCTTCAATCTTTTCCAGCATCAGGATCTTTTCCAGTGAGTTGGCTGTTTGCATCAGGTGGCCAAAGTATTGGAGCTTAGGCTTCAGCATCGGTCCTTTCAAAGAATATTAGGCTTTTAATGAATAGTCTTTTAAAGGCTTCCATCTGATCAGTTCTAATAGAATTTATTGGGAGATTTAATTACACTGGCAAAATCTCTTTACCTTTGTCATACTTGGTTAGATAGAAGCAAATTACAGATCCTATCCACCTAATCTGACTCATTTGAAAAGACCCTGATGCTGGGAAAGATTGAAGGTAGGAGAAGGAGATAACAGAGGATGAGATGGTTGGATGGCATCACCGACTCAATGGACATGAGTTTGAGTAAACTCCGGGAGTTGGTGATGGACAGGGAGGCCTGGCGTGCTGCAGTCCATGGGGTCACACAGCGTTGGACACGACTGAGCACCTGAACTGACTGACTGACTGCTGCTGTTACTGCTAAGTCACTTCAGTTGTGTCTGACTCTGTGTGACCCCATAGACGGCAACCCACTAGGCTCCTCTGTCCCTGGGATTCTCCAGGCAAGAATGCTGGAGTAGGTTGCCATTTCCTTCTCCAGTGCATGAAAGGAAAAAGTGAAAGTGAAGTCGCTCAGTTGTGCCCACCTCTTAGCGACCCCATGGACTGCTGCCTACCAGGCTCCTCCGTCCATGGGATTTTCCAGGCAAGAGTACTGAAGTGGAGTGCCATTACCTTCTCTGTTGACTGACCCACACCTAAAGGAAGTTAAAAAAGGTGTGAACACTAGGGCGTGGAAATCATGAGGGGTCACCCTAGGATGTCCACCACAGCTTTCATCTTAAATCCAAATCACACAAAAGGAATCTACTGAAACACTGGTGTATATATCACATATATACATAAACATTTGACTTTCCTCCAATAATTCAAGAAGCTTTCATGCATCTATATGTATTCTCTACCTTCACTCAAAGATCAAATCCAGTTAACCTTGTTTATAATCTCATCTTCTGTCTTGAGAATTTGAGAGAAACTATTTTCCCTTTCCTTTCTTCTTTCTTCAAGTTAGTCAGGCATTCAAATATATTCTACATCAGCTCTGTGCAACACAGCAATCATGGAAGCCACATATGTAATTACATTAAAAAGTAAAGACAAACATTAAACTAACATAAAGCTACATTAAAAATAAAACTAATTTTCATAATATATTTATTTAATTAAATATATTAAAAATATTATGACCTTGATAGGTATTCAAAATATGTGTAACAAACAGTTTGCATCATTTTCTTCCTATCAAGTCTGAAAAATCTGGTGTGCATTTTACATTTACAGCACATCTTAATTTGGAGGTTTTCCAGTTCTCAACAGGCACACGTGGATACTTCCTACCTTATTGACTAGAGTCATTCTCTCCTATTAAAAACATCATTATAAAAGAGCTTCCTCCAGCCAGGGCCATATTGATTGACTCTCTATTACTATTTTCAAAAATGTTTTTCTGGAAACAACTTCTACTTCCTAATCTATCAATTACTCTTTACCATTTCTCAGCTGGCTTTCCCCCTTGCAAATCCATCATCACTACTGTTGCTCATATCACCATGTCACTAAACCAAATGGAAATTTTTCTAAGTAGAATTATCATCACCTTGTTGCATAAATCATCTTATTTCCTTATAACTTCTTTCTCTTTAAATAACATGCCAACACTCATGCCTAGTTTTATTCTTCCATCACTGATACCTTCTTAATCCTGAGTTAACAAACCAGTTAAACAAACAAACAATACAAAGCTCTTACTCTTCCCTAAAACCTGGCCTTCTTCCACTGTCTCCCAGGGTAACAAATGGCATAGTTATTGGTCCAGGTGTTTATAAAATTGTATCTGTCTCTGTCTGGCTGGCTGGCTCTCTCTTGCTGCCTCTCTGTCTCTCTCTAAATATATCTGCACTGTTTAGTTCAAGAAATATTTGAGTTTGTACTTTTGTACTATTTGCCAAACATCACTCTAAACAGTAAAAAATACAGATAAGGATTGTTAAGGATTGATTTCATGTGCGTATGCTATAAAGAGCAAGAGAGAAAATAATTTTATACATGATACAATAATCAATATATCATCATAATACAGGCATAATATTGTAAATATATAATTTCATATAGAAAAAATAAAACAGGATATCACTATGAGAATGATTCTGAAATTAGAATTACAATGTATGGTTTGGTCAAAGAGTCCAAATTAACTGTGTGTGTGTGTATGTGTGAGTGTATTGCAGACAACAGACTATATATATACATATTTATGTGTGAATAGACATATCTTATGTATATAAATATTCAAATGAACACTTATATGCACATATATGGATGTGTATGTATATATACAAATACATGGTGGCACTAGTGGTAAAGAACCTGCCTGCCAATTCAGGAGACATAAGAGATGTGGGTTCTATCCCTGGATTGGAAGGATTCCCTGGAGGAGGGCATGGCACTCCACCCTAGTATTCTTGCCTGGAGATTCCCATGGACAGAAAAGCCTGGCAGGCTGTAGTTCATAGTGTTGTAGAGTCAGATATGACTGAAGCGACTTCACAGGCATGGCATATACTAATTTAATTCTCACACTCATCATATGAGAAAAACAATTGCCCATTTACAGAATATCTCTCCCACAGTCATACTGTTGTAAATAACAGAGCCTAAACTTGAGCTAGCCTCCTACTCAGTGGCATAATAAACTCAAAGTAATGGTCCCTCATTCCATTAATGTGGTATATCACATTGTTTTCTATATACTGAATCATCTTTGCATCCTAGGGAAAAATTCTGCTTGGTCATAGTGTATAATCCTGTATTTTTATGTGGTGTTGAATTCGGTTTCTAGTATTCTGTTGAGAATTTTTGCCTGCATTCTTTTTCTGGGATACTTGTCTATACTTTTATCTTCTTATGGTGTGCATTAGTATCAGGGTGATACTGGCCTCATGAAATGAGTTTAGGAGTGTCCGCTTTTCTACATTTTGGAAGAGTTTAAGAAGAATTGGTGTTTACTCTTAATGTTTGGTAGAATTCACCTGGGAAGTCATCTTGTCCTGGGAATTTCTTTATTGGAAAGTTTTTGATTACTAATTCTATCTCCTCTATAGCTATTGGTCTTTTTAAGCTTTTATTTCTGCTGGATTTAGTCTTGGTAGGTTGTTCTAATTGTTGGCATATAATTATTTATAATAAAAATAATTGGGTTTCCCTTGTGGCTCAGCTGGTAAAGAATCCACCTACAATGCGGGAGACCTGGGTTCAATCCCTGGGTTGGGAAGATCCCCTGGAGAAGGGAAAGTCTACCCACTCCAATATTCTGGCCTGAAGAATTTCATGGGCTGTATAGTCCATGGGGTCACAAAGAATCAGACACAACTGAGGGACTAAAAATAAAGAAAGACATTTGTCTTGATCTTTTAAAGATTTCTCTGAAATCTGTTGTAATGTCCCCCTTTCACTTCTGATTCTATTTGAGTCTTTTCCCTTTTTTCCATGGTTAGTCTAGCTAAGGTTCTAATATTTTTATCTTTCAAAAACTTCAGCTCAGTTTTATTAGTTTCTTCCTATTGTTTTTCTATTTTCTATTTCATTTGTTTAAGTTCTATTCTTTAATATTTTCTCCCTTTTACTAACTCTGAGATTAGTTTGTTCTCTTTTTTCTAGTTTCTTTACACACTTAGATGCAGTTAGATTGTTTATTTGAAATTACTCTTTTTAAATGTAGGTAATTGTTGCTGTAACATCCCTTTTTTGCTGTATCCCTTTTGTCTCAAAATTTACTTCATTTTTGATTTCTTCTTTGATCCAGTGGTTGTTCAAGAGTATATAGCTGATTTCTATTTATTTTTGAGTTTTTCTGTTTCCTCCCATTTTATTTCTTTTGATTCAGCATATTGTGATTTCTAATCAAACACAAACTTCTCTGACACAGTTAAAAATCTGTAAAATGAAAATGCAAGTACTATATTTACTGAAAAAAAACTGCATACAAGTGGACCTGTGCAGTTCAAGCTTGTGTTGTTCAAAGGCCAACTGTGTGTGTGTGTACTTTTGTTTTTTATCTTCCCGCTGATTTGACCTTTTATCATTATGTAATGAATCTTTTTTTGTCTCTTGGTAAGAGTTTTAGAGTTTATTTTGTTTTACATTATTACAGTCACCACTACTCTTTTTTTATTACCATTTACATGGAATATCTTTTTCTATCTATTTATTTTCTGTCCATTTGTGTCATTAAGTCTAAACTGAGTATCTGGTAAATAGTATACAGTTGGGTTTTATTTATTTTTAATCCTTTAAGCCATTCTTTATTTTTTATTTGGTGAGTTTAATCCTGTTATGCTTAAAGTAATTATTAAAATACAATTAAAACACTTACTATAATCATTTTGTTGTTTTTCATCTGATTTGTAATTCTGTTGTTCCCCTCTTCCTCTCTTATTATCTTTTGTGGCTTTTTTTGTAATTATATATATATATATATATACACACACACACACACACACACACACATATACATATATATATATTTAATCTACCATAAATTTTTTATCTGTGGTTACCATGAAGTTTGTATGAAACTTCTTATAGACATAGTTATTATTTTAAGCTAATAACAACTATAATCATATGCAAAAATCAGCAATTTTACTCCCCCTTCCACTTTATTATTGATGTCACAGTTTACTTCTTTTTATGTTGTATATTCATTAAAATGTTTTTGGATTATAGGTATTCTTAATACTTTTGTCTTTTAACTGTTATACTAGGGATAAAGGGGATTTACTCACCATTATTACAGTGTTAGAGTATTCTAAATTTTACCTTTACCAGGGAATTTTCAAATGCTTTTTTGTTGCTGTTTGGTATTCTTTTGTTTCAGTTTGAAGAAGTCCCTTTAGCAGTTCTTGTAATTCAGGTCCAGTGACCAGTTCCATTACTTTTGGTTTGTCCTTTGGGCTTCAGAATCTGGTTTCTCATTTCTCCACAGATTTGGGAAAATTTCAGTCAATATCTCTTTTTTTTAGGCAAGTAGTTCTATAAAATTTCTTTGATGCTTTACATAATTTGCTCCTTTAGTGGAATCATGTTTCCTGGATTATTATTAATTTTTGTATTCTTTTACTGATGCTTGTACATTTGAAGGATTAGTCACCAATGCCCATCTTTGCAGACTGGCTTTGACAGAGAAAGCCTGTCATAGTCAGCCCAAGCCAGGGATTCTGTGTGGTCCAGTTGTCAGAGACATGGATGTACAGGTGCTCAGGATCTATGGGCAAACAGCCAGGCCTAATGTTTCAGTCCAAGGGCAGCTGGTCATGATGCAGCCTTCCATGAGCATGGCTGATGCTTTCATCTTTTTTATCCTTTTTTTAGGAACTGCATGTTAGCAACTTAAAAACAATCCATTTCTTATTTTCCTTTTTATACTGAAATTATTATTTTTATGTTAATTTCTACTTTATTACATATTTATTGATATGGATTTCAGTAAAGAAAGTATTCACTGTCTGCTTTTGTTTTCTGGTGACTATAATTTTTTATTCTATTCCATAATTATTACCAAAAAAATTAAACTAAAAATGCCAAATGCAGGAGAACATTACAAATGACCTCCTCTAGGTGTCAAATTTATCAGACATAAGAATGATCTGCTAGAGCAGTGACCCTAGCCTTTACTCAAGTTAGATAAATAGAGATATAGTGAAGAAAATAAGAAAATAGTGAAGAAAATTTCACTCAGGAGGGCAAAAGGATCAAAGTTAATATAAACTGTCTGTATCAAGGCATAAAGAGCATGTCAGTGTGGTTGGAAAGTGGTCACTGAGGGCGATTGACTCAAGGTCAAAAGAAATTAGACCATGTAGAGCTTTGAAGACAATAGTGAGCTGGTAGGTTTTCTCTAAAAATGAGAAGCAAGTAAAGATTCAAGATTTTTAAGAAAGAAAGTTAAATAGGTTCTGATTTTCATTACGTCGGAAACTTTGCAGTCATCCTCTGGGTCAAGTCCTGTCAGTCTTTATTTCTAAGACTCAGGTAGATGATATGACACATTGCATAGAGATGTTTCAAAGAAGCACTGGTATTTCTGTTATCAAATGTTTACTCAACTCATGATAACAATGGAATTTCTTTAAAAAGTTTTATTGGAACACAGTTATACTGATTCATTTATGTGTTGCATGATGGTTTTCATCTACAATGGCAGATTTGAGTACTTGTATGTTCAACAAAGCTTCAAACATTTCCTATCTGACCATTTACAGGAAAACAAAACTCAACTCTTGATATAGAAAAAACAAAAAGCCAAAATTTGGTTATTTGAAAGAATTAATACACTAACTACACCCTAGCAAGACTGACAACAGATAAAATAAGAAAATATAAGCTAAAAATAGTAGGAATGAAAAAGTGGACTTACCTATAAAAATACAAATATTAGGAAATAATATGTTGGTAATTACTTTTGGAGAGGAAGATTGACATCTGAGATGAAATGAACAAATCTGTCAAAAAAAACCACCTCCCATGGAAGGAAAATATCTTTGAATATTTATACTGCTATTTAGAAATAAATGTTATTATTGATTAACCTCCCTTAAATAAAAATTAAAAAAAAATCAGGTCCAGATAGCTTTGGAGAGTAAGAACAAAGGGTATACTTCCAAGGTCTTTAGGAAGTTAAGATTAAAAAAATAATAATTTTGTAGTAGTTTTGTTGTGTAGTAACTGAGCACAAGAACATAATATTTGCCAGAAGTCTTAGTTCATCAACATCTGGGTATACTGCCTACTATTTCTCAATATTTATTTGCAAAATTCTGACTTAGGTTTTCATTAAGTGACTTAAGGGTAAATGATTTACAGTTAGTAAAATTTAATAAACTCTACTGGATTCTGGAAAGATTGAAGACAGGAGGAGAAAAGAACAACAGAGGATGAGATGATTGGATGGCATCACCGACTCGATGGACATGACTTAGAGCAGGCTCTGGGAGTTGGTGATGGCCAGGGAAGTCTGGTGTGCTGCAGTTCATGGGGTTGCAGAGAGTCAGACATGACTGAGCGACTGAACTGAACTGAACTACTGGATTACTTAGTAGGATCACAAAAATAACAGACTAACAATCAGGGCAGAAAGACCACCAGGGTTAGAAAAAATGATATGAAATTCCGAAAGTAAAACAAAAATGTCTGTAATATATAATATGAATAGACCAAGGAATTCTGTTCAAAGATATACATGCATACATCTGGGCTAAGTTTCTTCAGTCGTATCTGACTCTTTGCAACTCTATGAACCACAGCCTGCCAGGCTCCTCTGTCCATGGGATTCTCCAGGCAAGGGTACTGGAGTGGGTTGCCATGCCCTCCTCCAGGAGATCTTCCCAACCTAGAGATAGAACCCATTTTTTTCTTATGTCTCCTGCACTGGCAGGCAGGATCTTTACCACTGGCACCACCTGGGAAACCCCAAAGAAATGCACACTTAATAATGAAAAGGATAAGAAGAATATGGCATTTTAGTTCTACATGACATGTACAGAGTTGGATAGTTCCAGAAATAAATTCTGTGTAATAAGTGTAATGATGGAACTGTTATAGAAATGAGAATGTGTTAAATGCATACTATTCATAGTTCCACTGGAGAAGACAGCAGATAAACCCCCATAAACAGCAAAAACAATCAACCAGACAAAAATGAACAAAAAATAACTGCGTTATAACTTCAGTTCAGTTCAGTCACTCAGTCGTGTCCGACTCTTTGCAATCCCATGGACTGCAGCCCGCCGGGCTTCCCTGTCCATCACCAACTCCTGGAGCCTGCTCAAACTCATGTCCATCGAGTCGGTGATGCCATCCAACCATCTCATCCTCTGTCATTCCCTTCTCCTCCTGCCTTCAATCTTTCCTAGCATTAGGGTCTTTTCCAATGAGTCAGTTCTTCATATCAGGTGGCCAAAGTATTGGAGTTTCAGCGTAAGCATCAGTCCTTCCAGTGAATATTCAGGATTGATTTCCTTCAGGATTGACTGGTTGGATCTCCTTGCTGTCCAAGGGACTCTCAAGAGTTCAAAAGCATCACCACCAACACCACAGTTCAAAAGCATCAGTTCTCTGGTGCTCAGCATTCTTTATAGTCCAACTCTCACATCCATACATGACTACTGGAAAAACCATAGCTTTGACTAGACAGACCTTTGTTGGCAAAGTAATGGTTTAAAGAAATTAGTTTAATGTTGGATATAAAAAAATAAAATCCATTTGTTGGTGATACTAAAAATATTATCTTTGAATATCTTAGGACTCTTTTAAAACACTCATAAGGAAAGAAAGAAAACAATTGGATATGACATTACTATAAATCTGATTAAGTCAGGTTTATGGTTTTAAAGGCTTTGGTGGCTCAGATGGTAAAGAATCTGCCTGCAATGCAGGAGACCTGGATTCAATTCCTGGGTCAAGACAATCCCCTGGAGAAGGGAATGGCTACCCACTCCAGTATTCTGGCCTGGAGAGTTCTGTGAGCAGAAGAGCCTGATGGGCTATAGTCTGTAAGGTCGCAAAGAGTTGGATACGACTGAGAGACTGACACTTTCACTTTCATGGTTTTTTAATATTTTGAGGAAACTACTTTAGAAAAGTGAGAAGTACTATATTTTCAGTACACTGGTATAAGTGTTAAGAATGGTGCAAATTTGAGTAACATGGAAGATAAGGCAGAAATGAAAGGAAATAGACAAATGTGTTGAAGTTTAAAATGTTACATGAGACATCTAACAGTATCATGGGGGACAGCACCCATCAACCTCCATAACCTCACAAAACCCTCCTAATACAGCAATTGAGTTAGTTAAGGACTAAACTAAAAAGGAAATAGGGCTGGAAAAATCAGTGACAACGTTTTGAAAACTGTATAAATGGTGTGCTGAGGAGCAACCTGATATGTGGGTTTTAACTCCCCAAAATTTCTGAAAGTAGAGACGAACTTGGTATGAAACAGGTAGATTGACTGAAAGTATATCTAAAAGGAAGTTATACCCAAGGTTCACTTGCCTCATTTCATGCAACCTGCGGATGATGGATGATTCCACTTCTACAGAGCAGAAGACTACACATTATTCCTGGTAGAGGGTAATTAAAGACCCTGGACTGACAGATAACATGTATAGTTTAAAGCAAAGTGTATGTACCAATACTACAAATTTTGGGACCCATGAATGTCTTCCTGCTAGAATTCAACAATTTTTGAGAGCAGTTATCCAGGCATATATTTTTCCAAGACGGAAAACCTTAGTAGCACAGAAGAATGAGTAAAAATTCTGACACTGAGGATTCTCTATTGAAATGACTCAGCCAGATGATACCTCAATAATGACCATAGAAAAGAAGCCTTATCTGTACGTTCAGAATTTTCAAACAGTATTTTTATTATGCTGCTTTTAGAGATAAGAAAATAACCAAAGATTACTACAACATTGCTTTAAACACAAAGAAAAACAAAATCTAACAAACATTAAATGAAAGAATACGAAATCTCCAATAAAGTAGAAATAAAACATGAGACAATTCATCTGTAAAGTATACACAGAAATAAAAGAAGTCTTAGAAGAAAGAACATTGAGAAGAGTTGACAGAGTCAAATGAAGGAAGAGCAAAAGGCCTAGAGTACTGACAAATGAATCAGTTGAGACCTATAGCAAAACATATCAACAGTGTATTTCAGAAAATTAGGAGCGTAATTTAATACTTTATCATTCTCTTCATCCATGCAGTTCCCTCTACTACTTCCAGGACAGCTCACTCTCCTTGAATTTTTCTTACTCTCTGGAAACTCATTCTTAGGCTCTCTTTTTAAAATTTTTATTTTATATTGGAGCTTTGTTTTGATTAACAATGTTATTTAAGATTCAGATATACACCTAAGTGATTCAGTTACACACATATTTGAACCTATTTTATTTCAAAATCTTCTCCCATTTAGTTCATTACAAAATGTTGAAGCAGATTTTCCAGTGCTATACAGTAGATCTTTGTTGGTTATCTGCTTTAAATATTGCGATGTGTTACATGTCAATCCCAAACTCCCATCTATCCCTCCCTCACACTCATCCCTCCTGGAAACCATACATTTGTTCCCTATATCTGTGAGTCTGTTTCTGTTTTGTAAATAATTTCATTTATATCAGTTTTTACTTTCTTCATATACATGACATTATATGATATTTGCCTTTCTCTGTCTAGTAATTATTTAGTATGACAATCACCAATTCCATCCATGTTGTAGCAAATGGCATTAATTCATTCTTTTTAATGACAGTAATATTCCATTTATATATGTACCACATTTCTTTAGCCATTCCTCTGTTGATGGACATTTAGGTATAGACTGTGGTCCCACAAACACTGGAGTGAATGTATCTTTTTGAACTATGGTGTTCTCTAAATATATGTCTGGGAGTCAGATTGCTGGATCATACAGTAGCTCTATTTTTACTCTCTAAGGAATCCCCACAGTTATCCATAGTGTCTGTACCAATTTACATTCCCACCAACAGTATAGGAGGGTTCCCCTTTTCTCCATAACATCTCCACTATTTATTGTTTGTAGATTTTTTTGATGATGGCTGTTCTGACTGGTGTGAGATAATATGTAATTGTAGTTTTGATTTGCACGTCTCTAATAATTAGTGATGTTGAGCATCTTTTAATATGCTTCTTGATCATCTGAATGTCTTCTTTGGAGAAATGTCTACGTAGGTCTTCTGCTCAGTTTTTGATTGGGTTGTTTGTTTTGATATTGAGCCACATGAGCTGTTTATATATTTTGGAGACTAATCCCTTATCAGTCGCATATTTTGCAAATATTTTCCCCCTCACTGAGTTATCTTTTTGTTTTGCTTATGGTTTGCTGTGCAAAAGCTTTTGGGTTTAATTAGGTCCTATTTGTTTATTTTTGGTTTTATTTCCTTTACTCTGGGAGATATATCCAAAAAGATATTCCTGCAGTTTATGTCAAAGAGTGTTCTTCCTGTGTTTTCCTGTTTTCCTCTAAGAGTTTTATAATATCCAGCCTTACATTTAGATCCATTTTGAGTTTATCTATGTGTATGGTGTTAGGGAGTGTTCTAATCTCATTTTTTTATATGTAGCTGTCCAGTTTTCTCAACACCATTTATTAACCAGACTGTTTTTCCTCCACTGTATAGTCTTGCCTCCTTTGTCACAGATTAATTGACCATAGGTGTGTGGGTTTATTTTTGGTCTTTCTATCCTATTCCATTGATCTGTATTTCCATTTTTGTGCCAGTACCATACTGTTTTGATTACTGTATCTTTGTACTATAGTCTGAAGTCTGAGATCCCAATTCCTCTAGCCCTGTTATTCTTTCTCAAGATTGCTTTGGCTATTTTGGGTCTTTTGTGTCTCCATACAAATTTTAAGATGTTTTTGTTCTAGTTCTGTGACAAATGCCATTGATAATTTGATAGTGATTGCATTGAATGTGTAGATAGCCATGGATAATATAGTTTGACAGGACTGATTCTTCATCCAAGAACATGGTATACCTTTCCATCTTTTTGTGTCATCTTCCATTTCTTTTATCAGCATCTTATAGTTGTGGGAGTACAGGAATTTTGTTTCCTTAGGTAGGTTTATCCCTAGTTATTTTATTCTTTTTGATGCAATGGTAAATAAAATTGTTTCTTTAATTTCTCATTTTAATCTTTCATTGTTAGCATATAAAAGTGAAACAGGTTTCTTTGTGTGAATTTTGTATCCTTCAGCTTTACCATTAATTGATGAGCTCTAGTCATTTTTTATTATCATCTTTAGGATTTTCTATGTATAGCATCATCTGCAAACACTGCCAGTTTTAATTCTTCTTTTCCAATTTGGATTCCTTTTATTTCTTCTCTTATTTCTGTGGCTAAGACTTTCAAACCTTTGTTGAATAAAATAAAAGGTGAGAGTGTACATCCTTGTCTTGTTCTTGATCTCAGAAGAAATGCTTTCATCTTTTCACTGTTGAGTATTATGTTAGCTATTTCTCAAATATGCTGATTCTTCTGTCTTTCTCCATTTTGTTTTTAATGTTGACATTTCCTAGGGCTTAAAATTCAGACCTTTTCTTTCTGTTCTCATTTCCTTGGTGTTCTCTCCAAGTCTCATACATTTAATCTATAGTCTAACTTCCAAAATTACATTTGTCATACTGGTCTTTGTCTTAGCCTCAGCTTTCAAGTTTATCTATTCAACATCTCAAATCAAAATGTATAAAAATGAACTCCTAAATATCATTTTCACCTCTAGCTGTCCTCTTGAGGTCATGCTTTACTCATTTAATGGTAACTTTATCTTTCAAGGTGTTTAGCACCAAAACTGATGTCATGTTTGAACGGTTGTGGGTTTTGGGGGATTTTTTTCATGTCCAATAAATTAGAAAATCCTCTTTTTCTTCACATTTAAAATGCATCTAGATCTGAGCACTTCTCACCATCTCAGTTACTACCTCGGAGTTTGTTTAACCATCATCTCTTCTTTGCTGTGATCTTATCACTGTTGTTTCTACTCCTTCACCTGCTGCCCAACATCATGTTTTCAACAGAGCAGCAGGGTTGATATTTTTTAAATCTGATCATTTCCCTGCTTTTAATCTTGCAATGGTTTCCCATTCCACTCATAGGAGAATCCAAAGTTCTGACAATAATTCACAAAACCATGCATGAGCTAGCCATTTAGTTGCTCCCTCACCACATTCACTACTAACCTTTTTGCTAAATCCCTGTATTTAATCTGGACATGTTCAAGCAAAATAGATCATATGCTCACCATTTTTCTGCCTAGAATGATGTGACCAATGTAGTTGCTTGTCTGATCCTTTTATTCCATTTCGTCCTTGCTCAAATATCACTTTCACTGCCTGTCTCCCTATTTAAATTATATCCTCTCTTTCCTACAGACAGTTCCAGATCCTTTTTTCTGCTCCACTTTTTACTTTGGCCATAGTACTTATCTTATGCTTTGCTAAAGTAATTTGATATCTGTATACTGTGATGGTTTTGAAGCAGACCTAGATTTCTTAATTCATATGCTTTGCTTTTACTTCATGTCTTTCATAAATCTCATGACATCTATGAAAATTGTTAAAGAGTACAAATGTTTATCAAGCATTCATATTCTAAAGGGATATAGGTTCACAATAGGTCCAAATTATCCAACTACTGTGGGATAATAATAGTACTTACCTAATAAAATTATGATGAGTATGAGTTAAAATATGTAGGATGTTTAGAACAATGCTTTTCATTGTTACTACTATCTAAGAATTTCCTATTATTATTCTTAGTTTTTTTTTTTTTTATGTGGTTTTATTCCTGTAAAAACATGTACTAGTTCTCTGAGTCTTAATTAATCCTGAAGTCTGAACCTTTAGGGATCAGTCCATGCATCTTTTACCTGCCATCTTAGAGATTGAGGGGAAAAAAAAATGTTTTCTACAATGAATTAAGTGCAGTAAAGAAATTATTACATTTTGCTTTTGGAAAAATAACCCAAGGAACTATGTGTGGCACACAGGCTCAGTAATTGGTATGTGGGCTTAGTTGCCCTGCAGCATGTGGGATCTTAGTTTCTTGATTCCCTGACTAGGGATTGAATCCTCCTCCCCTGCATAAGAAGGTCAATTCTCAACCACTGGACCACCAGGGAAGTCCCCTGAGTCATTTTAAGTTTTTCACAGTAGGATATCCAAGCTGTTTCATTCACGCTACTGAGAACTACCTCTGGTTGTTGCCTGGGAGCTCAGGTAGAGTTGTAGAGTGCACTGCCCCTGCATGGATCCTCATGTATCTTCAGCTTCCCATTGCATGATAGTTGGGTCTAATGTGTGTTTTAAGAGAGAGAACATGAGAACAGCCTGGGCCCAGAAGGTGGAACTACATTATTTTCTCCGTATTCAGTGGGTGAAAGGAATCACACAATTTGTCCATATTCAAGGGGAGAGGTCTCTTCACTGTAAGAGTGTCAAATAATTCATTATATTTTAATTCATCATGCAGTTTTTTAGTTATTTTTATTTAGTCAAGGAAAAAAGAAGATTAAGATGGCTTTGACAGTTGTGGATGTAGCAGGGAGTAACCTCGTGACCTCTATTATGGGCACCAGAGTGAATGGCCCTGTTGAGAAGATAAAGAGGGTTAGGTCACTTCAAGGAAAAGAAGAAGGTGGAATATTGAGATGACTTATTTATTTTGTGTTTTCTTTTCCTCCATTACTTGACCACTACATTATAGGTTTGGAGCAAATATAATGTTATGTGAAAAGTTAAGTTTGTGATGGGCTGCGTACAACATCCAGTGACTTGGTATTAAATCCTCATCCTCCCAATTACTAACTCATACTGAATACTGTAATCTTTCAGTCATGTTTCCCATCTGTAAATAATGTCTAACTGTATTTGCATTTTATGATAGGTCCTACTCTTTCTAATTTCATATTTTAAATGAAAATCTCAGTAAATAAATTCTGACAGGTAAATATATTTCTCCATAAAGTTTCACAGTATAGAACTTGGCCTAGTAGTGTGTCTTCTGATTCCTAGGCTAGGTTATTGCCTATACATTGCCTTTATTCAGATTTTTAAAAAATTCATATGGTCTCCTTTAATTTGCTAATTCACCAGCAAAATCTGTGGCTTAAAGACATTGTCTCCAACCTAGTTCTTTAGATGATCAGTATCAAGACTCAAGTTAAAGCCTTGTACTTGGCCTTCACTGACACCCTCCTGGCCTACAACACTGAAATTCACAAGGAGATACTGTGCCTTTGGCAAAAGTTCTGCATGTATTTAGATATCAGGCAGCATGTTTACTACTTCAAGGCAGTGTAATCAGGTTACCATTGAGCTGGAAGAAGAGGGCGGTCAGCATTAAATCACTGAAAGATTTCCGACGGACAGGCCTATAATCCTGGGTGTAGTGTATTGCCATCTTGGATAAATGGCTAAATAAAATTTTATAATGGTTCTCATTTTCAACAGAAAGAGAAATTCATTGCAAATTATAAGCTCTTTCCTCACAGCTTCCACAGCTTATGAGAGTACTGGCAATAAGACATGGCAAAATAACAAGACGAACAATTGGCAGAGAAGTTTTAATTAAATTAACACACCAATCTTCCAAAGCTTAATTATTTAAATTACTAACAGCACACTATGGAGGTGACTAAGCAGCAACTAAGACCCTGAATAAAACAGAATAGTTTAACAGCAGTTATTCTGCCTTTTAAAATGCATTCTCAGTGAATATTTAAATAGAGATTCTAATTATTTGAGGAGGTCAATAGGTGACATTTTAGAAATCAATGCCTGGCCCTGGAAGCTGACCTTGAGTTTATCCTAATTAAGTCAGTTATTTGACAGCTGCATGGAAGTACATAATGTTTATCTTTTTTTTCCAAAAGCAAAACATCAGGTTGGCCAAAATGTATGTTCATATGTTCCAGAAGATTGAATGGAAAACCCAAACAAACCTTGGCCAACCAATACTTACTGACTCTTTTTTTTCTCCTTCCCTCTTTTTCCCCTCTTGCTTTGGGCTGTGTTATAGTGGAGAAATCTTACAATCACAGCTAAGCGCAAGGGTCCCTTGTGTTTCTTGTTATTGTTCAGTCACTCAGTCATGTCTGACTTTTTTTGACCCGATGGACTGCAGCATGCCAGGCTTTCCTGTCCTTCACTGTCTCTTGAAGTTGTGCAAACTCATGCCCGTTGAATCAGTGATACCTTCCAACCATCTCATACTCTTCTCCCCGCTTTTCCTCCTGCCTTCAATCTTTTCCAGCATCAGGGTCTTTTCTAATGAATCAACTCTTCGTATCTGCTGGCTTGGAGTTTCAGCTTCAGCATCAGTTCTTCCAATAAATATTTAAAGCTCATTTCCTTGAGGATTGACTGGATTGATCTCCTTGCTGTCCAAGAGAATCTCAAGAGTCTTCTCCAACACCACAGTTCAAAAGCATCAAGTCTTTGGCACTTAGCTTCTTTATGGTCCAATTCTCACATCCATACATGACTACTAAAAGAATCACAGCTTTGACATTGTCAGCAAAGTGATGTGTTTGCTTTTTAATATGCTGTCTAGGTTTCTCATAGCTTTCTTCCAATGAAAAAGCATCTTTCAATATCATGGCTGCAGTCACCATCTGCAGTGATATTGGAACCCAAACATCATAAAGTCTGTCACCGTTTCCATTGCTTCCCCGTTTATTTGCCATGAAGTGATGGGAACTGAGGCCATGGTTTTAGTTTTTTGAGTGTTGGGTTTTAGTTTTTTGAGTGTTGAGTTTTAAGCCAGCTTTTTCACTTTCCTCTTTCACCTTCATCAAGAGTCTCTTCAGTTCCTCTTTGCTTTCTGCCATTAGGGTGGTATCATCTGCATGTCTGAGGTTATTTCTGTTTCTCCCGGCATTCTTGATGTCAGCTTAAACTTCATTCAGCCCAGCATTTCGCATGATGTACTCTGCATATAAGTTAAATAAGCAGGGTGACAATATACAGCTTTGATGTACTCCTTTTCCAATTTTGAACCAGTCATTTGTTCCATGTCCTGTTCTAACTGTTGCTTCTTAACCTGTATACAGGTTTTCAGAAGGCAGGTAAGGTAGTCTGGTATTCCCATCTGTTTCAGAATTTTCCACAGTTGATCCAGTGACCCAAACAGTCAAATGTGGATCCACACAGTCAAATGTTTTAGTGTATCAGTGAAGCAGTAGATGTTTTTCTGGAATCTTCTTGCTTCACTATGATCCAACAGATATTGGTAATTTGATCTCTGGTGTATGGGATGTTATTAAAAATAATTTCTCCTTTTCCTATCTTTATGTATTTCCTGACAGGGAAAAACAGGTTAAATAGAAAAGGTAAAGTAATGACTTTCAGGTTTATCCAATAATAATTCTATGTTATTATTATATAACAAGAGTAGTTATGTTCAAAATGATAGCTAATCAGTAGGTTAGTAAATAAACATAAATGAACACCAACTACATACCAGCCAGATCTGTTATCAACAGAAGACTAGTCCACGCTGTTGTTCTTTTCGTGACAAACGTACTTCCTTTTCCTACCAGCATTTTCAGCATTACTGCCTAAAGCTAGGCCTGTTTTAAGGCAATCTTTGCTCAGACATGTCGCAAAAATGGAGGAGTAGGCAAATGCCCTTTTTCCTATAAAAGCTGGTAATAGTTTATTTCTATTCGTCTATTTTGATGGGCTTGGTTCTTTAGATTTCTGATAGAAGAACAAATAAAATTAAGACAGATAAAAACTCATGACTGAATATATGAGAATAAATAACAAGACAACAATTATTTTATTATGAACAAAAGCAAAGACAATTTTCTTTGTTTTTAAATTTCTTGCCAAAATTTAAGATATTATTTGCAACTACACTTTTCAACAGTAAAATGGTAGCATACATTACTTAAAACAGACAAACCAAAATCTATACAAATGGCAAATAAGCACAGTAGAGTATGGATGTTGCACATACACACCAAAATTCTAATAATAATTTTCTCTAGGTTTTTGAGTTAAATAAGACACTGATTTCCTGATTTTCCAATACTTTTCCAACAAGTTTATAAAAATTTGGAATTCTATATACTACCTTTATTTAAATATACATTTCTTAATTTTAGTAGGATATTTACACACCACTGTTTTACCCAAGTATTTGTTTCTTCTTATCTTCAATCTACTCACATCCTGGTAAAAGAATATATTCATTTCTGTGGGAAACTATTACTCATTTTTAGCTCACTCAGTTTGGATGGGCTTTCAAATGCTGACCAACTCCAGCATTCTTGCCTAGAGAATTCCACGCACAGAGGAGTCTGGTGGCTACAGTCCACAGGGTCGCAAAGAGTCAGACAAAACTGAGAAGCTAACACTTTCACCACATCCTCAGCTTCACAAGGGGGGCAATTGTTTTTCCTAAAAGAATAAAATCATCCTATCCCTTTAACCACAGTTCATCCTGTTATCATTAGTGTAAGAGAAAAAGACTCAGGACATCTACTGATTTTCCCTACTGGATATGAGGCTAAAGTGACATTGCACTTGACATTGCTGTAACTACCTTAGAACTAAGGGGGAAAACATGCTGAGAATATGATTGACACAAGGAAAAGAAACAAGCTAAGAGATGTAAAACTGCCCAGGAATGCAGTGGCCTCACTGTTAACAAGATACCTGAACATACCCCCGAGTAAAACCAGGTAGAACTCCAAGCAGATACCTGAGAGAAGATGATTCCAGGCAGAGGAAGCAGAAAAACACTAGTGTAGGTGGGAATGGGCTTAATGCCAAATTTGGCCTAATGTCTAAATAATAAATGTGTGTGCATGCTCAGTCGTGTCCAACTCTTTGCGACGCTATGGACTGTAGCCCAGCAGGCTCCTCTCTCCATGGGATTCTCCAAGCAAGAATACTGCAGAGGGTTGCCATTTCCTTCTCCAAATAAAGGTTACTGTATATCTAAAATAGTGGAAAGGTAATAAAATCAAAATCACGAGGAGGTGCAGGTAATATCCATGCTTGTAGGCCATCAAAAGATTTTTATTTTAGTCAAAAATGAGTCATGACTAGAAAATTTTGAGTAGCAGAATGACATGATCCCACTTACATCTTTACCTTGATAGTCACAATCCTAAATGGAGAAGCATTCTGGGGTGGAGTGGGGGGGAGTTGCAAGGCAAACATGTATGCAGGAAGCCAGTTTGTAGGTTGGTGCAACTTTCCCATTAAGAGAAAGTGTGCAGTTACTGAAATAAATAAATATTCAGAATAAGATTGGATTGTGAAGATGCTAGAAATGTGATGGCAATTATGAGGTCTTGTTTTATTTCCCCTGCTATTGCATTCAAACATTAGCTGCATTAATGTGTAAACACAGAGGTACTGTTTAGGAACTAATGAACACTTGATGTACTATAACCTGTGGGAGGTGCAAGATATTTAATACTAAAAAATTCCCTTCACTGTACTCTGATTACACTTGCAACATTTTGATTAAATTGCTTGTATTAAATATGAGCTAGAAAATTGCTGATGTAATATGAAACTTGAAAGTATGATCTAAAATGCATTTAACCTGCAGAAAATTAATGAGGCAACGACAATAGGATGGAATAATTTGGTATTTACATAGTTGCAAGTGGGCAGCTTCCAGATACTAAATTAGGAGAATTAGAACACTAAATGCTATTTTTAAAACAGATTCTCCAACATGGGAAATCTAAACAGTGTAAAGAAATTCAGGTCAAATTATTTTTTAGAAATCACATAGCTACATGTTTACTGGTACAGTGTCCCTCTAAAATTAACTTGTCACATGCATGCTTATATATTTTTTGTTAGCTTGTAAATGTTATAAATTGTATCTCTGGAACTAAAACATATTTGTGTAGGTGAAATACTTAAATAAAAAATTTCAGAAAATGTTTAGGAGATGCAGTGAAGTTAATACCTCTCTAGTAGACTAGGGGAATATTTGTTTTTAGGATTAAAAGAAAAATATCCTACTCTAATTCAATTTAATCTCAGAAGATGATGATGATTAGGGAATTTGTGCATTTCTGAACAAGGAAATTGCTCTTCTATACCTCCTTTCCCTTAAGAACAGCACCAGCTACAATGCATGTACGTCTGTTTTGTATAAAGTCAATCATACCTCATGTCTTGACATCTCAGAACAGCAATCATTCTCATATCTATTCAGTTAACACTGAGCACAGATCACAAAGATTCTCATGGCTAGGACCATCTTGTTGATGTAGGACCAAGCATCAGTGGCCATTCTGGGTGTACAACCTCACTCTCAACTTTATGGAGGAATAAAGTATATCAATACTTATTAGTTTTAGTTTATACATGTGTGTGTGTGTGTATATATATACTGGGGCTTCCTTGGTGGTTCAGAAGCTAAAGAATCTATTACCAGGGAAGCCCCAATATATATAGGTGACTCAGATGGTAAAGAATTTGCCTGCAATGCAGGAGACCCGGGTTCAATCCCTGGGTTGGGAATATTCCTGGGAGAAGGGAATGGTTACCTATTTCAATATTCTTGCCTGCAGAATTCCATGGACAGAGGAGCTTGGCAGGCTACAGTCCATGGGGTCACAAAGAGTCGGACACAACTGCGACTAACACACACACATACATACACACACACCCATATATATGAAATATGTATAGATTTTGTTTCATATATATTTTATTTATATAGAGAGAGTGAGATGTAATTCACATAGCATAAAATTTACCTTTATAAAGTATAAAATTTAGTGATTTTTAGTACATTCACAAAGTTCTGCAACTATCACCTCTCTAATTCTCCATTTTCAATACCCTAGAAGGAAACAATATATCCGTTAGCAATTATTCGACATGCCCCATCTACCAGGCAACTGATAATTTACTATCCCTATAAATTTGCGTATTTGGGACATTTTATATAAATGGAGTCCTACAAGGTCTGGTCTTTTGTGTCCAGTTTCTTTCACTTAATATGATGCTTTTAAGATTCATTCTTGCTGTTGCATCTGTCAATACTTCCTACATTTTTATGACTGAATAATATTATTATATTTTATTTATATATTCATTGGCAGATATATGGATTGTTTCCACCTTTTGGCTATTATGGAAAATACTGCTATAAAAATCTGTATACAAGTTTTCATGTGGACATATGTGTTCAGGTTGTTTTTTTTGGGGGGGGGTGAACTTTATGGGAATTGCTGGACTATTAAGTTACTTTACCATAAACATTTTGAGGAATTTTCAAACTGATTTTCTAAATAACTGACATTTTTTATTCTCACAAGCAACAAATGAGGATTTCAATGTTTCCACATCCTTGCCCAACTTTTTGCCAAATCGCATTGTGGTTTATATTTGCATTTCCCTAATATTGTGCATCTTTTATGTGCTTTTTGGCCATTTGTATATCTTCTTTGGAGACTGTTTAATCCAAGGGCTTTCTCCATTATTTAATGACTATGTCAAGTGTTTAGCTAAAGTCCTCCATGATTTTACTGCCTTGGTGTCCATTTTGTTTGGCCAAGAAACCTGCAGTGACCTTAAACTGACATTAGCCCCATGCCCTAAACAGCAGCCTGCATTCCTTCTGTGACTGCCTAACAGCTCTTATGATCAACAGTCTCTGCTGCCTTCTGCTACCTTTCTTTTATGCTCCCTTAGATAATACTTCCATATAACTTACCAAAACCTTGCTCTTTTGGCTCAAATTGACCAATCAAGCCTTAGCCAAGGAACCCCCAAAGCACTCTTTCCATCGACCCTAATAAATACATGTGCCCCTGGTCCTGCCTCTCTCTTTCTGTACTCTGTCTTTATCTCCCTCTCAGGCCCCTCAAGATATGTCAGATACTTCTTCCAGGACTTGTGAGTAATACAGTTCTCTATCTCATTTTCTCCTGTGGTCTTTTGTTGAATCTTGGTTCATCCTCTTGTACCCTCTGCTCCACTTAATAAGGGCTAGTTTAACATGTCAAATTCATCATAGATTGTGAGTCTTATAGCCTCTGTCTGTCTCCATATCTAAAAGAGTTTATTATAGACAGTATATAGAGGGACCATATTTTTTAATCTATTACTTAAACTTCTTCCTTTTAATTGAAAATTTTATTACATTTGTTTTTTAACTATGGGTATAGCTGCTAGGAGTTGGACACGACTGAGCAACTTCACTTTCACTTTTCACTTTCATGCATTGGAGAAGGAAATGGCAACCCACTCCAGTGTTCTTGCCTGGAGAATCCCAGGGACAGTGGAGCCTGTTGGGCTGCCGTCTATGGGGTCGCGCAGAGTCGGACACGACTGAAGCGACTTAGCAGTAGCAGTAGCAGTAGCAAGAGCTGCTTTACAGTGCTGTACAACAAACTGATTAGCTATCTGTACACATATATCACCTCCCTCTTGGACCTCCCTCCACCCCTACCCCATCTGTCCAGGTCACCACAGAGCATCAAGCCGAGCTCCCTGCACTATATAAGAGATTCCCACTAGCTGTCTTACACGAGATAGTGCACACACATCAATCTCAGTCTCCCAGTTCATCGTATCACCACCCCTTCCAACCCCACCCCTGTGCCCACATGTCCCTTCCCTACACCTGCATCTCTGTACCTTCCTTGAAATAGGTTCATCTGTACCATTTTTCTAAATTTCACATATATTCATTTAATATACAAAATTTGTTTTTCTCTTTCTGATTTACTTCACTCTGTATAACAAACTCTAGGACCATTCACATTTCTACAAATGACCCAATTGCGTTCCTTTTTATAGCTGAGTGATATTCCATTGTATACATGTACTGTATCTTCTCTATCCATTCATCTGTTGATGGACATTTAGGTTGCTTTCATGCTCTGGCTATTTGCAAACAGTGCTGCAATTAACCCTGGGGTACATGCATCTTTTTGCATTTTGCTTTTCTCAGGGTATATGCATAGTAGTGGGATTACTGGGTCATATGGTAGTCTATTTTTAGATGTTTAAGGAACCTCCATACAGTTCTCCATAGTGCCTGTATCAATTTGTACCCACTAATAGTACAAGAGAGTTCTTGTTTCTCCACACTCTTCTCTAGCATTTATTGTTTGAGGATTTTTTTTTTTTTTTATGATGGCCATTCTGACTGGTGTGAGGTGATGCCCCATTTCATTGTAGTTTTGCTCTGCATTTCTCTAATAATGAGTGATGTTGACCATCTTTTCATATGCCTCTTGGCCATCATTAGGTCTTTTTCGAGAAAGGTCTATTTAGTTCTTCCACCCATTTTATGACCGAGTTGTTTGTTTTGATATTGAGTTCCATGAGCTATTTATATATTTTGGATATTAATCCCTTGTCAATTGATCTGTTTGCAAATATTTTCTCCCATTCTGAGTGTTGCCTTTCTGTCTCACTTATGGCAAGACAAGATAAAAATTATCTCATTTTTGCTGTGCAAAATCCTTTTGTTGTCCCATTTGTTTATTTTTGTTTTTATTTTCATTAATCTAGGAGATGAGTCAAAAAAGATCTTTCTGTGTTTTTTGTCAAAGAGTGTTCTTCCTATGTTTTCCTCTAAGTTTTATAGTGTTTTGTCTTACATTTAGGTCTTTAATCCATTTTGAGTTTATTTTTCTGTATGGTATTAGGAAGTATTCTAATTTCATTCTTTTACATGTAGTTTTTAAATTAAGTACTGTTAAAGAAGGACTTTTGTCTTAACTATTTGATTACTGTATAGGCTACAATTTTTTTCTTCTTCAATGTCTTCATCACTGTCTTTGTTTGAAGTTAATTTTTTGTTATATAAAATGTCAGTCCCCTGTATTTTCCTTTTATGTATGTACATATATATATATATATGTTTGCATATGTCTGTGTATGTGTGTGTATGTAGTAGTTACCTTGAGAAATGCAATTAGCATTAAAATTGAAAACATAGTTTGAATCCTACCATCTAAATTTTAATAGTCTGCAAACATTTTACTCATATATATCTCCATCTCACCTTCTGTATATTGTTATTCTTATAGATTGCATGCTATATATGTGTGAATAGTAATATAAATTTGTAATTATCTTGTATATATTTCTCTTTCAATTATATATCAAATAAAGATGAGCTATAAACTAAATATAAAATAACCCTGATATTTATATTTGTTGTTTTCCAGTTTCTTAGTCGTGTCTGACTCTTTGAGACCCCATAGACTGCAGCATGCAAGGCTCCTCTGTCCTCCACTGTATCCCAGAGTTTGCTCAGATTCAAGTCCATTGAGTCAGTGATACTTTCTAACCATCTCATCATCTGCTGACCCCTTCTCCTTTTGCCTTCAATCTTTCCCAGCATCAGGGTCTTTTCCAATGAGTTGGCTGTTCACATCAGGTGGCCAAAATATTGGAACTTCAGCAGCAGTCCTGCCAATGAATATTCAGGGTTGATTTCCTTCAGGATTGACTTGATCTCCTTGCAGTCCAAGGGACTCTCAAGAGTCTTCTCTAGCATCACAATTCAAAAGCATCAATTCTTTGGCACTCCTTCTTTATGATACAACTATCACATGCATACACGACTCCTGGAAAAACCATAGCTTTAACTATTGGGATCTTTGTCAGCAAAGTGTCTGGTTTTGAATATGCCGTCTAGGTTTAATATGCTGTCATAGCTTTCCTTCCAAGGAGCAGATGTCTTTTAATTTCATGACTGCAGTCAACATCCCCAATGATTTTGGAGCCCAAGAAAATCCGCCACGTCTTCCACTTCTTCCCACTCTATTTGTCATGAAGTGGTAGGACTGGATGCCATCATCTTAGTTTTTTGAATGCTGAGTTTCAAGTCAGCTTTTTTATTCTCCTCTTGCACCCTCATCAAGAGATTCTTTCATTACTCTTCTTTTACTGCCATTAAAGTGATATCATCTGCATATCTGAGGTTGTAGATATTTCTCCTGGCAATCCTGAGTCCAGCTTGTAATTCATCCAGCTCAGCATTCTGCATGATATACTCTACATGTAAGTTAAATAAGCAGGGTGACAATATACAGCCTTGCTGTACTCCTTTCCCAAATTTGAATTAGTCAGGTCAGTTCAGTTCAGTCGCTCAGTCGTGTCTGACTCTTTGCGACCCCATGAATCACAGCACACCAGGCCTCCCTATCATCACCAACTCCCAGAGTTTACCCAAACTCATGTCCATTGAGTTGGTGATGCCATCCAGCTATCTCATCCTCTGTCATCCCCTTCTCTTCCTGCCCTCAATCCTTCCCAGCATCAGGGTCTTTTCCAATGAGTCAACTCTTAGCATGAAGTGGCCAAAGTATCAGAGTTTCAGCTTCAACATCAGTCCTTCCAATGAACACCGAGGACTGATCTCTGTTAGGATGGACTGGTTGGATCTCCTTGCAGTCCAACGGACTCTCAAAAGTCTTCTCCAACACCATAGTTCAAAAGCATCAATTCTTTGGCGCTCAGCTTTCTTCACAGTCCAACTCTGACATCCATACATGACCACTGGAAAAACCATAGCCTTGACTAGACAGACATTTGTTTGCAAAGTAATGTCTCTGCTTTTTAATATGCTATCTAGTTTGGTCATAACGTTCCTTCCAAGGAATAAGCGTCTTTTAATTTCATGGCTGCAATCACCATCCGCAGTGATTTTGAAGCCCCCCAAAATAAAGTCTGCCACTGTTTCCCCATCTATTTCCCATGAAGTGATGGGACCAGATGCCATGATCTTAATTTTCTGAATGTTGAGCTTTAAGCCAACTTTTTCACTCTCCTCTTTCACTTTTATCAAGAAGCTCTTTAGTTCCTCTTTCTGCCATAAGGGTGGTGTCATCTGCATATCTGAGGTTATCGATATTTCTCCCAGCAATCTTGATTCCAGCTTGTGCTTCTTCCAGCCCAGCATTTCTCATGATGTGCTCTGCATATAAGTTAGTCAGTTTTTCCATATATTGCTCTAACTGTTGCTTCTTGAACTGCATACAGGTTTCTTAGGAGGCAGGTAAGGTGGTCTCGTATTCCCTTCTCTTTAAGAATTTTGCAATTTGTTGGAATTCACACAGTCAAAGGCTTTAGCATAATCCTTGAAGCAGAAGTAAATATTTTTCTGGAATTCCTTTGCTTTCCTCATGATCCAACAAATGTTGAGAATTTGATCTCTGATTCCTCTGCCTCTTCAGAATCCTGCTTGTGCGTATGAAAGTTTTCAGTTCACGTACTACTGAAGTCTAGCTTGAAAGATTTTGACCATAACCTTGCTACCATGTGAGATGAGCACAACAGTATCATATTTTGAACATTCTTTGGCATTGCCCTTTGGGATTGATATGAAAACTGACCTTTTCCAGTCCTGTGGCCACTGCTAAATTTTCCAAATTTGCTGATTTATAGTGTATATAAAAGGGTAATGGATTTCTAATGTATTAGTTTTATATCCTGCAAAATTACCAAATTCAGCTATGAAATCTGCTAGATTTTAGTGGTATCTTTAGGGTTTTTTCTGTATAGTACTATGTCAGCTACAAAAAGTGACAGTTTTACTTACTTTTCTTCCAATTTGGTTCCTTTTATTTCGTCTTCTCGTCTGATTGCTATGGCTACAACTGCCAGTATTATGTTGAATAAAAGTTGTGAGACTGGACATCCTTGTCTTGTTCCTGATTTCAGATGAAATACTTCCATCTTTTCACCTTTGAGTATTATGCAAGCTATGGTCCTGAATATATGATCTTTATTATGTTGAAATACATCCCTCTAGTCCCACTTTCTGGTGAATTTTTACCATAAATGGACATTGAATTTTATCAAAAAGCCTTTTCTTCATCTATTGAGATGATCATATGGCTTTTAATATTCAGGTTTTCAATGTGGTGTATCAAATGTATTGATTTGCAAATACTGGAAATAATTTTTCTTGATGCAGCTAAATTTTTATTTTGTTGATTGTGTTTTGTTGCTGTAAAAGAAATCATTATATAATCCAAGAACATAAAGATTCAGCTGTATATTTTCTAAGGATTTTATAGTTTAGTTTCTATAATGTGGTCTTTGATTCATTTAGGGTTATATTTTATATATCGTGTAAGGTAAGGATTCAACATCAATATTTGTGTGTATATTTATATATGGGTATTGTGCTTACTCAGTCATGTCCAACTCGACTCAGCTGCATGGACTGTAGCCAGCCAGGACTGTAGCCAGCCAGGCTTCTCTGTCCACAGGGATCCTCCAGGCAAGAATACTGGAGGGGGTTGCCATGCTCTCCTCCAGGGGATCTTCCCAATCCAGGGATTGAACCCAGGTCTCCCGCATTGCAGGTGGATTCTTTACCATCTGGGGCATCAGGGAAGCCCAAGAATACTGGAGTGAGTAGCCAATCCTTTCTTCAGGGGATCTTCCTGATCCAGGACTTGAACCGGGGTCTCCTGCACTGCAGTCAGATTCTTTACCAGCTGAGCTACCGGGGAAGCCCCATATATTTACACTTAATTTTTACAAAAATGGATATGTATGTATGCATATGGAAAAGGCAATGGCAACCCACTCCAGTACTCTTGCCTGGAAAATTCCATGGACGGGGGAGCCTGGTAGCTACAGTTCATGGGGTCGCTAAGAGTCAGACACGACTGAGCGACTTCACTTTCACATTTCACTTTCATGCATTGGAGAAGGAAATGGCAACCCACTCCAGTGTTCTTGCCTGGAGAATCCCAGGGACGGGGGAGCCTGGTGGGATGCTGTCTATGGGGTCGCGCAGAGTCGGACACGACTGAAGCGACTTAGCAGCAGCAGCATGTATGCATATAGAATATAATTTTATTCCACTGTATTGTCGATCCATGAAGTCTTGATTTCTGTGACTGAAGTTTTAAAAATCAGAAAGTGAGACTTCTAAATATTTTTGTTTGATTTTTAAATTTGTTTTTAAGTTTATTCTATTATTCTGTGTTCTTCAATTCTATATTTTTGTATCAGAGTAAAAATTTCTATATAAAATCAACTGGAGTACTTTTATTAGAGTTTGTGTTAAATCTGTAGAGTAAGAGTTTTGCCATCTTAACCATGCTATCTTACAAGCCATGAACATAATATGCTTCTGCGTTCTTTGTAGTCTTTAATGTCTTTAACAATGTTTTGTTGTTTTCCACATGGAAGTCATGTGCTACTTTTATTCAATTTCTTTCTAAGTGTTTTTGATGCTATTATAGATGAAAATGTTAAATCAGTTTTATTTTCTGACGCTTTTTTGCCAGTTATATAAATGCAATTTATTTTTGTTTATTAATCTTATATTCTGAAGCTTTGATAAATTCACTTATTAGGTCTATTTTTTTTTTGGATCCCTAGAATTTCCTGTATAAAATATCATGTTATCTGTGAATAGATATAGTTTTTTCTTTGTTTTCAATTTAGTAGCCTTTTATTCCTATTCTTTTTTTAATTGCCTGAGCTAGAACCTGTGTTATAAGATTTAATATGATAGATGCACTGAGAGCAGACTTTGTTGTCTTGTTCTTAAACACAGAGGAAACAAATCCAACCTTGTATTATTAAGTGTGATTTTAGCAAGGTGTTTTTCCTTTTTATTTTCCCCCAGTTATGTGTTTTCTTTTTTTTTTTACCTTTATTATTATTTTTTTAATAAATTTATTTATTTTAGTTGGGGGCTAATTACTTTACAATATTGTAGTTTTTGCCATACATTGACATGAGTCAGCCATGGGTTTACATATGTTCCCCATCCTGAACCCCCCTCCCACCTCGCTCCCCATCCCATCCCTCTGGGTCATCCCATTGCCCCAGCCCTGAGCATTTGTCTCATGCATCGAACCTGGAATGGTCTTCTGTTTCACATATGATAATGTACATGTTTTAATGCTATTCTCCCAGAACGTCCCACCCTCACCTTCTCCCTCAGAGTCCATAAGACTGTTCTGTACATCTGCGTCTCTTATTCTGTCTTGCATATAGGGTTATCGTTACCATCTTTCAAATTCCATATATATGCATTAGTATACTGTATTGGTGTTTTTCTTTCTGGCTTACTTCACTCTGTATAATGGGCTCCAGTTTCATCCATCTCAATAGAACTGATTCAAATGTATTCTTTTTAATGGCTGAGTAATATTCCATTGTGTATATGTACCACAGCTTCCTTATCCATTCAATAATGTGTTTTCTTTATTCCTTATTTTGTTCCTATTTTTTTTTTCCTGTTTGGAACCTACCAAATAATTTTTAACTGAAGTAGTGAGAGAGGACATTCTTGTCTTATTCCTGATTTTAGGAAGAAAGATTTTGATTTCTTATTGTTAAGTATTATGTTTGCTGTGAGTCTGTCAAAATTTTTTCTTTATTAAGACCATTGTCATACTATTACAAGTCTTATATAATTAATGATATGATCACACTAACATTAAAAATTTCTTTATTTGTTCCTAATTACAATTTCTTTGCTAAAGTCCATATTTTTTCCTGATATTAGGCACTCCTGGTTTGATTACTTGTTCATTTTCTATTATTTTATTCTCATTCTATTTGTGTCTGAGTCTAAAATTTGTCTCATGAAAGCAAAACATTGTTGTTAGGTTTGTATTTTTACCCATCCTGCAGGTGTTTTCTGTTTGATTATAAGTTTAATTTATTAAAAATTAACATAATTACTAGTGAGGTAAGATTTATGTTCTCTATTTCATTGTTTGCTTTCTACACGTCTTAGGTTCCACTTGTCCCTCTGTCCTTCAATCACTGCTTTCCCTTTGATCAAATAAGTATTGTATTTTAGTTATCATTTTCATTCATTGTTTAATTCACTCTGGTTTTTGAGATATTTTCTCCATGGTTGTTCTCGTTCTGAAGAGTTTACATATTAAATTATTACAATATTCTTCAACTAATACTAACATTTTCCATATTATACAAAAATATCCCTTTATAGTCATTATTTCTCTGTTATTGTGTGGCTATTGTCATACAAATTACATCTTTACACACTGCAGTGCAGTCAACAAAGTTTTATGAATATTGCTTTTTGTAGTTGTCTTTCAGATCATATGGAAAAAAAGAGTTACTATATATATGCTGAATATATATATAGTATATATATGAATTGTATATATGTATATATATACATATATATATATACTCTCTCTATATATATCCAATGGATGGTTTTATATTCAACATATATATATATACACACACACATACTATATATATGGTATATATAAGAATTGTATATAAATAATTCAGCATATATACATGTTGAATTGTGCCTAATTGCCCAGTTGACTCTGGATTGTAGCCTACCAGGCTCTTCTGTCCATAAGGATTCTCCAGGCAAGAATACGGGAGTGGGTTGCCCTGCCCTCCTCCAGAGGGTCTTACTAACCCAGTTATAGAACTCAGGTTTCCCGCAGAGCAGGCAGATTCTTTTACTGTCTGAGCCACTAGGGAAGCCCAAGAATACTGGAGTGAGTAACTGATCTCTTCTCCAGGAGAGCTTCCCGGCCCGGGAATCCAACCAGGGTTAGGTGGATTCTTTACCACCTGAGCTACCAATAGTTACCAGTAAAGGTAACTTCCCTGGTGAATCACTGTATAGAATCTGCCTGCAATTCAGGAGACTCGGGTTCCATTCCTAGGTTGACAAGATGCCCTGGAGAAGGAAATGACACCCTACTCCAGTATTCTTGCCTGGAGAATTCCATGGGTAGAGGAGCCTGGCAGGCTAAAATCCATAGGGTCGCAAAGAGTAGACAGAATTGAGTGACTAACACTTTCACTCTACATCTTCTAGTGGATTCTGTTAATTATCTGGTGTCATTTATTTCAGTCTGAAGGATTGCTATGTTTATTATTATTTGTAGCACAAGTGCGCTAGCAATAAAATTCTCAGTTTTTTTAATCTGAGAATCTCTAAAGTCTCTCCTCTAATTGATTAATACTTATTCTGGATACAAAGTTACTGAATTACAAACTTTCTTTTCATTACTTTGTGTCATCCTACTGCCTGCTGCCTTACTCTGTTTGATATTTTTCATCAAACTTGTGAACTTTTGGCCCATTATATCTTCAGATATTCCTTCTATGCCATTTTCTGTCTCCTCCTGTTAATCACACTAAGTTTATATTGGTGCATGCCATATTTCACCACAGCTCTCAGAGGCTCTTGCTGTTTCTTAATTCTTTGATTTTTCCATTTTACATACTAAAATAATTATTTTACTCAGTCTCAATCTGTTATTGATTAATTGAGATAACTGAGATTATCTCAGTTTACCTGTGTGAAGTAAAAGTTATTCTAGAGGACTTCTAATGAATTTTACATGCTAATTAATGGGCTTTTCAATTGCTTAATTTCTATCTGGTTCTTTTTTATGATTTCCACTTTTTTACTGATAGTTTATATTTGATAAACATTCTTGGCTTTAGTATTTTAGATATCTTTTTAAGTTTTTTGAACATATTTAATTGATTTACTATCTTGTTCTAGTAAGTTCAACGCCAATGGATGGTTTTTATTGACAGTTTACTTTCCTTTTATGGGTCACACTTTGTTTCTTATTATATTTTATGTTTGCAAAATACACTTGTTAAATAACATAATATGGCAATTCTAGAAATCAGATGCTTCCTTCTCTAGCATTTGTTGTTGTTGCTGTTTGTTTAGTGAGTTTTCTAAATTAATTATGTAAAGAATATATTCTTGTCATGATTGCATTGACACATATATCTGCTTGGTTAGCTTATTGGGCACCTAATGATTTTATAGAGATTCCCTTAAGTGCTGTGATTAACAAGTCTTTTCTTCTTTGCCAAGGATTTTTGAATGTGAACTGTGGCTTGTCTACAGCCCTCACCAAGCACTCAGAACTCCAGTTGCACATAATCTTCTAGGAATATGTCAAAGCAATTCAAAGCCCTGTATGGGCATCTCATTTTCCCAGCTTTTCCATTTGTCTGTTTGTTAGTCTATCATTTGTCCCAGTTGTTACACACTGTTTCAGACATCTGCAATGTTAGACAACTACCACTGATTGTATTCGACAAATGCCCACCAAGAAAATCTATCTAACAATTGGTGAACTCTGATTTAAGTCAAATAAGTACCAACCTTTTAAGTACATCTTATAGGAAATTACCAGACAGGTCAAATATTGACAGTTGAAAATGAGGCTTTGAAAGAGTTCTCTTCCATTTGAAGCTTGAATGCTGTTATGCTTCTGCTTTTCACTGTAATTTCAGGTTGTTGGGTTTTTTTGTATTTTTTTGTCTAGAACACAGAGGGACAGTGATAGTAGGGGCAAGTAAAAATGTTATAATGCTCAATGCTCTAGTGCATTCATTCCTAGGTTTCTTTACCTGGGGATCCTCAGCCAAGGTCTTCCTCAGGCACCTCCTTTTCTGGGGGGGGCAGGGAGTGGGGCAGGACATACCTTGAAGACACGTTTCCTGAGTCTGACTCAATACTCAGTACTTTTCTGCTTGTAGCCCTCTCTTTCCTTCATACCATCTTTCTCCCCAAACCCCCATACATCTGCCGGAAATTTTTGTTCAAGGATCCCTCCATGGTGAGAGAGTTCCTTCATGTCTCTACTGAGCCATCTGACCCTTGACTGGCAAACCATTTATTGGGGGCAAACAAAATAGGGGTTCTGTTTAGATTCTTGCTTTTATCATGGCAGTAAGTGATGAAAGCCTTAATTCTCATTTTGGCTTTTGGTTTCTAATCAATTACTCCAACATTTGGCATCTCAGTTTTATCTCCATCTCAACTGTGTACCAAACAATACAATTCAGTGTATGCAGAGGTCTATAAACATCTCTAAATGGTATTCACATTAAATTAAGCATGAGTTAGTGCTGGTGTCTCTGACTCGAATCCATTATTACATAAATCATTTTTCCATCCTTCTCTATCTGTAAGTTCCCATTCGAAAAGTGAGAAAACTTACTTCTGCCATCCTGCACCCATCTACTTAATTCTTGAATGCTGGTATGCATGTATTTTAGTATCAGAATTATTAACCCACACCTGATGAGAAATGACTGTCAACTATATACATTTCTTATATGCAGTTTTCTTTCATCTGTCAGTTCAGTCGCTCAGTTGTGTCTGACTCTGTGACCCCATGGACTGCAGCATGCCAGGCATCCCTGTCCATCACCAAATCCCACCAGAGCTTACTCAAACTCATGTCCATAGAGTTGCTTATGCCATCCAACCATCTCATCTTCTGTTGTCCCCTTCTCCTCCTGCCTTCAATATTTCCCAGCATCAGGGTCTTTTCAAATGAGACAGTTCTTTGCATCAGGTGGCAAAGTATTGGAGTTTCAGCTTCAGTAACAGTCATTCCAATGAATATTCAGGACTGATCTCCTTTAGGATGGACTGGTTGGATCTCCTTGCAGTCCAAGGGACTCTCAAAAGTCTTCTCCAACACCACAGTTCAAAAGCATCGATTCTTCGGTGCTCAGCTTTCTTTATAGTACAAGTCTCACATCCATACATGACTACTGGAAAAACCATAGCTTTGACTAGATGGAGCTTTGTGGGCAAAGGAATGTCTCTGCTTTTTAATATGCTGTCTAGGTTGGTCCTAAATTTTCTTCCAAATAGCAGAATATCTTTTAATTTCACGGCTGCATTCATCATCTGCAGTGATTTTTGAACCCAAGAAAATAAAATGTGTCACTATTTCCATTGTTTCCCCATCTATTTGCCATGAAGTGATGGGACCGAATGAGGTTTTTTTTTTAATTTATTTATTTTTTATTTGTTTTGCCATACATTGACATGAATCCACCACGGGTGTACATGTTTTCCCCTCAACTTTTTCACTCTCCTCTTTCACTTTCATCAAGAGGCTCTTTAGTTCTTCTTCGCTTTCTACCATAAGGGTCGTGCCATCGGCATATCTTAGGTTATTGATATTTCTCCCGGCAAACTTGATTCCAGGTTGTGCTACATCCTGCCTGGCATTTAGCATGATGTACTCTGCATATAAGTTAAATAAGCAAGGTGACAATATGCATTCTTGACGTACTCCTTCCCCGATATGGAACCAGTCTGTTGTTCCATGTCCAGTTATAACTGTTGCTTCTTGACCTGCATACAGATTTCTCAAGAGGCAGGTCAGGTGGTCTGGTATTCCCATCTCTTGATGAATTTTCCACAATTTGTTGTGATCCACACAAGCAAAAGCTTTGGTGTAGTCAATAAAGCAGAAGTAGATGTTTTTCTGGAACTCTCTTGCTTTTTCAATGATCTAACGGATGTTGGCAATTTGATCTCTGGTTCTTCTGCCTCTTCTAAATACAGCTTGAACATTTGGAAGTTCATGGTTCATGTAATGCTGAAGCCTGACCTGGAGAATTTTCTTTACCTTTAGTCTTATAGATTACACTCATATCCAAAATTACCTGGATTGCCAATCTCTTGTACACTTTCCAGTGAAGCTGTTTAATGTGTAATACCATTATTTTTTCACATTCTGCATTCTATCCTGGAATCCCCTGATCTTCTAAAGAACTTTAACATTTTCTCATACCATAAAGTTCAATTTTTATGCTCTAAAATTCGGAGTATTGACAATTTGTTCATGTAACCACCATTACTATTTCATACACAGTCTCACCACAGTAAAATTTGTGTTTCACATATTCAACCTATCCCCACCTACTCATGGACTCCTTAAATCCACTGATCTGTTTACCATCTTTATAATTTTACTTTTTCCAGAATATCATGTAATTGGAATAATAAATAGTCCTCACCACTCCACATGCTTAACAGTAACTGGTATTGCTATTTTATTGTTTTTGGGTTTTGGCAGTTGTAATAGATATGTATTGGTGCTGTATTATTGCTCTATTTTGCAAATACCTAATGAGAAATACTTCTGAGCATAATTTTACATGATTATCACTGAAAACCTTTTTTTGGAGAGGAGTCTATAAACATATTTTTGCATGTTATAACTGAATTGTTTTGGTTTCTTACTGATGAATTTTTTTATGGAATTAGTTTGTTTTCTATTTTTTAACTTTACAATATTGTATTTGTTTTAAATTTTAAGAGTTCTTTGTATATAGATACAAGTTCTCTATCAGATGTGTTCTGCAAGCATTTTCTCTCAATATGTGGCTAATCTTTCAATTCTCTTAATAGTGCCTTTGCAAAGTAGTGTTTTTTTTAAAAAAATTATTCATTTTTGGTTGTGCTAGGTCTTTGCTGTGTTTGTACAGGATTTTTTTCTAGTTGCAGCAAGTGGGGGCTACTCTTCATTGCGGTGTGGTGGCTTTTCTTATTGGGGAGCACAGGCTCTAGGTGCGTGGGCTGAAGTCACTGTGGGATACGGGCTCAGTAGTTGGGACTTGTGGGCTCTAGAGCACTGGCTTAGTAGTTGTGGCACCTGAGCTTAATTGCTTCACAGCACGTGGAATCTTTGCAGACCAGGGATAAAACCCTTGTCCCCTGTATTGGGAGGTGGTTCTTATCCACTGCCCTACCAGGGAAGTTCTGCACAGTAGTAGATTTTAAATTAATAAACTAAAACTTACTGATTTTTCCATGTTTTATAATTTTGGTGTTGCATTTAAAAACTTATTTTAAAGAAACAATGTCTCATAGATATTTATATTTATTTTTTCTAGAAATTCTATAGTTCTGCATTTTACTTTTGGGTCTATGGTACATTTTGAGTTTATTTTCTTAAACGACACAAAATCTGTTTCTAGTTTAGTTATTTTTATGGATATCCAATTTTTTTAGCATTACTTGCTGAAAAAAACTATACTTTTGCCATTAAATTGCCTTTGCTACTTTGCAAAGATTAGTTCACTGTATTTTGTCTTGCGAGGTTCTACGTGTCAATTCATTTGTTGATTACTGTAGTTTTATAATAACTCCTGAAACTGGAGAATGTGAGAACTCTAAATTTGTTCTTCTTGAGTATCATGTTGACACTTCTATACCTTTTGCTTTTTAGTGTCAACTTTGAAATAATTCTGTCTACATATAATAATCACTGGCCTATTCAGATTATCTATTTCTCCTTTTGTGTTAGTAATTCCATTTCATTATCTTAATTTTGATATAGGTAATTTGCTCTCTAACTCCTTATACTCTCAATCTCACCCTGTCTAGAGGTTACTACAAATTTTACTGAACTTTTTGAAGAGCTAATGTTTGGTTTCCTTGATTTATACTTTTCAGTTTCATTAATTTCTCCTTTAATTTTTATTTCTTTTCTTCTACTTGATTTAGACTTAAATTTCTGTTCTTTGCCTAGCTTCCTAAGGTAATCAATTAGGTTTTTAATTTGTTAAAAATTGTTTTCTTGTTTTCTAATACATGTATTTAATGGCAAATTTTTTCCATCTTTGACCACTTTTGCTATGTCCCATAATTGTGATGTTCTATTTTCATTGTAATTTAGTTCACATTTTAAAAATTTCTTTTGAGATTTCTACTTTGAAGTGTCAAGGTTTATTTAGACATGCTTTAAATACACTTTTAGTGCAGATATAGCAGATTATTCTGTCTCTCCTGTATCTCCTTTATTACACTGATATCATTCATTTCACATATTCTTATGATATAACCCCCTAAAATACTGATTGTTGTTCAGTCGCTCAATCGTGTCCAACTCTTTGCACCCCCATGGACTTCAGCACGCCAGGGTTCCCTGTCCTACACCATCTCCCACAGCTTACTTAAACTCATGTTCATTGTGTCGGTGATGCCATCCAAACATCTTACCTTCTGTCATCCCCTTCTCCTCCTGCTTTCAATCTTTCCCAGCATCAGGGTGTTTTCTAATGAGTCAGCTCTTCGCATCAGACGGTCAAAATATTGAAACTTCAGTTTCAGCATCAGTCCTTCCAATGAATATTCAGGGTTGAGTTCCTTTAATATTGACTGGTTTGATCTCATTGCAGGCCAAGGAACTCTCAAGAGTCTTCTCCAAAACCACAACTCAAAAGCATCAATTCTTTGGTGATCAGCCAAAGAATACATGGTTATTATATTATACCAATACATGATTGTTATAATTACATTAGAAAGTTATCAAGATAAAAAATTCATTTCCTCTTCATTTATTTCCCTTGTACACTATTCCTTTGCAATGTAGATTTGAGTTTGATCTAGTTATTTATATCCCTTGAGAATTTTTAAAGATATTTCTTCCATCCAAGTCTGCTTGCCAATAAATTTCTTCAGTAATTTATTTTCTTATGCTATTGTCTAATAAAGTATTTCTACTTCAATAATGAATGATAATTTTACTGTTTATAGAATTCTAGGTTTTTATCCAACTTGTATATTTCATTTCATTTTCTTTCAATAGCTTGTTTTAAGGGGAAGTCCCATGTGTTTCTTATCCATGTCACTCTAAATGTATTTATTTTCTCTGATTTATTTCAGGATTCTTTTACATTTGATCTCCTACACTTTTAATATGATAATAGTAGATGTACTTTATTTTTACTGTTAATTCTGATCGTGTTTTTGTTCTGAAGTTCACTGTCTCACTGCCCTTGCTTTTGTAATATTTTCAATCAGCATTAATTCACGTAATTCTATGTTCTTTTTTCTCATTATAGCGTACCAATTTATGATATGCTATACATCTTTGAAACTGTTCACTTTTTTGGACAATAGTATTCTTTTATTTAATTTTTTTCTATTTGAGTTTCACTTGGGAAGTTTCTGCTGAACTTGCTCACTGATTATTTCTTTTAAACTATGCCCATCCTAACAATGGGGACTTCCCTGGTGGCTCAGATAGTAAGAATCCACTGGCAATGTGGGGAACTCAGGTTTGATTCCTGGGTCAGGAAGATCTCCTTGAAAAGGTAACAGTTACCCACTCTAGTATTCTTGCCTGGAGAATTCCATGGACAGAGGAGCCTGGCAGGGTACAGTCCATGGGGTTGCAAACAGTTGGACACAACTGAATGACTAACACTTTCACTTTCACTCCATCCTTCCTATGAATCCTTCAAAGTCATGGATCTGATACATAGCTTTTTTATTTCTTATATTTGTTTTTGATTCATTTATTAGAGATTTCATTGTTCTATTTATAGTATGCATCCGTTCTTTCATTTGATCTACTTTTTCATTAGAACGTTAAACTCATTGTGTGTGTGCTAAGTCACTTCAGCCGTGTCTGACTCTTTGTGACCCCATGGACTGTAGCCCACCAGGTTCCTCTGTCCATGAAATTTTTCAGGCAAGAATACTGGAGTGGGTTGCCATTTCCTTCTCCAGGAAATCTTCCCCACCCAGGGATCGAACCTGGGCCTCCTGCATTGCAGGCAGACTCTTCACTGTCTGTGAGCCACCAGAGAAGCCTTAAACTCATTAATCACTGTCAGTTTACCTATCTGATAATTTCAACATCTATATCATGTGTAAGTCTGGTCCTTACATTTGCTTCTCCTAGGAGACTAATTTTGCTGGAACTTTAGAATGTCTTTCAGTTTTTTAACTGAAAAATAAAGCATATATCAAGCAATAGGGACTGAGTTACATAAGCCACTAAATTAACGATTTATTCCTTAAGTAAGGAATTAATTACCTGTTAATTTAGGTAGAATTTGGACCCATTCATGTTTTCTGTAACTAGAGATTCCAAGATCTTTATTTTGTGCCTTTGTTTTAATCTTAGTTTTGGGCTTCCCTAATCACTCCTTCTCAATGAGTCTGCATCTCAGGATGTTTAATCTATAATGCATTGTTACTGTACTACAGCAGTGTTGGTGTGGTGGTATGATATGAGGGAAGGAACAGATTTTATAATCTTACAATTAAGTCTCAGTATTTCCAAAGGCCTGTGTTTCTGAGCTGTGACCTTCACAAGTGTTTTTTATATAAGGAAAAAAAAGTGGGATTTTTTTTTCTTTCCTCTTATTTGAGACAGGAAAAATAAATGGAGCTGGTTTGGGATACTCTTCCCTAGGTGAAGTAAGACTATAGCAGTCTTTTCTTATAGATTATCTCTTTGTTATAGAGAGCTTTCTGTGTGTATTTCAAAATGCTTGGTGCTGTGGTGCTTCTAGACTTCAGAACTTAATGAAAACAAACATTCTGTTGTTTTAAATCATCATATTTTCAGTGATTTGTTACAGCAGCCTTAAGGATGTAATATGGTTACTTTTCCAAGTCCTAATATAAGGAGGGAATTTTTCTCAACTCTTTACTATGAGAATCGGCATGTACTTCTGTAGGTAAAACCCCCCAAATTGGGGGTTCCCTTAAGACTTTAGCACCCAGGAGTTTCTCACTGACACTAATTCCATCCTCCGTCTCCAGGAATTTATCAATATTATGATTTAAAATGTCCTATTCCCTGCTGGCTCAGACAGTAAAGGATCTGCCTGCAATGCAGGAGACCTGGGTTGGGCAGATCCCTGACTAAGGGAATGGCAACCCACTCTAGTACTCTTGCCTGGAGAATTCCATGGACAGAGAAGCCTGGCATGCTATAGTCTGTGGGGTCGCAACGAGTCAGACATGACTGAGCAACTAACAAACACACACACACCACTTTATGGCTCCTATAACTTTTTTTCCAGATAAGTAGAACTTTGCAGTGACTATGTGGGTCCACCTGTGTTTCTAGACTTTGGGATGGCGATTTGCCCTGTAAGCTCTATTTCATGTTAAGTCCAAAAAGATACACATTGGTTTTCAGGGTTTTTGTTTTTGCTGTGAGATTAAAAGTTTGACATCAATGGTTTTTTGCATTAGGGCTGAAACCAGAAGTTCTGTTAGATATATACATTTTAAATTTTAAATGAAGTAGTGAGATAAAAGCAAAAATGGTAACATTTATGAATTCAATCTAAAGTATAACAGATGGAGCTGAGAAATGATTTTGTGAAAATTGTTAAATCATACTTTATGGTTGTATCCTTATTTAATTTACAAGTTTTATCAAATCTCAGCCCAGTAAATTACTTTCTTTTTGCCATTTGATAAAGTTATCTATTACTTGATTTTAAAACTGGTAGTTTTGAGTTTTTCCTGAAATCGTTTTATAACTTTATTGATATTATTGATCTATCTTAGCTGATACTGTAAAATTAAAATATAAGTTTGCACTCTTTAAGCATCTTATGTGTGATTGCACTGTGTGATGCTCTTCTAGAACTGAAGAACATGAGCATCTAAATATTTGTGAATTTCAAGTGAGTTTTATTTCTACAAACTGAATATCATTAAAATAATTAAGAAAATGGGATGAATCTATCTTTAATGAGCTTGCTTTTATTTTTTATATTTATCTTTCACAATCATAATTATTACTGAGATGTAATTTATTAGCAAAATACTGAACACATTTCATTTGCAAAGCAATCTTCCTTAATATTAGTCAAAATGTATTTTAAATTGCATTTAGTAGAGCCTTTTCTATTTTAATTATCAAATTCATTTTAATATTTCATATTATTTTGACACATACTTTTATATCATTGACATTGTTACCCTTTTCACAAGTAAAAACAGTGGAAAAAAATCATTCTACTTTCACTGGTAAGTTATGAAGATTTGTTTCATCAAACTATAAAATGTTTCACTCAACCAACCAGTGTGGTATCTTTCAGGTAACACTTTGACAAGTATATTCATATGTTAAAACTCAATAAAGTGTGCACTTCATGTGTTTACAGATTGTTGCATGGTAATTGTACCCCCAAAAAACATTCTCTGTATTTTTTTAACTTTGTTCTAGTGGCAGGAAATTTTCTAGGAGTTAGTGTTGCAAAGGGCAGTGAGATACTTGTCAGCTTGAGGCACACTAGAGAAGTAGATACACGTATTAATAGATCTTCAATATATTTAGTGCAATGAATGACAATGCAAAGGGCAAAGTGAGAAGTACTATAAGAAGACTTACCTTTGTGGCTATTAGAGAAGGCTCACAGAGGACATTCAATGGCAGATGAGACCAGGGGGATGAACAGTGGATTAGTTTCCTAGAGCTGCCATAACAGTTTGCCACAAACTAGATGGCTTCAAACAACACAAGTTGGTCCTCTTACAGTCTGGAGGCTACAAGTCTGAAATGAAAGTGTCAGCAGCACTATTTTCTTTCTTAAGTTTCCCAATAAGAATCCATCTTTGCCTCTTCTTAGCTTCTGGAAGTTTGCTGAAAGTCCTTGGCATTTCCTAACTCATAGCTACATCATTAGAATTTCTGCCTCAATCTTCACATGATCAATCTTTCCTTTATATGATTCTGTTCTTCACATTCACCTATCCTTCTCCTCTGTCTTACAAAGCACTAGTCATTGGATAGATGGTCTCTCTTATCAAGTGTGACCTCATCATAACTTGATTATACCTGTAAGATTCTATTTCCAAATAATGCCACATTTGCACTTTGAGATGATCTGAATTTTGGTGGAGAATTATCCAACTCTGCCCTCTCCAAATTTTCATTATCTCTGAATACAAAATATATTCATAGTATTCCATCATCACCGTATCTTAATGCCTTCTAATATCATCTCTCAGTTCAAAATATCATCTCAATATAATTAACTCAAAAAGTCTCAAATCATGTATCTTCTAAATAGTTTAAGTCAGGTATGAGTGAAGCTCTGTTATGATCCATTATGGGGAAAAATTGCTTTCTATGCATGGACCTAAGAATAAAAATTATCTGCTTTCAAAATACAATGTGGGATATGTATAGGGTATATATTCCTACCTTAAATAGAAAGGAAAAAAAGGTCTGAAGCAGAGTCCAAAGCTCAGTAGAGCAATTTTTGTTAAGTGTCATGACCAGAGACTAAGCTTCTGTGGCTCAATGCTCAGTCTTCTCACCCTACTGAGGCAGTTGGTCCACCCTCCTGACCCTAGCCAATAGTAGTTTTACCTACTCTCCCTTTTGAAACTCCCTCCCAGCCCCACCCCCTAGATTGATACAGAGCCCCTGTTTGAGTTTCCTGAGCCATACAGCAAATTCCTTTTGGATATCCATATTATATATGGTAATGTAAGTAAGTTTCCATGTTACTCTTTCCATACATATCACCTTCTCCTCCACTCTCCCCATGTCTATAAGTCTACTCTCTATATCTGTTTTTCCATTGCTGTCCTATAAATAAATTCTTCAGTACCATTTTTCTAGATTCCATATATATGTGTTAGAATTATATTTATCTTTCTCTTTCTGACTCACTTCACTCTGTATAATGGGTTCTAGGTTCATCCATCTCATTGGAACTGACTCAAATGCATTCCTTTTTATGGCAGAGTAATATTCCATTGTGTATATACAATTTCTTTGCCCATTCATCTATCAATGGACATCTAGGTTTCTTCCATGTTCTAGATATTGTAAATAGAGCTGCAATGAACAATGGGATACATGTGTCTTTTTTAATTTTGGCTTCCTCAGGGCGTATGCCTAGGAGTGGGATTGCTGTCTTTGGTGGTTTTATTCCTAGTTTTTTAAGGAATCTCCATACCATCTTCCATAGTGGCTGTGTCAATTTACATTCCCAACAACAGGGCAATTGCATTTCCTTTTCTTCACACCCTCTCCAGCATTTATTGTTTGTAGACTTTTTGATGATGGCCATTCTGACCAGTGTGAGGTGATATCTCATTGTAGTTTTTTTTTTTAATTAATTTACTATTTATTGAAGGATAATTGCTTTACATCATTGTAGTTTTGATTTGCATTTCTCTAATAATGAGCGATGTTGAGCATCTTTTCATGTGTTTGTTAGCCATCTGTATGTCTTCTTTGGAGAAATGTCTAAGTCTTTTTCCCACTTTTTGATTGGGTTGTTTGTTTTTCTGTCATTGAGTTGTATGGGCTGCTTATATATTTTGGAAATTAATCCTCTGTCAGTTGTTTCATTTGCTATTATTTTCTCCCATTTTGAGGGTTGTCTTTTCACCTTGCGTATAGTTTCCTTTGCTGTGCAAAAGCTTTTAAGTTTAATCAGGTCCCACCTGTTTACTTTTGTTTTTATTTCCATTATTCTAGGAGGTGGGTCATGGAGGCTCTTGCTTTGATTTATGTCATCGAGTGTTCTGCCTATGTTTTCCTCTAAGAGTTTTATAGTTTCTGGTCTTACATTTAGGTCTTTAATCAAATTTGAGTTTATCTTTGTGTATGGTGTTAGGAACTGTTCTAATTTAATTCTTCTATGTGTAGTTGTCCAGTTTTCCCAGCACCATGTATTGAAGAGGCTATCTTTGCCCCATTGTATATTCTTGCCTCCTTTGTCAAAAATAAGTTACCCATAGGTGCATGGGTTTATTTCTGGGCTTTCTGTCTTGTTCTGTTGGTCTATATTTCTGTTTTTGTACCAGTACCATACTGTCTTGATGACTGTAGCTTTGTAGTTTAATCTGAAGTCAGGAAGATTGATTCCTCCAGCTCCATTCTTCTTTCTCAAGACTGCTTTGACTATTCAGGGTCTTTTGTGTTTCCATATGAAGTGTGAAAGTTTTTGTTCTAGTTCAGTGAAAAATGCCATTGGTACTTTGATAGGGGTCACATTGAATCTGTAGATTGCACTTGGTAGTAAAGTCATTTTCACAGTATTGATTTTTCCTACCCAGGAACATGGAATATCTCTCCGTTTATGTCATCTTTGATTTCATTAGTGTCTTACAATTTTCTGTGTACAGTTCTTTTGTCTCCCTAGGTAAGTTTATTCCTAGATATTTAATTCTTTTTGTTGCATTGGTGAAAAAGAATCAATCCCAAATTTCTCTTTCTGATTTTTCATTGTTAGTATATAGTATGTATATGCAGATGATTTCTGTGTATTGATTTTGTATCCTACAACTTTGCTAAATTCACTGACTAGCTCTAGTAATTTTCTGATACTATCTTTAGGGTTTTCTATGTACAGTATCATGTCATCTGAAAACAATGACAGCTTTAATTCTTCTTTTCCGAAACGGATTCATTTTATTTCTTCTCGTTCTCTGAATGTAGTAGCTAGGACTTCCAGAACTATGTTGAATAATACTGGTGAAAGTGAACACGCTTGTCTTTTTCCTGATCTTAGGGGGAATGTTTTCAGTTTTTCACCATTGAGAATAATGCTTTTGTAGGCTTATCATACATGGCCTTTACTCCATTAAGGTAGGTTCATTCTGTGCTCATTTTTTGAAGAGTTTTAATCATAAATGGGTGCTGAATTTTGTCAAGGGCTTTTTCTGCATCTATTGAAATTATCATATTTTTTTTATCTTTCAATTTGTTAATATAGTGTATCACATTGATTGATTTGTGTATATTGAAGAATCCTTGCATTCTTGGAATAAACCCAACTTGATCATGGTTTGTGAGCTTTTTGATGTGTTGCTGTATATGTTTGCTAAAATTTTGTTGAGGATTTTTGCATCTACGTTCATCAGTGACACTGGTCTGTAGTTTTCCTTTATTGTGTGTTGTCTTTGTCTGGTTTTGGTATCAGGGTGATGGTGGCCTTGTAGAATGAGTTTGGAAGTGTTCCTTACTCTGCAATTTTTTGAAAGACTTTTAGAAGGATAGGCATTAGCTCTTCTCTAAATGTTTGATAGAATTCTCCTGTGAAGCCATCTGGTCTTGGGATTTTGGGAGATTTCTGATCATAGCTTCAATGTCAGTGCTTATAATTGTGTTGTTCATAATTTCTATTTCTTCCCGGTTCAGTCTTGGAAGATTGAAGTTTTCTAAGAATCTGTCCATTTCTTCCTGGTTCTCCATTTTATTGTCATATACTTGTTCATAATAGTCTCTTATAATCCTTTGTATTTCTGCATTGTCTGTTGTAATCTCTCCTTTTTCATTTCTAATTTTGTTAATTTGATTCTTCTCTTTTTTTAGAAAATTTTTAATCAAAGTTTCAATTTCATTACCTGTGATTGGTCTGTTCATAGTTTCTATTTTTTCCTGGTTCAGTTTTAGAAGGTTGTACCCTTCTAAAAATTTGCTCATTTCTTCCAAACTGCTCATTTTATTGGCATATAGCTCCTTATAGTAGTACATCCCTTGGACTACAAGGAGATCCAACCAGTCCATCCTAAAGGAGATCGGTCCTGAATATTCATTGGAAGGACTGAAGTTGAAGCTGAAACTCGAATACTTTGGCCACCTGATGCAAAGAACTGACTCATTTGAAAAGACCCTGATGCTGGGAAAGATTGAAGGCAGGAGGAGGAGGGGATGACAGAGGATGAGATGGCATCATCGACTCAATGGACATGAGTTTGGGTAAATTCCAGGAGTTGGTGATGGAGATGGGGAGGCCTGGCGTGCTGAGGTCCATGGGGTTACAAAGAGTCAGACATGACTGAGCGACTGAACTGAATAATCCTTTGTATTTCTAATAATTCAAAAAGATACATGTATCATAAAGTTCATTGCAGCACCATCTATAATAGCCAGCATACGGAAACTATCTAAATGACCATCAATAGGAATGGATAAAGATGTGATACATATATACAATGTACATATATTCTGCCATAACAAGGAATTGAGTGACATGGATGGACCTAGAGATTGTCTCACTAAGGTAAGACAGAGAAAGACAAATATATGCTATTGAATCTGAATATGGTACAAATTAACTTATTTACAGAACAGAAATAGAGTCACAGATGCAGAAAACAAACTTACAGCTTACAGTTTTGGGGGGAAAGGGAGGGTGGGGATGTATTGGGAGATTGCAATTCACATATACACAGTACTATGTAAAAAACAGATAACTAATAAGATCTACTGTATAGTTCAGGAACTCTTCTCAATACTCTGTAATGACCTATATGGGAAAATAATATAAAAAGGTGTGGGTATATGTATATCTGATTCACTGCTATATACCATAGAGTAACATAACATGTTAAATAAACTATAATCCAATAAAAAGTTTCTAAAATCATAATTATGATAATGGAAAAGTGTTGTAGGAAATGATTAGAAAACAGTAAAAAATACATTATGAAACACAGTTTGAGTTCAGTTTCAGTTAAAATAAGCATGGACAACAAACATAGTGTTATTCCTTCAGTCGCATCGACTCTGTGACCCCATGGACTGTATTCTGCCAGTCTCCTCCATCCGTGGGATTTTTGAGGCAAGAATACTGGAGCGGGTTGCCATTTCCTTCTCCACGAGATCTTCCCAACCCAGGGATCGAACTCAAGTCTACACCTACTCTACTTGGAAAAAAAAAAAACTGTGAATGGTTAAATAATTCCTAATTAATTCAGCTGCAGTTTAAATATCTCCCAGATCTTCAATTCATTACTTTATTTTTCCAACTAAATTTACTATTTAATGTTTTACTTCATTTGAGTGAGAAAAAGGAAGGGGAATGGTGGGGAGAGAAATAGAGGAATTTTCATTATCTTTCAAGTCTCCCAAAGATCATTGCTTAAAAGAATTAGTACTAAAGTATCCTATGAATGCATCCTTCTGTTTTCACAAACTTTCAACTTTAGTCTAATCAAAATTTAAGGATAAGGCATAAGATATAGCCTAATCTAAGTTCTGTCTTACTTGCTTTATTTAGTTGTGGATGAAAGCTATTCTCACTTTAAACAGTTTTTTTAGGTTCAGTATGGAAGATTTTTAGCCACTTTTCTTCTCATGATGGACTGGCAAGTAAGTAGATTAAGGTAGACACTTAAGGTCCCGGGATGTTGGTTTTATATCAGCTAAAGGAATTTGGGATAGAGAAAAAAATAGAAAAAATATATTAAATGGTGAAGATAAAACAGGCTAGTTGGAAACACAAGGACATGAGATTTCAGGTGTTTCATGTGAAAGTAGTAGTACTCTTCATATTTTATGCTAAGTTGTTAGAATTAAAATTCTGTTCTCTTCTCCCTCCCCAAATGTTGGGAGTTCTAATCACCAGTTCTTCAGAGTATGACCTTACTTGGAGAGAGTTTTTCATAGTAATTAAATTAAAACATGGTTGATTGGGCAAAGCCCTAATCCATTATTTGTGGTGTCCTTATAAAAAGGGGAAAAGTTTGGACAGAGAGATAGATATAGAGAGAAAATGATGTGAAAAGACACAAGAAGATGGCCATGTTTAAGGTAAGGAGAGAGGGCTTAGAAGTTAATAACTCTGTTGACACCTTGATCTTGAAATTCCAGCCTCCAGATCTTTGAGATAATAAGCTTCAGTTTTTCAAGACACCCAGTTCATGATGCTTTGTTATGGCAGCTCTACCAAACTATTACACAAGTGATACATCTTTTAGACAGAAAAGAAAGAAAATTTCCTTTTCGAGGCTTTTTTTTTTTTTTTTCTTTTCTTTTTATAGGGACACAGAAAAAACAAATGCTGGTACAAGTACTCTTAGCCTCTAAGGTCAGCTGATAAGTGACTTAAACTTTACTGTCATTAGAGTCCTTTAGAAGTTAAATCATAACATCCAACAAAGAATTAAACAAAGATAGCAGCCAAAGTCAAACAAAAATGTTTAAACCAAGGAGGGTAAGTTTTTGTTACCAAATTTCTTCTAATTGTGTTTATTGTGAGAACTAGATGAGTTAACTCATGTAATATGATTAGAATAAGTGGCCAGAACATGGTAGATACGATGTAAGCATTTGCTATTAGTTATTGCTAATTGGAATCCTGAATTATACTAATGTATTGGTCAGAGCAATCCAACTGAAATTTGAAATTATTATTGTAGAGATCAAGTTGGTGGAGTAGAAGGATGCAAAACGCAACTCCCCCTACAACCACATCAAAAATATCTACATGTAGAACAATTCTCACTGAAAACTAACTGGAGACCTGTAGAAAAACTCCTGCATAGCCAAAGCTATAAGAAAGATCAACACAGAATCACGTAGGAAGGGAAGAGAGCTGATTAGGTTAGGACCTGTGCCCCTGATAGGGGACTCAGAAGAGTAAGGTTACACAGGTAGAGATCCCCCCTACAGAGTGGTCAGCTGAAGTTACATACTGGACATCCCAGAACTGGCATCTGACAGCTAGAAGACAAGTCCTCGTGGCTGTTGGAGGAGAGCTGTGGGAAGCCTGGCCTCATGACAGTGCACATATGCTTGCTTGCTTCTGAAACTGGGTGGAGAGGGTGGACAGAACAAAAGGATGCAGGCTGGCTTCCCAAGACCACCTGGTGTGCACTCCAGCCTGGGATTGACACCTGCTCAGGTCCACCTGCTTTGTGACGTGGGTTCACCCTGGGGCAAGGGCTGCTGCTGGTGCAGGAAGAGCTCAACTGTGAGGGTCAAAAGTGGCTCAGATGAGACACTGCATCGGAGCAAGGCAAGGGCAACCGTTACTGGTGCTTGCGCAGGCAGTGCATCAGAAGTGATCAAGCCTTTGACTGTGGCTGGAACAGCCCACAGCATTCTCAACAATCCATGAAAAGCTCCTGCACCAGCCCCACTTACTCTATAGCATAGTTCCACACTAGGGTGAGGTTTACAGTGGCCAAGAGAAGAGCTCAGCTGTGAGGGAGAAAAGCTGCACAGACCCCAAGAAGAGATAAAAGAGGTTAGAAGGTGTATTTGATGAAATGACTCCTGAAAACTTCCCAAACCTGAAGAAGGAAGCAAATATCTAGATACAGGAAACACAGAGTGATTCCAAACAAGATGAACCCAAATAGATCCTCACCAAGAAATGCCATAATTAAAATGGCAAAAGTTAGACTATTTTAAAGGTTGTGTGCTGTGCTCAGTTTTGTCTGACTCTCTGTGATCCCATGGACTGTAGCCTTCTAGGCTCCTGTGTCCACGGGGGTTCTCCAGGCAAGAATACTGGAGCGGTTGCCATGCCTTCCTCCAGGGGATCGTCCCAACCCAGGGATTGAACCCAGGTCTCCTACATTGCAAGTGGATTCTTTACTGTCTGAGCCACCAGGGAAGCCAGCAAGAGAAAAACAGTCATATACAAGGTCATCCCCCAAAGGTTTGTTTCTCTCCAGAAACTTCTCTGGCCAGAATGGAGAGGCATAATATATTCAAAGTGCTTAAAGGAAAAAACCTGCAACTTAGGATACTTCACTCTGCACGATTATCATTCAGAATTGAAGGAGAGATAAAGAATTTGAGACAAGCTAAAAGAGTTCATGAATATTATTAATTAATCTACTCTAAAAGAAGTGTTACAGGGTCTACTCTGAATGGAAATGAAAAGGCTATAAGTATCTGTAGGAAATTAAAAATCCACTAGTAAAGACAAATATATAGTAAAAATTGAGTAGTAATCACCTTAATAAAATAGCTCAAAGAATAAAAGAAAAAAAAACTGTAAATTCAACTATCAACAATAATCAGTAAAGGGATTTAATGAGGATATTAAGAATACAAAATGTGTGGGGTGGGAGTTAAAAACGTAGATCTTTTCAAATGTGTTTGAACTTAAAGATTGCCTGATTTAAGCACATAGTTGCAGATCAACATATACTAATCCCATGGTAACCACAAATCTAAAACTTGCAATAGATACACAAATACTAGAGTAAGGAATACAAATATGCTACATAAAAATTATCAACCAAAAGGAAGAAATTAGAGAAAGAATTAAAAAATGGAGAACTACAAAAATAACCAGGTAAGAAATGATAATAAGTACAGACCTAAATGTTGGTGGACTAAACTTTTTCACAATGGACAAAATGTGGCTTATTGGAAAACAAAACAAAACAAAACACAGGACCCATCTATATGTTGCTTACAGAGACGTCAGAGCTAAAGATACAGACTGAATGTTGATGGGATGGATAACATGTTGACCAAATACAAGGCTTAATAAATTGAAGCAGACAAAAATTATATCAAGGATACTTTCTGACAAAAATGTTATCAAATAAAATCAATTACAGGCAGAAAAACGGGGAAAGAACATACACATAGAAACTAAACAATATACTACTAAGAAACCAATCAGTCAATAAAGAATTTATGGAAGAACTCAGAAAATATGTTGAGATAAATGAAAATGGAAATAAAACTTTCCAAAATCCATGTGATACAGCAAAAGTAGTTCTAAGAAGGAAGTTTATAGTGATAATGGCCTAGCTCAAGAATTAAGAAAAATGTCATACAAACAAGATCGACCACCATATGAAAGGATTCAGAAAAGAAGAAAACAATCCAAAATCAGCAGACAAAAGGAAATAAATATCAGAAAGTAAATGAATAGAGAACAAAAAATAGAAAAAAAAAAGTAAAAGAGCACTTTTTTTAAAAGATAAAATTGAGAAAAATTTATCCAGACTCATCAAAAAAAAAAAGAGGACTCACATAAACAAAATAACAAATGAAAGAGAGGAAAGAACAATCAATATCACAGAGCTAGAATACTATCAGTAGTTACATGCCAACACATCGTACAAACTAGAAGTAGACAAATTTCCAGAAATATACACTCTTCCAAAACTGTATCAGGAAGAAACAGACAATCTAAACAGACCAATCACTAGTAGTGAAATTAAATTTGTAATTAAAAAAAATAAAACCTCATAAAAGTCCAGGACTGACTGGATATCTTAAGTCAATACTAGTTGATCTCAAACTATTACAAATAATTAAAGAGAACAGGATACTTCCAAAATCATTCTATAAGGTCACAATTACTCTGATATTAAAACCAAAGAAAGACACTTCAAAAGAGAAAATTACAGGCAAATATATCTAATGAATATAAACACAAAATATCTCAGCAAAATATATAAAAAGGATACCTACAACCATGATCAAGTGGAGCTTGCCCAGGATCACAAGGATGGTTCAACACTTGAAAATCAATCAATGGCATACATCACATTAACAAAAGGAAGGATAAAAATCTCATGATCATCTCAATGGACAAAGGCATTTTAGAGAGTTCAACATCCAGTTGTGATAAACTCATCAAAACTGGCATAGAAGAAACATGTCTCAACATAATAAAGACCATTTATTACAAACCCACCACTAACATCATATTTAATAGTGAAAAGTTGAAAGCTTTTCCCCTAAAATGAGGAATGAGACAAGGATGCTCACTCTTGCCACTTCTAGTTAATGTTGTATTGGAAGCCCAAACCATAGCAATCAGACAATAAAAAGAAAGAAAAAGCATCCAAACTGGAAGGAAAGGAGTAAAATTCTCATTATTTGCAGATGGCATAATTCTGTATGTGGAAAATCCTAAATTCTCTGTCCAAAAACTAGTCAAAGTAAAAGAATTCATAAAGTTACAGAATACAAATTACTATACAGAAATCTGTTACTTTTCACACAGTAATAATGAATATCAGAACAAGAAAACAAAACATCATATTTAAAATTGGATTAAAAAGAATAAAATACCTAGGAATAAACTGAACCAAGGAGAAAGACCTATAAAACTGAAAACTGAAATGATAAACATTGATGAAAGAAACAGAGAAGTGTAAAGATATTCTATGTTCTTGGATTGGAAGAATCAACATTGCTAAAATGTCCATACTGCACAAAGCAGTCTACATATCTGATGCAATAGATTAGACCAAATAATCCTAAAATGTGTATAGAACCACAAAAGACCTCAAGTTGCCAAAGCAATCTTGAAGAAAAAGTACAAAACCCAAATTATCATGCCCCCTCGTTTCAGACTATACTACAAATCTACAGTAAGCAAAACAGCATGGAACTGGAACAAAAATAGACACATAGACAAAGGAAACAGTACTGAGACCCAGAAAGAAATCCACACATTTATGGCCAATTAATAGGCAATAATATAAAATTGGAAAAGAACTTATCTTCTATAAGTAGTGCTATGAAAACTGGTCAGGTACATGTAAAAGAGTGAAACTGGATCATTTTCTTACACCATATACAAAAATAAAATGGATTAAAGGCCTAAAAACTATAGAGAGTTCTTGGGGTTTGACCTATGTTTAGCTATGTTATCTAATTTGTTTATCACTTTTGTTTTTGTCCTTCTAGGCACTGGTAGAGACCGAGGACATGTGATGTCCCTTGTTATGCAATTCTAAGTACTGTATATTTAGTGTCTTCTAGTGGCTCCTTAATCAGAATTTTCTCCCTGGTTTCCTAAAGTCAATTTCTCAATGAACATCATTTCCTGCGTGTTTTTTGTAGATTATCCTTTTTCCATCTTTATGCTGTTGATACTTCATGAAGCTCAAAACATAGTTTTTCAGTCTTGTAAAGCAAATTAAAGCAAATTTAATGATTCCTAAGTACATACTGATAGAATTTTCCCAGTAATGAAGTCATAGAAATATCTACAAATATAAGCACCAGCATATAGATACAGAAAATCAGCAGACGTTATAAAATAAAACAAACCTACTTGTTCTGATTCTTTTAGATATTAAAGTAGTTCTTTCTGACAATGTGGTTAATTTTTCTATGTTAGTGTCCATTTGTCCTCTTGTTTTCTATTTAAATGTGATATTTTTTTATAACTTACATTTTAAATGACATTGTACCATCTATTCAACAGCAACACACTTCTGCTCTGCTAAAATGAGGTAATGAAATTTAGTATTCAACTTTTTTCATAACTTTGTCATCCCTAGCATATGACAGAGTTCAACATGTCATGAGCATTTCTAACTACACAACACTGAGGAGATTAAATATAATTTCTTTTAAAAAATCTAATGACTTCAATGTATGAGAGAAAAGATTCATGACTAGTCTTCTTAATAAAGTAATTAAATAGAATAATTACTTGTTCAGAGGATTAACACATTTTCTGTTCAGTTACAAAATATATATTCAAGCTATAAAGGTCTCTGAAACCAAATTCAAAGTAGGAAGCATTTCTTCAAAATGTCAAAGAGCATTGGCAAGTACTTGTTACAGTGTTGGTCTAAGAGTCTTCATAACATTTATGAGCCTCTTTCTGTACCTCATGCTTTAATTTGTAAATATTGATCTGGCTATTCTAATAGGAAGACAACCCAGAACTTGCAATGTTTTGTTTCCTACTTTGAAAGGCATGTAATAAATTATGTAATATAAATTCTCCAATATGTTTCATAATTTTAGAAAGTATCTGGATTTTAGATTTCAGAAGGACAGTATACAGATCATCTCCTATTCAATACTAGTGTTTATATTCAATTTCTTCCATTTTTTAGCAATTCTGTATGCATAATGAAATACATTATATTTTTTGAATATTTAAATTATCAAAATACTTTTCATTAAAATATAAACACTATGTATGAAATACCTCATTAGGTTCCTGGAAGATAGTTAAAGCCAGCACAATTTTAAGAAGATTAAATTATAAAAGATAGTAAGAATCCCTTTAATAATGAAACTCTAACATAGTGGGCATTGTCAGTGTCCCACCCAGACGTCTGGATTTGTTGTAGTTGTTGTTATCTGTGGGTTCACACCCCAGTTCTGTATGTATTTTCTTCTGGCACCCACTGTCCAATATGGTCTTTGGACAAATGTCCTTGACTACTGGACCTGCTTTACTTCTTAATCCAGAGATCCTGTAGCTCCTGGTAGGTCATGGCAGGAGTCCCCAAACCTCAGGATCTAATGCCTGATGATCTGAGGTGGAACTGATGTAAATAATAATAGGAATTAAGTGCAAAAAAATGTAATGTGCTTGAACCATCCCCAAACCATCCTCCCTCTCCCCAGTCTGTGGACAAATTGTCTTCCTTGAAACCAGTCCCAGGTGACAAAAAGGTGAGGAGCCACTGGTTTATGACTTCCAATCCTCAGTGGTGAGCCTTAGTCAATGAGGAAATATAAAAGCCTGAATTTGGAACTAACCCTAGTTAGTTAATTCACAATAGAGTTGCGCAGTAGGCGCTGGCTGATACTTTGCATGAAATCTCCACCTACTTGGACTCCTACCCTTCCCAATCCTGCTTACTATGATATTAGCCAGTTTTTCCTGGAACGTATTATTCATAAATCATTTGTATATATGTTGGCATCTCAGAGTCTGCTTCTAGAGAGCCCCATTTAAGACACTTTACTATTAGCAAGAAATTCAGAAGATTATAGGTAGAGAGAAAACAGATGGAAATATATTAATGAAAACTGAAGAATACAAGGTACTTCCAGAAGAAAACTCCAATAAAGTTAAAAACATTATCAGAGATCTTCCAAGCCTGATGGACCACATTACAGATTCATATGAGAGGTATTTTGAGTCAATAGTTGGAATAATTACTATAAGTACTATTTGAATAAATAAATAAAGCTGGGCTTGACTGATTAAATTTTTATCTCATAAATACTGAACAACTAAAAGTTACTTGGTTTATAAATCAGAAAAAGAGTATGGGCCTGCACCAAAGGCCCAGGGCAATATGGTGTTTAACATACTATCTGCAAGGTTATGGCATACAACTCCTCACACCAGATGTACTCTTCCCTAACTCCCCAAATAATTATTTGGCATTCATTATAGAACAATTTAGGTAGCAAATTCCCTGGTAGCTCAGCTGGTAAAGAATCAGCCAGCAATGCAGAAGACCCCAGTTCAATTCCTGGGGCAGGAAGGCTACACACTCCTGTATTCTTGGGCTTCCCTGGTGGCTCAGACAGTAAAAAAAAATCCACCTGCAGTGCAGGAGACCTGGGTTCAATCCCTGGTTTGGGAAGATCTCCTGGAGGAGGGCATGGAAACCCACTCCAGTATTCTTGCCTGGAGAATCCCATGCACAGAGGAGCCTGGCGGGCTACAGTCCATGAGGTGGCAAAGAGCTGGACATGACTGAGCAACTATGTACAACACAGCACAGCACAGGAACAAATTAAACACAGCTTTAGTCAAGCTATAGCTCAGAATGTTCTCAAGAATACAAGGAAACTTCTGTAAAAATCCACATAACATCATTTTTAACGATGGATTCCTTTTTGTCTATAATAAATTGTCTAATTTTCTCTAAAAATAAGAATTATTATAAAGCATTAAATTAATAGTCTCCATTGTTAAAGAAAAGCAAGACTTTTACTCTTAGAAGACATGATGCTATTTGCAGAAAATAAAATATACACAAAGAAATAAGTACAAGTGTTAAAAGCTAAAACTATAAATAAGAGTCCAAGGAAAAAGAAAACATAAAAAAATGGTAACACTGACTTAGATCTCAGGTATGACATCAAATGCATGAACTAAAACTTTTAAAATGATAAGTCGGAATTTATTTTTACAAAAGAAAAGACATAACCTTAAAGATATGAAAACAAGCTACAGATTGGGAGCAAATATTTGCAAATTATATATTTGACAAGGGACTTGTATCCAGAATATATTACTTGTAACTCAATAATGAGAAAGTTAATTGAAAGTGGACAAAATGCCAAATGTACTTTTCACCAAAGAAGATATATACATGGCTAATGAATGCAAGAGAAGATGAACAATCTTATTACTTGTTAGGGGGATGCAAATTAAGCCCACAATGAGAAACTCACTTTTATGGCTACAATGAAAAAGACAATACCAAGTGCTAGTGCATGAGAGTGGATATTGGATTTCTTAGACTTTGCTGCTTGAAATGTAAAATGCTAGAGATATTTTTGCCAAACAGTCTAACAATTTCTTTACAAGTTAAACACAAAATTACCAGTTAATTCCATTCTTAGGAACCTGCCCCTGAGAAATGAAAACATATGTCCTAAGCAAGACTTACACTCAGATTTCATAGCAGCATTATTCATAATAGCCCAAATTGTAAACAAGTGCCCATTGGCTTCTGAATGAACAATGAGCAATTGGTGCATGCTACAACATCAATATATCTGAAGATACTTTTGCTAACTAGGCTAGCTAAGTGAAAGTTGCTCATTTGTGTCTGACTCTCTGCGACTCCATGGACTGTCGCCCACCAGGCTCCTCTGTCCATGGGATTTTCCAGACAAGAATACTGGAGTGGGTTGCCATTTCCTTCTCCAGGGAATCTTCCTGACCCAGGAATCGAACCTGTGTTTCTCTCATTCCTGGCAGGCTCTTTACCATTTGAGCTACCAGGGAAGTCCCAAATGCTAAGTCCCAACTAGACTAAGCCAATTGAAAAAGAATATATACTTTATGATTCCATTTTTGAGAACTTTTCGCTGTTTAGGAAAACGCAAATTTAAAAAGACAGAAAGCATACTGGTGCTTTCCTGGGGCTGGTGTAAAGAGTGTAGATGATTCACAAACAGGCTCCAAGGAAATATGGAGGATGATGAAAAAGTTTTAAAATTGAATTTTTGTGATAATTGATTATAGAGAAACTTCATGCATTTATTACAAATAAACATCTAATACAATTCCAAGAGAATAAATCAAGCCAAATCTAACAAACAAAATGCCTTTAGAGTATCAGGGCACAGTTAACATGACAAACTATCTACATGTGGTGAACCTAAAAGAAAAAATGAAGCTAGAGGTTCTAGCCCACTTCACAACAGACTGTCACATACTTTGGGCAGAATGGCCTACTCCCATCATGTAATTAGTGGGCATAGTGCACAAAATACTACAGAGACTTTCTAAAACACTGTGTAGAAACTTTCTTGAACCATTGACTATGGGGGTGATAGAGAATGGAAACTGATTTATACTAGTTTCTGTTATTTTTAATGATTCCATAAAGCCTGGGTAGAATGCATCCAAGCCCAGGTGCATTCATATTTTACAGGTGAAGAACCTGAGTAAATGAATTAGTTCATCTAAGAACATAAAACATAATAATTAGCAAAACCAAAACTTGAACCCATATGATTTTAACCCCAAATCTTAGGGCTCATTTTATTATGCTTACTTTTATAGTATTAAAACAGGAAAAGAAAATGTTGTGGCTTTATAAAGTTCAGTTTTAAGCCCTACATATGATGGTGTGGGAAAGAAACAATAAACACTTCCTATGCATTTGGCATCAACATAAGTCTGGTCACCTCCCTTTGGGAGCATACAGTCTAGTAGGGAATAGAAAATGAAAAAACAACATGCACTTTCATATATAAACAGTTATAGCCTCATCACAACTGCTATGAAGTCAGATAAAATTATGTAGTATAAAAGAAGGATGTGACCTCTTTAAAGAGGTAGCATTTAATGAACATCTGAATGATGAGAAGGAGCTGCACCGTTGAAGAGCAAGACTGTCAGAGGAGCAGTGAGTCTCCAAATCAGAAGAAAAACCATGTGCAAAGGCCCCACATCCAGAAGTATAGCTTGAGAGGAGGCTGCAGAAGTAGACAGGAGTTGGTTTGGTAGAGTTACTTGGATTATGGAAAAGAGTTCATAGTATAATATATGTAAACTAATATGGAAAACATTCAAAAGTTTTATGCAGATAAGACACATAGTCTGATATAGATTAAAATATTGTATTAAAGCTGAGTATAGGAACACTCTATGACCTAGCATTTCCACACTATATAACTATGCATAAATAAAAACCCTCTACGCATGCTCAAGCACATTTACCAAAGTATATACATTAAAATGTTTGCAACATTCTTATCTGTGATAACCAAAAGTTGCACACTGCCCAAATGTTCATCAACTAAAGAACATATCATGTCATATTCATACAGTGGGATACCACACAGCAATAATGATGAAAAACCACAACACACAAAACAGTGGATAAATCTCACAATCATATATTGAGTGAAAGAAGCTAGACACAGCGAGTACATACTAATGATAGTAACACTGGAAGATCCCGAACTCACCTCCTTCCACAGACACAGTCTACAGCTAGAGATGGAACAATTTTGCTCCTACAAAAACCTAAAGACTGGCTGAGTTACAACTACAAACTGGGCAAGAAAGAAGGAAACCCTGCCAAAGTGGGTAGAGGAGACTGGGACTCAATTTCACCATAAACCTCACTCCTGACACTGTGACCCATAATCAGGAAAAACTCAAAACCCAGAACTTATATCTGGGGCATGAAGAATTTGAGCCCCACATCAGGCACCTTAGTTTTTAAGACATGGACCTGAGAGATAAGCCCTCCAAAGCATCTACCATTGAAAACCAATGGGGCTCATGTCCTGAGATCCACAAGACTGGAGCAATCTGAAAAATGACTCCATGGCAGCTGGTCTTGCCCTGACGTAAAGTGAAGGACGCTCACCTGCTTATATTCAAGTATTGTCCTAGGGGCAGGCACTTAACTTTATCAGGAGCCTGCTGAATACTTTCTTGGGATTTAGAATGGGAGGTGCCATCTTCATGATTTCAGTTTTCTATGTTCCAGAGCAACAGTATCTCTGCCCCAATTATTATGTCTTCTGCCAGCAGGCCCCTCTGCATCATATCATCTGGCTTTAGTGCCCAGTGGTTGTGGCTAACACAGGATTATAACCAACGGGAAAAGTTCTTAAACTCTACGGCATAGTAAGAGGCAACAGACCTTGCCTGTGTTGCAAGAGGGACTCTTTCTGTGAAGGATGTCTATTAGCTAATCATTATGGCTGTGGCATAAGGCACAAGCTCCTAAAATACATGCCTTTAGGGGCTAACTGAAATTCTTTCCAGAGACCTCAAAGGTAAGTGCTGTCTGTGCACTCTCCCCCTGCTTTGCCCCTGCTCCATGATGTCTCTCAGAAAAGAGCTTATACACTCATGTGGAGCCCCAGTTTTTGTGACTGCCACCCAGGGGATACCACCAGATTGCCTGGCTCTCGGGACCATTAGGGATTATGCTTGCAGTCCCACAGGACTCTCTATATTTTTAAGCTTCAATAAGCTGCTATGATTACATTCTGGCCTCCATTCAGCTTGAAGCACAGCCTAATCTAGGCACTAAGATCCTCCCCTTAAGGACAATGACATGACTTGTCACATCCTTAACCACCAGGGGCTATCAAAAATATAACAGACTGCTTGGACAAGCCAAGGTTTGAGAGAAAGGAAAGAGCTGGGGCAGGGTGGAACAAAGAGCTGGCAGGGCCTTAGGGAGGTTTATTACCTACATAAAGGCCACACCTTCCAGTCTGGAGAGGGCGTTGCTTTATCTACTGTATAGAAACCAACACAGAAAGCCAAGAAAAATGAAGAAACATGCTACCATGTTGCAAAAGAAAGAACAAGGTAAAACCTCAGGGAAAGTACATCAGTGAAATGGAGATAAGTTATTTACCTCAAAAAAAGAATTCAAAATGATGGTCATAAAGATGCTCATTTAAGAGGGGGCAAGAATGGATGAAAATAGTGAGAACTTTGACAAAGAGATGGAAAACATAAGAAAATACCAAACAAAAGTCACAGAGCTGAAGAATTTAAGAATAACAACTTAAAAAAACGTTAGAGGGGTTCAACAGCAGACTTGATGAAGCACAAGAAAATGAGGGAGCCACAGGGCCACAAAGAAATAAATAAAATGCTCTTGACATCTTTGTACAGAAAGGAATTTTAGGTGGCAGAAACAAATGAACCAGTAGTTAAGTTTTTTTCAGGTTTACCAAAGAAACCATTAGTTAACCCAGAAAAGAATAAATCTTCCAGAATTTTAGAGCCTTGGGCCCCAAACTTATTTTCAGAGAGGAAAGGCTCATTACAGATCCCTGAAGGAGTATGCGGTCTCCATTCCCCAGTTCAGATATGCCCAAAGAGAATAATGAACAAGTTCTCAGAGATCAGAACCAGAGTTCACAAAGAATAGTGAACAAGGGGCTCCTTCTATGAGCAGAATCTGAGTTTAATCAAGGTAATTCCTCATCCCCAGTGTGTGCATCTGGGAGCTTTATTTAGATCTCTTCCTTATGGGATTTACACTGTTGATTTCCAGCTGATGTTGTGTGCCTCCCATCCTCTGTCTTTCCAAGTGGGAGTGATTATTCTGTATATCCTGTGCCAGCTGCGTCACTGCATTCTGGGTATTTCTTCTGGAGAGAGGAAGATAATTTGCCCTTCAAATGTGTATGACTGCAGACTAAAAGGAGTCATATCTAGACCTGGTGGCACCTAGAGACATAGACTCTGAACAATAATAATTTCCCAGTTAAGATCTTATATTTTCTCTCTCAGGAAGGGGTGAGAATGTTCTGTGTGAAGGTAGAATAAAGTGATCTGGTAACCAAAATGCTCTATCAAGGATAATAGAGTACTACGTATTTCAAGGCGGTATATTGTCACTCTGCTTATTTAATTTATATGCAGAGTGCTGTGCAGTGCTAAGTCACTTCAGTCATGTCCAACTCTGCGACCCTATGGACCGTAGCCCACCAAGCTCCTCTGTCCATGGGATTCTACAGGCAAGAATACTGGAATGGATTGCCATTCCCCTCTCCAGGGAATCTTTCCCACCCAGGGATTGAACCGGCGTCACTTACATCTAACCTGCATTGGCAGCTAGGTTCTTTACCACTAGCACCACCTGGGAAACCCAGATCAAAGATAATAAGATGCATTCAAACTATCTCCTTGGGTACTCAGAAGTCTGACCTCCCAAATCTTTCTTGTAGTTAGGTTAGGGAATGTATAATTGAATTCTGACTAGGAAAATACAGGCATATATGAAATAAGACACTTCCAGATCTCATCCAACAGTGTTGGCCTATCGTGAAACATTTCACTGAACATTTTTGCCTTCAGTGGGGACCAGAAGAAAGGATCAGTCAACTAAAAGTCAATGAAGTAGAACTCATCCTACCAGAGTAGCAAAAAGGAAAAGAATGAAAACAATTGAAGATAGCTTAAGGGACTTATGAGACAACTTTAGATAGACTATGATTTGCATTTTAGGGTTCCAGAATGAGATGAGAGAGAGGAAAGTTAAAAAAACTTTATTTTCAGAAACAATGGCTGAAAAATTCCCTAATCCAGAGAAGGAAAGAGACTTACAGATCCAGAAAACCCAAACAGTTCTAAAAAGATGAGCCCCAAAAGATCCAGATCAACAAACATAATTAAAAAGGTAAAGGCAAGGAGAGAATATTAAAAGCAGCAAGAGAAATACAACTTGTGTAGAAGTGAATCTTCATAAGATGATCAGGAGATTTTTTTTTTAAGCAAAACTTTGCAGATTTTAGCAAAACTTCTCAGAAAGGAGTGGCACAATATGTTCAAAGTGCTAACAGAAAAAACCTCCAACCAAGAATACCCAGCAAACTAATAATTCAGAATTGGAGGAGAGATAAAAGTTTTCCAAACAAGTAAAACCCCTAAAGAAGTTCATCACCCCTCAAGTGACCTTACAAGAACTGCTAAAGGGACTTCATTGGGTTGGAAATATGAGATGTTAATTGGTAACAATAAAACACATGCAAGAATAAATCACACTGGTAGGTAAATATATGGTAAAAGTAGTGGGTGAATCACTACATTAGTTGGCCAAGAGGCGCACAAGACACTCACTTGAGATGTAAAGACACAGAAGACTGAAAGTTAAGGAATAGAAAAAAATATTCCAAATGGAAACCAAAAGAAAACTGAAGTTGCTGAACTCATATCAGACAAAACAGACTTTAAATAAAGACTGTAAAAAAGATGAGCATTACGGAATAATAATAAAGTGGGTAATCTAACAAGATGATATAAAATTTGTATATACATATACACTCAACATAAACACTTAAACATATAATGCAAATATTAGTAGTCCTAAAGTGAGAAATAGATAGAAATAAAAAATAGTATAAGACTTTAATACTCCGCTTTCATCAGTGGGTAGATTATCCAGACAGAAAAATCAAAAGGAAACATTTTCCTTAAACAACATTTTAGACCAGACAATCTTAAAACATACATACAGAACATTCCATACAAATGCAACAGAATATACTTCTCAAGTGCTCATGGAATATTTTCTGAGACACCTCATATGTTAGGCCACAAAACAAGTTGTAATAAATTTAGGAGGATTGAAATCATATCAATCATCTATTCTGACCACAATAATATAAAGCTAGAAATTACATAAAGAAAGCTGGAACAATCACATATATGTGGATATTATTTAACATGCTACTGAACCACAACAGTGCCAAGAAATAAAAAGAAAAACCCTAAAATACATTGAGGCAAACAAAAATGGAAATACATAAAAATCTGTGGAGTAAAACAAAAGGATTTCTAAGAGGAGGGTCATAGTTATAAATGTTTATCTCAAGAAACAAGAAAAGTCTTGAGTAAACAACTTAACTTTACACCCTAAGGAACTAGAAAAAGAAAAATGAAGCTCAAAGCTGGTGAAAGGAATAATACAGATTAGAGCAGAAATAAATTTAAAAAGGAAGTAAAAAGACAATAGAGAAGATTAATGAAACTAAGAGCTGTTACTTTGAAAAAATAAACAAAATTGACAAGCCTTTATATAGACTAAGAAATAAAAAAAGGACTCCTAAAATCAGAAATAAAATAGGTGATATTACAAGTGATATCCCAGAAAGACACATAATCATAAGAGACTATCAACAACTATTAATATATATCAACAAGTTGGGCAATCTAAAAGAAATGGATAAATTCTTAGAAATACACAACAAAAAGGATTGAATTATAATTAAATACTCAATACAAACTGATTACTTGTTAAGGAGATTGCATCAGTAAGGAAAAACTTCCCAAAAAATAAAAATCCAGGTCAAGATGGATTCATTGGTGAATTCTAGAAAATAAAGGGAAAGTCACTCAGTCATGTCTGACTCTTTGCAATGCCATGGACTGTAGCCTGCCAGGCTCCTCTGTTCATGGAATTCTCCAGGCCAGAATACTGGAATTCTCCAAGTCAGAATACTGGAGTGCATAACCATTCCCTTCTCTCTGCTCCAGGGGATCTTCCCAACACAAGGATCAAACCCAAGTCTCCTGTATTGAACGTGGATTCTTTACCATCTGAGACACCAGGGAAGCCCAAGAATACTGGAGTGGGGAGCCTATCCCTTTTCCAGGGGATCTTCCTGACCCAGGAATCAAAGTGGGGGTCTCCTGCATTGCAAGCAGAATCTTTACCAGCTGAGCTACCGGGGAAGCTCAGTGAATTCTAACAAATATTCAAATAAGAATTAATACAAGCCCTACAGAACAACAGAAGAGGAGGGAAGTCTTCTAAATTCATTTTGGAAGACCACCATTACTCTGATACCAAAGCCAGGCAGGGAAGCCACAGAAAAAGAAAATTACAAGCCTATGTGTTCCTAATGAACAGAGGTACAAAAATCCTCAACAAAGTATTAGCAAACCAAATTCAACAATACAGTAAGAATATCATACACCATGATTAACTAGGATTTATTCAGCGGGTGTAAGAATGGTTCAACATCCACATATCAGTCAGTGTGATATACCATACTAACAAAATGATATATAAAATTGATAAGATCACCTCAATACATGCAGAGAAAGCACTTGATAAAATTCAGCTTCCATTTATGGTAAAAACTCTCAACAAAGCATATGCCTCAAAACAATAAAGGTTATATATGACAAGTCTACAGCTAACATCCATCATACTCAATAGTAGAATGCTGAAAGCTTTTCCTCTAAGATCAGAAACAGGATAAAAATGCCCATTCTAGTGACTTTTATTCAAGATAATATTGGAAGGCCTTACCAGAGCAATTAGGCAAGAAAAATAAATAAAATACATTTAAATTGGAAAAGAATAAATAAAACTGTATTTATAGATAACATATTACATATAGAAAATCCTAAAGTCTCCTTAAAAAAAACCAACACAAACTATTAGAGCTAATCAGTGAACTCAGTAAAGTTACAGGATACATACAATACGCAAATATCTGCTGAGTTTCTATATACTAATGATAAACTATCATAAACAGAATTCAAGAAAATAAACGATTTACAACTATGTCAAAAAGAATAGAGTATCTGTGGATAAATTTAACCAAGGAGGTTAAAAAAAAAGTGTATATTGAAAACTGTAAGACATTAATGATATAAACTGAAGAAGATTCAAATAAATAGAAAGATATTCCATGGTTATACATTGGAAGAATCAACACTGCCAAAATATCCATACTACCCAAAGTTATCTACAGATTCAATGCAATCTCTTTAAAATTTCCAACGGCATTTTTTTCACAGAAAGACAATAGGTAATTCTAAAAGTTTTACAGAACCACAAAGACCCTAAGTAGCAAAGACAAAACTGAGAAAGAATAACAAAGCTGGAGAAACAGAATAACAAAGCTGGGCTTCCCTGGTGGCTCAGACAGTAAAGAATCAGCCTGCAATGCAGGGGACCTAGGTTCAGTACCTGAGTTGGGAAGATCCCCTGGAGAAGGGAATGGCTACCCACTCCAGTATTCTTGCTGAAGAATCCCGTGATTGCAAAGAGTTGGACATGACTTCACGAGATATTCATCAATGGGGACACCATGCTCTCATTTCAAATTACATTACAAAGCTATAGTAAGTAAAACAGTATGATATTGGCATAAAAATAGACACAAAGATCAATGTAACAGAATACAGAACCCAGAAATAAACTCTTTCATATGTGGTCAATTAATTTATGACAAAGGAGTCAAGAATTTACAATAGGAAAAGAACAATCTCTTGAAGAAATGGTATTGGAAAATTTACCAGTCACATGCAAAAGAATAAAGCTTATCCACTATATTACATTATATATAAAAATTAATGCAAATGAATTAAAGATTTGAACATAAGACCTGAAACCATAAAATTTCTAAAAGAAAGCTCCTTGACAAAGGTCTTGACAATAATTTTTTGGATTTGACAACAAAATCAAAGACAAGAAAAGCAAAAGTAAGTAAGTGAGACTATATCATATTAGAAAGTTTCTGTACAACAAAGAAAACCATTAACAAAATGAAAAGGTAACCCACTGAATTAGGGAAAAAATATTTGTAAATCATATCATAAATCAGATGAAGCTAATATGAAAAATAAATAACTCATACAATTAAATTGCAGCAACCAAACAACCTGACTGAAAAGTAGCAGAGGGTTTGCATAGATATTTTTCTAAAGAAGACACAGAGATAGCCAGGAATTACAAAAAGATCCTCACCGTCACTAACCATCAGGAAAATGCTAATCAAAACCATAATGAGATACCACTTATTAGAATGGGGGTTATCAGAAAGGCAAGAGATAACAACTGCTGGTGAGATGTCCACTGATGAATACATGGATAAGACAGACTGTGTATATGTATACACACACACATACATGTGTGTGTACATACACCCATACATGTGTATACATGTATACACACATGCATGTGTGTGTGTCTCTGTATACAATGGGATAGTATTTCACTATAAAAATGAATGAAGTCTTGCCATTTTGAGACCACACAGATGGACTTCTAGCCTACTATGTAAAGTGAAATAAACCAGACAGAGGAAGACAAAATCATCTTACTTCTCTTATATGAGGAACCTTAAAAGCGAAATAAGCCCAACCACAGCTTGGTGGTTTCCAGAGGTATAGGGTAAGAGTGGATGAAATTGTATAAACATAAGAAAAAGGATGCAATCTCAAAAACAACAGAATGATATCTGTTCATTTCCAAGGCAAACCATTCAATATCACGGTAATCCAAGTCTATGCCCCGACCAGTAATGCTGAAGAAGCTGAGGTTGAATGGTTCTATGAAGACCTACAAGACTTTCTAGAACTAACACCCAAAAAAGATGTCCTTTTCATTATAGGGGACTGGAATACAAAAGTAGGAAGTCGATAAACACCTGGAGTAACAGGCAACTTTGGCCTTGGAGTACAGAATGAAGCAGGCAAGGGTTAATAGAGTTTTGCCAAGAGAACGCACTGGTCATAGCAAACACCCTCTTTCAACAACATAAGAGAACGCTCTACACATGGACATCTTCAGATGCCCAGCACCAAAATCAGATTGATTATATTCTTTGCAGCCAAAGATGGAGAAGTTCTATACAGTCAGCAAAAATAAGACTGGGAGCTGACTGTGGCTCAGATCATGAACCCCTTATTGCCAAATTCAGACTTAAATTGAAGAAAATAGGGAAAAATATTAGACCATTCAGGTATGACCTAAATCAAATCCATTACGATTATACAGTGGAAGTGAGAAATAGATTTAAGGGACTAGATATGATAGACAGAGTACCTGATGAACTATGGATGGGAGTTCGTGACATTGTACAGGAGACAGGGATCAAGACCATCCCCAAGAAAAAGAAATGCAAAAAAGCAAAATTGTTGTCTGAGGAGGCCTTACAAATAGCTGTGAAAAGAACAGAAATGAAAAGCAAAGGAGAAAAGGAAAGATATACCATTTGAATGCAGAGTTCCAAAGAATAGCAAGGAGAGATCAGAAAGACTTCCTCAGTGATCACAATAGAATGGGAAAGACTAGAGATCTCTTCAAGAAAATGAGAGATACCAAGGGAACATTTCATGAAAAGATGGGCTCAATAAAGGACAGAAATGGTAGGGACCTAACAGAAGCAGAAGATATTAATAAGAGGTGGCAAGAATACCCAGAAGAATTGTACAAAAAAGATCTTCATGACCCAGATAATCATGACAGTGTGATCACTCAACTAGATCCAGACATCCTGGCATGCGAAGTCAACTGGGCCTTAGGAAGCATCACTATGAATAAAGCTGGTGGAAGTGATGAAATTCCAGTTGAGCTATTTCAAAACCTAAAAGATGATGCTGTAAAAGTGCTGCACTCAATATGCCAGCAAATTCGGAAAACTCTGCAGTGGCCACAGGACTGGAAAAGGTCAGTTTTCATTCCAATCCCAAAGAAAGGCAATGCCAAAGAATGCTCAAACTACCACACAATTGCACTCATCTCACACTCTAGTAATGCTCAAAATTCTCCAAGCCAGGATTCAGCAATACATGAACTGTGAACTTCCAGATGTTCAAGCTGGTTTTAGAAAAGGCAGAGGAACCAGACATCAAATTGCCAACATCTGCTGGATCATTGAAAAAGCAAGAGAGTTCCAGAAAAACATCTATTTCTGCTTTATGGACTATGCCAAAGCCTTTGACTGTGTGGATCACAATAATCTCTGGGAAATTCTAAAAGAGATGGGAATACCAGAACACCTGACCTGCCTCTTGAGAAATCTGTATGCAGGTCAGGAAGCAACAGTTAGAACTGGACATGGAATAACAGACTGGTTCCAAATAGGAAAAGGAGTATGTCAAGGCTGTATATTGTCACCCTGCCTATTTAACTTATATGCAGAGTACATCATGAGAAATGCTGGGCTGGAAGAAGCATAAGCTGGAGTCATGTTTGCCGGGAGAAATATCAATAACCTCAGATATGCAGATGACACCACCCTTCTGGCAGAAAGTGAAGAAGAACTAAAGAGCCTCTTGAAGACAGTGAAAGAGGAGAGTAAAAATATTGGCTTAAAGCTCAACATTCAGAAAACTAAGATCATGGCATCTGGTCCCATCACTTCATGGCAAATAGATGGAGAAACAGTGGAAACAGTGGCAGACTTATTTTGGGGGGCTCCAAAATCACTGCTGATGGTGATTGCAGCCATGAAATTAAAAGATGCTTACTCCTTGGAAGAAAAGTTATGATCAACCTAGACAGCATGTTAAAATGCAGAGACATTACTTTGCCAACAAAGGTCCATCTAGTCAAGTCTATGGTTTTTCCAGTGGTCATGTATGGATGTCAGAGTTGGACTATAAAGAAAGCTGAGCGCCGAAGAATTGATGCTTTTGAATTGTAGTGTTGGAGAAGAGTCTTGAGAGTCCCTTGAACTGCAAGGAGATACAACCAGTCTATCCTAAATGAGATCCTTCCTGAATGTTCATTGAAAGGACTGACGTTGAAGCTGAATCTCCAATACTTTGGCCACCTGATGCAAAGAACTGACTCATTGGAAAAGACCCTGAAGCTGGGAAAGACTGAGGGCAGGAGGGGAAGGGGACAACAGAGGATGAGATGGTTAGATGGCATCACCAACTGAATGCACATGAATTTGGGTAAACTCTGGCAATTGATGATCGACAGGGAGGCCTAGTGTGTTGCCGTCCATGGGATTGCAGAGTTGGAAATGACTGAGCGACTGAATTGAACTGAAGAAAAAGTATACATATACCATTATTGTTTCAGGAATATAACAATGAAAACAGATAAACTAACCTGTATAATTTAACTCAGCTTAGTGTTTAATCTTTGATTACATAGGTAATTTCCAGGATGTTGTAAAATTCAGTTGCTTGATCTAGGGACTGTATTTATGACTGTATTAAGTGAATAAACCTGGACGAGGAAATGGCAACAGACTCCAGTATTCTTGCCTGGAGTATCCTCATGGAGAGAGGAGCCTGGTTGGCTACAGTCCGTGGGGTCACAAAGAGTCAGACACGACTGAGTGCCTGAATATACTTCAAGCTGTATGAAAACTGTATGTTAATTTCAACATTGCATTTCACCAAAAATGGCATAATTGTAAAGATGGAAATTTAAGCATTTTAAGTGATGAGTTACAGAAAATTTTAAGAAAATGTTGAAATCACTTAAAAAAGAACAAGAGGGACTTGTCTATAAGTGACCTGTTTATAGAGTTACATACATCTATGTAAATGATAGATGGATTCATAGATAAATGGACAAATGGTTACATAGAGGGAAAGACTGATGTAGAGAGGGGGACAGAAAGATACACATACACTGGGTCATGAGTTACGATGTATTTCTTAGTGCTGAGTATGTGGAGTTCAGTAAAAAAAAAAATTCTATATAATCTTCATTTAAATTATTCATCTTTAACCTTTATATTTTCTTTCTATTTCTTGCTTTGGATTTTGTTTGCACTTGGCTTTCTTATACTTGATGTGGTATGTTAGATTATTGATATCAGATATATTATTTGTTCTTCACATAGGCATTTATGGCTATACATTTTCACTAAGCAGACGCTTTATCGGCACCCTATAAATTTTTGTAATTTTAAAATGAAATGTTCACAACTATGTTACTATGTAAAACAAAGTGAATGAAAAGTATCTACATTAAATAAAACATTAATCATATTTAATTAAATTATTGACTCATTATTATAAGTTCAAAAAAGGAAAAATATTCAAAATGACAACAAACAAGGAAGATAAGTAAATTAAAAATATACCAGTCAGATATTTTTCATGAGATTGCTGGATATATAAAAAGAGAGAAATGACAAAAGTAAATTCACACGCACACAAAGACACAATCAATTTCACACCGTTTCTAACATTTTTAAAACAAGTACATAGAGGTTGGCTAAAATATAAGTTTGTAACTTATTATTTAAGTCTCAATATGAGACCAAAAAATAAAGTATCTCTGTATTTTATCTAAAAGAAGCAATCTGATACAGTTTATCCCAACTTAAAAACTTTTAAAATGAGCCCAGTCTTCTGAGTTTTTAGAGTAAATAAAATGATTTCTCAGGACATTAGTTCTGTGATTGAAATTCTTATATCTCTACAGGAAGTGGATTTTCCTACCAAAAGTTCAAGTGATAAATAATTTTTAATAACTGGTAGCTTAGCATTTTTGACCCTTGTGTTTCTAAAATAGTTTTTCATTTTCCCTGAAGGAAGCATCATATTGTTGCTTTTTTACCCATCAAAATACCATCCTGTTTCCTCTTTTCAGTATTATGTAAGTGTCTGGAGAGGCTTATGAGATATTTTAGAAGTTAATGATTGCATATTTCCTTCCATAATTTTTTTTTTGTCAACAATGGACATATAATTATCATATATTCTAGGATATGTTATTTCAAGTCACAGGTCAAAAACAAGATTATTATTCATTCAATAAAGTGAGTTAAGCACATAACGTATCAAAGAGATATAAAAACACCTTCTTTTGGCTTTTCGGGGCTCTCATCCGTCCTTTTTTCAATTCATCTGGGTTGAAGAAGAAAGTTTTCTCTTTAGTAAATTTGGGGTTAAGAACTTTGAACTTTTTTCTCCCACTCTTTTGAATAAGTTGAGATGCACAGAATAAGTACAGTGATCTCTCCTAAATTTGATGGTAAAGGCAATTCTTTATCCAGTGAGTGAAACAGGAAGTGTTCCACTGTGACCTGACAATGAGGGTGAGAGTCCAATATGGGATTCCATACTAGATACCTCCCTTCTTGTCCTGCACCTAAGCCATAGTCTCAGAATTTATCAGTGATGAAACTGGTATTTTGGGTTCCATTGACTGATTCTTTTGGCTATACCCAATTAATTTAGAACTGGGTTGGGGAAGAGAGCTATAATATATTGGGAATATTTTCATAGCCTCATCTGTTAAATTGATTTGAAATCTAAGAAATAGTAAACTGAAGATGCAATTATAATTAACAGAACAATCTTTTGGAACAACCAATTAAGTGACTGTATTTATTTTTTGAGTAGCACAAGAGACTTAAAATTTTTTTAATTGAAGTTAGTTGATGTGCAGTGTTATAGAAATTACAAATGTATAATATAGCAATTCACAATTTTTAAAGATTATATTCCATTTACAGTTATAACATATTTCCTATGTGACTTTAAACTTTACTGTGTGGTTGTTGATTCATTGGTTTTAATTTGGTTTGTTCCACGTCCATAGTTTACAATGACTGATTTATGTCTGGCCAGATGTAGTCTAGGTATGTGGCGTTAGCCTTTGACCATGTGTGATTATGATCTTGGTAATCACTATAGTGTATTGTGTTTTTACCCATGGCTGTCTTTTTTTTTTTTATACAGGCACAGCAGCAGGTGCCAGCTTTAGCTGGCCTACAATGCCCCCAATAAAGTTGTAGACAGTATGTTTCTTGGCTCTTACAGCTTGACATTGAACTACACATGCAGTTTAGCTTAGTGTTGCAGGCAAGACAGGTATGATTGGATCATGTTTGGCATTGGTGGGCAGAAAACGATCTCCTTGCTTTCTCTGTTTTCCCTCCTCTAGAAGGGGAAGAAACAAATCTGATCTGTGATTTTGATTAAACCAAAAAATAAAAACAGGCTGAGCAACTGAATAGTCTTAACTCAAATTCTGTTCCCTCTGATTGCTCTCCAGGTGTACTCAGTCTGTTAGTCTCCCCTGTTGAAAGAGAATGGTGGTTGTTCAGTGACATCTGTGGCAGAATGAATCCAATGTTAGAATTCTATATTAGGTATAGCATTGTTTTCCCATATCTAAGGCTCCCTAGAATCTGCTCTACCAGTGAAAACGCTGTTATGTTTATATTTATATGTCCGACACTTGTCTTTGTTTTATAACTTAAGATTGCAAGAAAGAGACTGATTTTATGAAAGACAATATGAAAATAGAAATATTTAGTATTTTTTTCCTTTAGCAGCTTTTAATTGTTTGAAGCTTTCCTTTCTATACTGTTAGCAATTTTCAGAAAAGAAATGCTGATTTTAAATGATACCAACAGACATGTATTAGAATTGACAGCTAGTATTTAATGGCAATGCTTAAAAGTTTGGTAGATATCATTTATTTGGATTCAGTTTGCTCATTCTTTTAAATTAATGCATGTAGCTGATTTAATGAATAACTTTCTTTTCTTTTTCTTTTTTTTTGGCAGTACACTGCCAGAGACACTTTATGTCTGTGCTATATATCATTATGTGCCAAGTAGCACTATTTTGTACAGTTGTTGTCAGGTTTTTAGATAATATATAATATATAAAGCACTTCATGTTTTTCAAACCCACAGACTGTTATTTTTCCTGTTTTATTCTTATCATTATTTTCTGTTGCTTTTGAGAAAAGCAAATACATAGCAAAAAATATACATCAATGAATAAATAAAAGAATGAACCTGGGCTCTTAGAAGCACAAAAGATATTCACTGCAGGGGAGAGGCAAGAACATGGAGATGTGACTATTACCTAACGTGACTCTGTACACATGACAGAATGAAAGAACAAAAATATTTCACAACCTCTTAGAGATATGGCCCAGAAATTTAGCTTCAATTTATTTTTGACAATTTCAGTGTTTAATTTCTTTCTTTTCTTCTACTTTCTATTCAAAATGTAGTATAAGCATAACAGATATAAAACAAATACAGGAGAGTGGTGTGGCAGGAAGAGTTAATTTTGTATATCTGATTTAACATGCTGGGTCTCTTTAATTTATTGCCTATATGACATAGCAAGCCATATCAGATCTCATATATGTTATATATTCCGAATGCATCTCTCCATATGAATATATAATATATGTGTATCATTTATATTTCAATTAATACTCTAATGGCTACTGTGTCTTTCACAAAAGAAAAGGAAGATGAAGAAGATATGTGTGTGTGCATGTGAGAGAGAGAGAGAGAATGTGTGTGTGTGAGTGTATGTGTTTGCAGAGTGTTAATCACTTTAGGGCCAGTAATCCTTTACAACATATGAAGTTAGTTTTTCTAAAGCTGTATGATTCGTACTCATATTACTTATATATACATATTACTACTCATATAATTTATACAATATTGTATTTATCGGAATTCAAAAATTTCTTTATATTCTTATTGATATTTCACTCAATATTTTAATATATATTCGTTATTATTATTACACAGTTAAAATGTAGTTTTAAGGTATGTATAGTACTAGTACTAGTCTTGAAAGTTCAAAATTTTATTCATGAATTATAACATTCATTCTGTTATTTATTCGTAGTGAGAAAATAGTAGGAGATTCAGAGAAAGTAAAATCTGCCCAGGCATTTGTCAATCTATAATAACAAACATATGAAGCCAGTTGCAATCTTAATAGGAAATATTTCTCCCACAGCCACTGCAGCTCAAAGTGCTATAACATCTCACCATCTTTTTTCCCTTTGAGGAATACTAACTCACTGAGAAATTTTGTTGTCTACAATTACAAAATGTGACAAACACCAATTTTTGAAATTAGAAGAATGAAATATCCCAAGCATCACTGGAGAACTAAAGTAACTTAGAAAAGGAGAAGTTGTCTTGATTTACAACCCAGGAACAGAGCTCCAGATACAGGATTTCTGGACTCAGAATCCCAAATCAGTCTTCACATTACAAGAAAATAGATTCTGAGTTGACGTTTCAGTAGAGACTTGAACTTGTTCTCACGTTTATATATAATCCTGCTTTTCCTCTGAACCATATTAAAACACTGCTATTAAGTTACTCAAAAACAACTGCTTCCCAAAATACTATACCATATACTATATATATCGTATATTACAAATATCATATAATATCACTTATATATAATTGGAATTTAACAAAAATGATAGAAATGAACTTGCTTACAAAACAGAAATAAACTCACAGATCTTGAAATCAAACTTATGATTACCAAGGGGCAATGTAGGGGGAAATATAAATTGGGAGACTGGGATTGACATATACACACTAACATAAATTAAAAAAAACTATATATATATGTATATATATAACTGCATCACTTTGCTGTACCCCTGAAACTAACACAACACTGTATAACAACTATACTCCAATACTTTTTTAAAAGAAGCATAAGGAAAATATCATAATCCAATTACTGATATTCATAGATATAAATTTCCTAAAAGCAGCCAGAGAAAGAATGATTGAAATGTGTGGAAAGTTAATGTTGCATTTAGAAGAAAATGTATAGCATTATTAATAAATACTTACTACTATATGCACAATAGACAACCAACAAGGACTTACTGTATAGCACAGGGAACTATAGTCAATGTTTTAATAACCTACAAGGGAAAAGAATCTGAAAAAGAGTCTATCAATAGATAGGTACATGATAAATATATTATTCTAATTCAAAAACACGGCTTATCCCTTTATGTGTTTGTGTCATCTTCAAATTTTTCATTAGCGTTGGACTATACTACCCAACACAATCTACAGGTTCAATGCAATCCCTATCAAATTACTGCACTTTTTGCAGATCTGAAACAAAAATCTTAAAAGCTATATGGAAACAGAAAAGATCCCAAAGAGCCAAAGCAATCTTGAGAAAGAAAAATGGAGCTGGAGGAATCAGGCTCCTTGATTTCACAATGTACTATAAAGCTAGTCAAAATGATAATCAAAACAGTATGGTACTAACACAACAACAGGCTTACAGATCAATGGAACAGCATAGAAAGTCCAGAGTAAAGCCTGTGCACCTACAGTCAATTAATCTATGACAAAGGAGGTGAGAATGTACAAGGGAAAAAAGAGTCTTTTCAATAGTAGTGCTGAGAAAACTGGATATCTACATATAAAAAAATGAAATTAGAATACTCCCTAACACTATATACAAAAATAAATTCAAAGTGAATTAAATACCTAAATGTAAGACCAGACTCTATAAAACTCTTAAAGGAAAACATAAGCAAAACACTCTTCAACATAAATCATAGCAAAATCTTTTGGGATTCACATGCTACAGTAATAAAAATAAAAACAAAAATAAACAAATGTGACCTAATTAAACTTAAAAGCTTTGTACAGCAAAGGAAACCATATACAAAATGAAAAGACAACACTCAGAATGCAAGAAAATATTTGCAAATGATGTGACCAAAGGATTAATCTCCAAAATATACAAACAGCTCACTATCAAAAGAACAAACAACCTGATCAAATAATGGGCAGAAGATCTGAATAGACATTTCTCCAAAGAAAACATACAGATGGCCAAGAGGCACATAAAAAATGCTCAACTTGTCTAATTATTAGAGAAATGCAAATCAAAACTACAAAGAGGTATCATCTCATGGCCAGAATGGCCACCATCAAAAAGTCTACAAACAAAAATACTGGAGAGAATGTGGAGAAAAGGGAATACTTCTACACTTAGTGGGAATGTAAACTGGTACAACCGCTATGGAGAACAGTATGAAGGTTCCTTAAACTAAATGTAAAACTATTTTATGATCCTCCTGGAGATGGTGAAGGACAGGGAAGTCTAGCATGCTGCAGTCCATGGAGTCGCAAAGAGTGGGACACGACTGAGCAACTGAACAACGATCCTGAAATCCCACCCCTGGGCATATATCAAGAGAAACCACACTTTGAAAAGAAATATATACCCCGATGTTTACTGTTGCACTATTTACAATGGCAAGATATGGAAGCAACGTAAACATCCATCAACAGAGGAATGGATACATAAGTGGTATATATATAGACACACCAGAATATTACTCAGCCATAAAAGAGAACAAAATGATGCCATTTGCAGCAACATGACATACCTAGAGATTATTATACAAGTGAAGTCAGACAGATAAAGACAAATATTGAGATAACACTTATATGTGGAATCTAAAAAAATAATACAAATGAACTTATTCATAAGATAGAAATAGATTCACAGACTTAGGAAACACACTTACGGTTAGCAAAGAGGAAAAGTGGGAAGGGAGGGACGAATTAGGAGACTGGGATTAACATATACACACTACTATATATAAAATAGATAATCTACAAGGCCTATTGTAGAGCACAGGGAGCTTTACTCAGTACTAACCTATATGGGAAAATAATCTGAAAAAGAATAGACACGTGATTGCACAATTGAATCACATTGTTATACACTCAAAACTAACACAGCACTGTAAATCAACTACACTTCAATAATAAAAGGAAAGATAGATAAAGTCAGTCCTAACCTTCTACTTCTTAATCTTCTACTTCAATGCATTAAAAACTATTAAAAATTAAGTTTAGGAAAATAAAAAAATAAAATATCAATGAAAAGTAAATAAATAAAAAAATTTGACCACAAAACTAATACCCATTAATGATGAAAATACTCAGCAAGCTAAGAATTAAAAGGAATATCCTCAAGTTGGTGTACCTACAATTAATGTAATTTCTACTGGTGAAAGATGAACTGTCCCTCCACTAAGATTAGTAACAAGCAAATAATGATTTTTGTTAATGTTTCTATTTAATACTGTACATAATTGCCTAACCATTATAATAAGAGAAGAAAAAGAAATAAAAAGCTATAGATTTGAAAGAAAGAAATTAAACTGTTTGTAGAGGATGTTATCTTTTATGTAGAGACATAAAGAATTCAACTATTATTATAAAAACTAATAAATAAATGTAGTAAGGTAGAAGTTTAATAAGCCAGTAAAAAATGAGTTTTATATATCCATAATATGTGAAATTGAAATAAAATATTTGCAAATGAATCAAAAACATGAAACACTCAGATACATTTAAAATGTGGCAAAGTTGTGTACATAAAAATTATATAACATTGTAAGGTCATTAAAGAGAATCTAAATGAAAAAATATATGATACAGAGCAGAAGATCCAAAAATATTAAAATATCAGTTATCAACAAATAATTCTATAAGATCATTATAATTTCAATCAAATTCCAGGAAACTCTTTTGTAAGGATTAGTAAACTGATGCTACAATGTATATGGATTATGCAAACTAATTATAATAGCCAAACCCCTTTGAAAATAAAGATCAAGTTTAGAGGGCTTACATCTAATTTTAAGACACATAAAACTATAAAGATATAATTATACATCAAAAATGACAGAGTAGAGAGTTCAGAAATAGACACACACATACAAGTTTAACTGATTTTTAAATGCAATATGTAATGTGGTTAAATCATGAAATTCTTTTTTCGCTTTGGTACTATTGGAGGCCCCTGTGGAAAATGAACCTGAGCCAATCCCTGGCCTTACATAACATACAAAGTTTATCTCTAAGCAGATCATAGAATCAATAAAAATTGGAAATATAAAACTTCTAAAATATAGGAAAAATATCTTTCAATTCAACAGTTTGCCAATTTTTTTTTTTTTAGGATACATAAAACTTTAACCATGAAAAGACAAAATGTAAATAGTTTTACTCTTCAAAAGATACCAGAAAGAAAATGGAAAGATAAGCCAGAGACTGGAGAAAATACTTGCTAAACATAAATCGAACAAAAGACTTGTATGTCGAGCAGAGTTTTTAAAAAAAGGAATACCACTTTGAGAATTTTGTCTTCGTTACCAAAAATTTCATTTCAATCCGAGAAATCAGAATTTGCATTCAAACTACTTCTCTCATATTTCCAAGCATATATACACAAGTGCCTGTATGAAGAACCCTTGAGAAACTTGTATTTCTGTGGCATTTCTATATAAAGTGATTTGAGCTCTAACCTTGTAAAAGATGGCTAATATGGTTTGGTTACAAGCGAATCTAAATAATAGTTACTCCAATTAAAGTTTCCTGAAATATGAATGCCAGTGACTTCAGTAAGAATCTCCCTTTATTCTGAGAAATGCATTCAGAAGACTAGCAACATTTTTACTTGTACATGTTACACAACATTTACTGTGTCTTGAAAATTTTCAGTCTTAAAATTCTTACTGGTGCAGTTTTATTTGGCATTTATCCATGTCTTCTAAATAATATAGTAATTCAATTATCAATCCCTTTCCATGTATGTAATAGTCTAATGATTACCGAAATTTTTCCATATAAAGAATAACAAAGTGAATATTACATTATCATTCATTAGTATTAGAAGAATAACTTAAAAAAATTAGATAATTCTCCAAATTTCCTTTGATTAGAAACAAGTTAAATTTAAAAGTTACACTGTATATAGGAATTGGTACATTTCAACTCTCAGGTAAGAAACATTTTGACAAGAGATAAACTGTAGTAAGATCAGAATGTGTCAAGCAGTATAAAAATTTTAAATGCTCTGACACATAAAAGAAACAAATTAACTTCTGATTGAATAGAAAATTACGGCATTTTTTTTCCCCAGGGAAGGGAGTGTTTTCAAAGGGACAATGAGATGTTTTCTGCCAGAGTTAATAAGCATGGACAAAAGCAGAAGATAGGATGAATAAAAATACAGAGGTTTTTGGCTGCAAATACAAGCTACATGTGGTGGTGGTGGTTTAGTCGCTAAGTTGTGTGCGACTCTTGCGATCCCATGGACTGTAGCCTGCCAAGCTCCTTTGTCCATGGGATTCTCCAGGCAAGAATACTGGAGTGGGTTGCCATTTCCTTCTCCAAGGGATCTTCCCAACCCAGGGATCCAACCTGGGTCTCCTGCACTGCAGGCAGACTCTTTACCGACTGAGCTACAAGGGAAGATAAAACAAAAGCTAGAGAGGAAAGTTCAGTTAGATCTTCAAGTCGAATTCTATGGTTAGTTGCTCGTAATAAATTCTGTATACCAAGAGAAATATTTCAGGTTTCTTAGCCGAGAGGAGTGTTTCAGAAAAAAAAAAAATTATGGAAATGTATTTGCCAGTACTCAATAAAATATTGAAAGTTAGAAACAATGGTTTCTAAGAAATTGCACTATAACAGATGGAATGGGTAAAGACTAAAGTAGAGCAAGGCAATGGATATAGAAATGAGAAGCCAATAGTAAGTAAATTGATGATAAATTTTGACTATGAATATGAGGAAGAAAGAGAGTGAATCTTTAAAGATTTTTTAAGATTTCCAACCTGTATGATCAGCAATAGAAGATGAATTTACATAATTATGGAAACAAGCCTCAAAATTTTATTTGGGTTTTGGAAAGATTGTGAATGAATTTTCAATGTGTTTAGCTTGTGAAAAGAGAATTACAATTATTTTAGCCAACTAATTATAAGAGTATAAGATCTTTCAGTTAATTAAGTGTAAAATCTTTTAGCCGATTAAAAGCTGGGTACTTTGACAGAAAATAGACAATTAAAAAGATTAGTTTTTAATCTAAGAATGACTAAGAATTAATTAACATATAAAAACTTTATTGCATTATTCAATAAAAATGCAAATGACATGATTTTGCCTATAATATTTGCCTATATAAAAATGGTAATCACTAATTCTAAAGAGAATACTGTGCAATTATTCTCTGCAAAAAATTGGGAGGTCAGTCGGTGCCTAGTTATGGGACCTTGACATGTGTCTGATTCATATGCAGTGGATCTTCTGCTAATATGGAAAAACCCTCATTCTCTCAGTTGCTTCCTGGGTGGCTCAGACAATAAGGAACCTGCTTGCAATGCAGGAGAGTGAGGTTCGATCCCTGGGTCGGGAAGATCCCTTGGAGAAAGGCAATGGCTACACAGTATTCTTGCCTGGAGAATTCCATGAACAGAGGAGCCTAGTGGGCTACTGTCCATGGGATCAAAAATGTCAGATATGGCTAACATTTTTTTATTTAAAAAAAAAAAAGGAACTACCTTTTCCATGGCTACACCTCATCTCAGGGAGCAGCTAGTATGTAACAATTTGTTAAGGCATCCCTGTTCTTTGTCTTATTTGTAAATGGCCATCCTAGTTTCAGAGACCACTTAAGACTGGCTGAAGACTGTATCACAGATCTCAGCCTCTCCCCCTGTACAGCCCTACTGTTAGGCATCTACAAAATGAATAACCTTCACACAAGTCTCCATTTCAGAGTCTGATTCCAAGGGAAATCTGACCTACAAAAATTGGTCAAAGAAATCATCCTAGGAATCAGATTCTAAAGTGGGATTTGTGATCTGGATCACCTTTAGTTTTGCTGACACTTTTGTCCCTATGACTGGTTGTGACTGAAGTAATTTTGGCTTATTTTAAACAGGATTGATGGCATCACTGACTCGATGGGCATGGGTTTGGGTAGGCTCCGGGAGCTGGTGATGGACAGGGAGGCCTGGCGTGCTGCGATTCATGGGGTCTCAAAGAGTCGGACATGACTGAGCGACTGAATTGAACTGCAAACAGGATTAACTGTGTCTATCATATCCATATTTAATTCACAAGTCTTGCCTCTACAGAAAAAAAAAAATACTGAAAGATGAGAGAGGAACACAAAGTCAATCAGCAGTAGCATCAACTGTAGACATTATGCCAGATGTGGTATGGTGTCTATGCTGGAACAAATTTACATGGTCTCAGTAACAAGGTATCTATATGGATACTGATATTGTTAAATCGCTAGTTTCTAACCACTATGAAGACACAGTACAAGTTACTGCAGTCACACGGGGAAGGCGACAGTACACACCGAGGTCCTGTCCAGCGGCTTTGTTCACTCTTGAACATCTGTCATAATATTATCTGAAGGGATCCAAAATTTCTGAATCTTCAACAGAAAACCTCATTGATATTTGTTGAGAAATAAATATCTTGAAAAATATAAACTACCAAAATTTAGTAAGTATAATTTTACATATCCCTGTGTGTGTTAAAAGAATTCAACATCTATTAAAATAAAATCTTTCTAACAAGAAGACATCAGGCCTAGATGGTATTATTAAACACTTAAGGACAAGTCATACGAATCTCACAAAATCTTTTAGAAAACAGAGGGGGAATAAATTATTCTTAATTCATTTTAAGAGGTATAACTCCAATACCAATAGACTGTTCATTGGTTTGTTTGTTTTGGGGGGGGCTTTTATTTTATTTTTGGGAGGTATGGGTTTCTTTGATGGGGGAAACCCTATTCTTCCACCAAAGACACTTTCTGTGCACTCATTTGCTTTGGATGGTTCATCAGGACAAATGATATTTATAATATTACTTTATTTTCCATAATATAAATAAACAGCCTAGTTTTTTAAAAAATCTGACCTTATTTATTTCAAGTATTTCTGCTGCTGCTGCTGCTGCTAAGTCGCTTCAGTCGTGTCCGACTCTGTGCTACCCCATAGACAGCAGCCCACCAGACTCCCCCATCCCTGGGATTCTCCAGGCAAGAACACTGGAGTGGGTTGCCATTTCCTTCTCCAATGAATGAAAGGGAAAAGTGAAAGTGAAGTCGCTCAGTTGTGTTTGACTCTTCATGACCCCATGGACTGCTGCCTACCAGGCTCCTCCGTCCATGGGATTTTCCAGGCAAGAGTACTGGAGTGGGGTGCCATTGCCTTCTCCGCAAGTATTTCTAGGTCATTGGGAATACAAATATGAACATGACCAAAGTCGATTTAATTAATAATTGAACTAGACCAAAATTTTACATGCTATTGTAAGGATAAATGGGCTTCCCTGATGGCTCAGATGGTAAAGAATATCCCTACAATGCAGGAGAACCAGATTTGATACCTGGGTTGGGAAGGTACCTTGGAGAAGAAAATGGCAACCCGCTCCAGTATTCTTCCTTGGAGAATCCCATGGACAGAGGAGCTTGACAGGCTATAGTCCATACAGTTGAAAGAGTCAGATAAGACTGAGCAACTAACACTTTCCACTATAAGGATAAATAAACTAAAAAATACATGCCTAGCTAGGAAGTTTTAACACAAAGGAATTACTAAAAATGTGTAAGTTTTGCTGACATTATTCATTTGGAGACAATCATATGATATAGAAAAATATAATCAGCAATGCCTTAAAAAAGAAAAATGTTATGATTCTCATGTAAATATTATCTCATTTAAAATAAAAATAGTGATTGTGGTGGTTATTTTTTTCATTGCTCCCTCAAGTTTATTTTAGGCTTAGAATTCTCCATGATTAATCTATTCAATGATATTTTAAACTTAAAAATGCTCACATGAATAAAATTTTTGAAGCTTAGTTCCTTCCTGAAGTCTATCAGAACATTTCAGTGTGATAAAGTGTCAGATATTAGTGTCAATCAATAGTTCATTCTCTCACAAGTAGGTAGAACCATTAAAGTAATTTAAGATCAAACAGTGCCCTGATAAACAGGCAATCAGAATCAGTACAGCTTAAATCAATAAAGGAATAGAAGTTATTGATATTTAGCCTGGAGAAGAAAAGACTTGACAGAAAACATGATAGCTACAATTCATTATTTTACAGTGTAATAAGAGAAACCAAATATGGTAATTTGAGGTAAATTAAAAAGTTTAGGAAGAAGAATGATCTAATCTCAAATTATTGGTTAAATTTTGAACAACTGCAGCTGACCAACAAAATAGAACAGCCTCTACTGCAAACCATTAAACTCTCTGTTATCATCGCCTGTCATGTTGTTACAGTGGGGATTCCAACAACGGACAAACAATAAGCATGAAGGCCTCCTGTACTTGACTACAGAGTTTTCAAGCCTAAGCCTTCATTCATCTATGTAGTATACCCATTGCATTGTGCCTTGTGCTATTTGAGGCATTTTGCCCTTTAACTCATTTTCTACTTTTTCCAAAAGGACTCGCTATATATACTTGTGTTAAGAAAAGCCCACTTCTGATCTGACTGTGACACTGTTTCTAATGAATCTTTCTGAGAGGTATTTTACCTATTGGCCTCAATCTGCTTGGGGGGGGGGTGGTGGGGAGAAGGAGAGATCAGCATATTTCCTTTTTCCTCTAACTATGCAAAGTACTTTATTTTGTTCAACTACTCACTCTCATCTTCATCAGTTTCCTTTCTTTCAGCTCTTCTATATTTTATTTGACCTCTCAAAATTTCACATTTAATGTCCTTCTCAACTTCTTTAACTAACTTTAGCATTTCTTTCTCAAACATATTTCTTGTCTATAGTTAATATCCTGAAATCAAACACCACTTTATTTTTTATCCTGCGTCTAAAAGTTTTAGAAGACCTGATTGATTCCAGTGAGTAGGTGGCAATGCCTAGTATAATTATTCATTAACACTGTGACACACCACAGGGTATTGTGAATCACCTGCGAATAGTTTCACTGATAACCTAAGTATACTTGTATCTAGAAAACAGCTATCTTAATAATGAATTTAGTTTTCATCATTTGTTGACAAAATCTAAATGTCAGTCTCACTATTAAGATATTGCTGCAGTCCATCATTCAGATTCTAATTTCACAACCTTCCTGTAATGATTTCAGGCGTTATGTGAGTGTTCATTTCCTTTTTTACAGTGTTATTGAGCTGAAAAATTGACATACAATACTGTGTAAGTGTAAGCTTTTTACAGCCATTGATGGACATTATACACACTGTGAATTGGTTACCACAATGCATGACATCCGATCATTTCATATATTCTAAACTTTTTTTCTTTGTGATGAGATCTTTTTAGGATATACTTTGTACATAATTCAATACCTATTACAGCCAGTGTTAGTTCTATAGTCATTCCCTCGGTGGCCCTCAATTGGCTAAAGAACTCCACCTGCAATGCTCAGACGAGACCTAGGTTCAATCCCCTGGGTCGATGCGATCCTCCTGCGAAAGAAAATGGCAACCCAGACTCCAGTCATTCTTGCATCACGAAAACCTTGGACAGATAGCCTGACAGGCTGAATTTCCATGACATCACAGAGTTGGACAGGACTTAGTGACTAACCCAGGAGAAGGCAATGGCACCCCACTCCAGTACTCTTGCCTGGAAAATCCCATGGACAGAGGAGCCTGGTAGGCTACAGTCCATGGGGTTCGCTAAGAGTCGGACACGACTGAGCAACTTCACTTTCACTTTTCCCTTTCATGCACTGGAGAAGGAAATGGCAACCCACTCCAGTATTCTTGCCTGGAGAATCCTAGGGACAGCGGAGCCTGGTGGGCTGCCGTCTATGGGGTCGCACAGAGTCGGACACGACTGAAGCGACTTAGCAGCAGCAGCAGCAGTAAGTGACTAAACCACCATCTGTGTTAATTACAAGCCATCATAGTCTTTCATTATATACCAAGTACAACTATATCTTATAATGAAGTTTGTACCTTTTGGGAACAAATTTCTCATTAATTCTTCCCACCCAAGTCCCATGATCCTCTGGTGACCAGCAATCTGATCTCTTTGTCTGCTAAGTTTAGTTATTTTTAGATTTCCACAAGTAAGATTCCAATACAAGTACTTGTTTGGCCTCTGTTAGCCCGACTTCCTTCACTTAGGCTCTTAACTTCCTGACGTTCCATTCCACAACTGCTGGCAAATGGCAGGACGTCCTTATGCTTTATTTTATGCATAAATCTTTCGATTTATTGCTCTGTGTGTGTTTGTATATGTGTCTAACATCTAACTTTCTCCACTTATATCTCCTCTCACATGAACACTTAAATTAGTTCTTACTTGTTTCAGAGACTATATAATAATGCCTACCAAGAATATGGGAGTGACAGATACATCTTTGACATAGTGATTTAATGTTTCCCATCAGTTATATACAACATTAAAAATGAATTGTTGAGTCATTATGTAGATTCTTTCTTTATTCTTCTGAGACAACCTCCATACATGTTTTTATAGTGGCATACACCATTTACATTCCTAAGCAACACTATGCACCCAGAGTTCACTTTTTCTCCACATTCTTGCCTTGCAGTTGCCTATCTTTTGTCTCTTTGATAGCCATTCAAATACAATGTGAGATGAACTACCTCATTGCAACTTTTTTGCATGTCCTTCCTGATTAATGATGTTGAGTATTCTTTTTTATGTATGTGGCGTGGGGTTGGCCATTTGTATGCCTTCTTTGGAAAAATATATATTCAAGTTCTCATGCTCATAATATTTGACAAGGGGGCCAAGAATACTCAATGGGAGAAAAGATTAGAATATACAATACATGATGCTGGGGAAGTAAGATGTTCACATACAAAAGAATGACAGACCTCTGTCTTACACAATCACAGAATGAACGTCGAATGGATTAAAGCCTCAATGTAAAACCTAACACCTTAAAATTCTAGACAAAAAACAACAGGAAAAGCTCTTTGACAGATTCATGACAGCTGTTTTTTTTGTCTTTATATTGACAGCAATAGCACGAATCAATAAAAAACAAAAAATAAACAAATGTGACTACATCAAACTAAAAAGTTTCTGCACAGCAAATGAAACCATCAACAATAATATGATAGGCGAACATACAGAAATGAGAGAAAATTTTGTAAATCAAGTATTGCATAAGAAGGTCAAAATACATAAGGAACACATATGTCCTCAATGCAAAGTGACCAAAATCAGATGTTAAATGCTATTCCTTTCGATGCCTGATTGATAGTAAAGAGAATCACTAAGCTTCATACGAGAACCCCAGCAATCAGCCTACAAAAAACAAAATATGCCTGATTCTGCTATATCCATTCTTGTTCTATCTTTTACCCATTTTATGCTTTTAGGCTGTAGTAAATATTTTTCTGAGAAACTGATTTAAGTAATAAATACTTGAATCTTCCTTGTTTCACTGTATCGTTTCTTCTTTCCATTTAATTTATATCTTGTTAAATGTTGCTCATGGCAATTTCTATGGGTAGTCCTAATTCGCTCACTCATTCTTTCATTCTCATCAGTGACCCTAATTTTGTTTATAATCTTTCTTAAATGGTAAAGCTTTGATAATTATATCTTTTGGAGATGAGTACAAGTCAAATGTTTTTGAGATAAGTATCTTTTTGAAAAGATCAATATATGCTTTGGAATTACATCAAATGAACTGCTTCTCAAAATTAAGCGAAAAAACAAAACACCTAGAGGGCTTATCACAAACGACGTTTCCAGGTAAACTCCAAACCTCTTGCTTCTAGAGGAAATGAGGGAAGGTGCGTGGTGGTTTGGGTGTTAAGTCTCCTTAAATTATAGTCCAATTCTTTGTGACCGGCGACTGCATCAAAGCCAGACTTTCCCTCTGTCCATGGGATTTCCCAGGCAAGAATACTGGAGTGGGTTGCCATTCTCTTCTCCAGGGGATCTTTCTCAACCAGGGATCAAACCTGCATTCTCCTGCATTGGCAGGCAGATTCTTTACCACTGAGCCACCAGGGAAAGCCCACGTTATACTTTTTGAGAATACATTATTCTACTTCACTGTTACTTGAAGGACTGAATGTCTTGAAGCTGAAACTCCAATTTCATTAGGCCACCTGATGTGAAGAGCTGACTCATTGGAAAAGATCTCGTTGCCTGGAAAAGATTGAGAGGGAGGAGGAGAAGGCCCAATCGGCACACACAGAGGATGAGATGGCTGGATGGCTCAATCATCGATCGATGGCCATGGGTTTGTGGGTAAAATTCTGGAGATTGTGGTGTGGACAGAGAGGGCCCTGGCGTGCTGCTGTTCAGGGGTCGCAAAGAGTCGGACACGACTAAGCGACTGAACTGAACTGTAGCTCATATATTCAACATTAGATTCCTCACTGTCACTGAACATTTACATCTCATATGACAGCACGAGACAGTTTGTTCTTGTCATGGAATCATTTTAATTTAGTAACTTTCCACTCAGCCCTGTGATTTATCTTTTAAAAATACCTGAAATGTCTAATGTGCCTTCCTTCCCAATTTAGATTAAAAAAAAAAAAAAACTGACTGAACCATTTTTTCACAACTTCTTCAACCTCACACCTCTTGATAGCCTGTATCACGTCCTCCCAATTTTTATCTAATGCAATGCATGTACACGTTGGAAGAACTCTAATTCCTTAAGGTTAAAATATTGTGATATAAGGAAGCACTGGTCTATATACCAATTTGAATTGAGTGTAAACGGCATTTAAATCATATAGTGTTTTAAGTGATTTATATTTATGTTTGTACCAATTAGAATGCTCTGAAATTATCCTGCACAAATTTTATGTGCTGTTTAATTTCATGTTGGTCTCTAATTTATTTAGTATATAGATTGCCTATTTAAAGGTTTATGCTGATAATTCCTTGTGTTCAGAGCCTTCACCCACCCCACTACTGTCTTAGGACGATGTGAAATTTATCTTTTCTATGTATTTTGTTGTTTGTAGCAAAAAGAAAGCTTTTATTTAAATTTTGCAGAGTTCTCAGTACTTCATTTTTTGGCCCACATCTCCTGATGAAAATCACTTTGATTGACAGATATTCATATTTATATCCCGTTTGCATTTATACCTCTCACCTTTTTGTATCCTGGCAATGTTTACTACAGGGAGCTAAGTTCTATATCAGGAAATGAATTATAATCAACATCAGCTTAAACATGAGCTTGAATCTGCTACACAAACCAAACAAAAAAACTAATCCCTTACTTGTGTAGAGTTTAGAGCAGATATTAAAGTAGCCAAGTCTCCTGAAAAGATCATAAAGACCAATTGTATGTAATCCCTTAGCACACAGAGCAATGGTAGCATAATAAATTCTCAACACATCACAGTTAGCAATCATAGTGTAATAGCTTCTCCAAAAGCGTAAGTCACAGGGGGAAAAGTATTTCTTTAACAATTATGATGTTCATCCATTTAATCTACAAGTCTACTCTTCGTTATAAAGATAACGTCAGAAAGCAGAAGAAGATGTTTTGGCCATTAGCTTCATTTTGGGATGTGTTATGATTAACTGTGTTGGAATCCCTCCATTGCTGTTTGCATAAGGTTACAATTTGACTTCATGATTCTCTACATATTTTTTTTTCCCATGAGGGAATTGCAAAACTTAAATGCTACAAGATTTGTGTTTCCCTTAATTGTTTTGTTTTTCATGCTATATTTTCTGTGAACCTCCATACACTATATATATATCCCTTTTGAAAACACCTATTAAGTAAGTAAGTATTCGTCACTAGTCATGGTCTAATCTTGTCCAACTCATGGACTGTAGCCCATCAAACTCCTCTGTCCATGGGATTCTCCAGGCAAGAATACTGGAGTGGGCTGCCATTCCCTTCTCCAGGGGATCTTCCTGACCAGGAATCAAATCCCTGTATCCTTGCATTGCAGGCAAATTCTTTACCAGCTAATTCATTCAAGGAAAGCCCTATTAGAAAGCTGAATATATCAGTTCATATATGTATTTGCTTTTAGGGTAAAAACTCTATGCCCTAGCCTCCATTTGTGATTATGGAACCAATTTTGTAAGGAAAGGTAACAATAAATGTCGGTGTATAAATATATATGCCATGTATTATGCATGTATACATACACATTCGTTTATGTGTGTGTTATTCTCACATCACATGTTGAAAGATAGTACAACTTACTCTATTTAACAAGTTCAACATTCCTCTGGATTCTGGATATTGTATGTGCCTTGTTTATGCACGCATAGTCACTCAGTCGTGTCTGACTCTTTGTGACCCTTTGGACTGTAGTCCACCAGGTTCCTCTGTCCATGGACTTTTCCAGGCAAGAATACTGGAGTGGGTTGCCATTTCTCCTCCAGGGGATCATCCTGACCCAGGGATTGAGCCAACGTCTCCTGAGTCTCCTGTCCTAAACAACTAGTATGAATAATTTAAGGCTCAAAATATTCTATTACCTAACCAATTATTAAAATCAGGAACTGTTATTAAAATCAAGAAATTTAACACCAATGCAATACTATTATCTAATTTAAGTTATTGGTATAATTTCATTATAATTTCAATTTTCTTAGTATTGCCACTTATCAGTTTTTCCCCAAATGGATACAGTTAGTATCAAGCATGGCATTTTATCATGTTTATTTAGTCTGTTCTAAAGGAATTCTTTAATATTTTTTTTTAATCTCAAGCATTCTGTGATCTAAAGATAAGTTATTTTTGTAGAATGCCCCTCAATTAGGATTTATAGAATACTTCTTTAGGATTAGATTCAAGGTATGCATTTTGGTTATATTACTACAAATACGATATGTTCACCATGGTGCATATTAGAAGCCATGTAATATTTGATTATCCTAAAGTTCTGTGCTAAGTTGCTTTAGTCATGTCCGACTCTGTGTGACCCCATGGACTGCAGCCCGCCAGGCTCCTCTGTCTGTGGGATTCTCCAGGCAAGAACACTGGAATGGGGTGCCATGGCCTTCTCCAGGGGATCTTCCTGACCAAGGGATCGAATTCACATTGGCAGGCAGGTTCTTTCTAGCGTCACTTGGGAAGCCCATCCTAAAGTTAGTAATATTAATTTTGATCAGTTGGTTTAGGTGATGTCCACTGTATCTCTCCTGTGTAAAGTTTTTATTTTCTACATTGTCATTAATAAGTAATTTGTAGGGAGATACTTTTAAGACCCCATAAATATCTTATTTCTCTTCACTATAGTGAAGCATTTCCAAGTATTAATGATTTTATCAAGTATTAATGATTATATGGGGCTCAGTGATTACCAGGTGGCTCAGTAAGGAGTCACCTTGTAATGGCTCTGCTTGCCAATGCAGGAGACGTAACTTCAGTCCTGGGGTCTGGAAGATTCCCTGGAGAAGGGAATCACAACCCAGTTCAGTATTCTTGCCTGGAAAATCCCATGGACAGAGGAGGTCCAGGAGGTCACAGAGGCAGACACTACTGAGCAACTAAGCACACACACACAATGATTATATAATTACATCATTCTTTATAGATTTATTAGCTGATTTTTTTTGCAAGAAAGCACTTTTTTTTCTCTTTACCTTTTCTGTTCATTTGTTTATAACATTAATAGCTAATTAAATTTTATTAAGTGAATTATAATTAATTGCTACTACTATGTATTTTGATGTCCAAATTATCCTAGATGTGCCCACTGAAAGCCTCTTCAAGCCGGCCCATATTTCTTTTCCCTCTGTCTACATTGCTTTTTTGACTGTTTCCCTCATTTCTAGCACCCTGAGGTATTACAAGTTCATCTTAGTTTTTCTCAGCCTAAGTTTATTAGGAAAAAGAGTTTCCTCTAATGATCCTTGGATTCTTTCAGTGGAAAATGCTATTTATGAGTTAAAATATGGGACCAAGGCAAGAATGTCTACTTTCACCCCCTCCCCAATCAATATTGTACTGGAAGTCCTAGCTAATATAACAAGAAAAGAACAAAAGAGGTATACAGATTGAGAAGGAAGAAATAAAACTGTATTGGTTTGCAAAGTACATGACTGTCTTTGTAAAAATCCCCAAAAGCCAATAAAAAACTCCTAGTAACTAGTAAGTTATGGGAACATATGTTATGTTATGGAAACAGTTATGGAAACATTGCAAGATGCAAGTGTATTACATGAGTCATTTGTTCCCTTATAAATAACAACAAATAACTGGAATTTGAAATTTAAACATGATACTATTTAACAGTAAAAACTTTAAGCATAAACCTAATAAGCAAATTTTATATATAAAGAAAACAATAAATCTCTGGTAAGGAACTTCCTTGGTGGTCCAATGGTTAGGCTTTTTTTTTTTTTTTTCACCTTCCAATGCAGAAGGTACGGGTTGAATCCCTGGTTGTGGAGCAAAGATCACATATACCTTGTGGCCAAAAACCAAAACATAAGCAACAAAAACAATATTGTTACAAACTTAACAAGGACTTTAAAAATGGTCACATCAAAAAATCTTAAAAAAAAAATCTCTGGTAAAAGACATCAAAGAAGCTTTCAATAAATGAAGATTACATATGTATGTATTGGAAGACTCAATACTGTCAAGATGTCAGTTCTTCGCAGAGTCAGTGAAATCTCAATCAAAACCCCAACATTTTTTGCATATTAACAAACTGTACTACATTCTAAACTACATATGGAAAAGAAAAAAAGAACAGCTAACACAACCTCAAGTGAGGACAAATTCATAGGACTAACAGTATGTGATTTCAAGAATAAGTACAAAGCTACAATAATCAAAGTAATATGCACTTTCTGTACATCTGAAACTAATACAACATTGTAAACCAACTGTGTTCAAATAAGTAGTTGATTTACATGTTAAAATTTTTTTTAAAAAAGAAAAAAAAAGTAAGATAATATTGGCAAAAGAATAGACAACTAGATCAAAGAAATAGAATAGAGAGGCCAGAAATAGACCTATATACATATAGCCAACTGATCTTTCACAAAGGAGAAAAGGTATTCAATGGATAAGAATACTTTTTGAACAAATGTGCTGTAAAAGCTAGACATACACATGTAAAAATAATTTAAAAACCTAATAATTTTATATAGGAACTACAAATTGATTATAGACCCATATGTATAATGCAAAACCATAGAGTTCCTAGAAGATAACACAGGAGAAAATCTAGGGTGTCTAGAGTTTGGCAGTGACTTTTTTTTTTTTTTTTTTTTTTTTCACACTACCAAAGGCACAATCTATGAATGGGGAAAAACAAGTAAGTTGGAAGTCATTAACATTAAAAACTTCTCTGTGAAAGACACCATTAAGGGAATAAATATACAAATCATGTTGGAAGAAATTGCAAAATATCCGATAAGGGATTATTACCTAAAATATATTAAGAACTCTTAAAAACTCAACAAGAAAACAAATGAAACTATTAACAAGAGGGAAGATATCTGAACAAATCTCAAAGAAAATATACAAATGGTAAATAAATATATGAAAACATTGTCAACATATGTCTTTAGAAAATTGAAAACTAAATCAACAAAGAGATGTCATTACACACCTATTACAATGGCTAAAGTCTAAAACACTGACAACACTAAATGATGGTGAGGATATGGAGCAGAGGAATTCTCGTTTATTGGTTATGGGAATGCAAAATGGAACAGCTACTTTGGAAGACAGTTTGGCAGTTTCTTACACAGCTAAACCTGGGATTGAAGCCGGATCTCCCGTATAGCTAAACGTAGTCTTACCAGAAAATCTAACAATTGTGCTCCAAGGCATTTATCCAAATGAGCTCAAAACTTCTGTCTATGTGAAAACTTCACACAAATGTTTATAGCAATTATATGCAAGGTTGCCAAAATTTGGAAGCAATCAAGATGTTCTTCAGTGAATGGATAAACTAACGGTGGTAAATCCATTACATACTATACCATTCAGTAATAAAAAGAAACACGTTCTCAAGCTGTGAAAAGAGATGGAGGAATGTTAATTGCATATTGCTAACCGAAGAAGCCAATCTAAAAAGGCAACATATTACTTGACTCCAACTATATGACGCTCTGTAAAAGGCAGAAATGTGGACACAGTAAAAGGATCAGTGGTCTCCAGGATGCCAAAGTAGGCGTGGAGAGAAAAAGGAATAAATTGGTAGAGCCGGGCAGTGAAACTATTGTAATGCTGGATCTAGGTCATTATTCATTCATCAAAACGTGTAGAGTGCATAATACAAACAACAAACTGATGTAAAATGTGAATTTTAGCTAATAATAATGTATTAGTGTTGGTTCATCAACACAACAAAATTATCATCCTAATACAAGATGATAACAGGGGAAACTGAGGGCAGAAAGATAAATAGGTATATGGGAATTATCTCTACTCTGTTCAGTTTTAATACAAACAATCAAACTACTTCAGAGAAAAGTATTAATTTGTCTAAAAACTAAGATATGGATGTTATGTGTGCTCATTGACATTGGTGTGTCATTTCTTCTGGGTGTTCTCAGAAAGCAGAACTAGAAAGACGTACAAATGTACATATACATACAATTAGGTATGAATTTTAGGTTCATATATACGTGACCCTATGGAATGTAGCCTGCCAGGCTCCTCTGTCCATGGGGATGCTCCAGGCAAAAATACTGGAGTGGGTCACCACACCTTCCTCCAGGGGATCTTCTTGACTCAGGGATCAAATCCACATCTCTTGTGTCTCCTGCATTGGCAGGTGGGGTCTTTACCACTAGCACCACCAGGGAAGCCCCACATATATATATATATATATATATATATATATATATATATATATATATACATACACACACATACATACACACACACATATATAAAACTATATATAGCTTTTTTATATATACAAATATATAAAACTACATATATAAACATGTATGTATATATAAAGGTTTATGTACTAATCTGTACGTGTAGTCTTTAATTTATACTGTCACTGACAATTCCAATTCAGTCTGCACTGAGTGGGCATTCTAGTCCTCTTTTCACATTTGTAACCCCCTGCTTCATTTGTGATAAAAGAAAGTCAATGAATTACTATTTTTTTTCCCAAGTCTGGAGCTCACAGAAAATGTTTTAGAAATGCTAACTCATTACTATGGAAAACAATTCTATTAAGTTTATTTGTATATTTAAATTTGATAGTTCAGACAAGTGACAGTCAGCCATGTAAGCTACACCTCTATCAATGTATAGAACACATTTTCTTATGCCAGAAGTTTTCTTGTTTCTGTTTTCTTAATTTCCTCATCTAGAGGCAATCAAATTCTGGGGTATTTTTCTCATGAAACATTAGTTTTGTCCAAAACACACACAGACACACACACACACACACACCTCTATTTGTATGGGTTTTCTTTATCCTGCTTCCTAAACCCTACTCAGCATCTTGAGCTCCAAGAATGCTGTTGAGTCTAAGAATCATTCACTATTTTTTGCCTTGTTAAAGTAAAATTCCTTTCCTTCTTTCCTTTTTCTGTGGATTAATTAAGAAATTTTTATTTCATTTTCTCTATTGGCATTATAGATAGCTATACCTTCTTACCTTTGTTGTTTATTTCTTTGAATTAAAGTTTAATGTTCACACTATATGTTAATAATGGAGTACTTATATGAACTATAAGAATCTTTTGTTATTACAGATACATTGTATAATACATACATATAATACATATATACTGTGTAATACATACATATAACATACATATCTGTGATATATATATATGATACTTATCTTACATAGACCTGGACTGAATGTCTTGTAACCTGTCTTGAATCTTTTACAAGAAGTAATATCAGTGTTAATATATTAAATGAGCAAGTGATATTTTGTTGCTGATGAAATCTATTAGCTTTAAAATATTATCAACATTGAATGGATATGGACAACTTCATAAAACAAATAGCTTATAATCTTTAAAGAGTTTCAGCAAAAATCTATACTAAAAACAAAAATTTCTGTTGCTACAGGAAAAATTTAACCTTCATCAATCACAATCACCTATTTTTGCTTACTTTGTGAAAAGTTTTTGTGAATGGTGCTACAGGAAGTCAGTTAGTTTTATGTAGGTTTTTGAAAGCAAAGTAACTTTGTAAAATTTTAAAGCAGATCAATGAACAAAGATTCTAAATCAGGAATATGCTCTTTGTTCTGCTTCTATTTAGATAAGTTTAAAGTATTATTCATCCCAGGAGTTATTTTAAATTATGCTCCCAAAAGGCACTTAAGAAAAACTTAATGTGTTTCTATATTTATTTTTCCCTTTCTTAGCCTCTTTTAAGTTTTTTTTTAAAGCTATAGTCCCTGAAAAGTGTTTGAGCTGATAATCTGACAATGTACTACTCACCACTATTTTGTCCAGTTAAATTCTCCTGCATTATAGTAAAACTAGCAGTTTCCAAAAATGAGACAATCAATTCACTCACACAATGAATCTTGGAATTGTATTTTCTTGTTAGAAGTCCAAATTATATAAAAGGCCTTAGTCCTAACATAAATTTTGGAGCAAACCCTGTGATGAAATAACTTCAAGTAGAACAATGGGAGTTCAAAGAATCTTTGTTCCAATTCCTCTAAATTTCTTCATGCTGTCAAGGAATGAGGCCTGTAGAAACTGCAATGCATGTGATCTTTGACACAAAAAATGATCATTGTCTCTCATTTCCAGTTAAGAAGAAATAATACTTCCTGACTTTCGGAAAGACCGTACTTAAATCAAACTTGTTTTTGTGCTGACTGTATTAACATCTCTACCCAGTACAGCAATAATTATGTACTGGTTTTAAAGGAAAAATTTTCTTCCCCATTACTGGTATTTTCATACTGTGAACAGAGATACATTACTAACCCTAAACCTTTTACTAACTTTTTCCTGATTCCACTACTGAGGAGGTATATCTTGTTATCTGATTCCTAGATTGAACAGAATGACAACACTTGTGTGTGTGTATATGTGTGGGGGGGTATTCTGTTTTCTACTCTCTCCCTATACTGGAATTGTATATTCATACTTTGCATGTGAGTTCTTAACGCTCTGAAAGTGAAAGTCGCTCATTCGTGTCCAACGCTTTGCAACCCCATGGACTGTATAGTCCATGGAATTCTCCAGGCCAGAATACTGGAGTGGGTAGCCGTTCCCTTCTCCAGGGGATCTTCCCAACCCAGGGATCAAACCCAGATCTCTTGCATTGCAGGCGGATTCTTTACCAGCTGAGTCACAACATGCACTATTTTACATACTTTTTAGTCCTTCTGATTTGTCTGTATTCACGTGACTTGCTTTGGGCAAGAAAATATGGGCAGAATTATCAGGCCAGTTTTGAAGCCAGGGCTTTAAGTAGCATTGCTTGATTCCAGTCTGTGCTTCAATGATCTGTCATGAGAAAAACATGTTTAGCTAGGTGCTGGTACAAACAGAATGCAGAGATGGAGCAAGTGTTGGAAGTGTTCGTTACTCAGCCATGTCTGACTCTTTGCAACACCATGGGCTACAGTCCACCAGGCTCCTCTGTCCATGGGGTTTTCCAGGCAAGAATACTGGAGTGGGTAGCCATTCTCTTCTCCAGGGGATTTTCCTGACCCAGGTGTTGATCCCAGGTCTCCTGCACTGCAGTCAGATTCTTCACCATCTGAGCTACCAGGGAAGCCCACAGAGACCAAGGAACAAACCTAAAACCTACTGCAGCCTGAAGCCCAGCCAAGTCAGCCAGTATCCTAAACAGAACCACCCTACTAACACACAGACTGAAATAGAGAAAAGCATGTGCTGTTTGAAATTACCGAGCTGGAGAGTGTTTGTTACAAAGCCCTGTTGTAGCATTGTTGAAGCAGTGCAACATGCCTGTCTAATATCTGTGCTATTTGTATTCTTGGGAGTGGCTTTCTCAAAGACAGCACCTGTCAGCTCCCCTTTACACCGTGTCTTAGCCTGCACAGTCTGTCTGTTGCTGAGAGGCTAAGGGTGCCCATGGCTGAACTGTATTTAATAGGAGTTCTGACAGAAGAACTTTTCACACATCAGTGTATGGAGAGGCAGTTCTGGCTAATATATGATTTAACTTAAACCTTATACTAACTAGAATGACCAGTTTTGTGGCTATTATACACATATACTGTACCTCTGCCTTTAATTATTAAAGAAAAAAAACACATTTAAAAATCAAAATGCAGTAACTATGGTTCAGGCATTCAAAATGTAGCTGCGAGGCCATTGTGTCTGGGTAGATTGATTGATTTTTATGGATGTGGTTTTAGACACATTTCTGCGTTACTGAGAACTTGATTTTCTAAACTTTCAGGTCAAAGATATGACCAGTCATTCTCAAACAATACTTGCTAGCAGCTGCCAGCTTCAACCTTTTGGCCTCAAGGCCTCCCTTGTAGCTATGCAACCGTTTTTTAGTTATGAAGCATCCTTACTTCTTGCAACCTCCAATCCTAATTTTTGGCAAATATTTTATGGACTTTTGAGAGTTTTACCTCTATATAATCATCATTTATTTTGTAGTCCAGCAGAATACAATTCAAAGGCTTCTTCAATCTGTGTCTCAAGGGCCATATGCTCAGTTTGGCCCTCAAATAAAACACTTTTCTATTCCTATTGATTATTCCCATCAACAGGTCCTGGTGGCTCTCAAACTAAATCAAATTCCCCAGTTTATTTTCTAATAAGGATATTTGTCTTCTATATTTACTCTTTCACAAAAGAAGGAAGGTACTATAAATTAAAGACTCACTAGAAACATAAGCAAAAGTAGCATAATTGTGAAACCTGTTTCCTAGAGACATAACAATTGATCTTAGAGAGATTTTTTTTTTCTTTTGTACAATAACAATTAGGCCTGGACTAGGACACAGGTCTAAATAATTGAAATGCAGGGGGAAAAGAAAAGGTTTATAATATGGTCCTCAGCACATTTCCAAGTCTCCCAGAAATCTATTTGCAGACTAATTCACCATTTGTTTAGCTATATACATTAACACTGTTCAGTCATCCAGTTGTGTCTGACTCTTTGCAACCCCATGGACTGCAGCATGCCAGACTGCATTAACATAGGTTTCTCCTTTTTAGAAAGTTGTTTCATTCATTTAAGGACCAAAATCAATAGTTTTCAAAATGTTCTTTTTGTGTCAGCATTGAAGAATTAGGCTTTAAACTTTGCTAAAAACCAGTAATCCACATCTGCTCAACTGTCAAATCATCTAGGTAATTGCTAAAGAAGGTCCGTTAGTGACACTACATCCAACATGCACAGAATACACATCCTTTTCAAGAACACATGGACTGTTTACTGAAAGAGATAGAACACAGTATATATAGAAAATAGCCATATACAAACATCTGACAGGAAAAACAAATGTAAAGGCAATATGTTCTATTTACATGAACACAAAAACTCCAAATAAACTATGATCCAACATAATCCATAAATATTTCATGAGTATATGGGTTTACTAGAAAAAAATCAAATTAGTTAATATTCAAAAATTATTCAAAGTAATCCAGCATATTAAAAGAATAAAAAAATCAACAAGATCTTTTTGCTAAATAAAATATTGAAATAATTTATAAAGCAAACACAGATGATGATTAATGTAAATCTTAAAAATATGCAGAATAGGAGCGTCTTCAGTTTGGAAAGATATAAAAATATGCAACTAACATTCTACTTAAGAAATCAGCTTTCTTCTGAGTTTGAAAAGAAAAAATAATTTCCTGTGTCTTCAGATTTTAATGTATTGTATTGAAGGTCACCTATGCAAATAAAACAAAACGAAGGAAATGAAATTAACACTGGTAAAGAATTAAAACTTTAATTAGTTTTGAAAAACTAAACTGTGTGCAAATTATACTCTAAGGGAACTATAAACAAACAAGTAAACAAAAACTAGAAAACTAATACATAAATTTGGTAGCTTTCCTGGAAAAAAATCAACATAAAATTTCCATTTTACTTTAAAATTCTAGCACACTGGCATTATGCCTTCTGAATTTTTCAGGTTGTAAAACAGAATATTTTAGATATTAAAGTCATTCACATAATGACACTTGAACAGAAGATTCCTGTGCTCTTAATATATTCTAGGTCTCTAGAATGTTTATCTAATACAAACTATAGAACACAACCATCCTTAAAACTATGAAACACTACAGAGTAAAACAAAGACCTTTGTAAATGTAGAAATATTATAAGTTCATGGGTTGGAAGACCCTATTAGCACTAGTGGTAAAGAATCTGCCTGCCAATACAGCAGACGCAAGAGACGGGTTCAATCCCTGGGTTGGGAAGATCCCCTGGAGGAAGAAATGGCAACCCACTCAGATATTCTTGCCTGGAAAAATCCCATGAACAGAGGTACCTAGCAGGCTACAGTCCATGGGTTGCAAAGAGTCAGACACAACTGAGCACTTGTTAGCAGCAGCAGCATAATAACACAATGTTAATTCTTACCAAACTGATTTAGATATACAACAAGAGCATAAGAAAAATCTCAGTAGTTTTATGTGGAATTCTCTTTTCAATATTGATTCTAAAATTTAGAGGGAAATACAAGTAAGTTAAGTGTTAGTCACTCAGTCGTGCCCGACTCTTTGCGACCCCAAGGACTGCAGCCCACCAGGCTCCTCTGTCCATGAGACTTTCCAGGCAAGAATACTGGAGTGGGTTGCCATTTCCTTCTCTAGGGGATCTTCCCAACCCAGGGATCGAACCCAGGTCTTCTGCGTTGCAGGCAGATTCTTTACTGACTGAGCTACAAGGGAAGCCCAGGGAAATACAAAATGCCTAGAAAATCCTAGACAATATTAAGAGGAACAAAATTATTAATAGGATTTATACTATCAGAATTAAAGCATACTGTAAAGCTACTCCAGACACACACATGATTATAATATCATAATTTAAAAAAAGTAAATATGTATAACAACAATTTAAACCACCTAAAGAAGAAAAGTGCCACATCAACAGAAACAATGTAAGACAGAGGACATTGGAATCATAAATTCTATACTCTGAGAGAAAGCAGAACTACTCTTGGCTTAGAATTATATACCCAGCAAATGTATGTTTTAAATAAGTGTAAATTAAATACATTTTCAAATGAGCAAATATGGGGTATTTGCAATATTTGTTGAAAATTATGTTTTTGCTTTTGTTTGACTTTTCATAATCAACTGAATTCATTTCACATTTACAGGCCTGTTCTTGTCATCTAATCTATCCTTATTTGATTTAATAATGAATTTTCAGGAAATATGAAGTTGGGGAAAAAACATGCTATATCGTAGCACATGTATTGCAAGAAGTTTGATTTTTCTTTCACAAAGTACTTTGGAATGTTGCTTTCTAATAAGTTTCCAGCAGGATAACACTGATCTTTTTGCTCACTGTGAAAGCATTTTAACGTCTTCCAACTGCATGATGAATAACACTTAAATACTTTATCCTGTCATTGAAATTCCTACAGTCTTTCCTACCATAAATTCTCACGGCTTCCTGTGGTCCAGCTGATAATAAGCTACCTGTTTTCTCAAATGCTTCAAATGTCCCTCTGCACATACTGCTCCTTCTCTCTGAATTATCCCTAAACCCTTACATACACATTTCACCCTTTCCTCCAAGGTTCAGCTGGATAGAACTACATTTCGCTGGAGAATTTTTTGATCTCATTAAATAATACATAATTAAACTTTTTCTGAACTCCTTAGTTATTTAATTTAAACTTTCTTAGGAAAATGATCCATGACTACTTCACTCGTAGAGCCCTCTAAAATCAAAGTGCCTTGCATATTATTGACAATGAATATAGTTGTTGAATAAGAAAACAAAGTAAAAATAATCTTTAACCAACTGTCAAATTTCATCAAATATAGGTTAGTACTTTGTTATGGTGGAGAAGGAAATGGCAACCCACTCCAGTATTCTTGCCTGGAGAATCCCATGGACAAAGGAGCCTGGTGGGCTACAGTCCATGGGGTCACAAAGAGTTGGACATGACTGAGTGACTAACACACTATGTTATGGATTTTTAAGTATTAACAAGAATAATCTGATCAAATTTGGAGCCAGAATATAGATCCATATATTTAAATAAAAAAATTCAAAGTATGTAAACTCTGGTAGAGGACAAAATCAGTTTCTGGCTGGGAAGCTCTCCCTAGAATGATAAATAATGACCTTCCAGTCCCAGCCATATTCACCAGGTAAGTCAATTGTGATCACCACATTCATATATATCCTGCCTGAATTCAGAAGGCATGTTTTTTTGTTGACTTTCACTTCATATTTTTCTATTTCCTGGTTTAAATAATACAGTATCTAGTAAATAAATGGAGTTGGCCTGAAATCAAATGGAAATGTTACATATAATTTACACCCAAATATATTGTGAAAATGTTTTTACATTTATGCACTGCATTACTGAGATATTATATAGTAAATCATTCTATTTTAATACTCATTTTTAATAAGCCATTACATTTGAATCATTGATTTTATTAACTTATTTCAATATTCTGTAACATTAAACACAGTTTAGAGCAAATATATGAACATGAACATATGCTTTTCTTTAGAACTTAAAAAATCATTGACATGGGTTTTAAAAGACATTGAGAATGCCATTATAGCTAAACAAGTATATATTACATATTCTAGAATTAATATTAAGAAAATTATCAAAGTGGCTCACAACTCTAGCATAAAATTAAGTACTATGTGATATATGTGATAAATAATATGAAACTGATACATTTAAAAATAAACTACGGGTTTGATAATTTAACAAAGTTTAGGTAAACTTTCATTGACTTTACAGTTTGTTGCAATTTAAAAGTTTCTGTTCTACTGTTTAAAAATAAATTCCATGTTTCTTTTTTAACATCATCCTGATAAAGTTTCCTTGAATCATGATATAGATAGATTAGGTGAATTTTGTATTTTTAAAAACCCTAAAGAGGAGATACAGTGGTTCCATTTTGAATGTCCATGATTTACCCAGTGAAAAACACTTTGCATAAATTTTGATGGTTCTGACATGTCCCTGCAGTAGTTTCATAACACAATTGAGAGAAAATTCTTTGTTAAAAATGGCATTAATCTTCCTAAACTTGTGAACAATACCAGCAACCATTTAAGTCAGTTAAATAAAACTATGCTTTCATAATTTACTAAGATAAATCTGATTTTATGTGATATTTTTCTTTTTTCCATGAATTAACATAAAACATTGTATCAAATGGCAGATGTTTATAGAGCAGGGAGCAAATTATATTAGAAGCCTTGAATGATGTTTGCAAAGCTTTTGACTTGCCTATAAATCTCTTCTAAATATTTGAAAGTGCTTTAAAACAAAAACTGGAAAAAAAAACTAGAGAATATGAAATAAGTAACAATTTTGGTAATGTACAAAATCTATCAAACTTAAATACCATAAGGCTGCTTAATCATATGTGTGAATGAATGAAGGAATAATAGTTCTATGTTTCAGACTGAATAGGGTATCATATCATGATATTATAAGGCAGCTTAGGAAGAATTTAAATAAATTAGATGATCTGTATACAGTAAATACGTGTACACACACACACAAGCACTGTGTCTTATACTTGTGTTGTGTGTGTGTCTGTGCATGCGTGTTCTCAATCACCCTTCAGTCAGTCATGTACACATGGCTCGTAGCCACAAACACTGGGAGACATGAATTGGGTTTACAGTGAGGGTGAGGTACATGTGTATACAAGGAAGAAATTGCAAAAACAACATTTTGATGGTTATGATTTATTTAAACAGTAGTTGACATTGACTTTGTTTCTTTATTAGTCCCTGTACTAAGCTCTCTACCTAAATTAGATAATTAAAACTCAAAATAATCTTTGGGAAATGAAATAAATAATATCTCTATTTTAAATATAAACACACAAATTTATATTTGCAGTTAACGTTTAAGAAATTAGTAAGTGATATAGCTGGGCTTTAGCCCCACATTCACCTCAGTTGTTTTACCAGTCAATCCTTTTTTCTAGATCTCTTTTCTTACAGTGAACTTTTTAGAGAATGTATGACTTCATGTATGTTAGCCTTTTAGTCTACACAGTAATTCTATGAAAGATAGCCATTCATTATCATCATGGCCACCACATTATAAATAAAAAGGTATAATTTAGAAACTTAAGACATTTGCTTCTGCTCACATAGAGAATAAGTGGCAAAGCAGAAATTTAATCGGGCATTTTGACTTGGAAACCTATATTCTTAAGCAGCAGACCATACAAATGTCCATGTTGTAGGCAATACTTGCATAGTTATAAATATCAAACTTGCTCCATTAGGGAAATCAGTTGAAAAATGTGGCCTCAAATAAAGAGTAATGTTTGATGTGACTCACAGATGGGTAATGGTAAGAATGAAATACATCTGAGTGTTTTCTATTTTCACCAATTATTCTAAGCTCTTTTTTAATTTTAATACTGTAAAGTATGTAAAAAAAAAACACACACATTTTTTAAATGCAGAATTTAGGATTAATTGAAGTCAGCTAAATCTCAATGTCTTGGGACTAAGCCTAAGCTTTCTGTCTACGTGAGCCCTTAGAATGTACTCAAACATTTAGAATGTGCTTTAACATATCTGCCTGCAGTGTGGGAGACCCAGGTTTGATCCTAGGGTCAGGAAGATCCCTTGGAGGAGGAAATGGCAACACACTCCAGGATTTTTGCCTGGGAAATCCTATGGACAGAGAAGCTGGTGGGGTCCATGGGGTCACACAGAGTCAGACATGACTGAGAGACTAACACTTTTATATACATAGTTAGTATTTTTAATCAAATTAAGTATACTATTTTATAATGTTTAGATCTACACGCATGTCCCTTTTATTGTTATTATTTATTTATTTTTTTGGCCACATGGCACGTGGGATCTTATTACTTGACCAGGGATCAAACCCTTGACACCCACACTGGAAGCATGGAATCTTGACCACTGGACCTCCAGGGAAGCCCCTCTCCTTTATTATTTTAAGTGAATATATTATTTTCTAATTAATTTTCATAATTTTATTATCATATTGGTATTTTCAAAGATGCTACTCTTTGGCATAAGGATCAATGTAACTTTTACTTTCCAATCCATGAATTTATGCTTTTGTTTATATTAATAAATTTTAATGTATTAGTAATCTAATATTTTGAAAATCATTTTCATATTTCAGTTTATCTTAGGAATATTTCAACATTTAAAATTTTTGCCACCTGTCACAATTTGAATGTGTGTACTGTTTAATCACAATATATTTGAAGGGGGAGAAAAGCAAGATAAAAAGAAAATGGGTATATTACATTTCTAAGTGACCCTAGAGTTTTGATCAAAAAACTTTTTTTATTACAAAATGGATTCAGTACTTCTTTACCAAAAATGAATTAAATTGATGACTGAGGAAAATATTTTCACTGTTTCCTCTCATATACCATTTACTATTTTCTTTTGGAAAATTTAGTATTCCATTGGATAACATAACTTTATACAATTTCCTATAACTTAATGACAAAAAAATAAACAAGATGATTCAAAAATGAGCAAAACATCTCAATTAATTTCTATAAAGAAGATATACAAATGGCAAACAAGCACATAAGATGCTCAGTATCATTAATCATTAGGGAATGCAGGCGAAAACCACAATGAGATACCACCTTAAACCCATTAGGATGGCTACTACTGACAAAACAATCCACACATAAGTACCAGTGAGGATGTGGAGAATCTTGTGTTATGTTGATGGGAATGTTAAACAGTGTAGCTGCTGAGGAAAACAGTATAGCAATTCTGCAAAAAATTAAAAATAGAACTGTCACATGATTCAGCCATTCTACCTCTGGGTATATACACCAAAAAATGGAAAGTGGAGTCTCAGTGGGACATCTGTACACCCTTGTCATAGCAGCATTATTTCCAATATCCAAAAAGTAGAAGCAACCCAAATGTCCATCACCAGAGGAATATATAAAGAAAATGTGGTCTATAAATACAATGGAATATTATTCACTGTAACACAGTGACTACATGAATGAACCTTGAGGATATTAAGGTAAATAAAATAAGTATTCACATAAAGGAAAATACTCCATGGTTCAACTTATATGAGATAGCCTTAGTAGTTAAATTCAGAGTCAGAAATGGAGTGGTGGTTGTCAGGGGCAGGGACAAGGGGAAAATGGGTAGGATTTAGTATGTGATAGATACAGAGTTTCAGTTCTGCAAAAGAGTTCTGGAGATGGATGGTAGTGATGGTTACACAATAGTGGGACTATAGCTAATACCCCTGAACTGTACAATTAAAATGGTTAGGATGATAAATTTTGTTTATGTATATGTTACTTAAATTCAATAAAAATTGTTAAAAAATGATTTGTCAGTCACTTATAACTACAGACAGCATGCTTTATGTAAAATAAAGCCATCTACACATTTAGTAGAGATAAATCAGTAGTGATCTATATGTACTTGAAAATTCTGACTTTTCTAAAGTAACAATAGATTATATAAATAAAACTCTAAACCTCCCCCCATAGGAAACCCAGAAAATTGAGCCTTAGAGAAAAGAGAAAAAAAAATGCAAAATTAGATACATGACACAAAGACAAAGAATCTAGTCAGTACATTGCTTCCCTAAGTAAGTATTAACATTAAACAAATAAATATCAATATCTACATCTATATTTATGTATCTACCTTGCAAATACTTCCACTGCTGAAAAACATTTATATATCACTCTTAATTGCAGCATAACAAAACTGAGATAAAAATAAGTTAGAGAAAGTGTGAATGTTAAACTAATGATTAACAGAATACTACTCCATGAAGAAAAAATAGTAACAAATTTTCATGCACCAAATATATCTTAAATTGAAATACAAAAAGGAGATTTTGAGACAATTCAGCAGAGATGTGAAGAATCCATAAAGCTATACATTTTAAAATTCTTTGCTTTGAAACATATACTCTGACAAAAAGTAAGAAAATGTAGAATATATTTGGAGAACACAATTAAGAGCTTGCATACAAATAAATATTGATAGAGCATTCTTTTCAAAAAACTGTCACAAACCTAAATTACTTGAGTACTCCTACTTCCCCTAATCTATTTGTCTAAAATTAAAAGGAAAATGTCTTAATTTTATTGAACCAAATTAAAAATGGAATAGAAGCACTGCATCTAGTACAAATAATATTCTTAGGGAGGAAGGCAGGAAGTGGAGGAGGGGCAAGGAAAGGACAAAAGATAACAAGGACCAAAGATGTATTAATATCTCAGAGATTAAAAATGCACTATATTCCCCAAGCCCCACCTCTTTAATATTTGTAGTTTAAGTCCTAAATCCTTACGTTGTTGTCACTGTTGTTTAATTACTAAGTCATGTCCAACTGTTTTGCGACCTCATGGACTATAGCCCAACAGGCTCCTCTGTCCATGGGATTTCCCAGGCAAGAATACTGGAGGGGATCGCCATTTCCTTCTCCAAGTCCTTATAATAAGGTTTAAAACATCATGAAGCAGAAAGGGGAGGGGAGGGAGAAGACTGAGGGGAGAAAGAATGAGAGGACAACTCAAAAAGCACGGGGATCAGAAAGTAAAGAAGGAAACCTGCAGGGATTTACAGATGATAAAGAGAAGACAGCAAAGTACTGGAATGAATAAATGAGCTTATCAGTTTTGGCAGAAGTCAGATAAATGTACAGAAATCATAGCATTTCTAGTTGCGAGCAGTTAAAATCAGAAAATTTAACTTAAAAAGGATTGGAGAAGGAAATGGCAACCCACTCCAGTATTCTTGCCTGGAGAATCCCATGGACATAGGAGCCTGGGAAGCTACAGTCCATAGGGTTGCAAGAGTCGAACACAACTTAGCAGCTAAACTACTACTATAGAAGACACACAGATGGCCAAAAGCCACATGAAAAGATGCTCAGTGTTGCTAATTTTTAGAGAATGCTATTCAACACTTCAGTGAGGTACACCTCACACAGGTCAGAATGGCCATGATTAAAATGTCTACAAATAACAAATGCTGGAGTAAATGTGGAGAGAAAGGAACCCTCCTACACTGTTAGTGGGAATGTAAGTTGGTGCAGCCTCTATGGAAAACACTATGGAGGTTCCTCAAAAAGCCAAACAGAGTTACAATATGATCCAGCAATCCCACTCCTGAGCATATATTCAGACAAAACTATAATTCAAAAAGAGACACGCATCCCTATGTTCACAGTATCACTATTTACAATAGCCAAGACATGGAAACAATCTAAATGTCCATGGACAGATGAATGGTTCAAGATGTGGTACATATATGCAATTGCATTAGTAAATAATACTACCATCAGTCAAGGTAATGTTAATGTTATCAGTCAAGGAGCAGAGAAATTAATAGTAAAAACAAAATAATGTTTCCTAAAACAATTAATAACAGTCAACAATCCTGAAATTTTGAAAAACTAACAAAATTAAATAATGAGAGAAATAGTAACCATGGAGTCTAGATAGTGTTTAAAGTGTTAGTCGTTCAGTCATGTCCAACTCTTTGCATCCCCGTGGACTGTAGCCCACCAGGCTTCTCTCTCCATGGAATTCCCTAGGAAAAATACTGGAGTGGGTTGCCATTTCTTTCTTAGAACTGAATTTGTAGAATTACAAATTGACCTTTATTTCTATCTGCTGCTGCTGCTAAGTCGCTTCAGTCGTGTCCGACTCTGTGCGACCCCATAGATGGAAGCCCATCAGGCTCCCCTGTCCCTGGGATTCTCCAGGCAAGAACACTGGAGTGGGTTGCCATTTCCTTATCCAATGCATGAAAGTGAAAAGTGAAAGTGAAGTCGCTCAGTCGTGTCTGACTCCTAGCAACCCCATGGACTGCAGCCTACCAGGCTCCTCTGTCCATGGGATTTTCCAGGCAAGAGTACTGGAGTGGGGTGCCATTGCCTTCTGCATTATTTCTATCTACATTTTTACTAATGTATGTACTAATAAATTACTCATTTATATTTCATAATTGTAAATATGCCTCCACACTCTATATAAGACATATCCAGTAACTAGTTCTCTATTTACAGAACTGAAAATATTCTATAAAGTTTAAGAAAAAGCTCAACTAAATGTTTTATCCTAATATGTACACACAGAGTAAATATATCTTGGTTTTAAAGGCATGCAATTATAATTCAATTATTATTCTCTTCAGTTCAATAATATTCTCCTGAGCAAAGCATTTAAAACATTTTATTAAAATATATTATAGCTTTACTTTCTTCACCCTTTGAAAATATACTTAATTCCAGTTTTCTTAAAACATTTTGACATAATACATTTCCTTTCTTTAGTACGTTACATAGCATCAGATTTACAAAGTACATATAAACAGTACTTTTAGAATATATAACCAATAGTTATTATGTAATATTAAATCAAATAATTTACTTTGTAATATGTGTTTAAGAATTTTGGTTTATTTCCCAACCTGGACTTAATGAGAAATCTAGAACTGTATGTTAATTTTACTCATTAAAAATATTTTAGCATTTTCATTTAAATGTACTTCCTCCTCCAAAGCAGTGAACCCAAGACAAAATTTTCATGAAATAAATTTTATATATTTGATTCTTAAACTACATATTAATAAGTGGAATTCACTAGTTGCAAAGTTTGTACAGTTTTCAGGAAATAGACAAAATATGCATGTGTTTTGAGACAAAATTTTTAGAAAGGATGATATTTGTGGATGACATCTGTATTAGTCAGAGTTCTCCAGAGAAACAGACTAATAGGATATATAGATATATAAGAAGAGATTCATTATGGGAAGAGATTCACTATGGGAATTGGCTCATGCAATTTGGGAGGCTGAGATATGTGATTATCTGGGGCTTGCAAGCTGCAGATCCAGGAAAGTTGGTGGTATAATGCAGTCAAGTTCCAAAGGCATGAGAAGCAGGACTCTCATGTCCAGTGGCATAAAAACGGGCATTGTATCTTAAGAGTGAGATACAACACTCACTTTTTGCCTCTTCTTTGCCTTTCAGGTCTACTTGTGCCCTCAACGGATTGGGTGAGGTCCCCATCAATCACATTGGTGAGGCTGATTTTCATTATTCAATCTATTGAATTAACTGATCATCTCTTGTTGAGACACCTTCACAGCTATAGTCAGAAATAATGTTTTACCAGCTATCTGGGCAACTCTTAGACCATTCAAGTTGATACATTAACCATCACAGCACATCATAAAATGTGTGTACCACAATATAATTCACAGAGTTGGTGTAATTGGCAACCATTGGAAGGAAAATTTTCTTCTTATATTCATTGATTTTTAAATAACTTATGGTTATCTATATACAAGTATTATGATAATGTCAAGAAACACAGGTACTGATATTTTGAAAAATGTGGCTCCATAAAACAAAGGCACCAAACAAAAGGGTAAAGATTTTGGCACAGAAAGTAGATACTTGACAAGTTCTGTTAAAATGAAAATCATTCTTATGTGTGTGACATCAGTGTAGCATGATGATTTTAAGTTTTAATATGTTTAAAAATTATTTTTGAGGAAAATATTTCTAAAATGAGTACATCTTTTTTTTCTTAGTTTCAAAGTCATACACATCCACGTAAAATATCTAGAAAATATAGATTGACAAATTGTACAAATTTTATTAAGATACTGTTTAAATAATTTGACAAACTCAAATAAATAATGTATAACATTAAAATCCTCAACCTGTCATTTATGGTCTATGAGATGAATTCAATCTGGCTTTAACTTTAATCACATCTCAACCTCCAATTATGCATATTCTGTACTATTGTTGATGTATGTGTTTTCATCCAACCTTGACAGTGTCAGATAGGAAACTTCCAATGCATCTAGGTAAAGATGACAAATTGATGTGTGTACACAACTATTTCTCTTGTGCTTTATGAGTCGTAGGATGAACTGAGAAGTTATTGTGCCCCATATTGCCCTTCTTACACTGTACTTACACATTTACTTTGGAGATTCAGGAATCTCCATGCATATGTATATGCATTTTATCAGTTTAGGGTTGTTTATTAAAGAAAAAGAAGTGACTTCTTCTCTACCGAGGCACATTATTGTTTGGGATGAAGAATCTCCAGTTAGGGTCCTTAACTTTTACTTAAAATGTCTTCATAAGCTTTATGATATAGCTCAGTATTTTGCAAAATGCATGCTTCAGACGGCTAATTATTTTTGATATTCTCTCAATAGAATGTTTCATTCAATTCAGGGTTTGTTTGTTTTTTTAATTCACTGTAGTCTCTGCCAATGATTCTTTTTATGTGTCCACAATCAGATGCAAAGCCAAGCGACTTATCTATATTTTCATATTGTTTAGTTTATTATTTAATCCATTCTCATTTCCATGCATTCATTAAAGAATAGACAATGTTGAGAGGAAGCCACTCCGGGCTTTAAGTTACTTTTGTTACAAATCTGTTACACTTATCTCTAGAGCTACTAATCAAAATATCTCCTTAAACATTCAAATCTTTTGGTGTACCTTTACATTAAAAATATAGTATTGACAGAGAATACTATTCTTAACAGTCAAAGTTGTCAAAGTGCTCTCATTTTTAATAATTTTGATAAGAGAATTATTAGTGCTCACATGGTATATCATGCATTATGTGTCTAAATTCTGTACGTGGACATTTTCCCTCTTTTAAATGATTCTATTTACTCCTAGATAAAAATTAAGTCTATATTTTCATTCTCATGGTAAACTGTAATCATGTTCTAAATTCATGTTAGATGTTATCTCCACCATAAAGGTCTTTCTGACTTTTATCCAATACCAAATATAATTAGCCTCTGCTTTGTTACTATTACTGTTGCACCTTCTGCAATGATTCTGTATGGCGAATGACACACTGTTTTGTTATCTGTTTCTATGTCTGACTCTACAATTATACAGAGAGCTCACAGAGGAGCTATATTTTATTCTTAATTGAATTAAAATTGCACTAAAGATACAAAATACATTTACCATGTTGTAATAAAAATATAAAACTAATAGCACTTATAAAATTCTTGAGAATTTAAAAAGTGTTAAAATTTAATTAGTTGAATTAATTATATTTTTGATAACATTTATTAATTTTACATATTAATATATTGCAGACTTTAAGGCAGATATAAAAATATTAAAGTTGACTGCTCTCTTTTAAAAGTACAGGTAAATGTGATATTTGATGAGTCTTGACTTTTTCTAAATCATCATTTAAAAGTACTAAAAATACCGTTTTGATGTAATGGAACTACAGAGAAAAAATAGTATTTTAGCATTAGGTAAATGATATGGTTTGTTTCCAAGGGAAACCATTCAACATCACATTAATCCATGTCTCCACTAATTAAACCAATAATGCTGAAGAAGATGAAATTGAATGGTTCTGTGAAGGTCAACAAGAACTTCTAAAACTACCAGCAAAAAGAGATGTCCTTTTCATTGTAGGGGATTAGAAGCAAAAGTAGGAAGTCAGAGACACCTAGAGTAACAGTCAAGTTTGGCCTTGGAGTACAAAATGAAGCAGGGAAAATGCTAACAGAGTTTTGTCAAGACAACACACTGAATATGGCAAACACCTTCTTTCAACAACACAAGAGACAACTCTACACATGGACATCATCAGATGGTCAATGCTGAAAACAGACTGATTATATTCTTTGCAGCCAGTGATGGAGAAGCTTTAAGTGGTCAGCAAAAATAAGGCCTGGAGCTGACTGTGGCTCAGATCACAAGCATCTTATTGCAAAATTTAGATTTAAGTTGAAGAAAGTAGGGAAAATCACTAGGCCATTCAGATGTGACCTAAATCAAATCCCCTATGATTATTCAGTGGAGGTGACAAATAGATTCATGTGATTAGATCTGGTAGACAGAGTGCCTGAAGAATAATGAACAGAGGTTCTCAACATTATACAAGAAGTGGTAACCAAAATCATCCCAAAGAAAAAGAAATGCAAGAAGGCAAAGTGGTTGTTTGAGGAGGCTTTATAAATAGCTGAGGAAAGAAGAGAAGCAAAGAGCAAGGGAGAAAGGGAAAAACATACCCAACTGAATGCAGAGATCCAGAGTAGAGCAAGGAGAGATAAGATGACTTTCTTCAACGAACAATGCAAAAAATATAGGTAAACGTGAGAATGGGAAAGACTAGAGATCTCTTCAAGAAAATTAGAGATATCAAGGGAATATTTCATGCAAGGATGGGCACAATAAAGGACAGAAACAGTAAGGACCTAAGAGAAGCACAAAAGATTAAGAAGTAGCAACAATACATAGAAGAACTATACAAAAAAGATCTTGATGACCCAGATAACCATGATGGTGTGGTCACTCACCTAGAGCCAAACATCCTTGAGTGTGAAGTCAAGTGGAAGCATTATTATGAACAAAGCTACAAGACATGATGGAATTCCAGCTAAGCTATTTCAAATCTTAAGTGCTGTACTCAGTATATTAGCCAATTTGGAAAACTCAGCAGTGGCCTCAGGATTGGAAAGAGCTCAGTTTTCATTTCAATCCCAAAGAGAGGCAATACCAAAGAATGTTTAAACTACTGTACAGTTGTGCTCATTTCACATGCTAGCAAGATTATGCTCAAAATCCTTCAAGTTAGGCTTCAATAGGACAGGAACTGAGAACTTCCAAATGTGCAAGCTGTTGTTAGAAAAGGTAAAGGACCAGAGATCAAATTGCCAATGTTTGTTGGATCTCAAAGAAAGGAAGGGAATCCTAGAAAAAAAAAATCTACTTCTGTTTCATTGATTACACTAAAGACTTTGACTGCGTGGATGACAATAAACTGTGGAAAATTCTTAAACAGAACACCTTACTTGCCTTCTGAGAAACCTGTATGCAGGTCATGAGGCAACAGTTAAAAGTGGACATGGAACAACAGACTGGTTCCAAATTGGGAAAGGAGTATGTCAAGGCTGTATATTGTCACCCTGCTTATTTAACTTGTATGTAGAAATGCCAGGCTGGATGAAGCACAAGCTAGAATCAAGATTGCTGGGAGAAATATCAATAACCTCAGGTATGCAGATGACACCACTCTTACGGCAGAAAGTGAATAAGAACTAAAGAGCCTCTTGAAGAAAGTGAAAGAGGAGAGTAAAAAAGTTGGCTTAAAACTCAACATTCAGAAAACTAAGATCATGGCCTCTGGTACCATTACTTCATGACAAATAGATGGGGAAACAGTGGAAACAGTGGCTGACTTTATTTTGAGGGGCTCCAAAATCACTGCAGATGGTGACTGCAGCCATGAAATTAAAAGATGCTTGCTCCTTGGAAGAAAAGTTATGACTAACCTAGACAATATATTAAAAAACAGAGACATTACTTTGCCAACAAAGTCCATCTAGTCAAAGCTATGGTTTTCCAGTAGTCATGTAAGGATGTGAGAGCTGGACTATAAAGAAAGCTGAGTGCTGAAGAATTGATGCTCTTGAACTGTGGTGTTGGAGAAAACTCTTGAAGAGTCCCTTGAACAGCAACGAGATCCAACCAGTCCATCCTAAAGGAAATAACTCCTGAATATTCATTGGAAGGACTGATGCTGAAGCTGAAACTCCAATACTTTGGCCACCTGACGCGAAGAACTGTCTCATGGAAAAGACCTTGACATTGGGCAATATTGAAGGCAGGAGGAAAAGGGGACAATAGAAGATTAGATGGTTAGATGGCATCACCGACTCAATGGACATGAGTTTGAGTAAACTCTGGGAGTTGGTGATGGACAGGGAGGCCTGGCATGCAGCATTCCATGGGGTCACAATGTCAGTCAGGGCTTGGTGACTGAATAACAACAACTATACTATTAACATATACTATAAGATGAAACATTTTAACAACAAATAAAGAATTCTATTTTGGTTCTTCCAAGTGTTGCATAATTTTTGATAGTTACTGATAGATTCCCAACTCAAATTCTTACTGATGTTTCAAGCAGAAGATCTGAATCAATAGAAGAGTTTTTCAAAGGGGTAAATTTCTGTTTCTATGCTGGGAAGTAGTAGATAAAGCATGTTATCCATTAATTTGTAAAAATATTCAATTTTCAGACCAAACAAGAGAATTGAAATTTAGAAACGTACAAATGTTCAAGTTCTTCTTCTATAAATGTGAATTAATGAAAATACTCAACACAAATTTGTTATTTGATTATTAAGTGTATGAATCTCTTAAGTGATTCATCATACAATAAAGATACCAAAATAATGATTGATTTTTACATTGATAGTGATATTGGTGGTGCATGTTGTTTAGTCACTCAGTCGTGTCCAACTCTTCTGCAACACCATGGACTGTAGCCCATCAGGCTCCTCCGTCCATGGGATTTTCTAGGCAAGAATACTGGAATTGGTTGCCATTTCCTTCTCCTCCATTGCCATCTTTCTCCATCTCCATCTCCACCACTGGTGGTGCATAGTGAAAAGTAACTAGAATTATTCAAATGACAGCAATATGAAAATTGTACATGGAAAAATTTAGAGATAGTCTATGGAGTACACATCAGAATTTTACTAGCATCCCTGAGAGGACTGATGATGGATATAACATCATATTTCCTTATTCTCAACAGTTACACTCCATGCAGACTGTAAAATAGGCAAATAGCAGAAGATCTGTCCATCCTCTAGTAACCTTCATTAATACAAAAACTTAGCAGATCAAGATAGCAGAGTCAGAAGATGACGAGGTCACCTCCACTTATGAACACATCAAAAGTACAATACATATTGAGAAATTCTCACTGAAAACAAACTGGCAGAAGACTCCTACAACCAAAGCTATAAAGAAAGATCCACATGGAGCCAGGTAGGAAAGAGAAGTAATCACATCAGGACTTGTGCCCCTAGGAAGTACATGGGGTAGGGGGGGAGTGTATCACAGGCTGCCAGAAAGTTTCTGAGGAGTGAGGGATTCCAACGACAGCCCTAGGATCTGACACCATGAAGATTAATCTCCTTAGTTGGTTTAAAAACCATTGGTACTTACAGAAAGGCTGTAAGATACCAAGGTTTTACTTGTGAAGTATGTGTAAATGCTTGCTTATTACTTACTTCCAGAAACAAGGGAGATGAAACAGATTGAAACTGTCTAGAAGTCTTAGTGATGTGCCAGAACCATCCCAGAATGTGCCTTGTCTACAATGAGTGCCAGCTCTGCCCTCTTTGGCTTCAGCACAAGTCTCCACTAGGGCAAACACTACCACTATGGAGGAGTGCCCACTTGGGAGGACAGACCTGCTTGGACATAGCACTGCATCTGAAAGGGAGAGGGCAGCCATTGTTGACACACCCAGAGGTGGTGGATTGGGAGCTATCTGGAGCTCTGACTGGTGTGCTGGAACTGGCCTAGTACATACCCAGGCTTGCACTAGGCACCCACTTCAGCTCTTCTTGCTTCCATGCTGCTAGCCACTGGGGTGAAGGTGCTGTTGCCAAGGACAGCACACTTTGAATGAATAGTGTCAGCTTGGACATGATCCTAAGGACTTCAGCTCCAGCACCTTGGAACATGCACCCATTTCTAACCAGAGAGCCATGGCCACAAAGCATAAGAGAGCGCCAGGCTCATATCTAGCCCTGGCTCTAGCCCATTCATCTCCAGCTCTACCTCCCATCCACCCAGGATAAAGACTCTCATTAGAGTTGGTATAGAGGGAGCATATCTCAACAGAATAATGGTCATTTATAACAAACCCACAGCTAACATTATACTCAATGATGAAAAGCTGAAAGATACTTCTCCTTTCTAAAATCAGTAACAAGACAAGGATGCCCACTCCTGCCACTTCTATTTAACATAGTATTGTGAGTCCTTGCTGCAGCAATCGAACAAGAAATAAAAAGGATCCATAATGGAAAGAAAGAAAGAAAACTGTCACTAATTGCATGGGACATAATATTGTACAAAGAAAACCATAAAATCTCTACTCAAAAACTATTAGAAGTAATAAATTAAGTTGCAGAATACAAGATTGATATAAAAAAACCCTTTTGCTTTTCTGTATACTAATAATGAATAATCAGGAGAAGAAAGCAAAAGACAATCTCATGTAAAATCACATCAAAGGAATAAAATACATAAGGATAAGCTTCAACTAAGGAGAAAAAAAGACCTATACTCTAAAGTATAAAACACTGATAAAGGAAATTACAGATGATGCAAAGAAATAGAAAGATATCCCATGTCCATGGATACGCAAATTAATATTGTTAAAAGGTCTATAAAACACAAAGAAATCTATAGATTAATGCTATCTCTATCAAAATGCCCACAGTATTTCTCACCAAAGATGATGCACTTAAAGTCAGTTAATGTGTAGCAAAGGAAGTAAGAATATACAATGAGGAAAATGCAGTCTCTTTAATAAGTGGTTCTGAGAAAACTGGAGAGCTACAGGAAAAGGGATGCAATCAGGACACTTTTTCACACTATGTGCACACACAAAATGGATTAAAGACCTAAATCTACAATAAGAAACAATAAACTCCTAGAATAAAATGTAGGCAGAACCTTTTTGACATAAATTGTAGCACTATTTTTCTATCTCCCAAAGCAAAAGAAATGAAAGTAAAAATAAGTGAGAGCTAATTATGAGAGCAACTTAAACTTTAAAGCTTTTGTACAAAGTGTGTGCTTAGTCGCTCAGTCATGCCCGACTCTCTGCAACCCCCGACTGTAGCCTGAGAGGGTCCTCTATCCATGAGCTTGTCCAGGCAAGAAAACTGGAGGAGGTTGCCATTTCCTTCTCCAGGGGATCTTCCCAACCCAGGGATCGAACCTGGGCCTCCTGCATTGCAGGCAGATTCTTTACTGCTGAGCTACCAGGGAAGCTCAAACTACTGAATAAGAGAAAGTCTCTGCAAATAATATGACCAATAATGAGTTAATATCTAGAATATATGAACAGCACATACAGCTCAATAACAAACAATCCAACTAAGAAATGGACAGGAGACTGGGATAGATATTTTTCCTGACTACATACAGATATCAACAGGTACATGAAAAGATGCTCAACACTTTAGGCAGAGATATGCAAATCAAAAACCACCAAAAGATATCTCACACCTGTCAAAATGGCTTTTATCAGAAAGTCTACAAATAGCAAACATTGGTGAGGATATGGAGAAAAGGGCACCCTTGTACACTGTTGGGGACATGTAATTGATCCAGTCACTATGAAAAACAGTTTGGAGTTTCTTCAAAACTCAAAAACAGAACTACCATATGACCCACCAATTCCACTCATAGGTATATATCCAAAAAATAGAAAAACACTAATTTGAAAAGACACATGTACCCTAATGTTCATAGCAGCATTATTTATAGTCGCTAAGTTATAAAAGCAACCTAGGTGTCCATTCACTCCAGTACTCTTGCCTGGAAAATCCCATGGATGGAGGAGCCTGGTGGGCTACAATCCATGGGGTTGCTAAGAGTCGGACACGACTGAGCGACTTCACTTTCACTTTTCCCTTTCATGCATTGGAGAAGGAAATGGCAACCCACTCCAGCGTTCTTGCCTGGAGAATCCCAGGGATGGAGGAGCCTGGTGGGCTGCCGTCTATGGGGTCGCACAGAGTCGGACACGACTGAAGCGACTTAGCAGCAGCAGCAGCAGGTGTCCATTAACAGGTGACTGGAAAAATAACATGTCTCTCTTTCTCTGTCTCTCTCTGTCTCTCTCAAACACACTGGAATATTAGCCATAAATAAAATGAAATTTTATAGAATAGAATGAAACAGAATGAAATTTCACCTTTTGCATCAACATGGATGGACCTGGAGGATATTATGCTTAGTGAATTTAAGTCAGCAGAGATAGAAAAATACTATTTTTATCACTTACATGTGAAATCTACAAAATGAAATAAATGCATGAATATGAAAAAACAGAAATGGAGTTATAGATATAGAGAATAAATTAGTGGTTATCAACGGAGAGAGGGAAGGTTGGAAGGAGCAAGACAGGGGTAGGAAATTAAGAAATACAAATTTAAAATAAGATACAGAATATATTGTACAGCACAGGGAAAATAGCCATATTTTATGATAACTTTAAATTGAGTATAATCTATAAAATACTGGATCACTGTGTTTTACATTTAAAGCTAACAACTCATCTATATTTCAATAAAATGGTGTGTTCTTTTTTTTTTTTTATCAGTTCCACATATGTGCTATAACTTTTTTTGAGTTCAATGAATTTTATAAAAGACTTTACTGTCCTGCTTTAAGATTTGGCTCTGCATACTTTTCTCCCAAATATACAAATCTATAAACCAATGAAAGCAAACTATAGTTAATTTAAATCCTTATACTGTTCCTTTCTAATTATCTGAAAGAGTCAAGGATTTTTTTATGTCAATTTCCACCAAAGAAAAATAAAATAAACTTGGATTTATAAAAATGACTACAGTACAGAACCAGAAAAGCATATAATTGAAAAATACTGCAGTTAAAGGGTGAATGAGAATAAGTTCTTAAAAACAGATTACAATGAAATGGGGCAGTTATTGAGAAAAAATGTGGGTTCTCACTATGATTTAAGACACAACAACCATAAAATTAGAGCAAGAAGAATAAATATGGAGTATATCCAAATAGTTTATAAAGGCGGCAACACTAGATACAATGCATAAATTTCATTATAGCAGTTAAAAGAGAAGTATGAATCTTGAGAAAATAAAATAGATGAAAGTAAAGGAATGAAATTAAGTTTACTTGACCTTGAACCATCTGAGACAAAAACATTTGGATCTGTTGTTCACAATAATGTTTTCAAAATAATGTTTGTTTGGAAATTAAAATATTAAGATGTATATGAAATCACAACTGCCTCACTTGCTGTGAAATTCTGGATCTATGGAAATGTATCTGGTCATGTGTTACTGTGAGTGGGCCTGCAGGCAATGAAATGTGTGCATGTTAGTTCAGTTCAGCCACTCAGTCGTGTCTGACTCTTTGTGGCCCCGTGGACTGCAGCACGCCAGGCTTCCCTGTTCATCACCAACTCCCGGAGCTTGATCAAACTCACGTCCATTGAGTCAGTAATGCCATCTAACCATCTCATCTTCTGTCCTCTACTTTTCCGGCCTTCAATCTTTCCCAGAATCAGGGTCTTATCTAATGAGTCATTTCTTTGCATCAGGTGGCCAAAGTATTAGAGTTTCAGCATCAGTCCTTCCAATGAATATTCAGGACTGATTTCCTTTAGGATTGACTGGTTTGATCTCCTTGTAATCAAAGGGACTCTCAAGAGTCTTCTCCAACACCACAGTTTAAAAGCATCAATTCTTTGGCACTCAGCTTTCGTTATGGTCTAACCCTCACATCACAATGGCTAATGGAAAAAACATAGCTTTGACTAGATAGATTTTTGTCGGCAAAGTGATGTCTCTGCTTTTTAATATGCTATCTATGTTGGTCATAGCTTTTCTTCCAAGGAGCAAGCATCTTTTAATTTCATGGCTGCAGTCACCATCTGCAGTGATTTTGGAGACCCCAAAAAAATAAAGTGTCCAATTTTCATTGTTTCTCCATCTATTTGCCATGAAGTGATGGGACCGGATGCCATGATCTTAGTTTTTTGAATGTTGAATTCTAAGCCAGCTTTTTTACTCTCCTCTTTCACGTTCATCAAGAGGTTCTTTAGTTCTTCACTTTCTGCCATAAGGGTGGTGTCATCTGCGTATCTGAGAGTATAGATATTTCTCCCAGCAATCTTGATTCCAGCTTGTGCTTCATCCAGCCCAGCATTTCACATTATGTACTCTGCATAGAAGTTACATAAGCAGGATGACAATATACAGCCTTGACATACTCTTTTCCCAATTTGGAACCAGTCTGTTGTTCCATGTCTGGTTCTAACTGTTGCTTCTTGACCTGCATACAGATTTCTCAGGAGGCAGGTTAAGTGGTATGGTATTCCCATCTATTTAAGAATTTTCCACAGTTTGTTGTGATCTATACAGTCAAAGGCTTTAGCGTATTCATTGAAGCAGATGTTTAAAATAAACACTGTTGTACAGTCACTAAGTCATGTCCTACTCTTTCTGATCTATGGACTGCAGTACGCCAAGCTTCCTTGTCCTTTATTATCTCCTGGAGTTTGCTCAGTCTCATGTCTGTTGAGTTGGTGATGCCATCCAAGCATCTCATTCTCTGTCACACCATTTTACTTCAGCCCTCAATCTTTCCCAGCATCAGGGTCTTATTTCCAATGAATCAGCTCTTTGCATCAGGTGGCCAGAGCACTGGAGCTTCACCTTGAGCATCAGGGTTGGTTTCCAATGAACATTCCAATGAGTATTCAGAGTTGATTTCTTTCACAATTGACTGGTTTGATAAAAAATAATCTGTTGGAAACTTAGACGGTGGCTACTGTGTGTCAAGGTGATTTGCATACATCTTTACTCTCAAGCTCAGCAGATGCATGTGCCCCATTTTAAAGAGTAAAGACACAGAGGCAGCTCCAGGGTCAAGTGATGAAATGAAGATGCTGAGCAAGCTGGATTTTCTGTTCATTTCCTTTTGTCAAGTCATGTAAACAAAGTATTATTTTAAATCTCATTGCTTTTAAGTCTGACTGACAAACAATTGCTATTTGAAGATGGTGAAGTAATACATAAGGTTCAACTAAGAGATGATCAGAATTACACATAAAAAGAGCTGACAGAGGATAAAAACAATAACTAAAAAAATTAAGTCTCGTGATTAGTTGTAAATGAGAATTTGGTGAAAAGTTATCAAAACCTAGATATATTCTAGTTTTTAAAGTGTGTAAAAATAATGAAAAAGCCACTCAAGCTAAACAGATTAATAAGGACAAAGAGACAGAAGTAACACTTGGGCTTTCTATAGGATTCATTCCATAAAAATGGACATCAGCTGTGAATAAAGGGAAAATGAGATTAAAAAGAAAACTAAATTATTCATTTGATATTTAAGTGTGGAGGCAAAAGATATTTTCAAATACATTTTAAGTTTATTTTTATAAAAATCTCACAAAACACCCCCTACAACCATGAAAATCGTAAATATAAATTCTAGATGTGAAGAAGTTGTTATATAAAAGATCTAATAATAAGAGGTAAAAATAGGAAAAATTAGAAATTCTTTTAAATAAATATAATTAATTTAGTTATAAAGCCTATGTGACTATCAAATTTGGGAAGGGTAAATCTATCCAATAAAAAATTAATAATAATTTTCCACTTCTAAAATTGTAATGTATGATATTTATAAAAACTCAAAATGTGAAAGTTTTTACAAGATCTATATCAAATTTATAGAAGAATTGTGTAGTTTTTTAAAAATATTTTGTTATTATTATCACTACCCCCCATGGCTCAGTGGTAAAGAATCCACTTGCAATGCAGGAGACACAGAAGTTGCAGGTTCAAACCCTGGGTCAGGAAGATTCCCTGGAGAAGGAAATGGAAACCCACTCCAGTATTCTTGCCTGGAGAATCCCATGGACAGAGGAACTCAGCAGGTCTACAATCCATAGGGTCACAAAGAGTCAGTTCAGTTCAGTCGCTCAGTCATGTCCGACTCCTTGCGACCCCATGAATTGCAGCACGCCAGGCCTCTCTGTCCATCACCAACTCCCGGAGTCTACCCAAACCCAGGTCCATCAAGTCAGTGATGCCATCCAACCATCTCATCCTCTGTCGTCCCCTCATCTCACATGCTAGTAAAGTAATGCTCAAGATTCTCCAAACCAGGCTTCAGCAATACGGGAACCATGAACTTCCAGATGTCCAAGCTGGTTTTAGAAAAGGCAGAGGAACCAGAGATCAAATTGCCAATATTCGCTGGATCATCGAAAAAGCAAGAGAGTTCCAGAAAAACATCTATTTCTGCTTTATTGACTATGCCAAAGCCTTTGACTGTGTGGATCACAATAAACTGTGGAAAATTCTGAAAGAGATGGGAATACCAGACCATCTGACCTGTCTCTTGAGAAACCTGTATGCAGGTCAGGAAGCAACAGTTAGAACTGGATGTGTAACAACAGACTGGTTCCAAATAGGAAAAGGAGTATGTCAAGGCTGTATATTGTCACGCTGCCTATTAATTTCTATGCAGAGTACATCATGAGAAATGCTGGGCTGGAAGAAACACAAGTTGGAATCAAGATTGCCGGGAGAAATATCAATAACCTCAGATATGCAGATGACACCACCCTTATGGCAGAAAGTGAAGAAGAACTAAGGGCCTCTTGATGAAAGTGAGAGAGGAGAGTGAAAAAGTTGGCTTAAAGCTCAACGTTCAGAAAACTAAGATCATGGCATCTGGTCCCATCACTTCATGGGAAATAGATGGGGAAACAGTGGAAACAGTGTCAAACTTTATGTTTTTGGGCTCCAGAATCACTGCTGATGGTGATTGCAGCCATGAAATTAAAAGACGCTTACTCCTTGGAAGGAAGGTTATGGCGAACCTAGATAGCATATTTAAAAGCAGAGACATTACTTTGCCAACAAAAGTCCGTCTAGTCAAGGCTATGGTTTTTCCAGTGGCCATGTATGGATGTGAGAGTTGGACGGCGAAGAAAGCTGAGCACCGCAGAATTGATGCTTTTGAACTGTGGTGTTGGAGAAGACTCTTGAGAGTCCCTTGGACTGCAAGGAGATCCAGTCAATCCATCCTAAAAGAGATCAATCCTGGGTGTTCATTGGAAGGACTGATGTTGAAGCTGAAACTCCAGTATTTTGGCCACCTCACGCGAAGAGTTGACTCGCAAAGAGTAGGACACGACTAAAGAGACTTAGCAAACGTACATTATAGCCATCAGTATAATTTTTATCATTAGCACTCTGCTTATTGTTATTATTTAGTTTGTGTCTCTTAGCAGGAAGGTATATACAGTGGTACATCATGGTATATCATGCCTAAAAAGTTAGTTAAAACTGAAATATATTCTTTATACAGCTCAGAAAACACTGAATATCTTATTACAAATTAAGAAATGCTTCTTAAAAGCACTTAAAATCTTTGATTATGCAGTGTAACTATAAAGTGATAACAAAATGATAAATTTTAATGATTAAAATTTGTTTTTACCATTGAAAAGAAGACTGTCACACTTATATAAGACCATCAGCCATGTGTTACTTGGAATAAATCACATACATATAAAGAAATTATAAAACAATAAACATAGAGTCCTACAATTTCATTGAGTTCCAATACCAGAGATCAAAATTTGAGGAAAGAAAGTCAATAAAATTTGTACAATGTATTCAAATGGAGGAAAATATGAAGGGACAGAGCTCTCAAAGACTTTACAGAAGTCTTCTTGAATCATCAGCTGAGTTTCTACCTGAAGACAGATAAAGTGAGTCACTGAAGCTAGGAAAGACAAATTACAGCAGGAGAAAATCAAATCTAGGTATCATACAAAGCCAGAAATTGAGTTCCCAATGTCCAGAGCAGAGAAATCTTATAAAACAAATAAGGCATTCATAAATAAGTACCACACCTTAGTGGGCAAGTATCTCTTAGAAGGAATGGAACAACCCTCACAGTCGACAAAAAGTCCGAAATGCCGTACTTGAGTGTAACCTCAAAAATGACAGAATGATCTGTTTGCTTCCAAGGTAAACCATTCAACATCACAGTAGTCCAAGTCTGTGCCCCAACCACTAATGTCAAAGAAGCTGAAGTCCAACATTTCCATGAAGACCTACAAGACGTTCTAGAACTAACACCAAAAAAAAAAGATGTCCTTTTCATCATAGGGCACTGGAATACAAAAGTAGGAAGTCAAGAGACACCTGGAGTAACAGGCAAGTTTGGCCTTGGAGTACAGAATGAAGCAGGGAAAAACTAACAGACTTTTTCCAGGAGAACACACTGGTCATAGCAAACACCCTCTTCCAACGACACAAGAGACACCTCTACACATGGACATCACCAGAAGGCCAATACCGAAATCAGGTTGATTATATTCTTTGAAGGTGAAGATGGAGATGCTCTATGCAGTCAGCAAAAACAATACCAGGAGCTGACTGTGGCTCAGATCATGATCTCCTTATTGCAACATTCAGACTTACTGAAGAAACTAGGGAAAACCATTAGGCCATTCAGGTTTGACCTAAAAAAAAATCCCTTATGATTATACAGTGGAAGTGACAAATAGATTCAAGGGATTATATCTGATAGACAGAGTGCCTGAAGAACTATGGGCAGACATTTGCAACATTCTACAGGAGGCAGTGATCAAAACCATCCCCAAGAAAAAGAAATGTAAGAAAGCAAAATGGTTGTCTGGGGAGGGCTTACAAACTGAGAAAAGAAGAGAAGCAAAAGACAAAAGAGAAAAGGCAAGATATACCTAACTGAATGCAGAGTTCGAGAGAAAAGGAAGGAGAGATAAGAAAATAATTCTTAAGTGACTAATGCAAATAAACAGAGGAAAATAATAGAATGGGAAAGACTAGAGATCTCTTCAAGAAAATTAGAGATACCAAGTGGACAATTCATGCAAAGATGGGCACAATTTAGGAAAAATAACTGTAAGGACCTAACAGAAGCAGAGATTAAGAAGAGGTGGCAAGAATACGCAGAAATGTACAAAAAAGGTCTTAATGACAGGATAGCCACGATGGCATGGCCACTTACCTAGAGCCACACATTCTGGAGTCTGAAGCCAAATGGGTCTTAGGAAGCATTTCTATGAACAAAGTGAGTGGAAATGATGGAATTTCAGCTGAGCTATTTCAAAACCTAAAAGACAATGCAGTTCAAGTATTGTGCTCACTAAGCCAGCAAATTTGGAAAACTCTGCAGTGGCCATAGGACTGGAAAATGTCAGTTATCATTCCATTCCCCAAAATGGGCAATGCCAAAGATTTTTCAAACTACCATACAATTTGCTCATTTCACATGCTAGCATGATAGTGTTCAAAGTCATTCAAGTTAGGCTTCAAAAGTACATGAACTGAAAACTTCCAGATATAGAAGCTGAATTTAGAAAAGACAGAGGAACCAGAGATCAAATTGCAAACATCCATTGGATCATCAAAAAGCAAGAAAGTTCCAGAAGAACATCTACTTCTGCTTTACTGACTACACTAAAGCCTTGCACTGTGTGGATCACAACCAACTGCAGAAAATTCTTCAAGAGATGGGAATACCAGACCACCTTACTTGCCTCCTGAGAAATCTGTACGCAGGTCAAGAAAAAGCAATTAGAACTGGACATGGAACAATGGACAAGTTCCATTGGGAAAGGAGTGTGTCAAGGCTGTATATTGTCACCCTGCTTATTTAACTTACATGCAGAGTACATCATGTGACATGCCAGGCTGGATGAAGTACAAGCTGGAATCAGGATTGCAGGGAGAAATATCAGTAACTTCAGATATGCAGATGGCACCATCCTTATGGCAGAAAGCAAAGAGGAACTAAAGAGCCTCTTGATGAACATAACAGAGTAGAGTGAAAAAGCTGGCTTAAGGCTCAACATTCAAAAAACTAAGATCATGGCATCTGGTCCCATCACTTCATGGCAAATAGGTGGAGAAACAATGGAAACAGTGACAGACTGTTTTCTTGGGCTCCAAAATCACTACAGATGGTGACTGCAGTCATGAAATTAAAAGATCCTTGCTCCTTGGAAGAGAATCTATGACTAACCTAGATAGCATATGGAAAAGCAAACACATCACTTTGCAACAAAGGCTGTCTAGTCAAAACCATGTATTTTCCAGTAGTCATGTATGGATGTGAAAGTTGGACTATAAAGAAAGCTGAGTGCCGAAGATTTGATGCTTTTGAACTGTGGTGCTGGAGAAGACTCTTGAGATTCCCTGGGATGGCTGAGATCATTCCAGTTAATCCTAAAGGAAATCAACCCTGAATATTCATTGAAAGGACCAATGCTGAAGCTCCAATACTTTGGCCACCTGATGCAAAGAACTGACTCATTAGAAAAGCCCCTGATACTGGGAGGAAAAATTGAAGGCAGGAGGAGAAGGGGAGGATAGAGGATGAGATAGTTGGATAGAATCACTGACTCAGACATGAGTTTGTGCAAGTTCCAAGAGTTGGTGATGGACAGGTAAGTCTGGTGTGCTGCAGCCCATGGAGTCACAGCGAGTCAGACAGGACTGAGTGACTGAACTGAACTGGAAAAAAAAAAACAAAAAAACTGAATGCCCAATGCTGATCTAATCATAGGTAAGTTTCCAAGTAGCCCTAACTATTTCATTACCTTCTTCTCTATTCCCCATTTCCATAGAAGAAATCCAAGTTCCTCATTTCCTTTCCCAGTGGCATTTTATCTGTTTTGAATGGTATGCCATGAGTTCTCTAAAGGAAGTCAGCTGGGGACTTGAGAACACATCATCTCCTGAATCTCCTTTACTCTGATAAGCTCTGATGCCTCTACCAGAACCATGATCCCTGATGCTCCACATCCATCTCCCAGACTCAAACCCATCTTGTCTTCAGTAACTACAAAACTTAGCTTTCGGATAAAGTCTAACTTGCCTGTAAATTATTTATAGAACATTTGCATGTTTTTAAGGTACTATTTAGAAAATGAAAAAAATTGCTGACAGTAAACTAGTGGCAGATGAGGAGTGGAGAAAATTAAAACAAAATAAATACATATTTTAAAATGTAATTCTATTATATCATGTTTGCCATAAGAAACAACATCATGCAATATTACAATAAATGTTTCAGGTGTTTTACCATACAATCTCATTCAAAATTTACAACATCATTCAACATTATGGCAAAATGGGCCTAAGGTTCTCATAGATGTATTAATAACCACTAAAAAAATAACAATATTTATATAAAATGACTTTATTTATATACTTTTTAAAATTTATTTCAGTCTGACACAACAGTGATTTAACAACAAAACAAAAATAAAACATACAAATGAGACAATAAGAAAATATTGGTGTTAAATAAAAATAGGTCAATATCTTAACACTTAAATTTCTACAGACATTGTCAATTTTTTTTTTTAGTGTTTTTGACTTGCACCAGGAGGAAAAAAAAATACAGAGGATATAGACTTTGCATGAAAAATTACTAAACCTGAAAAATATACTTTAACTTTTAGACAATTTTTCAATCCTGTGCTTGCAGGCTGCTCTAAAATAAATGTACATGTAAAATTTTGCAAAAGCTATTCTGGATATGGCTCTGGGAATTAACAGTGCAGTTGCAGAGCACATTTATACAACCAAAAGAAAATATGAATTGCTTATATCAAAGGAAAGTGTACAGAAGAATGACAGAGAAGGGGCAAACATTAAAAGATCCCCAAACTACCCATGATACTTCTCATGGCTTTAGTTGTTGTTGTTCAGTCACTCAGTCATGTCCGACTCTCTGCAGCCCTATGACTACAGCACACCAGACTTCCCTATCCTTCACCAACTCCTGGAGCTTCCCCAAACTCATGTCCATTGAATCGGTGATGCCATCCAACCATTTCATCCTCTATCATCCCCTATCATCCCCTTCTCCTGGCTTCAATCTTTCCCAGCTTCAGGGTTGTTTCTAATGAGTCAGTTCTTTGCATCAGGTGGTCTAAGTATTGGAGCTTCAGGATCAGTCCTTCCAACAATTATTCAGGGTTGATTTCCTTTAGGATTGACTGGGTTGATCTCCTTGCAGTCCAAGGAACTCTCAAGAGTCTTCTCCAACATTATAGTTCAAAAGCATCAGTTCTTCAGCACTCAGCTGTCTTTATGGTACCACTCTCACATCCATACATGAGTACTGGAAAAATCATAGCTTTGACTATACAGACCTTTTAGGCAAAGTAATGTCTCTGCTTTTTAATACGCTGTCTTTGTTTGAGACTTCCTTCCAAACGTACCCATTCTGTTTCAGTCTTACACAGCACTAATAACTCTGAATACACAAATATAGCATCAAGCTTCTTGGGTTGGTAAACATGTATTTCTTCAGAATTCCTCCAAAGATAGGAAATTTCAGTTTAACTTCATAATTTGAGGGAGTTTCCTTGAACTTGTAAATTTTTTCATTGAAGTGTGGTTAGTAATTTAAGTACAGTTAACTAGAGTATTACAGAAAAGGAAGTCAATACTTTAGCCATGTAGCTACTTCAATATTTAGTGCTATGGACTGAACTATATCCCAAATTTCATATGCCACAGCATTAAACCCAGCATGAGTGAATTTGGAGATAGGCTCTACAAGGAGGTAATTAAGGTTAAATAAGGTTAAGAGTCCACCTTCAATGCAGGAGATCCAAGTTCAATCCCTGGCTGGCAAAGATTCTCTGGAGAAAGGAATGACTACCCACTCCAGTATTCTTACCTGAAGAATTCCATGGAGAGAGGTCTTGCAGGCTACCCTCCATGTGTTCGCAGAGTCAGAAACAATTGAGCAGCTAACACTTTCATTTTTCACTCCAATGTCAATATAACATTGTCAATCAACTATAATTTAATATAATACATAAATTTAAATGATTTCATAAAGTAAGATCCTAATATAATAGGACTAGTGTCTTTATGAGAAGGGCATGGCAACCCACTCCAGTATTCTTTCCTGGAGAATCCCCATGGATAGAGGAGCCCATCGGGCTACAGTCCATAACATCACAAAGAGTTAGACACGACTGAAGCGACTTAGCACAAGCACGCAGTGTCCTTATAAGAGGCACCAGAGAGCTTGTACTCTCTCTCTCACCCTCCCTCACCTTGACACCTTTGCAGGTAGATAGCTTCAGACCATGAAGAGTGTGTTACCGAAACTAAACTCTTCCAGAGAATGATCTTGGACTTTCCAGCCTTCAGAACTGTAAGAAAATAAATTTCTGTCATCTAAGCCACCTACTGTTACAGCATCTTGAGTCAAGTAAGATGCTTATTATACTCAAATTTGCATTTGGGAACCATTACATGTTTATGGTTATGAGTGGGGGTAAGTTAAAGAGAAAACTAACTCTGCAAAATTCTGCAGATGGATGGGTGGATGAATAGATAAAATTGTTAAAATTAAATATTCTTCCCACAATTACTAGGAGTGAATAACATATGGTATGTCCATGTTCATCATGTCCTGCTATGAAATCTGTCTCTATTCAAACCATTCCTGAGGAAGACTTCCTGGGTGGTCTGGAAACATATCAGTGAAAGCAAAATTAGGTGAAGGTAAAAATTCTCAGAAGATGTTTAAACATCTTCCTCAAGTAATTGCATGATCACTTACAACTCAGAGATGTAAATAAAAAGTAGGATTCTTACATGCAAGTGGACAAAGTAATATGCAAAGTGGACAAAGGAGAATCTTCCAAGCAGAGTGAAAATCATGTATTGCTAAGGAAGCATTAAATCTTGAGGAATTAGGACTAGTGCAACAGAAGCTAGGGTTGGAAAGGAAGGATGGAGAGCTATGCTAGGGATTTTATATAAATATATATATATATATATATATATATATATATATATATATATATATATATAACATAAGTATGTAACTATGCATATATATGTATATTTCCATGTCATAGATTGTGGAGTTTATGTCAATACAAATGGTAAAACAATATTATAAGCATGAAGTTACATGATAAGATATGTATTTCTAAAGATCACTCTAGTTATGGTGTGTGAAGTTGGTTCCAGGAGTAGAAATGAATGTGGAGAAAGTATGTATTTGGTCCATGAAGCTGTCCAAGAGTGTATAAAAAAGTATTAAATGGAACTAGGGCATACTATGGAATTTTTAGAAAGAGGATTTAGTGATAAATTGTTAAAAAAATGTGCCAAGTCATTTATGCCAGATTCTGAGAAGTATACTTAAACACTTAAGTCAATGGCTGCCCATTAACTGAGATTGAAGAGTCTAGGTGAAGAAAAGGTAGGGAGAGTGAGGGTTGATTATTTTGGGGGTGTATTTTCAGACATTTAATGGAAACTGTTACATATGAAATTAATTATAAATACAAACAACACAAAAGAGTTTTCTGGGCTAGAGATAACTGATTGGGAAGTAATTTCATATACATACTAATAAAGCCAGAATAGAAAAGAGGACCTATTTGGACTATTACATGATGGTGAGACTTTATACGTGAAGGAGCCCACAAGAAAAAGAATTCAGGAAACTAAAATCCATGCATACTGTGACAAAAAAAGTGACAACAGACATATTTCAAAAGGAATGTGTGCAGGGCTGTGTGAAACACTGCTGCTAAATCAAAAGTTGTGTCTAAAATTGCTGATCAGATTTATTGGATGGAAATCTCTGGTGTGGTCCTTTCAGACATTAACCATAAAATTCAAAACAGTTTGGAAATGAAAGGGGTTGAGGAAAAGAAACTTCTTCACAAAGTTTATCTAGGAGAACATGCAGAGAATCAGGACAATACAGGTAAGAGGAGATAAAATTCTCTAACTTTTTGAGACATTTTAGACTTACAGAAGAGTTGCACAGATAATACAGGGGACACCACATATATTTTGAGGTTTTTTTTTTTTTTTTAAATATGTTCTTTATGAGAGACACATGAAGAGCATTTTTAAAAGCTATTGAAGTTGTGTTATAGACAAGCAAGTTTGGACAATTCCTGTAAGATAATGAGTAATGGATATTATGAGTCTCCTGAAAATACTATCACATTCAAGACACTACTAGAGAAGATGGCTTTCAATGTATAATTATGAGGGAGGAAGAAAAAATATGAGTTTCTATGTAGGAATATACGGAAATTTGATGCTATGAATTTAAAGAGTTTGTCTCCTAATGTTTTCTGTTTTTCTGTGTATTGGTAAATGGAATAATCTTGTTACTCTGAAGTAAATGGGAAATGAGGCTCTGAAATGAAGGCCTGGAAGGAACAAAAAACTTAGATCCCCCTCCAGTGGTTGTGAGGATGGGTGAGCATAGAGACTGTGGGTTTGCCAAACAATTGGAGGTAGTCAGATCCTTAGTCTAGCCACCCACCTGGATCTCTGACTTTTCTCTCTCTAGTCCTATAGCTGGCATAGGCTGGAGAAGGCAGTTAAAGAATATGGCCAGAAGTGTAACTGGGCTTAGACTTTGAGAGAAAAACAAGCAAAACAATTTCTCGAGCACTAAGAAAAGAGAATTTGGAATCAGAAGCCAAGGGATTTAAAACAGAGAAACAGAAATGAGACAAAAAGCCCTATTAATATAATGAAGGAATAGAAATGTGATGGATTGGAAATCCCAGTAAAGAAGAGCAGGCATGGTGGGGCCTTGGACTACAAAAGATGGAATTACGGTAAGTGATCATAAACTTCTCCAGACTAATTTTTAAACTAATTAAGTGTAAAAATACCCAATGAGATTTCTCATTAAATTTTATTATGTGTATACATCCACAAGGGAAAAATAATATATTTACATTGTTGGACATATATGTTCAACATGTATGTTAAATAGTTCATGCAAACCTTATTTTACATTGTTTTGCAGTATGTGGTTATGGTCTGCAATACACCTTACAATTGTGTGCACAATTGGCATTCCACTAGGTGTACATTCTCGTGTCTTTAGCAAATTTAATGTTTAAGTCACCAAATTGATGACTGTTTCTTTAGCTCTTGAGCAGAATTCAGTAACAGGGACTCCTTGGCCTGTCAGGAAAAATGTTTTAGTAAGGGTGGCTCTGGCTATTTGAGCCTATAATTAAATCTTATGCATGCTTATTCTGACATACTGGCTTCTTAAATTGTCAAAAGTAAACATTATGCTTTATTTTCTGTATGTTATTGATCTTTTGAATTTTAGTTTTCAATTCCATATCATGGATTAAAAAAATAAAATTTTATTCTAATAGAAAAGTTGTCTTCTTTATTTCCTTTCAGGCAGCCTATTCTGAGGCTAAAAACAATGGTCAAATCAGATATTATACAATGTAAATTATCATGAAATGTAATATATTAGCATGGATGTCTACTAATATTTACAATATCTATCAATGTTTTTTTCCATGTTAAACTGAGAACGTCAAACAATGCCCAAGGAAAACCATTCAAAGAGCATAATGCTAGATTTCTTGAAATGTTTTGTTCCCTATCAGAGGAAGAAACAAAGTGAGACCCAAGGAGATACAAGAAATAAGTAATCTGTTTAAGAACAAAAAATGGCCCTATATAGGAACATAATGTGCCAGAAAAATAGATTTGAAATGATACAGTATCTAGATGTGCACAGAGAGGGAAAAAAGATAGACGTGCCATAATGGAAGAGAAAGACTGCACAAAAGCAGTTCATAAAGTACATTTCTATTTTCCTTTTTCCTTCAGAAGTAATACCTCTCCCAATTAATTTCCATCCATGCACATATTCACTGTGTATTGTTTAGAAGAGAAGCAGCTCCATATTTTAAGAGGAGATGAGATTATAAAAGGAGGAAAGCTTAATGATGTAGAAGATTGAAGGGAAAAAAGCCCCATGAAATTAGACTAAGAGAAATATAAAAGAAACCATATAGTTGTGTTTAATATTATAACCAAACAACTTTGTTGCAAAAAACAGAAGCTGGCAAGACAAACCAGTGTGATATTTCAGCCAGTGTTAAAATGCAATTCATTTCCTCCTTTCCTCAAAAGATAAATTTAAATAATAGTTCAATTTTGCTGACTTTTCACCAAATCAGCATTCTTAATTATTGTATTTAGGAACCATGTCGAAAATAATTCTCTCACTGAGGGTGGCATTTATTAATACTTTTGGGAATTTTCCTCTAGCCCTTGCTATTTGTAAAGAATTGTGCGAGGTACTGAATTCTTCACGAAGAGTAAGATGTGATTTCCACTTTCAAGGTCTTAACAGTCTATCGGTAAGTATGCCAGAACACACTTGGAATGTGCAAAGTGATAAAATAGCAATGCATTAATTTCCTGTATTTCCCATAAATACATCAGAAATCGGTGGCTTACAGAAACTTATTGTCTCACAGTTAGAGGCCTAATGCTTAAATCAAAATGTTGGCAGGGCTACACTTCCTCTCAAAACTACAGTGGAACATCTATTTTTGCTACTTCAAATTCTGATGACTCCAAGTGTTCTATAGCTTGTGGCTACACTGCTGAAGTTTCTCTGGGTCAGACAGTCTCCTCCTCTTGTGTTTTTCTCCTTTTCTGATTGTCTCAAAATTGTCTCTCTCATAAAGATAAATGTGATTGTATTTAGGGCCCTTCTGGTTAATCCAAAGTAAGTTCTTTCAAGATTCTCAACATAATCATACCTTCTTCAATCAGCTCAGTTCAGTTGTTTAGTCGTGTCTGACTCTTCATGACCCCGTGGACTGCAGAACACCAGGCTTCCCTGTCCATCACCAACTCCTGGAGCCTGCTCAAACTTATGTTCATCAAGTCCATGATGCCATCCAACCATCTCAACCTCTGTCGTCTCCCTCTCCTCCTGCCTTCAATCTTTCCCAGCATCAGGGTTCTTTTCCAATGAGTTGGTTCTTCACATTAGGTGGCCAAAGTATTGTATGACTGAATATTCAGGACTGATTTCCTTTAGGATGGACTGGTTGGATCTCCTTGCCATCCAAAGGACTCTCAAGAGTCTTATCCAACAACACAATTCAAAAGCATCAATTCTTTCGTGCTCAACTTTCTTTATAATCCAGCTCTCATATCCATACATGACTACTGGAAAAATCATAGCTTTGACTAGACAGACCTTTGTCAGCAAAGTGATGTCTCTGCATTTCAATAGGCTGTCTAGGTTAGTCATAGCTCTTCTTCTAAGGAGCAAGCGTCTTTTAATTTCATGGCTGCAGTCACCATCTGCAATGATTTTGGAGCTCAAAAAAATAGTCTCTCTCAGTTTCCATTGTTTCCATTTGCCATGAATTGATGGGACTGGATGCCATGATCTTAGTTTTCTGAAAGTTGAGCTTTAAGCCAACTTTTTCACTCTCCTCTTTCACTTTCATCAAGAGGCTCTTTAGTTCTTCTTCACTTTCTGCCATAAGGGTGGTGTCATCTGCACATCTGAGGTTATTGATATTTCTCCTTGCAATCTTGATTCCAGCTTGTGCTTCATTCAGCTTGGCATTTCGCTTGACATATTCTGCATATAACTTAAATAAGCAGGGTGACAATATACAGCCTTGACATACTCCTTTCCCAATTTGGAACTAGTCTGTTGTTCCATGTCTGGTTCTAACTGTTGCTTTTTGACCTGTATACAGATTTCTCAGGAAGCAGGTAAGGTGGTCTGGTATTCCCATCTCAAAGAATTTTCCACGGTTTGTTGTGATCCACACAGTCAAAGGCTTTGGCATAGTCAATAAAGCAGAAGTAGATGTTTTTCTAGAACTGTCACTTTTTCGATGATCCAATGGATGTTGGCAATTTGATCTCTAGTTCCTCCTCCTTTTCTAAAACCAGCTTGAACATCTGGAAGTTCATGGTTTCACGTACTGTTGAGGCCTGGCTTGGAGAATTCTGAGCATGACTTTGCTAGCATGTGAAATAAGTGCAATTGTACAGTAGTTTGAATAATTTTGGCATTGCCTTTCTTTGGGATTGGAATGAAAACTGAGCTTTTCCAATCCTGTGGCCACTGCTGAGTTTTCTAAGTTTGCTGGCATATTGAGTGCAGCACTTTCACAGCATCATCTTTTAGGATTTGAAAGAGCTCACCTGGAATTCCATTACCTCCACTAGTTTTGTTTGTATTGATACTTCCTAAGGCCCACTTGACTTCGCATTCCAGGATGTCTGGTTCTAGGTGAACAATCACACTCTCAAGGTTATCTGGGTCGTGAAGATCTTTTTTGTATAGTTCTTCTGTGTAGTCTTGCCACCTCTTCTTAATATCTTCTGCTTCTGTTATGTCCATACCATTTCTGTCCTTGACTGTACCGATATTTGCATGAAATGCTCCCATGGTATCTCTTATTTTCTTGAAGAGATCTCTAGTCTTTCCCATTCTATCATTTTCCTCTGTTTATTTGCATTGATCACTTAAGAATACTTTCTTGTCTCCCCTTGCTTTTCTCTTGAACTCTGCATTCAAATGGGTGTATCTTTCCTTTTCTCCTTTGCCTTTAGCTTCTCTTCTTTGCTCAGCCTCCTCACACAACCATTTTGCCTTTTTGCATTTCTTTTTCTGGGCGATGGTCTTGATCACCGCCTTTTGTACAATGTCATGAACCTCCTTCCATAGTTCTTCAGGCAATCTGTCTATCAGATCTAATCCCTTGAATCTATTTGTCACTTCCAGTGTATAATCATTAGGGGTTTGATGTAGGTCATACCTGAATGGTCTAGTGGTTTTCCCTACTTTCTTCAACTGAAGTCTGAATTTTTCAATAAGGAGTTCATGATCGGGGCCACAGTCAGCTCTGGGTCTTGTTTTTGCTGACTGTATAGAGCTTCTCCATCTTTAGCTGCAAAGAATATAATCAGTCTGATTTTGGTATTGACCATCTGGTGATGTCCATGTGTAAAGCCATCTCTTGTATTGTTGGAAGAGGGTGTTTGCTATGACCAGTGCATTCTCTTAGCAAAACTCTGTTAGCCTTTCCCCTGTTTCATTTTGTACTCCGAGGCCCAACTTGCCTGTTACTCCAAGTATCTCTTGACTTCCTACTTTTGCATTCAAGTCCCTTATAATGAAAAGGGCATCTTTTTTAGCTGTTAGTTCCAGAAGTCTTTTAGGTCTTCATAGAACTGTTCAATTTCAGCTTCTTCAGCATTACTGGTTTGTGCATAGACTTGGATTACTGTGATATTGGATGGTTTGCCTTGGAAATGAACAGAGATCATTCTGTCATTTTTGAGATTGCACCCAAGTATTGCATTTCAGACTCTCTTGTTGACTATGAGGGCTACTCCATTTCTTCTAAGGAATTCTTGCCCACAGTAGTAGATGTAGTGGTCATCTGAATTAAATTTGCTCATTCCAGTCCATTTTAGTTCACTGATACCTAAAATGTCCATGTTCACTCTTACCATCTCCTGTTTGACCACTTCTAATTTACCATGATTCATGGACCTAACATTCCAGGTTCCTATGCAGTACTGTTCTTTATAGCATGGGACTTTACCTCCTTCACCAGCCACATCCACAACTGGGCTTTTTTTTTTTGCTTTTGCTCTGTTTCTTCATTCTTCCTGGGCTTATTTCTCCACTCTTCTCCAGTAGCATGTTGGGCACCTACCGACCTGGGGAGTTCATCTTTCAGTGTTATACCTTTTTTCCTTTTCATACTGTTCATGGGGTTGTCAAGGCAAGAATACTGAAGTGGTTTGTCATTGCCGTCTCCATTACCTTCTTTTTTTTTCCGTACTAGGTAATAATTCAGACATCCTGATTATTAGGGCATGGATCTATCTTTTGGGTGTCATGATTCAATTCATTATGATCAATAAAATACCAAAGTCTAGAAGAATAGAGAAAGAAGTCAGGGAACCCTGTGCTTTTAAGGGAAGTATTTTGAACCTGACAGAGAAAAAGTTTTATTTTTAAAGACAAAAAACAATCCATGCTGAGTAATTACTTCTGTGTTGATCATGATCGCATACATGAATACATATTATGTCATTTGAACATCATGAAATCTTAATCTGCAAATGATTATCCTGAGTGATTGGTAGCGGAGTTCAAGAATTTCAGGGACATTATATGATGATTCTAATTTCTCCAGCCATAATGCTCCTAAGTGCTAAAGCCAGGACTCCTACCCACATTTTTCTGAGCCAAAACTCATGCGCTTTTAAGAGTAAAGAATATAATAATAATATTAGTATTAGTGTTAACTAGAAGACTATATTAATATTGTTTTTATCTTTTGAGTATGATGTGCTTACTCTTAAGTTTGTTTTCTTTTTATCATCTCACAGTAAGGGCAGCACCTTGGATTATTTTACCAGCTACACAGTCATTGCTAGAACTGCTACTACCGTGAATTGGTGAGCCAGTAAAAGCAGCCTTTAAAAGCAAGAATCTTTTAGCCATGTGCCTATGGGGCTTGCTGCCAAAGCAATCCTGATGCATCTCATACAGGCAAAGAAAATGGAACCTCTGAGCCAGAGGTAACGTCAGCAGAACTGATGAAATGAGAAGCTGTGCTCGCAGGCTTCAGTAGCATCATCAGCTCTTCCAATTTATTGATATATTCTTACTGAGGATAAGGAAAGACTTTTTGAGGCAGGCTTACCATCGATCAGTTCCAGAATGCTTGGAGGTGAGGGAAGCTTGGCTTACACATGAAGCGCAAAGCACTACATTTTATTAGGCTGAGCATCACATAGGCTGTTTTGCCTTAAAGCATAAATGAAGATCAAAGTGGAAAAGAGATTTAGTGGCACAATTTGATAGATGACTGTTTTTTAAAAAAAGAAATCATATAATGAACTAATAATAGAAGATAAGAAACTTTGAAAACTCTTAAGGGAACTGGGCTGTTTATCTCCAGTTATAACATCATTTGATGAAATTATTTTGAAGTTTTAGAAAGCTTCAGGCTTTGAGAGATCAAGCTATAAATCTTATAGATTGACCCTTCCTAATTTGTAGTTTTGTTTTCTCGTTCTTCACTTTTTGATGGCATGAGTACTTCTAAGCCACCAGCTGATGACAAGACAAAGAGTGAATGATTGTATTAGTGTGGATCTTGATCTACATTCTGTACTCATTAAAAAGAGAGAAAGTTTAATTTATGGACCAAGAGTTATCAAAGATGGTCATTCTTTTCATGGCCTTGTTTAATCTTATTTTGTAGCCTTAGTGTCTGGAAAATGTGTCTGTTAGTCTCTTAGTCGTGTCTGACTCTTGGCAACCCCATGGACTTGTAGACTGCCAGCCTCCTCATTTCTTGGAATTCTCCAGACAAGAATACTGGAGTGGGTTGCCATTTCTAATTTCTTAATAAAGAAATATGTAGTGACTCTGGATACATTGCATTTATAGGACCTTCAACGTTAAACCTACAGACTCAGGATCTTCTGTATATTCCTGGCCTCACCTTTTCTCCAAATTTCAGCCTAAGCAGAGGCACAGCCTGTCAAAGGGAATTTATTTTCTTTTGGCCACCCCTGCTCACAGCTGATCCTCATTAGGGAAAACAAACCGCACTTTAAATAGAACTATTGAGGGCTAAGGTAGAGGTCAATGCAAATTAGTTCACAAAGTGAGACTTCAATAGTTACCTAGTAGAGAGGCAGGAAGCCATATAAATAGACACATGAATTTGAAAGAAAAGGCCTAAGGCCTGTTTTGTTCAAAGCTAAGCCTTTAAGTGAGTCTCTCTCCTGTCTCTCAGCTTTCTTTTCTCTCTTTCACAGATGTTTACCTGCCTATGAATAAGCACTGAGCATCCTTTTTGAAGTTTATTTCCATGCAACATCTGTGAGAATTTTGGCTTTAGGTCTTACTTCAAAGCTTCTGTACCTAATGATAGCCCCCAACAGATGATTCAACAGTAAAGCACACCCTCCCAGGAAGGCATTTCCATGTGACACAATTTTTGATGTTTAATAGCAGCATAAACTTTCAAAAGGCAAACAAGATATGCTGGGTGCATGTTAGGAGAGAAATCAACTTTTCTGTGCCAAAGAAACAATACCAAAATCGTAAAATGAGTTTCTAATACTATCTTTTTGGCAAATCTCAACTTGATTTTTTCTTAGCTCTAAAAAATAACAGAGCCTCTATTTAGTAAATGTTTTGATACTGAAATGAAAAGCAAAGCCAATGCCTTGAACAAGCTCAGAAATTATTAAGTAGTATGTGTTATCCTTGCAGAGACTTGTCCTAATAATCTTATATATTCTACCATATTTAAACTTTACAATAAGGCAGTTCAGTACTAGATTTACCTAATTTTACAGATGAGGAAGCTGATATTTTAAAAAATCATGTGAATTTTCCAAGATGACATACCTAATAGTGGGTGAAATCAAAATTTAAACTCACTAGATTTACCAACTACATGGAATCATTACTTGAAGAATATTCCTGGAATAATGAATATTTTAACCTATTTTATATATAACCACTTTTATATTTTTAAGAAATATAGAAGACAATCAGTTCAGTTCAGTCGCTCAGTCATATCCGACTCTTTGCGACCCAATAGACTGCAGCAACCAGGCCTCCCTGTCCATCACCAACTCCCGGAGTCCACCCAAACCCATGTCCATTGAGTCGGTGATGCCATCCAACCATCTCATCCTCTGTCATCCCCTTCTCCTCCTGCCCTCAAACCTTCCCAGCATTAGGGTCTTTTCAAATGAGTCAGCTCTTCACATCAGGTGGCCATAGTATTGGAGTTTCAGCTTCAACATCAGTCCTTCCAATGAACACCCAGGACTGATCTCCTTTAGGATGGACTGGTTGGATCTCCTTGCAGTCCAAGGGACTCTCAAGAGTCCTCCAACACCACAGTTCAAAAGCATCAATTCTTCTGTGCTCAGTTTTCTTTATAGTCCAACTGTCACATCCATACATGACTACTGGAAAAACCATAGCCTTGACTAGATGGACCTTTGTTGACAAAGTAATGTCTCTGCTTTTTAATATGCTGTCTAGGTTGGTCATAACTTTCCTTCCAAGGAGTAAGCGTCTTTTAATTTCATGTCTGCAAATCACCATCTGCAGTGATTTTGGAGCCCAGAAAAATAAAGTCAGCCACTGTTTCCACTGTTTCCCCATCTATCTGCCATGAAGGATGGGACCAGATGCCCTAATCTTATTTTTTTGAATGTTGAGCTTTAAGCCAAGTTTTTCACCCTCCTCTTTCACGTTCATCAAGAGGCTCTTTAGGTCTTCTTCACTACCTGCCATAAAGGTGGTGTCATATGCATATCTGAGGTTACTGATATATATATATAGATATAGATAGATAGATAGATAGATAGCAAGAAAAAAATATGAAACACTTATCAAGGACATATAGGTTTATACTGTGTTGGTAGGATTCAGGTTGCAGGTTATTCATTGTAGTAACAGTGTCCAATGAGCACTGCTAGAATTTAGGCTGCATAAATGGGTTGATTGTTCATTTATCCCCAAAGTAGCTCCAGTTATCATAAATACATGTGCAAGATACCATGGCTCCTATAGTAAAATGAGAAATTTTCAGACCTTCTTTATGTCATAAAGACAAGATTCTTGGGTCCACTGGTATTCTATATAGTTTTTTTCCCAGTAAAAAAATTATATTATTATTTGATATCTACATTTACCATTATATGTCCTGGATGACTTTTATTATTCTGTTCAAAATAGCTTTAACAAAATAAAATCATCTGACTCAAAAATCATGTAAGTAAAATTTTGAATCAGCCAAGTGAATATCATCCACTATTTCCAGGAGGAATAGTGAATATGAGATTTTGTGAGGTTGTTTTAACATGCTTGTTAGCTAGCCAATAGTGGCATGCTTTAAAATGAGAGTTGCTGACTCTGAATTTATGAACAAATTTTGTTTGTCACTATCAAAAGCATTTACAGTACAAAGTTTATTTTGTCAATAGCTATCAAATCTTAATGGTAAACAAGAAAAGCCACTCTTGTCTCAAGGCATTTTATGATCTCCTAAAACTCAAACCCTAACAACATAAGACCAAAAAATGTTATTGTATAGTTATATCATGCTATTTATTTTCTGATAGTGATAGGTACTATAAAAAAAGACCACAATATTAAAGAAATATATTGTGGATATTCTACATACATTTTAGATGAACTGCTCATCTTAAATCATGAGAGAAAGCCCAGAACTTTGATTACTAGCAGTGGAAAATTGAGAAGATCCGGTCTGAAGCAAGGGTATAATCCTTAGATGTGCATGTGTGAGTGCTCATTTGCTCAGTCACATCCAACTCTTTGCAACCCCATGGACTATAGCCCATCAAACTTCTGTGTCCATAGAATTTTATAGGCAAGAATACTTGAGCAGGTTGCTCTTTGCTGCTCCGGGGGATCTTCGCAATCCAGAGATAGAATCCATGTCTCCTGCATTGGTAGGTGGATTCTTTACCACTGAGCCACTTGGAAAGCCCAACTTTTAGACACATGCATAATATTTCTCTTGTGTACATCAAGGAATAAAAAGTAAGATACTGATGTGAAATGGAACTTTATCAAAAAGACCAAGTCAACAATCCTGAGGGGCAAGAACCTCTCATGCACTTCTATTGCCAGCGCTGTCCTTACTAATAGATTTTGTAGTGAAAATGCTTAGAAAACTGATGCCATCTTCTTTTACAAGTGTCCCGTTGTAAATTCACTGTTCTTAGTGTCTTAGGCAGCAATATATCTTATTGTCCACTTATAATGGTATATAAAATAAAAACCCACCAGGAGAGTTAACACATTACCTTGTGTTCATTCACACTAAGGATGTTCATTGCCTATTCACAGACAGATGAGCCTCTGTGAGAGAGAGAAAAAGATAGACTCACAGAGGGTTAGCTTTGAACAAAACTGGCTACTGGTCCTTTCTTTCAAATTGATGTTTCAGTACAACTTCTTGCCTCTCTACTAAGTAACTACTGCTCTTCTTTCATTAGGATACATTTTGATATTGCCTGGCCATTTAGGCATTCATGAAAGAAAGAAGGGAAAAGAGAAAAAGTTCTACAAATATAATTTGAAACAATGAACAGCAGAGTACCAAAGTTGATTTTCAACTACTGAATACATTTTACATATAGAAGCCAATGGCCGTGTTTCAGCCCCTGAAAGTTCATTCTTTTTTTCAGATACTTCTATAAATTCTAGAATAGTTTGTGCAGTCATACAAATCACAAACTCTATTAGGAAGAAGGAAGTCAAATGGAGGTTTGCATATATACATTTACTGTCCTCTTCATACATGGATGGCACAGTTTGTCAGAAAGTGTTTTCTGTACTGAGGCCTAGAGTCATTTCTCTCTGGTGACAGCACTGGGGAAAGAGCAAAGGGGCAACCAACCAGGGAGATCCATGCCACCTCTCCACTGACAATGTAGTCCTGTGCACATACTCCGCAGAGAAAGATAAATTGATTCCTTGGAAGAAATGGGCAGTGAAAGTCAAATAAATTGTTGGAAATGTGCTAGGGTTTGTCCTCCAAGAATAGAAAAGACGTGTCTACAGATGTTTTTGCCTGTAAATTTCAAAAGTAGTTGTACTTAAAATTGCAGACACTTTAAAGAGGGCTTTATTTATAGATGTTTCTTTCAAAAATTCTGTATTAGAACAATCTGATGTAATATTGGGGAAAAAATAGCTATCAGATTGTGGGGAACTATAGAAAAGTTAAATCTGATGTACAATTTCAAAGACATGAAGGAACACATTAAGATAGTGAAAGAAAGTATAATTTCAATAGGAAAAAAATGTTAATATAGATGACAGAAGATAGGGACTGATTTATTTGTACACTGAGAAAAAAATATGAGTAATCAATAAGAAAATAAAAATTTTGTGTAAGCTACAGGATGTTTTTTCTATCAAAATATCATCTTCCTCAAACTGCATTCCATTAAGGAAGCTTCTGCTAACGTGTTATGTGTTTACTGGATATAGGATGAAACACAGGAAAGAAATATATCCATTCTCTAAATTAATCATTTATTTTCTACCCAAATATATTTGAAGTAAAATTTTGGAAATTACAGTGAATGTCAAATTTGCTCTGCTACTGTATCTCAGCAAGTAAAATCTGTGCAAAAAGTTGCTCTATGGAAGATTAGATGCTTTGATCTTATATTATTTTAGTGATTCTTCAGGAAACGTTTATGCATGAATACTTAAATATCATAGACATACATACAAATCAATTCAACTCTGAGGATTTATATGCTAAATCTGAATATTTATTTTTATGTAATATATTTTGATGGTATTCCCTGTAATTTTTAAATTACAATTTTTCCAGCACATTATTTGCTTGATTTTGTGAGTTTAGTCTTAAGTTTTACGTTGACAGTTGAAAAATGCAATGTTTAAGTAATAAAGTTTGAAATGTAACACTTTAAAATTTATACTTGCTAATACATATCAAGCATTATTTTTAGCCATAATGCTATAAAGTCATAAAATGAAATTCCACTTCTCAGATGGCTTAAGTCCTAATCAGGGAGAGAGTATAGACATTAAATCTATTACATTATTGTAAGGTCAATATAAAATTATATTAAATACTATTAGAAACTATTAATCATAATTAAATTGTTAAATGACATAATGAATGATGCATACTATATTATACATAACTCATAATATATGACAACTTGTAAATATATGATTATGCCTATTTATCTATAATCTTTATGAATATATAATAAATTCAATGGATTTTTTAAAATGAAAATTAACTTTAATATTATAAAAAATGATCAAAAATTATTAGCCACTGAAAACAGGACTATGACTGCAGCAATTTCTTTAAATCTCCTCAAATCTTTTTATTAAAAGACAGATCAAAAGAGATGAGAATGTACCACAAATAGGGTTTTTCAGAAAGACAAAGACCTACCCTGAAGGAAAGCTGTTGCGGACATAATCCATGCTGAGAAGACAGGAGCACTAGGAATTCCAAAGAAAGATTGCTTAGATGCCAGGGGTAAATGGATCTGGGGTAAACAGACTTCAGAAGGCAATATTCCAAAATAAGTAAGTGAATTGTTACATTAGAAAGCATGCAGGGCAACAGTGTTACAGTCACACTAATGCAGAGATGGCATCACCGACTAATGCAGAGATGGCATCACCGACTCGATGGACCTGAGTTTGAATAAGCTCCAGCAGTTGGTGATGGACAGGGAAGCCTGGGGTGCTGCAGTCCATGGGGTTGCAAAGAGTTGGACATGACTGAGTGACTGTGACTGAACTGAACTGAACTGAACACAAAGATGTGGAGCCACGGCCACACATAAAGGACATGTTTTGAATACTAGACAGTAACAACAAGAAAAGACTTCCTTGAGCACCAAGCTCATCGTGACTCCTACAAATGAAGTTCCTTCTACAAAACCTACTGTATCATTCAGGGTTCTCCAGAGAGCAGAATAGGAGACAGGATTTGTAAGAGATTTATTACAAGAAAGAGCTCATATGAATGTTGTAAAGTTTCAAGATCTGCAGTCAGCAAGATGGAGACCAGGAACAGCTGATGCTGTCTTCCAGTCTGAGTTCAAAGGCCTGGAGCACCAGGAGAGCTAGTGATGTAAATTCTGGTAGAAAGCCTGCAGGACTGAGAGCTAAGAACTCAGTTTCATTTTCCACCTTGAATCTGAAGGAAGGTAAAGAACAATGCCCCAGCTAACAGGCAGTTAGACTGGAAGTTTTCCCAGCTTTTTTGTTCTTTTCAGGTCTTCCATTGACTGGATTTGATCTACCTACCTTCAGTTCAGTTCATTCATCCAGTCTTGTCCAACCCTTTGTGACCCCATGTCCAACATCCTGGAGCTTGCTCAAACTCACGTACATCGAGTCAGTGATGCCATCCAACCATCTCATGCTCTATCATCCCCTTCTCCTGTCTTTACTCTTTCCCAGCATCAGGGTCTTTTCAAATGAATCAGTTCTTTGCATCAGGTGGTCAAAGTATTGGAGTTTCAGCTTCAGCATCAGTCCTTCCAATGAATATTGGACTGATTTCCTTTAGGAGTAACTGGTTTGATCTCCTTGCAGTCCAAGGATCCCTCAAGAGTCTTCTCCAACATCACAGTTCAAAAGCATCAATTCTTCGGTGCTCAGCTTTCTTTATAGTCCAACTCTCACATCCATACATGACTACTGGAAAAACCATAGCTTTGACTAGACAGACCTTTGTTGGCAAAGTAATGTCTCTGCATTTTAATATGCTGTCTAGGTCAGTCATAGCTTTTCTTCTAAAGAGTAAGCATCTTTTAATTTCATGGCTGCAGTCACCATCTGCAGTGAAATTGGAGCCCCCCAAAATGAAGTCTCTCACTGTTTCCATCGTTTCCCCATCTATCTGCCATGAAGTGATGGGGCCAGATGTCATGATGTTAGTTTTCTGAATGTTGAGTTTTAATCCAAGTTTTCCACTTTTCTCTTTTACTTTCATCAAAAGGCTCTTTAGTTCTTCTCTTTCTGCCATAAAAAATGTGGTGTGGTGTCATCTGTGTATCTGAGGTTATTGATATTTCTCCCAACAATCTTGATTCCAGCTTTTGCTTCATCCAGCCTGGCATTTTGCATGATATACTTTGCATATAAGTTAAATAAGCAGGGTGACATTATATAGCCTTGACTACTCCTTTCTCAATTTAGAACCTAACTTAGTGAGGGCAATCTCCTTTACTAAATCTTCTGATTCAAATGCTAATCTCCTCTAGAAACAGCCTTGGGCTTCCCAGGTGGCTCAGCAGTAAAGAATCTGCCTTTCTATTCAAGACAGGCAGGTCTGGAAGATCCCCTGGAGTAAGAAATGGCAACCCACTCTAGTATTCTTGCCTGAAAAATTCCATGGACAGAGGAGCCTGGGGGACTCCAGTCCATGAGGTCACAAAGAGTTAGACATGACAGAGTGCACACACACAGAAACAGCCTCACACACTCAGGGAAATTTCTAACCAAATGTTTGGTCACCTTGTGACATAAAATTAACCATTACCCGGCCCATGAAACTCATTTTTTTGAAATGTAAGTAGCAGAACAGGAATACTTTTGAAACCTTGGCAGAAAATTATAAAAATAATCGATCGCAGTAACAAGACCACAGATACTCTCAGGATGGAAGATTTTCAAAGTAGTTAACTTGCTGCCAAGTAGACAGCAAATCTCAAGAAATTATGTAATTTTGGAGCTTGGGTTTGGTCTTTTTTTTTTTTTTTTTTTTTTAACAAGTTGGACATTTGGCAGTAGCTAGATTAGCTTTAGTAAGAATTCATTCTGTGTCCTCTATCTCTGCCATCATGAACACGTCATCCTCTAAATAAAAGTCTTACAAAAATCCTTCTTGGTGCTAACTATTTGAGTGGAATAACATTCTATCCTCAAACCAATGGATTCATGTTCTGCTCTCTCCAATGTTTAGATAGTATGAGATGCCACTGGACTGCATTATAGCAGAAGAAAAGGGAGTTACAGCTTAAGGGCAAAATTTACAAATGTTTATCACACACTGGAAGTGAACAATAACTCTCCCTGATTCTCTTTTCTTATTGAAATAGAAAAAAATGCACATGCCCAAACAGTGTCCACATAGCTGAACTTGAGACTACATCTGTTCTAGTAAAGTAACCACATCTGTCATGGCGTCAATCAGGACAGCCACTGGGTTGAGCTTGCAGTAGTTATAGTCCTCTTCCAGGAGCCATCTGGCTCTGCAGAGTCAGTGCTGGTAATTTAACTGGATGTGAGGAAGCCCACCATTCTTTCATCTGTTAGAAACTCATGGCTGACACAAATCTCCTAAACTTTATACTAAATACATGATACAATTTATATACTTTTACTAATTTTGTCATGGTAGGAATAGTTTCAGAGGCTTCCACTTTGCTTTCCTCATTTTGGTAGTTATTCAAGTCTTCCCTGGTGGCTCAGATGATAAAGAATCCACCTGCAATGCAGGAGACCCTGGTTCAATCCCTGGGTTGGGAAGATCCCCTGGAGAAGGAAATGACAACACACTCTTGCCTGGGAAATTCCATGGACAGAGGAGCCTGGAGAGCTTCAGCCATGCAGTCACAAGAGTCGGACATGACTAAGCATTCATGCATGCACATAATCAAGGACCCGAATTGTGCTAACTTTCAAGTATGTTAATACCAATTAAATTTTCAGGGTCCAGGGAAATGACTATCAAGGAAATCTATGTAAACCATTTATTACCTGTCTCCCAGATGTCCCCATACATATAGGAAGGCCACAATAATGTTTCAAAGAATTCATAGTTCAGTATCACAGAGATCAGATACCCTATGTCAACAGTGTGAGAAACAGAGTAATCCCTATCTCCCAATATATAGTCAACTGAGTAAATGGCCCTCACTTTCTCTGGGGAAAAACTCAGCGAATCATTGTTGTGTAGACATGCTATGGTGCTGCCGTTGTTCCACTTGAAATTAGTGTTAAGCGAGTTTTGATTTTTGAACAACGGTCTCTGGTCTGAGACATATGCAAGGAATCATGACATTTTTATTAGGGTGGTTATCATCAGATGCCCAGTCACCAAACCTTGGTTTCTTCTGCTAGTTCAAGCTGAGTAGTGCAGTTGTCAGCCACCAATCTATTTTGCCCCTCTGGAGGTCATACTCTATTAACCATCCTGTAGTTTCTTGTGTATTTGGTTCCCAGGGCTTCTACTACAACTTTGCTTGTCATCACAATGTCTGTGGTTAAGTACCACCTGGTTACTGACAACTAACACTGCCACCTAGACTCCACTAGAGTCTAGGTTCAAAGTCCATTCATGGAATCATTTTCAGCTATATAAACTCTTTAAAAAGTATTTCCTATCTCCAATGCTAAACTGAAAAGTGAAGCCACTATAGAACTTCTTAATGCTTCTTTCTCACCAGGCATTCATGTGGCCATGAAAAATTGTGTGTCCATTGCCAACAAAGGTCCGTCTAGTCAAAACTATGGTTTTTCCAGTAGTCATGTATGGATGTGAGAGTTGGACTATAACGAAAGCTGAGCGCTGAAGAATTGATGCTTTTGAACTGTGGTGTTGGAGAAGACTCTTGAGAGTCCCTTGGACTGCAAGGAGATCAAACCAGTCAGTCCTAAAGGAAATCAGTCCTGAATAGTCATTGGAAGGACTGATGCTGAAGCTGAAACTGCAATACTTTGACCACCTGATGGGAAGAACTGACTCACTGGAAAAGACCCTAATGCTGGGAAATATTGAAGGTGGGAGGAGAAGGGGATGACAGAAGATGAGATGGTTGGATAGCATCACCAACTCAATGGACCTGAGTTTGAGTAAACTCCAGGAGTTGGCTATGGACAGGGAGACCTGGCATGCTGCAGTCCATGGGGTCGCAGAGTCGGATATGACTGAGCGACTGAACTGATTGACTGAACTAAGCCTTTCCAAGGAACATAACAATCATGCTCATTTTCTGACTGTACGTATTACATCCGTTTGAGCATGTCTACTTCTCTGAACTTTTTAATCTCTTTATCCATCATCTGGCCACTGTGTTCCTGGGAGCCACTTTATTAGTTTGTAAAATCTCCTGAGCTTCTTTCCAGAAAGCTAAATTCTTTATCCCCCAAGAATATTCTCAAGTAAATAAACTCTTTCCTTTCAATTCTATGTTCCAGTTCCTTTAATAAAGAATCTTCTAACCCAATGTTATGCATACTTTCCAGATATCTACTGATACATATCAGGTAGATTTGCAGCATCTTAAAACTTTAGTACTTTCATTGCTTAAAAAGCCCAGTGCATCCTCTGTTGGTTGGTATTGTATCTTAAAACCTAGGTGTAAGCCATGTGGCCAGGAAGAAGATAGAGGGTGGATCTTGAGTGCCTTTCAGGATATTCGAGATGACTGTGCTTAATAGAGATGAATGGAATATTTCTGCAGGCTTAGATGGTTCAGAAGAGTCAGAGGAATCAAAGTCTTCAGGAGAAATCATCCATATGTCTAGATCCTGTGTGTTAGGGATCCAGATTTTCCCAATGGGGCACTGCTCTTGGCACAATCGATCTGCTGAGTTTAACTTTCTTTGAAGTTAGTCATAGAGACTGATAAATCTCAGGCCTCATGCTAGGCTTTCTCTGCATTCCTGCTGCAAGAGCTTCTTTGCTTCTACCAAGGAGTCCCTTTGGCTTTCACATCTCATTTTTAATTCATTCTTATTTTTGTCATCTTCTATTATCATTCTGTAGAGAAATTACAGCCCATGAGAGTGTGCCAGAGAGGGGGCTGGAATTATAGAAATTGAGGAAGGGCCTAACGGTTTCCTTGCTTCTGGATGAACTCATGTCCACATTCGTAACAGTGTACTCCTACTTGTGAATCCAATCATTTTACTCCCTTTCCCAAATCTCTTCAGGATAAGCCACAGACATGATATATTAAGACTGTACTGTCTCTCCTCTACCTAAATATTAAACTCATTTAATATACACTCCAGATGGTAAAGAATCCACCTGCAGTTCAGGAGACCTGGGTTTGATCCCTTGGTTGGGAAGATCCCTTGGAGGAGGGCATGGAAACCCACTCCAGTAGTCTTGCCTGGAGAATCCCCATGAATAGAGGAGCCTGGTGGGCTATAGTACATGGGGTCGCAAAGAGTTGGACATGAGTGAGCAACTAAGCACAGCAAGCCTCCTTTACTTTACCTCCTGAGTAGTACAGATGAAAATCCTAGACATAATGTTTTATCAAAAAAAGAAAGCAAAAAAAAAAAAAAAAGACAAAACCTTTCCTAACTATCCACACACAAATTTAACAATAAATCTTTAATACTAAAAAAATCTAGTCGGTGTATATATCCCCATGATGTATTATAATTTATTTAAAATATGTTTTATTGAAATCAGAATCTTGACAGGACTCAGAATACTGATAGGTTGGCTGATCATTCTCTTGTCTTTAATTCTACATGTTTCCCCTCTCTTTTTTCCCCCATGAAGTTTATTCTTTCCTCTGCGTAGTTATTTACCTTCTGTATTTTTCTGTGTGTATTTATACAGGGTTTATTTTTAACATATTTCTTCGACTTTCATGTTTTTTTAAAACACACAGATTTAACAAGATTTTTGACTCAGATTTGATTGGTAAGGTTTCTTCATAGCTGATGTGTTGTCCTTTTAATTACTTCACATCAGGCAGTACATATCTGGCTGTTTCAAGTTTTATGTTCTTAAAATTAATCACTAGATTCATTTACTTAAAATCTCTTTAGAAATGCAATGATTCTTAAATACTAATACTTCTGGATATTGTGTTTTCTCTATGGCTTTGAATGCCCACAGCATACTTTAAAATAATTATTATAATGCCATATGAGTAAAGAAATAAAGCAATTAACAGGGATTAAAGTACAAGAACACTTATTATAGAATGCTTGGAGACAGAAAAAATTAGAAATACATTTAATATTAAGTAATAAAGACATAAATTAATGTGATACTTGCATCACATGGAATATTTTGTAACATGCTTTCAAAAATTTTAATGTGGAAAATGTTCTTAATGTATGCTACATTAAAAAGTGCTAATAACATACTTTTCCCTAAAAAAATACAAAAGCTTATCAGATGTAATTTCAAAAGCAAAGAACTAACATGTAATTTTAATTTCCTGTTTTTTCTGATACTCTGTAAATACACTAAATTTTAATTTTGGATAACGGATAGTAAGAACCCAATATTGCTTTTGTTGTTCAGTTGCCCAGTTGTGTCTGACTCTTTGTGACCCCATGGGCGGCAGCACGCCAGGCCTCCCCATCCCTCACCATCTCCCAGAGTTTGCCCAAGTACATGTTCATTGCATCAGTGATGCCATCCAGCCATCTCATCCTCTGGCACCCTCTTCTCCTTCTGCCCTAAATCATTTCCAGCATTGGCAATTTTTCCAATGAGTCGTCTGTTCGCATCAGATGACTGAAATACTGGAGCTTCAGCTTCAGCATCAGTCCTACCAGTGAATATTCAGGGTTGATCTCCCTTAAGATTGACTGGTTTGATCTCCTTGCTGTCCAAGGGACTCTCAAGAGTCTTCTCCAGCACCACAGTTCGAGGGCATCAATTCTTTGGCATTCTGCCTTCTTTACGGTCCAGTATTAATAAATATAAAACTGATTTGCAATTATATATGGCTGAATAAAGTTGTTTCTTTTGCCCTTAGTAATTTGGTGCCAATAATAAAATAAAAGTTAATAATAATAAGTACATGGTTAGTAAAAATAGAAAATATGTTTTACCTCTCAAAAGATTTTGTTAGCATAAGGAAATATCAGATTGAGGAAGTACTGTGAGATCAAAAGACTAACAATACAGATCTCAACAATGCAAAACAAAGTTCTAAAAATTGGAGACTATCCTTGGTGACTATCCTTGTGTTTCCTGGAGAAGGCAATGGCAACCCACTCCAGTACTCTTGCCTGGAAAATCTCATGGACGGAGGAGCCTGGTAGGCTACAGTCCATGGGGTCGCTAAGAGTCAGACATGACTGAGCAACTTCACTTTCACTTTTCACTTTCATGCACTGGAGAAGGAAATGGTAACCCACTCCAGTGTTCTTGCCTGGAAAATCCCGTGGACAGAGGAGCCTGGTGGGCTGCCATCTATGGGGTTGCACAGAGTCGGACACGACTGTAGCAACTTAGCAGCAGCAGCAGCTTGTTATTCCTGAATTAAAGTCTGGGAAAAGGGGCAAGTTTCTCCAGGAGAGTTAATGAGTGTCAAGGAAACATATATCAAACCAAATGTATGGATAAGTTTGTCCCCTATAGAATTGCTTACATAGCAACAAGTGAGGATAGCTCAAAGTCCCCATAAGGATGGTGAATTATAAAGAATTTAGAATATATGCTACTATGAAGGTATTCTAAAGAATGTAACTGTAAAATAGTTCAGAGAAGTCCTAAACAAACAGAAACAAAGACAAAAAGAGCAGCAAATAGCAAAATAAAAAAATTCAGAGGGAGGAAGAATAAGATTTCTAGAGTTGTTTTCAATAACAAGATTTTTGAAACACACACAGTCAATAAAAACTGCCCATAATGAAACTCAAGCATTGGCTTTTCTAGACAAATGCCTTTAACCAGGTTTTCGAGATATGTTTCATAAAACAACAGAAACTATGACTAAAGAACTACAAGGAAATATAGGAGAAATCCATCACCAAATAGAGATTGTTAAAAGAGATGGATTTATAGAAAAATAATAAAAAATACATTCCAAATCAAAAGCTTAATAACTGAAATAAAAATTTCACTAGAGGGGTCTCAACATCAGGCAAGACCTGACAGAAGAAAGAAGCAATTCATCACAGGTGAATTGTGATCACCAGTCTGAAGAACAAAGGAAAAAAAAAAAAACAACTTTTTTTTAATGGCAAAGTGTTATAGACAAACCTGGGCTACCTCTTAGCACACCAATGTATACACAATAAGACCAGAAGAAATAGTAGCAAAATGGACAAAAAAATGTTTGAAGAAATAATGGTCAAAAACTTCCCCAATTTGATGAGAAACTTTAATTTGCTGGTACATTTTGAAATAACATCTTGAAATGTGCTAAAGGAAAAAGTAACCATATTGAAACACTCTCTGTATCCTGTTTTGTATAGCTTCCCTCAGAAGAAGTTACTGGAACCTATCCAATATGAGGAAAAGGAAATACTAAATTCTAATACGTCCTCTAGTATTCCTGTCTTAACCTAAATCAAAGCATTAGATAATAGGGGAAAGTTAAAGAGCAGTTGTGAGGAAAGCAGTCTCTGGGGATAGGCTCCTTAAAAGAAATGACAGTAGATTACAGCAAAAATAACTGCAAGGCTAAACCTCTAAGAAGGAATTTATAGGGAAACCTTGATTATTCACATTATGTGTCAACTTGACTAGGCTATCTTTGGTCAAACACTTACAGAGATAATGTCCTAAAGGGATAATTTTTAGATGGGATTAACATTTAAATGTCCTACAGGGATCACTGCCTTGTCATGTCAAAAGGGCTTGCCTAACTCAGTGAAGCTATGAGCCATGCCATGTAGGGCCACCCAAGACAGATGGGTCGCAGCGGAGAGTTCTGACAAAACATGATCCACTGGAGGAGGGAATGGCAAACCACCTCAGTATACTTGCTGTGAGAACTTCATGAACTGTATAAAAGGACAGAAAGATACGGCACTGAAAGATGAGTCCTCCAGGTCAGAAGGTGTCCAACATGCTACTGGGGAAGAGCAGAGGAGAACTGCGAATAGCCCCAGAAAGAATGAAGTGGCTGGACCAAAGCAGAAACAGCGCTCAGTGTGGATGTGTCTGGTGATGCAAGTAAAATCTGATGCTACAAAGAACAGTACTGCATAGGAACCTGGAATGTTAGGTCCATGAATCAAGGCAAATTGGAAGTGGTCAAGCAGGAGATGGTAAGAATAAACATTGACATCTTAGGAATCAGTAAACTAAAATGGATAGGAATGGATAAATTTAATTCAGATGACCATTATATCTACTACTGTGGGCAAGAACCCCATAGAAGAAATGGAGTGGCCTTCATAATCTAAAAAGATTTCAAAACGCAGTACTCGGGGACAACCTCAAAAATGACAAAATGATCATGGTTTATTTCCAAGGCAAGCCATTCAACATCACAGTAATTCAAGTCTATGCCCTACCACCAATGCCGAAGAAGCTGAAGTTGATCAGTTGTTTGAAGACCTACAAGACCTCGTAGAACTAACACCAAAAAAAGAAAGAAAAAGATGTTCTATTCGTCATTGGGGGTTGGAATGCAAAAGTAGGAAGTCAACAGATACCTGGAGTAACAGGCAAATTTGGCCTTGGAGAACAAATGAAGCAAGGCAAAGGCTAACTGGATTCTACTAAGAATGCACCGGTCATAGGAAACACCCTTTTTCAACAAAACAAGAGACGACTTCATACATGGACATCACAAATGGTCAACATCGAAATCAAACTGATTACATTCTTTGTATCCAAAGATGGATAAGCTGTATACAGTCAGCAAAAACAAGACCTGGAGCTAACTGGCTCAGATCATCAGCTTCGCATAGCAAAATTCAAGCTTACACTAAAGAAAGTGGGGAAAACCACTAGGCCAGACAGGTACAGCTTAAATCAAATACCCTGTGAATATGCAGTGGAGGTAATGAATCGCTTCAAAAGATTAGATTTAGTAAACAGAGAGCCTGAAGAACTGTGGACAGAGGTCCATAGTATTGTACAGGAGGCAGTGAAACAAAACCAGTCCAAAGAAAGAGAAAAGCAAGAAGGTAAAGTGGTTATCTGAGGAGGCTTTACAAATAACTGAAGAAAGAGGAGCAGCAGCTGTGGTGCATAGACACAATGGAATATTACTCAGCCATTAAAAAGAATACATTTGAATCAGTTCTAATGAGGTGGATGACACTGGAGCCTATTATCCAGAGTGAAGTAAGCCCGAAAGAAAAACACCAATATAGTATACTAACGCATATATATGGAATTTAGAAAGATGGTAATGATAACTCTGTATGTGAGACAGAAAAAGAGACACAGTCTTTTGGACTCTGTGGGAGAGGGCAAGGGTGGAATGACTTGGGAGAATGGCATTAAAACTTGTATATTATCATATGTGAAACGTATCGCCAGTTCACGTTCAATGCATGATACAGGGTGCTCGGGGCTGGTGCACTGGGATGACTCAGAGGGATGGGATGGGGAAGGAGATGGGAGGGGGGTTCAAGATGAGGAACACATGTACACCCATGGCAGATTCATGTCAGTGTATGGCAAAACCAATACAATATCATAAAGTAATTAGCCTCCAATTAAAATAAATTAATAAATAAATAAATAAACAATTTACTACCAAAAGAGACACTAAAAAAAATAAAATAAAGCTGCTATGCTTCCTGGTTTAAAAAAAAAAAAAAAAAGAGACAGAAAGGGAAAAGTACACCCAACTAAATGTAGAGTTCCAAAGAATAGCAAGGAGAGACAAAAAGGCCTTCTAAAACCAGAACAAAACAACAGAGGGGAAAGACTAGAGTTCTCTTCAGGAAAACTGGAACTATCAAGGGAACATTTTGCCCAAAGATGACCACAATGAAGGACACAAATGACAGAGACCTAGTAGACTCTGAAGAGATCAAGAAGAGATGTTAAGAACACATGGAAGAATTGTACAAAAAAGATCTTAATGAACCATATTACCACAATGGAGTGGTCAGTAACCCAGAGTCGGATATTCTGGAGTGTGAAGTCAAGTGGGCTTTAGAAAGCACTGCTATTAATAAAGCTAGTGGATACAATGGAATTCCAGTAGAACTATTCAAAACCCTAAAGGATGATGCCATCAAGATGGTACATCCAATACGTCAGCAAATCTGGCAGACCCAGCAGTGGCCACACGACTGGAAAAGGTTAATCCTCATGCCAATTCCCAAGAAGGGTAGTACTAAAGAATGTTCTAACCATCAGACAATTGTACTCATCTCCCATGCTAGTAAGGTCATGCTTAAAATCTTGCGTGCTAGGCTTCAGCATTATGTGAACCAAGAACTTCCAGATGTCCAAGCTGGTTTTAGAAATGTCATATGAACCAGAAATCAAATTGCCAACAAGTGCTGGATCATAGCGAAAGCAAGAAAATTCCAGAAAAACATCTACTTCTGTTTCATCTACTACTCTAAAGCCTTTGACTGTATGGATCATAAGAAACTGTGGAAAGTTCTTAAAGAGATGGGAATATCAGACCATCTTACCTGTCTCCTGAGAAACCTGTATGCATGTCAAGAAGCAACAGTTAGAACCCTGTATGGTAAAACTGAATGGTTTAAGACTGAGAAAGCAGTATGACAGTGCTGTCTGCTGTCACCCTGTTTAATCTATATGCTGAGCACATCATGAGAAATGCCAGGCTGGATGAGTTACAAGCTGGAATCAAGATAGATGGAAGAAACATCAACAACCTCAGATATGCAGATGGTACTACTCTAATGGCAGAAAGCGAAGAGGAACTAAAGATGAGGGTGCAGGAGGAGAGTGAAAGAGCTGGCTTAAAACTAAATATTAAAAAAAAAAACCTAAGATCATGGCATCCAGCCCCATTATTTCATGGCAAATAGAAGGAGAAAAGATAGTGACAGATATCCTTTCTTGGGCTCTAAAATCACTGTGGATATTGACTGCAGGCATGAAATCAGAAGATGATTGCTTCTTGGCATGTAAGCTATGACAAACCTAGACAGTGTGTTAAAAAGCAGAAACATTACTCTGCTGACAAAGGTCCATATAGTCAAGGGTATGGTCTTCCCAGTGCTCATGTACGGTTGTGAGAGCTGGACCATAAAGAAGGCAGAGCACCAAAGAACTGATACCTTCAAACTATGGTGCTGGAGAAGACTCCTGAGAGTTCCTTGGACAACAAGGAGATCAAACCAGTCACTCTTAAGGAAAATCAACCCTGAATACTCATTGGAAGGACTGATGCTCCAGTATTGGAAGCTCCAGTATTTTGGTCATCTGATGTGAACAGCTGACTCATTGGAAAACACCCAGATGCTGGGAAAAATTGAGGGCAGAAGGAGAAGAAGGTGTCAGAGAATGAGATGGCGGAAAGGCATCACTGATATCATGAACATGAACCTGGGAAAACTTCGGGAGATGGTGAGGGAAAGAGAGGCCTGGTGTGCTGCAGTTGCAAAGAGTCGGACTACTGGGTGATTGAAAAACAACATTTAAATACACAGATTTTGAATAAAGCAAATCACCTCACTCCCCATAATGATAGCAGGCTTCATATAATTAACTATTCAAAAGGTTTAAGAGCTAAGATGCTAAGACTGATGTCTCTAAAGAAGGGATCCTGGGATTCTGTCTCCATACTGCAATTTAGAAATTCTGCCTGAATCTCCAATCTCCAGACCCAAGACTACAACATAGATTTTTGCTGGAATTTCCAGTCTGCTGGCCTGTCCTGCAAATTCTTGCTGGTCCCCACAACTGCATGAGTCAATTGCTTAAAAAAAGAGAGAAAAAAAAAATCTCTGAAATGAACTCCTTAAACATCTCTCTCCCTCTTTCCTCCTCCTCTCTGTTCTCTCTGCCAACACACTCTGTCTATTTCCACTCTGTCTCTCTCTCTTTCCCCACTTATCTCACTATCTTCCCTATTGGTTCTTTTTCTCTAGAAAACCTGATTAATACAACTCAAAATACAACACAGAAAACAAAACAAAAACATAAAATGGGCACCAGAGGAAACAGACTGACACCTACAGTTGCATCAGACAATAAAATGGGCTAACTCCCAGCTAGATATACATACGACTCCACACTAAAAGCCATTAACTCAGCAACTTTTCCCAATACAGGGGGTCTGACATGCAACAAGAATTACAAGAAACACGAGAAGACAATGACAACCACAGTTTGAAGAGACAAACCAGGTAACAGAACCAAACCCAGAACTGGCAGACAATCTGAAGTTACCAGATCAGAAAATTAGAATAACTGTGCTTGATACATGTAGGGCTATAATGTAGAAAGTGCACTGTATTCAACAACAGATGTAAATAGAGATATGGAAACTTAAAAAGAAATGCTAGAAATCAAAATCACTGAAGGAGAAAGACTGGCTTTCATGAGTTCATCGGTAGACTGGGTATGGCTAGGGAAAGAATCACTGAGCTTGAAGATATGTTAATATAAACTTTCCAAACTGAAACACATGGATAAAAAAATAATATGAAAAAGGACTGAACAAGATATCTAAGAACTATTTGTATAATGACAACAGGTGTAATACAGATGTATTGGGAGCCCAGAAAGAGAAGGAAAAAAAGAGCAGAAACAATTTTTGAGGTGAAAGCAGCGAAGAATTTTTCAAAAATCATGACAGACACCAAACCATAGATCAAGGACCCAGAGGACTGCAAACAGGATAAATAACAAAAAAATATTTTCACCTGGGCATGTCACATTCAAACTACAGAAAACCAAAAGAAAGATCCTGGAGCATGCACACAGAACAACACCTTACCTATGAAGAAAAGGTAGAAGATTCATAGCAGACTTCTTGTCATTGACAATACAAGCAAAGAGAGTCAAGTGAAATATTTAAAATGTTGAAATAAAGGAATCACCAACGTAGAATTCTTTATTAAGGAAAATTGTTGTTCAAATATGAAGGGGAAATAAAGACATTCTTAAACGAATAAAATTGAGGAATTTTTCACCAGTAGATCTGCCTTTCAAAAAGTGTTTAAAGTTTAGAGAAATAAAATGATTCAGGTCAGAAACTGAGATCTACGTAAAGAAATGAAGGGCATTTGAGAGGGAATACATACAGGTAAAGTAAGACCTTTTATTTTTCTTTTTCATACTTGATTTAATGTATAATGTTCGAGCTGACAACAGCAACAATACATTGGGTGATTATAGCTTATTAGTAAGTAAGATGAGTGACAACAATGTGAGAAGGGCTGAATTAGAAATATTCTGTTATAAGGAACTTGTACTGCTCATAAAAAAAATACAGACCTATTTGAAAATGGACTTAGTTGTAAACATATGTTGCCATCCTTAGGAAATCACTAAAACAATTTAAAAAGAAGTATAATTGATTTGTTAAAAGATGAGAGAAGACAGAATCATATAAAATATGCCCAGTGAAACCGGATAAGGCAGAAAGAGGGTGGAAGGTTTTAAGAGTTAAGAAGCACAAGAATAAAAACAGTACAAAAAGGGGAGAGAGTAATCCAACTATATACATAATCACTTTAAATGTGAATAGATTCAATGCAACTGTGGAACAAATAGGAAATGACAGAGGAGATAAAACAGCAACTGACTATATGTTGACTGCAAGAAAGCCACTTAGAATAGAAAAAACATAGATTATAAGTAAAATTATGGAGAAAAATTTACCACACCAACAGTAAACGAAAGCAGTAGTTAGATATATCAATTTCAGGCAAAGCAGGCTTTAGACAAGGAAAATGATCAGGGATAGAGAAGAACATTACATAATGATAAAGAGCCCAGTTACATAATGATAAAGAGGCCAGTTTTCTAAAACAACAGTCCTAAATGTGTATGTGCATAACAGCAAAGTATCAAAATAAATGAGGCAAAAACAGAATAGAAAGATCAAATAAACAAGTACTATTATAGTTGAAGACTTCAACAGATCTCTATCAATAATTGACAGATTCTGCTTTCAGAAAATCAGTGAGGATACAGCTGAACTGAACTACCAATCAAGCAGATCTAATTGACATATACAAATGCTTGTCTAACAGCAGAAGAATGCAGTCCATCCTTGGGTATCTGAGGGGAATTGGTCCCAGGAGCCCTCGCATATACAAAAATCTGCTGATGCTCAAGTCCCTCATATAAAATGGAAATGTACAATGAATAAAAATTTCAATCCAAGTTGATTAAATCCACGAATGGTAAATGTAGGGATAGGAAGAGCTGACTGCTTCTTAAAAACAAGCCAAATGGACCTGCCCAGTTCAAACCCATTTTATTCAAAAGTCAACTGTATATTCCTTTCAAGCTCACAGGGACATTCACCAAGGCACATCACTTTCAGGGACATAAAACAACTCATAGTTAAAAGAATTGAAATTATCTGAAGTATGCTCTCAGTACACAATGGAACTAAACTAGAAATAAAAAACAGAACCCATGGACTAAGCAGTCGATGGAATTCTCCAGGCCAGGATACTGGACTGGGTAGCCTTTCCTTTCTCCAGGGGATCTTCCCAACCCAGGGATCAAACCTAGGTCTCCTGCATTGCAGGTGGATTCCTTACCAGCTGAGCCACAAGAGAAAGCCAAGAATACTGGAGTGGGTAGCCTATCCCTTCTCCAGCAGATCTTCCTGACCCAGGAATTGAACCGGGGTCTCCGGCATTGCAGTTGGATTCTTTACCAACTGAGCCATCAAGGAAGCCCCTGGAAGTCCCTAGAAATCCCCAATTATTTAGAGATTAAACAACACACTTTTAAATCAAACATGGCCAAAAAAGAAATGTCAAGAGATGTTAAAAATAATTTGAACTTAATGAAAAAGGAAATAAAACTTTCCAAATTTGTGGAGTGCAGTGAAAGCAAAGTAGAGGTTAATTTGTAGTACTGAATGCATATTTTATAGAAAAAGAAAGATTAAAACCAAAAATGTAAGCTTTCACCCTAGGATACTCGAGAAAGGAGTAACAAACTTCAAGCAGATATTAATGAATTTTAAAATAAGGAACAGAAATATCAATAGAGATATTGAGAAAATTAATGAAAATAAAAGATGGGCTTTGAAAAGGTTAATATAATTGATAAACCTTTGCTAGGCTAAGAAGAAATAAAGAGAAGATGTAATACCAGAAATGAAAGCAGGATCATCATTTAAGAATAGAGTATTATACAAAACTTTATGATCATAAACTTGACAATTTGAAAGAAATGGACTAATGCTTGAAAGACACATTTTACCAAAACTGACACAAGGAGAATACAAATGTATCAAGAAGGAAATTGAAATCACCAAAACCCCTCACAAATAATACACCAAAATATTCTCATTTTTTTCCTGAATATATTACAGTTAAGATTCTCTTCAGTTTTCTAGGATGATTACTATCATAATAGTAGTCATGAGAAATTTCCCTTATAGAATGATGTTTGATTTCAAAAAAATTAATCAATGGTGTGATAGCTAAGAAATGGAAAAATCTATTATATTTTTGCCCTCAACACATCTGCATTTTAGCAAAAGCTACCATGAATTTCAATGAAGCTTACATGTCATGTACCATGCTAAATGTAATGTACATATTTCCTATAATAGAGCTATTCTTTAATGTAATTATTTCCCTCATCTCACACAGGAAACACCTGAGTTTTATGAAGATATAAAACATTGTCTCATACCACAGTAAATAGCAGAAAATCGAGTCAAAACAGAGCAAGAACCTACTTTACCATTTTTTAAACAATATCTTTCATTTTCATCCTCTGTTCACCAATAACACATATAGAAACTACAACTGAACTGTATTTGCTGATTATTTTAGTCATATAGAGTAGGTAGGCTTGATAGAGCCCTGAAATACAGCAATTACAGGTACAATTATTATATGTACACTTCATGGTTCAGAGATTATAGATATATTTTTATACATTGAATACTTGAAAAATTCTATTAAGGTCACTGGCTAGTCCTAAGGAGGAGACCCAAATTAAAGGAAGTGTTTAATTATTTCTTGTCTATTCACTAGAATGAAGTTCTAAGAGGGCAGGGAGTTTATTTTATTAAGAGATGTATTCCTAATCCCTAGAAAAGTGCCTGACATGAAGATACAGTGTTGAAAGTTGTCAATATTTGTGGGGAAGTGTAAACTTAATGTATAATCATTTTTCAATGTAATGCTACCAGATTTGCTTCTATTTGTATAGATGAACAAAATCAGAGCAATAAAACACTGCTTTCACAGAGCTCAAATTTTAGTAACTTATACTCATTTCTTCTCATTTATTCGAGGAGGCTTTCAATTTGTTCATTTATAATGATGTTTTAATGGAATTGGTTAATCTCAATAAAGTATAGTCTTAATAATTATGTTGCTCTCTTAAGAATACGCTCTTAAGAATGGCCTCTCCGTTTTGTAGTTGTGATTATCTTCACAAGAAAAGAGTATTTAACAGATATGTTAATGTCTGTTGGTATAAATTGAATGAAATGTGCAGTACAAAATCATGTACAAAGCTCCTTTAGGAACTAAAAATTTGTTTCCATTTTGGTTTTATACATCTAGGAAAGTTAATTTTCTGTTCTTACTGAAGTGCTATGTGAAACTGTGGTTATAAATGAACTGAATTCCATAAGCCAAATGAACCTGCAATTCTTGTTCAAGTAAAAATATGGTACATAATACACATGCAATTAAAAGTCAAATCACACAGGGCACATATTATTGGCTCTATATCTAAATATATATGTGTATGATATATAATATATGTATCATACAAAGTAACAATCCAGAGGTAAAGTGCACTTTTAGGCAGAATTATGTGTCTCCAAAATTCACACATGGACTTCCTAATACTCAATGTGCCTGTATTTGGAACCAGGGACTTTGTGGAGGTAATTAAGATTAAATGAGGTTGTAAGGATGGGGCCCTAATCCAGTAAGACCAGTGTTCTTATGAGAAGAAGAGAAACTAGATAAAAGGTCATATGAAGACACAGAAGGCAGGAAACCAAGGAAAGAGAAACCAAAATTTCCAACACCTTGATTTCTAGCCTCCAGGACTGGCAGAAAATAAACTTCTGTCATTTAAGTCATCCACTCTGTGGCATCTTGTGACATCCTTAGATGACTAATACAATTGCCTAAACCCTAAGAGCACAAGAAAGAAATCTCCAAAGCAAAACTTGATAGTGTGTGTATTAATAGAAAGCTTTTTTCAGATATTTAGTAGTTTTATGGTTGGTGCATGTGTGTGTGTGTGTGCATGTTTGAAAATACATGTCATGCTATAGAGACCAAGCAACTTAAATAAGCAATATGTATGATTTTTTATTTTTGTATATTGATGAACAGAAATGACTTTACAGGTGTTAAACACAAATGAGCCAAAGATTTCCCCTGCTTATTGTGGCCCCTATGTTTTTACTCCTTCAGAGCAGTCCAGAACTGTTAGCTCAAGAGCAACTGGTGTGAAAAATTCTTACACATGCAATTACTTTAAATATAGCCTCAATAGGCATATTTTCTTGTCATTTAGAAGCCAGCTCTCTCTGCATACCCCAAGAAACTGCCCTAGCTATAAGATAAATTGTGGACCATTCAAAACCCCATCCCTTGCTGGCTTTGAAAGTGCTCTGACCCAGAAACCTCTGTCTGACACTTTTATTGTGCCAGGTCACTACATGGTAGGACTTTTCCAAAATTGTTCCTCTTAATATAAATAGAGTATTTCACAAGGAACTTTATCAGATGAAGAGATTTTTCTGTCCAGATTAGTAAATTTTGATCATAAATCATTTATGAGATTGTTCTAATAATCACTGAAAAAAGTTGATCAAATACATACAGATTACATGAGTTTAAAGTCATTAAATTTAGACTGTAAGGGAAGATGATTCTAGGACAATTTATAAAAGCCTATGTTTTCCTCCTATATACTTTCCTTTTGTGATCATGCTTACTATTTCCTTCTACTTTGCAGTTTCTAGGGTACTGAATAAACTGGTTTCTTTTATTCTTCAATTTTTATCAAAACTTATTATGTCTATTTACCTACAACGTATTAAAAAACATCAAAACTAAAAGGTATAAGGTTTCTCATATGTTAAATCACTTTGAAAATGAGAGGTAATGTGAAAGAAACATGAATTCCAAGTTATGTCAGTACCTTCTATCCAGGAATTTGTTAAACTTTCTTTCAATTAACAGAAATATATGTGTTAAAGAGTTCACAGCAGTTAACACTGCTGTATGATATATAGGAAAGTTATTGACAGTAAATCCTAAGAGTTCTTATCATAATGAGAATTTTTCTTTTTCCTTTTATTTTCATTCCAGCTATATGATATGATGGATGTCAGCTGAACCCATTGTGATAATCATTTCAGAATATAAATCATGCTCTGTGCCTTTAACTTATGTAGTAATATGTCAATTAGTTCTCAATAAAAGTAGAGAAAAAGTGGTTTTAAACATTTACTGAAGTGAAATTTACTGATGTGAAAATAAAACAGCAAAAAGAAGAAACGCTTCCACGTAGCAATATGAATTTTCTTTTTGCTCCCTCTCTTCAAATAATTAAGCCTTTGAAGAGAAAATTTATAAACAACTTAAATGTGTTTAAAAACATAGAACTTTTTTGTTAGAAAGTCCTTTGCTTTCTTTTCATCATGTTCAGATTGAAAAAGATTACATAATTAGGAAGCTAAAAATCTCCAGGTTTTGGAGCTTTTACTTAATTGCGGTGCCTAAAGTTTGCAAACAGTAAGATGCTGAAATGTACCACTACAAAAGTAAAGAACAATTCACGTAACCTCGAATTTGGCGGTGCAATTTTAGACACAATATCAAAAGCATCTCCACAAAAGAAAAACCTGGTTAATTGGATTTTTTAAAATTAAAAATTTATAAGCTGTGAAGGAAAGTTTTAAGGGAATAGAAAGACAAGCCATGGATTGGGATAAAGTATCCAGAAACCACACATCCGGTAAAGGTCCTGTATGCAAAATACAGAAAGAAATTTTAAAACTCAACAGTAAAAAATACTTAATGCGCAAAATATCTAGATATCTCACCAAAGAAGACAAGCAGATAGCAAATAAACATGAATATGCTGAAAATTATATGTCATCAGGGAATTGCAAATGAAAGAAAGCCACATCACTACACAACCATTAGACTTAAATCAAAAATTTTAACAATACCAATTGCTGACGTGGGTGCAGAGCAACAGAACTCTTATTCACTGACAGTGAGTATGCAAAACAATTAAGCCACTTTGAAAGACAGTTAGAAATTTCTTACAAAGATAAACATACTCTTACCGTACAATCCAACACTTGTGCTCTTAGGTATTTGCTCAACTTATCTGAAAACATAGTCACAAAATCCCTATAGATCTCAGGTTTTTGCTCTACATGAAAGAAGCTTAGAAGTTACCACTCTGTCCTAACAACAAATAAAACGCTGAACAGACTGGAAAATCAACAACTCTTCTTGAATTCATAAGAGAGGGGAGGACACAGTTCAAACTACTCCAAGACTGAAGAGTCAGATAGATGAATACTCGGAGTCACGACTCACCTGAGCTGTCTCACGCACAGAAACCGGCAAGGGAACCAGCTGGAGTAGGAAAAACCAAACTGGAACTGACGAATTGCTGGAGGCTCAATGTGGACAATTCTGACAGTAAAAAACTCCACGGGAACCCAGTCATGGGGGTGGGGCTCCCACACATTAGTGAGTTTTACTTCGAGGAGCTCACGCAGTTTCTCACTTCAAGTACTAGAGAAAAATCCCCCCCTGCTTTCAGCAGCATCAGAAGAGGAACCATTTTGAAGTGCGTCAGAGCATGCTGTTATTCTTCTTAATAAAGTCTGCCCTCAGGAGAAATTAATTAACCAGAGTCTAATTGGCTGGGGTATTAGCAGAGCCTAGCTCACCTGGGAGAAGGGAAATACCCAACTCTAATCAGCTGTAGCTTTCCACATAGGAAAGGGGGAATATACAACTCTAGCCCACTCCAGCCATCTTCATTCATTTAAGGAAAGATAGGTGAAGTTCACAATCCAGAGGCACTGACCCACTACACAACTGAGAGCTAATTACAGGTTGGATCCCTGGGTTGGGAAGATCCCCTGGAGAAGAGAATGCAACCCACTCCAGTATTCTTGCCCGGAAAATCCCGTGGACAGAGGACCCTGGCAGGCTACAGTCTACCGGGTCGCACAGAGTTGAACATGACTGAAACGATTTAGCACAGCACAGCACAGAATTATAGAGCACTTCCCCTCGCCCCACACCTTATCACCACATTACTAAAGACCAATTTATAGCAGTTCTTTGTTCAAATCTGGCTGTCGACGAAAAATTACAAGACACACTAAAAGGTAAAGGAAATACAAGAGATAGAAGGAGCCACACATAGCAGGGACTGGGAATAATCACACCAGGATTATAAAAGAACTATAATTAATATGTTAAGAGTGCTAATGGATAGATTAGACAGTATGCAAAAACAGATGGAGAATGTGGGCAGAGAGATGGAAATCCTAAGGAAAACAAAAACAAAAAGAAACACTAGAAATCCAAAACACTGCAACAGAGATGGGAAGAATTCCTTCGATTGGGGTTATCAATAGCCTACACAGGACAGAAGAAATCATCTCTTATATCCAAGGTCTGTGGGACAACTACAAAAGGTGTAACATCCACGTATAAGAATATCAGAAGGAGAAGAAAGAAAGTAGCAGAAGACATATTTGAAACAATAGCAACTGAGAATTTCCCCCAAATTCACGTCAGTCACTGGATCACAGATCCAGGAAGCTCAGAGAACATCCAGCAGAATAGACATCAAAAAATCACATGTAGGCATTTCATTTTCAAATTGTAGACAATCAAAGATAAAAGAAAAAGCCTAAAAAACAACTTTATGCAAATGCTTATAGCAGCTTTATGCATAATTGTCAAAAATCAGAAGCAACCGAGATCTCTGTAAATAGGTATAGGTAAACAACTGTGGTACATCTCAACAATGAGATGTTATTCCATGAAAAAGAAATGAGGTACCAAACATGAAAAGATATGGATAGATTGCAAATGCATATTGATAAGTGAAAGAAGCCAGTCTGGAAAGAATACATGATGGAAAACTGTATGACATTCTGGAAAAGGCAAAACTGTAGAGATGATTTTAAAAGTCAGTAGTTTGGGGACCAAAGAGTATTAAACAAATGAAGTACAGAGGATTGTTCAGGGTAATGAGACTATCTTATATGATACTGTTGTATACTGTATTGTATCAGCACTATGATAGTATAGTGGTGGATACTTAATACTGTGTATCTGTGAAAACTCAAATTTATAGCACAAAAAAATATTAATCACTTAGTTGTATCCAGCTCTTTGCAACCCCATGAACTGTAGCCCACCAGACTCTTCTGTCCATGGAATTATCCAACCAACACTACTGGAATGGGTTGCCGTTCCTTTCTCCAGAGGATCTTCCTGACCAAGGGATGGAACCCAGGTCTCCTGCATTGCAGGCAGATTCTTTACCACCTGAGCCACCAGGAAAGCCCTTAAGCACAAAAAGTGAACCTTAAATATATGCAATTAAAAAAATAATTTAGATATTCAGGAGAATCCCACAATGGAACAAAGAATGTGACAAAATATCTAATTGTATTACAAGTACTATATGAAACAATGGACTTCCCCGGTGGCTCAGATGGTAAAGAATCTGCCTTCAATGCAAGAGACCCAGGTTCGATCCCTGGGTTGGGAATATCCCATGGAGAAGGGAATGGTAACCCACTCCAGTATTCTTGCTTGGAGAATCCCATGGACAGAGTAGCATGGCGGGCTACAGTCCATGGGGTCGTAAAGAGTTGGACATGACTGAGTGACGGGCACTTTCACTTTCTTTCATATGAAACAATTTCACTTACTAAGTTTGGGAGAAAATGGTGTTGACCTAAGTAACTTTGGAACTGAGTGGAGGCTGTAAAATGAAACCCAAAATAAACTACATAAAAAGCACCATAAAAAATTAATGAAGAGATATTTCATATGAAAAATAACTCAGATAATATATTTGCTTGAATTAAAGGATAACATCATTGAAATTCCCCATCTCTGACTCAATGACACTGAATGGCTCACCCTGGATCGCCACATCTGTTGTCTTTGAAACCATTGTCTCAAGCAGATATTTAAGGCTTTTCTTAAGACTTCACATACACTGATCCCAGGGACAAATTTACCTAAAATGGAATTTGAAAAATGTATTAAAGCCATGTAGGATCTTTACTTTGGTGCTGCCTGTACTCAAGCTGCAGACTCTCTTAAGACTCAAAATGTACACTTATCACAGCTGACAGGTTCAAGCAGATGTGTTGGCTGCCGAAGCTCAGAGCAGAGACAAGTTGAAGAACCCTGCAGAGATTTCTTGGAACTCAGCTCCTCTTCATTAAAACCAATGGCAAATGTAAAGTTAACAGGAGGTGACAGAGGGTGCAAAGACATTCATTGTGTATGTTTTCCCTGGTGTGTGCTGACTGCCTGGAGTCCCTTCTCTCTGTCATCTATTCCCCAACACAGCATGAGTTAGAAATTTTATCAATAAATGTTTTCACTCTTAATGTTCGACCTGTTCTAATAGACTGTTAAATACAGTTTTTAGGTTCACAGCTAGTCATCATATGTCTACACCCATGGCAAGGAATATGGAATAAGCTGCTCTCAGAGTCTTTTGCACACTAAAGTAAGGTGACAAATGCTGTGTATCAGAATGATCAGGCATATCAAATTCAGACACCCAGCTGGCATGCTATAGATATTTGGATTTTATTTTTAAAATTTTAATAATAAAGGGTTATAAGTTCAGTATTATAGTCAGGCATATACTATAATGAAATGAGCTACATGAATTAACAATATGCACAATACAACTTATTCTTTGATCCTGGTTTTTAGAATTCATGTTATGCTTATTGATTTATGCATTAGAGTTTTTTTCTATTTGAATACAGTCAAAAACATAGCTATAATAAAAAGCACTATGTTTTATAATTGGGACAAGCTGTCTCAATAGGCAGAGGGAAGGAATCTGACTGATTCATCTTTTATTTTCTTATATGCATATAAGAAAATCACTTTATTTTGACATGCCTCCATATTAAAATTAGCTTTATATAATATGCCTGTAATCCTCAATTTTCATGCTAGGTCAAGATTTAAATAGAAGTTATAAGAATGGCACTGATACAGATTTATTATACTCCAGAAAACATCAAATTTGATCTGTGAGTTAAGAGAGCCTATGGCTTCAGAAAGACATGCTAGATTTCCAAAATTCTTCAGCATTATAAAGTATGTATCATAATCCTTAATTGCAATGCAGATGAAGTCTGCCAATGCCCTTTAACATATAACCCCTTTAATCACTGCTTCAGATATGTATTGGCGAATTACAATTTACAATTAATGAAAATAAAAATTACACAATTATTAATCAAATAATGTGCTATCAAGTATGTTGGATTAAATTATACTGTGATAATTTACAATCACAAAATCTCACTGGCTTAACACAGTCACAATTTATTTCTTGCCAATTAAACATATCTATTGTGGTACTGCAAGGACTTTCTGCTTGTAATTGTTTCTCAGGATTCTAGGGCTTGGGACTTCCCTCATGGTCTGGTGGTTAAGAATCCACCTTCCAATGCAGAAGCCAGGGTTTGATCCCTGGTTGGGGAACTAAGATCCCACATGCTACAGGTCCATGTGCTGCAACTACTGAATACAGGCAACTCAACCACAGAGTCCGTGTGCTGCAACTACAGGGCTCATGAGCTCTGGATCCCACAAGCCACAGGTAGAGAGAGACCCCAGCATCACAATTAACACCCACTGCAGCCAAAAATAGAAACAAATAATACTTTAAAAAAAAAAAAAAGGAATCTAGGATAATAGAGACTGGGCACATAATTCTGCAACCATTTCAGTAGAGAAACGGCTAGATGGAAAGTTGCACCTGGATTTCAAAATTTCCAATATAAATACTCTGTTCATATTTCACCTGTCAAAGCAAGTCACATGGCAATTCTAATTTAAAGAAAATGGAGGAAGAATAAACCTGGGATGATTCCAACACCAATCACAAGTTCCCAGAGCTTTTCACAAGCATACCTGTGTTAAATTTACTCTAGTCATTAGCTTCAGCTGAGTGTCAAAAGGAATGCTGAGCTCCTGCAAATCAAACTGCTACAAGGTAAAGATTATGATCAGCAAATTACCCAGGGCTAGTCCATGACTGTTCCTGTCGATAAAGTTTTATTGGAATCAGCCATGCCCATTCCTTTATGTATTGTTTATGGCTGCTTTTATATGACAACAGAAGAGTTATGTAGTTACAACAAACTCTGTATGGCCTGCAAAGTCTAAAATTTGAAGTTTTAAAGAAAACTTTGCTGGTTACTGGAGTAAATGCATACATACATACATCCTACATGACAGGTGGTGAAGATTTTATTTTTGTTTCATCCTTATTTTTTCTTTCAGTAGTGCTTGTTTCTTATGTAATATTTTACATGTGAAAATTCAAAGAGGTCCTATGTTATTGATTAATGAGTATGAAAAATATTAATCCATATTTACCACAAGAAATTACTGAGGAAGGTTGAGTTTGCAACAGTGAAAGGATAAATAGGAAGTCATGCGTGCCATTTTTTGGTAAACATAGCATTTTTTAATATATGCTTGGTGTATTTTTAATTTTTTGAAAAATTATTTCATGGATAGCTATTTTTAAATTTCTTTATTGGGGAAAAATACACACAAATCAAAATCCACAAATCTCAAGACTTCAGTTTCGTGGCATTAAACATACTCACATTGCTGTGCACCTATCACCACCATCCTTATCTAGAACCTCCCCATCCTTCCCAACTGAAATTCTGTACCCATTACATACCAACTCCCCATTTCCTCCTCCCAACAACCCTAGATAACAGTAACTGTCTCTATGAACCTAATCACCCTAGGTATTCCCACACAAGTGAGATGCTACAACATTTAACTTTTTGTGACTCGCCTCCTCCTTCTAGCATAACATCTTCAAGTTTCATCCGTACTGTAACACACGCCAGGATTTCCTTCTCTTTCAAGTCTGAACAATAGTCAACAGTATGCACATACTACATTCTGTTTATCCTTTCTTTCTTGGATACACACCTGGGTTGCCCCCACCTTCTGGCTACTGTTAAAAATACTGCTAGGACATAGGTGTACAAGCACTTGCTCAAGTCCCTACTCTCACCTCTTTTGGGTATATACCTAGAAGTGGAAATGCTGGATCACACGGCAATTTGGTGTACAATTTTGAAGACTAGACTTTCATTCCTCCAGAGCCACTGCACCATTTCATATTCCCATCAGTAAAGCACAAGAACTCCAACTTCTGCATATCTTTGCCAACACCTGCCACTGTGTTTTGCTGTTTCAACAACAGCCATCTCAACTTTAGGAAGTGACACAGCATATTGGTCTCAGTCTGAATTTCCTTAAAGATGTGCTGCACTTGCGTTTAGTCACTCAGTCGTGTCCGATTCTTTGTGACCCCATGGCTGTAGCCCACCAAGCTCCTCTGTCCATAAGGATTCTCCAAGGCAAGAATACTGGAGTGGGTTGCCATGCCCTCCTCCAGAGAATCTTTCCAACCCAGGGATTGAACCCAGGTCTCCCACATTGCAGGCAGTTTCTTTACCATCTGAACCACCAGGAATATTTGATATTTAGCATCTTTTCATATGCTAATGAGGGCTTCCCTGGTGGCTCAGAGGGTAAAGTGTCTGCCCGCAATGTGGGAGACTCAGGTTCGATCCCTGGGTTGGGAAGATCCCCTGGAGAAGGAAATGGCAACCCACTCCAGTACTCTTGCCTGGAAAATCCCATGGACAGAGAAGCCTGGTAGGTCCATGGGGTTGCAAAGAGTCAGACAGGACTGAGCTACTTCACTTTCACTTTCTTTTTCATATGCTAAAGGGCTACCCATCCATCCTCTCTGGAGAAAGTCTATTCAAGTCCTCTATTCTTTAACTGTACTGCCTATATTTTTATTGCTGATGTGCAGGAGATCTTTTTCTATTCTGATATCAATCCCTTATGAAATATATGATTTTCAAATATATGTTTGTTTAAAATATATGATTTTCTATTCTGTAGATTGCATTTCACTCTGCTGACAGTGTCCTTGGATATACAAAAGTTTTAAATTTTGACTAAGTCCAGCCTATCTACTTTTTTCTCTTGTTACCTGAGCTTTTGGTGTCATAGACAATCAAGCATTGTCAAATTCAATGCCATGCAGTTTTGCTTCTATTTTCTTCCACGAGTTTGATAGTTTTAGCTCTTACATTCAGTTCTTTGATCTATTTTCAGTTAACTTTTACATATGATATTAAGAATACAGTTTTCTTTTTTAATACATGCAAATCATCTAGTTTCTCAAAATCACTTGTTGAAAAGATGTTTCTTTCCCTATTGAATAGTCTTGGCATCCTTGTAAAAAAATCAATTGACTATATGCGTGAGGGATTATTTCTGGGATTTCTATTCTATTACATTGATCTTTATGTCAGTATGCCTGTATATTACCATAGCTTTACAGTAAGTTTTGAAATCAGGAATTGATTTCATCAGCTTATTTTCTTCCAAAATCGCTTTACTACTTGAGGTCCCTTTAAATTCCATGCTAATATTAGGACAGATTTTTCTATTTCTGCCTAAAAAAATCATTGTGATTTTAATCAGGATTCCATTGAATCTAGTTTGTTCTGGATAGTGTTGACATTTTAACAATATTATATATATTCCAATCAATACATGTGGGATATTTTGCCATTTATTCACCTTTTAAAATTTGTTTAATTTAGGGGTACAACTTTTCATTTTAATTAAAAGTTTCTTTTCTGCTTTTTAGTTAAGTTATTCATAAATATTTTATTCTTTTTGATGCTATTGTAAATTGAATGGTTCTCTTAATTTCCTTTTTGACTGTTCATTGCTAGAGTATAGAAATGCAACTAATTTTCATTTGTTGATTATGTATCCTCCAACTTTGCTGAATTTATTTATTCAATTTTTTTCTTTTTTGGGAGAGGGGTAATTGCTTTGGCCTCCCTGGTGTCTCAGACAGTAAAGCGTCTGCCTGCAATGCGGGAGACCCGGGTTTGTTCCCTGGGTTGCACAGATCTCCTGGAGAGGGAAATGACAACCCACTCCAGTACTCTTGCCTGCAAAATCCCATGGATGGAGCAGCTTGGTAGGCTACAGTCCCTGGGGTCACAAAGAGTTGGATGTGACTTTTTGCTTTGGTTTTTTATATATAATTGTTTTGGTTTTATACATATAAATATAATGCCATCTGTGAACAGAGATAAGATTAATTCTCTCTTTCTGATTTGAACCTTTTTAATTTCTTTTCTTTGTCTAACTGCTCAGGTTGAGTTCCAGTATGATGCTGAATAGAAATAGTGGGAGTATTCTTGTCTTGTTCTTGATATTAGAGAAAATGTTTTCAAAATTTTAATCATTGAGTATGAATTCCCAGGTGGATCAAGTGGTAAAGAATCCACCTACTAACGCAGGAGATACAGGGAGTATGGGTTTGATCCCTGGGTCAAGAAGATACCCTGGAGTAGGAAATGACAACCCACTCCATTATCTTTGCCTGGAAAATTCCATGGACAGAGGAGCCTGGCAGGCTACAGTCCATGGGATAGCAGAGTCAGACACGACTGAGCATGCATGCAACAACGGTGAATTTAGCTATGAGTTTTTCATATATGGTTTTGTTTATGTTGAAGTAATTTCCTTCTACTTCTAGTCTTTCAAGTGTTATATATCATGAAATCTGTTAAATTTTGTGAAATGTTCCTTCTTAATCAATTGAGAAGGATGTTCCTTCTCAAACAATGTGCTTTGTTTTGTTTTCTGTTAATGTGATATACTACCGATGAATTTTTACATGCTGGACCATCCTTTCATTCCAGGAATAAATCCCTGGAATGGTGCAAGTAAATAGAATGTTTATGGGGAAATTTAACAAATATTTTCTAATTATAAATTTTTTGAATATTCACAAAAGAATAAAGATCAGTAAATCTTATGAATATATCATCTAGCTTTAACAAACACATTTTAAATCTATCCTCTAATATTTGTTCTTTAAACCTGACAACTTTAGTTAGTATGACTCTCAAAAGCAATGATAAAATGATAATAAAAACATTTAATAAATTTATTAATAAAATTTATTGTATTAAAAACATTTTATTTTTAAAAACAATTTATTAATAAAAACATTTCATATAAACACAATCACATTAGCGCCAGTTAAAAATTTAATGACTTACTACTATTATGTAATAATAATAAATTCATAGTCAATACCCTTTATCCTCTAAAAAATGTATTTTCACAGTTTTTGGCCACATTATAATCTCAAAAACCTAGCAAAATCCTCCATTTTAACTGTTTGTTTTCAACTCCATTACAATTTTAAAGAAATATAGGCAATTATTCTATGGTATACTCCAAATTTTGGATTTTATTGATTGCTTCCTTTTGATGTAGTTTAACTTTTCCCCTGTTCTCCATATTCTCTGAATATTTTAATTAGATATAAAGGTTTGCATATGTTAAAATTGAAAAATTTTGGCAACAATACTGTGTAGATAATTTTGGATGATTCAGTTGCATAACTTGAATAAATATATCATTTGTTGGTCTCAAGTCTAGTGATCCTAATCAGGAATAAGTTTAGATTATTTAAGACTTGAGGCCTTTACAATTTGAAGTTGCTTCTTTAACAAAAATGTTACAAAATTACAAAACAAAGTAACAAATATAAGTAGTTGGAATACTAAAGAAATTACACACACAAAAATTAAAATTCATAAAACCCAACTAATTTCCTCAATGGTCATACATTTTTCAGACCCCTCCCAGGAGTTGGAAGTGAAATTTGAAAATAAGGGAATATGAAGCTAAAGCCTAATTAACTTCATAGTAACCTGCTTCTGATACTGAGATTGATTACTGCATTCCAGTCATGACATAATTTCATTGTAATTCTTCCCATCAGCATTCTGCCTTAACTCACTGGTACTAGCTATCATGACTGTTGCCTAAATTCATTATTTCAATATAAATTGCAAAAAAAAATTATTTAAATTTGATCATTTCTTCTCCATTTTTGAGGTAAGATTCATTTTTAAGAACAGTGCCCTCAAAGCTATTTGATTATCTCAAATACAGTTCCGACCATAAAGATAGTAAAATATTAGTTTCTTATGATTATCTATTTTGAGAGTAATAAGTTGATGCTTAAGCATATTCTAATGATCTTAACATTTTGATGTTACTTTTTCCTTCTTTTTATCATTTATATCTCTGTGAACTAATTTTCTACATTTAAAGAGTTTTAATCAACTGTGTAGTCATTTAAAAAATTAAAAAAAAACTATCTTATTATTAGCTTAAAAATTCTATTCAAGCTGACTCTTGGGTCCTCTTAATATAACCCCATTAATTTTGAGTAGCCAATTTTTCTGACATTTTAATATGTGTCAGATTCATCTTATATATTTCCTCAAACACAGAACCAGTTATTGCTTCCAGGCAAAGGCCTGGCTCCCTTAATTGGGTAAATTGTATTAAAGACAACAATATTGGCATTGGGACAGGTATTATATCATTGCAAAAAGTGGTATTGCCTGCTTCTTTACAAAAGTTACATTTCAAATTACATCACACCAGACCAAGTAAAATGATTGTATACAGGCTACTCTGATATCATTGTATTAGTAAATACAGTTGAATATATTTTTCTTTTGACTCACAAACCTTGCATTTCTAACCAGACACCCAACTCACTGTTTTCATTTTTAAGAGCCAAGGATTAATACATTGTTCTAAAAACTAATAAAAAGATCATCTATAACAGGGTTACAAACAGATAAATACCTTCTGAGCTTACTAAATATAGACAAATATATCTGGTGATATATATAAATTATGTGTGTGTCTCCCATATTTAATATGCACTTTACTTATAGCTGAATAAATAGGTATCATTATCATGGTTCTGCTCCAAGTTACTGTTTTCTTACTTCTAATGACAAGTGTTATAACAAGAGAAAGTTAAGCATATTTCTGCACATAAAACCTGTCACATTTTTCGAAAACTCTTCCCCTTCAGGGCTGCCTTATTTAGAGCATACTGGTATCAATTATCAAATAAGTTCCTCAATTATCAATTTGGAGAAACATAAATTTTACTCTCAGTTGCTAAAAATAAAAAAGCATTGACATAAATAATCATTGCTGAGAATGCATTCAGTATTCCCCACCCTTCACTTAATACCCATGCCTATTATTCAACAAGTAAGTTGACTGTCATGGGGACCTGTGTTGGTAGTATTGGTGCACTGCTTCCGTTCCGTATACAGTAATTACTTCTACTTAAAATCTGTGGCATTGGACAGTGAGTGCCTGTCATGTCTGTCATCTAGCTTGCCCCTTAATTGGAAAAAATGATGGATCGATGGATAAACAGGAGGCAGGAAGATGGACAGAAAGATGGAAAGCAGAAAATAAAAACAGCAGTGCACGGATAAAAATATATGTTAACCTTTGCAAACACTGCAAGAGGCCAGACAGCTTGAAAGATGCTTATGTTCAGTTTACAGATTTATGACTTGCTCTCTCCAATATTCATGAACATGGAGAGTATTTGCCTAAGGCATGATACAGTGGCAAAGCATTAAAATCGACAATAATTGCCTAACACAATGAACAACATAATTATAGACTGCTGGCCATTTTATCCATTGAATTCAAGACACATTTACTACTCTTAAATATATCTGCATGTACATAAATGCATTCATCTGAAGCAGAGGTCAGTTGCCTACAAGATTTTAAAATCTTTTTATCTCTTAACTAATGTTGTTTTTTTCCCCTTTCATTTTGTTTACAGCATGTAAATTGCAGTTTTACTTAATTCAACAGATCTTGACTAATTGGCTGTCAGTTCCATTGTGAATGTTATATTCAATAAGCTACAATTATAAATCTCTAAAACTCCTCTTATTATTGGAAAGAAGGTGAACACAAACAAAATAACATTATATTTTACATTTAACCAAGATTATTTGTTCTTTGCAGTAAGGTTTTCAGATGATAAAAACAGCCAATGTCATTTTTTTTTATCTTCAAAAATTTTTTACAGAGCAGAGGAAATAATGTTCTTTTGTTCTGGCTAGTTTTTATACAGTTGTGTAAACATAGTGTACTTTTAAATTAAAAAATTTAAAAAGAAAAGAAGGAAAAATTCATATTGACTATCTGTTCCTTTTTCAATAGACTGAAATTTCTTCCACTCCATAACCAAACTTTTTGAAGAAGCTATCTGCATCTATTTTTTTCCCCCCAAAGGATCACCTAAACACTATTCAACTAATTAACTACAGTCTGGTGTCACTCCTCCTGTCCTATCAAAAGTGGTTTTGGGAGGACCCCAACAAAGTTCATGTTGCCAAATCTAAGGGTCACTTCACCGTCAGTATCTCACCGGAAATTTCAGTACTTGACTTTTCTCAGGCCACACTTTGGTTTCCAGCTCATCACAAACCCTGGGCTTCCTTCTTCCAGTCCTTCATGACTGTAGTAATAAATACTTTAAGTTCCTAACACTAGTAATCACAATCACTATCTTCCTCTCCCTTTTCTTAAATAGGCAGGAATCTCATTATTTTATTAATTTTTTCAGGATAAACAACTTTTGTGTCTGTTGCCTATATTTATGTCGAGTATTTTTTTTTTTTAGTTTCATTGATTTCTATTCATTGTTTATTTATTATGTATTGGCTGGGACAGTTATACCATATACTATAATTATTTTGGCTTAATACAGACAGTTGTTCTTCAACTAAATTAAGTGCAGGAAAAATGCTTGCTTTTTTTTTTTTTTTTTTATAATAACTACAATTTCTGCTCTCTTCTTTTCTCTGTACTGAGCTTCAGTGGGTGGTGTTTTTCCCGTCAGCCTAAGAACATCATTTAGTGCTTCCATTAATACCATTCTACCTGCAACAAAGTATATCAGCTTCCATCTTCCTGATTTTGTCATTTGTTATCCTCATTATGATAAGATATTTTCTCTGTAGATTCTGAGTTTGGCTTGTTTGTTGTTTTAAGCTATACTACATATTAAAATCTAGAAGAGTCTCACCTAAGTGTTCTGTAAATAATTTTTGTGACTAGTTAAGGTGCTCTGACCCAACATCCTGGCCTCAGACACTAACTGGAGGCTCAGTGTAATAAAATTACAGAGGAAGTACTGATTGTAAGGAGATCTCGGAGGCAGTTGTGGCCCTACCACAGTGGGTCACACTCCACTGAAGGGACTACACTGGAGGTAACCTTCTTGGATTCTAGAACCAGCATTTTCTGCCCCCTCCCACTTCCCATGAGGCATGCTGTAGAAGCTGACCTAGTTTTCAGAAAACTTCTCCTGACTTTTGGTGTCTTGTCACTGTCCAGCCCCCACCACCTCTGCCAGCACAGGGCACTCTCCCTTTTCTCCTCAGGCTTTGTTCATCTATAAATTACTCCTCACAATCAATAAACAGATTCAAGTTTGCAAACAAACAAGCGAAGAAAAACTTTCACATGGCATTAAGGTCGCAGCATAACTCAAAAATTTTATTTCAAACTGGAATCATACTGAAGTTTAATACAAGTTTGGAAAAACTGACATTTTTGTAAACATGTATGTTTCTATCAAATAGCATGGTATGTTATTTCCCTTTGTTCTAGAATTGTTTTATGTCCTTCAATAAAACTGTATTGCTTTCTTCATAAAAGTTACTTTTCCTTTCAGTTTATTCCAAAGTATCATAGCTTTTCTACTATGTTGAAAGGATTTTTACAAATCCTATTACTACTTCTAATACGATTAAGTAAGTTATAAATTATTTTTGCATTCTTTTAATTTCCCTAGATCTCTAATTATATTTTTAATTTACTTGTCTCTTAGTTTCCATAAGTAAGAAAAATATATAATCAAAATGATAAAGTTTATCTTTTGATTTTTTTTTTTTACTTTATAAAGATTATTTAATGTTATTGATTGGAACTGAAAATTTTTAGTAATATTGCATAATAATGTGGATATTCAGTTCAGTTCAGTTGCTCAGTTGTGTCCGACTCTTTGCGACCCCATGAACTGCAGCACGCCAGGCCTCCCTGTCCATCACCAACTCCCGGAGTTCACCCAAACTCATGTCCATTGAGTCGGCGATGCCATCGAACCATCTCATCCTCTGTCGTGCCCTTTTCCTCCCACCTTCAATCCTTCCCAGCATCAGGGTCTTTTCAAGTGAGTCAGTTCTTTGAATCAGGTGGCCAAAGTATTGGAGTTTCAGCTTCAACATCAGTCCCTCCAATGAACACTCAGGACTGATCTCCTCTATTACCCCTCTCTTAATCTTGTTTTCTCTGTAGTGAAGAATTTAGAGCCCTATTATCTAAAGTGTTGTTTGCTGTTAAAATTTGATAAATGGTGATGATTACAATTTCCATTTTGCTTGGGGATTTTATTAAGGAACAACTTTTAAATGATACCAAGAAATTTTTCTGCATATTAGAGAAAAGATTAGTGTATATTGAATATAATGAGATGTATTGACAGTGTTACTGTTACCGAGCTAACTTTTGTTCTTTAGGTTATTATTTTCTTCTGAGGATACAACCCTCCCTATTGACAAAACTAAAATGAAATTGAATATCATGAGCTCTCCAGCCACTGAAATAAATAGTGTAATATTTTGCTCTTTGAGGAAACCTGAAGTCATATAGCTAAGTATTTGAATACTCCAGAAATGGAGTATAGACATATATAAACCATTCTATTTTACAAGGGGTTATCATAAAAGATAATTCAGTTTTCAATCCAATCCAACAGAAGGGCAATGCCAAACAATGTTAAAACTACCACATAATTGCACTCATTTCACATGCTAGCAAGGTAATGCTCAAAATCCTTTTAAAAGCTCAAAAGCCTAGCTTTAGGGTTCAACAGTACATAAACCAAGAACTTCCAATTGTACAAGCTGGATTTAGAAAAGGCAGAGGAAATGAAGATCAAATTGACAACATTGGTTGGATCATAGAAAAAGCAAAAGAATTCCAGAAAAGCATCTGCCTCTGCTACATTTATTCACTACACTAAAGCTTATGACTGTAAGCTAAAGCTTTTCGACAGATCACAACAAACTGGAAAATTCTTAGAGATGGGAATACCAGACAACCTTACCTGCCCTCTGAGAAACCTGTATGCAGGTCAATAAACAACAGTTAGAACTGGACATGGAACAATGGACTGGTTCCAAATTGGGAAAGGAGTACGTCAACGCTGTATACTGTCACCCTGCTTATTTAACTCCTATGCAGGGTACATCAAGTGAAATGCCAGGTTGGATGAAGCATAAGCTGGAATCAAGATTGCCAAGAGAAATATCAATAACCTCAGATGTGTAGATGATACCACCTTATGGCAGAAATGGAAGAGGAACAAAAGAGACTCTTGACCTTCCAGAAAAACATCTACTTCTACTTCATTGACTATGCTAAAGCTTATGACTATAAGCTAAAGAGGAGAGTGAAAAATCTGGCTTAAAACTCAACACTCAAAAAACTAAAATGGCATCTGGTCCCATCAGTTCAAGGCAAAAGATGGGGAAGGAATGGAAACAGTGACAGACTTTATTTTCTTGTGCTCCAAAATCACTGCAGATGGTGACTGCATCATGAAATTCATATGCTTGCTCCTGGGAAGAAAAGCTGTGACAAACCTAGACAGTGTACTAAAAAGCAGAGACATTACTTTGCCGACAAAGGTCTGTAAAGTCAAAGCTATGGATTTTCCAGTAGTCATGTACAGATCTGAGAGTTGGACCATAAAGAAGGCTGAACACTGAATAACTGATGCTTTCAAACTGTGATGTTGTGTTTCAAACTGTGGTTAAGACTTTTGAGAGTCCCTTAGACTGCAGGAAGATTAAACCAGTCAATCCTAAAGGAAATCAACCCTGAATAGTCATTGGAAGGACTGATGTTGAAGCTGAATCTCCAATACTTTGGCCACCTGATGCAAAGAGCCAACTCATTGGAAAAGACTCTGATGCTGGGAAAGACTGAAGGCAGGAGAAGGGGATGACAGAGGATGAGACGGTTGAATGGCATCACTGACTTGATGGATATGAGTTTGAACAAGTTTCAGGAGTTGGTGATGGACAGGGAAGCCTGGCGAGCTGCAGTCCATGGGGTTGCAAAGAGTAGGACACAACTGAGCAACTGAACAACAACAACAACAATCATAAAAGAGGGCTTCCCAGGTGGCACTAGTGGTAAAGAATCTGCCTGCCAATGCATGAGACATATGAGATGTGGGTTCGATCCCCTAGTCTGGAAGATCCCCTGGAGGAGGACATGACATCACACTCCACTATTCTTGCCTGGAGAACCCCATGGACAGCGGAGCCTGCTGGACCACAGTCCAAGGGATCACAAATGGTCAAACATAAAAGAGAAATGAGTGGATAAATAGCACTTGAAAGAAAGTGAAAGTCACTCAGTTGTGTCTGACTCTTTGGTGCCCCATGGACTCTAGCTAACCAGGTTCCACTGTTCATGGAATTCTCCAGGCAAGAATACTGGAGAGGGCAGGCATTCCCTTCTGCAGGGGATCTTTCCGACCCAGGGATTGAATCCTGGTGTCCCACACTTTCAGCAGATTCTTTACTGTGTGAGCCACAGGGAAGCACTTAGTTTTCTGTCAAACTAGGCCACCGAGATGTTTAATGTATGGTATAACTAGATATCCCTGGAAAGCTGTCCTATATAGAATCTCTTAACAAGCACCCTCTAGGTTTCCCAGAGGAACTAGACGGGGAATATGATTATATTATTTAGGACGTTTCTGGCTTAATATGTATTCTATATAAACTTGCTAAAAGAATGAGAGTATTTATTGTCTCATAAAAAAGGAAGTTTGAGCAGGTTTCTAAGCTTATTGAATACATGACTTAATGAGGTCATCAGAGTCATCAGTTTTATCTGCCTTTTGTCTCTTTTATCTTCAGGGTTGGCTTTATGCTCTGACTGGTTGCCCTCAGGCTTACAAGATGACTGCCAGGAGAGATCAGTGTTAGAGGCTTATTCCTGTTCCTAGGTTCTTGGCTGAAGAGAAAAGAACTTTCCCAGAAGCCCTCAGCTGACTACTTAATTCTTTGAACTCCGAATAATTTCCATGTCTATTTTCCTACCAATCACTGACAGGTAGAAAGATAAATATTGTGATTGATTTAGACTAAACAGAACCCACTCGGCCCCTACTAAATTCTATAAACTTCATAGAAGGAGGTGGATATTTCGGGGAAAATGAATTCAGTTTCTCATAGGGCAATGGAAGTAGGTTTGTGGAATATGGATGGATAAGCAACAATTAAAATGCATTATTACAAACTCTTTGGCTATCAAGAACTTTTCCACATATATATTTTCATTCTGTGCATTCTAACATAGATTTTTTTTTAATGTTTATGAATGATGAAATATGTCTCAATTTCTCTCCTAAAGGAGAAAATCTAAAGTCAATTACTACATTTATCCTGAATTATAAGATCTCTAGGTAGTATTCAGTCCTTACATGTAGCTCCCAATGGTTCAGTGATTTCTTGCTCACGAGTGATTTATCTTCCTTAAATGTACACGGATACAAGGTGGTGAAAAGCATGATAATTACAATGAAAAAAAGTCCCTCTTGTAAAGGGGAACAATACGAAAATATGTGGTTATCTATAATATACTTTACTTGTTGGACAGTGATACAAAAATTTCCTATTCTGTCAGGGAAGTGATTTTCCACAGCCTGTGATTCAAAGTTTTTATTCTCTCAGAGTGTAGTCATGTCTGTTGTCTCTGTGACCTGAGAGTAGACAGTACATAAAATTTCTTTTCTAGGTCTGCACCACTTTAACAATGTACTTTTTGAAGGAAAAAAATTCCTGGGATTGTGCTTGCTTTGGAAGATTTAGGTGTTTTTTTGTTTTTTGTTTTTAATAGTTGTTCAGTCTACTTGTTTTCAATCAACGCTATGACAAAAAATACACAATCAGAAATTATTTGGGGCTATGAATCTGGAAGGTTCTGATTTATCATATCAAGCTCTGTGCTCTGTTTTTGTCATGAGGCCTTAATGTAATACCTTCCTTTCCTCTTGGTCTTGGTTCCCGGGTGATTTAACAATTTCCTCTGGCAGGAACATCCCTGCTTCAGACAGTTGCATCTTCACAATAAACAAACAGTGTCCTTTATCAGTCACACAGTGCTTTATAGGAGGTGCTTGGGAGAGGTTTGGGGAAACAATTGCTTTGTTTCAATCTTATTTTCTCTCAAATTTTTAGATTATTATTCTTATAAGACCTAGCCTTTCTAAATTATCCAGGCCTTGATTACTAAATTTCCAATTGTTTTGATTATAATCCATACATGAACATGGCCTCTCTTAGCAGACACATAATTTTCTCACTCAGATTTTAAACGAGTCATCTGCAGAAAAAAGTTTTCTCTATATTTTAAGATGTTATGCAATGTCAAAAAAAAAAGGCTCAACCTAGCCTTAAGGCATGGATGGATCCATGATGACCCAGCCATCATCAGAAATTGATGTGTCAATATACGATAGTTAAAAAAAAAAAGTTTTCTATAGATAACTAGTATTCTCAGATTACTGTTACAGAAAAATATTATTATTGTCTTATACCAATTTTACCCATTCCATACTTTAGAATGTTATTTTCAGTTTTCTAACACAAATATTTCATTCATTTAGCATGCTTACTCTAGGAACTTTGAGTCAAACAGCTTAAATATGACTGCTACGCATAAGCTGATTGAGAAGAAATCTAGGAGAAAGACAATCTTCTGAATTTATCAATTCAGGAGCTCACTAATATTATAAAAGTGCAAGTTTTACTATCTCTCAGGTCTCCTGGTCACAGGAGATGCCATCTTAAAATTGGTTCTACCCATACTTGTAGAATTACTGCCAAGGATGATCATGACTATTTGCATTCTCCTTCACGTCAATGGAAAAAGAAGAAATGTTTCTGGAAATCATTGCCAATTACAGAGAAAGAGTGTTTTCCAAAAGTAAATTTCTTCATGATTGATTCCTTTTACATTTGTATTACAGAAAAAAATCACTAACAAGTGGACTGCCTTAGCTTATCCAGACTGCTTAATGAAGGGCATATTATTGATTTCCAATGTGTCATCCATAGCCTACAGAAATTCATTCTGCTTGTGGAAAGGATGTGTATCTAATCAAAATCAAGAAAGTCTGCCCTATGTGCAAAAGATCCAGTATAGTTCTTAAGGAAGAAATATAAATGGTAAAATTAAATCACAATAAACATGTTAAACATAAGATTTAATGTGGCTAAAGAGACAATGACTATCATTTATTTCTGACAGACTCAATTTTTACAAGGACGTAGAAAGCTTGAAGTATAAGTTACAGAAAGAATCTAAGGGGGGACTACTGACCAAAACTATCAGTATAATATCTAGTTATAATAATAACAGAAAAATTTCAAAAATATTACCAAGGACTAAAAGATATTTACTATGATCAAAGAAAAGTTAGTAACTCCAAATTCACAAACTTCTATAAATATGGCAACCCAATCTTCACAAGGGAAAACGGAAAATCCACAAACTGGAAAATCTCACACTTCTTTCATTCAATGTTATGTTAAAAACATTTATAGATATACATAGATTACAGAAAGGTCGGTGGATAGATGTGTGTTTGAGCATGCACACACATGCATATATGTATGAATTCTGAATCAGTAACTGAATTCTTGAATCTGACACTGACCTACAATAAACAGAGTAGAAATGTCTGGAGCACTGAATTCAAGCATATGTAAGAAAGCTCAAGGATGTAGTTATGTTACAATGAACTGACCATGGAAAGCCCAAGCTCACATACCTACTTTAAGCAATTTAAAAAATGTACTGATGAGACTGACACTACCTACTTTGACCTGGTTAAATCAGGGCTAACGGTAAGTTATATCATCCTTGATTTGTGTTCCCTAAATGTGAAAAATATGAGGGGAGCCCAGGGTAACAGAGACCAAACAGTAGCACTTAACAGCTGGAAGCAAAGTAAATGTCATCCAATAATCAGAGTGCCTTGATCCACAGTGATCTGTGGTGGTTGCTAATAAATCACGGGATGCCTGGAGTTGAGAGAGACAGACAACCACCTTATGTGAAACTTGTTTTAATTAATAAAAACAGAAAATGAGAGCTGGCAAGTGAAAGCAGACATCAGGCACTGCAATAGATACTCATAGCCTAATAGGTAGATATGAACCAATTCAGTGAGCATCCATTAATTTAAAGGGAAGCAGGCTTCCTTTGAGGAAAGACCTTGAAAACCTCAACATAAATATTGGGTTGGCCAACAAGTTCATTTGGAGTTCTTGTTACATCTTACAAAATCCAATATATCTAGTAAAATGCTAGTTGATTCTTCTTCAAAAGATCCTGGAGCCATCTGAGAGGGTAACACTACATAGGTGAAAGGGTTAACAGTTAGGCTCTTCAAAAATATTTAGATAAGTGGTCTGAGGTATCAATAATATCTATTAAGCTGAAATGATATCCTGTCAAGTTGTTAGCTTGATAGATATGGAGGACAGGTGAGAAACTGAATTCTGACCCAGACCCAACTCATAGTGTGCTCAACAGCTTCATAATGAACACTATGGATATTTCTTCAGTTCCTAAATATACAAGAAGAATAAATACACTCAGTGATAGAACACCCCTTGTCTTGCTTTTCAGACTTGTGTAGGAGAGCCAAATAAAACTGAACTTGTCTCTCATTCCAAGCTTAAAATCAACAGCAGTACTGCATTCCTGGAAGTGATGTGTGTCAGTGATTTAAAATAGTTTGTGCATGATAAAGTCATTTCAGTCATGTCAGACTCTTTGTGACTCTATGGACTGTAGCCCTCTAAGCTCCTCCAACCATGGGATTCTCCAGCAAGGATACTGGAGTGAGTTGTCATGCCCTGCTCCAGGATGAAAGTGGTAGTGGTTGTGATTCATAGATATTTCCATTTAATTTGCTTGCATGGCTTAGCACAACAGTAATAGATCATGGCAGATAAACATGGACTCCTGTGTACTCAACCAGGTGATAGACTGTGAATTGAAACTGCTATGTTTACATGCGATACCTTGGCAGACAATGTGATGGTTATCGACTCAAAGGACATGAATCTGAGCAGACTCCTGGAGATAGTGAAGGACAGGGAAGCATAGTGTGCTGCAGTCCATGGGGTTGCAAACAACAACAACAAATCTGACTAGTAAAACTTGATATAGACATTATCATTGGAGACCTAAGTACACATCTGTTGGTGTGGAAAATAATAAATAAGTAAATTTTCTATCTCCATTAAGTGTGTGTGTGTGTTTATATGGTAAGGACTAAGGACAACAATTCACCTTCATGGCTTTATATAAGTCTATATCAACTCTCTTGCATTCTACATAATGTTGTATATAGGGGCATTTATGGTCTTGATAATCTATAGAAAATACCAGTAGTTTGCTATACTGATGATATAAAGGAAAACTGATTTGTTGAGCTGGAAGTGTCAAGTTCTCTAGATGCCATGTTGGATACATATATGTTTCTGATACTACTCAATACCCTTTTATATGGTTAAGATTTTAATCCACCATCAAGGAAATGCTGGGCTAAGTCCTTTAAGGTATAAAACACTTCCCTGGACCATGGATATCCAACCACTAAAGTAAAAGACTCAGATCTTGGATGACAACTCTAGATTTTGAAACAACACTAACTACAATTAGAAAGCAGCTCCAGTCTATTCACTGGGTTACCTGGAGGTCCAGAGGAAAACACATTTCCAGATTACAGTAAACTTTTTCTTTTTCTTGTGTTGCAAACTATTATTTATTCATTGACAAATCAAGAAAAATAAGAATGATAGATAATATATGTCAAGCCCCAATATGGGCATAGCAGTAATTTCTAAGGTTTGGAGGAAAGAATATGCATTCTTTGTCACAGAGCCAAGCTTTATTTTTTTTTATAGCACCTAGGATGCTACTGAGAATGCTACCGGATCCTAAAAGTGGATGATTGCCTAACCAGAATCACAAATTAATGCTAACACTAAATGCTCACCATGAACTATATTTTATCTCAGCAACAATGTTAATTAAGTCCTGTGTGTCATGCAGACATCCTTTATTTAAACCAGATTTGATCAGGCCTAGAAAGCATCAGTAAATTATATGAACAGAGTTCCATGACAAGTATTTTTGCCACATTGTTGCTCATCCTTAATTCAAACCTCTGACTTTAAGAAAACTTTCCAAGAGTAAATTGATAAAAAAGGTAACCAGGACTGATTCCAAGATGATTCGCCACAACCTATTGGCAGTAGTCAGATGAATAGTAGATGTCAACTACAAATTGGCACTTACCAACAGCATTGCCAAGGACTGAACAACAAAGGCATTTGCCATCTGCCTCTATGGAGATTGAACCCCATGCTGCTATAGCTGTTGACCTTTGACAACCCCTGAGGGAGTTCAGGGTGGAGGGAGGCACTCTGTGCTCCAGGGAATCTGGTGGGACAGGACTTTAGACAGCTGGGTGTTTTTAGGAACAGATTTTATGGTCTGAATCCTTGCATCTCCTCAAATCTAGAGAAGTACTAAATCCCTTCGTGGTGACATCAGATCCTCATGACTAACAAAAACGTTTTGTAAAATGACTATTTCATGGCATTGAAATCCCCCTTCACCAAAACTTTATATATTGACTTTCCCCCAAGCAGTTTCAGAGCTATCTGAGATGCTGCCTCCTGGGCTGCAGTCCTCATTTTGCCCCAAATAAAACTTAACTCACAACTCTCAAGTTGTACATCTTTTTTTTTTTTCAGTCTACATGGAGATCCATAATAGCCACATTTAAAGATACCCCGGAGATATAATAGTGAAGGAAAATCTTCACAGTGAGGAGAGTGATGAGGAGTAGAATTTTCTAACCACTTCCTGTGGATTAGAGGCAGTCTGGGATTTTTACATACATGAATTTATGAATTGTGGATAATTTCAGGGCCATTTCTTCAGGGCCTGAACTAAACAAGGCATGATCACTGAAAACACGTTTCAGGAAAGAAATGCATGATGGACCTATGGGAGTGATGTGAACTATAAGAATTTTTCATGTTACAATAATGCCTGCCAAAAAGCATCATCTTGTACAGAATCATGTGTCAGAATCACCCATATTTTGAATGTCAGACAAATTCTCTATTGAACCTCCCCAAATCCCATAAACAGAGGAATCATTGTGGCAAAGATGGAAGATATTCATATGTCTGATAACATGTAATTTCTGTCAGCGAGGCTAATTCAGTTATGCCATTGCTGAAATGTCTAAAATGATAGCAGAGACAGATATTGGGCGTCCAAACAGCGCTAGTCTTGTGGCCACCTTAAAGCTATTGGACTTATTTTCAAAAGCCCAATTATATTGGACTATTTCCAACTTGGAGGAAGCAGCAATTTGTCTTTATTAGAGTTGATATACATTCCATATGAAGTTTTACACCACCTGTTCACAGAATCCACACCAGCATCAGAATCTGTTGCCTTCAAACACCCACTGTATCAATGCGGCATCATACAAATATCGCCTGAAACCAAGGTATAGCAATGGCTCATCACTACATGGCTTAACATGAGCTTTATCTCTTTGAAACAGTCAGCCTGATAGAATAATGGAATACAGTGTTGAAACCTCACCCAAGACACAGGCTCTGGGAAAATATTGTCAGTTTACGGCACTAAGGAGGTCAAACCTGTCAATCATAAAAGAAGTCAACTGTGAACATTCATTGGAAGGGCGGATGCTGAAGCTGAGGCTCCAATACTTTGGCCTACTGATGCAAAGAGCCAACTCATTTGAAAAGTCCCTGATGTTGGAAAAGATTGAAGGCAAAGGGAGCAGAGTGAGGGAGAGGGTGGAATGGTTAGATGGCATCATGGACTCAATGGACATGAATCTGAGCAAACTCGGAGATAGTGAAGGACAGGGAAGTCCGATGTGCTAAAGTCCATAGCGTTGCATAGAGTCAGGCATGACTTAGTGACTGAACAGTAACAAATAATGGGTGTCAATCAAAAATTTACAGCACAGATAAAAACTGTTATAAGGAAAAGGAAGACATACGTATAAATTACGAATCTCCAAAGGAACACAACCAATAGAATTTGTTTGTATGCATATATATATAGTTATCTCTGTTTGTTGATGATATGATCTTGCATATAGAAAATCCTAAAGGCTCCACCAAAAATATGCTAGAACTAATAAACAAATTCAGTGAAATGGTAGGATGTAAGACCAACATATAAGAATCAGCTCCATTTCTCTACATAATGTATTATCTAAACAAGAAACAGAGTATACAATCCTATTTACAATAGCATTCAAAACAATGCAAGACTTAAGGATGAATTTAATCAAGGAAGTGGAAGATCTATACATCAAAAACTATAAAACAATGATGAAATAAATTGAAGATACAAATAAATTGAAATGTATTCCATGTTACAGATTTAATTTAAAAGTTAAAGTGTTAAAATTCCCATGCCACCCAACGCCATCTATAGATTCACTACAATCTGTATCAGAAATCTCAATGGTATTCTTTAGAGAAATGAAAACAACTCTAAAATCCATATGGAACCACAAAAGACCCTGAATAGTCAAAACTACTTTGACAAAGAACAAAGCTGAAGGCATTATATTCCTTGATTATATTACAAAGCTATAGTGATTCAAACAATACAGCACTGGCATAAAATAGACACATAAACCAACAGAACAGAATTGAGAGCTCAGAAAATAATCCATGTATACATGGTGAACTGTTATTTGACACAGAAGTCCAGAATATTCACTGGTAAAGACACTCTCGTCAATAAATAGTGCTAGGAGAACTGGATATTCACAGATAAAAGAATGAAATTTTATCCCTATCTTCTAACCCTCACAAGAATTAGCTCAAAATGGATTAGCAACTTAAATCTGAAACTATAAAACTCCCAGAAGACAACACTCTGGAAAAGTTCTTTGACACTGGTCTTGGCAACAATTTTTCTTTTCTTTTTTTTTTTTTTAAATATAATACCAAAAGCAAAACCAACAAAATAAAAAAATCAATAAATTGGATTACTTAAAACTGAAAAGCTTCTACACAGCAAAATAAAAAATAAACAAAGTGAAAATTCAATGAAGAGAATGGGAGAAAATATTTTCAAATTGTATATCATAGATAAGGGATTAATATTCAAAATATATAAGGAACCCATAAAGCTCAGTAGCAAAAAGAAAAAAAAAAACCTCAGATTAAAATTGGCAGAGGACCTGAATCAACATTTTTTTCCAGAAAATACATACAATCATCCAGCAAGTATGTGAAAAGGTGTTTAGCTTCACTAATTATCACAGAAATGAAAATAAAAACCTTAATGAGATATTATCTCATAATATTAGAATGATATTATCAAACAGACAAGAGATAGAATGTGCTGGCAAGAATGTGGAGAAAAGGGAACCCCAATGTAAGTGAGGAATGTAAATTGGAAAACTATTATGCAAAATGGTATGGAGTTTTCTCAAAAAATTAAAAATCAATCTGCTATATGATCAGGCCAAAATCACTCTCTAGAAGAGATATCTGCACTCCCAAGTCACTGAAGTACTACTCACAATGGGCAACCTATCAGTCCATTGACGGATAACTGGATAAATGTATATATATAACAAACACACATATATGTATGGAATATTATATATAATGGAAAATTATTCAGCCATAAATAAGAGTAAATCCTGATATTTACAACAACGTGAATGGAACTTGAGGACATTAGGCTCAGTGAACTAAGTCAAAGAAAGGAAAAGTGCCCTGTGATAGAGGAAAACAATAGAACGGGAAAGACTAGAGATCTCTTCAAGAAAATTAGAGATACCAAGGGAACATTTTACGCAAAGATGGGCAAACTAAAGGACAGAAACTGTATGGACCTAACAAAAGCAGAAGATATTAAGAAGAGGTGGCAAGAATACACAGAAGACTATACAAAGAAGATCTTCACCACCCAGGAAACCACGATGGTATGATCACTCACCTAGAGTCAGACATCCTAGAATGAGAAGTCAAGTGGACCTTAGGAAGAATCACTACGAACAAAGCTAATGGAAGTGTAATAGAATTCCAACTGAGTTATTTCAAATCCTAAAAGATGATGCTGTGAAAGTGCTGCACTCACTATGCCAGCAAATTTGGAAAACTCAGCAGTGACCACAGGACTGGAAAAGGTCAGTTTTCATTCCAATCCCAAAGAAAAACAATGGCAAAGAATGCTCAAACTACTGCACAGTTGCACTCATCTCACACACTAGCAAAATAATGCTCAAAATTCTCCAAGCCAGGCTTCAACAGCACATGAACATTGAACTTCCAGATGTTCAAGCTGGTTTTAGAAAAGGCAGAGGAAACAGATTGCCAACATCTGTTGGATCATCGAAAAAGAGAGTTGCAGAAAAACATCTATTTCTGCTTTATTGACTAAGCCAAAGTCTTTGACTCTGTGGATCACAACAAACTGTGGAAAATTCTTCAAGAGATAGGAATACCAGACCACCTGACCTGCCTCCTGAGAAATCTGTACACAGGTCAACAAGCAACAGTTAGAACCATACATGGAAAAACAAACTGGTTCCAAATTGGGAAAGGAGTATATCAAAGGTGTATATTCTCACCCTGCTTATTTAACTTATATGCAGAGTATATCATGGGAAATGCCAGGCTGGATGAGGCACAAGCTGGAATCAAGATTGCTGGAAGAAATATCAATAACCTCAGATATGCAGATGACACCACCCTTATGGCAGAAAGCAAAGAAGAACTAAAGAGCCTCTTGATGAAAGTGAAAGAGGAGAGTGAAAAAGCAGGCTTAAAACTCAACATCTAGAAAACTAAGATTATAGCATCCTGTCCCATCACTTCATGGCAAATACATGGGAAACAATGGAAACAGTGACAGACTTTATTTTCTTGGGCTCCAAAATCACTGCAGATGGTGACGGCAGCCATGAAATTAAAAGACACATGCTCCTTGGAAGAAAAACTATGACTCACCTAGACAGCATATTAAAAAGCAGACATTACTTTGGCAAAAAAAGTCTATCTAGTCAAAGCGACGGTTTTTCCAGTAGTCGTGTATGTATGTGAGAGTTGGACCCTAAAGAAAGTTGAGCACTGAAGAATTGATGCTTTTGAACTGTGGTGTTGGAGAAGACTCTTGAGAGTCCCTTGGACTGCAAGGAGATCAAACTTGTCAACCCTCAAGGAAATCAGTCCTGAATATGCTTTGGAAGGACTGATGCTGAAGCTGAAACTCCTATACTTTGGCCACCTGATGCAAAGAACTGACTCACTAGAAAAGACCCTAATGCTGGGAAAGATTGAGGGCAGGAGGAGAAGAGCACAATAGAGGATGACATGGTTGGATGGCATCACTGACACGATGGACATGAGTTTGAGCAAGCTCTGGGATTTGGTGATGTACAGAGAAGTTTGGCGTGCTTCAGTCCATGGGGTCGCAAAGAGTTGAACACGACTGTGTGACTGAACTGAACTGATAGATATCAGTTATAAGCAGAATTTTGAAAAACTGACCTCATATAGAATAGAATGGTGGTTGCCAGGGGCTAAATGTGTGTGTGTGTGGCTGGGGGGGAGGGGGAATGGAGAGATGTTAGTTAAAGTATATAGACTTTCAGTTATAAGATGAGTAAGCTCTGGGATGTGATACATAGCCTGGTGACTAAGTTAAGAATGCTGTACTGTACACTGGAAAATAGATATGAGAGTATAGCTTTCAAGTTTTCAATATAACAATCAAACCAAATTGGTTAATATGAGAAATATGTGTTAACTAATATTGTTTTGGTGAACATTTCTCAATATGCGCATGTGTGCATGCTAAGTCACTTCAGTTGTGTCCGACTCTGTGTGTCAGATCATTATATTGTGCACCTTAAACTCACGTAATGCTGCATGTCATTATACTTATATAAAGCTGAGAAAAGTGGAACCATTCTTCTTAAATGTTTTATCCTGAATAATTAAAAAATGCAAAGAAATGTAGGAGTTAAATGTAATAAAAAACTTGGACATATAAACGGTATAGAGCATTTGTTTCCATGAGTACTGTTAACATCCAGTGGATAAAACATCAATCACTGATTTGTTGAAAGTTTAGTATTTCTGAAATCTAAGCATTCATGACTCCATCACAGCTGCCTATGCAGAACTTGTTTAACAGACATGGATGTTCCCAAGACTCAGAACTGTGAGCAAAACATTCGAAAATCTAGTAGGTATGTGTTTATAATGTTAGTAGGTATGTGTTTATAGGGTGCATGCTGCATGCTAAATCGCTTTAGTTGTGTCAGACTCTTTGTGACCCTATGGATTGTAGTCCGCCAGGCTCCTCTGTCCATGGGATTCTCCAGGCAAGAAAACTGGAGTGGATTGCCAGGCCTTTCTCCGGGGGATCTTCCGACCCAGGGATCAAACTCAGGTCTGTTTCATCTCCTGCACTGACAGGCAGGTTCTTTACCACTAACGCCCCCTGGAAAGCCCATGTTTGTAGGGTAACAGCACAGAAAACTTCACTCCTGACCAAGATGAGGCTGAGTCATTTGTAAATTCCCCAGTGAGTTCAGGTGATTGTAGAAATAATATCCGTGTTCCATAAGCACTTAATCAGAGCATATTTTATGAAAATCAAGGTAAATTCTCTCTGAAGCACACAGATTTAAGCATCATGAAAGACAGTGATGAGAACAGATGCTCTGAAATAGACTGGAATCTCTACTCTAAAAATATATATTCAAAAAAATTCAATGTTCTCATATTTAAGAGAGAGGCTTGTAGTTCTGCCTTATAGTCTTCTTTTTCTTTTGAGGATTGCATGACATCTACACAGAGCCTTAAGACAGTGCTAGTCACATTCAGTAAAGGTAGGCTTTTATATTAACAGTGGTACATAGCTACTGATGATGTAGAGTTTATATCCCTAATTCATTTTGTAGTGGAAATTTTGAACTATGAGTATATGGCAAAAGAAATGCTGGGTTATTGTCTAAATTGTTCTGAGCTGGAAACAATGGATACCCTCAAATGATCAATTTTCTGACAAGAGTAGAAAAACAGTCTCTAAGGTAACTAAATCCCAAACCATATCAGAATTTGGAAATAAAATCTATACTTTGAATTTCACTAAGAAGCAGAGGGTCATTGGTAACACTTTGCAGCTCAGTAGCAATATGCTCTGTGTAGTCAATTCTCTGTTCACAGGGTCTTCGAGGTTCAGTGTCATCTGCATATCTGAGGTTATTGATATTTCTCCTGGCAATCCAGCTTGTGCTTCATCCAGTCCAGCATATCTCATGATGTACTCTTCATGTAAGTTAAATAAGCAGGGTGACAATATACAGCCTTGATGTACTCCTTTTCCTATTTGGAACCAGTCTGTTGTTGCATGTCCAGTTCTAACTGTTGTTTCTTGACCTGTATACAGGTTTCTCAGGAGGCAGGTCAAGTGGTCTGGCATTCCCATCCTTTCCATGGTTTATTGCGATCCACAGAGGCAAAGGCTTTGGCATAGTCAATAAAGCAGAAGTAGATATTTTTCTGGAACTCTCTCGCTTTTTTGATGATCCAACGGATGTTGGCAATTTGATCTCTGGCTCTTCTGCCTTTTCTAAATCTGGAAGTTCATGGTTCACATCTGGAAGTTCATGGTTCACATACTGTTGAAGCCTTGCTTGGAGAATCTTGAGCATTACTTTGCTAGCGTCTGAGATGAGAGCAATTGTGCAATAGTTTGAGTATTCTTTGGCATTACTTTTCTTTGCGGTTGCAATGAAAGCTGACCTTTTCCAGCCCTGTGGCCACTGCTGAGTTTTCCAAATTTGCTGGCATATTGAGTGTAGCACCTTCACAGCATCATCTTTCAGGATTTGAAATAGCTCAACTGGAATTCTATCACCTCCACTAGCTTTTTTGTAGTGATGCTTCCTAAGGTCCACTTGACTTCACATTCCAGGATGTCTGACTCTAGGTGAGTGATCACACCATCATGGTTTTCTGGGTCATGAAGATCTTTTTTGCACAGTTATTCTGTGTATTCTTGTCACCTCTTTTTAATATCTTCTGCTTCTGTTAGGTCCATACCATTTTTGTATATAATTTAGCAACTGTATCTAAAATAGGTCAAATTATGTCCTCACACCCCAATGAAATAATTTGTTACCTCTCTCAACCATCTAAGAATTAAAATATGGCCTCCATTTTTGCAAAACCCTTCCAGTAATTAATTAATCTCAAAATTTATTTCATTTATAAAAGCTTACAGTTAGCTAGATTTGTAAAAAATACAAGTATTTTGACAATATTTACTAAAGCCTGAAATAGGGAAAAATAATAAAAAATTTCTTCCTGAAGGAGATGTAATTGGCCAGAGACCTCTTTAAATAAATATGTCTACCATTTTAAAAAAAGTTATAGCTATATTTATACTTATTAAGGCATAGGAGATTTTATCGATAAATTGTAAATAGATAATAAATTGATAATAGGTAAATGATTTATAGGTAGGTTTATAGCTAGACAGATAAGACAATTTAGTCAATATGTGTTCTAAACTTACAAAATCATACTTAGTTCTTTAAAATTTTCACACTATAGGAATATCTTCAAGTAGTTTCAAGAAAATGTAATGTATTTGAACAGATTAAACAACATTTGCAGAGTCAAAAGGTAAGCAACATTCTTACTGGATTGTGTCTATGTCAGTATTATTTCAAATTAGGCAGCATTCCAGAATGATATATTCTGAAATCATTACTACTGGTCATAGTTAACATAGAATGAGCAGTGCTGATTTTTCCTACTTATAAGGAGCAGAAAATATTAACAAACTTAAACTATTTAAATTCAAATAATAACTTTGACATTATATTGTTCATCTATAAGTCATAGAAATTTTAGTACTAGTGGTTTATAACAGTGAAAAGTCAGCACTCCCCGCTCAAAATAATGATAATAAAAAGAAACAAATGAACAAAAATAATCTCTATTTCCAATATAAGTTAAATGCAGGAAATTATGTAGCTTTGGCTTTGTGAATATATTGATAATTATGTCAATCTTTACCATTTGTTTTGAGTCTGCATGGTTAGGCATACAAGGATAACACCTTTTATTTTAAATTTGGAATGAATTGCTCCTTATATCAGGTCATGACCTATTTTATCACTATTAATAATATTTGACTTTAGGTTTGATTTTTCTGATAATAATTTTGGCAAACCTTGTTTTAAAAAAGTATTTGCCTTGCACCTCTTATTTAACTTTTTATTTTGAGATCATTATGGAATCGCAGGATAGTGACCTACGAGACAGAGAGTGATTGTAAAGGGAGACAGGGAGCATGTCTGTGGTTTTAATGTTTCATTTCCTAATTAACTGATCTGCATACTGACAATTTATGCACTTCCATTAAATATCCTAAACAAAAAAATATGTCCATTCCTTTTCTTTTTCTGATGTGTACTTGACAACATATGACATTACTTTTGGTTGTTCTTCATGTCATCAAATAGTTGTCTGACTGCGCTGTAGCAGTGAGCTTTAGGTTTGAAGACACAAAGGCTTTGTGCTCAAGGCCCTGGAGAATTATTATCGTTTGCCTCTCTTTCTGATAAAGCTATAACATCTCAGTCCCTTGAACTGGCCTCCACTAAAATCCCTCCTGCCTAAAGTTTAATAATATGCATCTAGAAAATAACTTGCTGATACTTCCATTATGTGGCTTCTGCCATGAGCCTGTTGCTTGCTGAGCTGCCTTTACCAGAACACGCGTTTAGTTGTTGAAGCCTTAGATATCTAGATATAAGTAACAAGACAAGGACTACTGTTCAATGTAAGCACAGCTGGTCCCCTTAAAGTTACAGAGAAGGGAAGGGTTATCCCTAAGTGATAAGGTAGAGAGCCCTTGTCTAGACATTATTAAAAGAAATTCTGTCATCTTGCTAGCTTAAGCAACACATAAAATTGTACAGAATTCATTCCTTGATGGCTCAGCTGTAAACAATCCATCTGCAATGCTGGAGACCCAGATTCGATCTCTGGGTTGGGAAGATCCCTCAGAGAAGGAAATGGCAACCCACTCCAGTATTCTTGCCTGGAGTATTCCATGGACCGAGGAGCCTGGTAGGCTACAGTCCATGGCATTGCAAAGATTAGGACACTGCATGGCTAACACTTTTTAAATTTTCATTCAAATTTTGTCTAGGGGCAGACACATAAATACCATTTGCTATGTAATAGGCATGAGAATAATCAGCCTAAGTGTGGAATTATAGCAACAAGCCTACAAATTACTTCTACTACTGATCTTGGGTGGCCTCCACCTGAAATGGCTTAGAATTGGATCTGGGTTCCCAACCAGAGACTGGGCTGGGTCGCAGCAGAGAAAGCACCAGATCACTAGACCAGTGATCAGTGACAAGGGCCCTGGCCCTTCAGCTTTACAGAAAAGAATTTTTGCAAAGACAAAGTAGTGAAGCAAGTAAACTATTTATTAAGAGGAAAAAGAATATAGTATGTATGGGTAGACACCTGGGCAGACTCGGAGAGACCCTGAGTCACATCCTCATTCTAGTTAAATTGCTTATATGGAGCATTTATCCAGTTTTCCTTTGGCCAATCATTTTGATTTGCCTGGTTCACAGTTCATATTGGTATATCTCAACATCTTAGGATCCTTCCACATGTGCACATGCATCTCTCAGCCAAAATAGATTCTACCATAATGGCGAATAGGTAGAGCATCTCTTGACGTCACTCCCCCTTTGACCTCCAAGATGCCTTTCTGTGCACATGTGGTCAAGGAGGTCTCCTGACTTTCGGAATGAGAAGTATGTGGAGGGCCCAGCTTCCTCCCTTAGTTGGCCTGCTATTATTTTCACCTAGTTTTAGTCCATAGGGAATGAATCTCCAATTGCTTTACCCTGGTGGGGGTGGGGAATCTGCATCCTGCCTCACTACTACTATCATTATTATCATTAGCTTATTTTAATAAGAGAGGAGTGAGGCACGAAGATATTAGGCAACTTGACCATCTTATATGGTGCTGGCATCACAAAGACCAGCTCTCTGTACCTACAGTCCCATTCAACGAGCAGCTGGTTCTTTTAACGTTGCCCTCTTTGTTTTAGCTAAGAATGCCATTGGTGAGGAAAAAAAGTGTTTCATCCAGATTCATAGCAACCTAAGCTAGGACATCAGAAAAGTTATTTAAGCACTAAAAGACTTCAAATCTATACAACAAATTGGAAGTGACTGTACATGAAAAGTGACAAGCCACGTTTTCCCAGTTCTTGTTCACACTTCCTAATGCACAACTTCAGGGATCTCATAAAGCTGTTATCCCCAGTATATCTGGAAATTCTCACAAAATTTTCATAAAGCCTCAGTGTTTTGTTTTGTCACTCAGTCATGCCCAACTCTCTGAAACCCTTTGGACTGCAGCCTGCCAGACTCCCCAATTCATGGGATTTTCCAGGCAAGAACAATGGAGCTGGTTGCCATTTCCTTCTCCATAAACCCTCAAACATAACCTTATACTCCTAGGCTGCAAACACTAATTATACACAGGCTGAGTGCATGAGGGATTATTTCCCAGGCACTAGGATTTTCAAATTAAAGAGCTCAGGATGCTGTAGATAATAATAATAGTGATAGTAACAACAACATCAGCAAGAACACTAATACAATAGCAGAAGAGGGTTAGAAGAAGAAAGTTTTCCCCTGTATTAGGCCATCTATTGGTGGGAATGTAAATCAGTGCAGCCACTGTGGAAAACAGTATGGATGTTCCTCAAAAAACTAAAAATAGAACTACCATATGACCCAAAAACTCCATTCCTGGGTATGTATCCAAAAAGCAAACACACAAACACGCTAATTTGAAAAGATACCTACACCCCACTGTTCATAGCAGCATGATTGACAATTGCCAAGATATGGAAGAACCTGTGTTCATCAACAGACGAATGAATTAAGGTGTGGTATATATATACATATACACAATGGAATACTACTTAGCTGTATAAAGCAACAAAATTTTGCCACTTGCAGCAACATGGATGGAAGTGCAGGGCATTATGCTAAGTGGAACAAGTCAGGGAAAAATAAATACTGTATGATATCACCTATCTGTGAGCCTAAAAAACACAACAAACTAGTGTGCTAGTCACTCAGTCATGTCAAACTCTTTGCAACTCCATGGATTGTGTCTCCCCAGGCTCTTTTGTCCAGGGAATTCTCCAGGCAAAAATACTGGAATGGGTAGCCATTCCCTTCTCCGGGCAATCTTCCCAACCTAGGGATCAAACCCGGATCTCCTGCATTGCAGGCAGATTCTTTACATCTGAGGCACCAGGAAACTAGTGAAAAAAACAAAAAGGAAACAGACTCACAGATATGGAGAACAAACTAGGTGGCAGTGGAGATAAGGAAGAATGGAAGGCCAATATAAGGACCGAGGGGAAAAAGTTTATTATGGAATTACATGAAGTCATGTATGTGAAGCTTTTGAAAACTGTAAAGTAGAGAATTTAAAGAATTCTGTTTCAATTAAAAAATAAAAGATAAATAAATGCTAGAGCTGTTGAAAAAAAAAAGAAAAAAGGAGCAATAGCCTTTAGAGAAGAGTCATAAGTAAAACAACCTCAAATAAACCTTTCTTTTAATCTCCATCCAGATGTAATACTTTCTCCTAAAAACATTTAGATTGATCAAAAAGTACTGTAAGCACCATGTGTGAAATAGATACCTAGTGGGAAGCTGCTGTATAGCACAGGGAGCTCAGCTTGATGCTCTGTGATGACCTAGAGGGGTGGGAGGAGGCTCAAAAGGGAGGGGACATATGTATTCTTAGGGCTGATTCACATGTAGAGCAGAAACTAATACACATTACAAAGCAATCATACTCCAATTAAAAAAAATTTTAAAGTAGAAACTAAGCATATACTTATCTATACAAACTAGGTCTAAGGACTTATTGATCTTCCTGAATGTCGCATAGTAATAATAATTATTATGATAAAAATAAATTTAATACACTATTTATTAAACATTGTCATTAAAAAATACTATGTGAATGCTAGATTTTAAGTATTAAGTAATAACTATGAACATTGGCAATATAGTATAAGTTTTCTAAATAAAATTGGTATTGATATCTATGTTCTGGTAAGGGGTGCTCTAGACTTTAAAAAGATAAAAGAATGAAAGAAATCAATAGTAATAATAAAAGTAATATAAAAATAATAATATAACTGTTTTTGAAGAATGCATTGAATCAAGATCTCTTGTTCACCTGTGTATGTGATCGTCACTCCATCGTGTCCAACTCTTTATGACCCCATGGACTATAGCCCACCAGGCTCCTCAGTGCATAGGTTTTTCCAGGCAAGAATACTGGAGTGGATTTCCATTTTCTTCTCCAGGGGATCTTCCCGCCCAGGGATTGAATCCAGGTTTCCTTCATTACATGCAGATTTTTACCATCTGAGCCACCAGATGTTCACCTGTATGGATCACTCTATTCATGCAAGGGCATTGAGTCACTTGTATTTCTATGAATCAGGTTTGTTGCACTGGTTCAATATTTACTGACTGCTTATCGCACAAAGCACAAGCCCTGAAGGTAAGATAGTACAGCCGCCTCAGAGTTGGCTCTACTTTTGTAAACTTATACCACAAGTTCCAAGAGGGTAGAAGATGATGCCAGACAGTCCAGTATTAGTGTGAGAGTAACCTTAATCTGGGCCTCTCTGGTGGCTCAGACTGTAAAGAATCTGCTTGCAATATAGGAGACCCCGGTTCAATCCCTGGGTTGGGAAGATCCCCTGGAGAAGGGAATCAGCTGCCCAGTCCAGTATACTTGCCTGGAGAATCCCATGGACAAAGGAGCCTGGTGGGCTACAGTCCATGGGGTCACAAAAAGTCAGACACAACTGAGTGACTAACACACACACACAACCTTAATCTTGACCACTTACTGGATGAGACAAACTCTGAAGTGAGTTATGCAGGAGAGGAAAAAGTTGCCAACAGAGGAGAAAAGTTCATCTTAATAGCAAAAGAAATTTAGGGTAGAATTCATAGGGTTAATTAAAATGACAGTGTTAGTGGGGAGAAAATGGCAGTCTGCTTTAAAAGAAAGTTTCAGACTTTCTCTTCCTTCCTACTATATTAGTTTACTCAGTGAGATAATGACAAACCTAGACATCATATTAAAAAGCAGAGACATTACTTATGTTTGCAGGTGGACTCTCTAGCTTATTTAACCTTAATTACCTCCTTGTAGGCCCTATTACCAAATTAAGTCATGCTAGGGGTTAGGGCTGTGGCATATGAATTTAGGGATATAGTTAAGTCCATAGCACTAAATATTGAACTAGCTACATGGCTAAAGTGTTTACTTTCTTTTCTATAAACTCTTAAGTAAATTAACTGTACTTAAATTACTAACCACACTTCAATCAAAAGATTTATGAATTCAAGGAAACCCTCAAATTATGAAGTCAAACAGAAATTTCCTATCTTTAGAGGAATTCTGAAGAAATACATGCTTATCAACCCAAGAAGTCTGGTGCTATATTTGTGTAATCAGAGTTATTAGTGCCGTGTAAGACTGAAACAGAATGGGTATGTTTGGAAAGAAGTCTCAAACAAAGACAGCATATTAAAAAGCAGAGACACTACTTTGCCTACAAAGGTCCGTAGAGTCAAAGCTATGTTTTTGTTTTTCTCTTTTTTCCAGTAGTCATGTATGGATGTGAGAGCTGGAAAATAAAAAAGGCTGAGGGCCAAAGAATTGATGCCTTCTAACTTTGGTGCTGGAGAAGACTCTTGAGAGTCCATTGGATGGCAAGGAGGTCAAACTAGTCAATACTAAAGGAAATCAGTCCTGAATATTCATTGGCTGAGACTGAGGCTCCAATACTTTGGCCACCTGATATGAAGAGCTGACTCACTGGAAAAGACCCTGTTGTTGCAAAAGATTGAAGCAGGAGAAGGGGATGACAGAGGATACGATGGCTAGATGGCATCACCCACTCAATGGATATGAGTTTGAGCAAGCTCCGGGAGTTGGTGATGGACAGAAAAGCCTGGTGGGCTGTAGTCCATGGGGTTACAGAGTCGGACACGACTGAGCAACTGAACAACAATAGTGAGATATAGGGCCAGCCATTCACAGAACCCTTCTGCAGAGGGTGAAATACTTACCATGATCAAGGAAGCATGGGAAGATCTATACTGTGCCTTTTGAGGGTCTGTTCTCTTTCTGACTCTTCCACTCTTGAGATTCCAATCAAATCTCTCCCTGAGCAGGCTTGAGTATTCTAGCTCCAGAGAGGATATAGCTTAGATTTGGCTCCAACTCTTGAGAAACATTCTTTCCCTCTCATCTTAGCCTTTTTCTTCCTACAGTTTTCTATCTATGCTGCCCCATGTCATGAAACTAGGGAACTACAGGGCAGACATAGAAAAAAGGTATCAGAAGTGTGCTGGGCCAACTCCTAAGGAAATTCCTAGAGCAGTCTGGAGTCTCCTCAGGAGAGAAGAATCTGTTCCTCAGGTGCTGAGGGGGCTGACATATGATCTTCATGCATCACCTCTCTTTGAGGACTGCTTTAGCTAAGAAAGCTGCCCTGCTCAAAGTTCTATCTCCTTCTGTGTCATCTCACATTCCCAGAAACTCACCCATACAAAACAGAACTCTCTGGAAGGCCATCCTAGCTCCAGAGCACCCATGGATGTGCCCCATGGGTCAGCCAAGGATGTCATCATAGCTCTGTTTCTCCCTGCACCCAATCCTACTTCCTTCTTATCCCTCTGGCAGTGCGAAATCAATCCTCAATGAATGTCCTGCTCATTTTTTTTTTTTAAAGCAAAAGCCATTCTTAGCTTGTAAATTGTTCAAAAACAGGCAACAGCCTAGATTTAGTCCATGGCTATAGTTTGCCAACCCTTGTTTCATAGCCACTTTTAGGAATTAAGTCAGCTTTGGGAGTCTTAATATGAACTTATGTCATGTAACAACCATTTCTTTTTTTTTTTTCTTTTTAATTTTATTTATTTAGTCTTTATTTTTGGCTGTGCTAGGTCTTCACTGCTATGTTCAGGCTTTTTCTAGTTGCAGTGAGTGGGGTCTACTCTTCCTTCATGGGATGGGATGCTCACTGCAGTGGCTTCCCTTGTTGCAGAGCACAGGCTCTAGGCACATGGGCTTAGTTTTTCCAAGGCATATGGGATCTTTCCAGACTAGGGATCGAACCCATGTCCACTGCATTGGCAGGCAGATTCTTAACCACTGGACTCCCACTGAAGTCCTGTGACACCCATTTCTAAAGTTAAAATACTTAAGCTAAACATGCTTACATTAAGTCATTGATGAGCAACTCAATAATGCCACCAACTCAAAAATATTAGGCAAAACCATTCAGAAGAACAAAAACACTCTTACTCTTTACTCTGTATTTTTCCATGAAATAAAAGGAAGACTGGTATGTGGTTTGAGGCTCAAGATTTCTTGAAGTGATGTATCAGTCACTTGGCAGAGAAGAACATTATCAGCAATTAGACGTGAAAGTTTGGAGCTGTGATCAAGAAACATTTTCTACAATTGTCTTTGAGTTTCATAGAATCTAGCAGCTGTCTTTGGAAGGAAGGTACAGTATCACAATCATTTGTGGTTTACGTTGGAAATAAGCTACACGGAAATGATTCACTGAATCCATTCATCAAGAGACCTAGTATCTGCTCAGTGGCAGTTGTGATCTCAGGCCGGCAAGCCACTGCCCTCTTCTTCAACAACTCTGTGATGAAAATGGACATTATGCCCCGAGGGCCTCCTCTTTTCAGCTCAGAGTTGCAGAAGAATCTGCAACAGTGACTATCACCTTAAGGCCTGGGTACTCAAGAATGTTCGTGGGATGAATTATTGTGAATGAATGAACACATGAAGGACTCAGAAAAGATCCTCCAGTGGAACTGTCTCCACTTTGATTTTGTTGCTCAAGTCCTGATCAGGCTTAAGTATAAACTGTGGACAGAAAATGTTTTGTTAATGGGTTACTTGATGTTGGTACCTAGTCAGTCAGCCTTATATGAAAATAGAATGTTCACTTTTCAAATTCTAATTGATTTCATATTAAAAAGATTTTATTTCATATAATAGGAGAAATATCTCAGGATGCTGCAGAAAATAATAATAATAACAATAACAACATTAGCAAGAATAATAATACTATAGCAATAGTGTCTGGGGGAAGGCTGTGTTAGACAATCTGCTAATCTTTCTATAATCTTCCTTATCTAACTATATTTTATAATAATAACATTAATGGAGGAGAACTATTCATATCGACTTTTAATGGACCCAGGACCAGTCTGAAGGGAAATTTAGTAACTTGTTCAAGATCCCACATGTAATCAACTGCAGACTTGACATTTGAATTGACCCTTACTTAATATCAGAATCTATTTGCTTAGAACACTTTATTTTTTAGAATACTATATTTTGTATTGTAAATACTCAAAATGTTTCAAAAGTAGAGTTGCTTAGGTGCTAATATTTATAGAGCTTTAAAGAGAAGATTTTCTTTCTTATACATGAGATACTCCTCCTCCAACAATTAGTATTCATCTAAAGCTATGAAAAAAAAAACAAAACAACTTTATTGTAGCATCCAGAAATCTAGTGAAGATTTGTTACTTATGGCAAAGACAGCTGAGTGGTCCCCATTATTAGTCTCCCCTTCATTATCATAATATGGGGTTGGCCAAGAAGTTCATCTGAGTTTTCCATAAGATTTTATGGAAAACCAGGACAAATTTTTGGCCAATACTATATTAGAACGCCTGATTTCAGTTTGGCTGCTGCTGCTGCTGCTGCTAAGTCACTTCAGTTGTGTCCGACTCTGTGTGACCCCATAGACAGCAGCCCACCAGGCTCCTCCGTCCCTGGGATTCTCCAGGCAAGAACACTGGAGTGGGTTGCCATTTCCTTCTCCAATGTAGGAAAGTGAAAAGTGAGAGTGAAGTCACTCAGTCGTGTCTGACTCTTCGCGACCCCATGGACTGTAGCCTACCAGGCTCCTCTGTCCATGGGATTTTCCAGGCAAGAGTACTGGAATGGGGTGCCATTGCCTTGGCTACTGCTTGCTATTTTCGATTCTCTGAAACGCTTGTGAATGATAAAGGGGAGAGGCAACCTGAGTAGCCAGAGAGTCTTGAGATAGAGATTTAGGTTTGGCATTTATGAACTAAGAGAGAGAAGGAAAAAGGACTGAGGAGAAAGAGCTTTGGACTGCGCTGTGGCTCTAAGAAATATTTACCCCCGATCAGAGACTGTCTTTTAGAAAAGTCCCATGTTGGGCAGGAACGCCAGGCTCTAAGATGCTCTCACTGCTAAGTCATTAGCTACAAATAAGCCAAGGAGAGCATGGCTTTATTTTCAACACTGTGGTCATTCCCAAATTTGTGGTAAGTGAGAACCAATAGACATTTCTCTCTTAAAGTGAAATTCAAGTGGAGCATTCTTTTTTTGTTGATGTTTAAAATTTATTTTATTGAAGTATAGCTGATTTGCAATGTTGTGTTGATTTTGCTGTATAGGAAAGTGACTTGGTTATTCCCATATATACATTTTTTCCCGTATTCTATTATGGCTTATCACAGGATATTAAATAGAGCAAATGGTGCATTCTTAAGACTCTTACAACTACAGCACAGGTACCCAGTCATTTGTGATTTTAAGTATGCTCATATAACTAAGATTTAACTAATGGGACTGGAAAGCAAAAGCAGGAAGTCAAGAGCTACATGGAGTAACAGCCAAGTTTGGCATTGGAGTACGAAATGAAGCAGGGAAAAGGCTAACGGAGTTTCACGAACAGAACACATTGGTTACAGAAAACACCCTCTTCCAACACACAAGAGATGACTCCACAAATGGACATCACCAGATGGTCAATACTGAAATCAGATGGATTATATTATTTGCAGTTGAAGATGGAGAAACCCTATTCAGTTCAGTTCAATCACTCCGTCGTGTGACTCTTTGTGACCCCATGGACCACAGCATGCCAGGCCTCCCTGTCCATCACCAACTCCTGGAGTCCACCCAAACCCATGTCCATTGAGTCAGTGATGCCATCCAACCATCTCATCCTCTGTCGTCCCCTTCTCCTCCTGCCCTCAATCTTTCCCAGCATCAGGGTCTTTTCAAATGAGTCAGCTCTTCACATCAGGTGGCCAAGTATTGGAGTTTCAGCTTCAATATCAGTCCTTCTAATAAACACTCAGGACTGATCTCCTTTAGGATGGACTTGTTGGATCTCCTTGCTGTCCAAGGGATGCTCAAGAGTCTTCTCCAATACCACAGTTCAAAAGCATCAATTCTTCAGCGCTCAGCTTTCTTTATAGTCCAAATCTCACATCCATACATGACCATTGGAAAAACCATAGCCTTGACTAGATGGACCTTTGCTGGCAAAGTAATGTCTTTGCTTTTTAATATGCGATCTAGGTTGGTCATAACTTTCCTTCCAAGGAGTAGGCGTCTTTTAATTTCATGGCTGCAGTCACCATCTGCAGTGATTTTGGAGCCCAAAAATATAAACTCAGCCACTGTTTCCACTGTTTGCCCATCTATTTGCCATGAAGTGATGGGACCAGATGCCATGATCTTAGTTTTCTGAATGTTGAGCTTTAAGCCAACTTTTCCACTCTCCTCTTTCACTTTCATCTAGAGGCTCTTTAGTTCTTCTTCACTTTCTGCCATAAGGGTGGTGTCATCTGCATATCTGAGGTTATTGATATTTCTCCCGGCAATCTTGATTCCAGCTTGTGCTTCATCCAGCTCAGCATTTCTCATGATGTACTCTGCATGTAAGTTAAATGTGCAGGATGACAATATACAGGTTTAACGTACTCCTTTTCCTATTTGGAACCAGTCTTCCTATTTGGAAGCTCTATACAATGAGCAAAAACAATACTGGGAGCTGACTGTGGCTCAGATCATGAACTCCTTATTGCAAAGTACAGACTTAAATTGAAGAAAGTAGAAAAAAACACTAGACCATTCAGGTATGACTTAAATCAAATCCCTTACAATTATATAGTGGAAGAGACAAGTAGATTCAAGTGATTAGATCTCTGACAGACAGAGTGCCTGAAGAAATATGGATGGAGGTTCATGATACTATATAGGAGCAGTGATCAAAACCATCCCAGAGAAAAAGCAATGCAAGAAGGCAAAGTGGTTTTCTGAGGAGGCCTTACAAATAGCTGAGAAAAGAAGAGAAGCTAAAGGCAAAGGATTAAAGGAAAGATATATCCATCTGAATGCAAAGTTCCAAAGAATAGCAAGGAGAGATAAGAAAGCCTTCTTCAGTGATAAATGCAAAGAAATAGAGAAAAACAATAGAATTAGAAAGACTAGAGATCTCTTCTAGAAAATTAGAGATACCAGGGGAACATTTCATGCAAAGATGGGCACAACAAAGGACAGAAATTGTACAGACCTAAGAGAAGCAGAGGATATTAATAAGAGGTGGCAAGGATACACAAAAGAGCCATACACAAAAGATCTTAATGACCCAGATAGCCACGATGGTGTGATCACTCACCTAGAGCCAGACATCTTAGAGGGAGAAACCAAGTGGACCTTAGGAAGCATTACTATGAACAAAGCTAGTGAAGGTGATGGAATTCCAGTTGAGCTATTTCAAATCCTAAAAAGATGTTGCTGTGAAAGTGCTGCACTCAATATACCAGCAAATTTGGAAAACTCAGCAGTGGCCACAGGGCTGGAAAAAGTCAGTTTTCATTCCAATTCCAAAGAAAGGCAAGGCCAAAAAATGTTCAAACTACCGCACAATTGCACTCATCTCACATGCTAGTAAAGTAACGCTCAAAATTCTCCAAGCTAGGCTTCAACAGTACATGAACCAAGAACCTCCATGTGTTCGAGCTGGATTTAGAAAAGGCAGAGGAACCAGCGACCAAACTGCCAACATCCTTTGGATCATAGAAAAAGCAAGAGATTCCATAAAAAGCATCTACTTCTGCTTTATTGACTATGCTAAAGCCTTTGACAGTGTGGATCACAACAAATTGTGGGAAATTCTTCAAGAGATGGGAATACCAGACCACCTAACCTGCCTCCTGAGAAATCTGTATGCAAGTAAAGAAGCAACAGTTAGAACCTGATATGGAACAATGGACTGGTTCCGAATTGGGAAATGATTGCTTCAAGGCTGTATATTGTTACCCTATTTACTTAACTTCTATGCAGAGTACATCATGTGAAATGGCAGGCTGGATGAAGCACAGGTGGGAATCAGGACTGCAGGGAGAAATATCAATAACCTCAGATATGCACATAGCACCACCCTATGGCAGAAAGTGAAAAGGAACTAAAGAGCCTCTGGATGAAAGTGAAAGAGAAGATTGAAGAAGCTGACTTAAAACTCAACAATCAAAAAACAAAGATCATGGTGTCTGGTCCCATTACTTCCTGGCGAATAGATGGGGAAACAATGGAAGCAGTGACAGACTATTTTTTGGGCTCCAAAATCACTGCAGATGGTGACTGCAGCCACGAAATTAAAAGAGGCTTGTTTCTCGGAAGGAAAGCTGTGACAAAACTAGACAGCCTACTAAAAAGCTTAGACACTACTTTGCTGACAAAGATCCATATAGTCAAGTCTATGACTTTTCCAATAGTCATGTATTGATGTGAAATTTGGACCATAAAGAAAGCTGTACCTGAAGAATGGATGCTTTTGAACTGTGATGTTGGAGAAGACTCTTGAGAGTCCACTGGGCTGCAAGGAGATCAAACCAGTCCATCCTAAAGGAAATCAGTCCCGAATAGTCATTGGAAGGACTGACACTGAACCTGAAGCTTCAATACTTTGGCCATCTGATGCAAAGAGCTGACTCATTTGAAAAGACCCTGTTGCTGGAAAAGATTGAATGCAGGAGAAGGGGATGACAGAGGATGCAATGGTGGATGGCATCACTAACTCGATGGACGTAAGTTTGAGTGAGCTCCGGGAGCTGAGGATGGACAGGGAAGCCTGGCATGCTGTAGTTCACGTGGCTGCAAAGAGTCAGACACATTGCAACTGAACAGAACTGAATGGGGTATAAAGTAAAGTGATGTCTGCAATGCTTGCCTGTACCCTTAACCCCTTCCTCCGTCGTCAGTCTACATCACGTTCACAGTAGCAAATCATCTCCAGTAATGTGAGGGAGACTGGAAAAAAAAAACAGAAGAAAGCAGGGTCCACGAGTAACTGAGGATATTTACTACACCATTCCATTATGGGGAAGAAGAAAACTCTATATCCGTTAAAAATATTATAGTGTTCTATGACATAAAGCTGAAATGCAACCTTAACTAATGCACTCATATTTAGAGGTGAAATAGAAAAATTTTGCTAAGGCAGCAACGTTAAGGGTAGGAAAGTTTTAAAATAAGTTGGGCTATAAGAAAACACGGACAGAATAAACACATTTTAACATTGGCCCAGACATTGCTGTTTTGATGGAAAGAGAAACTTAAACACTTTGTCAATAGGATTTGCTGACATGAGAAAGAAGGAAAATTAATGAAGAGTTCAAGATCTTGAAATCAGTGATTGGGTGAGTGATGATACCATTAAACAAAACAGGAACCATGAAGGCAGATCAGGACTACTGGGGAGATGATGATGACTTTAGTTTTTGTTGAATTAGATTGCATTGCTGTGAAACATTTTAACTTGGTTGCCCCATGTAAGGAGAAGATTGAGTCTGTTCAGCAAGTGAAACAGATTCTTTATGAGCATAATATCTTTTCTCTTAAATTTTCCTAAACCATTAGAGAAAGTTATGCGTGTGAAATAAAGTCATAATGCAGCGTTTAGGGTTTCCACTTGTAATGGATGGTGGTTTTCTGTTTCGTTTTGTTTTCATTTACCACATACAGAGGCTATCTTTGTGTAGCCAAATGAGACTTTGGTTTTTGTATATTTCCTAGCTTAACCATTATAAACAAAATATATTGACTTGGCACTCTTTCATATAGTGTCATTCAGAGATGACGAAACCCTTTATATCTCATACTCTTCTACTTATCTATTAGAATATAGAAAATATACATAAGTTAGACATAAATTTCATGTTCTTCCTTCTTGATTCTTATGTTTGACATTATTAAGGAACTTCTTTTTAAAAATGTTAAAATCCAGATTAATTTGCATCAAAAATCATAAAAACTTTTTACTCAAATTAATTTGTATTTTAAGTTATAAAAATAGCGTTCATAAAAATAAACCTCCTAAAGATTTGTGGCATATTTATAAATTTGAATATTTTTCTGGTTAAATGCCAGAATCAAGCATCTCTATTCATTATTTAATCCCCCTTCTTTTATTTTTTATTATTATTTTTTTAATCTCTGTTGTTCCTGTTGTTGTGATTTTTACCCCAGGTGCAAACACATACAGGTGGATCCAGGCAAGTCTTTGCGTGATTGATCTCTTGATTTCCTGACAGCTCACAATGTATCTAGTAATTATGCTGTTCAGACATGCAGAATGCATTATCTCAAATTGCCTGGAATGATAACAATTTATCAAACTTGCTGCAAGAAGTTCATCTTCACCTTAAAGTGATCACTTTTCTCCCTGTTAAGCTGCTTGATCTAATAGAATGAGTCCAGAGGGCCTTCATTTACTTCTTTTCCTACTTCTCTCATTTTTATTCTCTTTGGTCATTAAGCAGCCGAAAGAAGACATCAATGTTTTCTGCCTGCATTGTTTATCTTACTCTCTGTCAGTGCCACAGAGATTCAGATTTTATAATCTGATACTAAAGCACAAGTTACATTACAAGATTTCAGAGTACCTCAGTGAAACTTAAACCTGTTCTATACCACTGAGTTTTCCAAGACATACTTAATTATAAAAGTAATGTTGTAAAAATGAAACACTACCAATCAGAGAACTTAGTTTTCAAGCCTATATTATCCTGAGTCTTTACTAATGAGACCAACATTCTATATCTAGCAGATCTAGGAAAAGAAAGAAAACCAAAATAACAAATTACTACCATGAACAGATTCTTGCTTCTCCATAGTAATTGACTTTACTTCTTGTCTTAGTCCCAGTATAGTTGACAGTGGTGATATGCACAAATAACCTCACATGGCATATTGGGACACTGAGAGACAGAAAAGAAATGCCCAAGGCCTTGGAATAAATATCACGATCTCAAAAGACAGGTTACAGTTTGTCATGAACCTCCTTTTGCAGATCAAGGAATCACTGTCACATGACAAATGATCTGGAATTTGGTTCTGTAAAGCAGAGTGTGAATGGTTAATTTTACATGTCAACTTGAGTGAGCTAAGAGATGCCCAGATAGCTGGTAAAACATTATTTTTAAGTGTGTCTGCGAGGGTGTTTCCAGAGGACATTAGCATTCAAATCAGGAGACTAAGTCAAGATCACTTTAACTAGCACAGTGGACATATTTTGATCTACTGAGGGTCTGAATAGAATACAAAAATGCAGAGTGAGGAAGCATTGGCCCTTTTTACTTGAGCTAGGGTATCCAACATCTCCTGCCCTCAGGCAACAGCATTCCTGGGGGTCTTTATCCTTGGACCAGGACTTAATACTACTGGCCCTCCCCAAATTTTCAGACCAGGACTTATTTATACTGAGACGATCCTTTGGTCTTTAGGCCTCTGGACTGGGACTGAATTACACCACTGACTTGCCTGATCATCTGGCTTGCTGGCTAGCTCTTGGAACTCAGCTCCATAAGCACAGGAGCCAATTCTCGTAATAGATCCCCTCTTTCATATCTACATATAGGCATACCTCATTTTATTGGACTTCACAGATACTGCATTTTTTACAAATTGAAGGTTTGTGCAAACCATACTCATCTACCAGCACCATTTTTTCGTTAGCATTTGCACACATGAAGTGTGTCCATGTCACATTTTGGTAACTTAAATATTTCAAACTTTTTCGTTATTATTATATTTGTAACAGTGATCTGTGATTAGTGATCTTTGAAGTTACAATTGTAGTTTTGGTTTTTTTACATTTTTTACTGTATGTACTTTTTTATAAATAATGCTGTTGCACACTTAATAGATGGCAGTTTAGTGTAAACATTACTTTTACATGCCCTAGAAACCAAGAAACAAATTGTGTAACTTGCTTTATTGCAATATTTACTTTATTTTTATGATCAGGAACTGGACCCACAATGTCTCTGAGGTGTATCCGATCAGTTCTGCTTCTCTAGGGAACCCTGAGTCAAACAAAGGGCTTTTCAAGCCTATCTTAATACAGCTGCCTTAAGGTAACTTGTGCCACGGTAGCTCAGACGGCAGTGTGTGCCCACAATGCGGGACACCCGGGTTCGATCCCTGGGTTGGGAAGATCCCTGGAGAAGGAAATGACAATCCACTCCAGTACTCTTGCCTGGAAAATCCCATGGATGGAAGAGCCTGGTAGGCTACAGTCCATGGGGCCGCAAAGAGTCGGACACGACTAAGAGACTTCACTTACCTTTTCTTACCTTAAGGTAACTCAGGGCTTCCCAGGTGGCGCTAGTGGTAAGGAATCTGCCTGCCAATACAGGAGACGCAAGAATCGCAGGTGCTTTCTAACATCAAAAATTTATGAAAGGGAGATGAAGGCGACAAAGAATATTGAGAAAGGATATATGATCTTAGAGGGAAAACTGGGACGTGTGCTATCAGAAGAAAGGACCAGAAAACTGGAAATCTGCTGAGGAGGGAGACTTGAATGAGGGTGGAGCCGGTGCACACAGGGTTGACCTTTTATGTTTCAAACTGTGCATTGCTAATGATTATTTTATAATTATGCAAATTCACTGCTTTCGTTTAAAATTACTTTTAAAAATTTACTTTTCAAATATAGTTGAAATATATTTGCTTTTCTTTCTATTTTCTATCCCAAAACGTGAAATTCCAGATAAAAGAATATGATCAGTGTTGTTTAAAGGATCCATAAGAAAATATGATATTTTTCATGTTAGATACTTGCAGATTTGGCTTACAATAAATTGTGACTATTTATACATATATATTAAATACCATTATGTCTAAAACAGTCTCCTCATAGCACCATTTTTCTTCCATTATGATAAAGATCACTATACTAAATGACTTTTTTCTCTATATACTTTTCCTTGGTGTTAGACTTTAGTCTTGGTTCCAATTTCTTGTCCTTACACTGCATTGTTGTTTTTTTCTTTACTCTTATATTCCCCAAGAGATGTCAACAAGTGATGTGGTTCTACCAACTAAACTGAACAGAAAGACCAAGCAAAATAAAGCATAAAGTAGCCAGCTGCTGTCATCATCTCTCTCTTCTGTCCACTTTCAAGGCCCATACTGCCTTACCTATTACAGAAAAAACTACTTGAAAACTTCCCCAACTGCTGTGCAGTAGGACAAGAACTGTATCCGCTAATAAAAAGGTGGTGGAGTTTCACACAGCACAAAATATTGCTAGAGTCCATATCATGAGAGTCAATAATTAAAATACATAACCAATTAAAGTATAAAACAGATCATGGTATAGTTAGCACCATAACCTCAGGAACACAGAATTGATTGAACTGAAATTAAACATGCCTAATTTTCTAGTTGTCTTGCTGAGGAAGCTTTAAACCCAGACCACCTCAGGGGCTCTAGGAGGCAATCAGGGGAAGAAAGACTCCCCTCGGTGCCATTCAGTGTCACTGGTCCTTGATACACTCTGGCAGTTGGACTTGGGAACATGCTGCTCCACAGCAGGTGGGAGTTTTAATGCTCAGTCAGCTTGTGACAGTAGATAGACCAGCAAAAGCAGCCCCTCTGAGGTTTATTTAATGTGAGACAAGCTGTGGTTGTAAGACCTGTAATTGTTGTAGGTGAGGGAGATAAAAGTCAGTTTACAGAGTTAAATCAAAAATGAGTCTGAATAGTGGGCTGAGGCACTCATATGGAAATGTATTTACACTTTTTCAATTTTGTTTGTGTTTAAACTTTACATATAATCTTACTCTATCACACATGCCCTTTTATCTATCATTCTGCCTCCAAAGAATACAGAATGCTATATCATCAGTCATCAAAATAGACTAGGAAGACACAAAAAGTTATTGCCATTCTACTTTTGCAGATAAAAAAGAGAATTGAAGGGAAGGCGAAGTGATTTTTCTCCCTAGATCACTGCAAGAAGTGACTGACAAAACCAAGGGTTCTAAGGTCTCTTGAGACCCATATCCACAAGTATTTGCTGGAACTGTGGAATAATAACATGAACAGAATTCAAAAAAGCTATCAATGAAGCCCAAATTTCTCTTGCTCCTCTGCCAGGAACAAAGAGGGGGAAAAAAAATAAGGCAGACACTATTTGTCAAAATGTGCCCTTCTGTGTTCATTCTAATGATTTTTGAAATAGCAAAAAATTAGGAAAAAGTACACATTTATCTATGGTTTTCCATAATCATATTTTAAGTACTTATTATCAAATACACTATTGCCTCCTACAAACCTTCATTCTAATTCTTCTCGAATTCACTTCACTGAAACTCATAATCCTATCAGTTAATAACATTTTTCTGATTATGATAACTAGAGGGAAATTTTACTATGTTGAAAAAGGTAGAAAATATCAATATGTGAACATAAATTTTATAAACAGATATTGTTGTCTTTGAATTAAACTTACCCTTTTTTTATGTGCATTTTATTTCAAAACAAAATTACTGTACTTCTGGTTTAAGGTGAGAGACGAAGAGGTGAAATGGCTGTTGTTCCCATCCTCACAAGAAAAAAATACCGGGAACATCGCAGATTATCTCTGTTTGAAGCCACAGGTGAAATGATATCAACAACTAACCCTAAATCTGGAGAGAGAGACAGACGTTTGCTGAGAGAAACAAAATGCCAAGATTTGCTTTCTTGAGGCAACCCCATATAAGCCAGTAAAATGATTAAGCTAGAAATGTCTAACAAATTGCTAAAGGCCAAAGTGTTGGAGAGTGAAATAGTGTGAAAACTCCAAGGTCTGCAGGCTCATGAGAGTTGTAACCTCTTGCAGGTTTACGTCTGCATGATCACCACAGAGAAGATGGGGATGAGTTATTCAGTCAGAAAGAGTACAATTTAATCAAAACATGGATCTCCATAAAGAGATGATGAACTTCAGAAATGAACTTAATGAAAATAAAATATTTCAATTTTAATAGCTCCAGAAGAAAAGTAACTTTGGAGCAAAAGTTAGAACAACATATTATATTTACAGCATGAGAAAAAGTGAAAGGTTTGATTAAAACAGCACAAAAGATGGGAGGAATTAATTGGGAACATAAAGCATTCTTATGCTATAAACAAGCCACATAATATGAAATGTGCATTCAGATTATTTCAGAATGTATGTTGCAACCCAAGGTAATCATTAAAACTTTGGGGAAAAGGATATGGATATATCGTCAAGGTTAAAGACAGTCATAACCTGATGCTCAGTTAGAATTTTAAAACACATGAGATAAAAATAATAGATATAAAAGGAGAAAATAATCCACAGTCATAATTGGAGACTTCAACACTCCTCTCACAGTAATTGACTGACCAATTAGGTAGAAAATTAGTTCAGCTATAGATGACCTGCAAAAGACAACCGACCAACTTATTCTGATTGACATTTGTATAACAATCCACCCAACAACAACAGAGTATACATTCTTCTTGAGTGCACATGAAACATTCAGAAAGAAAGACCATGACTTGAACAGGTTTAAAATAATGTATATCATATACTATATGTTCCTAAATGTAATATAAGGAAACCTGAAAGCAATAATAGAAAGAAATTCTAAAATAATCCCTCTAAATAACACATAGACTGAAAAGGGAATCTAGAAGAAATTTTTATAATATTTTGAGGTAAGAAAATAATAAAATACAACATATCATGATTTATGGGGTGCAGGTAAATCACTGATTAGAAGAAAATTTATAGCATTAAATTCTTATATTAAAAAAACTAAAATCTGTAACAAAAATTTCCTGTATCATTGAGCAACTTGAGAAAGAAAAGCACATTAAAACCAAGCAAAAGTAAGAAATAATGAAGTTTAGAACAGAAATCAGTGAAATTTAAAACAGAAAAATAGGAGAAATCAGTGAAAACAAAAGCTAGTTCATTGAAAAGGCCAGTAATATTGATTAATTTTTAGTCAGACTGGATCCTGAATAAAGATACAGTTGACTATATTTATTGGTGAGAGACCGATTGCTTTTTCCAAGAGAAGTAACAAAACAAAAACATTCTTACTTATGACTCATATTCAACATGACAAAGTTAGACCTAGCCAGTGCAAAAGGAAAGAAAACACAATGAACATGGGTTGAAAAGTAAAGAGTAAAATAAAATTTAATCTTAAGAAATCTAAAAATAATTGCTATAATTAACAAGTGAGCTGAAAAAGATTATAGGATTCAAGATCAATATGCAAATCTCAATCATATTCCTATATGCCACCAGAATACAATCAGAATTTGAAATAAAAAGATTCAGTTCATACAAAAATCTGCACCCGAATGCCAATAGCAGTTTCACTCATAATTGCCAAAACTTGGAAGCATCCAAAATGCCCTTCAGGAGGTGAATGGATAAACAAATAATGGTATAACTATACAACAGAATACTATTTAACACTGAAAAGAAATGCGCTCTCAAGTTGAAAGATATGGAAAGAACATTACTAAGTGAAAAAAGACAATCTGCAAAGGCTTTGTACTATATGATCCGAAGTATATGACCTTCTGGAAAAAGCAAAGCTATGGTGATAAAATCAATGGTTGCCAGGAGTTCAGAGGTAGGCTGAGATGGAATAGGCAGAGTGCAGAGGAATTTCAAGGCAGTGAAACTATCAGTTCAGTTCACTCGCTCAGTCGTGTCCGACTCTTTGCGACCCCATGAACCGCAGCACGCCAGGCATCCCTGGCCATCACCAACTCCCAGAGTTTAAAAAAGCTTTTTTTTTTTATAGTGAAACTATAATGTATGATATGAAAACTGTTAACATATGTCATTATACATTTGTCAAAACCTATGGAATACACAATATCAAGAATAAACCCAAATGTAAACCACAGGTTTTGATTGATAATGATATTCCAATGTTGGTTCACCGACTGTAATAAATGTGTCACTGTGATGCAGGATGGTGATAGTGGAGGAGGCTTTGTGTTTGTGAAGGCAGAGGGTAATGTGAATTCTGTGTCCTTGTTGCTCACTTTTGCTGATAACCTTCAGTTCAGTTCAGTTCAGTAGCTCAGTCATGTCTGACTCTTTGCGACCCCATGAACTGCAGTACACTAGACCTCCCTGTCCATCACCAACTCCCGGAGTTTACCCAAACTCATGCTCATTGAGGTGGTGATGCCATCTAACCATCTCATCCTCTGTCGTCCCCTTCTCCTCTTGCCCTCAATCTTTCCCAGCATCAGGGTCTTTTCAAATGAGTCAGCTCTTCACATCAGGTGGCCGAAATATTGGAGTTTCAGCTTCAACCTCAGTCCTTCCAATGAACACCCAGGACTAATCTCCTTTAGGATGGACTGGTTGGATCTCCTTGCAGTCCAAGGGACTCTCAAGAGTCTTCTCCAACACTACAGTTCAAAAGCATCGATTCTTTGGCGCTCAGCTTTTTTTATAGTCCAATTCTCAGATCCATACATGACTAGTAGAAAAACCATAGCCTTGACTAGACGGATCTTTGTTCACAAAGTAATATCTGCTGATAACCTAAAAGTGCTCTATAAAAACAGTGTCTGTTAACAGGCACACACTCATACAAACAAAAAACAACAATGCATTTAAATAGCACTCCAAAAACAAAATATAAATACTTAGGTATAAATGTACAAAAATATGTCCAGAATCTGTATGTTATTTACTATAAAACACTAATGCAAGAAATTAGTAAAACCTAATGGATTGGACAATACTGTTAAAACTTCCACTCACTACAATTGTATTACCTATAGATACTATGCAACCCAAACCCTGGCAAACTCGTATAGATACCAGATTTTATAACAAGCTGATTCTACAATCAAAATGAAATGACAAGGAGTTAGAATAGCCAAAATTATTCTTGAAATACATACAGACACATACAAATTTGGAGGACTTACACTTCTTGATTTCAAGAGTTACTATAAAGCTATAATAATTAAGATCACTGTACATACTAAAGGATAGTCTCATAGGTCATAGGAACAGTCTAGAGAGTGCAGAAAAAGACTACACAGATTTAGGGTGATAATTTTAAAAAATTCAAAGAAAATTCAGCAGAGAATGGAGAGTCTTGTCAAGAAGGGTACCAGAGAAATTAGACATCCATATGGGAAAATCAAAAATTACTTGAATAAGTATCTCAAATCTTACATAAGAATTATAATAACTGGCGTGCTGAAGTCCATGGAGTCACAAAGAGTCAGACACAACTGAGTGACTGGACTAAACTGATAATAACTCAAATGGATCACTGTCCTAAATTTATAAAGTAAATCTACAAAACTTTAGAAGAATATACTGAAGAAAATCTTCCCGACTGGAGTCTGGCCACATATTTTTATATATGACATTAAAATGATTATTTATGGAAGAGAAAATGATAAATTGTACTTTATCAGAAATTAAAAAAAAACTTGATCCTTTAAAAGACAATATTAATGGAAAGAAAATGCAAACCACAAAGATTCAAGTATCCGATAAAGAACTTATATCTGAGATATATAAAGAACACTGAAAACTTAACAAAATGAAACAACCTAATTAAAAAATGAGCAGAGAAATATCTGAACAGATGCTTCACCAAAGAAGATATTCAAGTGACAAACATGAGAAGATATACTTAATGATATTAGTCTTAGAGAAATAGAAGCTAACCTACAAAGATAGGTCCCCTAACTACCTATTAAAATGGCAAGCAAAAAAAAATTGTAAAAAGATATAGCATGAATTCCTGACAGTGTGAAGAGCAAGAGGAACCCCCATCCATTTTTAGTGAAAATTAAATTTCAATTTTGGAAAACAGTTTGATATTTTCTCATAACATAGACTTAACACATGACCTAGAATTTCTACTTTTTTATATACTTGAGTTGAAAATGTATTCATACCAAAATCCATATTATAATGTGCATAGCAATGTTTTTCAAAATTGCCTAAAACCAAGAGAAACAAAGACGTGCAGTCACATGTCCAATGTATCAATAGAAAAACTAGGGTAAGCCATACAATATACTTCTAAGGCTGCATGCATCTATGGGTTTAACTGACTGTGGATTGGAAAGATTTTTTTTTTTTAATTCCAGAAATTTCCAGAAAGTAAAACTTGGATTGATTTTCTGTATGTCAGAAACTATTTACATAGCATTTACATTGTATTAGGCACTGTAAGTATTCTAGAGATGAATTAAAGTATCTGGGAGTAGATAGGTAGATTATATGCAAATATTATTTTATTTTATGTATGAGACAAGCACTTGTGTATTTTGGTACCAATCCACTGCTAGGATACTGAGGGACAACTGTAATTAAAATTAAAGGAACTATAGATTCACACAACTCACAAATGAATATATTTAGCTATATGAAAGAAGCCAGAACCCCAACGCTGCATATTATATGATTCCATTTATATGAAATTCTCGAAAAAGCAAATTATTGCTGTGAAAGGGACTATAATTAAGATGGTAGGAAGGTTAAGAAGCGTTTACTAAAAAGAAGCTACACAATGGGACTTTTTAGGGTGACGGAAATGTTTGTGTGGTACTGAACACCTGACTGCATGCATGCATTTTCAAAACCCATATAATTTTATGCCACAAAGACTGAATATAATAGTCAACTAAAAATCAACTAGAATATTAGGGGAGCTCATAACAGAATGCAGATGGTGACAAATTAATATATTTTCTAAAAAATGCATGATGTGACCTCACTAGAGGTGGGGGCAGAGGAACTGACAGAGGTAACTTGGGAAGCAATGTTTTAACTGGATTTTTTAAAGGCTAAAGACAAGAGAATCAGTACATAAACATTGTACTCTAGTTGGCAAATCTGTTCCTCACTGGATTATGGTTCAGTCATGCTGAAACATCACTACTGTTGTTTTTGTGTGAATCGCTCCATCATGTCTGACTCTTTATGACCCCATGGACTGTAGTCCACCACGCTCCTCTGTCCGTGGGATTCTCCAGGCAAGAATACTGGAGTGGGTTGCCATTTTATTCTCCAGAGGATCTTCCTGACCCAGAGATCGAACCCAGGTCTTCTGCATTGTAGGCAGATTCTTCACCATCTGAGCCACCAGGGAAGCCCATGTGTGTACTAGAGTTGAACAAATAAATGAATTTTAAATAAATGATTGAAGCCAAGAAGTTTACTGCCAGAGATAAAGGTTACAAATAAGCAAGAGGAGAAAATCTATATATAATGAAACCTTTTGAAATTATTATGTTTCTGTTCCCTTATAACTTGCTTTATTCTTCATCACTATACTGGTATCACTTTCCATGCTACTAAATATTCTACAAAATGTATTTTTTGAAGCACATAATTACCTATCATATGGAGTTAACATAGCAATTAAACAATTCCTGTGTTAAAATACACGTTTCCATTCTTTGCTCATAAATAATTTTTTGGTGATTTTTTGTTTTATGATTCAGCTACTATTGTAATCTCTACAAAATATAGTATGATGCAGCTTTGTAGTTTCTTGGAATCTTATATTCTAAAGACCAAGAGGAAAACAAAAAAATCAAGCTTAAATATTTATTAAGATGCTGGTACTTAACTTCAGTAAGCTAACAAAGGAACTCACAGTAAATACTGGTAGCAAAAACCTGAATAAAGCTATTAGGTGCCTGAAGTAAATGAGAAGATTCTAAAAACAGAAGCTTCATAGTCATACAGTAAGCAAACACATTTTCTGTGTTTCTCTAGATAATGACTATTTTTCTTGAAAAGAAATATACTATTTCTTTTCTTGAAAAGAATAAACACTGAAGAGGGGCAAAGGTATGCAAGGCAGAGTTTTTGTGTCCATTCCATGTGCATCATGCATCAGCAAAAATAAGCCACAATAAAATACTAGATCACAGGGAAACTGATAAATGTAAAGAAAATTAATACTGAGTGAGCTGAGAATGAACCCCTGAAGATATCCACAGGGGCTTCCCTGGTGGCTCAGTGGTAAAGTATCTGCCTGCACCCTGGGAGACTCGGGTTCAATCCCTGGGCTGGGAAGATCCCCTGGAGAAGGAAATGGGTACCCACTATAGTATCCTTGCCTGGAGAATCCCATGGCAGATATCCATGTCTTAATCCCTGGAACCTGTGAATGTTATCTTACGTTGCTTTTTTCTTAAGGCTGGGGTGTGGGGGGAGTGGTCTTTGTAGATGTGATTAATTTAAGAATACTGAGATAGGAGTTCTTCCCAGATTACCTAGGTGAGCCCTACTGCCATTACACATATACTTATAAGAGGAGAGCAGAAGGAGATCTGAAATGCAGAGAAGGCAGTGTGAAGATGGAGCAGAAAGATTCAAAGACTGGACTGATGCAGCCATAAACCACCATATTCTGTAGCCACCAGAAGCTGGGAAAGGTAAGGATGAGATTCTTCCCTAGAGTCACTGCAAAGAGCATGGCCCTGCTGGCGTTCTCATTTCACCACGATGATATAATTTCGAACTTTTGCCCACTAGAACCACAAGAGAACAAATTTCTACTGTTTTAAGCCACCAAGTTTGTGGCCGTCTGTTACAGCAGCTATAGGAAACTAATACAGTAACATATACTAAAGAGAGTTCGAATATATTTTAAAGCATTAGAATGAAATTAAAATCTGCTTTATCAAAAAAATCAATTTTCAGATCTAAGCATAAGCATTTTTAAAGATCCAATTCACTGAATAAATAAATCAATAAATGAAAACATTAAAAGCAAACAGAAATCAATAGTAGAGATAGAATTAGGTGATCATGAACTATTAAAGCAATCTTTATAACCTTTAAATTGCCAAATTTGAAAATGTCAGAATTTCATAGAAACTCTGGAGAAAATGGCATATTTTCCTTCTACAGTAAATCCAAATGTAAACAGTTGGTTTAGAAACAACCAAGATTGTTTCAAAGATAGCAGAAGAGTATGGCTGAGTCCCTTTGTTAGCCACCTGAAACTGTCTTAACACTGTTGACGACTATGCGTGTGTGCTCAGTTGCTTCAGTCATGTCTGACTCTTTGCAACCCTATGAACTGTAGCCCACTAGGCTCCTCTGTCCATGGGATTCTCCAGGCAAGAATATTGGAGTGGGCAGCCACTCTCTTCTCCAGGGGAACCTTCCCGACCCAGGGATGGATCCCTTGTCTCCTGCATCTTATGCATTGCAGGCAGATTTGTTACCCACTGAGTCACGTGGGAAGCCCTGATCGACTATACTCCAATATAAGATTAAAAGTTTTAAAGAAAAAATAGCAGAAGTTAAATGAGGCTATTAATGATACCCTCCCCCAACACACATACACACTCAACTTAATCTGGTCAAAAGATAGACTTTCATAGATAGCTTGACACCCAGAAGCAATCTGTACCCTTTGGAAAATAAATCACACTCAGGCTGCAGATGATATTCTTCATCTAACTTTGAATTTTGAAAATCATACTACTCTCTGGCACAATGTATCTGTGTTTTAAAGGTATACGAATAAATGAATACTTATTCAATTATTAACGGCATTATTTCAATTATTCTATTGCTTTCAGTACTATCTACTTTAAGAGACTGAACCTAGGAAGTTAAACACTAATTCAAAAATAAGTGGTAAAGTTTTACCATTTAAAACTTCATATATTTTATTTCAAAAGTGTCTTTTTCACTAAGAGTACACTTTTACTGCCTGGTAGCACAAAAACAGAACTGAGCCATTAGTTGCAATGTCAGCTTAGATGAAGATTTGGAAAAGCAGCTGGTTGAGATAAAATGTATGCAGAGTAAACACTGTAAAGAAAATCAATAATTTTTTTTCCAGAGAAGGAAATGTCTCTTGTCATGTCTGTTTACATTTCACTGCACTACATTATGTGATTTGAAATGACTCTTAATTTATATAAAAATGCGACATTTTAGAAAACAAACACAAAGCATAATATTCAAGAAACACATTTTCCTCAGATTGTTCTTCTTTGAGAAATAAATGGATAAACACAGATTTTTATCATTCCAATGATCCAAACTTCATATTGTGAAATACATCCACAAATAGGTATTTATAGGATAATATATAGTGAGGGTAATGTTAAAAAAGTCTTAGATATTGCTAATATATCCTAAGCATTTTTCCTTATAAAGTGGCATGTTTTCTTTAAAGAAATACATTTTAACTCAATATAAAAATTAAGAGTCTCTTGATGAAGGTGAAAGAGGAGAGTGAAGAAGCTGGCTTGAAACTCAATATTCAAAAAACTAAGACCACGACATTCAGTCCCATGACTTCATGGCAAATAGATGGGGGAGAAATGGCAACAGTGGCGTATTTTATTTTCTTGGGCTCCAAAATCACTGCAGATGGTGACTGCAGCCATAAAATTAAAAGACTCACTTACCTTGGAAGAAAAGGTATACAAACATAGACAGTCTATTAAAAAGCAGACACACCACTTTGCCAGCAAAGGTTTGTATAGTCAAAGCTATGTTTTCTCCAGTAGTCATGTACAGATATTAGAGCTGGACCATAAAGAAACTGAACACAGAAGAGTTGATGCTTTTGAACTGTGGTGCTGGAGGAGACTCTTTAGAGTCCTTTGGACTGCAAGGAGATCAAACCAGTCAATCCTAAAGGAAATCAACCATGAATATTCACAAGAAGGACTGATGCTAAAGCTGAAGCTCCAATACTTTGACCACCTGATGCAAAGAGCTGACTCATTGGAAAAGACCCTGATGCTGGGTAAGATTGAGGGTAGGAGAAGTGGGTGACATTGGCTGAGATGGTTAGATGACATCATCAACTCAATACTTAGCTGTATTATATCTTTCAAATTTCTTTAATTGAGGAAAGGTCTAAGAGCTGCAAAAGAAAAGTAATGAATTACTATGATCCAGAAATAATTCTGCTGTTAGGATTTAATATAACAATATAAGATACTTGGAAAACAAACTGTATGAGTCTTTTTTAATGGTTGTATTTAAAACATTTCTAGAAATGCAAGCTATTTACACAGAATTTATTTAATTATTCTATACCTGCAAGTTTAGAAATACTACAAATAATAAAAATCAAATTTAGAGAGCTAAATCACTAGGAAAATATTAAAAATACATAAATTTTAAAAGCATGTTTTATGAAATAAATATGATTTTAGGTAAAATAAGTATGTAGCCAGATATGTATAGAAAAAATAATTTGAAATAATTTTGAAATAAAAAAATTACATTCTTTGTAATATTTTTGTAGTCTCTAAATGTTTTACAATAAGAGCTTACTAGTTAAAACCTCATCCTAAATACACAAGAAGTAGAATAATTAAAAAATGGAGTGAAGAAATTCTATCATTAATCCAACTTGATTTCACAGTAATTACTACTCTTCACTCTTTAGGAAGTCAAGTACTTAACACAACGTAGAAAGAAAGCTATGCAATTATCAAACAGTTATTTTTAAAAAGCTAAGTAAAACCTTCATTTTCTTGAATTGCAGTCACAACCTCTGTACTTTTCTGCTTTTTTTTTTTTTTTGAGAAACTCAAGTAATAATTCTGATTATAGCCATCTATGTTTTGCTTTTATGTATTTCTTAAGGATCTCTATTTTCTATTTGGTCTCTGATTTTTTTTTTTTTTTTTTTGGCCTGGAAACTACAGTATAACATCTTCCCAGTGCATAATAGATACTTAAAATAATATTGCATCTTCATTTTCCTTTGTCCTTCATTTGGAATTCATTCCTACAACTTTAAATTTCTCAGCCTCCTTCTCCTTGTGCATTATTACATCTTTAAAAAAATGTAAAATATGAACAAAAGCTGCTAAAACACAGATGATATGCCATTTAAAGAATACCAGCAATAACTTTTAAATAACATTTCCTTCTTTTGATGAAACAAAAATAAAATTACAATTTCATGTTTTTCCTAAATGTCTCACATTGAAAACCCAAGTCCTTTCTATACATCAGAACTTCCTCAACTTATGATGGGATTATATCCCAATAAACCCATCATAAGTTGAAAATATAGGTCAAAAACACATTTAAGATACCTAACCAACCAAACATCACAGCTAAGCATAGTCTACCTTAAATGTGCTCAACTCAATACCATTAGCCTACAGGTGGGCAAACTTATCTAACAAAAAAACCTGTTTCATAATAGCATTGACTATCTTATGCATTTTACTGAATAATGTACTGTAAGTGAAAAATAGAATGGTCATATGGGTACAGAGGACTTCCCAGGTGGTGGCAGTGGTAAAAACAACAACAAAAAAAAACGCCTGCCAATGCAGGAGACATAAGAGATGTGGATTCGATCCCTGGCTCGGGAAGATTTCCTGGAGGAGGGCATGGTAATCCACTCCAGTATTTTTGTCTGGAGAATCCTGTGGACAGAGGAGCCTGGTGGGTTACAGTCCATGGGGTCTCAGAAAGTTGGACACGACTGAAACAACTTAGTACGCAAGGGTACACAATGGGTGTAAGTGTACTGGTTGTTTACCTTCATGATTTTGACCTGGAGCATCAGCTCACTGCCACTGTCCAGAATCAGCAGAGTATCATACTGCATATCCCTAGCCTGAGAAAATTTGGAAGTTCAAAATTTGAAGTATGGTGGCTACAGAATGTGTATCGCTTTTGTATCATCAAGAAGTAAAAAGATACTGTATATGATACTGGCACAAAAACAGAAATAGAGAGCAATGGAACAAGATAGAAAGCTCAGAAATAAGCCCACACACCTATGGGTACCGAATCTTTGACAAAGGAGGAAAGAATATACAATGAAGACAAGACAGTCTCTTCAATAAGTGGTACCAGGAAAACTGGAAAGCTACATGTAGAAAGAATGAAATTAGAACACTTGCTAATACCATACACAAAAATCAATTCAAAATGGATTAAAGACCTAAAGGTAAGACCAGAAACTATAAGTCTTAGAGGGAAACATAGGCAGAACACTCTTCAACACAAATCACAGCAAGATCCCCTATGCCCCATTTCTGAGAGTAATGGAAATAAAAACAAAAATAAATAAACGGGACCTAATTAAATTTAAAAGCTTTGGCACAACAAAGGAAACTATAAAAAGGTGAAAACGCAGCCCTCAGAATGGGAGAAAAACAACAGCAAATGAAAAAATTGACAGAGGATTAATCTCTAAAATATATAAACAGCTCGTTCAGTTCAATACCAGAAAAACAAACAACCCAATCAAAAAGTAGACCAAAGGCCTAAACAGACGGTTCTCCAAAGAAGACACACAGATGGCTAACAAACATATGAAAAGATGTTCAAAATCGCTCATTATTAGAGAAATGCAAATTAAAATTACAATGAGATATCACCTCACACCAGTCAGAATGGCCATCATCAAAAAATCTACAAACAATAAATGCTAAAGAGGGTGTGGAGAAAAAGGAACATTCTTGCAGTGGAAGTGTGAATGTAAATAGATACAGCCACTATAGAGAACAATATGGACAGTAATGCTCAAAATTCTCCAAGCCAGGTTTCAACAATATGTGAACCATGAACTTCCAGATGTTCAAGCTGGTTTTAGAAAAGGCAGAGGAGCCAGAGATCAAATTGCCAACATCCACTGGATCACTGAAAAAGCAAGAGAGTTCCAGAAAAACATCTATTTCTGCTTTATTGACTATGCCAAAGCCTTTGACTGTGTGGATCATAATAAACTGTGGAAAATTCTGAAAGAGATGGGAATACTAGACCACCTGACGTGCCTCTTGAGAAATCTGTATGCAGGTCAAGAAGCAACAGTTAGAACTGGACATGGAACAACAGACTGGTTCCAAATAGGAAAAGGAGTACATCAAGGCTGTATATTGTCACCCTGCTTATTTAACTTATATGTAGAGTATATCATGAGAAACACTGGGCTGGATGAAGCACAATCTGGAATCACGATTGCCAGGAGAAATATCAATAAACTCAGATATGCAGATGACACCACCCTTATGGCAGAAAATGAAGAAGAACTAAAAAGCCTATTAATGAAAGTGAAAAAGGACAGTGCAAAAGTTGGCTTAACGCTTAACATTCAGAAAACTAAGATCATGGCATCATTCCATCACATCATGGCAAATAGATGGGGAAACAGTGGAAACAATAACAGACTTTGTTTTTGGGCTCCAATCACTGCTGATGGTGATTGCAGCCATGAAATAAAAAGACGCTTACTCCTTGGAAGAAAAGTTATGACCAACCTAGACAGCATATTAAAAAGTAGAGACATTACTTTGCCAACAAAGGTCCATCTAGTCAAGGGTATGGTTTTTCCAGTAGTCATGTATGGATGTGAGAGTTGGACTATAAAGAAAGCTGAGCATTGAAGAATTGATGCTTTTGAACTGTGGTGTTGGAGAGGACTCTTGAGAGTCCCTTGGACTGCAAGGAGATCTAACCAGTCCATCCTAAAGGAGATCAATCCTGGGTGTTCATTGGAAGGACTGATGTTGAAGCTGAAATTCTAATACTTTAGCCACCTGATTCGAAGAACTGACTCTTTTGAAAAGACCCTGATTTTGGGAAAGATTGAAGGTGGGAGGAGAAGAGGATGACAGAGGATGAGATGGTTGAATGGCATCACCAACTCGATGGACGTGAGTTTGAGTCGACTCCAGAAACTGGTGATGGACAGGGAGGCCTGGCCTGCTGCAGTCCATGGGGTCGCAAAGAGTCGGGCATGACTGAGCATCTGAACTGAACTGACTGAATGGAGATGCAGACATAGAGAACAGAATTGTGGACACAGTGGAGGAAGGAGAGAGTGGGATGAAATGAGACAGTAGCACTGAAACATAGATGTTACCATATGTAAAATGAGATAGCCAGTATAAATTTGCTGTATGACACAGGAAGCTCAAATCTGGTGCTCTGTGACAACCTAGAGGAGTGGGATGGGCTTGGAGGTGGGAGGGCAAGTCAAGAGAGAAGGGGACATACGTATGTCTATGGCTGATTTATGTTGATGTATGGCAGAAACCAACAAAATATTGTAAAGCAAATTACCTTCCAACTTAAATTCAATGCTTTTTTTTTAAGTTGTAAAAAGATACTGTAAGGTCAAAAAATCTTAAGTTGAACCGTTCTAAGTCATTGCTTGGTACCAGAATGTATAGAAATAATTGATTCACCATTCCAGCACTTAACTCCATTTAATAATCCCCACATATTTTCCTATCTAGGAGACTAGTCACTATCATGGTAGAAAAAGGCAAGAGGAAGCTGGTGGAAATACTCAACCACTCACTACTGGCCAGAATCAAATAAAAAAAATAACATATCCTGGGGGAATTACGGAGACAAATACTATCACCAGTGTCTTGAAGCTGTAATTATCACTTGAGTTGTGATTACATCACGTTTCCTTCAACTCACATGTTTGGCTGATGCAGAAAGAAGCCAGTTCATGTTGGAGAAACCAGATTGATACCAGTACAGAATACTGATGCCAATAGCGGTACTGGTCTGTATGTGTTACCTACTTGAAACCAAGCCAATTCCTATCACATGGCAGGCAGGAATTAACCTAGGACTTTTTCTCCAGCCTGACAAATAAAGACAGCTAGGAACAGGAAAAGCAGTGAAGATCTGCTCTCTGGTACACAATAGTCTGGGCTTCCCTGGTGGCTCAGATAGTAAAGAATCCACCTGCATGTGGGAGACCTTGGTTCAGTCCCCAGTTTGGGAAGATTCCCCTGGAGAAGGGAATGGCAACCCACTCCAGTATTCTTGTCTGGAGAATTCCATGGGCAGAGGATCCTGGCAGGCTACAGTCCATCAGGTCACAAAGAGTTATACATAAATGAGCGACTTATACTTCACACAATAGTATAGAAATACTTGACTGTCTTGGTTTCATACAGAATACCACCTAACCCATCACATTTAATTAAATTATACCAATTGTACCTGAAATACAGAAAACAGCAAACCCTACAGATGCATTAGTCAAATGCATTCAGGTCGAAGGGCGGAAGTTAAACACCACAAATGTTGAGGGCCCTGCCAATTCTTTACTGGGTCCTTTGGTGTGATGTGTGTTGAGTTCTCTTCTCTAAATTGAGTTTGTTGCTCCTTGCATAATGCTTGTAGGAAACCTGATTTTGGAAGCACTGCATGTACCATCTGAGTGTGCTGCTCAAGCCATTGGTGAATAACTCAAAATATCACCAGTTTTGAATGGGGTCCAGATACAAGAAGGATTTTTAGTAGCACAAAGCTGATATTTTATGCTTCTCTGTCATTTGAACCTTTATGACCCAAGAGATCCAATTATTTCCGAAGTATTTTTGTCACACAGGTATGCTGCAAGGAGCCAAACAGGAGAATTCTGATGACTATTCTCTATCTTAAAAGCAGTCTTGGCTTCCAGTGGGTCCTGTTAGAGAGACTAAATGTCTGATCTTGGGACACCAAATGTCCATGTAAATCCAAACTTCCTTTTGTTAACCTGGCATTGTCTGATCCATTAAAACATAAACCTCTACATTTAATAGTGTACTCTTCTTAACTAGCATTGGTATGTATTAGTTCTGGCCCAAGCACATATTGAATGCATACATATATTGCTTCAAATTTGTCTCAGAATCCCGTGGTGTATATTTTTTCTGCCTCAACAGTTCTGTCTCAGCTCCATCTTTCATTTAATGGACAGTGAGATGTCACCAAATAAAAGAAGAGGAAAAAGTGCAGGCCTGGTTTACAGATGATTATGGCAAGCTGGGCTTCTCAGGTGGTGCTAGTTGTAAAGAACCTGCCTACCAATGCAGGAGACATTACAGACATGGGTTCGATCCCTGGGTCGGGAAGAGTCCCTGGATGAGGGAATGGCAACCCACTCCAGTATTCTTGCCTAGACAAGAATCCCATGGACAGAGGAGCCTGGTGGGCTATGGCCCATAGGGTTGCAAAGAGTCTGACACGACTAAAGCAACTTTGCATGCACACATTCATGGCATGCTGGCCATAGCTGGTCATATTAATCATTGCACTAAAGCCTCCCTTGGAGACAATGCAAAGACAATGGTGAAAAAGAAATCTTTCTAACTGGAATAACTTTGGAAACACATAGAATTTCCTATTTGCATATATATTGAAATAATCTGAGCTATAAATTAATTCAGAGGCAGTAGCTAGTGCATTGGTTAAATGGTCAGAAACTTAGAAAAGATGGAATTGAAAGACACGATGGTGTCTGGTGGAGAGGTGGAGAGGTACACATATGAGTCTATCAGAAAGAGTGCAGAGTTTGAAGTTTTCTGTATCATACATTAATGCCCTACATAGGACATTCATGGCAAAGAATGATATAAAATAATATATCTAGGTATCATTTCAGATGCTCAGTCATGTCCAACTCTTTGTGACCCCATGAAATGCAGCACACAAGGCCTCCCTGTCCATCACCAACTCCCTGAGTCCATCCAAACCCATGTCCATTGAGTCGGTGATGCCATTCAGCCATCTCATCCTCTGTTGTTCCCTTATCCTCCTGCCCTCAATCTTTCCCAGAATCAGGGTCTTTCCAATGAGTCAGCTCTTCACATGAGGTGGCCAAAGTATTGGAGTTTCAGCTTTGACATCAGTCCTTCCAATGAACACCCAGGACTGATCTTCTTTAGGATGGTCTGGTTGGATCTCCTTTCAGTCCAAGGGACTCTCAAGAGTCTTCTCCAATGTCACAGTTCAAAAGCATCAATTGTCCAACTCTCACATCCATACATGACTACTGGAAAAACCATAGCTTGACTAGAATCCAGCCCAGTCTTTCTCATGATGTACCCTGCATATAAGTTAAATAAGCAGGGTGACAATATACAGCCTTGATGTACTCCTTTTCCTATTTGGAACCAGTCTGTTCCATGTCCAGGTCTAACTGTTGCTTCCTGACCTGCATACAGGTTTCTTAAGAGACAGGTCAGATGGTCTGGTAGTCCCATCTTTTTAAGAATTTTCCTCAGTTTATTGTGATCCACACAGTCAAAGACTTTGGTATAGTCAATAAAGCAGAAATAGATGTTTTTCTGGAACTCTCTTGCTTTTTCAATGATCCAGTGGATGTTGGCAATTTGATCTCTGGTTCCTCTGCCTTTTCTAAAACCAGCTTGAATTATTGCTGAGGCCTGGCTTGGAGAATTTTGAGCATCTTTACTAGCATGTGAGATGAGTGCAACTGTGCGGTAGTTTGAGCATTCTTTGGCATTGCCTTTCTTTGGGATGGAGAAGGAAATGGCAACCCACTCCAGTGTTCTTGCCTGGAAAATCCCATGGATGCAGGAGCCTGGCAGGCTACAATCCATGGGGTCACAAAGAGTTGGACACGACTGAGCGACTTCACTTCACTCCACTTCACTTCTTTGGGATTGGAATGAAAACTGACCTTTTCCAGTCCTGTGGTCACTGCTGAGTTCTTCCACATGTCAGCCTACTTCTATTCCTAGTCAACCTGTTGTTTATTCAGTGGATTTCTGGAAAAATTTTTCTGTAATGGAGTCTATGAATAGTTTTGACATAGTGAATTTCCCTTCACCAGGGCATATCTAATTACTAACACTATTGTCTGTCCATTTTGCCAACAGTAAAGTCCAAAGTCAGACTCAAGATAGGGAACCATGTTTGGGGTTACCAGCCAGCTTCTTCATGAAACTGGACCCTGGCCATCATGAAGAAGGCAACTATGAGTTTTATGAGGAGTTGATTGGCAGAAGCCAACAAGTGGACTTCCCAGGTGGCGCTAGTGGTAAAGAACCCACCTACCAACACAGGAGACGTAAGAGACACAAGTTTGATCTCTGGGTCAGGAAGATTCCCTAGAAGAGGAAATGCCAACCCACTCCAGTATACTTGCTTGGAAAACTCCATGGACAGAGGAGCCTCCCGGGCTATAGCCCATGGGGTCGCAAAGAGTTGGACACAACTGAGCGTTGGAGCACACACAACTACACAGACCAATATATATGACACTGCTAAGAAATGGATCCTGTGGGAATCAAAATTTGTGTAATCCTTCCACCCAAGCTGGTAGTAGTGGATGAAGGAACCCCAAATGGTGATGGAAGAAGAAAAGGTAAGAATATCAGCTCATATCTTATCAAGTATAGAAATTAGAGCTGAAGTCCCTATATTTTATGGTGGTCACTTTGTATTTAGTTTATATAAGTAATGGTTGATGCTAACATCTACTTACAGGATCCAGGTTTGTAAGACTGAATTGATATGACCTGTGGCAATCTGACAGAGAAACGTTAAGTTTCTCCTGCATTGGGGGTATATTCCTGTTCTTAGATAAATGTGTTCAGGTATCTTACTTGCTCTATTAAAGTGCACATCACTAATAGCAGAGGTTTTCTTACTCCGTGTTAAACTGCAACACTCATACATGGTTTCAGCATAGTAAATGCTCAACAAAACAAATATTAATTGCATTGAAATATTGCAGATGATGAAACTGAGGATAAATATTTGCTAATGGAATAACTCTGCCTCAAGGTAGAAAATTGTCTTTTCTATAAAGTGGTACTAGATTTTAATTTTTTTTTAATTCTATCATTTCAAAAATGTCTGATCATGTGTTTAGCATTTGATAGCATTTCACAGTGCCCTAATATCTTTATAAAGGTGATAAAATGAATTAAAATATAAATCCCATTGCCTGTATACAAGGAACATGTATCAAAGTCAGTTTAAGCTTCAATCAAGTTTTCAGATGTGGTTACCTAGTCTCCAGATAAACCTAACAGAAATAGAAAAAGCCCAGCGAAGGACAATGAAAAGGATTGTAATCATGAGTAACACTATAGGAGGAGACTCCAAATGAATGGGATATTAAAAAGAGCAGGCTGAATTGCTCCGAGAAGACCAAGGGGAAAAGGTTATAAAATAGAAGCATATTAAGTAAAGAATAGAATAAAATAGATACACAGAAATTCTTCTTTTGCCCTTTCTTACTATTCAAGGATAGTGGATACAACCTAGTGCCTAAAAGATGAGCATAAAGGTCTTCTTCCTTCTAATAAATTGTCAGGAAATAGTTATCGGATTTCTTTCCTTTCCATACCTAATTGGGAAACTAAATCAACATCTCTATGCCTGCATTTCCCAATATTTGTATGATAGAACGTTATATTCTAAAAGGACTATAGAGATCCTAAGTTAGACTACACTAGAATCTAATAGCTTCAATTTATTTTCTTTTTATTTTTTTTATTGGAGGATAATTGTTTGAAAATATTGTGGTTTCTGCTATACATCAACATGAATCAGCCACAGGTATACATATGTCACCTCCCTCCTGAACCCCCTTCCTGTCTCCCTCCCCATCCCAGTCCTCTAGGTTGTCACACAGCACTGGGTTGGGCCTCCTGTGACACACAGCAAATTCCCACCTGTGATCTATTTTACATATAGTAATGCATATGTTTTTATGCTATTCTCTCAATTTGTCCCACCAGCTCCAAAAAAGGAAAAGGAAACTGAGGTCCAGATAGTTTGTTACTCATATGCATCTATAAAGCTGGAGAGGTGTTTGATGATTTTTACATCAGGGGCCTTTTAAGCACTCCATGGTTACCTTCAGAGTAGTCACTGTATATTATATACCTCATAGCTCATTTATTTGTATATGTAAATACACAAAATACACTATTTCTATGCACTGTACATTTTATATACACACATATATATTTCATGCACCAGAAATTGATTTTAATACTTTTTACCACTTATCTTATTTCAAGGTATCTAAGTGAATGTCCCATCCAGTTGTCATCAATCCACATGCAAAAATTATATATATATCAATTCAGATATGAATTGATAAGTACCCTGAATATCTATAATGTAGAATATCAGAACAAAATATGTTAATATCACTAAATCAATTTTTTTTTCTAGAATAAGTTGAAAAACTAATTTAACCATGCAGAACTGAAAATTTTTATATCTGTTATTTTTTGAAATTTTGCCATATTTTCTTAGTCCATTATATAAATGTAAATTGTTGTCATCATTAAGCATACATTAGCACCTTGATTTTCCCAAGTCAGTGGGAAAACTTTTATTATTTTAAAATAACAAAGGAGAAATACATTTGAACACAGTAAATGCTCATATCCAAATTGCAGGAAATTACAAAGTGGCCTAAATTCAAACATTATACATAGACTCAGAGACAAAGTTAAAATTCAGTGCCAATGTTACGATCAACTGATACTTCAAAAATGCTTCTTGCAGTGTTCTTTCTTTCAGACTTACCTACTCCTGGTCTATTCTCGGTATATGCCATGACTCTCCCATGCAAAGATCAGGTTTTTGCTACACACGCAGGTCTAGGCACTTTCCATATGCTTCTACAATAGCATATACTTTCTAGATATAATGATATATCAATTACCTATTCCTGTATACCCACTGTGTGAAATTGCATTATTTCAATGATAATGTCTATTTAATCTATGTAACTAAAACCAAGTGGAATGGTTTATGCTAAATAGCTGTCCAATAAACATTTACTACATAATTAGAAAGTTGAGAAATGAATTATTATTGCTGATTTTCAGAACAAATCTATTACATTATTTTCAGGCCAACTGGAATTTGAGTTATGCCTCAAAATCTTAAAGTCTGTATAGCGTACACAGTAGGGTGGATTGTCTTATGGATTTCTGCTATCCCTTTCTCCTTTATGTGTATGCATGCCAAGTCGCTTCAGTCACATCCAACACTTTGTGACCCTATGTACCATAGCCCACCAGGCTCCTCTGTCTATGGAGTTCTCTAGGCAAGAATACTGTAGTGGGTTGCCATGCTCTTCTCCAGTGGATCTTCCTGACCCAGGAATTGAACCTGCATTGGCAGGCGAGTTCTTTATCACTGGTGTCACCTGGGTGGTCCCTGCATTCCTGTTCATCACCATGGGCCTTACAGTCCCACCTGTAAGGCATGTGTTTTTCTATCCACTGATTCTGGGCTTGATCACATGACTTATTTTGGCCAATAGAATGTTAGCAGAAGTGACACTGTGCTAGTTTGATGCAGAAGTCATTAAGTGACGTCACCTATTGCTACCAGCTGTCTTGCTCTTTTCCTTCTACAGTGAAAATAAATAACTCTTATAAACAAGGGTTGTTCTTTCAATTAAGTTGTAAAATAAAGGTGATAAAGCAGAGCTGAATCCCACTCCTGGGCACATACCCAGAAAAACCATAATTCAAAAAGATAAATGCACCCCAATGTTCACTGCAGTACTATTTACAATAGCCAGAGCATGGAAGCAACCTAAATGTTTACCAACAGAACAATGGATAAAGAAGCTGTGGTACATTACTCAGCCATAAAAAGATCAAAATAATGCTACTGGCAGCAATGTGGACGGGCCTGGAGATTGGCATACTGAGTGAAGTTTATCAGACCCAGAAAGATAAATATCATATGATATTACTTATATATGGAATCTAAAAAATTTGGTACAAATGAACTTATTTACCAAACAGAAGTAGAGTCATGATGTAGAAAACAAGCTTATGGTTACCAGGGGATGGGGGGTGGGGATAAATTGGGAGACTGGGACTGATACATAACATGCTACTATATATAAAATAGACAACAAATAAGAACCTTCATATAGCACATATATAGCACAGGGAACTCTATTAAATACTCTATAATGGCCTATTAGGGAAAAAAATTCAAAATAAAAAAAAAAGAGTGGATATATGTGTATATATAACTGACTCATTTTGCTGTACACCTGAAACTAATACAGCATTGCAAACCAACTATATTCCAATAAAAACTTTTAAAATGAGCAGAGCTGAGAAAAGCTTCAACAGCTAAAATCAATAGCTGGCAAAATGTATTAAAATGTATAGACAAACAAAAATCTACAGAGAGAGAAATGTCTATTATTGTAAATCACTGACTTTTTCATTGTGACATCAAGTCTAATTTAAACACAGATTTTGCTGCCTATACATTTGGGTGTTAATGCAACATAACTGCCAAAAGATCAACCAGTTCTATTAAAAACCAACCTTAAGATTATTTTTTTTTTCAGTTAATTGTAAAATTATCTGGATAAAATCAGACTGAAAAAGCTGGTCAGCCATCAGATGATTCTTCAAGTGGGTCCAAGAAGGAATTTGGAGAAAAGACCTCCAAATAAATAAAAAATCCAGGGAGATCAGTGGGCTGGAAAGCAATACAAGGGAGTTTAACTAGGACCACACTCTCAGGATGCAAAGTGTCGGTTATGTTTACATAGCAGTATTTCTGAATCACTATAAGCCAGCGACTGATGTGTATTTCCATTTCCCCCCTTTGTAAATCAGAGATTTACTGAGGTTTATTGTCTCTGTTTCATCTTTTATGTTCTCTGTGGCTTTGTGTTCCCTATGGCCATACAGATACTCACTGTTTTAGTTCATAAGTCTCTGTATTAAGACACATTAAACACAGTGGAATATATCATGAAATTCTGGTATTGAGATGATACTATAATGGATGAAAATGTTGAGAGTTCCTTGGAGAGAATGGCAGTCTATTTTGTGTATAAAAAGCAAAAGAGTGAGCATTCGTGACCAGGGGTATAAACTATGTCACTTTACATTATTATTGCTCATTATTTGCTCTCACTTCTCGAAGATTAGAGTATGTGTATATATGTTTAGACATATATGTATCTCTATCTATTGTCCTGTTACTTACTGCTCCTTCTGTGGGAGGAGTTACATCCTCAACTCATTACTCATTGGCCAAGTGATTGAAGGTAGCAAAAACATGGGACAAAGTGATAATATGCCACATATGAACTGCACCTAGAATCTGTTTTGCTACTGGTAATCTCACTCTGCCACAAGAGAAGGGTGGTCCAAGTAGAAACTGTCCTTTATCCTTGGTTCTAGAATGGGAAAACATGGGAAGCAGAGTGGTGAGCAGAGCCCAGTGGAGCTGCAGCAGCCAAGGATGACAGAGACACCCAAATACCATGTGGATGAAAAATAAATCCTGCTTTTGTAAGCTATTAAGATTTGTGTGCTCTACTATTACTGCAACAAAATTAACTGATATCCAAAACAATCAAATTCTTAGTACTGATATGCTATCCTCTGTGAATTCAAAGACTATTTACTTAGTAGCCCTAGTGTTGTAAACACAAGTATAACTCTATGGATATAAAGGTTTTTAAAAGACATTCTTTTTTATTGCTCATAGTAAACTGGATATTGCTGTAGTAGAGAAACATTTACAATAGAATGTGATAAATGCTGTAATATAATTATATTCTGGTTTGCATTTGTGTGGAGTCAGAAGATCACCTAAATTCCCCTAGACAGAAATACAGAATTGGGGAAAGATTTGCAGAACAAGTAATAACTAACCTGAATCTTGAAAGTAATCAAGGGTTCAATGAAAGGACAAATTGAGGAAATAAATTACAGACGTAGGGAAGCACAGGAATGAGAGGGACAAAGAGATATATGTGGTGTTTATAAATCAGTCATAGAAGCCTGGGTTGTTGGTGGGTACTGTGCCAAAAAGTCAGTCAATGCCAAATTAGAATAGATCTTTCTCATTGTACTAATGAGTTTGTGATTCACCCAGGAGAATGGATGACTGCAGGATGAAAACTGGATTATAGATTCAGGAAAAAGGGAAAAGTAGATTGTAAAAGTACAGGCAAGACACTGAAGTAAGACACTGTTACTGGGCAATTAGAGAGAAGGCTTCCTGCTTGCTTTGGAGGAGAAAGACCGGCAGGAATTTAGTTACACCCTGACACACAAACGTTAGACTCAGGCAAAGAGCAAAGACAACTTTGATGTCATTACATCCACCCTGTGAGGATAACCGGAGGCCCAGCCTACTTGTCTGTATCATTCTAGGACACAAAATTTAGAAATCTGCACAGCTGAGCCAAGGTCAAGGTTGAGGAAGAAAGTAACATTGCAGCCTCCCTAAGTCACAATGTGCCTAAGGGTACAATTGGACCTGTATCTACATCCTGTGATCAGCATCAAGTAGAAGTGGCAGATAATTGCCAGGGGTGAGAGTGGAGAGAAGGAGGTTAGGAGGAAGACAAAGGGAAAGTTTCTCAAGTTCAGATATTGGCATCATTTTTATCTTTCCATTATTTTACCACGCTCTTCATAATCTTTTAAGTCTTCACAGTTCATTCTAAATTTGTTTGAACCCAACAGACGATGTGAGGAAGATTCATTATGTCTAGTTCTGAAAGTACGAAATTAGTCAGAAGGCTTGTGCAGTATGAATCATAAGGAAATACAAAATCCCCTGTACCTTAAGCTTTGTGTTAATAAATTTGAGAAAAGGAGATAGGACATCTGTAAGACTTGGGGGTAAATATTCTGCCAAAGGCTGTAATGGTGGGGTGGAACGTTTATCACATAAGGAGAAAGCCTTAAAGCCCTTTGTTTAGCAGACAGACACATTCAAAAGTAACGAGTGTGTGTGTGTGTGTGTGCATGTGTGTAAAATATACTATTTCACATAAAAATCAAAAGGAAGAAAGCAGCACGAAACCACAACAGTCAGAGAAACAGTGAAGTAACTGTATCATCTCAAGAACTCAGAGCAACATGAAAAACAGTCTAGAAGACATTCTGAGGATAGAAAATCTGTGAGTTCAGGCTTTAAATGTAACAAGATTTTCCCAGACACTAGAGCTGCTGACGAGAAAGAGCACAAGGTCATGTCCCATTTCTTTACTTATTTTCTGCCACCATCATGGGAGGAAATTTAGTGCTGTCATTAATGAAAGACGTGGATCTGTCGACAGGCCCTGCTTTTCCCCCCTCGATCCAACATTTATTTATTTATATATTTTTTCAAATATACATTGCAATCACTAGCACACTGTAATCCTTCATAGTATGTTCAACTAAAGAGCAAACAAACACAGCATAGGTCAGCAGATCTGTCCGTGTTTCCATGTTTATAATAATAGCAGTAGTAACAAAACTCACAATGTTAAAATTTCAGTAGCAGGGATTTTATTACTGCTTGATCTTTCAAGTAAAAATAAAAGAAATAAATATCATATTCGTTGTTTACAAATTAATCCCTGTCTATGTCTGTGGAATAGAAGGAATTCTTTTTCTTTCCTACCATTCAGTTGTTTAAAGTGACCAGAAAGAGAATTTAAAGAGGTCTTAAAATAAGTTAGACAGAAGAGACAGAAGAGGGAAGACTTGAGAAGTCTCAAAGCATAAGGTTATCTTAGGAGGAAAACTGACAAAAGAATTAGAACGTGATAAAAAGAACCAAGGAAGTAAGCAGGATTTTTTGATAAAGAGACATCTAATTCCGTTTGTGAGCAGGAGGTCTGAGCTCCCCAAAGAGAGAGGTGATCAAGACAGGAGCAGATCGATAAAAGATGTGAGACATGGGGAATGGTTAGCACTTTGATTTAGGGGGTGGTTTTAACTCAGAAAGTTTGTGAGATAAATATAATATTATCTGCATAAGGCATAGTGTGTGGAAGAAATCAGATCCCCGTGACAAAGACTGGTACTGAAAACTTGAAAATTTCTGAGGATAAAACTGCAGGATGTTCACAGATGATCCCCAGAACCTCAAAACAAGAACCAAAGAAAGTATTTAATTGCACTTGTTTTACAGAAGGGCAGGGGTAAACTCTTCCTAGTTGACCCAGATTTGCCTATACAGACAGAACGTGGAATCTCTTACAAAATCAGATTTCATTTTTAGGAATCAAATAAGATTAGGGAAATGGCAGAAAAAATGGATGGAAGGATCTGATAAAAAGATGAATAAGTCTATGGAAACGAGTTTTCTTTTTTCAAGTGTGCATCTCATTTTCCGCTTCACATTCAGGGCTCTATGACAGTAAATACTTTCTGAACTGAGGTTTTTTTTTTTTTTTTTCTTTTGCTTTGCCTGTCAATTACTTTCTATAGCAGCTACTTGTTCTCTTAGCTTCCAGAGTAATATTTACGATTCACGAGTCTGGAGGTTAAGGAAGCAAGTGCTGGCCTGCATGCCATAAATTAATGCTGTCTGTATAAAATTCATTACCCTGTTTTCACATACTGGAAAGGAATAATAATAATAAAAAAAATTGCAATCATCGTCTGTGTCCTTTGCTGGCTGAGGCTGACGCATAACAGCAGGTGCTTTAGAAAGAAATGCTGTTGGCACTTGTAAAGGGTGGCCAGTCATGGCTCTGTCCTTTTTGCTTAAGGAAACGGCATAGTTTCCTTTGATGCTGCACTGCCAGGAGGGGTTTTTGCAGAATAGCCTAGACAAAGTGGCACAACATGACAATGATTTCAAGACCAGGAGACACTACAGAATGTGAGAATACCACTCACTGGTCAACGATCACATGAGAAGGGTCTGTTTAATGATTATTCCTTGAGTAAACTTGGTATCATAAAAATCTCAGCCTTTAGTTAGTTCCACTTATTAGAGATATGATAGGATATGTTTAAACAGCCACAAAGCTCTGCATATGTGCAAATCAGAGCACGTCTCTGGACATTACAGTGAAATACTCAGGATTAAGTGCAGGATCTTTTTTAATCAGAAGGTCATTTAAAAATGTTACCGTCATGTACAAAGCCATTTCCAGAAAGCATAGTCATAACTGATATTTCTTTAGGTCCTTACAGATTTCAAAATGCTTTTACTTTGATTTGATCCTCAAACAGGCATAAGGAACAATGTTCCCAAGGAACGAAGTGAAGCTTAGAGAGGTAAGACTTCTGCCTAAAGTTATATATGCAGTAAGGAGCAGCAGTGACACAGGAATACTGATCTCAGCCCAGCCCTATGACAGTTTTCTAGACTTCAATATATTATGTCCCAGTGTTTTGAGATATTTCCAAGAAAATCTAGAATGATGTGTAGGGAGTGGGAAGTGAAGCTGACATCTGTTGCATCCAAAGAAGTACCTGTGTCTTCACTCATCCTCACCCAGTCCTTTATGTCTCAGAAAATCTTAACAAAGCTGTATGCAGTCATCGTTTCATCCCCTGAACACAGAGAAGTCTCCCGTACACAGAAGTTGAACAAGCAGACCGACGGTTTCCAGTTCTGCACATAGGAAGCTTGGAAGTCACCACTCCATCCTTAGTGAAAAGCTAAACAGACTGAAAAATCAACAAGTCGTCTTGGATACATAAAAGGGGCAGGCACAGAACAAATTGCTGCTCCCGATTTCCTTCCCCTGCACTGAGTCGGTCCCTGAAACCATCAACCTGCTGGAGAGTTACTTGAGCTTAACTACCTGGTGGAGGGGGGGTCACCCAACTTCAGCTCACTCTATTCATCCTGCTGTACCTAAGAGGGAGAGAAAAAAATCAGGAAACACTTGTGAAGTTCACAGTCCAGAGGCATATGATCACTAAAAGACCGAATTAATCATTGGCTACAGAGGGTTTTACCTCCCCAAAAACCTCACCATCATATTACTAAAGGTCTATCAGAGGCAACTTCTTTTAACTCACTACTTCATGTTTTCCTATTAAGAAAAAACTGCAAAGTATGCTAAAAGGCAAAAACCACATGGCAGAGATATGGGGATGATGTGATCAGGAATTTAGTGGACATGAGTTTGAGCAAACTCTGGGAGATGGTGAAAGACAGGGAAGCCTAGCATGTTGCAGTTCATAGGGTCACAAAGACTTGGACACGACTGAGCGACTGAACCAAAACAAGTGATTAAATACACTAAGGGCTCCATTAAGTAGACAGTATGCAAAAGCATATGGCCAGTAGGAGCAGAGAGAAGGAAAACCTAAGAAAGAACAAAAACAAATGCTAGAGGTTTTAAAAAAAACTTACTGTAATGGAAAATAAAATTATCTTTGATGACTTATTAGACTAGACATGGCTGAGGAAAGTATCTGAGTTTGAGGCTGTGTGTGCATGCTCGGACACTCCATTGTTTCCAACTCTTTGCGACCCCCATGGACTGCAGCCCATCAGGCTCCTCTGTCCATGGGGATTCTCCAGGCAAGAATACTGGAGTGGATTGCCATGCCCTCCTCCATGGGATTTTCCCAACCCAGGGATCCAACTGGGGTCTCTTGCATTGCAGATGGATTCTTTACCATCTGAGCTACCAGGGAAGCCCAAGTTTGAGGATATCACAATACAAATCTCCTAAACTGAAAAGCAAAGAGAACAAAGATTGAAAAAAAAAAAAGAGAATATCCAAGGACCATGGGACAACTACAAAAGGTGTAACCCACACATGATGGGAATAACAGAAAGAGAAGAGAGAGAGAAAGGGATCGAAGAAACATTTGAAATAACAATGGCTGAGAATGTCCCCCCAGTTAATGTCAGACATCAAACCACAGATTCAGGAAGCTCAGAGTACAACAGGATGAATACCTAAAATATTACACCTAGGCGTATCATTTTCAAACTAGAGAAAATCAGAGATAAATCCTGAAAGAAGCCCTATGGGACAAATGTCTTACTTATAGAGGAACAAAGATACAGATTCCACGTGACTTCTTTTCAGAAACCATATGAGCAAGAAAAGAATGGGATGAAACAGTTAATGGGTTGAGAGAAAAAAGACAGCCTGAAAGTTGTACAATATGTGTTTACTCATTGGAAGGACTGATGCTGAAGCTGAAGCTCCAATATTATGGCCACCTGATGCAAAAAGCTGACTCAATAAAAAGACCCTGAGGCTGGGAAAGATTGAAGGCAGGAGGAGAAAGGGATAACAGAGGACAAGATGGTTCAATAGCATCACTGACTCTCATGGACATGAGTTTGAGCAAGCTCCAAGGAGATGGTGAAGGACAGGAAAGCCTGGCATGCTGCAGTCTATGGGGCGGCAAAGAGTCGGACATGACTGAGCAACTGAACAACAAAACAGTTTAACTGAACAGGTCTAGAAACAATATGACTTATTTAAAACTATCACTTCCAGAAAAACAGTGAAATTATATACATTTCAGGGGACTACTGAATCTTTGTTCCTTCTCCAGGCCCCAGTTCTACCCTACTCTCCACACCACCAACATCCACCGACAACAGAAAAATTCAAAGAAATCACATTCAGGTTCAAATCGCCAATTTGGGACAGGCCTTTCTGTGGCCTGAAAATTATTGACTTAGTAATCCTTGCTTCCAGAATACTAAAAGTATGTTAGGAAAACACTTGTAAAGAGAATCAGGGGATATAAGAAAGGATAACAACGTCTTTAGCTTTCATTAGGTTCACAAATGAGGTCTCTGACTTGCGTGTCTTTTCTGTTCATAAATAGAGCAGTTGAAGTTTCTAATATCATGTGGAAATAAAGTTTTAAATATGGGTAAACCAGTATATCTTCATTTGTATTCCAATTTTGTCTTTGTTACACAAGTTGGTTAATATTTTAATAGTTTTCCATAAATCTTTAGTGTTAAATTTTGTTTTTTCACTTAAAATGTCACAAACAACAAATGACAATTTCCATGTCATTACTAGGGCTAGGCACCTAATGATATAGGAGCCCTAACAGCATCAGACAAGAACGGATTGTTATAATTCTTTATATTTATGATCTCAAACTCCCCAAGTCCTATTTTTTACCCTTTAATATAGATTAGATCACTCTATAGTCCCTTGGTGTTTAAAAGGTGTGTAAATGTGTGTATGTATATAGGGGTAAAGGACCACACGTGAGTCTGTTAAAATTAATATTCTCTTAATTATCATTAATGATTCATCTTCAACTTTCTAGTCCAAATTACAAAATATGAGTAATTTAATATAGTGTGTTAAACCATTAAATACATCTTATGCAATCTACAGCACTTATTCTTCCTGAAAGCCCAATTTCTCATTAAATCTTAAAACCACACAAGGAGTACAGTTAGAATATTGCTATGCTTATAACATATTGATTCAACATTCCATCTCTATGGGAAATATATAAATGTATAAAATGTGACCAAAACATCATTATATTTCCAATATAACAAATAAATCTGAAGACATCTTATGGTTTGTAAATAATCACATCTATCACCATACAGCTAATCCCCTTTACCCATTTCACCCTACCCTACCCCTTCCCCTTTGGTAGCCATTGTAGAAATTTAATCTAACAAAATTTTATTAAGAGCATTTGCTTTTATTCCAAAAATTGTCTCCATGTTCTATTAAGAGGGAAAACTGAGCTTTGGAGAAGTTGAAGCATTTTCCCAGGTTCAAACAGCTGGTAACCAGAGCAATTGAGATTCCAATCTAAATCTATCTGATCCCAAACCTTCTATTTATATCCTTAACAACTGTATTATATATCCACAGACCACTCCTTCTCATGTCTCTGATTATAGTCATCTTTTTTTTATGAAATTAAGTTTGGTGTATTCTTGGGTTTGCTATAGTAATAATGCTGTACATACTTTCCCCACATTCTTGTCACACCATCTTTCACTCTTATGAAAAATGTCTCTTCATTGGAGGACACTTCTCAGCTCATCCTACTTTCTCTGAGAACTCTCCGTCAGCTGAGGTTTCTGCTGAAGGGATAGACATGGCCTCCATCTAAGTATAAATGCTTCTGCCTTTTATCAACAGATGGTTTGAAAAAGGATGAACAGCTGACCTAGTCTGTGCCAATGAGGGTATATTGCAAGAATGTGTTTCTGTAACATAAGTGACTTGGATGTTAACAGCAAGATAGAGCCATGAGTCATGATGTGTCAAAGAGACAGAGTAACCATGGTTCCTGAATTACCGGATCATGGATCAGCTCATTTAACAGGGTTGGGTGATACATATCCCCTGCCTGCTAGAGGTAAACCTGTGAATTCCTTTTTATGTTTCAGTTTGTTTTTGTCCTTTTCAGGCAGCAATCACTATGAGAGAAAGAATTTAGTTGTAAGCATCAAGAAATTGAAAGTGAGACCTCAAAGAGCAGAGTGTGGTTTTCCCAGTCCTGGGAAATAAATATAGCCCTGGTGGCTCAGACGGTAAAAGTGTCTGCCTACAGTGCGGAGGACCCGGGCTCGATCCTGGGTTGGGAAGATCCCCTGGAGAAGGAAATGGCAACCCAGTCCAGTACTCTTGCCTGAAAAATCCCATGGACGGAGGAGCCTGGTTGGCTACAGTCCATGGGGTCGCAAAGAGTCGGACACGACTGAGCAACTTCACTATCAAACAGGTAATAAAGCACCAATCAACTAATTAACCTGTCCCCTGAAACTTTTTGATTACAGACCATTTGTCACATGAAGTTGATGTTGGGTGAGAAACAAATGGAATTGTTGCTTAATTCATAAGAAAAGAGGAAAAATCTAGTCTAAGATTGGGTAGCTTAAACAGAAATGAGCATGAGAAATGCATCCATATCCTAATGGAAAAAAAAAAAAGATATCGTGGGGACCAAAATGATGCTTTGCCAGAAATCAATCATTCCCCATTGTGGGTGTCTTATTGTTTGACCTATATTTATATGGTCTACTAATTCCCAAGTAGGATCTTCCTGGCAAATTAAATACGAGAAGACCTCAGAAACTGTAGGAACACATTTACCTGGATTCTTCTAGTGTGAATCCTGTGTGAAAGCTCCCTGCAGGTGTAACTGTTTGTAAAGCTTAATTAGTGTCGCTATGTGACAGGGGACATGGGGCGATAAGCTAAAACATATTATGGGAAAAAAAAGTAGCTGCAGCCCCACTCCCTCAGAACGCTGTAAGCCACCGGTGCCCTTAGGCGAAAGGAGACACCAGGTAGGAATACGGGAAGCCACATGGTTGCTAAGCAATGAAGCTTTCCATTTTGGTCATCCTAGAACTGTTACTTGCAAGGCAGCCAGATTAGAGAGTGATTCATGGGTAGATCTGACCAAGAAAACAAAACAAAACTGGAATGGATAGAGTTCATGGAATGTCCCAGAGGGAAATTTTAGCTAAAACAATATAATGTAAACACACATACACACACACACTCAAGTTGAGCAGACACCAGCATGAGCTTGATTTTATTCAAATGAAGCAAAGCATCTCATCTCTTTAGTTAACAAAAAAAAGTCTAAAGACAATTATAATTCAGCAAGCCTTTATAACTACGCAGACTCTCTCCACAGCTTGCTTCAGAGGAATTTTGAAGCAAGGGAGACAAGTCAGCCTTGCTCATGAACAACTCACTAAGCCTTCAGATTTGCTAAATAAGAATATTCTCCTTGCGTGTTTCAGACAGTTCTCTAATCTGATGCTCAGGCAAGTTCTGCCCCAAAGATGTCTTCTGGTGCCAACAAATTTTAGTTCTATGAATTTGAGAAAGTCACTTTGTCATCCATATTCCGTAAGAATATGAGTATCATCTCCCACATGAGATATCTGTAAAGATTAAATGGATTAACAGATACACAGCTCTTTGAGGCTTCCCTTGTGGATAAGCTGGTAAAGAATCCACCTGCAGTACAGGAGACCTTCGATCCCTGAGTTGGGAAGGGCCCCTGAAGAAGGGAAAGGCTACCCACTCCAGTATTCTGGCCTGGAGAATTCCATGTACTGTATAGTCCATGAGGTCGCAAAGAGTTGGACATGACTGAGTGACTTTCACTTCACTTCACTTCACTTCACAGCTCTTTGAGGAGTCCTGGTTACATTATTCATTGTTGCTGTTGTTCAGTCACTAAGTCATGTCCAACCCTTTGTGACCCCATGGACTGCAGCACGCCAGGCTCCCCTGCCCTTCATTATCTTCTGGAGTTTGCTCAAATTCATGTCCATTGAATCAGTGATGCTATCTAACTATCTCGTCCTCTGCCACCCCCTCCTACTTTTGACTTCAATCTTTCCCAGTATCAGGGTCTTTTTCAATGAGTTGGCTCTTTGTATCAGGCTCTTTGGAGCTTCAGCTTCAGCATCAGTCCTTCTAATGAATATTTAGGATTGATTTCCTTTAGGATTGACTGGCTTGATCTCCTTGCTGTCCAAGGGACTCTCAAGAGTCTTCTCCAGCACCACAGTTCAAAAGCATCAATTCTTCAGCACTCACCCTTCTTTATGGTCCAACTCTCCCATCCAAGCAGTACCCATTTCAGGTGTGTTGTGTAGGTTTTAAATGAGATAATACATAGAACAGTGACTGGTACATTGTAGAAGCAAAGTAAATGTCAGTTATTCTCAGTCAGACACAACTAAGCAACTGAACACACACACACACACACACACACACACACACACACACACTAGTTATTATCTATCTCCCTCCTGCATTCTCTGTTTACATTACAGGTCCAGTAATTCAATACAGAAATGTAAAAATTATCTTTCAAATATCCCTCTTCCTCACACCCTTGTACACAATCACATTCTGCTGTATTTAATACCCAAATACTCTCAAATCTGTCACCTCATTTCTACCCCTTCCTTACTTATCAGGCTTCCGTGGTGGCACAGATGGTAAAAAATCTGCCTGTGATGCAGGAGACCTGGGTTTGATCCCTGGGTCAGGAAGATTCTCTGGAGAAGGAAACAGAGATCCACTCCAATATTCTTGCCTGGAGAATTTCATGGACAGAAGAGCCTGATGGGTTACAGTCCATGGAGTCGCAAAGAGGTGGACACAACTGAGCAACTTCCCTTACTTCTTGAGTTCATATTTATTCTACCTGGATGTAGTTTCTCTGTACATATTTTCAGTAATATCACTTATATGGTATATATTTGGGTACCTTCTCCTTTTTAATAAGTGTTTACTAGTCCATCAATGTATCATCAAAAATTCCTGTTTTGAGACTTATTGGAAAATTGCATTTTTTAAAAAATACAGCGGTGACTTGAATATCCTTGTACATCAGTTCCATTAATTTGAATAAAAATCTGAAAAACAGTTTTAGATGTAAAAGTTAAAAGTATTGTACAGATGAATTTCTGTTAAGTGATGCCAAATTATTCTCCTAAAGTATTCACCATTTTACATTCTCATCAACAAAGGATGAGAACACAACTGTACCTACAAAGCATATTGCAAAGTGTCAACAAGGATATTCACTGAACTAATATTTATTGTCCTAATTAAAATGTTTTTATATGCCTATTTTTATTTTCATGAAATTACCATTTTTCTGTTTTATTACTTTTCTCATTAATTTGCATAATTGCTTATACATATTTGAATACTTTGTGATATGTGTATTGCAAGACTTTTATTCTATTGTCGTCTTTATCTCTGTTACTTTTTATGATATGAGGGGTTCCCCCTGGCATTTTTTTTGCTTCACTTACAGAAGTTGTTGTCTTTCTATTTCCATCCAGTTTGTATTGTCTTGATTTTAAACTAAACCTTTACCATTATCACTTTCAAAAAATTTTGTCTAGAAATATATTCCTCAGTTCAAGGTATTTTTGTCAAACAAACACATGAGCACACATAGCCATGCACATCTCTAATGTATAAGTATGTATGTGTGTATGAAATAAAATAGATACATGTAGATATATATTTTACTAATTTAACTCATTGGAAACTTATTTTTGCATGTTGTGATATTTCCTTACTTTGGTTCACTAATCTCTTCATGAATATCTGTTTTAATTATTATACCTTTGTGGTGCGTTTCACTCATGGAAGGATATGCCGCCTTATCAATCTTCTGTTTCAAAACTTTATTAGCTACCATTAAAGGTTTTCTAAATATCTTATATTAAATTTTTTCCTTGGAAATTTCTATTGAAAGTACAGATCATTTATAGCTCAATATAAGGAAAAACAATATGTTGAAACCATTAAAGTTTCTATCAGGAGCACCACGTCTCTTTTTCATTCTTAGAAATTAGAGAGATCAGTTCAGTTCAGTCACTCAGTCATGTCCAACTCTTGCGACCCCATGCACTGCAGCACTCCAGGCCTCCCTGTCCATCACCAACTCCCAGAGTTTACTCAAACTCATGTCCATTGAGTCGGTGATGCCATCCAACCATCTCATCCTCTGTCATCCCCTTCTCCTCCTGCTTTCAATCTTTCCCAGCATCAGGGTCTTTTCCAATGAGTCAGTTCTTCACATCAGGTGGCCAAAGTTTTGGAGCTTCAGCATCAGTCCTTCCAATGAATATTCAGGACTGATTTCCTTTAGGAATGACTGGTTTGACCTCCTTGCAGTCCAAGGGACTTTCAAGAGTCTTCTCCAACACCACAGTTCAAAAGCATCAGTTCTTCAGCACTCAGCTTTCTTTATAGTACAATTCTTACATCCATACATGACTACTGAAAAAACCATAGCTTTGACTAGATGGAACTTTGTAGGCAAAGTTATGTCTCTGCTTTTTAATATGCTATCTAGGTTTGTCATAGCTTTTCTTCCAAGGAGCAAGCGTCTTTTAATTTCATGGCTACAGTCACCATTTGCAGTGATTTTGGAGCCACCCCCAAAAAAGTCTCTCACTGTTTCCATTGTTTCCCCATCTATCTGCCATAAAGTGATGGGACCAGATGCCATGATCTTAGTTTTCTGAATGTTGAGTTTTAAACCTACTTTTTCACTTTCCTCTTTCACTTTCATCAAGAGGCTCTTCATTTTTTCTTAACTCTGCCATAAGTGTGGTATTATTGGAATATCTGAGGTTATTGATATTTCTCCCAGCAATCTTGATTCCAGCTTGTGCTTCATCGAGTCTGGCATTTCTCATGATGTACACTGTATAGAGGTTAAATAAGCAGGGTGACAATATACAGCCTTGACATACTCCTTTCCTGATTTGGAACCAGTCTGTTGTTCCATGTCCAGTTCTAACTGTTGCTTCTTGACCTGCATTCAGATCTCAGATTTCTCAGGAGCAGGTAAGGTGCTCTGGTAGTCCCATCTCTAAGAATTTTCCATGGTTTATTATGATCCACACAGTCAAAGGTTTGGCTTACTTAATAAAGCAGAAGTAGATGTCTTTCTAGAACTCCCTTGCTTTTTTGATGATCCAAAAGATGTTGACAATTTGATCTCTGACTCTGCTGTTTCTAAATCTAGCTTGAACATCTGGAAGTTCACGGTACACATACTGTTGAAGGCTGGCTTGCAAAATTTTGAGCATTACTTTGCTAGTGTGTGAGATGAGCGTGGTTGTGCAGTAGTTTGAACATTTTGGCATTGCTTTTCTTTGGGATTGGAATGAAAACAGAACTTTTCCAGTCCTGTGGCCACTGCTGAGTTTTCCAATTTACTGGCATATTGAGTGCAGCACTTTCACAGCATCATCTTTCAGGATTTGAAATAGCTCAACTGGAATTCCATCACCTCCACTAGCTTTGTTTGTAGTAATGCTTCCAATTAGCTGCTCCTGCTGCTAATCGCTTCAGTCCTGTCCAACTTTGTGGAACCTCATAGATGGCAGCCCACCTGTCTCCTGTCCCTCAGATTCTCCAGGCAAGAATAAAGGAGTGGGTTGCCATTTCCTTCTCCAATGCATGCATGCATGCTTAGTGTCTTCAGTCATGTTTGACTCTGCAACCCTATGGACAGCAGCCCACCAGGCTCCTCTGTCCATGGGATTCTCTAAAGGTCCAGTTAACTTCACACTCCAGGATGTCTGGCTCTAGGTGAGTGATCACACGATCATGATTATTTGGGTCATGATGATCTTTTTTGTATAGTTCTTCTGTGTATTCTTGCCACCTCTTCTTAATACCTTCTGCTTCTGTTAGGTCCATACCCTTTCTGTCCTTTATTGTGCCTATCTTTGCATGAAATGTTCCCTTCATATCTCTAATTTTCTTGAAGACTTGTCTAGTCTTTCTCATTCTATTATTTTCCTCTATTTCTTTGCACTGATCACTGAGGAAGGCTTTCTTATCTCTCCTTGCTCTTCTTTGGAACTCTGTATACAAATGGGTATATCTTTCATTTTCTCCTTTGCCTTCAGCTTCTCTTCTTCTCAGCTATTTGTAAGGCCTCCTCAGACAACCATTTTGCCTTTTTGCATTTCTTTTCCTTGTGGATGGTTTGATCCTGTACAATGTCATGAACTTCTGTCCATAGTTCTTCAGGCACTCTATCAGTTCGAATCCCTTGAATCTATTTGTCACTTCCAGTGTATAATCGTAAGGGATTTGATTTATGTCATACCTGGATGGTCTAGTGGTTTTCCCTAATTTTTTCAGTTTAAGTCTGAATTTGGCAATAAGGAGTTCATGATAGCCATTATCAAAAAATATACAAACAATAAATGCTTGAGAGGATGTGGAAAAAAGTAAACCCTTCTACACTGTTGGTGGGAATGTAAATTAGCACATCCACTATAGAGAACTGTATGGAGATTGCTTAAGAAAACTAAAAAGAGAAGAAACATATGATCCAGCAACCCCATTCCCTGGCATATATCCAGGGAACACCATAATTTGAAAAGACACATGCACCCCAATATTCACTGCAGCAGTATTTATAATTACCAAAATATCAAACACCCTTAATTTCCATTAACAGCGGAATGAACAAACAAGATATGGTACACGTATACAATGGAATATTAGTCAGCCATAAAAAACTAAATAAGGGCAATTGCAGCAACATACATAGATCTAGAAATTGTCATGTTGAGTGAAGCAAGTCAGACAGAGAAATATCACATCACTTACATATGGAATCTAAAATGATGACACAAGTGAACTTATTTAGAAAACAGAAACTGACCTACAGACTTTGAAAACAAATTTATGGTTACCAAAGGGGAAACATGAGGGGGAGGGATATATTAAGAGTTTGGGATTAACATACACACTAGAAATAAAATAGATAATCAAAAGGGACCCATTGTATAGCACAGGGAACTCTACTCAATATTCTGTAATAACCTACATGTGAAAAGAATCTGAAAAGAATGGTTATATATATATATATATATATATATGTATATATGTATATGTATATATATATGTATAATTAAATCTGTTTCCTGTACACCTGAAACTAACAAAACATTGTAAATCAACTATACCCAAATATAAAATAAAAATTTTTTAAGTGCTAATCATTACAAACTTGGAGAAAAATAGCCAAAAAATATATGAATAGATGCTCAACATCACTGGTTATTGGAAAAATGCAAAACTGATGAACAAGTTCAAATAAGAACCAAATAAGTCAAGAGATATTCTATGTATAATAAGATTATGTTATGTTCATGTATAATAAGATTCAATATTGTCAAGATACCAGATCTTTCCAAACTGATCTATAGATTCAATGCAATCTCAATAAAAATTCTAGCAAGCTATATTATGTATATCAACAAATTAATTCTAAACTTTAAGGAAATTTAAAAAAGTGGGAATATATGAATACATATGGCTGATTTGCTTTGCTGTACAGCAGAAACTGACACAGCAGTGTAAAACATCTATACTCCAACAAAGAAAGGAATATCACTACTATAATATCCACTCCTTTGAGAAAACAGAATCTATTTACTAACAGCACTTCCTTGATTTAAAAAATTAGACAAGTATATTACCAGAAAATAAAACTAAAGATCAATATCCTTCATTGCTAAGAAAACAATTTAGAAACACTCCTGAGTATCCAGTGACATTGATTATACGAGAGAAAGAGAGATTTAAGATATTAATCCAAATGATCAAGAAATGATCCCATGATTTCTCTAGTGCTTACATGAAAAACAACAAAACAACTGCTTATTGTAGAATAGCACACATATAAGAAGGTAAATTTCATAAAATACCATGATGTGTTCATCCATGTAATTAATACGCAAAGAAAAAACTAAAAGCTCACGTGTTCTGCAGCCAATCCTACTCTCCTTCCCATGGTTCTTTACTATCGTGACCATTAATAAATTAGAATGGCTCTGCTTTCTTTTGAATTTATAGTAAATATATGTGGTTACTTTGCCTGGCTTTTCTTCTGTTGCCCAATATTGGTCTGATAAGTCAAGGCTATGGTTTTTCCAGTGGTCATGTATGGATGTGAGAGTTGGACAGTGAAGAAAGCTGAGTGCTGAAGAATTGATGCTTTTGAACTGTGGTGTTGAAGAAGACTCTTGAGAGTCCCTTGGACTGCAAGGAGATTCAATCAATCCATCCTAAAGGAGATCAGTCCTGGGTGTTCATTGGAAAGACTGATGTTGAAGCTGAAACTCCAATACTTTGGCCACCTCATGCGAAGAGTTGACTCATTGGAAAAGACCCTAATGCTGGGTAGGATTGGGGGGCAGGAGGAGAAGGGGATGACAGAGGATGAGATGGTTGGATGCCATCACTGACTCGATGGACATGGGTTTGGGTAGACTCCGGAAATTGGTGATGGACAGGGAGGCCTGGCGTGCTGTGATTCATGGGGTCACAAAGAGTCAGACACAACTGAGCGACTGAACTGAACTGAACTGAAGTCATTTTTGATTCTTTTGTCAAGCTATGGCTGTCTGAGGAGGCCTTACAAATAGCTGTGAAAAGACAGGAAGCAAAATGCAAAGGAGAAAAGGAAAGATATACCCATTTGAATGCAGAGTTCCAAATAATAGCAAGGAGAGATAAGAAAGCCTTCCTCAGCGATCGATGCAAAGAAATAAAGGAAAACAATAGAATGGGAAAGACCAGAGATGTTTTCAAGCAAATTAGAGACACCAAGGGAACATTTCATGCAAAGATGGGCTCAATAAAGGACAGAAATGGTAGGGACCTAACAGAAGCAGAAGATATTAAGAATAGGTGGCAAGAATACACAGAAGAACTGTACAGAAAAGTTCTTCATGACCCAGACAATCAAGATGGTGTGATCACTCACCTAGAGCCAGACATCCTGGAATATGAAGTCAAGTGGGCCTTAGGAGGCATCACTACAAACAAAGCTAGTGGAGGTGATGGAATTTCAGTTGAGCTATTTCAAATCCTGAAAGATGACACTGTGAAAGTGCTGCACTCAATATGCCAGCAAATATGGAAAACTCAGCAGTGGCCACAGGACTGGAATAGGTCAGTTTTCATTCCAATCCCAAAGAAAGGCAATGCCAAAGAATGCTCAAACTACCGCACACTTGCACTCATCTCACACGCTAGTAAAGTAATGCTCAAAATTCTCCAAGCCAGGCTTCAGCAATACGTGAACCGTGAACTTCCAGATGTTCAAGCTGGTTTTAAAAAAAAACCAGAGGAACCAGAGATCAATTGCCAACATCCACTGGTTCATTGAAAAAGCAAGAGATTTCCAGAAAAACATCTATTTCTGCTTTTTTGACTATGCCAAAGCCTTTGACTGTGTGGATCACAATAAACTGTGGAAAATTCTGAAAGAGATGGGAATACCAGACCACGTGACGTGCCTCTTGAGAAACCTGTATGCAGGTCAGGAAGCAACAGTTAGAACTGGACATGGAACAACAGACTGGTTCCAAATAGGAAAAGGAGTATGTCAAGGCTGTATACTGTCACCCTGCTTACTTAACTTACATGCAGAGTCCATCATGAGCAACTCTGGGCTGGATGAAGCATAATCTGGAATCAAGATTGCTGGGAGAAATATCAATAACCTCAGATATGCAGATGACACCACCCTTATGACAGAAAGTGAAGAAGAACTAAAGAGCCTCTTGATGAAAGTGAAAGAGGAGAGTCAAAAAGTTGGCTTAAAGCTCAACATTCAGAAAACTAAGATCATGGCATCCGGTCCCATCACTTCATGGCAGATAGATGGGGAAACAGTGGAAACAGTGGCTGATTTTATTTTTCTGGGCTCCAAAATCACTGCAGATTGTGACTGCAGCCATGAAATTAAAAGACGCTTGCTCCTTCAAAGAAAAGCTATGACCAACCTAAACAGCATATTAAAAGCAGAAGACATTACTTTGCCAACAATAGTCTGTCTAGTCAGAGCTATGGTTTTTCCAGTAGTCATGTGTTGATATGAGAATTGGACTATAAAGAAAGCAGAGTGCTGAAGAATTGATGCTTTTGAACTGTGGTATTGGAGAAGATTCTTGAGAGTACCTTGGACTGCAAGGAGATCCAACCAGTCAATCCTAAAGGAAATCAGTCCTGAATATTCATTGGAAGGACTGATGCTGAAGCTGAAACTCCAATATTTTGGCCACCTGATGTGAAGAACTGACTCATTGGAAAAGACCCTGATGCTGGGAAAGTTTGAAGGCAGGAGGAGAAGGGGACAACAGAGGATAAGATGGTTGGATGCCATCACCTACTCAATAGACATTAGTTTTAGGAAGCTTCGGGAGTTGGTGATGGACAGGAAAGCCTGGAGTCCCTGCAGTCCATGGGGTCACAAAAATTGGACATGACTGAGCCACTGAACTGAACTGAACTGACTGTGTTATTCCATTTTATGAATCTGCTATTATTAATCTATTCACTTGCTTGGTAACAGGCAATTGTGTTTTTTCCATTTTGAGACTATAATGATTGATGCTGTTACCAAAATTATTATATGTGTATATGAATATATGTATGAATGAGTGTACAACATACATGCATTTATGATGAATATAAACCCAGAAGCGTATGTTTCTTAGTTTACCTCAAAAATGTGTATTTCAGCTTTAATAGATAATGCCAAACAGTTTGGCATTTTCCAAGTTATACTCCCATCAACTATATTTGGCATTTTCAGCTCAATAAACCTTATCAATATATGGTACTGTCTCTTTAATATTGGTCCCTTTAGCTGCTGATTTAGCTGGTATCAATCTGTACCAATCAAAAAAATTTAAATCACCTCATGACTAAGACCATAATAGAGAAAAAACTAATTATTTTTCCTTCATATACCTGAATGTCTGTTTGTCTCGCTGTTTGTTTTATATATCAAAGCAAGCAATCTTTCCAAATCTTCAAAAATCACAGTGTAAAGGCAATAAAGGAAACATTATATATTTGACACTACTTAGTGCAGTTTTTGTTGTACTTTCCATACAAGAAGTGATTTTGACAGAACAAATTTTTACTCTTAGTTCTGAGAGGAGTTATTTTTTCATGTGATGAATTATAGATTTAGAGTTTGTGATTTACCTGCTCTGAAAATATTTTCAGCATTATATTTGCACTCCCAGCTCTCCTCACTCTCTCTTGTGGAATAGCTATAGAGCTTGTTAAAGAAGCATGCACTTGCATCAACACTCTAATTGGGTTACTCAAATATTAGATGTTTGTTTGTATGAACAATAGAATTATTTCATACCATTAAATATTTACCGCATTTACATGGTCTTCCACTTACAAAAACAAGATCAGCTAAAAAATAAACATTTAAAAATATAAGCTGTATCTCTTTGATATATATGTTTGATGAAAACTTGATGCCCTGAACAAAAGCACAATAACACATATTAAATCTCTGTCACTGCTTTATATGTGTGTATATATATATATGAAAGTGAAAGTTAAAGTCACTCAGTTGTGTCCGACCTTTTGCAACCCCATGGACTATACAGTCCATGGAATTCTCCAGGCCAGAGTACTGGAGCGGGTAGTAGCCATTCCCTTCTTCAGGGGATCTTCCCAACTCAGGGATGGAACCAAGGTTTCCCACATTGTAGGCAGATTCTTTATATATGTATGTGTGTGTGTGTGTGTGTGTGTGTGTGTGTGTGTGTGTGTGCGCGTGTATATATATATATACACACAATGTAAATTCATTATATACTACTTGCAATGTTAAGTATAATTTTAATGTGTTTATTTACCAACATCACCAAGCAACTATCTAATTCTTAGTGGACACTGACTCACCATGTCCCACAAATTTAACTCAGTTAAACTATGTAACTGGAGATAGCATTTGATCCCACAGGTTAAGTGAACTGGCTATAAACGAGATTCTCACAAGTATGTGCTCGGGTTCTATTAATTTGCTACAGTAGTTCATAGAACTCAGAGAAACATTTCCTTATGTTTACCAGTTTATTATAAAATATGTTACAAATACTGTGTGCAAAAAGTCAGCTGAGGAGGTACATGGAGCAACATCTGGAGGGTCCCAAGTGCAGAATCCTCTGGACCCCAGGAACTGGGGTGCGCCACCCTCTAAGCATGTGTACATGTTCACCACCTGAAAGCTCATCAACTCCTCTTACTCAAGAGTTTATACAGAGCTTAATCTGTAGCACTGCCCCCTCTCCCAGGAATCCATGCCTTCCACTGGTATTTCCAACACTTTAATCACTTGACCTTTCTGGTGACAAGCCCCCATTGTGCACTGTCTAGGGGCCCCATTTTAACTCACCTTATTAATATAAACTCAGAACTGCTCGAAAAGTGACTCCTTAGGAGTAAAAAAAAGACACCCCTATCACTCAAGAAATTCTGAGCATTTAAGGAGTTTTGTGCTATGGCAATGGGACAAAGGCCAATATATTTTTAATTTTACCACATAAAACATTATTATTTTGTTACATTGCACCAAGCACTCAATGTCAAAAGCCAGCCACTAATACCAATTTAAAAAAAAAATAAAAACTAGAATTCTGAAGTGATCTCATATTTTCCTAAAAAAATTAGTTTTTTATTTCCTAATTTATGTGTTAAATTCACATTTGGATCCCGATGTTCACTAGCTTTCTAGATTTTTCCAATGATTCTTTAATTTGCTTTGATATTCTGCAAGTACTGTTCAACTTTCTATTCTTCTCCAATAGGAATCCTTCCCAAATAGTTACCTTCTATGTGACATATCCAGAATTCAATAATCTTTCTTAAAGTCAGTCTCTTTAAGCAATGTTAGCTTCCTAGTCTAATTGAGGCAGTTAGTATTTTTTAACTGCAAAAAATGTTACAAAATATATCAAAAATATGTATCTGTTAAGTTTAAAAGCAGAATGAGATTATAAATAAATGCATGTAATTAGCAGCCGGCTGACAAACCATTTATCACATATCTTAAAAACACACTGCGCTTTTCTTATTAGTACCACTTTTACTCTCTCCCACAGAAATAATCACGTCTTTTTTTTTTTAACTAATAAACCTTCTATTTTTCTTTATAATTGTTACTTATGTATATTTACTCCACACCGCTTGTGTGTGTGTGTGTTTGTAGAGCATTATATAAATGGGCAATGCAGGAAGAGTTACTGGAAGCTGGAAAGATGAAAATCCATGCAACAAAGTGGTAAAACATTTGATGAAAATAATTGAAAGGACAGATGATATACGCATGAATATTAAGCATTGGCAGGAAAGTTTGGAAAACAATTTTAGTGGTATGGTGTGCATTGCTTTCAGTTGGCTACATCTGACAACATTTTACCAGAAAGGGACGAACACAGAAAAGAACTGGCTTGTATGAATGATGAAATGAAAGAGAATAAGAAGGTCCAGTGATTCAAGGAAGTGTATGTTTGGAATAAGCAACAAGAAAAGATACAACTCCGAAAGCCTTTGAACTATAAACGCCATTAGAACTAAACTTTGAAATAAAGATCAAATCTAGTGTACGTTTTTTACAACTTTGTTCAAAACTCTGTGTGGAATCACATGGTATCTAATAAATTCTTTTAATTTGAAAGAAAAAGAAATCTTCAAGGAAAAAAGAACTTAAAGAGTCCACAACCTCCTTTGTAAATATATCTTGGGATGTGTGTGTGTGTGTGTGTGTGTGTGTGTGTGTGTGTGTATCTTTGTAAATATTTGGTATTTTCTGATTATTTTTCTAATCTCATGAATATAAAGGTAAATAACATTACGGTTTTGATTTGCACTCCCATGACTGAGGGTGACCATTCTGTCATATATTTATAAGGCATTTATTATATACTTTGTGAAATTTCTATTAATTTCTTTAATAAACTTTTAATATTTTATTTCTTAATGATTTTGAATAATTTTATTTATTTTTGGTTACTGTCCTTTGTCAGTTCATATGGATTTACAAACATCTATCATGTGCTGTTTATCATGTGTCAAAAATTATGATGTCTAACTAGTAACTTAGAACAAAACCTCTAAAGTTTTATGTTGTTTCCCTCTCTAAGAAATTATCATTTGTCCCAACATAGTATTGAAAAGCTCATTACTTCCCCAGTGATGCAGGTCAGAGAGCATGATATTGAAGTAGACAGTGTTTGCACATTAGGTGTGGTATTTATCTCTCATTCTACAAGCTTTTCTGTCATGTGACCTTGTCAACCTCTCCTCAAGAAGGACAGTCTATTTTCTCTCTGTTTGAATCTTAGCTAATCCTGTGAGCTAGCCTAAGAAAAAACTGAGATGGGTTGTCACATTGCTTAATTCTAAAATTGGATTTTATGTGATCTTCAGATTCTATCTTCATTTGGGAACAGTCCTTCTTGGAACTCAGGCCCTCAACACACTGCAAGGAAACCCAAGTATCTATGCCAATAGGCTCATATGAGGGTAACTTCTTTACCTTCACTAATTTTGATGTATGTTTCTTGATATATTTTTAGACATACTTACACTTCTTCTTCAAGGAGATCCAACCAGTCCATCCTAAAGATCAGTCCTGGGTGTTCACTGGAAGGACCGATGTTGAAGCTGAAACTCCAACACTTTGGCCACCTGATGCAATGAGCTGACTCACTGGAAAAGACCCTGATGCTGGGAAAGATTGAGGGCAGGAGGAGAAGGGGACGACAGAGGATGAGATGGTTGGATGGCATCACTGACTCAATGGACATGGGTTTGGGTGGACTCTGGGAGTTGGTGATGGACAGGGAGGCCTGGCGTGCTGTGGTTCATGGGGTCGTAAGGAGTCAGACACGACTGAGCGACTGAACTGAACTGAACACTTCTTCAGGAATGAATACTTTTGATATTTGCTCCTTGATATAAATCGAGTGAGATTATCAAGCCGCCTAAAACAAATAACATTTATATAGGAACAGTGTGTTAATGCTATGTGTGATCAGTTGCTCTGTCACATCTGACTCATTGCAACCCTGTGGATTCTAGCCAGGAAACTGTAGACTAGGTTCTTCTGTTCATGGAATTTTCCAACCAAGAATACTAGAGTGGGTTGCTATTTCCTACTCCAGGGGATCTTCCTGACTTAGGGATAGAACCCATGTCTCTTGCGTTTTCTCCATTAGCAGGAAAATTCTTTACCACTGTGCCACCTGGGAAGTCCTGTTAATACTTTAGCTATAGATAAATTTGAATATCAATCTATCTTCATTTAAGACTTTGTTCATATTTAAATATAATTTTTATAATTATTTCCATAAATGCCTTATCAATCTTTTATTTAGATTTATTCCTAGATATTTTATATTATCAATTTTAAGTATTTTTTGTTTTCATTTTCTAACTGCTGTTGAAAAAGAGAAATGCATTTGATTTTTTTTTTCTATACGTATTCTGAATTTATACTTACTCTATAAACAGCCTAATCACTTATTTCTAGAGTTGGGGCACTTTATACTAAAACTATACCATTAAAGTAATTTATTTTCTTTGTCCTAATGAAATGGATATGACCATTGCTATAGTGTTGAAAAGAAGTGGAAAGAATGAGGACCAACACAAGAGGAATATTTTCTAAGTTTCATCATAAACTCTGATGATGCTTGCTGCAGGCCTCTTTATAGATAATTCTGACATCTTATACTTCAGTTATTAACAAGTACCATAATTTCATCTATAAATATTTCTGCCATGGGTTTGGAATTGAGATGAAACCACATTACATTTCAACTATATTAATAAATTCTAAATAAAAATAATGTTTTATAATTAGTAAAACAAAATTAATTAAGACTGTCTTCCTTTCAAGAATGTGGACCCAGATACATGCATTTCTAAATTGAATGTAACTACTGAAATTACAGTAAAAATTTAGAAATGTAAATACATGCACTGATAAGTGTAATAACAAAATAACACAGGATGGAGTATCAACTCCAATCCAAAAAGTTCGGTGAATATTTTTATTTTTTCACACTAGAAAAAATATAAATTGGTTAGTGTTGTATAATGAAAAAATAAGCTCCAGAATGGGAAGCCATATTCGTGAATATGCAAATACATAGTTTCTCTGATTTACAGAAAAGGTGTACTATATGACATTAAAACAGTAATTAATTTAAGATCTGTTTTAATCAATTATTACATTAATTATAGAAATACTGTATTATTATGGAGATGAACTAAGCCAGTCTGCCCTTACTGAACCCCTCTAGAAATGCAAAGGTCTTGAAGGAGAAGTATTTATCCGCAAGTATTTTTCCCCAGGAGAAAATTAGAAAATTTAGCTTCATAAAAATTTATTACCTTGATGTTTGTCATGAAGAAAAACTGGAAAAACCCCCAGGAAAAATTACACACTCACAAATTTAGCGTCTTGCAGATGATTTCAAGGAACAGCCAAGATTGAGAATCACTTGCAGAGTAACTATTCAGACTTTTAAAAAATTTTTTTCTGAGAACTTTGTTTCATATTTGCTGGTACAGCTGTGCTGCCCAAAGATGAACCGCAGATCCTTTTATTTGGTTCACTGACCATGCTTCTGAAGCTCCAGAAATAAATCTGAGGCCACTTAGATGTAGCACAAGCCTTCCTCTGTTTATTACCACACTGCAGTGGCCTTTCTCAGTGATAATGAACAACACCATGCAGCTCTCAGCAAACCGAGTGAATAAGATTGTGTGAAATACAATATTACTGCTGAGTTAAGGGTCCTGAGTTTTACCTAAAGGACTGAATCAGAAGAGGTCCCGGAGGGGAGCCTGTTTTGAGCATCATAGAAAATTATAAAATTTAGGCATTATTGACTTTTCTCTTTTCCTCCATCAACCTCCAAACGTTTATCATGAAGCTTCATTACATCTTGTCCTAAATCTTATCAGTGGGGGATGGTGGATTTGAATGAATCAGAGACTTGTAATCAGCTGGGGTCTGATTTTAAACCTGCAATTAAGGTAAATTCTGGCTCATACGCTCAACTCTTTTAATCAGAGCCTGGTATTTTATAAATTCCATTCATTTGTATCACCCTGCAGCCAGCCTTCTACTTCAGAGAATCATTTGTTTGGGCCAAGTAACATAAAAATGCACATCTTAAAGCTCATGCACTATTACCTAAAATGATAATTCTTTACTTATTAGTATAAAGGACAATGTCAAAAACATTCACCAATAACAATAGCCAATAAGAGAAGGTTCAAGATAAATCCCAAAGAAAACTGAAAATTTAAGGGAAAAAAAGGACATTGTAAAAATTACAGTTAGAGTAAAAATTCCACATTTTGCTTACCCTCCTAGAGAAATAGCTGCAGACAGACACAAGGATTCAGACAAAAGCTTTCATTTAGTTTTGCTTGTAAATATTAGTATATGAAGACAATGCAAATGATCATCAAATTTGAAAAGATTAGATAAATTATAATACAGCAAACTACAAAATATTATGCAGCAATTAGAATGAGAAAGATATATATGCAGTGGCATGAAAAACTATTAAAAATAGTCTAAGTGAGGAAAAAATTCCTAAGCAAAACATTCAAAAGAAGCCTATGTATTTAAAACAAAATACACAATAATCTCCTCAAAGCTAGACTATACCTTTTTGTATGTTTAGATGCTATTTAGTAAAACAATAATCAATATATGCTTAATAGAATTACTCTGAATAGATTTCTGGAAATTAATTGCTATATTTATTATACAGTTTTAATTATTATAAATTAAATGTTAAGTTACAAATTTTAAACACTAGCTCTAGAATCCATTGAATAGGTATCAGGCTATTGTTGTTTTTACAAAGTCAATTTAATATCTCCCTGTATGTACAGTAACAGTGTTAACTGTGATTGTTTACATCTTTCACTCACACACACTCACAATGTTTGGCTTATGTTCCATCTCATCAGAATATTCTATTAAGTTTCCACAGGTCTGCATCTGTCCCCTCACTGTGTCATGAACACAATGAGAGTATGTCTATATTCTTCTTGGAGACTGGAAAGTGAAGTGCCCAGTGTTTAGTAAATACTTACTGAAGGACTGTATGAAAGTGTTCAGTACAAATTTGTGTGTGTGTGTGAGAGACCCACATTGCTTAAACCCTGTACAAAACATTCCATAATCTTTAAATTTAAAGCTAATTATGGGCATTCCATGGCATCCAGTCCCATCACTTTATGGCAAATAGATAGGGAAAAAGTGGAAACAGTGACAGATTTTCTTTTCCTGGGCTCCAAAATCACTGCAGACAGTGACTGCAGCCATAAAATTAAAAGACACTTGCTCCTTGGAAGAAAAGCTATGACAAACCTAGACAACATATTAAAAAACAGAAGCATTACTTTGCTGACAAGTGTTGATCTAGTCAAAGCTATGGTTTTCCCAGTAGTCATGTACAGATGTCAGAGTTGGACCATAAAGAAGGCTGAGCACCAAAGAACTGATGCTTTTCAACTATAGTGCTGGAGAAAACTCTTGCGAGTCCTTTGGACTGCAAGAAGATCAAACCAGTCAATCCTAAAGGAAATCAACCCTGAATATTCATTGGAAGGACTGATGCTGAAGCCGAAGCTCCAATACTTTGGGCACCTGATGCCAAGAGCTAACTCACTAGAAAAGATCCTGATGCTGGGAAAGAATGAGGGCAGGAGGAGAAGGGGACGACCGAGGATGAGATGGTTGGATGGCATCATTGATTCAATTTACATGTGTTTGAGCAAACTCTGGAAGATAGGAAAGGACAGGGAAGCCTGGTGTGCTGCAGTCCATGGGGTCCCAGAGAGTCAGACACCACTTAGTAACTGAACAACAACAACAGTAAGATACACTGAAAAAACTGATGTTATTTACATCTCTATCTCAATCTAAATATATTGATATATATTTCCAAGTATATCAGCACACTAAAATTAAGCAATTATGAGCCCAGTTGATATATTATTGTATATAAATAATAAACATATGTGCATAGATTTTTTAAATGTACTTTAGTAGTTTCTATTTATTATTATTTCCAAGTTAAATAAGATTCATTTGCCTATCCAATGCCTCTATGTGTTTTAAACATCAAAATGAATCAATTTAGGCCTTCAGGAATCTGCTGGGGGTTTTGTTATTTAATCTTGCTTATTTTTTATTTTAGTTTTATTGAGGTATAACTGATAGAACTGTGAGGTTCCTAAGCGAATCCTCTTACTGTCTTCTTTTAAAGTTTTCTCCAACAATAGCAGGCAGAGCTTCGGTTTTTTTGAGTTCCCGTCATATTTGATACATTGTACTTGAACTTGCGGCATAAATCCTAATATTAAGGTACAATATTATGTGTTGATTTGACATCCTGTGAAACCAGAAGCAGCTGGAATGGCCAAATAGCCAGAATCCCTCTCCCCACTCCATTCCCATAAAGAAGTGAGGCAAACAAGGTCAAACAAGTCAAACCTTGAGGCAAACAAGGTTTCTTGTTGAGGCAACCGGGAGAGTCCAACTTATACCCGAGGAGCAGGTTTCCATACCCTGTTAGTGGAATTACTCAAACAATTCTATCAACCCTCCCAGGGATTCCAGGGGCCACTTCCTCCTCTGGTTACTACGATGCGTCCCTGGTTGTTCCCTCTGTTCCCGGGAGCAGCTTGCTTGTGCCACAGGGTGTGATGTCTCCTCCTCTCCCACTCTGTGAGTGTGAGTGACTGAAAGGCTGCTGTCAATCTCAATCGTCTGCTATGAAGCATCAGCGCCAGTCACCTCGATAACCATATAGCTCCAGGGTAAGAATCCCACCCTCACGGGGTGGGCTGAATAGGAGGTCATTGAAATAGAATTTCCTTTTTAAAGGCAGGTATTAGCTAAACAATTTTGTCATGGTCAGTTCTCAGCACTAAGCAAGTAAACTAGTTGTGCATGTCTGCATGCTAAGTCACTGCAGTGTGTTCCACTCTTTGCAACCCTATGGACCCTAGCCCTCCAGGCTCCTCTGTTCTTGGGATTCTCTAGGCAAGAATACTGGAGTGGCTATTTTGATGTCTCGCATACAGGGTTATCTTTACCAATTGACTAAATACCATATATATGTGTTAGTATACTGTATTGGTGTTTTTCTTTCTGGCTTACTTCAAATAAACTAATTAAAAAAAACAAAAAAAGAATACTGGAGTGGGTTGCCATGCTCTCCTCCAGGGGATCTTCCCAACCCAGGAATCAAATCTGCATGTCTTATGTCTCCCTCATTGGGAGGCAGGTCTTTTTTTTGTTTTTTAAATCACCAGCACCACCTGGGAAGAGCAAGTATATTAAAATAATTTAATAATTAGTATCTGCAGATTAAAAGAAAATAAATCTTCAATGTAAAGAAGCAGATGTCTGGAAATTAGCAACATGAAAATATCCAATAAAATACTGAGTAGTTGAACAGCAGCTGCTGAGGATCTGAACGACATCCAGAAAATTTCAGAGGAAAGACAACAGAAAACACGGCAAAAAAACAAACAAACAAAAAACACAGAAGCTAGAGAGAACCAAATCAAGCAGAGTCAGTCTTCCCAATAAGTTCTCAAAAGAGAAAAACTGAGAAAATAAAGTGAAAATATGAAGTGAATAAAAAGTCTTTTCTTTAAGAAAACAAAGAAGTCCATTAATTGAGAAATGCCTGAAAAACAATTGTGCTACACCTATTCTATGAAACAATACACATAAATTAGAACTCCAGCCAAGTATTTGAATATGTGAAACTATTACTTCATTGTTATTGAGAAAGGATAAGATCCCCTGTAAATAAAATGATCTTAGCTTTGTAAAACTGTGAGAAACATCTCTATGAATAAACATTAATATTATATGTATCTGTATATGGTAATATGAGCATGGAGAAAAATATTGTGATATAAACACCAGGACACTAGGTTTAGTTAACAGAAAGGTGAAAAGAAAGGGTTACAAACTCAATTGACTACCTATACCAGAAAGAAATGAAGGAGGAAACCAAATCTGGTAGAAGAATATAAAAATGTGTGTGTATGTCACTTTTTCTTTATCCATTCATCCATAGGTAAACATTCAGGTTGCTTCCACACCTTGGATATTGTGAATAAGGATGCAGTGAACACAACAATGCAAATATCTATTCAAGATATGATTTTAATTCTTTTGGATAAATAAGTAGAAGTGCGATTGCTGGATCATATGATAAATCCATTTATAATTTTTTAAACTGTCCTCAGCATCGGTACCATTTTACATTATGCTAAATGAAATAAGCCACAAACATGCTAAGTGAAACAAGGACAAATATTGCGTGATCCCACTTATATAAGATATTCAGAGTAGTCAACTCATAGAAACAGAAAGTAGAAACGTGGTTACCACGGGTTGGAGAAGAGGGAAATTGTTATTCAATGGGTATCAAGTTTCAGTTATGCATGATGAAAAAGTTCTAGAGGTTGGCTGTATAACATTGTGCTTATAATTAAAAACACTTTCCTGTCCACTTAAATTTTGTTAAGAGGCTGAATCTCATGTTATGTATTTTTTACAGACATAAAATCAATAAAACGTGTTGACTCTCAACAGGCAAGCACTTAACCTTGCCTAAAGGTATTCACATTCAAGTTTTAAAATTCTGAGATGATCTCACAAAACCTCCCAGGAAGACGATTCAACCAGCACGGCCAGTTTGAGATCCCTTATGAATACATTTTTTAGAAAGATTTCTCATTATCAGTAATTTTGCTCATGTAATAGCTACTGTTATTAGGAAACATAAGGAAATTTGATAACCTTTGATCTACAAATTGCCTGCCACCTGTTCTCAAAATGTGGCTCCTGTTCTACGCTATGTTAGAAGTCCTCTTTAGTAGATACTTTCTCATTTATCCAAATTTTGAACTTCTCACACTGATCTAAACAACTTTTTTTCATTTTTTGAAAATCAAACTCCCTCTCTAAGTATGGCTCCTTTTCTTGTCTTTGTTTAATTTGGATATGAACGTCTGTTAGATTCACAAAATAAATTTGAAACTATTCTCTCTGTTTCTATTTTCTGGAAGATATTCATTATCTGTCCTTGAATTAATTTACTGATATAAGGTACTAATAATATTCTCATATTCCTTTTTAATATATGTAATTGCCTAACATTTGCTGAAGCCCATGGAAGGCTGCCCCCAAATATGCCTGGATGGCATATTGGTTATTTTGAATTAAAGTTTCTTATAAAATCACCAATGCAAGAGAAACACTTTGATCCACTTCTCTGTCTCCCTGAAAGCAAGAAATGAAAGTCTCCTCTGAAAGGCACACTTCCGGCATCTGAAAGTAGAAGGACAACTCTTATCGCCAGAGACAGGAAATTCAGATAAGAAGCTTGTATAAACAAATCTTGATATTTCTTAAATTTACTATTTTAAGCCCAAATTTTCTTTAGATTCTTTACTAATTAAGCATCTAAGCCTAAATTTTGTATGTCCTATCAATTCCTTGCAAATGTATTGTTTCTTTGTCTAAAAAGTATAAAAGCTTACTGCTTTGACCAATTCTTGGGCCCTATTTCCTTAAGACTTCCTGTGCAGATTAAAATTTGTTTCTTTTTCTCCTGTTAGTTTGTATTGTGTCAATTTTATTGTTAGTCCAGCCACAAGAACTCCTGAGGAGGAAATTCCGTCCACCCCTGCAGTTGGTAAACCAACCAAGGAGACTGGCTGGACCCCACTTTCTGCCCTAAGGTAGCTCCAGCTGAGAGATCCTGGGATGTCCAGCAAACACAATAGAAGGTAAGATTTCTTACCATTATCAGCCTTCTGGATCTCTGCCTGCAAGGTCTGGCGGAAAGAAAGAGTCTCTTTTCTTCCTCCCTCAATTTAGATTATCAGGAGAAAGTATTTGTGGAGCTAGTTTCTTACTACATAACAACTCTGGTATTTGGTAGATGAGCATTCTCGGTTTTAATTCAGTCTTTCCTCTCAAAGATGGTCACTTTGTCTCTGTCAGCTGTGCTATTTGTCAGAAGGAGGAAGAACCATGGGGCAGAAAAACAGGCAAAAGTCCTATGTAAGCCTGCCATCCAGCCTCCCAGACAGGTGAGATCATTTTTCATCAGACTGCGGTCTATTTTGACAAACCTTTCTGGGGGTCTGCCATGTCAAAACCAGATGACGTTTTTTCTGTCACCTTGTTCAGCGGCCTAAGAGACTGGCTTTGTGTCCACTGAGAATATTTGCTCTGCTTCTCTGCTCTGTACCAGCTAGAAGGCGCATTTACTAGGGTGCATCTGGTAGCCAGTTGAATAGAGCGGGGTTCTGAGACAAGAAGTCAAAACAGCATACTCTTTGTCTGGCTGTGCCAGCTCTCAGAGGAATTTGTCATGAAGGATCTCAATCCATAAGGGGCTTTTGTCATCTCAACATTCATTGAGCCTTGTTAGTTTTGGGGAAAGTCCATTTCAGCGCCTGCTTAGGGTCACAGATTAGCAGATTTATAACTGGAGGTTCCTCATGTTTCCGTGAAAGACTGGAGACACCATTTTCACTATACCATCCTCATGCCCTGTGCAACTGAGGCCTTTGCTTTCTTAAACTCTCCTTGGGAGTGAATTTTTAGATCACTGGAGTTGCATCATCTGTGCCCTCTCCAGGGATATGGCTTAGGTCCATGGCAAAGATTTATTCTGGGCCTAGAAAGTTACTTCATGGTCTTTCCATTAAAAGGCTTACTGGCTTGAGTTGCTATTTGAAATTAATATAAGACCTTACTAGTCCATGGCTAGATGGTGGGTCCTTTATATTGGCTGTATTTAAAAGAAATAGACTTCAGGGCTCTCTTAAACAGTTCTATATATTTAAATATATATTCTCATATATATTTGAATAGCTGTCATATTCACACTTAATTCAGTTCAGTCACTCAGTCATGTCCGACTCTTTGTGACCCCATGAACTTAAGAGAGTATCAAGTTAAAAGGTGGGGGGAGTATAACAGCTAGCCTTAGGGAAGCCTTTATTTAGTTGAAAGAACAGAAATTAGACTTAAACCAAAAATCCAACATAAATTTCCCTTCTTAAAAACTGCCACATATCCTCAGCAATTCCCTAGGCCTTCCTGCAAATAATCAGAAAATAAATCAGTTGGGAATCAACACTCAAGGGCTAGTAACTATTATTTTCATCTTCCAAATTTTTGCTAAACCAGAAGTACAACTCTAGAAGCAAGTCAAAACCCACCTAACTTTTCTAGTCCCAAGGCTGCTCCTACTCCTCTCAAAATGCTTGTAGATGTTATAAGACATCAGACTATTGGAGCAAAACTGCTCTGTACTTGAGAAAAAAAAAATATCTTATGACTTATGATAACAGAGAGATGTATTCCAAAACTCCCTGGAGAAAATTTACGTTTTCTTTATCTGTCCCTTAAAAGTTATAAATCATATCATGTTTTTGAAATGTAAACATAGCCCACATTACTTGACGCTAAGCCCAGATTAGCTCAATCAGTAAAACTGGAAGATAAAAGGAAAGACAGGAAAGAGGCCTTTTTAAACACCAAGTTCTAAAAGGACTCTCTTGCCCAAACAGCCTCCTTATAATTGCTTATCAAAGATAAATATAGAACTTAAGAGTCTTCTACACAAATAATAAAATACTTTAGCCATCTGAGCTAGTGAATTTAAATTATTCCAACTGTTATTTATAAACTAGTGAGTTTTGTATTATCAGTTCAGTTCAGTCACTCAGTCGTGTTCGACTCTTTGCGACCCCATGAATTGCAGCACGCCAGGCCTCCCTGTCCATCACCAACTCCTGGAGTCTACCCAAATCCATGTCCACCGAATTGGTGATGCCATCCAACCTTCTCATCCTCTGTCGTCCCCTTCTCCTCCTGCCCCCAATCGCACCCAGCATTAGGGTCTTTTCCAATGAGTCAACTCTTTGCATGAGGTGGCCAAAGTATTGGAGTTTCAGCTTCAACATCAGTCCTTCCAATGAACACTCAGGATTGATCTCTTTTAGGATGGATTGATTGGATCTCCTTGCAGTCCAAGGGACTCTCAAGAGTCTTCTCCAACACCACAGTTCAAAAGCATCAATTCTGCGGCGCTCAGCTTTCTTCACCATCCAACTCTCACATCCATATATGACCACTGGAAAAACCATAGCCTTGACTAGACGGACTTTTGTTGGCAAAGTAATGTCTGCTTTTAAATATGCTATCTAGGTTGATCATAACCTTCCTTCCAAGGAGTAAGCGTCTTTTAATTTCTTGGCTGCAATCACCATCAGCAGTGATTTTGGAGCCCCAAAAAATAAAGTCTGACACTGTTTCCACTTTTTCCCCATCTATCTGCCATGAAGTGATGGGACCGGATGCCATGATCTTAGTTTTCTGAATGCTGAGCTTTAAGCCGACTTTTTCACTCTCCTCTTTCACTTTCATCAAGAGGCTCTTTAGTTCTTCTTCACTTTCTGCCATAAGGGTGGTGTCATCTGCATATCTGAGGTTATTGATATTTCTCCCAGAAATCTTGATTCCAGATTATGCTTCATCCAGCCCAGGATTTCTCATGATGTACTCTGCATGTAAGTTAAATAAGCAGGGTGACAATATACAGCCTTGACGTACTCCTTGCCCTATTTGGAACCAGTCTGTTGTTCCATGTCCAGTTCTAACTGTTGCTTCCTGACCTGCATACAGGTTTCTCAAGAGACAGGTCAGATGGTCTGCTATTCCCATCTCTTTCAGAATTTTCCATAGTTTATTGTGATCCACACTGTCAAAGGCTTTGGCATAGTCAATAAAGCAGAAATAGATGTTTTTCTGGAACTCTCTTGCTTTTTCGATGATCCAGCGGATGTTGGCAATTTGATCTCTGGTTCCTCTGCCTTTTCTAAAACCAGCTTGAACATCTGGAAGTTCACAGTTCACGTATTGCTGAAGCCTGGCTTGGAGAATTTTGAGCATTACTTTACTAGCATGTGAGATGAGTGCAATTGTGCGGTAGTTTGAGCATTCTTTGGCATTGCCTTTCTTTGGGATTGGAACGAAAACTGACATTTTCCAGTCCTGTGGCCACTGCTGAGTTTTCCATATTTGCTGGCATATTGAGTGCAGCACTTTCACAGCATCATTTTTCAGGATTTGAAATAGCTTAACTGGAATTCCATCACCTCCACTAGCTTTGTTCGTAGTGATGCTTTCTAAGGCCCACTTGACTTCACATTCCAGGATGCCTGGCTCTAGGTGAGTGATCACACCATCATGATTATCTGGGTCGTGAAGATCTTTTTTGTACAGTTCTTCTGTGTATTCTTGCCACCTCTTCTTAATATCTTCTGCTTCTGTTAGGTCCATACCATTTCTGTCCTTTATCGAGCCTATCTTTGCATGAAATGTTCCTTTGGTATCTCTGCTTTTCTTGAAGAGATCTCTAGTCTTTCCCAATCTGTTGTTTTCCTCTATTTCTTTGCATTGATCACTGAGGAAGGCTTTCTTATCTCTTCTTGCTATTCTTTGGAACTCTGCATTCAGATGGGAATATCTTTCCTTTTCTCCTTTGCTTTTCGCTTCACTTCTCTTCCCAGCTATCTGTAAGGCCTCCTCAGACAGCCATTTTGCTTTTTTGCATTTCTTTTCCATGGGGATTGTCTTGATACCTAATCCATAAATAAAGCTTTAAAATCAAAACTATGAGCTCTCTGTGTCAATTTAAATGTATGTATAGATGTGATTTTTTTTCTACCTCTAAGTGACATTGCCAAAATTAATTTGTAAAGAACATGTTTTAACTGACTTAAACAAGCACTATATACAACTTAAAAAAAATATAACGAAAACTAGCCCAAATGTTTTTCAAGTTCAGGTGATCTAGTAAACTTTCAGTAAGTAAAGGCTAGTTTTAAATTTGCCGTTTTAATTTATATAGGCATATCTTCGTGTGTGTGCTCAATTGCTCAGTTGTGTCCGACTCTTTGCAATCCTATGGACTGTAGGCTGCCAGGCTCCTCTGTCCATGGGATTTTCCAGAAGAGAATATTGGAGTGGGTTGCCATTTCCTCATTCAGGACATCTTCCAGACCCATGGATTGAACCTGTGTCTTCTGCATTAGTAGGTGGATTCTTTACCACTGAGGAAGCCAAGGAAGCAATTCTTTACCACTGGGGAAGCCCAGACGTATCTTTAGGGTTATCAAAGTTAAGAATAATCCTTTTATTTTAACTAGGTTTACTAAATATCAAGTAAGCTTACATTTTCTGTAATATACACTTTGTCAACCAAAAAAAAAAGATAATGACTAAAAGTGACTAACTGCTTTAATGTCGCACCCAAATGTTATGAGTAATCTAAATATGATTATTAAAAACAAAATAAAAAATACATTTAAAGGAGATATGAGTTTTTAGGTGAACTTTTTAACAATAATTATTTCATGGTATCTCTACTTGAAAAGTTTCCTAAATCTCTTTGGTAATTTACACCCTTGAGTTTTGCTAAATTAAAGGATGGAGATTCATTGACTATCTAGGTCATTTCCAAATAAGATAAAATGCTGAAACATTAATTGCTGAACAACTCTAATTTTACCTACTTTTGGTCTCAATACAGAGATCTTTGGATCTATTAGTAAATACGGGCTTCCCTGGTGGCTCAGTGCTAAAGAACCTACCTGCCAGTGCAGGAGGTGCAAGTTTAATCCCTGGAGAAGGAAGATCCCCTGGAGAAGCAAATGGCAACCCCCTCCAGTATTCTTACCTGGGAAATCTTATGGGTTGAGGAGCCTGGTGGGCTACAGTTCATAGGGTCACAAAAGAGCCAGACTCTACTTAGTAACTAAACAACAGTTAGTAAATATACTGTGCATTATTGAAAGATTGTACTATGAAATGGAGATTCCCAGGTGGCGCTAGTGGTAAAGAACCTGCCCGCCAGTGCAGGAGATCAAGAGTTGCAGGTTTGATCCCTGGGTCATGAAGATCCCCTAGAGGAGGAAATGGCAACCCACTCCAGTACTCTTGCCTGGAGAATCCCACAGACAGAGGAGCCAGGCAGGCTACAGTCCAAAGGGTCACACAGAGTCAGACACACTTGAAGTGACTTAGCACACATATACTTAATGAAGTAGCATATGTTCCTAGAAATTATAAAATGCATTTATAAGTTCACCAAGCCACAAAATGTTAATACAATTCACAATTATTTACTTATTTTCACTAAAAAAATAATATTTCAATTAACATATGTAGTTAATGGGCTTCCCTGGTAGCTCAAACGGTAAACAAATTCATCCACAATTCAAGAGACTAAGGTTCGATTCCTGGGTAGAGAAGATAACCTGGAGAATGAAATGATGGCCCATTCTAGTATTCTTGCCTGGAGAATTCCATGGATAGAGGAGCCTGGCGGGAAACAGTCCATGGGTTTGCAAAGAGTTGGACACGACTTAGAGACTAACACTGACTAACTAACTAGAGCTACTAGATATAATAAGAGAAATAGAATGTGTTTTGGCGTAAGAAAATGTGAAAGGTATGGAGATGTCTGGTTAAGGAAAAATACAGTGATTTTGTTCTAAAGCTGATTATATCTAAATGGCAAGGAAAACAAGGGACAAACTAAAATAGACAGAGAAAGTTCTTATGGTTTGTGAGAAAATGAATCTTTAGAAAGGAATTTTATGTGTGGTCAAGACTGGATAAGATTCAATTGAACTGAATTAACTAAAGAAGTTTTAATATCAAAAGTAAACTGGTGCAAGGTTGCAATTTGGTTTTCTCTCTGTTAAAATGACTGTTTTTTTTTTTTTTATCCTATTGGCCTGATCTTGATAATGGGAGATTATAAGGCTTTTTCTTTACCTTCAAGTAATTAGCCAAGGAAAAAAACAAAGATCTTATATCTTGTCAAAATAAACACTTATTTTCTATGTTGTTTTTATCAGGTCTTTGATTACTTAAGTAAACATAGTCCTCTTAATATTAAGAGTGCTTAGTTTTTCTCAGAACTATATAGCCATCTATATTTGCCCATATTTCTCTTCCATAAATATGTTCATTTCTATTATTTTTCAATATTCCATAGATAAATGATATCATATGGTACCATTATGACTTTGAAAATGTCATAAATGTCATAAATGACATTATGACATACATGACAAAGTCATACGACTTTGAAGTAAATGAACTTAGGACGATAATCACCAGGTCCATCCACATTGCTGTAAATGTCATTTAAATATTCTGTACGTCTGAGTAATAGTCCATGGGCTTCCCATTGGAAGATGGTAAAGAAACTTCCTGCAATGAGGGAGACTCAGGTTTGATTCATGGGTTGGTAAGATCCCATCTAACACACACATACACATATATACATATACATTTTCTTTATCCATTCATCTGCCAATGGATACTTAGGCTGCTTCCATGTCTTAGCTATTATAAATATTGTGAATAGCATTGCTATGAACACTGAGGGTATATGTATCTTTTCAAATTAGAGTTTTCTCTGGATAGATCTGCATAGGAGTAAGATTGACCACTGGTAATTCTTTTTTTAGCTTTTTAAGGAAATTCCAACTGTTCCCCATAGTGACTATACCAATTTACATTCCCACCAACAGTATTGGAGGGTTCCCTTTTCTTCATGCTCTCCGCTATTTGTTATTTGTAGACCTTTTTATTAATGGCCATTATGATCTGTGTAAGGTGATCCATTATTGTAGTTTTGATTTGGATTTCTATAATAATTAGTGACTCTGAGCACCTTTTCATGAGCCTGCTATTTATTTAGGTCTCCTGCCCATTTAAAAATTTTTTTTACTGAGCTGTATGGGCTGTGTGTATATTTTGAAAATTAAGCCTTTGTTGATTAATTTGGTTGGTTCATTTGATTATTTGCAAATATTCTCCCATTCCATTAATGGTCTTTTTATTTTCTTTATGGTTTCCTTTCCTGTGCAAACGCTTATAAGTTTGATTAGGTTCCGTTAGTTTAGTTTTGCTTTTATTGAAGGCAGGAGGAAAAGGGGACGACAGAGGATGAGATGGTTGGATGGTATCACTGACTCAATGGACATGAGTTTGAGTAAACTCCGGGAGTTGGTGATGGACAGGGAGGCCTGGCGTGCTGCAGTCCATGGGGTCACAAAGAGTCAGACACTCTGAGCAACTGAACTGAACTGACTGAGAATACATTATTTGTAGTTTTATTTGGTGTAGAAACTTTTGTGGTAATATCTGTGTGCTTATATATGCAGAAATGTTTTTAATGTCAGTTTGTTTCTTTAAAGAGAGAAGGTTCAAATGTTCCCTTAACACATTAATAATGGTCTTTCTATTACTTTCCTATAGCTTATAGGTTAGAAAGAAGTCTGATTTTCATTGATTAATGAAAAATCAACTATTTTTTTTTAAATAGGTGATCTGTATTTCCATTTGGCTTTTTTAAAGATTATGTCTTTTACTTTTGTGTTCTATTGAATTATTAATACTATTATGAGTATGGGCTTTTCTTTTATTTTTGTTGCTAATGATTCCTTGAACTTCTTGAATCTGAGGTTGCTCTCTTTCAAATATTCCAGATAATTACCATCTACTTTTGAATTTTTATATGCCACATTTTCTCTATGATTTAATGCTTCCTTGTAAGCGTCTACTTTCTAACAGCATCCCTTTGCTTATACTTAGCCTTTTTGAATTAAACTTTAACCAAAAACAATCACTTTTTTCTGTTATGTTTAACATATCCTTTTCTTAGCTAGGCTTTGATACATACAGCATTAACATGCATTAAGCATCACCTTTTATATCTGTGCATATTATTATTCACGTTTGTATTTGTGTTTTGGGTGATTTAGCCCAAATTTGCCTGACCAGCTGCACTCAGGCCTTGGTTAAATTCAGGTCTCCTCCACCTATTTTTATTCTGGAGTCTAGAAAGAACAAGGATTACTTAGGATATGCTTTTATTATGTGAATTTGCGTCTTGCACACATCTTTATCACTTATTTTACATCACATCTGCTAACATTAGACAAGTCACATAGACAAGGCAACATTAACAGGGTAAGGAAGGCAGGACACAGGGTTAATAAATGGAAACAATATTCCAATTCATAACACTCTCTAGTCCCTCAACTAAATGTTTGCTTTAATGTTTACATTTTTCACTGATTGATACTGTATTTGGTTCTTTTTCATATCAGTTTGATCATTTTTCATCACTTATTATTCCCTGTTAATATTTTCAAGCTTCTCTTTAAGGTAATTAAAGCAATTAAACAACTTTGTATGTCATAGTTTCCACATTTGAACTTTGTGTGAATGTATTTCTATTTTCTCTTGTTTCTGACAATTCTCAGCTATAATTTTTTTTCTTTGTGCTGCTTTTTCTCAAAAATGTCTTTTCCTGTGAATGATTTTTCTCCTTGGGATTTTATTTCCATTTAAGGCTGGGATTGAATTTAATTTCCTCTAGAGAAAATATCCATTTGATACTGATTCTTGTTAGGAGGATTTTCACAGAATTAGTGTGAATTTGGGCTGTAAACCCACGGGAGGGTTCATTTCTGATTCCAATTCTCCAGGGAGAATTTTTCTCTCCATCCTGTCTCTGATAATTTCACTGCAGACAAATAGTATTGCATGGCAGGGATTATTTCTTGTTCATCTTTACACACTGGATGTAGTCCTTTGTGGCTCCAGCTTTACACAACAATAGCCTATTAAATCTCTCACTTCCTTTAGTCCTGAGCTTTATCTCCTGTCTCATAACCCTGTGCCATCATCAAATGGCAGTTCCTGGTCCAGGATTCAGTTGGGAAACATATACCCAGGGTTCCTTCTTTCAGTTTACTTTTGTTCCCTCCTATGCTCTCTATTTATGACATATACCAAGCTAGTGAAATATTGCGTGTGTATATGTATGTGTTAACATATTTATATATGTATATTATATATACGTGGGCTTCCTAGGTGCCGCTAATGGTAAAGAACCTGTCTGCCAATGCAGTAGACTAAGAGGCATGGGTTCATTCCCTTGGTCAGGAAAGATCTGGAGAAGGACATGGCAAACCACTTCAGTATTCTTGCCTGGAGAATCCCACGGACAGAGGAGACTGGGGGGCCACAATCCATAGGGTCGCAAAGAGTCGGACATGACTAAAGTGACTTAGTACTCATACATAAAATACATATACATGTAAAAATATACATATTTAAGTTCACTGGTTTCAACTGAGAGTACTGTACATTATCCACAATATAGCCTTGGGACAAATTTCTCAAATATTTAGTTGCTTCTTCTCACAAAGATATTCTAACTTTCTGTCATTAGGAATGGTGCACATGGCTGGCTTCACTTTGGAAAGCTATGCCATTGCTTCTAATTGGAGAGTTCTGTATTTGCCCATTTTGTCTGGGAATCAATTCAGTTTTATAATTATCATGTTATAATGATCCTTGCATGCTCAGCTACTCTGTAGGCCTTCCAAAAGAGTTCAGACTATTTTCTGCCTTTCTATTGGCACATTGGTACAGCCACCTTGATGCATGGAGCACAGCACAGCAGGAAGGCTGGCCTGCATTCAATTCATATCCATGCTGCCTACCAGCCAAGCAGTATGCAATCACACAGAGTGCTAAATATTGTGTGTTTGTTAACATATAATTTATAACAGTTTTAACCTTTGTCTAGTCTTATCTCTCCATTTCTCTCTCTCTCTCTTCTGTTAAGGCAAAGTGTGGGGAAAATAAAATTTTAAAAAACTTTCTCCATTCCCTTTGAATAAGCACTCTACCAGACTGTGATGCACATGACAAGCAATCTGCTAAGATTTGCAAAGGCAAAAATAAAGTATACCCTTTGATATAGCCAAGTAGGTACAACCTGTTACATATACATATTCTCAAGATAAACAGTAATTAGGTCTCAAGTAAGAGGACAAAACAACACCATATTTCATCCATACTAAATGCACAGTCCATCTTAGATTCACCTAGTAACCAGAATCTAGGAAAGTATGATTCAATGACTATATACATTTACACGTAGATTCCATGATGGACCACCTCCAACTGGCATATAAGAACTAAAATTTCTGGATGTAAGGAGGACCAGATTGCACTGTCTGAAACTGAAAGCATGTTTTTAACTAAATATAGCAAGCCGGTTCCTTTTAACCCTGAATCACTGCTGTTCCCAAAAGAATTTCTGTCAATTTTCGTAGGTTTTCCAGCCATTTTTAGTTAAATAATATTTTATTGCTTTCATTTTTAATGTTCTCTTAACTAAGAAATAAGTTAAAATAAATTTTAGTATAAAAACTTAGAAATTATCTATTCATAACACAGAAATAAATGAAATGACACTATATAAGATGGTTTATTTTTTTCCATTAGCACAGTCCTGTGTTAATTAGAAAAAAACGTACAACAGTTTTTAGTTAACCGCAAATATACTGTGCTTGAAAGTAACAAGATTAATCCATCCAACTCGCCATGGCATGTGTGTGTGTGTGTGTACATATACACACATACACACATATATGTATGTGTGTATGTTACATATACATATATACATATGTGTGTACATATACATATATGTATGTGTGTATATTCCATATACATATTATGTATGTATGTATATAAAATGTGGGTGTGTGTTTATGTATATATGTATATACATAAATTTTTGCCATTTTAAACAACACCTGTGTGAATGTATTTTTTGAGCTCTTTCAATTTTGTTATAATCTAAACTCTAGCTCTTTCTCTACATTCCGTTTCCCATTTCCTTTCTGTAAACAGTGTTACCAGTTGAATATGTCTCCCTCCAGATCTACCTTCATAATTACAAAATTATGTAAGTTTTGGACTTTGCTTATTCATTTGTGATTTACATTAAGATAGTGACACTAAGTTGCATCAGTTGTGTCCGACTCTGTGCGACCCCATAGACGACAGACAGCCCACCAGGATCCCCCATCCCTGGGATTCTCCAGGCAAGAACACTGGAGTGGGTTTCCATTTCCTTCTCCAATGCATGAAAGTGAAAAGTTAAAGTGAAGTCGCTCAGTCGTGTCTGACCCTTAGCGACCCCATGGACTGCAGCCTACCAGGCTCCTCTGTCCATAGGATTTTCCAGGCAAGAGTACTGGAGTGGGTCGCCAGTGCCTTCTCCGCATTAAGATACAATACTGTATATATATTTCATTGCAACTAACTCTTGTTATTTAAATTACCACAGAAGCCTCTTTCAGTCAGTAAATTCAGAAGAAACTTACTATTTTTAAAAAGGTATATTATTCCATGAAAGAATATAGCTCATTATTTTCAATAATCTGTTGATGCACGTTCACTTTAAATGGAGTTTTCTGACTCTCTAGATCTTACTGCACTACACAACTTGGACACATGGAGTCGCAGAGTTGTGCTTGTACTTCCAAAGGGTTGAATCCTAGACCTACGACTTTTTCACCAAAGATGAAGGAAGGTGAAGTGACGAAGAGTTCATATATTTTTAACTTTAAAACATACTAACAAACTGCTAAATCAAATGTAAAACTGGATATAGCCACTGTCCGAATTAGACTGGTCTGCTATAACAGATTACCATAGACCGGGTGGTTTAAACAGGAATCATATACCTCCCAGTTCTGGAAGTCTAAGATCAAGGTGCTGGCAGACTGGTGCCTGGCGAGAGCTTGCTTTCTAGTTGCAGGTCGTTGCCTACCTATATGGGCTTCCCAGGTGGCTCAGTGGCCAAATAATTCACCTGTAATGCGGGAAGTGCAGGTTTGATCCCTGGGTTGGGAAGAGCTTCCCTGATGGCTCAGATGGTAAAGAATCTGCCTGCAATGCAGAAGACCGGGTTTGATCTCTGAGTTGGGAAGATCCTCTGGAGAAGTGGATGGCAATCCACTACAGTATTCTTGGGCTTCCTTGGTGGCTCAGATGGTAAAGAAACTGCCTGCAATGCCAGAGACCTGAGTTTGATCCCTGGGTTGAGAAGATCCCCTAGAGGAGGGCATGGCAACCCACTTCAGTATTCTTGCCTGGAGAACCCCCATAGACAGAGGAGCCTGGAGGGATGCAGTCCATGGGGTTGCAAAGAGTTCAGACCCGACTGAACACGAGCTTGAGCAAAGCCTTCAGCGACAGCCCCCGATGAACACAGACATTTTTCAGAGGGATGGAGAGAATCAAACGTCGTCTGCCTTAACACAGACCTCAGTGGTACAGTCTATACACTTAAAAACGGGGAGCAGGGAAAGAGCCTCAAAGAGAAATAGAGAAAGATTAAAGTGTGTACAGTTCCACCTGCAATTTCACTCAACGGACAAATTATCTGTGAGAGCTCTTGAGATAGAAAATATAACTCCTTTCACTCATGACTCCCTTCCCATTTCACCAATCTAATGCAGTCATATTGTTTAAAGATATCGTATTTCTTTATAAAAAAAATAAAACTAGACTCTAAAATCCCCAACACTTTATTCAATATTCAGTGGAGGAGAAGGATGATCCATTCCTGCAGTCAAGAACAATAGGCTGGGGTCAGCAGATGCAAGCCATTACATATGGAATGGATACACAACAAGGCCCTACATTCAAGAAACTATGTTCTGTATCCCATGATAAACCAAATTGGAAAATCATTTAAAAATAATGTACATATATATGCACATACATATATATGCATAACTTATTCACTTTGCAATACAGCAGAAATTAACACAACATTGTAAACCAACTACTTCAATTAAAAAAGAAAGAAAAAAAAGAAATCATAGGCTGAGCTGGACTTATTACTGGGGTAAAAGTGTTTCTTAAATATAGTACCAAATTATAGGGTTTTCAAGGCTAATTTGCATCCAAGTTCATTATTGACTTCTAGAAAGTTTTTAGATACCTTAGGTGCTTTCACCTTGGGAAACACCTTAATTAAAAAGTTGGCCTTTCATCTAAACACAGCCTTTAGAGAAAGTAAAGAAGGGTGTGTGTTATCTGCTAAACATCACAGAAGATCATAACAGAAAATTTTACAAAGCTTAAATTCAAAAAATCAGGTACATAAATTCTGAAATATAACTCCAAGTTCTACTCAGTAAAGGTAAATAGCAATAAAGTGGTCTATTTTATTCAAATGTAGAAACTAAATGATATACATTGACATAAAGCAACAGAAGTAATATGTCACCTATACACTCTCTAAATTTGTGTATTCTTTAACTGGAAATCATTCTTATTGATAATATTTTTTTTCTTTCAGCTACCCAAAATTTCTGTGATCTATATGGTTTACACATGGCCGTCAACTTTGATTCTTTCAAAAGTATATCAAAAATGAATCTGCATTCATTTTTAATGAAAAATTTCTAGTATGCCACTTAATGAGTCTGGGATTCATTGATTCCTTCATTTATTCCTAGATTGATTCAATTATTCATTTACCCATATTCATCCCCCACTATATGCTGGGACCTCTTTTAGGAGCATGGGACATGCCAGTAGACACAATAAATTATTCTTGTCGTCTGGAGTACAATATAGTTACTAATAACTCACACATTACAATAACTGATGGTAATGTTATGGTAATGATAAAAATAAATTCATACTTCTAAGTAAGATGAATTGGAATTACCACACTTGGCAGAAGATGGAAAAGGTACAAAGATCAAATTTAAACAGGGCTAATATAGAACTTTTTTGTGAGAGAGATATTTGAACAAAGATTTGACTGAAGTAAAAGATTTTGCCTGACAGATAATATGGAGGAAAAAATTTGGGTAAATGGACAACCATTGCAAAGATCCTAAATTTGGAATGTATGTTTGAGAAACAAGAATAATACTTGTTTATTATAAACAAGGATAATGCAGAAGAACTAATATTATTACCAAGAGTATGTTATCCAGCTATCTATTGCATCAGTACAGTAGCACAGACAGCTAAAAATCTCAATTCAAAAACATGCACACTACTTGAAATTTGGGCAAATATAATGAAACAAAATTTAAAACTATTACTTAATTTCATGATAAATCTCAAAGTATATTCCAGTTTCTAAATATTTGATCATTAAAATATATTATGGTATGGTTTTTTAAAAAAATAAGCTGAGTTTGAAAATGAATCACCCATAAGATGTCTATTTCTAAAAGAACATTCTTTGCAAAGAAAGATCCAAATATCAAGATATCATAATAGGGATCAATAATTACTCAGATTCCTATGTCTTTGTCAATTCAGAATGCTATAACAAATGTACCATAGACTGGGTGGCTTAAACAACCAACCCTTATTTCTAACAGTTTTGGAGTCAGGAGATCCAAGATCAGGGTGCCAGCATGGTTGGGTTACCACTGTGGTGAGAAGCCTCATTCAGGTTGCAGATAGTCCACTTCTTACATCTTCATGTGGTAGAAAGAGTGAGAGAGCTCACTGGGGTCTCTCTTATAAAGATACTAATCCCACTCGTGAGAGTTTCACCCTCATGACTCATCCCCTCCCAAAGGCCCCATTTGCCAATACCACCACTTTTGAGGGTCAGAATTTCAAGATGGGAATTTTGGTAGGGTACAAAGATTCATTTCATCACATCATAACTGTGTCCATAAATTGAAATAATGTCTCTGACTGTGATACGATATGCAGAAAGTCATTCCTAAATGTTTCTTCATTTCCAACTGATACTGAAGATGATGAGGATAATTTAAACAGTTTTTAAAAAAGCCAAATTTCAGTACAGTCATCATTATTTGAAGAACATGTGTTGTCAGGCCTGTGATAGCACTGCTATCATGTGTGAAAGTTTTAATGGAACTGCAGAAATATTTAATGAGAAAGTGACAAGAACTTTACACATATTTAAGAGAATATATTTGACTTAAGAAAAGTTGAAATGTGAAATATTAAATGGTTTCCAGACATTTTTTTTATTCTGCCAGTTATTAGTATGATGCTCCTCATGCATATGCAACAATAATAGATTGACAAATTTTCAAAAGTTCTTAATAGGGAAAAAAAGTTTAATAAGGTGAAATTTATGTATTATGTCAAGAGACATTTTTTCCAGCTAGAAGCAAAAAATTTCTGGAGAGAAGGGAAAACTATAAAGTTCCACTGGTTAAGTTTACAAATACTTAATGCCAGCGGCTAACTAACACCTATTTTGAATCTAAAGAAATTTTTTAAATAATTTCACTTGCATGAATTAGGCATAAAATGTACTTAATTTCCTTTTGTTCATATTAAGATATGTTAAAATATTGATTAATTCCTAAAACAAAAATTTATTTATTTATTTATTTTTTACATTCTAGAATAATCATAAAATTTGAAGGTTGAAAAATACTTTGTAAAAGGAAGAAAAATGGAAGCCAGGAAGAGGCTATAGAAGGAGTTCTTAACTATACAATAATTCCAAAGGTGCATATTCCTAACATTTTTCAAAATAACAACATAATGTTTACAATTATTTCTAAAAATTGAAAACAATAAATTATATGTCAATATATACTTTTATAAACATGTTGCAGCAAAAAATTCACAGCATTTATTAAATAGAGAAACTAAATTAAGCAAGAATCATCTATCTACAAGAAAACCATAGATTTGAAGTCAATTTATTCTCAGAGCTCCCAATTTTATTTGAACAAGTCAATGTTCTATATCTATATAGATTACTAAAATTGTTATTTGGATTTTTTTCTAACATGTTCTTCCCCATATTGCTCCTTCTACTTTAGAGGCACCAAATGAAGCTTTGTCTTGACCAAAGATCACAGGTAGCAATTAAGAAATCTCTTTTTGTTTTTGGTTCTTACAATGAATTTTCATAGCAACATGTGGTAAGGGAGTTACTGGTTGGGCCTTGGGGTCTATGGAATTGTTGTCTATACATCTTATACATTTGAGGATAAAAATCTGGCACAGATGGAAGATAAAAATGTTTTATTAATTACATCTGCACTACAATCTTTTATTCTTTGGCTGGAAAGTTCAGTTCAGTTCAGTCACTCGGTCGTGTCCTACTCTTTGCGACCCCATGGACTGCAGCACGCCAGGCCTCCCTGTCCATCACCAACTCCTGGAGTTGACTCAAACTTATGTCTATTGAGTCAGTGATGCCATCCAACCATCTCACCCTCTGTCGTCCCCTTCTCCTCCCGCCTTCAATCTTTCCCAGCATCAGGGTCTTTTCAAAAGAGTCAGTTCTTCGCATCAGGTGGCCAAAGTATTGGAGTTTCAGCTTCAACATCAGTCCTTCCAATGAACATTCAGGACTGATCTCCTTTAGGATGGATTGGTTGGATCTCCTTGCAGTCCAAGGGACTCTCAAGAGACTTCTCCAACACCACAGTTCAAAAGCATCAATTCTTCAGTGCTCAGCTTTCTTTATAGTCCAACTCTCACATCCATACATGACTACTAGGAAAACCATAGCTTTGACTAAATGGACCATTGTTGGCAGGGTGATGTTTCTGCTTTTTAATAGGCTGTCTAGGTTGGTCATAGCTTTTTGCTCATGGCTAGGTTGGTCACAGCTAGGTTGGTCTTGTCTGGAGAGTAATTACACTTCACAGTTTAAAATGTATTCTTCTGACCACCAACATATATGCTATCGATATTGTTTGTATTACCTAATTATTCTTCCTTTGACCATTACTTATCATGGTTTAATGGAAATTGCGTTCCTGATTTTGAAATATCTCTGTCTTTCATAAACAACCCAGTTTAATCTGTTATATTGGGAAAATATTTTAAAAATCTGAATTATATACAGTTTCGACGAGAGTATGGGGAAAAACTGCATTAGATGTATATTCTCATAAAGTACATTCAATGACACCATAATTTTTTAGAGGAAAAGTAGCAATTTTGTCACAAAAAAGGGGGGAAATAGCCATTAAGATTATGTTCTCCCCTATTCATTAACTTTCCATCTATTTATAGAGAAAGATAATTTATAGAGTGATATGTAAGACTATACTAAGCATTCAGTACATCATTTATTCATTCCTTCAACTGTTCATGGATAAACTATGGCTTCCAAAACCTTTAATAGGAAGGTGTTAAGAAAGATAAGTTGTTCAGTGAATTGATTGTCTAGAATAGATTACTCACTGTTATTGGCCTGGAATTTGACTTAAAAACATAAAAATTATCTTTTTTTTGTTTCTATAGTTCATTGGAAGGATTCTAGATTGGTCCCAACATTCATCACTCCAACTATTCATTTCTTCTTGTATTCTCTCCCCTTTAAGTATGGGCAGAACATGTGACCTGCTTCTTATTAATAGAAGACAATAGGACACGACTGAAGCGACTTGGAAGCAGCAGCAGCAGCAGTGACAAGATGTTAGTTCCATGATTGTGTTACACTGTATAAATGGTATCTTGCTAGTATGTGCATGCTCAGTAGCTTCAGTCATGTCCAACTCTTTGTGACCCTATTCACAGCAGCCTGCCAGGGTCCTATGTCCATGGAGTTCTCCAGGCAAGACTACTGGAGTGGGTTGTCAGGCCCTCCTCCAGGGGATCAGGAATGGCCCAGGAATTGAACCCATGTCTCTTACATCTGTTGCATACCAGTGCCACCTGGGAAGCCCTTGCTAGCAGACTTACTCAAATCCAGCCCTTGCTGGATTGATGAAGTCAGGGGCCATCCATGGGAAGTTCATATGGCAAAAAAACTGCTAGTAGCCCCTAGCAGTTCAAGGCAGCCATTAGGAGCTCACCATGACTTTTAGGCCACAGTCAATAAGAAGCCTTGGACTCAGTCCTAGAGAAGCTAGTAAGTGAATTCTGCCAAGAGCCTAAGAAGAAAGCAGATTTGTCACTGTTCAAGTCTCCCCATGAAAGCCGTGACCAGGCAAAACCTTTATAGCAGCCTTGCTTACGACTGAGATAAGCCATGCCAAGACTCTCAGATTACAGAAACTGTGAGATAATTACTATGTTATTTTATGTCACTAAGCTTGTGATAATTTGTTACACAGCAAGAGATAATACATGAACTTTCTTAGTTTTTGTTTTGTTTTTTCTATGCATGAATGATTGAGCTTGTTGTTGTCGTTTAGTCGCTAAGTCATGTCCAAATCTTCTGTGACCCCATGGGCTGTAGCCCACCAGGCTTCTCTGTCCATGGGATTTCCCAGGCAAGAATACTGGAGTGAGTGCCATTTCTATCTGCAGAAGATCTTGGACCCAGGGATAGAACCCATGTCTCCTGCATCACTAGGCAGATTCTTTACCAATGAGGGTCCCAGGAAGATCACATTATTGAGCTAACTAAATGTTAGATTAAAAAAAAAAATCTAAAATATTTTACTTATTTTGAGGACAGAACAATCTCTCCTTTATATGATATTCTCTTTTTTTCTGGTACATTTTCTAGAGCTATTGTTGACTTTAAAAAGATTACTGAAAATGTTAGTAGTAAATACATTTTCTTGGAATCTAAGACAGCTGGTTGCATTGACAATTAGAATGTTGATTTAAGTAAAATTTGAGAGATTCTCAAATTGTCAAAAGCCTCTAAAATTATATTGATTAATAATTATTTTTTCTTCAGTTTTATAATTAAACTTGACATTTAGTAAGATTTATCATAAGTGGTACATTTGATTACATGTGATTTTAAATATATGTAACCATTTAATTTAAATTATGTATATTCTAGCGTTTTTGTCTTCTCACCCCAGTAATTTCAAAAATAAGAAATGTGAATTCCTAAGTTATAATAAATGTCTTATCTTTACTTAGTAATGGTTCACATCTCATTATCATTTAATTTTAAAGTCAAAATGTTTTATGAATCTAATGTTTGCTATTATAACTAATGCAAACTTCAATTTAGCAATATTTTATGACTGGATACTAGGATTTATTATATATACACACAGCCAAATTTCTGAATTGATTAATCAATTTCCAGTAAACTTATGAAAACTATTCAATACACAAATATTCAATAATTATGTAACAACATACAAACATATAATAGTAATATGTATTTCTACAGATTTCATAAAATACTTTTAAGTCAGCAAGATACTAAGGCCTTTGTGAGATAAATGTATTTATCATAATTTTACTTCAACTATCTGCGGACCCAGGTGACGTAGGAGAAGGAAAAGAAAAAAATATATAGTAAGTGTCTATTGGAGGCTAGGTACAGTGCTGTACACCATACACCGTGAATAAACAGAAAAGTGGAAAGAGTTATCTAAATCATATGAAGGATAAGAGGTTAATTAAGAATGTCAAGTCTGTGTTTTTCCCATCACTTCCTTGAACAGTTCTTACAACCATTCTGCTGCCTCATGCTATTTACCCCTCTGATTTACAGATCCATAGAACTTGTAAATATTGTAATTAGCTGGCATGTATAAATTATTGATTATATATACTAGGAAATGCTGAAAAAAGTAGCAAGCCATGAGGCATACTCATGTTCTTATAGAAATATATGATTAACCTGGAGAGAGGAAGACATGTTTAAACATGTTATTGAGACTTTCAGCTATTCTCCAAGTCTAGATTTACATTATAGCCTTCTGCCACACTATGATACAAATTGTGTCTTTCACCCTGTACCAAATGTGTTCAATCTTTCTGAACAATTCTAGATAGTACTATGGCTAAGGAAGAAAACTTTACATATCATTTTGAAAAGCTTTCTCAAGAAGATTAAATCAGAATGGCACTCAGAAAATGTATTATAAAAATACGTAATCACCAACAAATTCCATTTAAGTAATTTTTTGGTGCTGATAGATGCAGATTATAGGAGTGTGCATGAGGAAGGACTGAATTCTAGAATGCATAATTAAGACTGTGAAAGTCACTCAGTTGTGTCCAACTCTTTTTGACCCCATAGACTGTAGCCCACCAGGCTCCTCTGTCCATGGAATTGTCCAGGCAAGAATACTGGAGTGGGTTGCCATTCCCTTCTCCAGGGGATCTTCCTGATCCAGGGATTGAATCCTGATCTCCTGCATTGAGGACAGATTCTTTACCTTTTGAGCCACCATGGAAGCATATAATTAAGGTTAGTAGCATGATTTTTAATCAAGAATACAAAGGGAAGAAAGAGAAATATGAATTTATTGGGAGGGGGTGCTAGAAACACAAAAATAAATTCAGCTAAAAACGTACTGTATATTTAAATATATAAATGTTTATCCATGGATAATGTAAGAGGTATTTTAGAACAGGCTAAGTAGCCACCATAGAGATCTGGGAAAATTTTAAGAAGTATTTGAGTAATTCAGTCTTTAAAGATACATAGATTTATTCAGGCATATAAGGTGGGAAGCAGGTGTCTGAGAGAGTGCCAATAAGCAAAGTGCACAAAAAAGGGAAAGCACTTCTTACATATGGGGTACTCGGAGAAATCTCATTTTTTTCAGAATATATATTTCTGGAGGGAAGAAAAAATTATGATGCAAAAGAGACACAGGGCTTAACCATGGAAAATATATATTTAGTTTGCTTGATTCTGTAAAAGAATAGAGAATCATTGAGAGAGAGTATTTAAATAAAGCATTGACTTAGTCAGATTTGTCTTTCCTAATTATCACTCTAACTTTTGAATGTGAAGTATATTAAACACAGGCAAAATTAAGTGATAGGAACAATAGCTACTATTTATGTATATTATGTTACCTAATTACCATAAAAATATTTCCTTTTTTTGATATTATTGATATTAACCGTGATTTACAAATCAAAGAATGTAGGTCATCAAGCTTTCCACAGTCATTAGCTCAAGCAGGAATCATATCCAGGGGTATTTGCTAATCCCTCTGCTAGACTCTCCTCATAAAGTCAGGAAATACGTGGGAAACTCTTGTAATACCCTAGAGAAATGATAATCACCGACTGTGGCATAAACACTATGGATGGAAACAGAGGGGCACAGCTAAGAAGTACTGAGAAATAAAAAATACTGAGGAGTTAAAATCCTGATAGGAATGAGATGATTCTAGCGAATGGGTGAAATCACTGGGAAATGCTAAATAATGATCTAAATAATGATGTTAATGGAAATGAGAAACAAGGGACAGGAGGAGATGGGGGGAGTGCTGAGTTATGCTGTGGTCATTCTGAAGTTCATCGTAACATCAAGGGGATGTATGCAGTAGGCTCTAGACCATGAAAAGCAAGCTCCATTATATGTATAAAAAAAAAATACACAAACCAAAACTCCCCCAAACATAAACTTTTCAGTGTATATTCATCTTGTAATTTACTATTCCCTGAATTTCCTGGTCTCAAGCTGAGTCTGTGGAATCTGGAAGTAAAATTATCTTTACTCCTCACTGCCACTTTAAGAATATTTTTCTGCTATTCCCTTTGGAGTACCTGGAGTCCTGTTATCCCACACACTTCACTCATGGAGACTTGAATACATTGCTCATAACTTCCCCAGTATCCAAGGTTCCCAGGACTCCACCATCTTGTATCATTTCAACTTTTATTACAATTTAATTATTTAAAAAGTGAATAAATTCAAATTTTATTTAAATGTTAATTACAGACAATCTAGAATTGGTTTGCAATTTTTTTTTTTTCTAGAAGTTTGGAATGTAGCACTTATGAAGATAGAGGGGTAGATTCTATCCTAAGGGTAACTGGTGGCAATTAAAGGCCTTAGAAGTTACTTGAACATTTGATCAGATCTATGTTTCAATACAGTCATTCCTCCTGGGATGTAGAGGATGCATGAGAAGAAGCTGTATAAGGGGAAAAAGAGAGCTCAAGGAAAGGTTGAATGGATTTGTGATCTCTGGGTATGGAGAACATCACTCTGCTAAAAGGAATCACTGAGAAACAGCGGCCCTAGACTATTGCTTTTTCTTGTTTTGGTATTAATAGAAAACCTACTCATTTTCTCTATTTAGAAAAATTCTCTATTTATCCCTTATTACACAACCAATAGATGGTATCATGATCTCCAACTTGAGAGACTATATGAAAGATAAACATGGTGTAAATTCTGTAGATTAGTAGCAAAAAGAAACATTCCTAGTAGCTGTCTAGTAAAATCTGTTATCTTTGCTTGGTAACCTGTACTACTCAAACTCATGCCCTCAGAAGACTAACACTCAAATGATTTAAAAAAATAAAAAGACAAAGTAAAATTGTATTGAAGGGGAGACTTTTCTCTATCCTTCTACATTCTTCTGGCTGGTTTAAGAATTATATTGACATGAGACAGAGAAACAGGAAAAAAAAATCAAACAAAAGTTTCATAACATGCGTACATGGGAGATATCTATGTATACTCCCATGGGGGAAACATTCACCTTCAATGTCATCTTCAAAAAAAGAGGATGTTTGGGTAGTGGTTTTGGACTTCAAAGGGGACAAAGCCAATTCATAGCAATAGGAAAGCAAATGTTTGGTAAACAAGAGTTTGCTGGGCTTTGCAGAGACAACAGGACATGTCTTGGAGTTTGACCTCTTGTTGTTGCTATTGTTCAGTTGCTAGGTCATGTCTGACTTTTTGTGACCTCATGGACTGCAGCATGCAAGGCTTCTCTGTCCATCACTGTCTCCCTGAGTTTGCTCAAACTCCTGTCCATTGAGTCAGTGATGCCATCCAACCATCTCATCCTTTGTCACCATCTTCTCCTCTTGCCCTCAATTTTTCCCAGCACCACAGTCTTCTCCAATGAGTCAGCTCTTCTGATCAGATGGACAAATACTGGAGCTTCAGCTTCATCCTCAGTCCTTCCAATGAATATTCAGGGTTGATTTCCTTTAAGATTGACTGGTTTGATCTCCTTCCTGTTCAAGGGACTCTCAAGAGCCTTCTCCAACACCACAGTTCAAAAGCATCAATTCTGCAGCGCTCAGCTTTCTTTAAAGTCCAACTCTCACATCCATACATGACTACTGGGAAAAACAATGGCTTTGACTAGATGTTGGTGAAGTAATGTTTCTGCTTTTTAATATGCTGTCTAGGTTGGTCATAGCTTTTCTTCCAAGGAGTAAGCGTCTTTTTATTTCATGGCTGCCGATACCATCTGCAGTGATTTTGGAGCCCAAGAAAATAAAGTCTGTCACTGTTTTCATTGTTTCCCCATTTATTAACCATGAAATGATGGGACCGGATGCCATGATCTTAGTTTTCTGAATGCTGAATTTTAGGCCAATTTTTTCGCTCTCCTCTTTCACTTTCATCAAGAGGCTATTTAGTTCTTCACTTTCTGCTGTAAGGGTGGTGTCATCTGCATATCTGAGGTTATCAATATTTCTCCCAGCAATCTTGATTCCAACTTGTGCTTTATGCAGCCTGGCATTTTGCATGATGTGCTCTGCATATAAGTTAAACAAGCAAGGTGACAATATACAGCCTTGTACTCCTTTCCTGATTTGGAACCAGTCTATTGTTCCATGTCCAGTTCTAACTGTTGTTTCTTGACCTGTATACATGTTTCTCAGGACACAGGTCAGATGGTCTGGTATTCCCATCTCTTTAAGAATTGTCCACAATTTGTTGTGATCCCCAGAGTCAAAGGCTTTGGCATAGTCAATAAAGCAGAAGTAGATGTTTTTCTAGAACTCTCTTTTCTCCAACTCTCTTGATGATCCAGAAAATGTTGGCAATTTGATCTCTGGTTCCTCTGCCTTTTCTAAATCCACCTTGAACATCTGGATGTTCACAGTTCACGTATTGTTGAAGCCTGGCTTGGAGAATTTTGAGCATTAATTTGTTAGCTTGTGAGATGAGTGCAATTGTATGTTAGTTTGAACATTTTTTAGCTTTGCCTTTCTCAGGGATTGGAATGAAAACTGACATTTTCCAAGCCTGTGGCCACTACTGAATTTTCCAAATTTGCTGGCATTTTGAGTGCAGCACTTTCACAACATCATTTTTTAGGATTTGAAATAATTCAGCTGGAATTCCATCACCTCCACTAGTTTTGTTCGTAGTGATGCTTCCTAAGGCCCACTTGACTTTGCATTCTAGGACGTCTGGCTCTAGATGAGTGATCACATCATCATGTTTATCTGGGTCATGATGATATTTTTTGTATAGTTTTTCTGTGTATTCTTGCCACCCCTTCTTAATATCTTTTGCTTCTGTTAGGTCCATCTCATTTCTATCCTTTATTGTGCCCATCTTTGCATTAAATGTTCCCTTGATATCTCTCATTTTCTTGAAGAGAGCTCTAGTCTTTCCCATTCTATTGTTTTCCTCTATTTCTTTATATTGATCTCCTGTACAATGTCACAAACTTCCATCCATATTTCTTCAGGCACTCTGTCTATCAGGTCTAATCCCTTGAATCTATTTCTCACTTCCACTCGCTAATCATAAGGGATTTGATTTAGGTCATACCTGAATGGCCTAGCGGTCTTCCCTACTTTCTTCAATTTAAGTCTGAATTTGGCAATAAGGAGTTCATGATGTGAGCCACAGTCAGCCCCCAGACTTGTATTTGCTGGCTGTACAGAGCTTCTCCATCTCTGGCTGCAAAAAATATAATCAGTCTGATTTTGGTGCTGACCATCTGGTGATGTCCACGTGTAGAGTCTTCTCTTGTTTTGTTGGAAGAGGGTGTTTGCTATGACCAGTGCGTTCTCTTGGCAAAACTCTATTAGCCTTTGACCTGCTTCGTTTTGTTCCACAAGGCCAAATTTGTTTGTTACTCCAGGTATCTCTTGACTTTCTACTTCTGTATTTCAGTCCCCTATAATGAAAAGGACATCATTTTTGGGTGTTAGTTCTAGAAGGTCTTGTAGATCTTCATAGGAACATTCAACTTCAGCTTCTTCAGCATTACTGGTCAGGGTATAGACTTGGATATTCGTGGTATCAAATGGTTTGCCTTGGAAAGGAACAGAGACCATTCTGTTCTACTCCAATAGAATACTGATGTCTAGGCCCTGGGAATTTCCCCCACCACACCTAGCCCATATTCTTTACAGATATATTTGGTGATAGTTCTATTCCTAGAACAAACCCTTTATCTGAATTATTTTAGATCATTAAGATGAGAGTTAACAAGAAAAACTTTCTGAGTCTTCCATTTCTTAAAAATAATCAGCCCAAATTAATCCTCATGCCAAAGAGAAACATTTTGGGGTGGCAAATTTTGTTTCCCTACAAAATCATGGAGGATTTCCAGTGCAAATAAGAAAATAAGAAGAATGACTCATAGTATGAAATGTGTAAAACCATAGGAATAATATTTTTTTATGAGGTCAAGTAGTTCTAGAAGAGTTATAAATAGTTCTACATAGCAGTTGTAACTTGCAAATGAAAGAACAGCTTTAAAAACATGTGTACTTTACAAAAGCCTACATGTTATAAATCAGTCTCTTCAGAAACACCTGTGTTCCTAGTGAGTGATCATAGTCAGAAGGATCCTGCTTTATCTGTGCTTATTTATCATCACACAGATTCATACACACAGAGAACATTCTGTTTGGTATGGAGAAATTGGGATTTTTAAATTCTATGACTTGAATTTGGGGGGCTCCCCTGGTAACTCAGCTCCTAAAGAATCTGCCTGCAAGGCAGGAGACCCAGTTAGAACCTTGGGTCAGGAAGATACCCTGGAGAAGGGAATGGCAACCCACACCAGTATTCTTGCCTAGAAAATTCCATGGACAGAGGAACCTGGTGAGTTACAGTCTATGGGTTGCAAAGAGCTGGACACGACTGAGCGATGAACATTAACAGTAACTAATTAGTTGGACAGGGCTATGCTTTGGCCACCTCATGTGAAGAGTTGACTCACTGGGAAAGACCCTGATGCTGGTAAGGATTGGGGGCAGGAGGAGAAGGGGACGACAGAGGATGAGATGGTTGGATGGCATCACCGACTCTACGGACATGGGTTTGGGTAAACTCTGGGAGTTGGTGATGGACAGGGAGGCCTGGCATGCTGCGGTTCATGGGGTCGAAAAGAGTCGAACACGACTGAGCGACTGAACTGAACTGAACTGTAATAAGAAATAGAAACCAAGAAATGCAGACCTCAAGCACAGCAGAGTTTTAATTCTTACTAGTGAGGAATGAGTGAACAAGGATAGGATTAGGTCTCTTCCCCACAGTCATTCAGACAGCTGTGCTGTGAAGTGTGAAGTGTGAGCGAAGTGCTGCTCTCATTTTCAAAATATGGCTTCCTTGATTTCCTTTTCTTGATTTCTTGATCTCTATTCCAGCTATTAAAGGGGGAGGGAAGCCATAACACAAGGCTTGTGGGACACTTATTTAAACTAGGACTGGAAATGGCACACATCACCTCTACAGCTGTATGTAAATTCCATTGATCCAACATGGACACAATGATCTTTATAGGAAATTAGGAAAGTTAGTCAGAAAAACCAAGCAAAACCAAGCAAACAATTAAACAAAACTTGGATTTTAGTAAATTACTACTAGTTGGTGCCACACTACCCAGACTCATTTTTCTCACATGCCAATTTTGGAAATTAAATCCCCATGAAAATGTTGTGAACATTAAACTCAGTTAATTGACCTAAGAGTTTGGTACTCTGCAGGTGCCAAACTGTAGTTGTTTTGTTGTTGGTGTAGTCTCAAATACACAGATGAAGAAGCACCATATTTTGAGGGCTATCCCCAATTTTCTTCCCATTTTTAAATACCATAGAAGCTGCAATTACTATAAGCATTTATTTTGACAAAAATGACACAAATATCTACAAAATTGTGGTCATAATTATGCACAATCCTCAGATTGTTTTCTGAGCATAATCTTAATTTTCTTACAGTAGGTGCTTTGGGAAAAGACACATGATTTGGAGCTTGATTTAAGAAGTCTCTACACTAGGACATCTTACTTAGGACAACACAAGTATAGGGATTTGCGGAAGGAATAAATTCATTCTTCCAAATTTCAGAAGAAACAGGGGCTACACATTACATTAAGTTTACCTTTATAAGGGTCTTAAATTTTCAGACTCATTCCCTTTGTTCCCAAAGAATCACATCATCTTGTTGGTTACTTGGATATTTTGTACTTACAAAGAAGCATCTCCATGTGGATAATTGATAACTAGTCATATCTGATACAGCCCAAGCCAATGAAAATTTGGCTTACTATTCCATGAGCTTGGTAGACTTGACCAAAGTATAACCTCTAAATCATTACAGCTAGGGTCACTGCCTAATAATTATTCTAAAATACAGTAGCATCCAATAACATCCTTTACTTAATTATGAAAGATTATCATTAATATAGATTTATATAAAATATGGCAAAAATTCTCTAAAGATTAAGAAATAAAGGATTCAGCATCTAAAACAAAATTTCTCTGCAGAATTAATAGAACCTCTAAAAAATAAACCTTCATTTTTATATGAAGAATCATATAAAAATAGAATTCTGCAATCACTAGGTGATATATTTTAGGAAGGAAAACAATAGCATTATTTTGTTTCCCTACATTTTATCATCAGATTTACGTTTGTGAGAGAGTGGTATTAAGGTTTGGAGAGGACATTAAATTTGGTAGGCCAATTCTGACAGGATAATCCTAGTTTTTATATAGTGAAATATACTCAACACATTTGAAATTGCTTTGGCTCATAATTTGTTCAGACATCTGTATAACTGAACACTTTCAGATATCTAACATCCAAAATTAAATTAGAGACCATTGACCAAATAGACTTATGCCAGAATTTGATGAAAATCAAGTGAATACATCATGTTTCATAAAAAATCATAATGAACAAAAGTGTATATACTTAGAAATGACATTTCATTTCAAACTGTTGCGTGCACTCCCATACCTTAATTCAAATCATACATCCAGATAATAATCATGTAATTAGTCAGTTTCAGTAAGGAAAATATAAAACAATCTAGATATTCCACACCACGCAGCATGTAGGATCTTAGTTCCCCAACCAGGGATGGAACCCATGCACTCCTGCAGCGGATGTGGGGAGTCTTAACTATCTAGACCACCAGGGAAGTCCCTGAGAAAGTTTTATTACATAGAGTTATTTGTGAATACAATTGCTGGAAAGGTTGGAAGAATAAGGACAGGGAATGGTCTCTGCTAGATCTCTAGAAGTCAGGGTATAGTATTAAACCCAAGATACTGCTGGTGATGATCACAGCTCCCTCTACACTGAGGGATAGTTTTAGGTAAAACACGCTGAGGCCCCAGAATATGCTCATGTCTGCTGAACCCCAGAGCTACCAGAGCACAATATTATGGTAACTGCTTTCCTTGCATCTTTCAAAAAATATTACTTTTGCATAATGTGACTCAGAATCACTTTGTAGTATTAGATAATACAAACACAGTCTTATTCTTTAAAAAATGCTTACCCCATCTGTGAGTTTGCTGATAAATGCTGGGCTACATGGCTCTACTTTGATATTTTCCTTCTGAACAACAGCCAGTTTTCCACACATAAATTAATGAAAAATCAGTTCCCTCCCAAATATTTATAATGCATTCTTTTTGACATATCAAGTTGTTGTCTAAATTGTGTAATTAGATATTTTTCTAAGTCATATATTTATGTCCATTAATGAGTCTCTTTAAGTGTTATTTCATCTCCATTTCTCCTGTTTTATTTTTCATGGAGAGACATTTTTAAGCATTCATTTGAACTATAATAAATGTGTGCTAATTTTAATAGCTTCTCAGTTATTTCTCTTTACAAAGAGAAAACTGTGTATATTCCTTTATAATGGTCATATGTCAGTTTAACATCATATTGTGTTTTCTAGAACTTAACATGATTGCTATATTGAATATAAAAGTGAAAATACTCAAAGAGCATAATTTACATTCAAACTACAAATGTTTAGTTTAAAAACACTTCAAATATTTCATTTTACTCCTGTTTATAATATGGAAAAATGTGTATGACAATTCAATGGAAATTGTTTCTATATTTTCTTTACTATTTTATAATTTATGGTTAAACACACATTTCAAATTATTAAAAAAAAGTCTTTCAGATTTTTGAGATTCAATTCAATAAACAAGCAATCCAGTCAACAAAAAAGAAATGAGAAGAGACCTAAGTAAACATTTCTCCAAAGAAGACATACAGTTGGCCAACAGGCACATGAAAAGATGCTCATCATCATTAATTATTAGAGAAATACAAATTAAAACTATGGTGAGGTACCACCAAGTACCAGTCAAGATGGCCATGGTTAAAATGTCTAAAAATAATAAATATTGAGAAAGCATGGAGAAAGGGAACCTTCTTGTACTGTTGATAGGACTGTAAATTGGTACAGCCACTATGGAGAACACTATGGAAGTTTCTTAAAAAAAAAAACAACTAAAAACAGAACTACCATATGATACAGCAATCCTACTCCTGGGCATATACTCAGACAAAACTATAATTCAGTGTTTATAGCAGCACTATTTACAACAGTCAAGACATGGAAGCAACCTAAGTGTCCATTGACAGATGAATGAATAGATAAGATGTGGTGTGTGTGTATGCATATGTACAATGGAATATGTATGTATTTTTCATTTTTTGGCCATGAAAAATGAAATAATGCCATTTTCAGGAACATAGAAGAATCTAGAGATTATCATACTAAATGAAGTCAGAAAGACAAATAGTATATGATATCACTTATATGGGGAATCTAAAATATGACACAAATGAACATATCTATGAAACAGAAATAGACTCACAGACATACAGAACAGACTTGTGGTTGCTAACAGGGAGGAGAAGTGGGGAAAGGAAAGATTGGGAGTTTAGGATTAGCAGATGAAAACTAGTACATATAGTATAGATAAACAATAAGATCCTGGTATATAGCACAAAGAACTATATTCTGTGATAAACCAGAATGGAAAAGAATATGAAAAAGAATATATATATGTATAGCTGAGTCACTTTGCCGTACAGCAGAAATTAATACAACATTGCAAATCAAACGTCCTTCAGTAAAAAATTTTAAAGTCTCTCAGTGGAGAAATTGATGCAATATAAAGAGGCTGTCCATTTTAAAATGCACTATTAATTAACTACCAAGAGTTTAAATAAATTTTTATTATTCATACTCCCAAGAATAATATGGCCATCCTGATTTTCAGAATACATGGAGAAAAAAATATACTGTTGCAGTCACCAACCCCATATTTCCATGTTTTAAATAATTAAATTTACTGTTCTGTAACATGATTCCTGGCTACTAAATAAATTCCTGAATATTGATAAGGGATTTATACATCTTTGGTTTTGATGCTATAACAGAAAAAGATACAATAACATTAAAATCATATAACCTTGAAGAATAATACCTTTAATTTATTTGCGTAAGACTTTCATAGTTAATATAATTTACAATTTAAAGACTTTCATCATTTCATTAAATATAAAAGTGAAATAAATAAGTCACTGTTATTAAATATTGTGTTATTTATAAAATATCAACATCAAATGTAATTGCTAGTATTTTTATTAAATTATATACTTTTCATTTAAATTATTATTTTATTATTCATTTAATTTTTCTTAAATTTTGGTATTTATGGGCTCCATATATTCCTATGAAAGAATGTAAAACACCTTTATGAAAGTTCTACTCTGACTGAAAACCATTTAATTAACTAATTTAATTTTTTAACTTTCTATCTTGAAATAATTTTAGTCTCATAGAAATTGAAAGTATAGTCAATTTAGAGCAAGTTGGGTATACTCTTCACCAAAATTTCCAAACAATAAGACATTACTCTAGGTACAATATCAAGACCAGGAAGTTGACACTGACTAACTGGAATAGTCTAGAGGCCTTTTTTGGAGTTTACCAACTTTTACATGCACTTGTCTGTGTGTGTGTGTAGTTTTACACAATTTTACCACATTTATCAGTTATAGATTAACACAATCACCACCTCAATCAACATAAAAAACTCTCCCATCATTACAAAGCAATTTCCTAGTGCTATCCTTCTAATACCTACTCTGACCATGACTTGAGTTCCTGGCAACCGTTAATCTGTTCTTGATCTCCACAGGTTAGTCATTTTGAAAATGTTACATAGATGGAATCCAGCAATATGTAAATTTTTGAGGTTTTAAAAAATGAACATTTTTTTATATTCAATATAATGCCCTAAAGCAATTCATCCAACAAGTTTTTGATTATACCAATACCCATGTTCCTTCTATGGAAAACCTAGGATTCTACTAAAAAAACAAAAGCTGACACCATGATGTAATTCAAATAACAGGTAGCTTTTGAATGGGAAAATAATTTATTTTTAAATTTTACCAGCTAGCTTATAAATTATGAAGTATATACCATTTTATTTAAATGCGATGAGTAACACTAAATATCATCAGTGTTTAAACCAAAACATCTGCTTCACATCCAGACTTGTACACATGGCACAGTTTATGTTAGTTTTCCCTAAAGTGCTTACTTTGTTGAAAAACAAAATTGTTCTCATAAAAATGGCAGCTGCTTTTAAAAAGCAATGCTTTGTGAGGTCTAAAGCAAACCCCTGGGGAATAGCGAAATGCATATGACCAGAAGGAAAATCAGCCTGTATTTAATATTTATAGGTATGCCAGCTTACATTATCATTGACTACTGTGAAAACTGAGGCAGGCATTCTAATTCTAAAATGTCTTGGCTTTGTTGATAGGGGCTATATATTTTATTCTTAAATAACAATGTTTTGAAAATAAACTAACATTAAAAAATCTGTCCATTATGTTCAATAGCTCGTAAAATGATACATTGCGGTTCACTGGATGTCCTCAGTGTTAGACTCCTCTGCCATAAGAGAAACTGAGTTCGTATCAAAAGGCCTTCTGCTTTGGAGTAGTCACCTGTTTATCAAGAAAAGTTCTGGGGATTATTACATAAAATTTAAGAGGAGCTTAGTTTTTACTCAGAGTGGTAGTTAGCCTACAAGATGCCCCTCGATGACCTCCTTGTTCTAATGCTCACATCTGCCACATCCAACCAAGACTGTTAGTCTCTGACAGCGTAAGACAGAAGAGGTGGTATGTCACAGGTAACTTTGGAGATTACATAATAAAAGACTGAAAGTTTTTGACATATCATGAGGATATTCAGGGAACCTATGGAGAAACTAATAAAGCAAAAATAATGAAGTCTGTAGCCAAGACCCAGTGAGAACTGAAACCTATGGACAACCACATGAGAGAACCTGGAAGAAGCTTTACTGAGGCCTGAGGCCTGGCTGATCACCTGAACACAAACACATGAGGGGCTCTGAGTCAGAACCAGCCAGCTTGCTGCCCCAGTTTCATGATTCACAGGGATTATGATGCAATAAATTTTTATATTTAGTTGTAAGATGCAAAATTGGTGAATAATTTGGTATGGGGCAATAGACAACTGGTATGTTGCAAATATGCAGTTAATATAGTTCTTTTTTTGTACTCTATGACAAGTGGAATGCCACACAGCAAAACCATAATATGTGGGGGTGACTTTGGAAACGGCAGTGGACAGAAGCTGAAAAGGCTGTAAGGATTCAGAGGAAAGATGAAGTGAAAACTTTAGCTGCCAATGAACCTCTCATGGAATTCGGGCTCTGATGAGGTTCTGACGAAGGCTTAACAGAAAGGGAGAAAAATCTTGTCAGAAGCCATAGGAAAGTGGATCAATGTTATTAGCAAGTGGCCAAACATTCAGCAGCTTTATTTCCACAGTAACACAGAAGGTAGAAAATGCACCTAAAAGACTAGGCAATCTAGCTCAGATTTCCAGGCACACAACTGCAAGTCTTGTTTCTTCTGGCTGCTTATAGCAAAATATAAGAGGGGAGTGATAAACTAAGTGAATGAACGTTAAATTAAAAGGAGCTAGGACTTACAGGAATCAAAGATTCTCAGCCTCTTAAAAGTAGCAAATCAGGCTAAAAGTTAGAAAGGTTTTCCAACCTAATATGTCCAGGACTCTTACAGAAAACCATGATCTAAAGATGAAGCTGAAAATTTGATTATAAAATTTTAAGACTCCAGAGATATAAAAACTGTCGCTTCCAAAAACTGTTCAGTCAGAAAGAAGGCTCTTTATAGGAATTAAGGGTGTCCTAAAAGATTTTATCAACAACTGAAAGTGAAACTGATGTAATACTACTTTACACAGCGAGTAAGAGAGCAGCAGGAAAACTTCCTGAAGGACTCAATCACTCCTGAGAAACTAAAATATCCATCTTTTTGTATAATTTCAGCAAAAGAAACATAATAAACTCCTAAACACAGCTATGAACATGAAATCTAGAATCCAAATAGTTCTCTGCATTTTCAATGATCACACTGGACACGCACTAGGTTTATTTTAATAGCCACCCAGTAGGCTCCCTCCTCCTTTCCTCTCCTATTTCTCCTACCACAATTCTATGCCAGCACTTCTAACTGTATGTCCTTTTAAAAATTCTAGTAAGGTCATGTCACTCCTTACTCTAAATCCTGTACCTTCTCCATTTCACTGAGAGTAAAAGTCAAATTTCCAAGAATTTGGAATGTAGAATTCTACACAATCTGGCCCTACGGCCTTCTGACCTCATTTCCTATTGTTACTTTATACTCAGAGGAGAGAATGTCCAACTGGAAATTTAATAGAAACATTAGAGAAAGATAAGAAAAAATAGCCAGGATAATGAAATAAAATAATGAGATAAGTGAAAGAATCAGGGAGATTATATTTGAAAGGGAAGACAAGGAGATTCAAAACCACTGAGTATATTTAGAAAAGGCAGAGGAACCAGAGATCAAATTGCCAACATCCACTGGATCATACAGAAGCAAGAGAATTTCAGAAAACATCTACTTCTGCTTCACTGACTACTCAAAAGCCTTTGGCTGTGTGGATCACAACTAACTGCGGAAAATTCTTCAAGAGATGGGAATATCAGACCACCTTACCTGCCACCTGAGAAATCTGTGTGCAGGTAAAGAAGCAACAGTTAGAACTTGACATGGAACAACAACTGGCTCCAAATTGGGAAAACAGTATGTCAAGGTTGTATACTGTCATCCTGCTTATTTAACTTATATGCAGAGTACCTCATGTGAAATGCTGGGCTGGATGAAGCACAGCTGGAAAAAAAATTGCCAAGAGGAATATTAACAATCTTAGATACGTAAATGGCACCACCTTTATGGCAGAAAGCAAAGAGGAACTAAAGAGCCTCTTGATGAAGGTAAAAGAGGGGATTGAAAAAAACTGGCTTAAAACTCAACATTCAAAACACTAAGATTAAGACATCTGGTCCCATCACTCCATGGCAAACAGATGGGGAAACAATGGAAACAGTGGCAGATCTTATTTTCTTGGGCTCCAAAATCACTGCAGATGGTGACTGCAGCCTTGAAATTAAAACACTTGCTCCTTGGAAGAAAAGCATATGACACACCTATTAAAAAAGCAGAGATGGCACTTTGCTGACAAAGATCCGTATAGTGAAAGCTATAATCTTCCCAGTAGTCATGTACAGATGTGAGAGCTGGACCATAAAAAAGGCTGAGCACCAAAGATTTGATACTTTCAAACTACGTTGTTGGAGAAGACTCTTGAGAGTCCCTTGGACTGCATGGAGAACAAACCAGTCAATTCTAAAGGAAATCAATTCTGAATATTCACTGCAAGGACTGATGCTGAAGCTCCAATACTTTAGCCACCTGATGTGAAGTACAGACTTATTGGAAAAGACCCTAATGCTGGGAAAGATTGAAGGCAGGAGGAGAAAGGGACAACAGAGGGCAAGATGGTTGGATGACATCACTGACTCAGTGGACATGAGTTTGAGCAAGTTCTGGGAGATGGTGAAGGACAGGGAAGCCTGATATGCTGCAGTCCATGGGGTTGCAGAATCAGACTGAACAACAACATATGTACCTCCTGTTGAGTAGCCCCACTTCTCATAAGCCCCAATCCATTCATAAACACATATATTCAACTTTCTTTATGATTTTAGTACTATTTATCAAATGTAAATGAACAACCATGGATATCCAGATACTTGAGAAAAGACTCTATCAGGAAGGAAAATAACAAAAGTATCATAGTACAAAGAGAACACAGAAGAAAACTTTAAAAAACAGATTATATTTTAATATCATTAAGAGAAGCTATCATGTTTAAAAATCAAGAATAAGAGCCTATGTGATAAGAAAATTAGATGTGAAGTAAAAAGCCCTTACATAATCAAATTGACTATTTTAAATAAAAACAAAATTAATAGAATAGAAACATTAAGTGATTTTAAAAATCCCCTCAAATGACAGAGATTGAAAATGAGAGAAAAGGTAGAAAAACAGAAGTTATGACCAGAATATCCAGCAACCAAGGAGAAATGTGAGAAAGATAAATTAATGCAAGTAAAAACAGATAGTGAGGAATTACAAAAGTAAACCATGGAGGGAAATTTCCACGAATGTGAAACAAGTCTCTAAAGTCAAAGGGTCAGCTTAGTATTCAGCATAACTTTAAAAAATGACCACCACTGAAGAATATCCTAATGAAAATGAGAACACAAGTGACAGCTTTAAAAAAACACGAAAGTGTGAGAGAGCACAAATTACATGCCAAGAAACAGAAATCTGAAGAGAATTGATCTGCTCAATAGCAAGTCTAAATATATTTAAGGACGTGAAGCTATGCCTTGAGAATTCTAAAGAAGAAGTATGTGCAACATTAAGAGAATCAAAATGTTAACTTTCTTGAATCATTCATAGAATACTATTGGAGGATTATTTTGGGCAGAACATAAAAACAAGAATAATCTAAGATTTTGTAAGACATGGGATTCAGGAAATCTGAAATCTAAACTAGAAGGAAAGAGAATACTAGAATAAGAGCTGTGGAGCAGACTGTAAGAACATTCATGATTGGAAAAAAAGAGGCAGACCTATATTTCAGGAAAAAAAATCACAAAACTTGTAATTTATTTCACTTGTTTGGAATTCTGGAAAACATATTAATAAATATTTGAAACATTTAAGAAAGTGTATAGACAAACATATATATATATATATATATATATATATATGTATACATACACATATATAAAGAGAGACAAATACACAATTTTTTTTTTGCAAGGTAAATGATAAATCATGTATCTTTTAACTAAGTTGCTCAGTCATGTCTTACTCTTTATGACCCCATGGACTGCAGCACACCATGCTTCCCTGTCCTTCACCATCTCCCGGAGCTCGCTCACTCATGTCCATTGAGTCAGTGATGCTAGCCAACCATCTCATCTTTTCTTCCCCTGCCTTCAGTCTTTCCCAGCATCAGGGTTTTTTCTAATAAGTCAGCTCTTTGCATCAGGTGGCCAAAGTATTGGAGCTTCAGCTTCAGCATCAGTCTTTCCAATGAATAATCAGAGTTGATTTCCTTCAGGATTGACTGGTTTGATCTTGCTGTCCAAGGGACTCTCAAGAGTCTTCTCCAACACCACAGATCGAAAGCATCAATTTTATCAGGTTTGAAGAAATACTAGGAGAGAGCTGGAGGACAACTGAAATTTGACACCAAAAATTTTAAACATCATACAAGAAGTCAAAAAAGGATGGCTTTTAAAATTCCAAGTAACAGCAGAGTATATATAAACTATTTGTCTGTCTGTCTAGAGAGACAAATATTGCAGTGTAACTAAAAACACTGAAAATGGTTTCCTCTGGAAGTCATTCAAAAATTACAAATCTGAGATAGGCTTTTTAGTATTCTTTGGTAGATTGGATGCTTAGCTTTTTAAGATGATAAAAATTTAATTTGAAAAATAATAATAAATAATGGAGCAACACTGTCTCTTCAACAAATGGTGCTACAGGGACTCCCCTGTCTGTCCAGAGGTTAAGACTTCACCTTCCCACACAGGGAGTGCAGGTTCGATCCCTGATCAGGAGGCTAAGATCCCACAAGCCTCCAGCCAAAATCCAAAACATAAAACAGAAGCAATATTGTTACAAAGATTTTTTTAAATGGTCCACATCAAAAATGTTTTAAAAAATGGTGTGGCAACAAGTGGATATCCACATGCAAGAAAATGAATTTAGACAAAGACCTTACACCTTTTCACAAAAATTAACTCAAAAAGGATCATAAGCCAAAATATAAAGTGAAAAATCATAAAACTCCTAAAGACAACATAAAAGAAAACCAAGATGACCCTGGATATGGCAATGACTTTTTAGACACAAACCAAAAGCAAGATGCATGAAAGAAATAAACGATATTTTGGACTTTCAGAAAATTAAAACCTTCTGATCTATGAAAGAAAATGCTGAGAGTTAGAAGACAATCCACAGAACGGAAAAAAAAAATTGCAGAAGATACACCTGATAAAGAACTATTATCCAAAACACACAAAGAACACTTAAAAATCAATTCTAAAACAAACTTGATTAAAAAAAAAATGGGCCAGTGACTTTAACAAACACCTCATCCAGAAGGTATACACATAGCAAATAAGGATATAAAAAGATGGTCCACATCATATGTCATCAGAGAAATGTAAATTACAATGACAAGAAGATATCATTACAAACCTTTAACTACACTATGTAATGAGATGTGCCCACAGCAAACTCTGGCAAGGATGTGAAGAAACAGGAAGATTCATTTATTACAGGAGATATGTAAAATGGAAGAGTGGAAGTTTTCTTACCAAACTAAAGATACTCTTACCATATGATCCAATGACTGTGCCCTTGATATTTACCCAAAGATTCTGACAACTCTACACACAAACCTACCCATGAATATTTTCAGAAGTTTTTTTTTATATTTATTGGAGATAACAAGCTTGATCAAAAACTGTAATCAGCATACCACTGATATGAAAGTCTTTTTTTTTAAATTATTATTATTTTTTTATTTGCTTTGCCATACATTGACATGAATCCACCATGGGTGTACATGTTTTCCCCTTCCAGAACTCCCCTTCCACATCCCTCCCCATCCCATCCCTCCGGGTCATCCCGGTGCACCAGCCCTGAGCACCCTGCATCATGCATTGAACCTGGATTGGCGATTCGTTTCCAATATGATAATTTACATGCTTCCATGCCATTCTCCCATATCATCCTGCCCTCATCCTCTCCCATAAAGTCCATAATACTGTTCTATTTATCTGTGTCTCTTTTGATGTCTCGCATACAGGGTTATCTTTACCGATTGACTAAATACTATATATATGTGTTAGTATACTGTATTGGTGTTTTTTTTTTTGGCTTACTTCACTCTGTATAATAGGCTCCAGTTTTATTCATATTAATAACTGCCCAAACTTGGAAGCAACCAACATATCCTTTGATAAGTGAGTGGAGAAATAAACTGTTATATCCAGACCATGGATATATTCAGCTCTAAGGAGAAATGAGGTATCAAGCCACAAGAAGACTTTGAGAAATCTAAAATGTATACTACTAAATGAAAAAAAGTCAGTCTGAAAAACTAATGAACACATACTGTATGATTACAACTATATGATATCTGAAGTTCAGTACTTATCGGTGGTTGGCAGGAAGGAATGAATAGGCAGAGCTCAGGTGATATTTAGGGCAGCAAAAATACTTTGCATGATACTATACTGATAGCTACATATCAAAATGCATTTACCCAAACCCACTGAAAGGACAACACCAAGTGAAACATACGATGAACTATTAAATTTGGGTGATTGTGATTTGCTTATATAGGTTTATCATCAGTTATAACAAATGTACCATTTTGGTAGGGAATACTGAGAATTGGAGAAGCTATGCATGTTGGGGAGAAGGAGCACATGGACAATCTCTGCACTTTCAGTTTTTCTATAAACCTAAAACTGCTCTGAAAAGGTCTTTTAACAACAATGTTTTAAAATAATAATATATTTTTGAAAATAAAGCAGAATGAATCCTAATACATTGAATATTATACCTTTGTATATAAAAAATTATTAATACTTGTGTTAAGACAATAACAGAAGTTTCAAGAAATTGACTTACTGTACCATGTATTAAAGTATATATCTTCTTTTTTTCTGCTATTTTATTGATTGCTCAATGGACATGCAATTCTATAATTTTTTTAATAATTTATGAGTTAACTTTCATTTGTTACTCAAGTCATCGAAATAAGCTTAAAAAATACAAAGTTATCAAATTACATTATCTTAGGGTAATAACAAAATCATCTTAGTTCATCTACACTAGGAACATCTTTTAATTTTAACATTAAGATTAGGTACAAATGACTCAGTGAGGACATAGGAACAATAAAAATATATAAGAAGAAATTATTAATAGTTGTATTATATACAGATCCTAACTTGTGTTTCTTGGAGACAGCTAATACTTTTAGATATTTAATATGAAATTGGTGACAGATTGTCATTTTAGGATTTTAAGAAGATTTAAGGAAAAAAAAAAAAAGCAGAAACAATTCCCAAATCATCCATAGTGTTTTAAGGTTTTTAAATAGAAAAATGTTCGAACACTAAAATCTATTTCTACATATCTCTGTGAATCATTAAAAGACAATTACTGTGATTTAAAATATATATAAAAAGCTATGAGGGGAATCAGATTAAGCCACATATATTTTGGCTTCTTTATATTTAGTGGCTCCTAAATGTAGATATGCTAATCTTATTCACTGTAAAATTAAAGTACATGTAATTTCCTGGAAGGATAGGCTTAAGTTCTGATAAGCACCTGATAAAGAGAAGCTATCGCTGTGGTATCAACCACCTACCTCTAAGTACACAGACATTTTCTGAGATTGTTACCACTTGCTTGTGCCTGCTGGGTAGATAGGCCCCTATCTACCATTTTCAGAAGTGCTGGAAGAGGCCAAAATTGCCTGAAAACTTTGTGAGAAAAGCCATAAGCCTGTTTGTTAAAGTGGCTGAGGAGATCACCACTCCATGCAGATGGAATTATTAGTAGCTGGTGGACTGAAGGCCTGGTGTCTGATAGAGTCAGCTGATGGGAAAAACTATGTTGTATTTCCAGCTCTGTATATCTGTGTATGAAACTGTATTCATTGTCTGCTTTGGTTTTGTCTTTACGTAAATGACATCAAACTCCACACTCCATGAAGATCAGTGGCTAAAATAGAATGGATGTAGTGTTCTCAGGACCTAGATATAAAAGGAAGTGGATTTAGAGGTAAGGAACAGGGGCTTGCCAAGACTGCAGACATATAACATTTCCTCCAGGATACAGACAATCTTATTCCGCTAAGGCTGCTTTAACAAAATACCATAAACTGCATTGCTTAACACTGTGCCCATGTAACCTTTCTCCGTTGCATGTGCACAGAGACAGGGATCTCTGTCTCTTCCTCCTATAAAAGAAAGTAAAAATGAAGCAGCTCAGTCGTGTCTGACTCTATGCGACCCCATGGACTGTAGCTTACCAGGTTCCTCCATCCATGGGATTTTCCAGGCAAGAATACTGGAGTGGGTTGCCATTTCCTTCTCCAGGAGATCTTCCTGACCCAGTGATTGAACCTGGGTCTCCCACATTGTAGGCAAATGCTTTATCCTCCCAATCCTATCAGATTAAGACCCTTCTCTTTAAACTCTATCTAACTTTAACTACCTCCTAAAAGCTCTATTTCCAAACACAGTCATGTTGGGGGTCAGGGCTTTGATCATTGAATTTCGAACAGGATGTACTTCCATCCACAGTACAGGCCTTTGGGTTTGGTAATGGTAAGAGGGTACAGTCTGAAGTGACAACCATATACTCCCATAGATGAGATGAACTAGATTATTAACCAATGAAAGACAAAGCCATTAGAACTGTGAACCAAACTATCTACAGAAGACACTCAGGGGATGCTAATGCTGGGAATGGTGGGAGGTCCTACAACCTGGGCAGTCAGCAGTCTTCCAGAATAAAAGACATCAAGGTTTTAAATGTGGGATGGGCTAGGAGTGTAGCTAAAATCTGTTTTAAATCTTAGTGTGCTAATCTCACCTATACAAGTGTTTGGAAATTCAGGAACTATATATGAACACCTTCAGATGTGAAAAGCACTGATAATAATCACAATAATCCTAAGGGGGAAAAGTCATATTTTTTTTCTTATTTAAAATAATGCAGTAATTTGCTTGAAATAAATGGCTGAAAAATTGTGCTGTTAATAATCATGCTCTTTGGGCATTATCGATTCTACACTCCCTGATTTGTGCAGTCTAATAATATTTTTAATGATGTATCTGGCTCAAAGGTTCAGATGTACAAGAGACAATAAAAATTATTTGAGAAATAAAACATAATTAGAAAATGTTTATTTTGAAAGACAAATGAGTGTCATGGTGGTGTATATAATTCTGAATGAAAAAATTTTAGCTAAGTATGTCTTCAAATTTGGAAAAATTAAGTTTTTTTTTTTTCAGAGTACTTAAATATTTAAAATTTAACCTTATTTTTTTAAACATGTATGTTTTAATAATTAGTTATCACACCTGGCAGCACTGGTGAGCCATGGTGTGGTGTGACAATGGAGATAATACAAAATATCACCACTGGTTATTCCTAATGAAACCCACTGAAGGTAAGGTTCCGGGTGATCACCTATTCAGTACCTTACACACATTTTATTCTAACTTAAAGACTTAAAAAAGATTGGCTGGCTGCTTCTAACATCTATGGATAAAGTGGAGAAATAATAGAATGAGCTTAGGGCTTCAAACTACCAGCTCAAACTCTGAATTAAAGAAAAACCTGACAGCTCCTATACTGGACTCTAAAGGAACCTATATTATCTCCTGTGGCCACAGGGGTAAGATAGCTGAAAATCCAAACCAGAGACACTCTGATAATGACTAACACAGGTAGTTACAAACTTTTATATCAATAATAATAATATTGATATTAAAATAATACTGATAAAAATCCATATCAATAATAGAAACTATACCTCTTCTGCAGAAAGAAAAGTGTGCCAAATCTCAATAAAATAATTGCTTTAGAAAATCACAGGATACAATTAAAGTAGTGGTCCCAGGCAACTTATTAATTTCAAATGTATATATTACTGAAAAATGGCCTCTAAAATAGTATAAATAAATAGAAGGAAACAGCACATTTAACAAAATATTCCCCATCCCACTAAGTTAGTATGTCAGTTAAATCCAAAAATAAAACACACAGCCCAAAAGATAAAAATTAGACCACATATATATGGTTAATTAATTTTCAACATGAGTATTAAGACACTTACATGACTAAATTATTTACATAAAGTGTTAGAATAACTAGGTATATGTATTAAAAGAAAAAAAAGAACTCTGCCTCTTACCTCATATCATATACAATAATTCAATAAAAATGAATGAGACCAAAATGTAAGAAATAAAATCACAAAACTTTAAAAAAGAAACACAGGGGAAAACACTTTCAAACTTGATGTAAGAAAATATTTCTTAGTTATAACACAGAAACATATAAACCTTAAAAGAAGTGATATAATTTGGACTTTTAAATTAAAACAGTTTGTTCTTCAAATATATGGTTAATGCAAAAGAACAGGAGAAATATCATCGATACAGATGACTAACAAAGAACTTATATTGAGAACATATAATATTTACAACTCAATAACAAGAAGATAAATGACTTAATTGAAATACTGACAGGCTGATATAGTACAGTTATGGACAAAATTTCACATGTAAGTCAATGGAATTTTTCATAAATATACAATTTGAAAATTCAGCTATAATCTCAAATATCTATATTAACAAATATGAGTTCTAAATCCCTTCTTATAATAAAAATGGAGGTAATTTTATTGATGACATCCAGATATGTTTTAAGAAATTCTCCTTTCTCAGTACGACAAAGATGGACTAAAGATGATGACTTTGCTACAAAAAAAGAATAAAAATTGACAAAAGACATGAACAAAGACTTCCCAAATAAGGTATTCAAAGGCCAATAATTACAGGAAAAGATGTTCGCATTTTTAGTTATCAGGAAAATACAAGTTAAAACCAAACTGATATGCCAATGCACATCTATTACACTGACTAAAAGTGAATGAATATTCAGGACTGATCTCCTTTAGGATGGACTGGTTGGATCTCCTTGCAGTCCAAGGGACTCTCAAGAGTCTTCTCCAACATCACAGTTCAAAAGCATCAATTCCTCAGCTCTCAGCTTTCTTTATGGTCCAACTCTCACATCCATACACGACTACTAGAAAAACCATAGCTTTGACTAGATGGACCTTTGTCAGTAAAGTAATGTCTCTGCTTTTTAATGTGATGTCTAACTTTGTCATAGCTTTTCTTCCAGGGAGCAAGCATCTTTTAATTTCATGGCTTCATTCATCATCTCCAGTATTTTGGAGCCCAGGAAAATAAAATCTGTCACTGTTTCCATTGTTTCCCCGTTAATTAAACTAAAATTTCCCCAACATTAATTAAACTAAATTTTTTTTGTGTTGAAAACACAGTTCCCACTGTATTTGCCATTCACATAAAATTCTAGAAATTTCAAGTTGCCTTGTAGTTATAGAAAGAAATCAGTATTTGCTTTAAGCCAAGAGTAGACTGAGGCATGACTGCAAAGAGACATAAAGGACATTTTAGAGTTCATGAAAATTTTCTATCTTGACTGTGGCAGTGGATATTTGGGTTAACATATCTGCTGAAACTCATAAAATCATTTGGTATCAAGGAAAAAAGTCTATCAAACTGACATTACACTTCAGGATCTAATCAAACTTTTGCACAGCAAAGGAAACCATAAACAAAACAAAAAGACAACATACGGACTGGGAAAAAAATATCCGCAAATGATGCAACTGACAAGGGCTTAATTTCCAAAATATACAAACAGCTCATACAGCTCAATATAAAAAAACAAAAAATCCAATTGGAAAATGGTCAGAAGACCTAAACAGATTTCTCTAAAGAAGACCGACAGATGGCTAACAGATAAAGAAAAAGATGCTCAACATAGCTAGCTAGACAAATGAAAATCATAGAACAGTCTTGTGGACTCTGAGGAAGAAGGTGAGGGTGGGACGTTCTGGGACAATAGCATTGAAACATGTATATTACCACATGTGAAGCGGAACACCATTCCATGTTCTATGCATGAGACAAATGCTCAGGGCTGGGGCATTGGGATGACCCAGAGGGATGGGGTGGGGAGGGAGGTGGGAGGAGGGTTCAGGATGGGGAACACATGTAAACCCATGGCTGATTCATGTCAATGTATGGCAAAAACTACTACAATATTGTAAAGTAATTAGCCCCCAACAAAAATAAATAAATTTATTAAAAAAAAAACACTACAACGAGGTTATCATCTCACACCAGTCAGAATGGCCATAACAGTCTACAAATAATATTGTACAATAAATGCTTAAGAGGGTGTGGAAGAAAGGGAATCCTCCTACATTGCTGGTGGGAATGTATATTGGTGCAGCCACTATGGAGAGCAATATGGAATTTCCTTAAAAACTGAAAAATAGAGTTAGCATATGATCCAGCAATCCCACTGCTGGGCATATATCCAGTGTGCATGCTCAGTCAATAAGTCATATCCAACTCTTTGCAACCCTATGGACTGTAACCCATCAGTCTCCTCTGTTCTTGGGATTTTCCAGGCAAGAATACTGGAGTGGGTTGCTATTTCCTTCTCCAGGGGATCTTCCTGACCCAAGGATCAAGCCCATGTCTCCTGCAGCTCCTGCTTGGCAGGCAGATTCTTTACCACTGTGTCACCTGGGAAGCCTGGAGAAAGTCATAATTAGAAAAGATGCATGCACCACAATATTCATCGCGACACTACTTACAATAGCCAGGACGTGGTAGCAATTTAAATGTCCATTGACAGATGAATGGACAAAGAAGATGTGACATATGTATACAATGGAGTAATACTCAGCCATAAAAGAATGAAGTGATACCATTTGCAGCAACATGGATGGACCTAGAGATTATCATACTGAGTGAAGTATATCAGACAGAAAAAGACAAATATATGATATCACCTATATTTGGAATCTAAAAAATGTTACAAATAAACTTATTTACAAAACAGAAACAAACTAACAGACATAGAAAATGAAATAATGATTATCAAAAGGGAAAGGGGGTAGGGATAAATTAAGAGTTTGTAATTAGACAAATTCATACTGCTATATATTAATATAAAATATATAAGTAACAAGGACTCATTGTATTACACAGGAAACTATATTCAATATCTTGCAATAACCTATTATGGAAAAGAATCTGGAAAAGACTATATCTATATCTATCTATCTATCTATCTATCTATAAGTGCATGTATTTGTCTAACTGAATCACTGTTATACACTTGAAACTGATACAACATTGTAAATCGACTATAGTTTTTTAAAAATTTGAATTAAAAATAAGAAATTAACCTTCAATAAAGATGATAAAAATAAATAAAACGCAATAGGAGTCAATCTTACTTGGTTTACAGATCTGCATAGTCTGGCTATAGGGAAAGAGAAACGTATTGGCAGTAGCTTCAAAACATACCCTAGCGCCTGTAAGATATGACTCTAGTGTTTCTATTTTGCCTGTATACTACAACTACATCCTTGTAGGCCATTGCATTGTTCTTTCAGGAAAGCTGAGTCCTGTAGATATGAGTCCAATGCTGGCTTTATTTCCACGTGAAATGCATTTCTTTTTCAGAAGCAATATTGCGTTAGACAGCAATAGAGTGAGTAAGGTATTCCATAAGTCCGCGTATGGTGATGCTGCCAGCAACACTTTGAAGAGGAAAATCAAATCCATTCCCTGACTACTTGTCTAGTCCAGTAAAGACAAACTGTTGTTCCTCTGAAATGGAAGGATTCCAATGTAATCAACGTAACAACAGATGGAAGGCTACTTCACCCAAGAGAATAATGAAACAGATTCAGCATTGGTTTCTGCTGTTGGAAGGGAGCCACTTAGTTAATGGCCAGACCTGTCACAGGGATAACTCATATTCTTGAGTTTAACACATTTTCTATCCCTACCCTGTATCTACACATTATATAGGACCCTTGAGCAAGCACAGGGCAGCTGGAGAAACAGGCTGATAGACAGGCCGATAGGCTGATAGACATCCAAAGGTAAAGTTTTATTGGCTACCTGTTACTTCTCTTTAAGGGATGTCTTTTGATGAACATCGACACAGGATATTAATATTATTGCCATCTTGGCTAATTTTAATAAGTTCATACATAAAATTCTTCTTGAGAGGTTTCTGTCCTATATGTTCCAATCTTGTTCCATTCGTGCCCTTGACCATAAAGGAAAATTGTTGGCTGCTTCCTATAAATTAAGATACAAACCTCTGACTATATTTTATTCCAGGCAAAGTGGATAAACAGTTGCATTGTTTGATGTTTCACCCACTAGGAACATTTCTCATGACCACTTCACATATACTCCTGATATAATAGTATTGGAGGGGCTATATTGGGGCTATAATAGTACTGGAGGAAGTAATTAATAAGAGAATGCAACTGGAGATGATAATTTTATTTTATTTATTTTTTGGGTTGTTTTATTCAGTGGGAATTTTCACAACTTCAAGCCTGGGAGACAGTATCTCAAGTATCCCTGAGAAAACTTCTCCGAGGAGGATGGGAGAGGAGTCAGGTTACATAGAAGTTTGTGACAAAAGGCAGGTGGTCTGAATATCAAAAATAATTTTGTGAATTAAAACCAGATATCCCAAGCTAAGGAATTTAGCTCTTTTCTATGTATAGGAAGATGCAAGAGTCTGGGCTCACTGAAATCATTCCTTTCATATACATTCCAGCTATCTGGGGCCAGCATCCTGTGTGTTTTCACATCCAGAGTTCCTCAGTGCTCAGGGTAGGTAGGGGCTACAGACTGATGGCTACCAGATTGCACACGTGTTCTCTGGAGGTAATCACTTTAAATATAGGCAAAACTACCTCTATTTGCAAGTGACAATATACTAATTGCATAATATCTAACTATGTAGTATAATATACAATATATGTATTATATTAATATACTAATAAATATACTATATACTATAAATATATAATATAATATACTAATAAATCAATAGAAAAAGTATGAAAAACACAATAGCACAGTGTGAAATTAACATACACAAATCAATATTCTACCTAAATGAAAATAAACAATTAAATATATAATAAAAGAAATGACCTCATATATAGTAGTAACAAAAAGGGTAAACACTTCTGAATAATCTTAATAAGAAATATGCAAAACTTTGTGAGATTTAATAGATTATACACAGATTTTTTCTGCTCTTCCTTTCTCTGAGTACACATTTACATTGTCCTTCTGATGTCCTTGAAGTCAGGCATGGTCATTCAGCAATACAGGACAATGATGTCAGACAGATGTCGTAAGAGTCACTTCCCTCACAGGGATGAAATTCTAAATTTCTAGTTCATCTATTTTTATAATCTCTGAATGAATTAGTTCCTTAGAAGAGAAAAAAACAAAAACAAAAACCCATATTTAAGAGTGTGGCATTGAGAAAATCCGTTGAATTGAAAACCGTACTATCATCTGATTACGTGTTCACAGGTCAAGTCTCTGGACCATTTTTGCCCAAGCAAACTTTCTTAAGAATGGAATTTTTCTATTCTCTGCAGCTCAACATAGTAGCGACTAGCCTTATATGGTTGAAAGTGAAAGTCGCTCAGTCCTCTCCAACTTTCTGTGACCCCCTGGACTATAGAGTCCATGTAATTCTCCAGGCCAGAATAATAGAGTGGGTAAGAAAGGCAATGTCAAAGAATGTTCAAACTACCACACAATTGCACTCATATCACACGCTAGCAAAGTAATGCTTAAAATTCTCCAAGCCAGGCTTCAACAGTATGTGAACCATGAAATTCCAGGGGTTCAAGCTGGATTTAGAAAAGGCAGAGGAACCAGGGATCAAATTGCCAACATCTGCTGGATCATCGACATAGCCAGAGTTCCAGAAGAACATCTATATCTGCTTTATTGACTATGCCAAAGCTTTTGACTGTGTGGATCACAACAAACTGTGGACAACTCTTAAGGATATGGGAATACCAGATGACCTGACCTGCCTCCTGAGAAACCTGTATACAGGTCAAGAAGCAACAGTTCGAACTAGATATGGAACAACAGCCTGGTTCCAAATAAGGAAAGGAGTACGTCAAAGTTGTATATTGTCACCCTGCTTATTTAACTTATATGCAGAGCAAATCATGAGAAATGCCAGGCTGGGTGAAGAACAAGCTGGAATCAAGATTGCCAGGAGAAATATAAATAACCTCAGATATGGAGATGACAACACCCTTATGGCAGAAAGTGAAGAACTAAAGAGCCTCTTGATGAAAGTGAAAGAGGAGAGTGAAAACGTTGGCTTAAAACTCGACATTCAGAAAAACTAAGATTATGGCATCCAGTCCCATCATTTCATGGCAAGTAGATGGGGAAACAATGGAAACAGTGACTGGCTTTATTTTCTTGGGCTCCAAAATCTCTGCAGATGGTGACTGCAGCCATGAAATTAAAAGATACTTGCTCCTTGGAAGAAAAGCTATGACGAATGTAGACAGCATATTAAAAAGCAGAGACATTACTTCGCTACAAAGGTGCATCTAGTCAAGGCTATGGTTTTTCCACTGGTCATGTACAGATGTGAGAGTTGGACTATAAAGAAAGCTGAGCACCAAAAAGCTAATGCTTTTGAACTGTGGTGTTGGAGAAGACTCTTGAGAGTCCCTTGGACTGCAAGGAGATCAAACCAGTCCATCCTAAAGGTAATCAGTCCTGAATATTCATTGGAAGGACTGATGCTGAAGCTGAAACTCCAGTACTTTGGCCACTTGATGCAAAGAACTGACTCATTGGAAGAGACCCTGATGATGGGAAAGATTGAAGGCAGGAGGAGAAAGGGACTATAGAGGATGTGATGGTTGGATGGCATCACTGACTCGATGGACATGAGTGTGAGCAAGCTCCAGGAGTTGGTGACGGACAGGGAAGCCTAGTGTGCTGCAGTCCATGGGGTCACAAATGTTCAGTCAGGACTGAGCGACTGAACAGAACTGACCTGAGCCTTTCCCTTCTTCAGCGGATCTTCTCAACCCAGGGATCAAACGCAGGTATCCTGCATTGCAGGTGTATTCTTTACCAGCTGAGCCACAAGAGAAGCCCAAGAATACTGGAGTGGGTAGCCTATCCCTTCTCCAGCAGATTTTCCCCACCCAGGAATCGAATCCGGGTCTCCTGCATTGCAGGCAGATTCTTTACCAAATGAGCTATCAGGGAAAATGAACACTATAAAAGTGCCTAATATGACTGAGGAACTGAACTTTAAACCTAATTTATCTTACTGGGGCTTCCCTGGTGGCTCAGTTGGTAAGGAATCTGCCTGCAGTGTGGGAGACCTAGGTTCTACCCCTGGGTTGGGACGATCCCCTGGAGAAGGGACACGCTACCAACTCCAGTATTCTAGTCTGGAGAATTCCATGGACTACATCCCATGGGGTCACACAGTGGGACATGACTGAGCAAAATTTCACTTTCAATTTCATGTGAAATGAAGTATTTTTTGCTCTACCAGTAAAGAAGGCTTTTCCAAATGCAAGTTTCTGAGCCCAGGTGAAACAAAGCCAGCTGTTTGGAAGCTATCAGCTACTTCCTCTCTGGTAAGCACTGAGGACCTGGGGGGGATGTGAGTGGAGGCCATCTGCCACACTTGCCATCTCTTGTGGTAAACAAGTAATTAGCATGTGAACAATAAAGTAGGATTGGCCCCAGAGAGCTAGATCCATATGAAAGAAATGATTTCAGCAAGCCTGGACACTTGTATCCTCCCATACATAGAAGATCACTACATCTCTTCATGTGAGGGATTTAGTTTTTTCTTAAATAGCAGTAATCTTTTTAAAATTCAGATTACCTGCTCCTTGCTGCAAACTTGTCTATAGCCTGGCTCCTCCCCTGTCTCCTCAGAGTCAGTTCTCTCAGGGTCACCTGAGAAACTCTCTTCCTGGCTGGAGTATTAACATTCCTGTGGAATAAAATCTAACTCTCAGTGTTTAGGTTTTGTGTATATATATATATATATATGTGTATATATATATATATAATAATTTTTTTGTAGTCCACATTTACATAATTTAAATTCAAATAGCCACAAGTAAACTAGTTGGCTAATGGCTATCGGAATGAATAGTGCATGTCTGGACTGACAGCATAAAGTAACGTGGTAAGGATAAAGGTAGCAGGACTTTTCCCCTCTTTTTAGCTTCATTCTCTTTCGATGAGTCTTTGCTATGTTTCTTTTGGCAACTCAAATTTCTCTATTTTGAGAACAAAATTTGATTTGGAAACCACTTGAGAGATCAGGTATTAGCATGTTCTTTAAATTTGCTGACTGGACTTTGATAATCTTCCAAATTGTAATAGGTTGTAAAAACAGATACAAAACTTTGCAGCAACTCACATCAAGCAGTGGAGTCTTATGTTCTTTCCCACACTGACTCTGGTCTTAAGATTGTGACCTGCTTTGTCCAATGAGATAAACTAGCCATGGTCAGTCAAGCAGACCTGGGAGAACCATCAAGATGATCCCAGAACAAACTGCCAGCACGTAAATTGTGAACTAAGTAAATGATTTTTGTTTTAAGCTTTTAAGTTCAAGGGCAGTCTGCTATGTAGCAAAACTACTAATAACAAATGTTTTGTTAACTCTTGGGCTCTTTAAAAATGGAAGACTTCAAAACACAGCAAATGAATAGAATTTCTTATTCCCTGAAGTTAACTAGTCCAATTCCTATAAGAAATAAGGTGAATCTCCTGATAGAACTTCAACTCCTCCCAGCTACTGAAACTATTTTAGGTTGATAATTACCATATTAAGAAAATGGAGTGAAGGGGACTGGCAATCATGATTCCTGATCTGTAACTTAAGAAATGAAGTTGGTCACTAGATACATAAAGTCAGTTTAACAAGAAAACTAATATTTCATATATTAATTCCTTTGGATTAACATATCTATACATAAATTTACAAGTATATTTAATCTTCAGTTGTCCTGCGAATTTGAAAATAAAAAATGATTAATATTTAAAATATTAGCATTGGCATATTATTAGAGTGCCTATTCACTGAAGCATCATAATTTGTCAATCTCCTTTCAAGTTACTGGCATGCTATTTCAGATATAATAGGAAAGGGAGGTTGAAAAAACAGTAATTTTCAGACTTAGTTATTTAGCCTCAGACTTAGGCTTTGTAGCTAATACAATTAATGTACTGCTCCAATGTATTTTGGGCTTCCCTAGTAGCTCAGCTGGCAAAGAACCTGCTTGCAAGGCAGGAGACCTCAGTTCTATTCCTGGGTTGGGAAGATTCCCTGGAGAAGGGATAGGCTACCCACCCCAATACTCTTGGGCTCCCCTGGTGGCTCAGGTGGTAAAGAATCCACCTACAGTGCAGGAGACATGGGTTCGATCCCTGGGTTGGGAAGATCCCCTGGAGGAGGTCATGGCAACCGACTCCAGTATCCTTGCCTGGAAAATCCCATGGACAGAGGAGCCTGGCAGGCTACAGTTCATGGGATCTCAAAGAGTCGGACATGACTGAGCAACTAACCACAACACAGCAATTTATTTCTGAGAATTCTGGCAGCTAAATCTGTTATTTCCCACCAGGGATCCCAAAATGAACTCACAGGAACAATGGTTGATAATGGAAGAGAAGCCCCACGCTGGTGTGGGCTGCCTCCTCCCCATGAATACTGATCTGCTAGGGAGTCTGCATTAGGGCCAGCATTGCCTATGACTGGAGGCTAGTCTATTGATACTTAATTTTAGGGCTGAGTTAAAAAGTCGATTATCACTTACAATTTAACCTTCATCAGCAAAGAGTGTAATTTTTTGAACCTCATCTCTTTTGATATAGTCCCCATTTTTTCCAGAATTTAGATAATATATTAATCACAGTAAGTGATTAATATACACACACATACAACTCATGCTACATATTCAGTGCAAGCTGTCAATAAATATCAGCTCTTCATAGTAATTCTGAACTCATGATGACAAAAGCTCCATCATCATGTAACTGCATCATCTGGATACCAGAGTCTCTTCAATCACCACTGCAGTGCAAGAAACAGCTTGAGAGACAAGTACCAGCAGTGTCATGATTTGGCTTTAAAGTGGCAGAGATAATTTGCATCACCATTTCATCAGATAGAATGGTCAGGCAGTCATACCTAATTTCAAAATGGTGGGGAAAAAATTCACAACCTCATACTCAAAGACTTTCTCCCTTAAAAGAGCTTTACTCTCTGCATCCTGTAAATTTTGTTACATCTTCAAAATATTTAGCAGCCACTAACCGCGAAGAGGGTTGGAGGAAGGGTCTGTGGAATGAGACGAAGTAACATCTTCTATGGGCTTCCCTGGCGGCTCAGACAGTAAAGAATTTGCCTGCAATGCAGGAGACCCGGGTTGATAAGACTCTTACAAAAGCCACAAAACCACTATGGGCTTTCCCAGGGGCTCAGTGGTAAAGAATCTGCCCGCAAAGCAGGAACCACAGGAGACATGGGTGATTTGATCCCTGGGTGGGGAAGATCCCCTGGAGGAGGGCATGACAACCCACTCCAGTATTTTTGCCTGGAGAATCCCCATGGACAGAGGAGCCTGGCAGAAGAGCCACAGGGTTGCAAAGAGTCCGACACAACTGAAGCGAGTGAGCACAGCGCACACAATGTCTTCTATGCTCTTGTCCAGTGCTGATGACACCACTCTGTAGTAGTTGCTGGGACCAGCTGGTGACATTTTGTTCCATGGTAGCACATCAGTATCAATATCTGGGTAGTGGTGAGGAGTAATCAGGCTCCGCACCCCTGAATCTGGAACATTTTTAAATGAAAACCTTTCTTGGTGTGGCCAACAGGTTCTTGTTGGAACCTCTTCAGTGACCTGGGAAAGGCAAGCTTGAGGAATCCACAAACCCTGCCTTCATCTCACCTTGGGAATGTCATAACCTTGGCAGTGGCGATGGGGCAGTTTTGGTGGGGATGGGGAATTATCCTGATATCTGCCCTCTCTCTACTTGCTGGGCTTCTCTGCCACTTTTGGGGCCTCTCTTCTAGGTCTCAGTAGTTCCAAGTGGGCCTTTGGATGCTAAAGCTCAGGAAACTATCAAAGGACATCTTGCATTTGTATCTTCATTACTAATCATGCTGCTTTCTATCAGCCAAACAAACTCTTAAGAACTGCTTTTTATGATTGTTGTGGCTGCCTCAGATGATCTCGAGAAATTTGGTGTTTTGGTTTGTTCCTCTGAGATCCGCTTGCATGAATCCTTGCACGGATCTGTTTGGCTATCTGCTGGGATAACTAAACTCTAAAACAGTGAGAGGTGCTTCTACTGCTAAACTCAATATAACTTCCTAAGTATAACATTAATATAGGAACACTTTTTTAAATTGGAAATAATTCCATTAGGTTGTAAACCTATGTCATCGAGTCATTTAAAACAGTAATTGTATGTTCCAGTGCACTGTCAGTATAAAAATAAGACATTTATTTTTAGGAAGTACAAAAACATACAAATTCTACTGCTTATAGGGCTTTCCTAATGCATTTCAGTGTGTAATATTTACATTTTAAAGCAACAGAACTATTTGCATAACAAATCTTGAAATGTACTAAATCACTGTGCATATCCATAACTTAACCAACATTATGTTGATGAATATATTTTTAAGATAATAGAAAAAAAAGTTTGAAGATGTTCTGATTTACTTATACAGGACTGGCACAGTATCGTAAATTGCAAAATAGTGTCACATGTTACTAAGAACGTATGAGAAAAGTGAAAGTGACAATAGGTAAAGTATGAGAGAGAAAAGGAGGGAAGGCTCACAGGGGCGGGGGAGAGAGAGGGCAGAAGATAAAAAAGAGAAGAAACGAGACAAAAGAGAGGAAGGGAGAAGTGAGGAGAATACATGGAAAGGTTAAAAAAAATAGCTTTATTTTATCACTGCCTTGATCAAGGAATTGAGTCCATTATCATCACTTCACCAAAGAGGTTTAGGAAAGTAATTCTGTTTGCTCCACTTGGTGTTTATTAAAGAGGAAAGAAAGTGATCACACTCTACTGTCAGCAAAAATTTAATTGTAGTAAAGCACTGAAGCTTAGAAGCATTCATTTTCCTTGGCTAAGTTATCTTCAAACTTGTAAGGGAAATAAACCGAGTTTGGGGGAAGTCTTTGAACGTCTATAAAATAGGGACTATTTGATTTGTCACAGAGACAGTTCTCATCTTGAATATGATTGCATTTCTTTATGTTTTGATCAGTAAATCTTGAAACTAGCCCATGTTTCAAAGAACTATAAAACTAGGGTTTTGGTAACTATAAATCAGATGTGTAAAGTATGGTCTTCATACCAGCATTGTCAGTTTGATTTAAAAATATCTCAAATGTACAAGTCTACCCTTTCCACCACATAAATAGAAGATACAGAAAACTTTATAATAGAGTTCCAATAGAAAAACAAAAAAAGACACATCTCCCTGATTCTGACTTCTACTTCTGCTCCACACCTGCAGAGACACACAAACACACAGAGACAGACATACACTCAAGGACTACACATACTTTAGTCTATGAAGGTAAGAAAGAACGTGTTTCTTTCTGGCTGAATTAAAATCTGGACATAAACTCAGTGGTCTACTTAAGAAAATAAGTATTAGTTGCTCAGTCATGTCTGACTCTTCAACCCCATGCATGGACTGTAGCCCTCCAGGCTCCTCTATCCATGGAATTCTCCAGGCAAGAATACTGGAGTGGGTTGCCATTTCCTTCTCCAGGGGAATCTTCCCATCCAGTCTCCTGCATTGCAGGCAGATTCTTTACTATCTGAGCCACCAGTGACTCCTGATTTAGGTGGTTTTATTAACAAATTCATTTTCCAGAAAATGATATAGTTTCTTAAGGCTGCCATACCACAGTCAAGGTATGGCTTAAAACAACAGAAATGTAATCTCTCACAGTTCCTGACACTGGAAGCCAAAATCAAGTGTGGGCAGAGTTATGACCCTTCTAGGGCTTTGTGTAAAATCCTTTTTCTCTGTAGCTTCCGGGGGCAATAGCCAAACCTTGCCGCTGCTTAGCCTGCAGCTGCATCACTCTTGGCTCCACCTCTGTCACCACATGGTATCCTCCTCCCACTTGTCTGTGTTCACAGTGTCTTCCCTCCACGCATGCTTATCTTTCCTTCTTAAAAGAACACCAGTCATTTTACATTAAGGACTCGCCCACTGCAGTACGAACTCATCTGAGGGAATTACATGTGCCATGATCCTATTTTCCAGTTAAGTCATATTCTGGAATTCGGGGCGTTCCAGGTGGTGCTAGTGGTAAAGGACCCACCTGCCAATGCAGGACACATAAGAGATGCAGGTTCGATCCCTTGGTGGGGAAGACCCCCTGGAGGAGGAAATGGCAACCCACTCTAGGATTCTTGCCTGGAGAATCCCATAGACAGAGGAGTCTAGCAGGCTACAGTAAATAGGGTTGCAAAGAGCCGGACACAACTGAAGCGACTTATCACACACACACACAACTTTAACATACATTTTTAAGGGACACAATTCAACCTACAAGAGTAGATGAAGTTACTTCTTAAATGTACAAAACTATTTCCATTTCTGTTATCATATTAGAAAGTCTTTAAAACCTACTAGGAACTTCCAAGCTTCCTTTTTAGTATTTATTTTAACTACTACTAAAAATAATATAGATTAAGCATGGAAAATGTAAAAATACATAAACTTATAATGACGGCAGTTACAATCACCCATAGAGGTTAACTGCAATAAAAATACTTTGGTATTTATGTAAAAGCATACATTCATTCTGCACATACAATTCTATGTTTTATTCTGCACAATATCAAATATACTAGTTGTACTCACAATTATGTATCCACTAGCTGTAGGGTAATATATTTAAATACCTTTCTATTAATGGTTATTCATTTTGTTCTCAAATATATCCCATTTTAAACATTTTTGTAGTAAATAGCATCTAAAATCTTTATCTACATTTAATATCATCTTTTTTCTGATCTCTCATACAGTTTCTTCTCCATCTCTGGTATCTAGATTATAAACTTCTTTCAGCTTCATGTTATCATTTCTATTCAGCATTTTGTATCTGATGTCCATCCCCTCTTCTTGAAACACACTTTTCTGAACATTTCATAGGCTACCTCTTTCTAATCCTTGGCTACCTCTTTCTAATCCTCAGGCCTCTCTTTAGGTATCACTCTATAGACAGGCCTTTCCTGACATCTTGCAAAACAGTGTCCTAGTTCCCTGTACTGTAATAAAGTCCATAACACAATTGTTCCTCATTTTTTATTTAATACTGTTCTGAATGGAGGATCTGTGACTTTCTTATCTACCCAACATTCCCCAATGCACAAAATGTATCTTCTCAACAAACATTCTCCAACAGTCCCTATCTTGGAAATGTCACCATCAAACTTCCAGCTTCCAGACCTGCATTCTGAATCTTGGAAGGCTTCTGAGTTACCATCTTGTTCAAAAAATCCACGGTATCACTGTATCTTCCTTGATCTACTACAGCACTTAAATAAAATCTGCTCTCCACACCTGCCCTTTTATAATCCATTCTCAGTTTTCAGTGTCTTTTATAAAGATTATTCAAACTATGCAATTTTATTGTTCATAATATTCAATGGCTTTTACTACTTTCAAGATAAAGAGAAAATCTTTCACATTACTCCGATGTTTTGCCTATAGCACCTAGGTTCCTGCCCAGCCTAATGTCACCATTTCCTGCCCTATTTTGCCTACTGCAAGCATATGGTCTTTCTTTGGGATCCCCAAAACTGCCATGTTGTCTTCTGTCATAAATAATTTACACACGTTTTTCCCTTTATAAGAAATGATTATACCTGCTCTAACTCTGTACAAAATACTCACTCTTTTTTTAGGTACATAAAATCTTTCATTTGGTGATCAATCCATTCACCTATTAATCAAAGGCATAACGCTTTAACCAACAGTAGGAAGAAGAAAACTAACGTGCATTAAAAGCTAAGTGCCAAGCCCTCCTTTTGTTGTTGTTATTTTGCTTTGTTTTTAATTTTTTCTTTCAATTTTATTGAGATATAATTGACATGCGGCACTCTTTAAGGTGCACAGCATAATGATTTGATTTGCATTGTGAACCGCTTATCACAATGTTTAGTGAGCGTCCATCAAACTTATATAGATACAAAACGAGAGAAATCTCTTTTTCCTTGTGATGAGAATTCCTAGGTTTTACACTCTTAAATAACGTCCGTGCATCCTCAGTCACTTTAGTTGTGTCCGAGTCTTTGCGACCCTGTGGACTGAAGCCCGCCAGGTTCCTCAGTCCACGGAATTCTCTAGACAAGAATACTGGAGTGGGCTGTCATGCCCTCCTCCAGGGGATCTACCTGACCCAGGGATTGAACTTCTGTCTCCTGCATTTCCTGCATTACAGGAGGATTCTTTACCACTGAGCTACTGAGGAAGCCCTCATATATAACATACAGCGGTGTTAATTATATTTATCAGATTGCACACTACATCCCTGGTTCTTATGTATCTATAACTGCAACTTTCTACCTTCTGACTGCCTCATCCAACTCCCCCTCTTGCCATTGTGCAACTCATTCTGAAAACATCAGTTCTAAGATCATGTGTTCAGAGAAACTCTTTCTGGCTTTGCTGACTTCATCAGATTCCAGTATGTTTGTTCTTAAAGCATGAAAACATGTTGTGGATTTCCTTTATAGAATACCGTTTATCTAACGTTAGATCTGCCTTTTAACATGCAGATGTAAAGCTGGTTCTGGGAGATGTGATACTTACTTGGGGACAGGGTAGATATATGAGTTTCTTTCAGAACTTTGCTTGGAAAGAAACTCATCTTTGTCTCCAGTCGTTATATCTCTCATCTCCCAGCAGAGGCTTTGTTTGCTTCCCCCTCACTGAGCTCTTCTACCCCCTCACCGAGCCATCTGTAACTCACAGAGCTTCACAGTGAGCCCTGTGTGTTGGAAGGTTGTGGGGGGTGGTGGGGAACACCTCAATGGGCTCTGAGAGTCTTCTGATTTCAGCCTTGTCACAAAAATCTATTGTTTAATAAGTCCTTTCAACAAGGAATTCAGACAAAAGTATATCCAGTTTTGGTTTATCATAAAAATGTAGTGAAATATTATTTAAAAGAAAAAAATATTTTGGGGAGGTGCCTTTTATATCATTGACTCCTGGTTCATGATATATTAGTTCTCATGGAAAAATTCAAAGTTTATGAAAGGTCAAACCAATAAAAATAAACCTTCCTCAGATCCTTTCCCCCTCATACCTAGATCTTCTCCTCAAAGGCAATCCTAATAATGTTTTTTTAGCTTTCCAGAGATACAAGAATTTCTATTACTAGGACAGATTTTTTTTTGACAAAAATTGGTGTGGTCTTGCCAGAATCTTGACTAATAGTAATACATTATTAATATACATAAAAGGATCACATGTCTTTATTATCTTATCATTCAGTTCATCCTGCTTCCCTTAAACATAGTTTTGGAGAGAGAGTGAAATTAAATGCACTATTCCTTTGCTCAGGTTGAAAACAGACTCAGTTGTGTAACGGAATCGTCAGAGGTGAGAAACTTTAGTCTGGGAAGGTGAGATGAGATGGACAGCTTCTTTCTAAATTAAGATCCTCCTCTGCAACTCGCTCTGGTTTTCTCTCTTTGAGACTGATGCATCAAGATACACCAGAAAGAAATGAAGCAGGACTTTCCTACCGAACTAGACCTGTTGTAAGACAGCATTGACCTCTCTGGGCCTGACAAGGGTTAAAGTTGACCACTTCTCCTGTGAGTGCGTTCAGGGTGTTCTCCAGCACATTCCCCACTGCTGGTGCCCCTCTGACTAGTCCCAGGAGTAACAGACAAGTACTCTTGGCTCCCCTCAACCTCTGCCTCACTGTTGGTGAACACACAGCTTCCAGCCAGCAAGGATGTAGCTAGGAAATCAGTTTATGAGTCATGTCATGACTTCTCAGCATCTTTTTCTAATTGGATTTGGTATGCCAGTTGAAATTGCAACTTACCTCCCCATCTCTCTCTCTCACACACACACAAAAACATACCCCCACACGCACACCTTATTTACAGCCTACTTTTTCTCTTGTCCTAGTATTTTTTGTACATTTTGGGGTTTTGAATCATGTCTTCTTTGGGGGTATTGAAGATATTTGATTGGGTTTGTACTCCAATCTCATATACCTCAGGTAATATCCCCCCACTTAGTGTTCTCTATAGCCTAAAGATTTTGGTGGTAAAAAAGGAAATGGTTCTCTTTGGCATATTTCTCCTCTAATTCTGATTTCTGCCTCTCAGGGTCAGATCTAGATGACAGAGAATAAGAAGACCAAGAATAATATGGCTGCACTATTTGGAGGTCCCTTTTGTTTATGACCATCTACTGTCATGACAGGTACTCAAATGCTAGACATTTTACTGATTATTTTAGTGAATTTGTGAGCTCCACCATCACCACATGCCAATTTTTGGCAAGGGCTATTCACCCTTTGACTCGATTGGTTTTCTCCTGGGGTCTCCTTATCCCAGCAGGCATCTATCTTAGTGCAGCTGTGTTTTAGGCTGTCTCTTGACCCAAAGGAAAAGAGACACATGTTAGCCATGTCAAGCTCTATAAAGGCAGGCTGCTCCTACTGCCAACCCTCTCTCCTGGCCCTACTATTTTAGGCTGCTTTAGATGACAGCTCACATTCTGGTTTCTCTTGACAAGAAGCAAGCAGGCATTTTATCATTGCAGGTCAACCCCAGCAAATTCCTGGAATAAACAACATGCTTTCCTAAAAACTACTTTGACTCCTGATGGCAACAAGTGGTGAGCCCATGATATCCTGCATCTCTGCATTTATCAGCTAGGGAGAGATCAGTTTTCCCAATATGCATAAAAGATTTCCTTAATACCTTTCTCTGGGGCCACACAGTGAAAGAAGCAACTCCTAGAAGGGAGATTAAAGGCACAGCCCATTCTACTTCCCTGGATTCTCATCAAAGGGCATAGCATGTCTACTAAGGAATCTCCTGGAACCATGTAACAAGACCAATTGGCACAGACCCAGTTTTGCCACACTTTGCCCGTTTCTGAAAAACAAAACAGTGAGCTACAACCTATGAATCCAATTCTCTTCTGTTTACATATGAAAGGAAAGAGGGTGAATTCTTGGAATCCAAACTTTCCTCCTTAAAATGCAGTTGATCTAAAAAAAAAAAATGCAGCTGATCTGGGGAGCTTATCTTCTAGGATTTAGTATGGTGGAGGATAAATGAAAGATCATTAGAGGTTAATTCTGAGACCAATTTGGCTCTTGTCTCTCTGAATATGCATTTATTTAATTTTGATTTTTGGTTTGGCTGAGATTTTTTTTTTTTTCAGATGAAATTTCAGCTCGACATCTAGATCTGTGTGTGCTTTCATAATTTTTTTCTGGAACATATTGAATCTTTAACAAAAAGATGAAACAGAAGTAGTAAACAAAAATCAGAATAAGAATGTTAATATTACAAACAGATGAAAATGAAAGATTGCCTGCTATTCTTTACTGGTTATCCTAACACTGCTCTCTATTTTAGGCTTTCTCAACCTTGGCACTACAGACTCTGTGGAATGCACTATACTTTTTGCAGGGATCTGTCCTGGGCAGTATAGCAAGTCTTACCAGATTCTCTGTCCCCTACCCAAAATATGCCAGTAGTATCACTCCTCTCCCTCAAGATGTGACAATCAGAATGTCTCCTGACATTGGCAAACATCTCCTTGAGGCAAAATTTGCTTCTCAGTTAAGAATCCTTGCTCTCAAAGGTAACAATTTTATGAGTTTTATTTTTTAAGATTATATAGTGATTACTTCCATAACCAGAACATATGCTTCTATCTCTATTTCAGATACATCAACCCCCACTTCCTATTACTCTCCTTCCTGTGTTTCATGATGTTATTATTTTTAGTAATAGTCCTACATTTCAAAGCTTATGGAATATACTTGTCTTTCTTGATTTGTTCTGTGTATTATCCATGACTCCTACATTCTCTTCTCCTCTCCTCCACTTTATCTCCAAAATTCTTTCTACAACATTGCTCTTGCGTCTGTTTATTTTAATACCACTTCAGTGTTTCTGGTACAGAGAATTATAAGGAGCATATTTTAAATGGCTTAGAAATCACCATTCACACAACTCCTATTGACTCAAAGAAATGAATATACATGGCTTTAGAAAATCAAACAGTACAGATAAGTATATAAAAGAACGTAAAAGCCTTCATCTCTGCAATAGCTCAGACTCTTGTGACAAGAGAACCTGGTCACCCTGGATGAGAAATTTAATGCGGCAGAAGCAAACAGATAAAATGGAACAAACACAGCAGAAAGTACAATTGAATTTCTGTTGCCTGAAAGAGAAGTCCCAATGCTGAGGCCAAGTGAATTATCCTTTTCATATCCCATCAAGCCCTCGAATCCTGTTATAGGATTGTTTGTTTCATTTTCTGGATGAGACATCCATGACTATGAGCCTCCTTGCAGCTGGTGCAGGCACAGAGCAGAGGAATGCATGAACAGGTTTACAATCCTTCCTCCCAACACAGTCTTCACAGGGGTCACCCTGTGAACAGAGCAGTGTGAACTTACAGTGACCTTGTGGCAGGTCTGGGTGTGCATGTAAGTGGAAGATCTCAGGTGGTATCCTCCAGGATTTTCATGTTGGAATTGCTTCAGGACCTGTCTATATTTATAAAAGGCCTGAAAGTACAGATGTCTTGTTCACCTTAAAGTCTAGTGTAAATGGCAATTATATTCCTCAAAGAAAACAGGTATTTCCTAAAACACCCAAAACCTTTTGAAGTTTCTGTTGTGCTTCTTTTATCTGAGTTTGGCACAGGAGCCCCAGAAGGATCCCCACCACCAAACTCTGCATACAGTTTTGAATCTCCAGGTTCTCCATGGCAGAACGCAGAGAGCACTGTGCCCTACACTGGACCATCTGGTGGCCATCGTGTGCTGTGCTCATCACTCAAATCTGTAATTTGTTTTGCTTTAACTGCCCATGTAACAAAGTGTACACATTGGCTCAAAAGAACATATGAACGAGTATTCAGCAAATTTTATGCATGGAGTATCATGGTCAATCAACTTGGCCTTCACTGACTCAGCATGGTCTTTACACTCACATAGCACACCATGCTCAAAACTTCACAGACACAGTAGAATGTGATCTTTTCAAAGAACTGATCTTTTAATCTCCAGAACATGTCAGTTGACACTGTTTTTAGGGTGTGTACAAGTGTGATAAGTTGCTTCAGTTGTGTCTTTTTGAGCCCCCTTGGACTGCAGCCCACCAGGCTCCTCTGTTCATGAGATTCTCCAAACAAGAATACTAGAGTGGGTTGCCATGTCCTCCTCCAGGGGGTCTTCCTGATCTAGGGGTTGAATCCACGTCTCCCACGGCTCCTGCACTGTAGGTGGATTCTTTACCACTGACCCACCAAGAAGCCCATTTTTAGGGTACCTGATCCTTCTTGCTCTTCAAAAAAATACATATGTGATCTTTCTCATAAAGTGTGAAATGCTATGGAATGGCTAGAGTGATTAAGATCCCTGATCACTGAAGTGAGGTGCAGAAACAGAGAGCTGACATTGTAGTGACAGACATTGCCACTGACATTAGTCCTGCCGCTCTCTTCTATAACCTCTGTATCTTCTATAACCTCTGTATATTTTCATTCTCACTGAGATCAGGAAGCCCATACACACAAATTCTCCTGAGCAACCTCAGCCAAGAGATCATTCAGTCAGCAAAGAGTATTTCAACATGCTGGTGTTTTCCAGAGAAATGTACAGGTCAAACATATGTTGGAAAAAAAGAGACTTCAAAGCACTTTGAAAAAGATGCTCCTTGAGGATGAAAATACAGTATATGCACAGAATAAATTCCTAAGTCTCCTCCTTATTTAGATTATTTTCTCAATATTATAGCAGTGTCTATCTGGTCCCTCATCTGACTTTAAATAGGGTCAATGATTAGTTGAAGTTTTCGTGAAGCAGCCAGACAAAATAGGAGTGTAACAGTTTTCAAGTAAGCATTAAAAATATAGACACTCTAATTTATGAAACTGTATTACAAAATTCAAATCATTTTTAAGTATTCCTTAGGATTTTTGTTTGTTATTGGTTGGTAGATTTTGCTCACACAAAGGTGGATTCTTTACCAACTGAGCCACCAGGGAAGTCCCAGAATACTGGAGTAGGAAGCCTATTCCTTCTCCAGGGGATCTTCCTGACTCAGGAATCAAACCAGGATCTCCTGCATTGCACGCAGATTCTTTACTGGCTGAGCTACCAGGGAATCCGACAAAAGTTCATATCCCTATATTTCTGTAAATATAGTCATTCATCAGTATCTGTTGGGATGGGGTCCAGGAGCCCCCTCAAGTACTAAAATCAGCAGGTGCTCAAGTCTCATATGAAATAGCACAGCATTCACGTATAACCTATGCACATCCTCCAGTACACTTTAAATCATCTCTACATTACTTAAAATGCCTGCTGCTGCTGCTAAGTTGCGTCAGTCGTGTCCGACTCTGTGTGACCCCATAGACAGCAGCCCACCAGGCTCCACCATCCCTAGGATTCTCCAGGCAAGAACACTGGAGTGGGTTGCCATTTCCTTCTCCAGTGCATGAAAGGGAAAAGTGAAAGTGAAGTTGCTCAGTCGTGTCCGACTCTTAGCGACCCCATGGACTGTAGCCTCCCAGGCTCCTCCATCCATGGGATTTTCCAGGCAAGAGTACTGGAGTGGGGTGCCATTGCCTTCTCCACTTAAAATGCCTAACACAATGTAAATGCTATATAGCAGTAGTTTTAGGTGCTTAGTCGTGTCTGATTCTGCAACCCTGTGGACTGTAGCCTGTCAGGCCCCTCTGTCCATGGAATTCTCCAGAGAAGAATACTGGAGTGGGTTGCCATTTCCTTATTCAGGAGATCTTCCAGACCCATGGATTGGACCTGGGTCTCCTGCACTGCAGGCAGTTTCTTTACCCTTTACCTCTGAGCCACGAAGGAAGACAATAAATGCTATATAAATAGTTGGATATACAATGTATGTGTTATGTAAATAGTTGCCTGAAGAGTACAGTAAATTCAACTTTGCTTTTTGGAACTTTCTGGAGTTTTTTTTTTTTAAACTTTTGATCCACAGTTGTTTAAGTTCGCAGATGCAGAACCTGTGGCTATGGAGGGCCGACTATATAAGGTAGCTGTCTGTAAGAACCCTTTCTCAAGTTTCATTCTAGTCTGTATTTGACTTCAAGGGCATGCTAGAATTTTATTTTTGTTGCTGTTGGTATGGTGTCATTGAGAGAAGGGACAAGAAGAGAGTATCATTTTCCTATTTTGAGCAATTAGCTAACTACTTAAGAAAAGAACAATGTAGCAAGATAAGGGTCACTAGGTCCCTTTGATGGCTAGAGAGTTATTTTGATGGGGAAAACTATTTCAGAAAGAGCAGCTTTTTTTTTTTTTTTTTTTTCAGAGCATGGAATCAGAATACCAAGAGCTGTTGTGGAGACAATGAACTTGGCTCGAGAGTCATATGAATGGGAGCAAAGCACCATTGAACTGAATATGTAGATGTATTCTTTGGTCTTGGAGGCTTTGAATCATATTTGTATTTCAGCTAGTAGGCAAAGGTTTTGAAGTGGGGCTGTGCCTGAAACAGAACTGTTACTTAGGGAAAATGTAAGTTTCATTCTAGTCTGTATTGAGTTCAGGGGCATGTTAGAATTTTATTTTTGGTTTTGTTGGTATGGTGTCAATGAGACATGTGACAGGAAGAGAATATAATTTTCCTATTTTGAGCAATTACCTTCCAGAAAGACCGACCAGGAAAGACAGGAACACCAATTAGGTAATTAAAACAGTAGTCTTGGCAAGAGGTTATGAGGCTTCCTAGGTGGTGCAGTGGTAACCAATTCACTTGCCAATGCAGGAGATGGAAGAGACATGGGTTCAATCTCTGGACTGGGAAGATCCTCTGGAGTAGGAAACAGCAACTCGCTCCAATATTCTTGCCTGAGAAATCCCATGGACAGAGGAGCTTGCTGGGCTACAGTCCATGGGATCACAAGGAGTCAGACACGACTGAGCACACCCACACACACACACAACGTGAGGCTTCAACTAAAATAACTCCAGGAGTGGTGAAGGATGGAAGTTTTAATACTGATTTCTGGTCTCTTGTCTGGGCACTACTGTCAGGCACCCGACCTCAACAGTGGTAGCGTTACTTTATCCACTTAACACAGCATGTTTACCAGAATGCTTTAATCAAACTCAACACAGGAATAAAAAGTTAAATATGTAGCTAAGATGTCTGCCTAGGTCAAGCTATGGCAAAGAGAACACAAGCATCAGAGAAATATAAGACTGCATGAAAAGGGACTTAGCAAGAGCTTCTCAAACTTGTAGGGACATCAGAATCACATGGGGGATTTTTTAAAAAAATAAAAATGAAGATGGCCGAATCTCACCCTGGGGAGTCAGATTCAGCAAAATCTGAAGTGTTTATACCACATACTCATATTTGTAAGAGATCTTTATGTGATCCTGGTGCACAGTCAAGACTTTACTAATCTACAAATGAGGATCTGCTAACAAGGGCACTCAGTTGAGCGCACAAATTTATCAGGCCTTTAGGGCAGGCTGCTTCTTAGGTGATGCTCTGTCTCTGGTGTTTGCTGTGTTCCTACATGATTCTGTTCCATAATGTTCCCTCTGCTGCTCCTGATTACCATTAGAGTTTGACAACCTGAACTTCATCTTTCTGTGGACATCTTGATAACACAGTCCTGAACCTCTGAACTGGTAGCATTAACTTGATGACAAAATGTGGACTCAACGAAAGAATCTTCACTCTGTTATCAGGAAACTCAGGTTTAGTGACCTGATGCTGACTTCTTCCAAAATGTTCTGACACTGAAGTCTACCTCAACTGTAGTTCATTCAGAAAAGAAGATTCAAAGCTCTTTAGCTTATTTATCAAGAAATTCAACAGCTAAATTGAATGTTTTGTCACAGGAGATTTTTGCAGAAGGCCATTTATATATCTATTTGTTTTTGGTTGTGAAAATATATATGTACCTGTCTCTCTCATACACTCATACACACACACACACACGGCTCTTAAATTTTACTGGAATAATTAATTCACCTAGCATGGGTTGGCAATATCTTTCCAGAGAATAGTTTATACTTTTGGACTCATCATTTATCTTACCAGGTCAATTTACAGCAGGGCTGTTTTACTGGAAGAAATGCCAAAAGGTAAAATTTACTTTTCATCTTCTTTGTAATAAATTACCTTAATTTTCTACATTATTTTTCTTTGCTTCAGCTTGCTCTTGGAAAAACTATTATTTTATCTCACATAGGAGTTGCCAGCCACTGTCCATGGACTGTCTCCATCAAGGAGATATATTTCATTTGGTTAGAGAAATATTTCATGGTATTTAAATTTGAAAGCTTTAAGATAACAGTATATCATGTCCAATTAAACAATTCATAACATTTTATATTGTCTTTGACCTGGATCTATCTCCATGCATGCATGTTTCTTGACTTATCTTTAATAGAATTTGAGCTTGAAACATCTGATATAAAACTGGCTTTCTATATCATCATACACAAAATCCAGTTATAATTTACATATGAAAAAATGCATTAATATTATGTGTATAGTTTCTTTACTTTGACAGATAAATACACCCATGAAATTAACATCACAATCAAGATATATAATATTTCTATCACTCTGAAAGTTTCCTTATGCTTTTTTGTTCTAAAATTTAAGGTAAATGTTATCATAGAATATGTGTTATTCTATTAGCTTCATTAGATCACTATCATTTTTGCCTTTTTGAGATGCATCTATACTGCGTCTCTATTGCTGAACAATAATTGCATCCCAGGGATATGCCACTTTTTAAAATTGATTGACAAGTTGATGGACACTGTTTCCAATTATTAGTTATGATGAATATAACCAGTATGAACATTTGCATGCCTTTATGTTGATATTTGTATTTATTTTTTTGATCCTACAGGCAATAGCCTTGCTGTCCCCTTAATTTGCAAACAGTTCCATACTCTTTCTTATCTAATCTGAGTTCATTTCAATAAGCATCTATTGAGCAACTATTATTTATCAGGCACTGTAGTAGACTATAGATATACAAAACATAAAAGCCAAAACTTGTTTCTCGTAAGAAAACAAGTCCAGAAAAATAAAGCAACTTTTGAGCTTCCCTGATAGCTCAGTAGGTAAAAAATCTGTCTGCAATGCAGGAGACCCCAGTTTGATTCCTTGGTTGGGAATATTCGCTGGAGAAGGGATAGGCTACCCACTCCAGTATTCTTGGGCTTCCCTTGTGGCTCAGCTGGTAAAGAATCCACCTGCAATGCAGGAGACCTGGGTTCAATCCCCAGGTAGGGAAGATGCCCTGGAGCAGGGAAAGGCTACCTACTCCAGTATTCTGGCATGGCCTGGAGAATTTCATGGGCTGTAGAGACCATGGGGTCGCAAAGAGTCAGATGTGACTGAGTGACTTTAACTTTCATTTTTAAAAAATATTTTCTAAAGTACATTTAAATTATAATACTTGAAGGGGGCAGCAAACTTTTCAAAAAGGAAATGTGAACATAAGATAGCAAAATATAAGAAATTGCAATTGGTGCTAACACCACACACAACAAAGAGTAACACACTTCAGGGAACTGCAATTAAACAGTGAGGATGTAAACTCCAAGTGGAGAACAGGCAGGTATTAAGTATAGATACGTAGGCAGATCTTCTGAATCTTATTGAGATGAAGAGAGCATAGGAAAGATTTTGTACAGGGGAGTAAAAATAAATATATCAGAGCTTTGTTTCAGAAAATTTTCACTGGCAGCAGTATAGCATGATTTGGAGGAAGTTGAAGGTAGGAGCCAAACTTCTACAAGAACTGAAGCAGCTTTGGGAAGGTTTGTCGACTGATCACACATTAAGAGAGAGAACTCCTAAATTTCTTATTGTCTAACCCATTAGATGGAGGTGTTTTTAATGAAGGTTTAAAAATATCTAACAATTGGTATATAAAGATAAAATTACCATCTTCCTAAATTCTCAAGGAGTTTGGGGGTTTTGTGGTACATCTGGGTGGTTATGTACAATAGGAATTTTGTTGTACAGATCTGAACCTCAGTAGAGGGCTCTAGGCTATAAAGGGAGGTTTTTGATTTATGGGATAAGTATCTGCCAAACTTACGGATGTGAATTAATTCATCCTTATTGTATGTGGAATGATAATGAAACTTATAATGAGGAAATCTTGGTTATCACCAGCAGAAAGGAGGCAAGGGAGTTGCAGTGTACTGAATGTTCAAATCCCTCTAAAATCCATATTTTGAAATCCTAACCCCAATGCGATGGTATTAGGAGGTGGGGCCTTTGGGAGGTAGTTAGATCATTAGACTAGAGCCCTCAAGCCTGAGATTGGTGCCCTCATAAAAGAGACCCCAGAGACCTCCCTCTTCTGCCAAAGAGTACAGAGAGAAGGCGGCATCTATGAACTAGGAAGCAGACTCTCACCAGATACCAAATCTGCTGGTACTTTGATCTTGGACTTTCCAGCCTCTAGAAATGTGAGCGACAATTTCTGTTATTTATAAGCCACCCAATCTGTAGTATAGCCATCCCAGGGAGACAAAGAAATAGTGGCTTTCAGTAAAGAGATTGAAAGGAAAAGCAGGGGGAAATATGGTAAGCCATGAGAGGTACAGAAGACGTGGTAGTATCTCAAGATGAGGAAGTGAACAGAAAGGCCAAAGCTGAAGAGGTTAATGAATTTTTAAAACACGATGGTTAGGAAACTGTTGAATCTATAAACAAGTTATGTAGAAGAATAACATGGATTGAAGGCAAGAATATACAGCACTGAGAAGTGGGTGTTATGTTAATAAAGCTGAAACATGAAACAAGGTGGTCATAATAAAATTATGTGGCTACTAGTTTGATAAATACAGGGTCACCAAAAGGTCTTCAAAATTGGAGGTATTTAAATATCATTATCAGAGAAGGCAATGGCAATGCACTCCAGTACTCTTGTCTGGCAAATCCCATGGACAGAGGAGCCTGGTAGGCTGCAGTCCATGGGGTCGCTACGAGTGGGACACGACTGAGCGACTTCACTTTCACTTTTCACTTTCATGCACTGGAGAAGGAAATGGCAACCCACTCCAGTGTTCTTGCCTTGAGAATCCCAGGGACCAGGAAGCCTGGTGGGATGCCGTCTCTGGGGTCACACAGAGTCAGGCATGACTGAAGTGACTTAGCAGCAGCAGCAGCAAATATGATTATCAGAGAAGGCAATGGCACCCCACTCCAGTACTCTTGTCTGGCAAATCCAGTGGACAGAGGAGTCTGGTAGGCTGCAGTCCATGGGGTCACTAAGAGTCGGACACGACTGAGTGACTTCACTTTCACTTTTCACTTTCATGCATTGAATGGCAACCCACTCCAGTGTTCTTGCCTGGAGAATCCCAGGGATGGGGGAGCCTTGTGGGCTGTCGTCTATGGTGTCGCACAGAGTCAGACACGACTGAAGCGACATAGCAGCAGCAAATATGATTATATTTTGAAGGATAAATTAAATAAAAATGAGAGGAAACAACTGATTAATATAAGATAACACAGGGCAGTTGATGAAATTAAACACCAATAGAATGAAGTTCAGCTCTTGCTCTTTTTCTCAGATATGCATTTCTCGAAGTGTTACCAAAACCAGCAGCATCAGCATTTCCTTGGAAATTACTAGAACAATTTTTTTCAAGTTCTACCCTAGATCTACTGAATTAGAAAGTCTGGACTTGGAGTCCAGCATTCTCTGTGGATTAAAAAAAAAAATCCCTCATGTAGCTTTTCTGCACAATAAAGTTTGAGAACCACTGGATCAGACAAAAAGGACAAAACAGATTGCAACAAGTTTAGAAGGAGACAAGTGTAATAAACTGAAGGAAATCATGCTTATATCTAGCTTCCACTATATCTGTGAATTCGACAATGAGACCAAGGATAGAGACGACATAAACATATTGAGAGAAGTGATGAAATTCTTCAGTATCAATTCCCTGCAATAGAAGATGAATCTGGCTGCTGATGGGACATATAAAAGGATTGCTAAGTGTCCCTGAGTGTCCTCCTGAGAACAAAATGGCATCCTTCTTCACAGTTATAGCATTTTTCTTTAGTAGTTTTTAGTGACTTTTGGTGAACAAAGTGGGGACCTTATCTTGGAAAATGTGCCAAAGAAATGCAGACACTGATATCACTCTAATCATTGTGCCTTCTCCTCACAACCCTCTAAATTCTAGTATCTTAAAAAAAGATGACAATTCCTTTTGTAACCCTCTTTTTCAATACACAGACTAATTTATATAAGTAGTAAGAACACCTGGGATTTAGATTCCAGTTGTGAGACACACTGGTTGTAAAGCATGTGATTTCCTTTAGTTAAATTGCTTGTAGCTGTATAACTCATGACGGTACCATTAATGGCTGTGTTATCTCTCCTCTCCAGAGCCATTAATGTGTCTCCACTGAACTTGCACGCAATAGAGTCTTATTTACCTCATTAAACACTGCGCCTGGCTGGACTTCTTTGGGAGCAATGTTTATTTCCTGCATGAAAGGCTATGAAGTTAAAACTTCTACAGGCCTTATGCAGTATTCTGAGGACTATCTACTAAGAACTTGACAATACTTTCTTACCAGTAAAATTATTTGAATACATTCTTATTTAAGAGGTACTAGTTGCAACTTGCCTCCAAAAATCAAATTCTTTCTAGAGATTTAACAGAAGGGTTTCGATAGTAAGGATTCTGTATTTTCTTTGGACACTTTCTTTACCTAATAGTTTTGGAGACTTTTTCATCTTACACTTTACAAGGCAATAAAAGTTTTAAAGGTGAATTCCACATAAGCAAAGTTCCAAAACAGCTAAATCTCACTACTCTGCATAACCAGACAGAAGGACTCATGAAAATGCATATATCCTCTGGTATAATATTTTACTTCTCTTGTAGTTATTGTTGTAATTTGCATAGCTGGTCTTACAAGTTTAGAAGAAAAAGGAATAATTGAAATACTCTAGTTGATAAACTGTATATTGTTCAGTCATTTTAGTCAATCAAAAAAAAGTACATTAGTTGCAAGATGATAGCTGTTTAGTAGAATGTCATTTCATCTCAAATAGGTGAATTAAGTGGCATGTAGTGAGGGCACAAGCTGGAGTTCTATATTTTCCAAACTGACATTTAACTGACATTTCCAGCATGAAAGGTAATGATTTTTTATAACAATCATATTATGATGATGATTGCTTCTATATTCAGTGTGTTTCAATTTATACATGGGCAATTTGAGCATGTCCATAGTAAGTTACAATCTCTCCACATCTAAGCTCATTCCAGGGTCTAAATTATTCATAAGGTCCTTATCATCTGGTGAAAGAATATGACTTATTTTCAAAAGATCTATATTGAGATTACTCAAAGAGACTGGCTGTCAAAGATAGAGAGAAATAACAAAGTCTCGTATAATATGTAAACAACAAACAGATGCTATAAAGTATGATTAAGTAAATAACTGGTCTTGAAGGAAGAGAGGAAAGATAATGGGAAGGTAAACTAACAGGTACTTTGCTAGGACAGAAGCTGAATACCAAACAGACAGAGCTTCCAGCTGCTTTTCTTCCCTGCAAATCTTTTCAAAAAAATCTGTCTTTAATTTATTTACTATTTATTTAGGTTTCCTTTCTAGATCTTAGCTTGAATTTGGAAGTAAAATGAAGAAAAAAAAAAAAGCATAATACTAGCAGTTTGAGATAACTCAGAGAAGTAATGCTATTTTAAAATATTATTATGGATTCTTATTGTCACAAATTGTTCAGTTGTATAGGAAGACAAAATATTACACAAATACAGCAAAGACTATTAATGCTCCTTTATATTTTCTTAATGTGCTTTTGCTGGTGCCTGCTGAGACAAAAATAATCTGTTAAATCCACCTACTTTACAAGCATTATATGAGTTTGGTTTTGTACTCTGCATTTTAGGCAAAATCTTTAATACCTTTGTATCTTACTTGAATAATTTAACTCACTTAAGGGAAAAAAGTTAACATATTAATATACTTAATTATATTTAACAAACTATAACGAAATGTTATTGCATTAGTCTCTTTGCTAGGCACTAGGGTTTGGAAGTTAATAAAAAGATGTGGCTTTCAAAGTGTTCACAGAAGAGAGGGGAGATAAACATATAAAGAGTGATGGCATTAAATCCAATAGATTTATTAATGCAGATAGAGAGGAAGGTAGAAGGGGCTTTGGAGGGAGGTGTAGTTAACTGCAGCTGAAAAGTTCAAGAAAGAGTTCGCAGGAAAACTGATAAAAACTCTTTTCTCAGGATAAAATATTTTTAAAATGATAGTATGAATCATTTTATGACTTGGGAATTAGTCCCTCCATCAGTTTTAAAGTATATATTCACATGTATGTATTTTTTATTATTACATATATTTATTACATACTATATTTATGTACCTATATAGGTATGCAATGTTTTTCAGATGCTACACAAGGAACTGAAAATAATAACAACAACAAAAAAAGATACCTACCCCCTTCAGGGATCTTTGCCTTATCATGGCAAATGGGCTTGCATAACTCTATGAAACTATGAGACATATCACACAGGGGAACAAAAGACAGATGGGACACAGGAGAGAATTTTGATAAAACATGGTCCACTGCAGGAGGGAATGGCAGACCACTATAGTATTCTTGCCATGAAAATCCCATGAACAGTATAAAAAGCAAAACAGATATGACACTGAAGGATGAGCCGCCCCAGGTTGGAAGGTGCCCAAATGCTACTGGGGGAGAGTGGAAGGCAACTACTAATAGCTCCAGAAAGAATGAAGCAGCTGGGCCAAAGAGGAAATGATCCTCAGTTATGGATGTGTCTGGTGGCGAAAGTAATACCTGATACTGTAAAGAACAATATTCCACAGGAACCTGGAATTTTAGGTCCTTGAATCAAGGTAAATTACACCTGGTCAAGCAGGAGATGGCAAGAGTAAACATCAACATCTTAGGAATCAGTGAACTAAAATGGACAGGAATGGGAGAATTTAATTCAGATGTCCATTATATCTATTACTGTGGGCAAGAATCCCACGGAAGAAATGGAGCAGCCCTCATAATCAACAAGAGAGTCTGAAATGCAGTACTTGAGTGCAATTTTAAAAAGGACAGAATGATTTTGGTTCATTTCCAAGGCAAACCATAAACACCATAGTAATCCAAGTCTATTCCTCAACCACTTCTGATGCAGAAGAAGCAGAAGCCGACCATTTCTATGAAGACCTAGATGACCTTCTAGAACTAACACCCGAAAAAGATGTCCTTTTCATCAGAGGGGACTGGAATGCAAAAGTAGGAAGTCAAGAGATACTGGGAGTAACAGGCAAGTTTGGCCTTGGAGTACAAAATGAAGCAAGGCAAAGGCTAACAGAGTTTTCCCAAGAGAAAGCAAACATTCTTTTCTAACAACACAAGAGATGACTGTACACATAGGCATCACCAAATGGTCAATACTGAAATCAGACTGATTACATTCTTTTCGGTGGAAGATGGAGAAGCTCCATACAGACAGCAAGTACAAGACCTGGAGGTGACTGTGTCTCAAATCATCAGCTCCTTAGAGCAAAATTCAGGCTTAAATTAAAGAAAGTGGGGAAAAAACCACTAGGCCATTCAGGTATGACCTAAATCACATCCCTTATGATTATACACTGGAGATGACAAATAGATTCAAGGGATTAGATCTGGCAGACATAGTGACTGAAGAACTATGAACAAAGATCTGTAACACTGTATAGAAGGCAGTGACCAAAACCATTCCAAAAAAAAAAAAAAATTCAAGAAGGCAAAGTGGTTGTCTGAGGAGGCTTTACAGATAACTGAGAAAAGAAGAGAAGTGAAAGGCAAGGGAGAAAGGGAAAGGTATACCCAACTGACTGCAGAGTTCCAAAGACTAGTAAGGAGAGATAAGAAGTCTGTCTTCAATTAACAGCACAAAGAAAAAGACGAAAACAACAAAATATGAAAGACTAGAGATCTCATCAAAATTGGAGATATCAAAGGGATATTTCATGAAATGATGGGCATGATGAAGGACCGAAACAGTATGGATCTAACAAAAGCAGAAGAATTTAAGATGAGGTGGCAAGAATACACAGAAGAATCGTACAAAAAATGTCTTCAGGACCTAGATAGTCACAATGGTGTGGTCACTCACTTAGATCCAGACATCCTGGAGTGTGAAGGCAAGTGCAAGTGGGCCTTGGGAAGCATTGCTACTAGCAAAGCTGGTGGATGTGATGGAATTCCAGCTGAGCTATTTCAAATTCTAAAAGATGATTCTGTTAAAGTGCTGCACTCAATACACAAGCAAATTTGGAAAACCCAGCAGTGGCCACGAGACTGGAAAAAGATCAGATTTCATCCCATTCTAAAGAAAGGCATTGCTCAAGAATGTTCAAACTACTGGACAATTATGCTCACTTCCCGTGCTAGTAAGGTTATGCTCAAAATCCTTCAAGCTAGGCTTAAGCAGTGCTTGAATTCAGAACTTCCATATATACAAGATGGGTTTAGAAAAGGCAGAAGAACCAGAGATCAAATTGCTAACAGTCATTGGATCATAGAGAAAGCAAAGAAATTCCAGATAAACATCTACTTCTACTTCATGAACTATGTGAAAGCCTTTGACTGCATGGATCATAACAAACTGTGGAAAATTCTTAAAGAGATGAGAATACCAGACCATCTTACCAGTCTCCTGAGAAACCTGTATGTGGGTCAAGAAGCAACAGTTAGAACCTTACATGGAACAACTGACTAGTCCAAAATTGGGAAGAACATGACAAGACTGTATAGAGTCACTCTGTTTACTTAATTTATCTGCAGAGTACATCATGCAAAATGCTGGGCTGAATGAATCACAAGCTGGAATCAAGATTGCTGGGAGAAGTATCAACAACCTCAGATATGCATATGATACCACTCTAATGGCAGAAAACGAAGAACTAAACAGCCTCTTAATAAGGGTGATAGAGGAGAGTGAAAAAGCTGGATGAAAACTCATTATTCAAAAGAGTAAGATCATGGCATTGAGCCCCATCACCTCATGGCAAACAGAAGTGGGAAAAGTAGAAGCAGTTACATATTTTCTCTTCTTGAACTCCAAAATCTCGGTGGATGGTGACTCCATCCAAGAAAATTAGAAGACTCTTGCTTCTTGGAAGGAAAACTTTGGCAAATCTAGACAATGTTTTAAAAAGCAAAGACATCACTTTGCCTACAAAAGTCCACCTAGTCAAAGCTATAGTCTTTCCAGTAGTCATGTACAGATGTGAGAGTTGGACCATAAAGAAGGCTGAACACTGAAGAACTGATGCTTTAGAATTGTGGTGCTGGAAAAGACTCTTGAGAGTCTCCTGGACTGCAAGGAGATTAAACCAGTCAATCCTAAAGTAAATCAACCCTGAATATCCATTGAAAGGACTTATGCTGAAGATGAAGCTCCAATATTTTGGCCACCTGATGCAAACAGCTGACTCATTAGAAAACACCCCGGTGCTGGGAAGGACTGAAGGCAAAAAGAGATGAGGGTGGCAGAGGATGAAATGGTTGGATAGCATCACCAATTTAATGGACATAAACTTGGACAAACTCCATCAGATAGTGACGGACAGTGTGAGGCCTGGTGTGCTGCAGTCCATGGGGTCACAAAGAGTTTGACATGACTTAGCGAGTGAACAACAACAAGAAGATACCTACAATTTCTTATTTCATGGACCTTTAACCTATCATTGGTGTCTAACTGGAGTTGAATGCATTCCAGAGGACACACAACATATGCAAATTTGGTTTGAAAAGAAATGTTAAAATTTTTAGGGGTATATGTTTTAATGGAAAGGGAAGAAATCAAGGGCACATTTACAATAATGTCCTCAGTTAAATACTAATCCAGGTTATATTTCTCATATACTCTGCTTTCATTATTCTTGTGTGAGTAGAAATCCACAAAGAAAAATGAAGCATGGTGCTCTCACTTAGTTGTACATTTTTGGTATGTGTGCATCCAATTAAGTCAAATTTTGGACACTTCTTCTAATATAAGCTGAAGTTTAGCTGCTAACCCAATGCTAACAAAATTGAGGTGTCTTATGTAGATTCTATTTAAGGGATTATGGTTTGATGGAAACTCTTATTATACAAACACAAGTGCAATAACAGAGACGGAACTGACCTTTTTCTATTGCATGAATAATCTTGTCATTAGCCCAATGTTAATTTGTCCCTTCAAGGTAAAAGTGATGCTGTAAACAATGAGTGGGTAAGAAACTGCTACTGCAAAGCAATTTGTGCTAAGAAGAAATAATTGTCGATACACATACTTATAATTTTTCTTGGTTTTAATTGCTTTAAGTTATTGTCATAAGTTAGCTTCCTAGCTTATGCTGAGATGGTGAATTTGGGGCATAAGATATCCATCAGGGAACACCATCTTTGAAAGGAAGTGCGTGAAGTAGAATTGGACAAAAACAGAAGTCAAATTATGATTCAGACCCACAAAACCTTGGCCAATACCTGAGTCAGCTTGGGCTGCTAAAACCATACACTGGGTGGCTTAAAAACAACAGAAATTTATTTCTCATAGTTTTGGAGTTTTAGAAGTCTGAGATTACAGTACAAGCATGATCAGATTCTGGTATGATTTCTCTTCTGTGTTGTATTTCCTCACAGGATACTCACAAGGCAGAATGGGCAAGAGAGCTCTCATGAGTCTCTTTGACAAGGGCACTATTCCCTTTCACGATGGCCCCACGCTCATAACCTAATTATCTACCAATGGCCCTACATTCTGATATCATCATATTGGGAGTTACAATCTCAGCATATGAATTCTGAAGAGACACAAACATTCAGTCCATGACAGCAACCCCACAGGGAGCTCTGGAGTAACTATTTCCCATCAGAATTATCTGATGCCTGGCTAAGATGCTACATCTTAACGCTCCACTGTTGCTCTGTTATCAGATACAGAATGCCCCAGGAAGGCATGAACTTTGGTAAGAGAGCTTTCTGCAATTTAGTCAGGCCCTAAAGGGTCACAGTACTGTTGAATTCAATTTTTTGAAGATATAATACCTTTATATTCAGTTTAGAGACTCTTGATTGATGGGAGTTAGAAATGTAGTGCCAACTAGAAGAGACATCACTCTTATCAGTGGAAAAACATTGTATTTATGATTGATGTCTACAAAATCTAAGAATCTATGAAATTAATATCTGTATGATTTAAAATCTTTGGAACAGGATGAAGACTAACTAGGGATAAAATAAGTAAGTAGTCCATGTGAACTGTTCAAAAATAATAAGAAAAAATTTTTCACACATCAAGTCTGTTTTATTTAGTATAAAATTTACAAATTTTCCCATCTATTGTCCTCAAAGGGATACAAAACTATAAAACCAGGAACTAAATTTTGTTATCATCCATGTCCAAATCTACATGTAGTTAGCTCTAAGTATACATTCAACAAATAAAGAAACAGAAAAGAGACCAGTTCACAAAATATAAAAGGGCAGATGCATGTTAGCTAATCCCTACTACTAAAAAATCACTAAGTGATAATGAAGGAGAAAATATAAATTCACAAATACTAAGTTATAAAAACAACAATATAACAGTAATACCAACAATTTTTTAAGATGCAATGCAGGCGGACAAATGGAAACCAAAGTAGCAAACCAAAGAATGAAAACTATGTGCTAAATGGAAGAAATCAAGATAGGAACTGCCGGGTGAGAGAAATTCAGTGTGGCTTAGGAGTCTAAGGTACTGACATGTCCAATGTGAGGTATATATGCTACTGAAACAATACTGTGACTTCTGCTTTCAGAGATGGCATGGAATAAATCTGGAAATTTCCACTTCTGTCTTTTAAAACAAGAGAAGCAGTAGAAACTAAAACTAAATTATTTTTCTTATACACATTGTAGAACTGAGGTCACAGGGCAAATTGTCACCTTGAAATCTGGAGAGTCAGGCAAATTCAGAGTGATACTGCAATTAAAATCTGCTAATCTAGAGATGATGCCAGTGGATGAGATGGTTGATGGCATCACTAACTCAATGGACATGAATTTGTACAAACTTCGGGTGATGGTGAAGGTCAGGGAAGTCTGGCGTGCTACAGTCCATGGGGTCACAAAGAGTTGGGCAGGACTTAACAACTGAACAACAGCAATCTAGAGCAGAAGGTACTGATACATAAATATGTGAGACCACTTAAACGGTGATTTTGACTAATGCAGGAGGCTTGTTGTTCAGTTGCTAGGTCATGTCTGACTCTTTGCAACCCCATGAACTACAATGTGACAGGCATCCATGTCCTTTACTATCCAGAAGTTTTCTCAAACTCATGTCCATAGAGTTGGTGATGCCATCCAAGCATCTCATCCTGTGTCACCCCCTTTTCCTCCTGTCCTCAATCATTCCCAGCATCAGGGTCTTTTATAGTTAATCGGCTCTTCACATCAGGTGGACAAAGTACTGGTGCTTTAGCTTCAGCCATCAATCCTTTCAATGAACATTCAGGGTTAATTTCCTTTAGGATTGACTGGTATGCTCTCCTTACAGCCCAAGGGGCTCTCTAGAGTCTTCTCTAGGATCACAGTTTAAAAGCACCAATTCTTCAGTGCTCAGCCTTCTTTATGATCCAACTCTCACTCTGTACTTGACTACTGGGAAAATCATAGCTTCAACTATATGGAACTTTGTCGGCAAAGTCATGTCTGTGCTTTTTAATATGCTGTCTATGTTTGTCACAGTTTTTCTTCCAAGTAGCAAGTATCTTAATTTCATGGCTGCAGGTGTAGACTAATAGGGAAGAAAAACTCCCGAGTTCTTTGTTGAACCTCCACAGTTTCATGGTTTCTCTCAAGACATCATGAGGTTCTATGGTGAATCCAAGAAAGATCCCCTCATGTCTGTAGCATGAGGAAAAGAGTATTCGTTGTGAAACATGCTCAGAGCCTTCTCCAAAAACTATGTGTATTCTCCACGGGAAAGAGCTTCATCAGAGGGTAACTCTAAATCGTACCCCAACTGACAGAAGGGAACTCCTCCCCACAGGACACTGCTCCCCAGTTCTACCTAACTGAAGCGGGAAAAAGCAACAACAGCGGACAGTGCTTCAGGAAAATAGGTGGAAATGTTGTCACTCAGGATGGGAGGATCGTACAGGGGAAAAAGTTATTTCACTAGAGAAATACCTGTAAAAGTAACAGAACCAAGAAACAGGGCCATTTAAAAAGGGATTTAGTCAGAAGACTACAGAATGTTTCTCCTACCGCACATTTTATCACCAAACCAACAAGGTACAACACTAAATTATATCTGAAAAGGAGAAAGAAACAAAGTGTTTTGAAAGAGTACATATGGAATCCTGAGAGTCAGCAGAGACTATTAAATTAAGGACACTAGAAAGATTAGAATCCTAGTACCTTTATCTCCAACAACAAGCTCCTGCAATCAATAAATAGTGAATCCATGGGACAGATTCACAGATGTTATCACACTAAAGATCCATTTACTTCACTTCTGGGCTTCCCTGGTGGCTCAGACGGTAAAGAAGCCGCCTGCAACACTGGAGATCTGGGTTCGGGAAAATCCTCCAGAGAAAGGCATGGCAACCCACTCCAGTATTATTGCCTGGAGAATTCCATGGACAGAGGAGTCTGGCAGGATACAGACTATGGGATTGCAAAGAGTCGGACACGACTGAGTGACTAACACTTTCACTACCTCACTTTCTACTGTCCCATATGTTAAAACCCATACAGGTTTCTAAAAAATTTTACAACGCATGAAAAAAATGTTTGAAAAAGAAAAGCAGTTTGGGGAGACAAAGTTATGATAAAAACCAGACTCGTATAAGACACACATTTTGGGATTATCAGACATAAGGGTTAAAATAACTAAAATTAATTTTAATCCAGGGAAACAAATAATGTTTGCTAAAAAAAGTATAACTGGTAGGCTCAGAGAAGAAAGAAAATGTAACATATAAAGTGATCCATTAAGATCAAGGAATATAATAAAAAATGGAAAGAAAAAGAAACAGAACAAATTCAACTAACAGAAAACAGTTCACAATTTGGTAGTTTATAATCCAGACTTTCACCAGTGGCTTATTGGGTAAAGAATCTGCCTGTAATGCAGGAGACAGGGGAGACACAGATTTGATCCCTGGGTTAGGAAGATCCCCTGGACCAGGAAACGGCAACCCACTCCAGTATTCTTGTTTGGGAAAAGATAGCTGGAATTTTCTCCCAAATATTTGGAAATTAAACAGAGTGACTCTAACAATCAATTGGTCTAAGAAGAGGTTTCAAGAAACATTTTAAATTCTTTGTATTAAATGAAAATGAAAACAAAATTATGGGAATTTGGGAGATGGAGTAAAAACAGCAATAGAGGGAAATTTATACCATTAACCAAATGATTAACTCAATCATTTGGTCTTCTTTTCTGGCCACTGTAATTTCCTAGATCATAGAAGTAAAAGTGATAAAAGCATCTTCATTATAATTTTGGGGTTTTATTCCCAATGTCCAAAACAGCACAAGAGAGATAAAAGTGAAAGGAACATCTTTTGTTATTCTTAGCATGCCCCTTTCAACCACAGTTTATGTTAATGAGATAAGCTCTGGAAAGCCCTCTGCATGTGGGCTGGTTGCCAGGGAAACAAACCACTTATTACAGAGTTGGAACTTTCAGCAGATTCTGGGCCTCTGTAAAGAGAAGAGGGGCTGGAGACTGAGTCCAGTTACCAATGGCCAATGATATTTTCATCGATCAGGCCAAGGGGAAAAATGAAGCCTCCATAAAACTCCTGGAGTTCAGGGAGCTTCTGAGTTGGTGAACACATGGAGGTGCTAGAAGGGTGGCATGCCTGAGAATGGCATTGAAGGCTGGTGCCACTACTTCCATACTTTGCCCTAAGCATCTCTTCTACCTGGATGTTGTTGAGTTATACCCTTTTATAATAAATTGGTAAATCAGTAAATAAACTGCTTTTCCTAAATTCTTTGAGCTATTCTAACAAATTATCAAAACTGAAGAGTGGGCAGTGGTAGGTAACTCTGATTTATAACCAGTCAGTCAGAAGCACCAGAGGCCTTAATTTGAAATTGGCGTGTGAAGTTGAGGGCACTATTGCAGGCCTGAGCTCTTAACCTGTGAGATCTGGTGAGAACTTCAAGTACATTGTATCAGGATAGAATTGAGTTAAATTGAATTGAATTGTAGGATTCCCAGTTAGTGTCTAAAGACTTGAAAAAGTGGTTGGTGTAAGGCAAAGAAACCAAAAACCATACATTTGGTGTCAGAAATGTTATGTGAATAGTAGAAAGAGCCTGTCTTTCCTTTTAAGAACGAATGAAAATTTGAGCAACATTAATTCAATCAAAACTATGGAAACAACCGAGAACACCAATAGGATTGTAAGTTTTTCCTCTGAAAAGATTAAAAAAACAAAGGCTAAACTATTAGCCAAGCCAGCCAAGAAAAAGGGACAAAATCCCACAAATTACCAGTATCAGAAATGAGAAAGGGTTCATCACTAATGATTTGATGGATATAAAAGGATACAAAAGGGATAATATATTCAAGTCTATGCCCACAGTTTAATAACTTTCATGAAATTAAACACTTCTTTGAAAGACAAAAAAATATTCAACTCACACAAGAAGAAACAGAAAGTATAAATAGAACTGTATCTATTGAAGAGGTTGAATCAATAATTAATAGATGTCCGAAAATAAAACTCCAAATCCATATGGATTTGCTGGGGATTTCTACCAAATATTTCAGGAAGAAATGATACTAATTTCCCACAATTTTGTCCAAAAATTAGAAGCAAAGAGAACATATCTAATTCATTTATTAACAGATAATAAAACCAGATAGAGACAAGAGAAGAAAGCACCAAACTAGTATTTTTAATAGACACAGATGGAAAATCCTTAAAGTATTAGTGACTTAGATACGGCAATATATAAAAGGCATATATGACCAAGTGAGATTATTTTCAGGAAAGCAAGGCTATTCAATATTCATTCATTAAGCAATCTATGCAATTCCTTATATTAACAGACTGAGTAAGACAAAACATAAGCAAACCAATATATGTAGAACAAGCACTCAATAAACATTCATGATAATAACTCTCAGCAAATAAATAAGAGGGGAATTAGCTTAATTTAATAAATAAAATTTATAAGAACCTACACAAAACTTCATACTTAATGGTGAGAAAGTGAACAATGTCACACTAATGTCAGGCGTATGTCCAAGGTGTCCTTTCTTATCATTTTTTTAAACCTTATATTGGGTGTCCTAGTAGCTGCTCTAAGACATGAAAAAATAGAGAGAGAGACTGGAAAAGAGATATTGTAATAAAGGTCTTTATTCAAACATGACAGAATTGTCTATATGTGTGTACCTGAGTGCTCAGTCATGTCCAGCTTTTTGAGACCCCATGGATTGTAGCTCACCAGTTTCCTCTGCCCATGGAATTTTTCAGGCAAGAATACTGGAGTGGGTTTCCATTTCCTTCTACAGGGGATCTTTCCAATGGAGGGATCGAACCCACATCTCTTGTGTCTCCTACATTTGCAGGCTGGTTCTTTACCAACTGAGCCACCAGGTAAGCAAGTATGCAAATGTCACAGGATACAAGAATCACCCACTTAAAAATCAAACACTTTCCTTTATACCCACACTTCCCCCTACTCTTGTTAATGGAGCCTTCCTAAACATTTCAGCTTGGTGCTGCCCTACTGGAACGAATATTTACTCAAATAAACTTAAAAAAAAATTAAGTCAGTGTCACGATATGTCAGCTAAAAGCAACTGGAACTTGAAATTAAAAACCAAAAACAAACAAGACAAAACAAAAAAAAACCCTCTATAATAACTTCAAGAAAGTCAAGTACTTAGGTATAAATTTAACAAAATATTTACAGGAGCTGTAATTAAAAAAACTATACAGCAGTAATGAACAAAACCAAAGTATATACAAATAGAAAGTGAAACATTCTATGTTCACATACTGGAGAACTCAATATTATGAATATTCCTCACAATTTGATCAACGGATTCAACACAATTCAGATCAATGTCTCAGCAAGCTGCTTTGTATATACTGACAAACTGATTCTAAAATTTACATAGGAAAGCACAGGATTTGGAATTACCATCACATAAGGAAGAAGTCAGTGACTGATTGGTTTCCCATTCAAAGCTATCAAGTGTGTAAAATGATTTGGAAGTATGAATCAAAATACAGCTATATGATTTAAGAAAATGTTTCTGTATTCAACAAACTCAAGTGAAAGCAAAAGGGAGACAGAAGTAAAGAAGCAAAGAAGGAAAAATAAAGGAGGAAAAAGAAGGAAAGAGGGCAGAGAGGAAGAGAGAAAACAAAGAAAGAAATAGGAAGGAGGGAGCAAGGGGTAAGGGAGGGAGACAGGGAAGGAGGGAAGGCGGGGAAGAGAGAGAGAGAAAGAAAATAAGAGAAAGAAGGAAAAGAGGAGAAAACAAAAATATATATATGTTAGTTAGAAACACAGTTTGGGGCTGTTTACAAAAGTTAATTAACAAATTCACCAAATAGGCTTTTTTCCATATTCAGAGCATACACATGGATGGACTTTGTCAACTTCAAACGCAGCTTCTGTACATGAAGTCACAAAGCTTATTTCTGAGGTAAATGAGGTATCTCTTGTTATCAAAATATTAACCATCTTTATTGCAACTTATAATTACTTGTGGATGATTTTCTAACCTCTGATTATTTCAAAATTCTTTTATTTTCTAAATCCCCATGCTTTCTTGCCAGTAAAGTGATAGGTTCATAAGCTTTTTGTTTTCAGTGAAGAATATATTGATCTTTTAAACAGTTTAATTATCCCAAGATTCCTAATACATTTAAAGATACAGATTGAAATGCTTTCATATATAATCACTGTAAAAGTGAGATAAGATTATTGAAACAACAAAATCATTTTTAATGAAAACAAGCCATAGGAGTGATAAAAAGTTGTGCTCTCTCTTCAGAGAAGAATGAGGATTAGTTAGTCGGTCAGTTCAGTTGCTCAGTCATGTTCCACACTTTGTGACCCCATGGACTGCAGCATGACAGGCCTCTCTATCTATCAACAACTCCCGGAGATTACTCAAATCCATGTCCATTGAGTTGGTGATGCCATCCAACCATCTCATCCTCTGTCATCCCCTTCTCCTCCCACCTTCAATCTTTCCCAGCATCAGGGTCTTTTCAAATGAGTCAGCTCTTCACATCAGGTGGCCAAAGTATTGGAGTTTCAGCTTTAGCATCAGTCCTTCCAGTGAATATTCAGGACTGATTTCCTGTAGGATGGACTGGTTGGATCTCCTTGCAGTCCAGGGGACTCTCAAGAGTCTTCTCCAACACTACAGTTCAAAAGCATCAATTCTTCAGCACTCAGCTTTCTCTATAGTCCAACTCTCACATCCATACATGACTACTGGAAAAACCATAACTTTGACTAGACAGACCTTTGTTGGCAAAGTAATGTCTCTGCTTTTTAATATGCTGTCTAGGTTGGTCATCACTTTTCTTCCAAGGAGTAAGCGTTTTTTAATTCCATGGCTGCAGTCACCATCTGCAGTGATTTTGAAGCCCAGAAAGATAAAGTCTGTCACTGTTTCCACTGTTTCCTCATCTATTTGCCATGAAGTGATGGGACCAGACATCATGATCTTAGTTTTCTGAATGTTGAGTTTTAAGCCAACATTTTCACTCTCCTCTTTCACTTTCATCAAGAGGCTCTTTAGTTCTTCGCTTTCTGCCATAAGGGTGGTGTCATCTGCATATCTAAGGTTATTGATATATTCCTGGCAATCTTGATTCCAGCTTGTGCTTCATCCAACCCAGCATTTCTCATGATGTACTCTGCATATGAGTCAAACAGGCAGGATGACAATATACAGCCTTGACATACTCCTTTCCCGTTTGGGACCAGTCTGTTTGTTCCATGTCCAGTTCTAACTGTTGCTTACTGACCTCCATACAGATTTCTCAGGAGGCAGGTCAGGTGGTCCTTACTGAGTTATTGTAAGAATTATAGTAAGAATATATTCTTACTATATCATTATAGTAAGAATACAAAGCCAGGAAGCTCATCAATGGACTATATTACAGTGGCTTTTCTGGATACAACAGAGTTTCATATGGTAAGTGAGACAAAATAGCCAAATGAAATCAATTAAACAAGGTTTTTGACATGAGTGCTTCCTTTAAAAAAAAAAAAAACTGAGTTATAATTAACACTGTTGTTCAGTCATGTCCGATTCTGTGACCCCATGAAAGGCAGCACACCAGGTTTTCCTGTCCTTCACTATGTCCTGGAGTTTGCTCAAACTCATGTCCATTGAGTCAGTGATGCCATCCAATCATCTCATCCTCTGCTGCCTGCCTCTCCTCCTGCCCTCAATCTTTCCTAGCATCACTGTATTTTCCAATGAGTTGGCTCTTTGCATCAGGTGACCAAATATTGGTATTCAGCTTCAGCACCAATTCTTCCAATGAATATTCAGGGTTGATTTCCTTTAAGATTGATTGGTTTGATCTTCTTGCTGTCCAAGGGACTCAAGAGTCTTATCCAGCACCACAGTTCGAAAGCATCAATTCTTCTACCCTCAGCCTTCTTTATCCAAGTCTTTCATTCGTACATGACTACTGGATAAACCAGCTTTGATTATATGGGCCTTTGTTGGCAAAGTGATAACTCTGCTTTTTAATACACCATCTAGGTTTGTTATAGCTTTATATTAGTTTTGGCTTCCCTGGTGGCTCACTGGTAAAGAATCTGCCTATCAATACAGGAGATGTGGGTTCGATCCCTGGGTCGGGAAGATCTCTTGGAGAAGGAAATGGCACCCCACTCCAGTATTTTTACCTGGGAAATCTCATGGACAGGGGAGCTTGATGGGCTGCAATACACAGAATCACAAAAGGGTTGGCACTACTGAATGACTAAAAAACAACAACAATTAAACTATGCAAATTTTCTACTTTGTAATTATTCAGTCTTGGAAGATTTTATATTTCTAGAAATCTACCCTTTTTTTCTAGGTTGTCTAATTTGTTGGCATACACTTTCATAGTATTCTCTTATGATCCTTTTTATTTTTGTAATTCAACTGTAATTTCTCCTCTTTCACTTTTAATTTATTTATTTAGGCTATTTACCTTTTTTTCTTGGTGAGTCTGGCTAAAGTTTTGTCAATTTTATCTTTTCGAAGAACCAACTTTTAGTTTCATCAATATTTTCCTTTTTCTTATTTAATTATTCATTTAACTTATTTCCACTCTGATCTTTATTTCCTTCCTTCTAGTGACTTTTGGATTTGATTGCTCTTTTTATCAGTTCCTTTACATATACATTTAGATTGCTTTTTTGAGAGTGTTACTGTTTTTTAATGTAGGCCTATATCACTATGAACTTCAGTCTTAGAACTGCTTTTGCTGTGTCCCATAGATTTCAGAGAGTTGTATTTTTATTTTCATTTGTCTCCAGGTATTCTTTTATTTCCTCTTAATTTCTTGGTTGGCTTGTTGATATTTTAGTATGACGTTGTACAATTTCAATATGAGTTTTTTCCAGTATTATTCTTGTAGTTGGTTTCTATTTTCATACTGCTGTGATCAGAAAAGATGCTTGATATAATTTCAATCTACTTAAATTAACTGAAACTTTTTTGTGGCCCAATATGTGATCTATCTTGGAGAAATTCTCATGTGTACTTGAAAAGAATATAAATTTCTCTACTTTGGAATGGTCTTTATATATCTATTCAGTTCATACAATCTAATGTGTCATTCTATGCTAGAGTGTACTTATTGAATTTCTATCTGGATGATCTACCCATTGATGTAAATGGGTATTAAAGTCCCCTACTATTAATATATTGCTGTCTATTTTCCCTTTGTATCTGTTAATATTTGCCTTATATAATTAGGTGCTCCTGTGTTGGTTCATGGGGCTTCCCAGGTGGCTCAGTGGTAAAGAATCTGCCTGCCGATGCAGGAGATGCAGGTTCAACTTCTGGATTGGGGAGATCCCCTGGAAGAGGAAATGGCAGCCCACTCTAGTATTCTTGCCTGAAAATTCCATGGACAAAGGAGCCTGCAGTCAATGAGATTCCAAAGATTCAGACATGACTGAGCAACTGAACATGCACAAACGCATACTGATGGGTAAATATTTAGAAGTTTTATACCCTCTTGATGGACTGACCCACTTCATCACTGTGCAACTTCCTTCTTTGTCTTCTGTTAGCCTTTGTTTTAAAGTCTACATTTGTCTGATATGAGTATTGATACCTTAGTTTTTTTTTTCTATTTTCATGGAATACATTTTTCAATCTTTTCACTTCAGTCTCTGTGTTTCTTTATATCTAAGAAGAGTATCCTTGAGGCAGCATTCAATGAATCTTTTTTTTTTAAATTCATTCTGCTGCCTTTCCCTCTTTTAAGTGGGCTATTTTGTCCATATATTTAACATAATCATTGTGAGGTATGTATTAATACTTACTGTCATTTTGTACACTGGCTTCTGGTTATTAGTTCTTTCTTTATTAAAATAATAGTCTGTAGACTCAATAGCTCTCTAGATTGATGTATATCATCATATAAGTTAATATGTAAACATTAAACTATTTCAATTCTAGAAGTTGGTCACAAATTGTTTTGAAGTTATTTAAATATTTTATGTTGCCAGCATATAAAAAACTTCCAGGAAAAAAAAAACAAACATAACAGAGCATTGCCAATGACAAAATGTAATTAACATTAGCACATCCCATGTTTTATTCCTTGTGTATGGCCCATCCTTGTCTTACACTCTGTCAGAAACTATACTATGTTATAAAATTAGATATAAAAGTAAAATTTAGCTATTTTGTAAATATATCCATTAACTATGATGCCTCAGTGGTAAAGAACCTGCCTGCAATGTGGGAGACGTGAGTTTGATCCCGGGGTAGAGAAGGTCCCATGGAGAAGGAAATGGCAACCCATTCCAGTACTCTTGCCTGGGAAATCCCATGAACAGAGGAGCCTGGAGGGCTACAGTCCGTGGAGTCGCAAGAGTCGGACGTGACTTAGTGACTAAATGGCACACACCACATATGTCTTAGTATCAAATAAGTATATTCAGAACTCCTTATTAATGAACTTCTTTTAATAAGACAATAGCAGCTTATGACAAACCTAGACAGTATATTGAAAAGCACAGATATCACTCTGCTGACAAAGGTCTTTATAGTCAAAGTTACAATTTTTCCTGTAGTCATGGGTGGATGTGAGAGTTGGACCATAAAGAAGGCTGGGCACCAAAGAACTGATGCTTTTGGACTGTGGTGCTGGAGAAGACTCTTGAGAGTCCCAGTAAGGAGATCAAACCAGATAATCTTTAGAGAAATCAACTCTGAATATTCATTGGAAGGTCTGATGCTGAAGCTAATGCTCCAACACTTTGGCCACCTGATGCAAAGAGCCAACTCAATGGAAAAGACACTGATGCTGGGAAAGATTGAGAGTAGGAAGAAAAGGTGGCAACAGAGGATGAGATAGTTGAATAGCATCACTGACTCATGGACATGAGTTTGAGCAAACTCTAGGAGATTGTGAAGGACAGGGAAGCCTGGCAAGCTGTAGTCCTTGGGATTGCAAAGAGCTGGACATGACTTAGAAACTGAACAAAAACAACTTTCAAAATCACACTTTCTTTTTTAAGTTTTTCATCATTCCTAAAATGGATGTTTCCAAAGAACTTAATTTTTCTTTAGATCATATGTGCCATAAATGAAATGTCTGATGTTCTGCAATATCACTTTTGTACCCACATAAAGTTAATGTTTCATCATTAAAAAAAATACAGAATGCCATTTCATTATATAGTATTTTGAGAATACAGGAAAAAAAAAATCATCCATAAGCCTACAAACTGAAAACATTTACCATTAACTTTTGACTTATTGCTTTTCAGATATTTTCTTAAAAATAGTTGTTTTGTAATTCTTATTTGCTCTATAGACAATATTATACAGAAATTAAGAGTTCAAGCTCAGAGTCAGCCAAAATAGGTTTGAAATAATGCTCAACTACTCAGTTATTTTATGCTTCAGATTCTTCATCTGTCAAATTAGTGTCAAAAATGTAGGTATTTTAACTCAGAAGGCAGTAAAAATTAAATAGGATATTGTATACATGTAAAAGTTTTGACATAGGAACTCTTCTAAATTAGTGCATAACTGTGTATATATATTTGTGAATTTAGTTCTGTAATCTTTTATACATATATTGCAACCATAAGACTTTTCCATGTTATAGAAACTTCTCTATCATCGTCAATGTTATGATACTCTTTGACATTTATATAACCATTAAAATATATTTAAACATTTCGATTGTTTTAATATATGATATTAAAAGCAACTGCGATAAAGGAGCCAAATAATAAGAAGCTTCTATTAATCATGAAATCAGCAAATTTAAAACTTTTATAAGATAATGTATTTCCAAATTTATTTCAGTGAATTTTAAAAGATAAATTTTCATATCACTTTTATTAAAGTTTGTGAGTTAATATGTTTCTGTTTGTTGAAAAATTATGAGTAATTTTGAAGATACAGAATTAAATATGTAGCTATCAAGCTAGCAAATGACAACATCTAAAGAAATGAAGAAAATCTTATCAGTGAATTTTAAAACTCTTAAAATGTTTTAATATTTTAATAATTTAGATATTTGTTAAAGAAGAATTAAAATTTACATAAATAGTTATTTTTCCCTTCTTCCAGTTTCTTTCACTAGGGGCAATCATTATGAACTTTATGTGTACATTTTATACATTTTTATATGAATATACACATGTATTTACAAATACAGTATTTTAAAATAGTTAATATTTTATTAAGCTTTAATTAAAATTATTAATTTTTATTAGTTCATTTTCTATATTTCTCCAATTGATAGGCCTCATTAATTTTTTGGCATGGGTTAATCTGAATAATGGCCCCCAAATATCACCTGTGTCCTAATATCTGGAGCCACTGAATGTTACCTTATATGGCAGAAGAGACATCTCAGATATGACTGTCTGATGCTGATAAGGAGATTATCCTTAAGATAAGAGCCTTTATCAGAATGATGGAGAAGGAGTCAGAGGAAAATGTCATGTGATGTTGGAAGCAGACATTGGAACTGATGTGCTTTGAAGATGGAGGAAGGGCTCTCAAGCCAAAGAACAAAGGTGGCCACTAAAAAATGAAAGGGCAAGGAAACAGAACCTCCAGGAAAAAAAAAGCCCCCCTTGAATTCTTTTAGACTTCTGACACCCAAAACTGTAGATTGATATGTTTGTGTTGTATTAAGCCACTAAATCTGTGGCAATTTGCTAAAATAATACATTTTTGGAAACTAACACATTATACTATAGTAATAGTCAGAGTGTATTTTATTATCTTTTGTTTGACTTAGCTTTCATAGTTTTAGGTACAACATTTAGTACTAATTTATCTTATCAGTTGATCAAGTAAACAACAAAAGCCAAGTTTAAAAATACCAATTTGAAGTGAATACAATATCTTTGATGTACTGTAATTAGTGATATGATATATTTTATCTTAGACTGAGTGTTCTATTTCTTTTCCATAGCTTTTTATTTGCATGTTTGTCTGCCTACCTGGTCTTCTTCATTTCTATTAGATCGGTAAGATTTTCTTCATTTCTTTCCATGTGTTGTCTTCTACTAGCTTGACAGCTTACATATGTAATTTTGCATCTTTGTAATTACCCATAATTTTTCAACATACAGAAACACATGAACTTGCAAACTCTAAAGTGACTTGGAAATTTATCATCTAATAAATGAAATAAACAGCATATTTTAATGACCACATCAATCCTATCCCGTTATCACACATTGATTTTTATGACCATTGTTTTCCGCATCTCACTCCTTCCTTTTGTGTTTAATTTTATTCTTATCAGAAACTATGCTTTAGTAGTTGATCCAGCATGATTATGTGTGCTGTAACCTGTTTTCACTTTTGTATGTGTGAAAATATAATTTTACCCTAAATCTTGACTGTTCCTTAAGCTTGATTTTGAATTCTAGTTTGATGGTCATCTTATTATTATTGTTGTCAAAGTAAAGATAATTCACTGTTGAATGCTCTTCTTTGATATGTAATTGGTGTATTTTGTATAGCTTTTTTAAAGAGTTTATTTGCTTATTCAGCATTCAGATTTTTCCTTAGAAAACAACTGTACTAATTTTTATTTATCTTAATTGACCCACACTGAATTTTAAGTTTTTCTACAATTCTAGAAAAGTCAATTATAATGTCTTCAAATACTGTAATTTTAATGTCACCTAATCTTGACTTCTAGAACTATTTTTGGATGCTTTAAACATACTACCTATTATTTTCTCTCTTTAACTGTTTGTATAGATTTCTGGGTAAATGAACCCACATTATCTTCCATATTTCTAATGCTTTCTTTTATCAAATAATTTCTAAAATTCATCCCAAAGACTATGATACTATCTTTGAACATCAATGACTAATTTTCACTCCTAGTATTTTTATTTTTATAAAATGTTTTTGATTATTATCTGCTATTTCCACAGCATGATTTATCATTTTTGTGTATGCTATTTTTTCCATTATCACTTTGAGGAAGCTAAACACACTTATTTGAAATTATTTTTATAGTATTCTTATTTTCAGACAAATTGATGATAACTATAACTTAGTGGGTAGCATTCTTCAAGCTCTTTGAAGAGGTTCTTTACTGTATATTCACCTTGAATAAGAACATGCGCTGTGTGTGTGTGTCTGGTTATGCTTCCACTATGGCAAATTGCCACTTTACCCCAGTCTTGTGCAGTCCTTAATAAGAGTGAAGTTTTCAGGTCTCATAGCACATAATTAACACCATAGATCTTTTCACTGGACCAGTGAACATCTTGGCACAGCTCCCATTTTGTGGCCACCTCTTCCTCCTTTCTAACTTATTACTGAAACATTTTATAAAAGTATCAACTCCAGAGAGCTGCCAGAATTTTTATCTATATTTTAAAGAATTACAGCCCAGATCCTGATATAGAATGATGGGCCTCATTGAATTCTCAATATGACAGGAAATTTGGTCAGAGTTAACCATGCTGGAGTCAAACTACTCCAGGGTTTTTGCTGAAAATCATGTGCCTCACATGGGATTACCCTCCACATAATATTGTGAGAACAGTTTTCTACTTCTGAACTATAGAGAAATTAGTCATTTTTGAGCATAGTTATTCCCTGGTGGCTCAGATGGTAAAGAATCTGCCTGAATGCAAGAGACCTGGGTTCGATGCCTGGGTTGGGGAGATCCCCTGGAGGAGGGCATGGCAACCCACTCCAGTATTCTTGCCTGGAGAATTCCATGGACAGAAGTGCCTGGTAGGTTACAGTCCATGGAGTCACAAAGAGTCAGACACAACTGAGTGTAAGCACAGCACAGCACATGAAGTGTATTATACTTTAATATTTTCTCATTGTTGCCACATGTTATCTGGAGCTCCAGAGAATTAAAGTGTGTACTAATCATACTATCTTTATCAGAATGCAATTTATATCCCTGTGTATATATATATATATGTGTGTGTGTGTGTGTGTGTGTGTGTGTGTGTGTTCCATTTTGCATTATTTTTAGGGCACAATTGAAGAAATGGAATAATTATTTAATTATGACAGTATGTACTTTCTTAATTCTCTTGATATCACTGCCAAATCTCTATTCTAAATGGTTAACATTTAATTTTGTATTGCTGTTTTCAAAGGCACTTTTTATTTTAAATTAAAAATGCTGTACAGGACCAACAAATATTTTAATACCATTTTTATCTGACAGTCATAAAACCTGCTCTAATCCCTACGGATTTAAAGCATCCTAAGTGTACTATATTTATGCGTTTTATCCTATTCTCCGTAACTGTTGTGACACTTAGTGCTTATGAAACTAGAGAAATAATTCATGTTTCCTTCTTTTAGAACCAACACTGAAAACTGAATTATCTTTTAGTCACAAAGTCTGCAATAGAAAGAATAATCCTGAAAGATCAGTGCTGAATGAGCCATAGATTGAATCTCTTAGAAGATTTCTATAGAAACACACTGATGAACGGGGAAATACAGAAGTTACATAGTGCTTTCTGTATAGGAATGGGAAGACAGACACAAATATATTCTCTTAGTAAAACAGGAAAAGAAGGGCAATTGTAAAAGCTAATACATATTATTCACACTATAAAAGTAACTGACCCAAAATACATGAAAAATGAGTAGCTCATAGTAAAGTGAGATGACCAAACACAGAGTATAAATGGTTTGCTCTTGACCAAGAGTTATTTCTCATCAGATTGTGTGCATGCTCAGTCGTGTCTGACTCTTTGCGACCCTACGGACTGTTGCTTGTCAGGCTCCTCCGTCCATGGGATTTTTCCAGCAAGAATACTGGAGTGGGTTGCCATCTCCTCCTCCAAAGGATCTTCGCTACCCAGGGATTGAACTTGCATCTCTTGCATTGGCAAGTGATTCTTTACCACTGAGCCACCTGGGAAGTTCTCTTATCAGATTATTTATTTCCTATTCCAAGACATGTTGTTAAAAATTCTAAGGAAAGAATGGCCTGACCTATAGAAGCACGAAAGTGTTAATGTGTTCTTAGCTCTAAGTAAAGAAGTATTCTAGGCTCATGAGAGGAAGAGAGGAACAAAAGGCAAGTGTCTCTCAGTTGACCTTGGATTGGTTGGTTCCACTAATTTAAGGAATTTGGAAGCTGAGATATAGATGGTAGTTCTATTGAGAATCAATAACTTTTTTATAAGGGCATGTATGCATTTGGGTCTTAAGACAAAAATATTATTTGACTACTGCATCTAGAATTACAGTCAAAACAACCCATTTTAGTGGCTTTACTTTCCCCCTCTATCATAGAAGATGGCATTTTGCAAAAACAACATTTTTATGTCAAGATGGCATTTTGTCTTGACAGAAAGACACTGGTGGGAATAGATCTAGATATGCATTCCTTTTAATGCAGCTAAAAGCAAAATAACTTTTGCATTCATGTATAGGTAAAATAGAGTTGAACCTTGAACAATATAGGAATTAGCGGTGCCAACTCTCACACAGTGGAAAATCCACCTACTGCTAACTCTTCCTCAAAAACAAAGGAGTTGATAAATGATTCACAGTATACAAATTTTCTAATATTTTGGAAGTCACAATGATGGTATTAGCTGTATAGTTTTATAAATCTTGCCTACAGATTGAATAAATTAAGATACTGTACTACTAGATAACCCCTTAAGATAATTTGATATTTTATCAATGCCAATCTATTCACATAATGTTTATGCCCATGTATAAAATATAATTACCTAAACCACTATTTTATTTAAATTTTCTTAATAATGCCAGCTTATTATTGCAGTAATAATTACTATTACAATTAATAATGTAATATTGTGATAATATTACAAACAATAATTACATAATTTGAATGAACTATACACCATGCCGAGTTTTGTGACGATTCTAACCATCATGGAGCCACTGAGAAATTTCACAGTATGATCTCACCATATCAGATGCCAGAAAATAAAAATGAAAGTGAAGTGTTAGTTGCTCAGTCATGTTCGACTCTTTGCAAGCCCATGGACTGGAGCCCTCCAGGCTCCTCTATCCATGGAATTCTTCAGGCAAGGATACTGGAGTAAAATAAGGAGAGTATTATCTCTGAATTCACCATCCATCAGTATTTGACATGAGATTTTTATTATCCTTTTTCTAATTGTGATAAAATTTTTTAGACAAAATGCTCTCCTGAGTTGTGTCACACACTCTTGTTTCCTATTCTTGATAATACACTTGAAATGAAAACTTAAGAAGTTTCGCTCACTTTCTCTTGTTTCAGAAACTCCACTGCACTGTCTGACACATTCTGTTCTGTAAAACACTTTTCCTTCCTTAGAACTGTGTCTTTACAGACTGAGAAGCACTATATTTACAGTTGTTGTGATTACTAAATGAGTTAGTATATATATTTAAAGGGTTTCCCACGTGGCTCAGTGGGTAAAGAATCCACTTGCAATGTAAGATACACAGGTTTGATCCCTGGGTTGGGAAGATCCCCTGGAGGAGGGCATGGCAACACACTCCAGCATTCTTGCCTGGAAAATTCTATGGACAGAGGAGCCTGGCAGGCTGCAGTCCATAGGGTCACAAAGAGTTGGTTGTGACTGATCATGCACACACACATATATGTAAAGTAATTGGAATATGCCTGATGTATGCGTGATATGTAACTGTTAGGGAAAAAGAGAGAAAAGGTACATTTAAATAATGTGGCATACCTATTTCTTAGAGTTTGGTGGACACTATTAGAGATCTTGTCATCATATAATATTTAATGGATTTCGTTTCTATTTTCTCTGCTGGACAGTGAGCTAGTCAAGAGCTGGTACCATGCCTCATCCATCTCCACATCAGTGCTTAATGTAACAGCACCAATGGAGTTCAGTGCTTTCAAGTAACAGATAAAACCCAGCTGAGATACCTTAAGTTTCATTCAGCTGAATTTCTCATCAATAATTTTTGTTAAAATAATACACATTGAGATCACTGCTTCCAAAAGGTCTTCTCAAGCTTAATTCAATTTCATATCAAATTATTTTTCTTTTTTAAGTAAGATATACTGGGATACTTGAGATCTGCATGTGTGAGCTCTCAGTAGTGTCCAACTCTTTGTGACCCCATGGACTGTAGCCTGCCAGGCTCTTCTGTCCATGTCTTCTAGGCAAGAATACTGGAGGGGGTTTCCATTTGCTCCTCCAGGGGATCTTCCCATTCTAGGGATCGAATCCACATCTTTTGTGTCTCCTGCATTGGCAGGCAGAGTCTTTACCAACTGTGCCACCTGGGAAGCCATACTAACTCATACTTAAGGTATATTTCAGAATGAATTAAATCAGCAGTATATGGTCTTTCTGTAAAAAACAAACAAAAAACGACAGTAAATATTAGAGGCTTTGTGAGCCACACAGACTCTATCATAACTAGTCAACTCTACTACTGCAGTGAGAAATGAGCCCCAAACAATGAGTGAATGAATGCGTATAAAAGTTCAATCCCATTTTATTTATAAAATGGGCAATGGGCTAGAATTAGTCCATGAACCATAGTTTGCTGAACCCTGAATTAAATCAATAAATAGTTTATACTAAAAGTTGAGACCTCACTGCATGGAGTGTTAGGTTAATTGACTTATCTAGTTTCCATTAAGGTATATAAATACTTGGTCCTCATGTGTTATAATATCTTGTAAAATAAAGAGTTTGGGTCAAATTGATTTCCTTAAAAGGCTATTTCAAAATACACTGATAAAGGCACTTGAATAATAATTATGTGGTTAATATATTTAGAATAAATGCATTTAAATGGAGCCTGCTAGGCTTGTCTGTCCATGGGATTTCCCAGGCAAGAATACTAGCTGCTGCTGCTGCTGCTAAACCACTTCAGTCGTGTCCGACTCTGTGCGACCCCATAGACGGCAGCCCACCAGGCTCCCCCGTCCCTGGGATTCTCCAGGCAAGAACACTGGAGTGGGTTGCTATTGTCTTCTCCAGTGCATGAAAGTGAAAAGTGAAAGTGAAGTCACTCAGTTGTGTCTGACTCTTAGCGACCCCATGGACTGCATGCAGCCTACCAGGCTCCTCCGTCCATGGGATTTTCCAGGCAAGAGTACTGGAGTGGGTTGCTATTCCCTTCTCCACGGATCTTCCTGACACAGGGATCAAACCTGGGTCTCTTGCACTGCAGGCAGATTCTTTACCATGTGAGCCACCAGGGAAGCCTCTAACACTTTACTACATGATGCTGTATCTATCGGAGAAGGCAATGGCAACCCACTCCAGTACTCTTGCCTGGAAAATCCCATGGAAGGAGGAGCCTGGTAGGCTGCAGTCCATGGGGTCGCTACGAGTTGGACACGACTGAGCGACTTCACTTTCACTTTTCACTTTCATGCATTGGAGAAGGAAATGGCACCCTACTCCAGTGTTCTTGCCTGGAGAATCCCAGGGACGGGGGAGCCTGGTGGGCTGCCGTCTATGGGGTTGCACAGAGTCGGACACGACTGAATCGACTTAGCAGGAGCAGCAGCAGCAGCTGTATCTATCAAGATGCTTGTTGTTGTTGTTCAGCCACAAAGTCTTGTGTTATTCTTTGCTACTTCATGGATTCTGACACGCCAGGCTCCTCTGTCCTCCACTGTCTCCCAGAGTTTGCTCAATTCATGTCCATTGAGTTGGTGATGCTATCTAACCATCTCATCCTCTGCCACCCCCTCCTCCTGCCTTGCATCTTTCCTAGCATCAGGGTTAGTGAATTGACTCTTTGCATCAGATGGCCAAAATACTGCAGCTTCAGCTTCAGCTTCAGCAACAGTCCTTCCAAAGAATATTCAGAGTTAAATTCCATTAAGATTGACTGTTTTAATCTCCTGGCAGTCCAAGTGACTCTCAAGAGTCTTCTTCAGCATCACAATTCCAAAATATCAATTCTTCAGCACTCAGCCATTTAAGATCCAACTCTCATACCCATACATGACTACTGGAAAAACATATGCTTAGACCTTAAAATTGTCTCAGTTCAGTTCATTTCAGTTCAGTCGCTCAGTCATGTCCAACTCTTTGTGACCCCATTATCCATAGCAAGCCAGGCCTCCCTGCCCATTACCAACTCCCAGAGTCCACCCAAACCCATGTGCATTGAGTTAGTGATGCCATCCAACCATCTCATCCTCTGTCGTTCCCTTCTCCTCGTGCCCTCAATCTTTCCCAGCATCAGAGTCTTTTCAAATGAGTCAGTTCTTTGCATCAGGTGGCCAAAGTATTGGAGTTTCAGCTTCAACATCAGTCCTCCCAATGAACACCCAGGAGTGATCTCTTTTAGGATGGACTGGTTGGATCTCCTTGCAGTCCAAGGGACTCTCAAGAGTCTTCTCCAACACCACAGTTCAAAACTGTCTACTTGGTGATACAGTAGTCAACGTCTGCTAAATCTATTTGATAAGAAAACAAATTTTCCAATAACTATTTTACCGAACTACTATCCAAGGGAACATACCTTGGAAAACACTGAAAAATACAGACACTACTTTCCCTTTAACTTCTAACTTTCTATGTAATATGAAATTCAGTTTTTTTCAGAATATAGTGTCTCAGTTATTAGAAATAATAATGGTCACTGTCTCAACAGGGAAGATGGGACCTTTTAACATTTCTCGAGTCTTTCCATAGGGAGTTTGATACTATCAATAGGAGTAGTCTCCTTTTCTTTCCTCAGAATCCGACCTGATTTTAACCATTTCTGGGGGATAAATATCTTGACTATTCATTATGATTTACTGTAATATTTTTTGTTGTTCTCTCTTACGGGAAAGACTGCAATTATCTTCATGTGTTCCTTTTTCTCTTCTTATTTTAGTCTTTGAACTCCTACATTTTAGTTGAGTAAATGAGCCCCTTGTTGGAGATTATATTCACAGGCTCACTGAGCCAGCCTGGAGCACTTGCTTAAGCTCTGGGAAATAAGATACTGGCTCATCCCAGGTCACCCTCACTGAATGGAAATTGCTTGTCCTCCATTTCCTTTTCTCCTGCTTGTGGGCTGAGAAGTGGATATGGTTGTGGTGAACTATCTCTGGTCATGTCAGGAGGCAACTGGCAGTAGGCACTAGAGCAAGAAGTACAAGAAGCCCCAAAGCCTACCTGACTGAGCAAAGAAACATCACCTTGCCTCTCCTAGCATATCATGCCTAACACAAAAGAGAAGTAAACTATCTTATTTACACCACTGCCATTTTTTTGATGTAGTTAAACAAATAACCTTATTAATGAACTTTACTCTTAAAATATCAGAATGAGGGGTTATTTCTGATTCTGCTCTATAGTCCACTGAGCTGACTCTGGTCTACTGGTCAGATCTACCAGTCAAACTGGTTTATAACCTTAACCCATACTTTTCCCCGTAGACTGGTAGCACGGTGGTATGAACTGGACCATCTCAGACAGAACCAGCCTAGAGGAAAGTTTGGATTGCCTACATGGAAACATAAGGTTCTAGAGGCAGAAATACAGACATTCTTCTCTTTCTGTGTTGAGTTAGACAGTGGCACATGCATTTTATCATCTGCATGTACTTTGGCAGAAACCATATCAACTACTTTGGATCATTTACTTACAGAACTGACAAAGGGGATATATTTGAACAAATGTGTGAATATGTTTCTGTGAATGTGCATCTGACTGCACAGCAATTTTCTGAATTACCTACTATTTTCAATTATCCATGCTTCTGTAGTCTTCCATCAGCATGGATAATCAAGTGTGTTCAGTTAACAAACATGAATGTCTGGAAGGCATTAATAAAGCCTGCAAAATGCATTACTAAGTATTATTTTCATGTTGAATGAAATTAAATAGAAAAATTAGTGTAGGTGTTAAAGAAATATGAAACAATATGATTACAGCTCAATTTGGATATAACTTTTTATATGAACAATAACAAATAAAATCTTAGGTGAAACATGATTATAATTTTTTATTGCAGCAAACAGTCTATCTGAAGGCTGTTACTTGAATTAATAAAATTCAAAAAGCTGTATTTTAATGAAGATTCATTCATATAATTACTTATCTGCATAAACTTTAGATTCAATATAGGAAACAGGCAATTCAAGTGCTATCACGAATAAGATAAAACATTTTAAAAATTAAAACTCTGATTCTAGCTTGATTTTATCCCTTTGCATCCAATTTTATAAACTAACATATGCACATTTTGGAAGTTTAACAGCTTTTTATTTTTAAAAATAATCTAAACGCCACATTAACAATTTTTAAAAACCAACTGAATTATAAATGCATAAGTTCATTTGGGGATATAGATATAGTATGTTGGGAAATGTCATCACATCCTTCATCTTCACATTTTTTATGGCTTCCTGTGGTGAACACCTGTGGCTTGTTGGCAGTGAGTTTGGTTCTTGGGACTATTAAGCACTCTATATTTTTAGAGTGGATCAACGCGGAGTTATTTGACACAGGTGTTTCTATAATTATGATACACTGGGAAATCTATAGTGCTCAATAGCTTTCAGGTTCCCATTTCTACCTAGGTAATAAAACACTGTCCCTTATGCAATGCAGCTTCACCGAAGTATTAATAGAAGGTTAAACATAAGTTTGCTTAATTGACTTTTAATAAACTAAGCAGATATTTTCTTTTAAACATCTGACATTTAGTAACACATAGAATAGCTTCCCAAGTTGATAATTTTCATAAGGCATGCCAAGTTACCTCAAATATCTTTAAGAAATATCAGATATTATATTTAAAAACTATATCAATCAAGTATATTTACATTAATAGAATTTTTGGAGCCCATATATTTTACACACTATTGCATGTACTTAGCCTTTGAATACATTTATATACCTGGCATACCCACTTATTTTTTATGTTTCAAAATATAAAAATATTTTGATATTATATGTTATAGAAAATATAATATGCACATGTGCGGGCTTAATTTTAAGGCAGAGCATGTATAGAGAGCAGTTATCTTCAGACAAAATTATCACTCCTAATATACCTAATTCATCTGATTGTAGGTACTTCAAAACTTTGCTTTAAAGCCATTAGAACTCCACCATGGTCTACACTGATTTTTAGATTCTTATCAATAGAAACACTTGAATCTGACACCACCAAAAGTAAATATCTTTCTCAAAGAAACATGAGTTTATAGGGGAGTCATTTGGTTTAATAGTACTAATTTCATCTTCTGGAAAAGAAAGTGGCAACCACTCCAGTATTTTTTGTCTGGGAATTCCCATGGACAGAGGAGCCTGATGGGCTATCATCCATGGCATCTCAAGAGTTGGACATGACTCAGCCACTGAGCAATTTCATCTCCATTTTCATAACGAGTACTCACTCATCCCTTTCCCTCCGAAGTGGAGATGAAGGGGCTTGTTCAAATTAATTACCGATACTAATAATAAGGAAGAGGAAAGCAGAAGAGTGGTCTCAGCAACATAAGCATGAATTTACTCCATGGTGGAGCTGCTGCAGGAACTGTGGACTCAGTTTCATTCAGGTTTGCATCCTTTGCCTAAAAAAGTCACAAGATACATAGTAAACACCTAATCTATATTGCCAAGCACATGTCTTGGTAAATGTCAACTAAAGAGCAAGTCCTCAGCCCTCCTGAGACTCTCAGACCCTTTTGTCTTCACACAGGTTTCCAGAACTTCATAGTGATTCCTGCTGCTACTGTTGCTGCTGACAACTCCATCCACACTGACAGATGAGAACATCATTCAGAGAAAAAAACAGAAAACAACTGACAGTGTGGATATTGAACAATAGTGCTATGCAAGTAAGTTGGAAGCACAATTCCTTCAACACCTAATGGACAAATAACATAAAACAGGGGAGTTAACAATCATAAAAATAACACTCTAGTCCTTGCATTTGCCCCTAAAAAACTGAATTTGATTAATAGTGTTTCTATAGTTCTAATAGTGTTATAGTAAGTCTTGATTTTCCTGCATTCATAGGCTAACATGAATCTGCAAAGACAACACCATTTATTTTGACACTAATTTTATTTATTTCTTTTTTGGTATATCTATTATGACTTTGGATGACATTTAACTTTATAAATAAGATTTAATTTAAAATTTCCTGAAAAACTGTGTGAATAAACTAACTTATTCTGCTTTTAACTGTAATTTTTTTCTTTACCTCCTGATTTCCATTCTAGGATTTTGTAGAATTAATTGTTACTACCAAGTTAACAATGGTCATTATCTTTTTGTTTCTGTATATTAGGAAATTCATAAAAGGGCATAAACTAGAGCCATATATACAAGCTTCTTTAAGAATCTACATGCTGTCAACAAATACATCTGGTGCTTAATCCCTGTTTTAACAATAAAAGCTGCCTGTTCTGCAGAAAGTTTAATAGAAATTAAAGCTCGGATGTGAAATTTTCCACTTTAAAAGAGAGAAATTTTTTGAAGTATCACAGTTCATTATATCATAGGACTGCTGTATTTGTTCAGCACCATGGAGCGAACACTTATATATTCCCACTTACCCTGTGTCAAAATCTTGCTCCTGTTTCTTAAAGTGAAACATAAATATCTAGTACAGCTAATCTTCTAAGTTACAGCAATAATGCCAAATTTTTATCTATGAGTTCCTACTCAACAAACATTTTAAGTATTTTAAGTTCATGGGTTATCTTGTTCACACAACAAACATGTAGTTATAAATCCCCTTACAGATAGGGAAAATGAAATATAGAAAAGAAAAATAATTTACTTAAGGTAACACATCTGGTTAGTGGTAGAGCTAACATTTAAACCCAGATAGTTAACCTCGAAAGTCCCTTCTTCTAAATGAAATACTACTATACATTCCCCAACACTATATGTGCAACTGTTGTTTGGTTCTAGACCCACATTTTTAGTAATCTTCATGCATGCCTGAAGATTTAGTGGTGTCTGACTCTTTGCAAATATATGGACTGTAGCCCACCAGGCTCCTCTGTCCATGGGATTCTCCAGGCAAGTATACTGGAGTGTGTTGCCATGAACTCCTCCAGGGGGTCTTCCCGACCCAGGGATCGAACCCCTGTCTCTTGTGTCTCCTACACTGGATGGTGGGTTCTTTACCACTAGCACCCTTGGGAAGTATGTTAATATTTGGTCATTAACATCAGATCAAATACTTTCATATACAGTATTAATGATAAACTTGATGAATTTAGCAGATTGTTCATAGATAAGATTTGACTGTTAAAATTCCTAAATTGGTGTGTCCTTAACTGATTTAAGGGCTGAAACAACTAAAGCAGCTTTTCTTTTCCTCTCTTACAGATACTATTGAGTGATTTATTGCTAAGCACAGGTTTTTAGTGTGAAAAGTTTTCTAATATATTTGATGAATTGGGCCTAGGAAAAAACATCTCCCTTAAACAACCATTTTTTGAATCAACTGAGTATGATATAAGGTTCAGAGAGAAGTACTGTCTCCATTGGGACCACATATCTCTGATTTGAGCAGTCTTCCTGGCTACCCCAGCCAGTTTACTCTCGGGATGAATTATGGGGTGGAAAAGCTTGTATCCAGAGACACAAGCAGTGTGGGAGAGAAGGAAAAACAAACTCATTTTAAGCCAAAATGATCCCCATTATTTTGGTTCATTGTTGAATGAGAAAGGACATGATGTTACCCCCCAATATAGTGCTAATTTTAATGTAGGGTCATTAGAGCTAGAACACAATTTTAGATTTATATTTGCGAATGTGGAGAAGCTGCTACTTTCCATAACAGTTGGTAATATATAGACACTATTAGAACTCAATATATCAACACCAAATCTGCAGTTCTGGACTATTTTCCCAATTGTCTACAGCCTTGAACTCTGTCAAACTGACGTTCCCTATGACAATGTTTAAACTTGATAACTGGTAAAATGTTTTTGTTTCAAATGAATTCAGTATTTTCCCTAAAATATGTTATTCTGAAACATTGAGGGTAAAATAAAAAGAAAAACAAAATAAACAAAAAGTATATAAAATAAAATTATTTGATTTGTGAGTTTTAATTCTCATGTCCTAGAGCTTAACATTTAATCAAAAGATGATTCTTTTAAAATATATATCTGATCATGGCATTTTTCTTCTAAAGACTGCAATAGATGCCCGTTACACTTAGGAAAGAATAAAACCAAGATCTTTACCAAGATGCAAAGGAGAAAATTGGAATTATTCAAAGTGCTTTGTTTATCTCACTGACTGTGACACACTGTATTTGGTAAGGCCAGACAGTAGGACATTCTGAAATTCAAAGACAATGCCACACAAAGAACTACCCTGCTTGTTTCAGTACTTTTTATTGTCTGGCTCAGACCCAAACACCACTTTAAATGTAAATTACTTTCCCATTACAGAGAAGACAAAACTTATGCAAATCAAGTGAAGTATGAGTTTTCTTCAATTTTGCCAAGCACTGTTCACTTTTTGAGCAATCACATAGCCATAACCTAAAGTGTCTGTAGTGCTGAGTTGCCAATTCAGACTACAAGTATGGCTACAAGGGTCACAGTAACTCTACATATGATAATAAATGTATAGAGAGGAGACAAGACAAAAGGAAAGACTTCAGGCTTCCAAGGTGATAAACTGTGGGAAGGCAAACATATGGGGGAAGTTAATGGAGTAGTATTTGTACCGGTCCATTTCAGTGCCAACTTTCTCTGTTCACCATGGTCTTGAAACTTCCCAGAGAGGGGATGCATATGGCAGTCATCTTAACTCAAGAGTTTAATCAGATAAGGGAAGCTCTGGGAAGACTTCTTTCCTATTGGTTGAACTTCAAATGCCTTCAGCTCAAAATAACAGGCATATTTTGGGGTGTCATATTTCAATTCCCTATTACAAATATGTATGTGGCTTCCTGGTGGCTCAGACAGTAAAGAATCTGTCTGCCAATGCAGGAGGCCTGGGTTCGATTCCTGGGTCAGAAAGATCCCCTGGAGAGGAGATGGCAACCCACTCCGCTATTCTTGCGTGGGAAAAGGCATGGACAGAGGAGCCTATCCACGGGATTTCAAAGAACTGGATGCTACTTCACAACTAAACATAACAATATGTATTATATATATATATATATGTATACACAAACCCACATTTGTCAAAAGTGGAGTGCTCAATTCAATATACCCAAGAAGCACTGCCTCATACCTCTCCACATGGCTGACATTACATCTTAACCTGCCATCATCTTCATAGATACTCAGTTCCAGTCGTATTATTCTCCTTGTATTTTCTGAACACTTTCCTAAACATGCTCCTACCTCAGGGCTTTGCACTTGCTCTTTCCTCTCTCTACCTGGAATGCTGGCCCCTCAAACATTCACACAGCTCTTCTCTCCCTTTCATCAAGGTTTTGTTTAAAAGCTGCTTATCTGAGAGGGCTGCTTTGTCAGCTCTAACGAACAATAGCAACTCTCATCATTACTTATTGTCCTCTCTGCTTCTTATAGCCCCGCAGCATTTATCACCAGTCTACAGAGTGACATGTAATGGTATCAACATCTTGAATATTTTTTTGTCTCTCCTCATTAAACATAAATTTCTTGAAACCGGTAGATTTAATTTATCTACATTGATATATATAGGTGCTGTGCTTAGTCGCTCAATCGGGTCCAACTCTTTGTGACCTCATCGACTATAGCCCACCAGTCTCCTCTGTTCATGGGATTCTTCAAGCAAGAATACTGGAGTGGGTTGCCATTTCCTTCTCCAGGGGATCTTCTGGACCCCTGAACCCGGGTCTCCTGCACTGGAGACAGATTCTTGACTGAGACACCAGGGAAGCCCATATGCATACATACAACACACATATCCAAGTTTTCCCTTTTCTAAAGGCATGATGCAAAGGAAGTGTGAAAGAGAACAGTGACAAGGAGTGTCTGGGATTAACATTTCCCAAATGTTTTACCTTTAGGGGCAAAATAGATTTACACCTTAGTATAAAGGGCAAAGATCTACTATAAATGGGACTCAAAATATTATCTGAGTGAATGCACAATTGGCAAAGTATTTGAATCACAAATACAAGGACAGGGAAGCACCTTTGGTAAAGATGCTGATAGAGACCTTCTAATGGTACTATAGAAAAACAAGGTGACATTGGTTTTATTGAAAGGGAACATTAGCTTCTAGTATTTTTTAAAAGCAGACAGGATTTAGAGGCAAGAGTCTATTGCATCTCTTTATACTGAATGGCTGTTGAGAAATAAGTACTTTCTTGAAATGATATTGAAAAGCACAGTGTTACCTTTTGTAAAGACTATGTGAAAAAGATAATAGCGAGAAGGGTATAATTCTTGATCTAAAGTGAAGAACCTGGGAACTGACTATCAAAGATAGTATATACCCAAAAGTCAGAAATCAATGGCTCATTTTAACATGCTGTAAGCCATACATTTTAATGGATATATACTACGCTATTTTTTTCTTTCCTCAGTCAATACTGGCTGAAGGAGAACTTATATTTAAGTACAGAAAACTCAATAGTAAACACGTGGCCCAGTTTGATGGCCAGTTCTTTGTCCTTTGCCTTTTCAAGCTTGGTAAGGCAAGCCATCAATTTCAGACCCAGAACACTGCCTCCCCTAGTGATGGGGAACCTCTCGTATCTGTCAGTGTACTTGGTCCTGATATTGTAGCTTCTAGCTGCTTAGCCTGAACCCCTTTGTCTTCTGAATTAACTTGTGTGAAGGTGATGGTGGTATAAATCTTGCTGTGGACTATATGCCCCAGCCTAGGCTTCACCTTGAAAATGCAGTAGGAAACCCTCACTTTAAGACACAGGCAGAGAGGAAGACAACCAGCCGAATAGAGTCCACGTTTGTGCGATGACTACCAGTTGAGCTGTCTTGTTCTCTCCCAAGGTGGGGACAGTCTGAACCCCTGCTTGAAGAACATATGGCCTCTTAGTGGGGACATCCCCTTTGCCCACAGCTTTTTTTCCAAGTGCGGCTAACATCTCTTGCTTTGTCTCTGGTCTGTACTTGATGGCCAGCTTAAGCATCTGTGTAGCTGTTCAGCTGTCCAAGGCTTGGTTAAATGGGTGAACTGGTTCATTGCAGGAGGCACTTTCAGCTGCTTCCAGAGGATAGTCTTTTGTCACTCCACCTCTGTGCATCTTGGCCATTTCGCCAATCAGTAAAGTGCCTTTTTAAGCTAGATGTCCTTTCCAGTGACAGAAATCTTGGGCCTTTCCTCAAACAGGTGGTTTACCACCTTCTTGGCTTCCTGATTCTTCATGACAGCAGGGACTAGGGCTACCTTCGCAACAACTCTTATCAAGTAAATGCCATGATTTTCCACTGCTAACAGGAGGGAAATAACATATAATCACATAACTGATATGTAATGAGCCAGGATTTGGGCACAATTTGTCAGTCACCAGAGGCTATCATTTTTATTGTACAATATAAATAATGTTTAGTAAAACTTTAAACAATCGATTCTTTATCAGTCCATGAAAAGAAATGAGAATACTCAATGTTCTTTTTGAGACACTGTGCGTAATATTCGTAACACATGTTACCATCATGAAGGAATACTCTCTAGCTATTCATGGCTATCTGAAAACTTCAAAAAACTCAAACCAATGGTTCAGTTTATAAAAAGAAAACGGAGAGATAGAGGGAGGAAGGGCAGAGGCCAAATCAATGTATAGCTTTTAGTCTGGAAAACTTGTATTCTTTTTGACCAGATTAAAATACCCCTGCCCTCAAAAGTTTTCTATCACCAATATATCATTTGTTCTTTGCTCCCTTGTGCTTTCATAATATTTTGTTCATATTACTACAGTGATATGCAAATTCTCTAAATAAATCTAAATAATTTTAGCCCTAAAATCTACAATTTTGTACATGGAAAAAAAATTTTAGGTATCCTCCTATTGTTTTTTATATTTACACAAATGTAATAACTGTCATTTCAGTGTGAAAATGCTGCTTGAGAATAGAAATCTTAAATATATTATTTTGTAAATAGCAATACCAACATAGCAGAGCTCATTAACAACTGATGCCGACTTCTATAACACAAGAAGTTGTTCAACTGTTGGTAGCTGCTGATAAAATATGATATTGATATATCTTCAAAATATGTGCATTTCTTTCATGAGACCTATTGTGAAGCCCTCTGCTATATCTTTTGTAGGAAAGATGCTAAATTTAGTGGGTGTGCAAAGAAAGCAGAAACGTAAATGAAAATCCAGATGATTTTGTTTTCATGATAAAAATGAAGCATTAAGTACTAATTGGCTAAGTACTTGGGTGATTCTGCAAAACAGAAAATTGAAAAAATATAGAAGAAATTTAAAACAAACATCTGAAAGTGACAGCATTAGATCTGTTCGGAAATGTATTCAGCAGGCTTCTTCTGCAAGTGATGTATAAAGTTTCGACTTGTCAGATTGCTTAAACGAAACTGCATCTCACCATGGAAGATATCTCCAAACCCTTAAATTAACGAGAAGACAATTTCAGACACTCATCATTAAGGAGGTAATAAAGAAAACACACACACACACACACACACACACTTATTCTCCCTGACCTTAGCTGAAAATGAGCACTAACTAATACTTCAAAAGTACATTACACCATCTCCAACAAGAATCTGGCAGGTGACAGTGAGGAAATTGTTGTTCTTTGCTATAATATTAAGTTTTCAATACTTAACTCTTAAAATGTTTAAAAGTTAAGTTGTGATATAACAAAAGTTTGTTGAGACTTCATATGTATTCTTAGAAACAATTTTTGTGGGATAGTGATATTTGCCCCTCACTCCCAGCTTTGGTCAAGACACAGGATTTGGATAATAAATCCAAAAGAAATAGAGGAAATAGAAATAAAACCAGATGCAACCTTGTCAAAGAACACAGCCACTTACTTTCACAGTATTAGAGAACTGAATTAGCTTTCTAAGAAAAGTTTTACATTTTCTTATGTAACCTGGAGGTTGAACAACTCCTTTTGCCATATCTAAAATGCAAATTTCCTTTTATCACCCACTGCTTGCCTGGAGAATCCCAGGGACAGGGAAGCCTGGTGGGCTGCCATCTATGGGGTCGCACAGAGTCAGACACGACTAAAGCAACTTAGCAGCAGCAGCAGCAGCAGCAGCTCCTTTAAAATATACTCAGTGTGGTAACTGTCAGGATTTTCCTGCCTACTCAGATAAAATTTGTTCTGGGAATACTTCACACTGTTTTTCACAGACACAATTCAGTAATCATAATGTTGAGTCCAAGATATCCATCACCACCCAGAATTTTTATTTACTAGCATATTTTTATGACTTAGTTATATTAATACCCACCTATTTCAGGTCAGATGCCTTTAAGGTTAAAAATGGGGAAAGTCGGCCTTTCTATTTGTTTACTGAAACCTCTCTCATAATTCTTTCCCTGACCTCTTTTCTAGATAAAAACAGTTCTTTAACCACCATTCAGCTCTAAGGTCCTGATATATTTTGCAAGAGCTTCTCTTCTGACTTCTTCTGAGGCTTGCTGCAGTCCAGTTCTCTCTCCCTTTGCCTTTCTCTTGACTTCTGTTCTCCACGGCCCTTTGCCACTCTTCCCTGAGCTGTGAATATGCACCTTCAGTTCCTTGCTGCTTTGTTCCCTCCGTGACTCCAGGTGGCGCTCTTGGACAGGATGACTTGCTCTCCCCTCAGTTCACATCAGGTAGGAGAGAACCCTACATGCATTCATCCATTGTTAGGACTTATCCAGGGAGTGTATGTAGGTCGACCCTAAAATAGCATCACTATCCAAAGACTTATTAAGTCCTTTCTCTTTTGCAAGGGTCCCACGGTGAGAGTCAGATTCTAGTCCACCCTGCCTCCCAAAAGCAAGAGTAGTGTGTTAAACTTTCTCTAGATCCCTGTGACAGCCTGCACCCCACATGGATGTTTGAGCAGAGAGAGGGAAAAGAGGTGGAAAGGAATATCACATCCTACCTGGAGGAGGGGATTCGAAAAATAACACCCTCACATTTGCATACAAAAATATATTTTCCTTTCACTATCTTCTTCCCTAAAACCCTCTCTTTTTTTCTCATTTCTTATATACTTGAGAAGATTCAAGACACTAAGATCAACATAATTATTTTAAATTTTCTTTGTAGATTCTTCAAATGCTGATTCATCTTTGGAATGTCATTATCTATTGCACATTAGCCAAACTTAAGCTGTTCTAGTTAAAAAGCCTTTATCATACAATAATGAAATGCCACTAGCTTCAGAAGGTATCTTGGATTGTCACTATATCTAGATGCACTTATAAGAAGCATTTGAGGAAGAAAACACCAGGAGATTAAAGGAAGCATGAAAGAATCAGGCCATAGACCAGAAGAGACAATCAATTTCTGACACTCAGGATCCTGGAATACATCTTCTGTTGAAACAGAGTGATGCTGAAGATATAAAATAGATTCCTGAAGAATTTGTTCACTTATTTGTTCCTTTGTTCATTCATTCATCAATTCATAAAAATAAACTTTAATATCTTGAATGTAACAAGCTAAAATGCAGTGAACTGGAATGCTGTGTAGGAATATCAAACAGTCATATTTTATAGAACTAATTATAATATCTTTCCAATAAGAAGTTCACGTATCTTCCAAATTTTCATAGAAAAATCTCTTAAAAGTGACATTACATGATGTTCAATGTAGGAACATGAACATGTTTTCCTCCTTGCCTACTGCCTAATATTATTGGTTTAATTTGCTTTTGGTATGTTATAGTTGGGTTTGACCTTTGCATTTTTACTCTATTAATTATGAGTCCCTTGGACTTTCAAATGAGAATTCAAGTCAACAGTAATATACCAGTCTTAAAAATTAACTAAGCTTTTGCAGATTTAATCTGGTGATCTCAAGCATATTAAACTAGTCATGCTTTTAATTTAAAAAAGCTGTGTTTCAGTGCTGACAAATTATGTAGTCATAAAGTTAACTAAATATACTCAAACACAAAACTAGCAAGGAAACATTATATCATTTATACAATTAAAACACTAAAAATGACTAATTAAATTTAGTACACTAAATACTGAGGAATTAGATAATAACTGTAATGCAGCAGATAATGTTTTGCTGAAACTAAATCACTTCTTAAAATACAAAAAGAGTTTTGTCACACAATTAAGGATATTTTGAGTTCTGTATACTTACTTCAGCTTCAGGTACGTGATGATTCCATTCTGGAATCAATTTTGGCTTTACTATTCAAACTACTCTAAAGTAAGTATACCATGAGGTCCCATGGCCTTGGCTTAGCAAGAATATTTCATTTTTCCCTCAACCTCCATTCTTTTCTCATTAACCTGCAACCATTAAAAAGTAAAAAGATTTGTTGACTCAACAAATCATAAAGTAAATCCATTTACTGAATTAAGTCTGACTGTTGCCATCATAGTTTTAAGCAACCATATAGCTCCAAGGTAACCACTGAAATAGTGCAGAATATACTATATTGTTTAAACTTAAAAATGAAGTAAATGCAGACACAAACTTTTCTCAGGGTTACCACCAAAAAGAAGGAGGTCAGAGAGGGGAAGAAGTGGAAGACAGATAAAGAAGAGAAATATTCAGGACATCAGGATATATGGCTCCCTGGGAAATATCAGTTTAGACCTTGTGTTACCATGTAATCTAAAGTACAAAGTTTAAAGTTATTTTATAAAACAGTACTTAATTTTATATTAGCTTATATAATTCTTTTTGGAAGTTTTATTCATTATTTTAAAATATTATATATATATATATATGTATGTGTATGTATATGTGTGTGTGTGTGTGTGTGTGTGTGTGTGTGTGTGTATGTATAAAATGACTTGAGAGTCCCTTGGACTGCAAGGAGATCCAACCATCAAATCCTAAAGGAAATCAACCTTGAATATTCATTGGAAGGAATGATGCTGAAGCTGAAGCTCCAATACTTTGGCCACTTGATGCAAGGAGCTGACTCATTGGAAAAGACCTTGATGCTGGGAAAGATAGACGGCAGGAGGAGAAGAGGACAACAGAGGATGAAATGGTTGGATGGCATCCTCAACTCAGTGGACATGAGTTTGAGCCAATTCCTGGAGATGGTGAAGGAGAGGGAAGGCTGGCATGCTGCAGTTCATGGAGTTGTAAAAAATCAGACACAACTGAGTGACTGAACAACAACAACAAATAGATGTATATACAAAATATGTGTGGCATGCATATACATTTTGAAGCATAACAGAGTACCTGAGAACCTACCAGCAATTTAAGAACTGCAACCTTACTCTAAGGAACTCTGTCACTCTCCATCCAACACTTCCCTCATTCAGGATTTCAAATTGCTAATGGTCCCCTGCCCAGAAAAGAGGTAATAACATCCTGGATTTTAAACTTATCATCCTTGGTCTTTTTATACTTTATCACAAGTTCACATTGAAACAATATATTGTTTCATTTCACTTATTTATTTTTTTTAAATAATGTACTCCTATAGTTCTGTTTTTTCCCCCTTATTTACTTGTTGCTGGCTCACTTTAATAATTCTAATTTTTTTCTTCATATGGTTTGATCAATCGTTATTTATTTCTTAAAATGTCAGCATTCAAGTCCATGAAAGTCGAAATTTCTTGTGACTTTTGTGCTCCCACAGATTCTCATTCATGGTGAGTGAGTGAGAGAACGTGTATGTGTGAGTGAGAGTAAGAAAGGAAGAGAAAGAGACAGAGAGAGATGTGACTGTGGAAATCTGGGGCAAAAATCAATCATGCTTTCCCTCAGAAAGAACTTTCATTCCCTTCTGGTGGGATCAAGGGTGTGCTACAGACACGGGACCCATTCCACGACAAATGGTCTTATCTCCTGCTAGTATGGAGATCTAATAAATCTCTCCACCCCACAGAGAGGGGTTTTCCCAGGTGGCTCAGTGGTAAAGAATCTACCAGCCAAGCAGGAAATGCCTCCCAAGCAGATGTGGGTTCAATCCCTGGGTCAGGAATATTCCTTGCAGAAGGGAATGGCAATCCACTCCAGTATTCTTGCCTGGGAAATCCCATGGACATAGGATCCTGGTGGGCTACAGTACCTGGAGTTGCAAAAAGTCAGGCGTGACATAGCAACTAAAGAGAGCCCCACAGAGAACCCTACCATCCCCATAAGCTTAGTACTATTTTTGACCACTGAAAATCTTCTACAGTATGGTGTAAAACCCCCAAATCCATGACATTTATGGTTTAGCAGAATTTAGTTCTTTCATAGTAAGCACCCAATGATATCTTGTCAGGAAGAAACAGTTCATATACTTGTGATACTTGTGTAGAAGTAGGTACCATAGATGGTCTGATTATAAATTCCGATTAGGTCTGAGTTTATATCATAAATATCACAAATTCAGATTATATCTGATTGTTTTTATCATATATATGCAATACTGGAATTTTTTTTTTAAGAAATCAAGAACTTTCATATAACCAAATAATAGAGAATAAAGAATCATGGAATTTAAATGAATTGCTTGTTCACCCTTAGCAATATTTATCCCAAAATCCATTACAAAAGTATACATCAATCAAGTACTAATCAATTTAATATAATCATATAAGTAGTCATTCTATTGAGCTTCTCTGCAGACAACCATTGCATGTGTTTGCTGGATTGGAATTCAAAGAAGAGCTTCTTGTTCTAGTTTTCATGTACTTTTATCTATTCATATAATTTGCATAGAAAGAGATCATCAGCCTCTCATTGGTAGTATGGCATGAGTTTGAATTAATAATATACAATGAATATATTAGCATATTAAAATACTAAAAATGCATTAGTTTACATTGGAAGATTCCAGTTACTAAAATTATGACATTTTCTACTCAACTTCCTCTCCTTTACTTCTTATATTCAAGGTACTTCAAATGCAGTCATCAACAGTAGAACTGTTTTGACATGACAATATGGACACCCAAGCTAAGTTTGGCCAATCTAATTTCTCAGCATAAGAATGTACAATTAAGATAAACTTCATATGGACTGGACATGAAATGAAGAGCCATTGGTCATGAGAGTTACATAGTGGCTAGCTTCTCTTGACCATGAAGATAAGGGAACAGAAAATATTAGTCTAGAAAGAAGAAAGACTAAAGCAGCAGAAGAAAAAGATAAGAAGTGAAAGGTAGCGATGTGATTCTAAGTGCTTATTACTGCATGTTTCCAATGTCTTTATTAAGATCTCCTATGTTTGTAAGGGTGCTTGCTCCTTGGAAGGAAAGCTATGACAAACCTAGACAGTGTATTAAAAAGTAGACACATCACTTTGCTGACAAAGGTCTGTATAGTCAAGGCTATGGTTTTTCCAGTAGTCACGTATGGATGTGAGAGTTCAATCCTAAAGAAGGCTGAGAGTCAAAGAAATGATGCTTTCAAACTGCGGTGCTGGAGAAGACTCTTGAGAGTCCCTTGGAGAGCAAAATCAAACCCTCAATACTAAAGGAAATCAACCCTGAACATTCATCGGAAGATCTGATGCTGAAACTGAAGCTCCAGTACTTTGGCCACCTGATGGGAGGAGCCAACTCACTGGAAAAGACTTTGATGATGGGAAAGATTGAAGGGAAAACAAGAAAGGGGTGACAGAGGATGAGACGGTTAGACAATATCACTGACTCAATGGACATGAATGTGAGTAACCTCCAGGAGATAGAGGGGCATACAGGAGTCTGGTGTCCTATAGTACATGGGGTCACAAAGATTCAGATATGACTTAACAATAGAACAACAACAACAACGCTTGTGTTCCATGAGATGCTATTATGTTAGTGTGTGTGTGTGTGTGTGTGTGTGTGTGTGTACTGTCTTGCGTCTTCTTTCTTGAATTTATTCTGTTATTTGCAACCAAAAAGCCAAACTAATTTCAATCTAAGCTGTGGATAAAAGCACACACAAAAAATTTCTTTGTTAGCAAGATTATTACGCTTACCAGATCCACTACATGACTCTGATAACTTATTTCACCTGTCTTGTATAAAATGCAAGTGTAGTATTTCTACTGTTTGTGACAACTTAGTGAATCAGTACGTAAACAATGTTTAAAACAGTGCCTTCACATGGTAAGAATGGTATGTGTTGACTCTTACTAATGTCATCCCCATTTTGTAAGAATTTTAAGTTTATCAATTCCATGGTATATGCCACATTTTAGTGCAGCAGGGAGCAATAATCCATCATGAGGTTGGTTAACAGTGCTTCTTTAAGGGAGGGAAGAGAGGTAAAAGAGAAAAATTAAAATAGTTACTCATAAGTCATTGCTTTATCTGATAGATGAAAAAGTATTTTTTTTTAAATTAAAAGTAAACCTTTAAAAGAATGTGTGCTATATTTTTAGGTCATTGTTTCTAATACGTACCACGTTGTCATTCTGGAAAGAAACCAAATAGCTCTGCATAGTTACAATAATGCAAAGTAGCAATCCTTAAATACATCATAGTTTCTCTTTGGGGTTTCACGTTCAACATAACCTGCTGCTCTGATATAAAAAGACACTTGAAATGAAAATAATTCACCGTTAATGAAACATAGAGTCACGGTCACAGTAATTTCTTGTCTGCAGTGAAGTACTTCCTTTAGTTTTTTAGCCTTCTCTTGAAGAACTGGTGTATTCAGCTTTAAATAATAAACTAAACTGGTCTCTTTTGTGTCAGAACATGGGCCAGGTGGCCAGAAAGATAACATGACAACTTTAGGAAGGAATTTCCTATTCTTTCATACCTTATGAACTAATTCTTTCATTCCTCTTCAAATGCTAGCAAGCAAAGCAAGAATGTTCTTGTGAGAGGATGGAAGGAAAAGGCACATTTCAATTCAGTAGGGCAAACACATACGTGAATACAGGCATATATTTCTAAAACTAAACCCATATGTTGCCTCCATTTTTCCCCTTTCTTCAAAAGGCTGAATTATAACTATATGTATATATATAGATATACATATATGTATATATATAGATATATGAAATTTAAATATGTAAAACTGAATCTATATATACATATATAGCATTTCGAACAATGGATCTAGGGACTCTATCCCTAAGCTGTAAAGCAGAAAATAGAAAATTTTATGGTATTTATCACAATTTGAGTAAAATGTAAAATTACTGTGAAAACTATAAAAGTATATAAAATAGATTCATGTGGTATGTTAAGCTAACATTTTTTTTTTTTCTGCAAAGAAAGTGGCGTGGGATTTTATAAAATTGGCATCAATGGCTGTATGCAGTCATGTCTGTAGACTGGTTGTCACACTCGTATCATTTCTTTCAAAGAAGCTCAAGAAATATTCCTCTTCTGCCAAATGCACTGTCTGAAGTTTAAGTGTTGTCTGTGGTCCTAGGTGCTCAGGTTGCACCCAGTCTGCTTGGACTCTGAGACAGCAAGGAGAGCCCCCCTCAGAAGACGGGCACCATACTGGCTTTCTACTGCTGTTGTAACAAACACTGCAAAGAGTGACTTAAGACATTTAATGTTTTACAGCTCTGTAGATCAGAAGTCTGACACAGGCTTCCCCTGGCAACTTCAAGGGCTTGGCAGGACTGAGTTCTTTTCCAGAAAGTCTAGCGGAGAATTTGTTTCTTTTTCATTTCTAGCTTCTTGAGGCTTCCTTTAAGACTCGGATCAAGACCACCTTTTTCCAAATTCAAAGGGCAGACTAAATCCTTCTCAGATTGTGTTATTCTAACTTTCCATTCTGCATTTCGATTCTACTTTTTGGTGGTAACATTGGGTCCATCCTAATAATATAGAATAATCTTACATTAACGTCAGCTGCTCAACAAATTTACTTCCACAAGCAACTTTAGTTACCTGTTGCCATGTAACAATATATGCACAGGTTCTGGGGATCAGGATTTGGATACCCTAAGGGGTGAGGAAATACATTATCCTGCCTCCCGCAGGGACAATATGGACTTTCTCGGCTATTATGTTCAATCAATGCTAATTTTCACAAAAAAGATCAATTTCATAACCTGATGTCTGCATTTGATAAAAATTTTAAAATATGGATATAAAATAGAACCATTATTTGACATCCATGTAAGAGACCAGTTATTGTCAATAAGAAGACAGAATAACCATTGGAGAAACTATCTGTTTAATTTCAAAGGGAAATTAGTGACAAACTGTGGATGCAATTTATACTATTATTGAAAATCAAAATAATGAATGTCATATGGAGTATTCATTATTCCTTTCATGAACTCAGTTTGGCAATTTTATAAACAACTAAGCAAACTGTCAATATGACCACATGATAAAACCAACTAGGGTAGTTAAAGGAACCACAGATAAAGTAACTTGAAGGGGAATTAAGAACATGAAATACAATGTTGAGTAGAACAAACAAAGCAAATCTGTTGCTAATTTTAAATTAAAAATCAACACCATCTTCTTTAAAGACCTTGACTAAATTATACCTCTGGCCAAGCAATAAATAAATGAAGCGCGGCACGCATGAAACACAAACCTTCATTTTAGTTTCCATTTTAAGAACTATTTCAAATTAGGTAAAATTTTTCTAGAAATAACCAAAAAAATGAACATTTGTAGTAATTTTGTGTACTTTACCTCAGGTCCTCCTGACATAGTTAAGCTAATTATAAGCATTTATTACGTGTGAGAAACAAAGATTTTTACATACTTTAATTCATTCTGTCTTCAAAGAATTAACACATAAGAAGTCAATAATATCCTCACTTCATAGATTTAGATTCTGAAGCACAGAGAGATTAAATGACTTATTTAGGAATATCCAGGCAGTAAGAGGTAAAGCTGACATTTCTAGTCTCATGCACTGTGGCTTCACAACCAAAACTATCAAGTGGTGACCTTCTGTCTTCTGACTTGGATCATACACAAATATTTTCCCTCTTAAACATAAGATGACTAACAATATGAATTGTTGTGTTTTGAGAAGAGCTAGCTAGATAGCTAGATTCTGTGAAGGGATTCATTTCACATGGATTTCCTTGGTGGCTCAGATGGTAAAGAATCTACCTGCAATGCAGGAGTCCTGGGTTTGATCCCTAGATTAGGAAGATCCCCTGGAGAAGGAAATGACTACTCCCTCCAGTATTTTTGCCCGGAGAATTCCGTGGACAGAGGAACCTGGCGAGCTATAGAACTTGTGGTGGTAAAGAGTCGGACATGACTGAGTGACTAACACTTTTTTTTCATTTCACATAGTATTAGATGATTTAAATATCTTAGAAAGATTGTTATTATTATGATCTTGCCAGAGAGAATTAATATATATTACATTATATATATGTAATAATAATAATGTATAATATATAATTCATGTCTGTTAGTGATCCAGTTACTACATTTTCAACCTCAAAATACAGACATCATGCCTTCCAAGTGTATACAGTGTAAAAAAAAAATGATAAACAGAAACTTTAATTAAATAGATTCAACCAGGAGACCAGAAGGGGAAGCTCTTATACCCTACAACAATAGCAAAGCCCAAGAAGAAGAAAGACCCCTCTTCTTTCCTGGCAAGGACTCAGTCAATAAAACGCATGTTCTCTTTGTTTACTCCAGTCCTCCCAGCTTCCTTTTCCTCTCTAGAAAAGAGATCTCCTTTCTTGCCCTGCACATGGCTGACTGATACTTGCAATTCTCTGCTGATTCTGAATAAACGTATGTGTGCTGGAGAAATATCTGGCAGTCTCTCTGTTTCAAGTCAACATTTTGGTGGTTCATACAGGGACCAGTGAAGACCCACAAATGTTCCAGTGCTGGTGAGCAAATAGGTTTGATACCTACAATTAATGCTCATCATCACTCTTTTTCTCCTTGACCCTGGAGCTTGAGCGCACATCTCTTTCTCCTGGGCCCAAGTTCACACACTCTCTTTGCATTTGAAGCTCTCCAGGCTTGATTTGGGATCTATTTTAAAAAGGTTTTGTCTATGGTTAAAGCCTTGTTCTGTATGTGGGTACTTGTTTAGGACTTTGGTCTGATTTGACAACAGACTTCGTCAACCAAAGCTGGCTAAAAATACCTTTGGCCCATTCCTTTAAAAGCAGAGACTGTTTCACTAAAACTGTGCCAGCTGTCCGGCCTTTGGCCTATTCCTATGAAATTGGGGTTATTCTATGGAAGTTGGCTGAAAAACCTTTGGCTTGGACCAAGTTGTTTCCTTAGAATTGACTGGGATTAGCTTGCAAGCTGTTTGCATTGAACTATTTGAGCTATAAGCTATGTAAGCTATTTAGAAAATTTTACTCTAGAGAAAATCCTCTCAGAAATGAGATTCCACTTATCTAAGTATTTTGACGGTGCCCTCAGCTACAAGGATCTGTTTGATTTTATAATTAAAACTGTGGTCCTTCTTCATGTGCCTTTCTAAATAAATGGGCTGACCAAAACCAATTTAGAATATCGGTGGTCATCATGGGGAACTTTTGAAATCCCCAAATTTAATATCTATAAAACTAACTGGACTACAACAGCTTAAAATTTCTAGAACTTACTGGAATATTGATTGTGATTGATATTTTTGAGGCTTCCAAGCATTGTCAGAAGCGTCAAAACGCCTTTATGCAAAATAAGATTTTAAGACTGAGACAAGCAAATGATTAAAGAAAGATAAAAAGGCTCCCAAAGCCTTGGGCTTCCCTTCCTTGGCTTCCTTGTCTTAGGCTCAGCCTCTGCCACCATCTTGTCTCTCTCCTTTGGCTGCCAGTGTCCAGATTCCAGGGCTTCCCAGGTAGCTCAGCAATAAAGAGTCCACGTGAAATGCAGGAAACACAGGAGCCTCTAGTTCAATCCCTGGACTGGGAAGATCCCTTCCTCCTTCCTTTTTATGCCACCTATGCCTCTTCTATACCCTCAAATCCCCCTTTTCCTTTTCTTGAAAACTCGCTCTATTTTCTTTTTTGAATTTATAAGAACTTCTCCCTTTAAAATTAACTCTTTTGAGGACCCAGCAGTTTAACTCTTAATTTCTTATATTCCCCAGACTAAAGCTGATCTGTGAGCCATAGTCAAAGATTTTCCTAAAACAACTAACGATCATTACATACTTGCTGAGAAATTTAATAGTCATCCAAACTTATCAACCTCATTTCTCTGACTTGTATAAGTTGGCCCATATGCTTGCCAGTGAAGGCCAGGCCCAGCATTGGATGAAAATCATTAATTGGGAAAATCCTGAAAGGTCTCTAGAATTACAACTGGGAGACCAGTCCACTGATTTATTGTATAATCAGGCTTGGGCAATCACTGGGTGACCCCATTGAGCAATTCCTCAAGGTTTTTCAAAACCTGTTTGGAACAATATTCACACTTGCACACTCACACACAAAAAAATCAGATGAACCTGTTCATGACTATTACAAACTTCAGCTTGCTTTTAAAGAAAATTCTGATTTTCCTTCAGATGTTTATTTTACCCAGGTATCTTTTCAGTTCATATTTATGGATAGAGTGAACCAGGATCATTCCCTTACAGTAAAAAGTATCAGGAAAGAATGGGAAACCATGCCCATTCCAGAGTTAGTGACTATGGCAAACCAATTCTCTCACACTCTAGATGAATCACCTCAAAAAAAACAAAAACAAACAAAACCACCAAAATTCTTAATCTTCAACTCCAGTAAATGAACACTTCTAAATGAAACGAAAACCTTCCTAGTTTGTGCTATCATTTGCAAAGAGTGAGACCACTGGAAAAGAGACTGTTTACAAATTAAGCACTTTAGGTGCCTTCACCTCACTTATCAACCTTTCCATCTTCCCAGTTCTCAGTGAAGCAGTTCCAAGGACATATAGGGGCTCTTTCCAATCCTTGCTTTTAATTGGTTTCGACAAATATTTCTCCAGATTGATAATGAATCTCTTCTATCCCAATTTACATGAAAGTGACATTGTGGAAGCTGAACCCCACTACTGTAAAACAGTCCCTACCTTGAAGTACTAAACTAGTTCAAATAGTAAGGACCACTACCCAGTATCTCCACAGGCTGGAATCAAGACTTTGGTCGGGAACAGAATCCAATTTTAGGCTTAAAGTTCATTTCCAAACGCAACAGCTACTGCCAAAATTAATTTCATTACAATTTTAAAGGACGGAGGTCCTCAGCTCTAGGAGGCCACTCATTGTCTTCCGTACCACGGCTTTCACAGCATGGCAGTTGGCTTTCTCAAGGCCAACAGAGGAGCATCTTTCTGATGCTTCAGCTTTCTTTTAAATTAAAGTGAACTGACTGATATAATTACAAGGAAGGCATCCCACCACATGCACAGATTCACTACACTCAAAAGGAGGGAATTATATTGGGCACATATATCAGGAGGCAGAAAACTTGAGGTATCTTAGACTATGTCTACCATAGGTCTGGAAGAAGCACAAGCTGGAATCAAGATTGCTGGGAGAAATATCAATAACCTCAGATATGCAAATAACACCACTCTTATGGCAGAAAGTGAAGAACTAAAAAGCCTCTTGATGAAAGTGAGAGAGGAGAGAGCAAAAGTTGGCTTAAAGCTCAACATTCAGAAAACTAAGATCATGGCATCTGGTCCCATCACTGCATGGGAAATAGATGGGGAAACAGTGGAAACAGTATCAGACTTTATTTTTTTGGACTCCAAAATCACTGCAGATGGTGATTGCAGCCATGGAATTAAAAAACGCTTACTCCTCGGAAGGAAAGTTATGACCAACCTAGACAGCATATTAAAAAGCAGAGACATTACTTTGCCAACAAAGGTCCGTCTAGTCAAGGCTATGGTTTTCCCAGTGGTCATGTATGGATGTGAGAGTTGAACTATAAAGAAAGCTGAGCGCTGAAGAATTGATGCTTTGGAACTGTGGTGTTGGAGAAGACTCTTGAGAGTCCCTTGGACTGCAAGGAGATCCAACCAGTCCATCCTAAAGGAGATCAGTCCTGGGTGTTCATTGGAAAGGCTGATGTTGAAGCTGAAACTCCAACACTTTGACCACCTCAAGTGAAGAGTTGACTCATTGGAAAAGATCTTGATGCTGGGAAGGATTGGGGGCAGGAGAAGGGGACAACAGAGGATGAGATGGTTGGATGGCATCACCGACTCGATGGACATGAGTTTGGGTAAACTCCGGGCGTTGGTGATGGGTAGGGAGGCCTGGCGTGCTGTGATTTATGGGGTCGCAAAGAGTAGGACACGACTGATCAACTGAACTGAACCGAACCATAGGTCATTTTCCCAAATCAGATACAAGCATTATAAACTTCCCCTCTGTCGGGTGACTGGATTAGAAAGGGCTCTAACTATAATCAGCTATTTAATGGAGTTTTAATGTCCAGATGAATGCTTTTAAAGTACATTTTAAAGGTAAAACGCTAAATTATATTCTATTTGGAGACAGTGCTTTTAGCCATACTGATATTTTTCACACCTCAGTTTCTCCATGCATCTATGACAAACTGTTGTTTAAAAATATGAAAAATATTTCAAAAAATATGAAAAATACAGACTTGCATTTATTTTAAAAATACTTTTTGGTAAGTATATTAATACTGTACCTTTTATATCATCTCAATATATTTTAATATACTTAGTTTATTAAAAAATTGAGACTTCATTCTGCTTAAAAGCAAATAAAATGATCTATATTCATTAAAAACAGATACAACAAAGTACAATATAAAACTAAGAATTTAAGGGACTGAAAGTACCTTACTGAATCAAGGAGGGTCATGGGTGCCTCAAAACAACAGAAAATTCTAATCATTCTTTGGGAGTCTCAGAAAGTGTGAAACTTAAGGCCAGTTGGGCTTCCCGGGTAGCTCAGACAGTAAAGTATCCGTCTCTATTGTGGGAGACTGGGGTTGGATCCCTGGGTTGGGAAGATCCCTTGCAGGAAGGCATGGCAACAACTCCAGTGTTCTTGCCTGGAGAATCCCCATGAACAGAGGTGCATAGTGGGCTCCAGTGCATGGGGTCACAAAGAGTCGGGCATGACTAAATGACTAAGAACAGCACGAGTAATAGCAAAGGGAAAATACTGTCATCTTTACACTTTTGTTTTCTAGCCCTCAAAACTATTTTCCCAGGGTGAGTAAAATTCTTTCTCTGACTTTTAATCTTATGCTCACTTTCCAGATGCTGGTGGGACATTCTATACTGTAAGAAATATCTTCCAACTTCATGGCAGGAACCAAAATAATATTAGCTGAAATGTAGAATTATCTCCCCCACTGGGACCAGGAGGCCAAACAGGGGAAAGCCTTATGTATTATAGCATCTCCTGTGATAGTTTTTAGAATTTGGTGTGTCTCATAAAGAATTTCACCTGGTGGCAAACTACTGAGATAACATATGGCCACAGCAGATGCTTCACTACAGCTTGACCTGGAATTAAAAGTTCACTGTAAAGATAAGCAACGCTAGCACTCCTCTGTATAGTAGGTTATTCGACTAAAAATATATCTACTTATTATTCATAGGTGATAATCACGGGCTTTTTGAATATGCATGCTATATTTAAAAACAAACTTAAATGATTTACATTGTTCACATAAGGTAATTGAGCCCCATGAAACAAAATTAATTCTCACATTTAATTATCTGTTTATAACCTAGTTTTCTAACATTCAGAATATCATTTTCAAGAAACAATGCATTATGATAAACAGAGTCTATATTCTCAAATTAGCATGTTCTCTTCAATGTATAATTCAAACTAGTGCAAGTTAATGGCAATATACCAAACTATATAATTGTTATTCTAGCACAGTTTATTGCTATAAAATAAAACAAACTACTAGTAAAAGTACTCATTATAGTCAAGTTCATTAGATTAGTACAAAAACTTTCAGTTATACCCTTGCTTCTAAATATAAATGATACTGTTTTATTAAATATTATTTTATTTCAAGTCATCTACTTTGCATCCCTTATAAAGTATATCCACTACTGCTCATAATTCATATGAGTCTCAGCTTTGATTAGGATATAATACTATCTCCAAGGTAAAATACAAGGACAGTCGGATTTATTGCCCCTATCTTAGTTCTATCACATAATATGTATTCTTTCAGATTATCTATTGTCATAAATTCTTGAGCTCATTAACCCTCTGCTGCCACCTGAATTCCTTTATTATGGGTTATTTCTTGGATGTGTAAAATTTTGTGCATGTGATCTTTGCTGTTGCTTCTGTTGTTTTTTGCTTGTTTTCCCCTTGAAGAAGGAGGATTCTTCTATTTAAATCATCTAATGTTGAGTAACTAGTCATGTTACTCATGTATTATTCGCTTAAAATTTTTTAAAAAAACAGTATTTCTCATGATCTCGTGGGACTTCCCAGGTGGCTCAGAGGCAAAGAATCCACCTGCTTGCAGGAGACACAGAGACACGGGTCCAATCCCTGGGTCGGGAAGATGCCCTGGAGTAGAAAATGGCAACCTGCTCCAGTATTCTTGCCTGGGAAATCCCACGGACATTCTATGGGGTCTATGGTCTATGAGGTCACAAAGAGTCAGATACGATTGAGAGATTCAACACACACACACACACGGTCTTGTATTTTGACAGCTCTCAAATGGATGATTTCTTCCTGGCATTGCTCATGTCATGTGGTTGTGGTCAGATGGTAACAAATATGCAGATCTCACAGTCCCAAAAAAGCACAGATCTCAAATTATTTCAGAACTATTTTTATTTTGGCTACCAGCTGGCACACCTAGGCATCCTGTTACCTCCTAAAACAGATGCATGGTTGCTAACTCCCTCTTCAAGTAGGATACAGCCCTTCTTTGGAGGTGTGAGGTAGTTTTCTGTCTTTTTGTTTCTTTTTCACATGTAGAACAACTTAATCCAGAATAGTTTGTTGACAATATTTTTTCCTCTCATTGAATTGTTTTTGTCCATTTCGGGCATTAATTGAACATACAGGTATGAAGAAGTCATCTATTTCTTAATTCCCTATTCTGATGCATTAATCTGTATGTCTGCTCTCAGCATGGATACCATATTATTAGTTATAGCTTACATCAATTGATTAAGGCAGGCAAGATGTGCCTCTTTTTAAAATATCTTCCCTTTAATACTGTTCTTTTCCAAATAAATCTGCACTATTCTAGGCCCATTACATTTCCTATAAACTTTAGAATCAGTTTCTCAATTGTTATTTAAAAAGGACAGTGTATTTGAGTAGAATTTCTTTGAAATTATACATCACTATGACAGTATACATATCTTATCAATACTTAAGTCATCAAATGAATGAATACTGTACAACTCATCATTAATTCAGGTTTTCTTTCATTTCTTTCAGCTATTTTTGTATTTGTTTTTATTGAAACTAGAAATAAATTGATCATTTAAATAATACATTTTTTATTCTATTTCCATTTTTTGATAAAATACAATTAAATTTTATAAACTAATCTTACACTTATAACTTTAAAAAAATTATTATAAATAAATAGTACATAAAATATTTATTTTGTATATTTATAAAAGAGCTACTTATTTGTTTAAAGCTATATATTTGTTAGGTAGGAAGTTAAGCATGAGTCAAGCTGAAAGGGTTGCAAGCTTATCTGTAAACCCCATCCCAGACACACCCAGGGGAGCTCACAGATATTCTACAGAATAACCAGAGACTTTTCCAAGTCTTAAGCGTGCACTCTAGGTGCAGGGGCTAACCACGGGGCGTCTGCAATGCCAGGCTACGTCCTCAAGTGACCTTTAGGCAGCTGGGAGTTCATTAAGGGCTCATAAATATTCTATACATACATATATCTGATTACAACAGACTGAATTATGTAAAAGCCATGCGCAAAACAGCCTGTTGTCAGGTAACTCGCAACTGTCAATCAAAACTGTCAGTGCACGCCTGTCTAGATGAAGATGTGAAGGCCCTGTCTTGAGAAACCCCCTTACCTCCTCTCTCCAGTGCCAGTGCCTCTCTTGGCTTGACCAACCTCTACCAGAGGTGTTCTTTCTGTTCATTCTCTTTCTTCAATAAACTTGTTTTTGCCAGGGGTAAGACCTCAGATTCTTCGTGTCCATACCAAGAATTGAGGCCCACAAGGGAGGGTCCTCTTCGACTCCCTCCCAAATTCAGCAACATATTAACCTTATATCACAAATAATTATTTATCATTTATTTTTAAGTACTCATAAATTAATATATAAGGATAATACATTGATCATTAACATCTAAGTATATATTTTTCCTCACTATAATTTCAGTCTAAATAAGGATTTTGAATTGTATTGGTGCTTCTGAAGATCCAGGTTTAATTGATATTCTCTCTTGTTTACGTACTCTATTGATACATGCTCTTATTCTATCAATACCGGTTACTGTAATCTTATTTATTTTCTCATACAGTAATTTTGTGGTATATATTTTTTTCTCTCAGACTCTCTAATTTGCATCCCTCAATTTTGGTAAGTTGTATCTTTATTATCATTCACAACGAAATAAATTCTACTTGCCTTGTTATTTCATATTTATACATACATACACTAGAATGGTTTCTAAGTTTCCAAATATTTGGATATTTTTAAAGACATCTTTCTGGGTTTTTAATCAATAAAATAATTTATCTGAGGCCAGAGAATGCATGTGTACATGTCTCTGCCATTTCAAATTGAGGTGAATGTCGAAGTCTAGCATATGGTTTATCATGGCGAATGCTTCATGTGTACTTTAAAAAAAAATACATATGCTTCAGGCTTTAGTTGTATTGTTGTACCAAGAAAATTAGGTTGAGTTAGTTGATAATATATGTACAAATCTTCTTTTTATTTTTGATATTTAAAAAAATCTTTAATTTTAGAACAGATTAGAAAAAGTATAAAGACAGTACAGAAAGCTTCTGTGTACATATTTCCCAGTTTCTCCTATTTCTAACATGTTACATTATTATGGTCCACTTATTACAGTTTTAGTTGTTGGGCTTCCCTTGTGGCTCAGCTGGTAAAGAATCCGCCTGCAATGTGGGAGACCTGGGGTCGCACCCTGGGTTGGGAAGATCTCCTGGAGAAGGCAAATGCTACCCACTCCAGTATTCCAGCCTGGGGAATTCCATGGACTATATAGTGCATGGGGTCACAGAGAGTCAGACACGACTGAGCAACTTTCACTTCACTTCACTTATTACAGTTAATGAACTAATATTGATATATTGTTATTAATTAGAATACAGAGCTTATTGCAAATTCCTTGGTTTTTTACCTAACGCCTTTTTCTCTGTTCTAGGATTCCATCCAAGATAGGACATTACATTTGATCGTGAATTTTTTCCTTAGGCTCCTTTCATCAGTGACAATTTCTTAGACTGTCCTTATTTTTTCTGATCTGGATGGTTTCTAGGAGGATTGTTCAGGTACAGTATTGGGATTCGGTGATATTTTTCCCATGTTTATAGTAGGTCTATGTGTTTGGAGAAGAAGAAAACACAGGTCAAGTGCCATTTTCATCACACCATAATAAAGGTACATACTCTCAACATAAATTAACACTTTTTTTGCTGACCTTGATCGCAAGGCTGAGGCAGCATTTGCCAAGTTTCTCCACCCTAATTTTTTTTTCCTCACTTCCTGTATTGTTCTCTTCAGAAGAAGGTTACTACGGCAGCCCACACCTAAGAGTTAGGGATTTATGCACAAACTCCTTGAAGACAGACTATGTCTATACATTACTGGAATTGTTTTACACAAGAGATTTTTTATTCTCCCCATTTGGTATATGTTTAAACCATTTACTCATATCAGTTTGGACTCAAATGTTTTACATGGAGTCATTATGCAATTTTATTTTATTTTACACTCAAAATGTTGGGAGTTCTTTTAGTTGCACCAGCTATGGATCTTATTCCCACAAATGTGTGTGTGGCTGTTGGGTCAATGTTTTTTTGTAACATTTTCCATTCTCCTCTTTTATATTTTGCATATTATGGGAACCCCAATACTTTTAGAAAATTTAAGTATCTTGCCCAAGGTTGTAAGTCATCATTGGAGCAGAGTTACTCACCCTAGTGGGTCTATTGCCCAAGCTAGCTATTACAAGAATTTGCTCCTGCGTCTGCTAAATGTGCTTACATCAGCTTCTTAGAATCTTATGAAAAAGCACTGGGAACATAAATTATGCCCTTTATAGCACTGCATTGTAACCCATGAATTGGATATGAAGGACAAGAGAGATATGGTACCAAAGTGACATAACAAATTGTTTGAGGTTAACATGCCTATACACTTTTAAATATGTGTTTATAATTAAAATAAATATTAATAGTAAGTGTATACTTGATATAATCACTCCTGTTTTCAGTATTATATTTACATTAAATAATAAGAGGAAAGAGGAAAAAATACATACTACTATATTCTCAACTATATCAGATTAATTCCATTAGAGTATGAATTGCTTCTATTGCCATTATTTTAGAAACCATTAAATCTTTTAGATGAGGGAAGAGTTGAAAAATGAAATAGGACATAGTAAGCTTTCTGAGGTTGAACAATGATATATGTAGTCACATTAGATGCATATTAAAGTAGATTACTAGACAGAGAAACTGACAAATAACAATCAAACAGATAAATGGAATATGTAAAATAGGCACGTCAACTCCAGTTCTAGATGGAGAGACAAATGAAGTAGGCCAAGCACATGAATATAGATATTCACTTAAATACTGACACAGTCCTAAAGATACAGATGTTTATTCTGCCATATGCATCACTGTCATATACACTGCATGTACATGTATTGAAATATTCTGAGAGAAGTTAAAATCTTTAAACATGTACGTGAATTTAGTTTACTTATTTTTGTATGTCTGCTCCACTAGGAAGGTGTATAAGGAAAATAGATAGGCTTCAGGCATGAAGGAAGCTGTGCGTAAGTGGGTAAGAGCAAAATTTCTTCCTCACTTTGAATCTAGGGACTACATCTTTTTGGCTGTGAAAATTTCAGCCAGCTCTTAATACTTAAACTCTTTCATTTAAAAATAGATGCTTAAGAGATTCTATAAAACAAAACTTATTTTTGCATAGTACCTAAAATTATACCTTTTATAAAATATTTAGTACAGGAAACATGGTAACCACTATTAAATGCATATCTTAGCATTTCTTATGAACATACAACATCTATGAACAAATTACTTTTTTCAAGGTTGATTCCAGTGTATATTGGAATTGCCAATATATGATCACCCCACAAACCACATACATTTCTGCACCTTATCTACGTGTGTGTGTGTGTGTGCATGTGTGTGTGTGCGTGTGTGTGTGTGTGCGTGTGTGTGTGCTAATTCACTTCAGTCATGTCCAACTCTTTGTGACCCCATGGACTGTAGTCCCCCAGGCTCCTCTGTCTACAGGATATCCCAGGGAAGAATACTGGAAAAGGTTGCCATTTCCTCCTCCAGGGGATCTTCCTGACTCAGGGATCAAACCTGCATCCCTTATTCCTCCTGAATTGGCAGGTGAGTTCTTTACCACTAGCGCCACCTAGGAAGCCCTGGTGGGGTTTGACATGGCTGCAGAAATAGATGTGTCTAACACTGCCAAAGCCCAAAGACATAGTGAACCCCCAGACACCCGCAAACCTACCACCGAACACTGCACTGCCCTTCAGAGAGACAAGAACAGCTCAATCAACCAGAACATAGGGACAAGCTCCCCTAACCAGGAAAGCATCACAGGACACTAATGATGATATATGCAATCCACCTTCAGGATAGTTATATAGTGTTTTGGTGTTTTTTGTTTGTTTGTTTTTAGTATTACCATTTAGAGATGCTATTTATAAATATTTGAAAAGCAAGCAACTTACTAAAATTTTGATACCAGTTACCTTTCTTTTCAAGAAGGAAAATATTCCACCTTCCCTAAAGGTTGAATTTGAGGACAATCAGCCTCCAAAATGTTACTGATGCTGAAAAATTACCTTCTAATAATGCCACAATAGCTAAACCCAATGAGATTTTGGGGGGAGTATGAAGGAGGATATCCCTATACTTCCAAGTTCACAAGGGATAACACTTATCTAATGGACTTGAACATGAGAATAGAAAAAAACAAAAAAAGACACATATCTTTCATGCATGGATTTGTCAAGGACCCCTGTGTTTAAAATTGTAATGACCTAAAGTGATACGGCAAATGGAGTACATAGCTGTGGGAGGTGAGAAACAACAATCTTTGTCAAGCAAACATTGGTATGATAGAAAAGAAATAAAGATACCTGATGTGATCAAAATACCAGTGTCAGGGTTTCAAAAACACAGCTTCATTTCGATCAAAATAGGAAGCATAACTACAGACTAAGTGCAGACATTACATTTTAAAAAGGCCAGCCTATTCCAGTATCCACATGCTACAAACACTCAATAAAATCATGTTCAGTTTGAGTGACTTGGGCATGAAGAATGAATGTACTGTAGTATATAAAACCAAAAGATTTTAAAAGATTAACACAAATGACCTGCCTACACAAGGAAAAGTGAACAAATATTCTTTTTGAGATTTTTTTTAATATTTCTCTTGCCTAACATTTAGATGTTAACCTTTCTCAAAATGTTATTTACCCATATGCACCCACTTTAAATACTTTGATTACTTAACAAAATTCCTGTAAAATAAAAAGAAACTAAAGACTATTTTAAGTTCTCTTTCATATAATACAAAACTGAAATCCAAAGAGATTGTTTGGTCAATTTTCATAAAACAGTAATCAATAAACCAGGAGTGACATCGAGCCCCACCCCCAATCCGTTTTTGTTTTGTTTTCACATTACTACACAATAAGGAGATGTTTATAAAAAATTCACTACCAAGTATATGAAGACAGACTATTTTATATCCCATTATTTCATGGTCACAATACTATCTGGCTGTCAGAGAATATAAATTTCTCTAATGAGATGCCTTATGTAAGCTGTTAGAATTTCCACAGTTTAACTGCCAAGTCAGGTCAATAGTATCCACCAGTGATTTAGTAGAAGGGATCAGTCTTCTCAATGGTTTTAGGAGGTTTTATGATGAAACATCCTGGGGAGGCAACAGCTTGCACAGCTTAGTGTCCTTAACTCCATACTTTGGCTTTATCTTATTCTCAAAACTCAAATACCCCGAACTAACATAGAAATTCTTACACCATGGTCTTGACTTTGCAGTTCTCATATTTCTAGCTGACTTAGTTTTATATTTTGTTCAAATTTTAAAGAATCCTATAGAAAGTTTATAAAATGAATGAAACAATATGAGTACAATATTTTTTTCAAAAAAAATTTTCTTTCCTTTGGTGTAAAGTATCTTTCATCATCTATTCAATGTTCTCAGGTTATGCAGGGTACATGTGAAGGCTGTGGTTACTGAAGAGAAACTTTCCAGGTGACAAAGCAAGTTACTTTCAGGATTTTTAAACTTTTGGTACATTTAAAAAAGTATAATTTTAGTGAAAATTCACAAAATGTAAATGAGTATATAAGTCCATTTAGATCTATTCAAGCTATTTGCATGAAAATTTCTTTTTAATATTCATTATTTTTAATGATTTATTTGGCTGCACTGGGTCTTAGTTGTGGCATGCGGGATCTAGTTTCCTGACCAGGGATTGAACACGGGCCCCCGGTGTTAATAGTGCAGAGTCTTAACCACTGAACCACAAGGGAAGTCTCAGGTAATTATTTTTTAGCAGAATGTTGGCTTTTTAACATTCCTCAGCTCAATGTGAAGCAGAATGCAGAAGGAACCAAGAGAATGACATGAACTATTTTTCACCTGGCCTAAACATACAATTCTGAGAAGCTTTGATGTTTTCTTAATGTTTATAATGCCTTCACTTCACTTTAAAAAGTCAGTCAATATACATTCAATTTGCTACTATCTATTTAGCATCTGTTTTTTTCACCCCAGAGTTGAATTATTTGGGGGACTGAATAAAGCATGCAATTGCCATACACTAATGCAGAAGAAGGCAGGGGAGTGTTTGATACATGTACAATTACAACTTCAAAATCTCAAATCTTACCTATGCAAGTTGTAACGATGGCATATTCCCTTTCTCTGTGGATTTTGGTGGTCAGGTAAAATAAAGGACCACTAGGTAACAGTATCCATAAAGGAGATAGGTATCTCAGAGAAGAAAAGCATATTTAGAGGGAGAAAAAGTTAGAAAACACAGATGTAGTGGAGCAAATAGCTGACTGAAGTCAGCTGTATTTCTATGGAAACTTTATTTCTTTAATTTGGGTAAGTTCCAAAAAGTGGAGGCATTTTTTTTACTGTCCTTCTGTGGCACAGAGTAAATAGTCAGATAGTATTTACTTAAGGACTCTGAGCAGATGAAAAAAAAAAATCACAAGCTTATAAAACCAAAGTGGTCTCTTCTTCAAATATTCAGCCTCTGGTGATGGCCAGTGTGTTTGTTTTCTGAGAATTGCAGGTTAAATGAATCAGACAGTTAATGGAATCTAATTTCTCCAGAGGCAGATACTTCCAGAGCGAACCTCAACACAAGAGGAAAAAAATTCACCTCCAGAATCCATTAAAATAGCTTAATCTAAATTATAATCCTTCGAATTTTGTAAAAGTAGTTTTGTGCAAAATCAGAAATTATTAAGCCATTCACTAATTCAGGCTGTATCCTTGAGGAAAAAATTTTTTTTTACATGACTAATGTCAAGATTCAACACTGATTCCACAATAAGCTGGGGAATCAATATCACATTAACTGCACCTATAAGTAAGTGATCGTTTATTTACAAAGCATACTTATAGCCTGTGTAATTGATCCTTACTATCTTAATAGTACAGTTACACTAATTATAGCTTAACAGGGAATAAAGATGATAAGGTCTCATATAATGCCACAGCTATAGCATGGGCATTAATAACCTAGAGTTCTCTAGTCGATATATCAAAATCTTATTTCACCTTTCTGTCTCGTATAGGTTAAGAATTTAATGACCTCTTTAGGAGCTCTCCAATAGTATAATCTCTCTAAATAAGTATTCTCAAAGAATATTGTTCATATAGATTATCAAAACTTCTCAGGTTGCTTAAGGTTTGTCAGTGCCTTAGTAAAAGATCTACTCTCTTCTTATTTAAATGATGTTATTTCAGAAGTAGAAAATACTTGCAGAAGCTGTTTAGTAAAAGGTGACAAAACTATCTAATTGAAATGTCTAAGCATTCAGTTTCACAACCAGTAACAGCTTATTGCTGACCTGCTAGACTAGATCTGCTTTAAGTCCTATCTTGCCCACATGCAAGAGTCTAACCTGAAATGGAGTGGGATGGGTGAATATACCACTGAGTTCAGGAATATTTTACTATTTAAATCAGTTCCAGGATCTTCTTTCAAGTATGCCATTTGTCTGAAAAGATAATCCAACAATTTTCAACAGCCCTAATCCCATTCTAAACCTGGAAATAAAAATCTCTCGTGTCTGTTTTTCTATTACAAAGCTTTGGAGGGACATTTAAGTATTAACTATTTGACTTCTCACCTTTGACTTCAAAAAGATTTGATTGAATAATTAAAAATAAGCAGAAGATTTAAAAGAAAGAGGCATGTCTCTAGGTATGCTTGTTCATGGGAAACCACTTCAGGAGCTTCCCAGGTGAAATCTGAACCTGGTCCCCTATACGGATCTGGGGGGTTGTAATTTAGAGTCTGTGATACAAAGTCAGAAAAACAAATATCACATATTAATACTTATACATATGGAATCTAGAAAAATGGTACAGATTAACCTATTTTCAGGGTAGGAATAGAGACATAAACATAGAGAATGGACATATGGACACAGAGGGGGGAAGAGGAGGGTATCATTGACATGATTACACTACCGTGTGTAAAACAGGTAGAAAGTGGGAAGCTGCTGCTTTGCACAGGTAGCTCAGCTTGGTGCTCTGTGGTGACTTAGAGGGGTGGGAGGGAGGCCCAAGCAGAAGAAATACAAATATACACATGGCTTCCCTGGTGACTCAGACGGTAAAGAATCTTCCTGCAATGTGGAAGACCTGGGTTCGATCCCAGGGTTGGGAAGATCCCCTGGAGGAGGGCATGGCAACCCACTCCAGTAATCTTGCCTGGAGAATCCCATGGACAGAGGAGCCCGGTGGGCTATAGTCCATAGTCCATGGGGTTGAAAAGAGTCGGACATGACTGAGTGACTAAGCACAGCACATATATATTATACACACATAAAGCTGATTCATTTTGTTACACAGCAGAATCGAATGTAGCATTGTAAAGCAATTATACTCCAATTAAAAATAAAAGGAATTTACTTAAGAAAGACAGGAGATGGAGAAGAGTGAGGAGTCCGGCGGTATTTCTTCTTCATGGGATACTAATCTTATCAGATCAGGGACCCACCGTTGTGACCTTATTTCATCTTACCTTCTTAAAGGTCCTAATTTCAGATATAGCCAAAAGGGGAGTTAGAATTTCAACACACAAATTTGAGGAGAACACACACATTTAGTATTAGAGGGAGCTTATGTATCTCGTGGGGAGAAAGTAAAAGAAGATGGTTGTCTTTAATTATTGAACTGCCTCTTTGAACAGACTCAAATCCCTAACTATTGACGCTGCACCTAATAGGACTGCCCTAATCTCAGCAAATAAGAGCCCTTAGAGGGCGGTTCACATTTCAGGCTACACTGAAGACAAAGTAAGTGCAACTCTCTTTATATAAATGGTGGGAGATTTCCAAATAATCTCCCATTTTAATCCAGTCTAACCTAGAGTCAGTTCATAACAATATATCATTTTATAAGACTTTTGGACCACTGATTTTTTTCTGAACACTATGAAGTAGTGAACTGAGTCACTACATTAAGCCATAATAATTTAAAATGTAAATGGAAAACTTTCTAAGGAAAATGACTGAAAGTGTAAAGTATTGGAAATTGCACCACAGTCTTTATTACTTTGCATAAATAAATTAAGGAAGCCATGATATTTTATATTAAACAGAATGCTTTCATCTATAACTTAAAGACAGTGTATAATAACCATATTAAGAGTGATTGCTTGAAGGCAGAAGACAATACACAAAGATGCTCTCTATCAGTGACATAAAAATGGAGATCTCAAACTGGAATTCAATAACTTATTTTTTGAGATCTTCAAGTTAACTCCAAACTCTTTAAAATAAACATGTGATGTGTGTGTGTATGTATATATATATATATAAATATATATATATATACATACACACACACACACACATATACATATACATGTGTATATATATATAAAAGTATATAGGATATAGGTCATAAATATTGATGAGTGTGTTAATGAGTATACACTCTATAAATGGGATGGAATTAGTGAGGATGTTACAGTAAGATGCACAGTGTTTGAACATAGGTGCTGTACCTCCCCATATATGAATTTTCTTGTCTAAGAAGAGGAAAACCATAGCAGCTACTTCATAGAAATATTGTGATATATAAATGGGATAATACATTTAAAGTGAAAACAATGCTTAGCATATAGGAGGTCCCAGATCAATTATATAACAGGACTATCATTCCCATCACCACATCATCATTATCATTTTCATGATCAAGTATAATAGGTGATTTCTTTTTCTCTATTTGCCTTTGGATACCAAGTAGTTTCACTGGGCATAACACAGCCTGATAAGAAAAGAACAGAGGCAAATTTAATTGGCAAATAAGCATTTCCTGTCATGTGGAGGCCAGATGGTATCATGCTCCACTGCACCAATTTCATAGTAATTCAAAGAGAAGACTGTTAGGAGAGTGTTGAGTCATCTCTTGCCACACAGGAGTATTGAAGGGTCATTCCCCCTCTCCCATTATCTGATTAGAAATAATAACAGTAGAAATGTATTTCTAGTCTTTGGTCTGTGTGTATTTCTGTATTATTAATATTAAAACAGTAGCATTTACTCATGAAACTCAAGTAGAAATGTTTCACTTTAAAAGGTGAGCTATCTACCACGTAAGTACACAAAATATTTCAATAATAGAAGGAAGATAACTTGTCTGTCCTCATAACCGACAGGTTGATAAAAGTATTGCATTGTCAATGGATGTTAAGTTCTCTAAGCCATAATTTTTTTCTGGCAAAGTGAAGAGTTTATCTTAAAAGTCTCATGAGGTTCTAACTGTTGGTGATTCAATATATTACAGAGAAATTACAGCACATTCATGTCAACCATAAATATATCTTCTGGATTTTGGTCAATTTGGATATCTTCATTCTTTAGAAGAATAAACATCAAAATAAAAATTAGGAAAAGCAAAACTGTGCAAGCAGTAAGGACAGTCGCAAAGATGTACTTGTCTTCAGTTTAAGGAGCTTGCCATCACGAACATAAGAAATTTTAAGCATTTGTTTATTCTAATTCTATTCAGTTCAGTTCAATCACTCAGTTGTGTCTGACTCTTTGCGACCCCATGGACTGCAGCACACCAGGCCTCCCTGTCCATCACCAACTCCTGGAATTTACTCAAACTCATGTCCATTCAGTTGGTGATGCCATCCAACCATCTCATCCTGTTGTCCCCTTTTACTCCTGCCTTCAATCTTTCCCAGCATCAGGGTCTTTTCCAATGGGTCAGTTCTTCACATCAGGTAGCCAAAATATTGGCATTTCAGCTTCAGCATCAGTCCTTCCAATGAACATTCAGGACTGATTTCCTTTAGGATAGACTGGTTGGATCTCCTTGCAGTCCAAGGGATTCTCAAGAGTCTTCTCCAGCACCACAGTTCAAAAGTATCAATTCTTTGGCTCTCATCTTTCTTTATAGTCCAACTCTCTCATCCATAAATGACTACTGGAAAAACCATAGCTTTGACTAGACGGACCTTTGTTGGCAAAGTAATGTCTCTGCTTTTTACTATGCTGTCTAGGTTGGTCATAACTTTTATTCCAAGGAGTAAGAGTCTCTTAATTCCATGGCTGCAATCACCATCTGCAGTGATTATTAGTAATTCCATAATAATAAACAAAAGATGACAGACCTGAGCTACTGTGATTCTGAATCACAATCTATAACCAGAAAAGCTGTACAGAAGCATGTGTACTTATATCCATCTCCCTTAAGAGACTTCAGATACTAGGTTAATTAAAGTAAATATTATTTTATTCTTACTTTATAAATGCTTAGTGTACTACTGAATCTTAATAAATATTTAATAATATTAGGAACCAACAGAGTGACAAAGTCATTTTCCATTTATAGATACAGCTTTTTAACTGAAGTCAAGGAATTTTATCTATAAAGGCCAAATATTCTATAACTAGAGTATTCAGAACCCATAATCTTTAAAAGATCTCCATAGCAGTATCTACATTAGCATTTAAATAGAGCAGTGTTTTTTGAAACCGGTACCTCTGTTGAAATAATATGGTAGATTAACACAAAACAATCTGTTGAGATACGATATATATTACCCAAATGGTGGGTTAAGACAATCAATCTGTCTCATGCCACTACCAGAGTTTATATTTGTTCACAGGTGAGATTATTCAAAATTGGTTGAGGTAGTCTGATGGACATTAGATGAAAATTTTAAGCTAGGCTCAAGTGGACTGAATATACATAAAGAAATAGGCTTAATTTTCATATTATCTTTGACATTTACTTATCTAAATATTATTTAGAAGCTTTTCTTAAATCACTGTTTTGAAAAATGCAAAAATGTTTCAATTCAAAGCACTGTGGAGACTTTTAGCACAGGATTAAGATCTGTTATGATTCTACTTTCAGAATATCAGAATAAAGCTTAATTTCAACATTGCATTCTCTAAGATTATAACCTCCAGCTAGGTATAAAAATGACTTATTTTTGTTGTTACTGTTGTTTTTATAGCACTTAGTCCTGATGCTTACTCCCTAATTGGAAGATGGGACACCTGCTCAATTCAGAAAAGCCAGTGCTAGACAATGTATATAATTGGATGACATCAAATAATGACCCCTAGTCTGTTGTCTAGAGATACATTTTTGTTGGTTCAGTAGATTACATTGATTCGATTTTACGATTCAACACAGAAAAGCATACATTTCATAGGGTAGCACAGTTATTTAAATGCCTTAGGAAATGTCTCTACAGATAAACACATGTTCAATATGAATAAACTTAAAAATAATCAGTTCATCTATTTTTGTTGCTGTTAATATTGTGTCTAGATCTTTGCACACGTTAAAGTAATTGACCCTGATGCTAGGAAAGATTGAAGGCAAGAGGAGAAGGGGATGGCAGAGGATGAGAGGTTTGGACAGTATCACCAACTCAATGGACATGAATTTAAGTAAGCTCTGGGAGTTGGTGATGGATAGGGAAGCCTGGTGTGCTACAGTCCATGGGGTCACAAAGAGTCAGACACAACTGAGCAGCTGAACTGAAAGCAATTAAACAAGAAGTCATTAGACTGAGGTGGCTCTAATCCCTTGGTGACTTATATAAGCTAACAAAAACCTAATCCAGAGTCAATTCTGTAAATACATTCATATCCCAGAAAACAAAATTTAAGAACAGCCAATCACAAACAGCAAACTCAGTAAGATCAGTTGCTCCATCGTATCTGACTCTTTGTGACCCCATGGACTGCAGCATGTCAGGCTTCCCTGTCCATCACCAACTCCCGGAGTTTACTCAAACTCATGTCCGTTGAGTCAGTGATGCCATTCAAACATCTCATCTTCTGTCGTTACCTTCTCCTCCCAACTTAAATCTTTCCTAGCAACAGGGTCTTTTCCAAGCAGTCAGTTCTTCGCATCAGGTGGCCAAAGTATTGGAGTTTCAGCTTCAGCATCAGTCTTTCCAATGAATATTCTCGACCGATTATTCAGCAAACTAGGCTTTCCCATATAAGGCACATAGATAATCAAGCAATGTCCTCACTTAACTTCTGGGTCTGCCTTATGAAGGGCTTCCCCAGTGGCTCAGGAGTAAATAGATAGCCAGTGAGAATTTGCTGTATGACGCAGGGGATCCAAAGCCAGTGCTTTGTGACAACTTATAGGGGTAGGATGGGGAGGGAGGTGGGAAGGTAGTTAAAGAGGGAGGGGCTATACCTATACCTATACCTATGGCTGACTTATGTGGATGTATGGCAGAAACCATCACAATACTGTAAATTAATTATCCTCTAACTAAGCATTAAAAAAAAAAAAAGAATCTGTCGCAGGACACAGGAGATGTGGGTTGGATCCCTGGGTCAGCTTCCCCTGGAGGAAGGCATGGCAACCCATTCCAGTATTCTTGCCTGGACAGTTCCATGGACAGAGGAACCTGGGAGGGTACAGTCTATAGGGTCCCAAAGAGTCAGATGCAACTGAGCAAACTCGCATGCACTGCACTATTTCCCAACTTCTGTTGTCAGAACACTGTTAACCACTTTTGATTTGTCCACTGCAAGATTAGAATCAATCAAATCAAGTAAACTCTTAAAAATTCTAATATAGTTCAGCTTATCTTGGACCAAATTGTAGATATGGCTTTTCATAATCAGTGCATTCAACACTGGGTGAAAAATACACTTATAAAATAGAAAGAGCACATTTATCTGACTCAAAAGACTAAAGTAACAATTTTTTTCAGATATAATTCTAGATAATTTGAATTTGGGATAATACCACTCAAGTAAGAAACCTATGTCTAACCAGTTCTGTTGTTTTCTAGATAAGGACAGTTCAATTCCAAATTATTAAATCCCTTTGCCACTATAGTCAGAGAAGATATTGATGATGTTACACAAAAAGCATGATGTTTTTTCTTGTCCCTAAGGCAGGATTTATTGCAGCTTAGATTCAATCATGAAATTATTACTTAGCAAGAAAGTGTTCTACTAAAATATTACTCTCATTTTAATGAAGAAAGTAGAGTATAGGTGGATCAATATGTTGATTTCAGATTTAAAAAAGAGAAGTGTAGATTACTGGGAGAAGAAATATGTGCCATTGTGGTAGAGCAGACATAATTTTATTTTCTAAAAAACAATTCACTTTTCCACTAGTCATACAAGAGGAATAAATTATCAATTACCTTTAAGTGCGACTTTGTTCTAGCCACAGGAATATGACATTTTAAGCTTGGTTTCTTAAACGTTGTCCATTCTCCTGCATATATATTGGCCTCAGTTCTCAGGGGTGAATTTGAAGAATAATGATATGACAAAGCCACACAGTGGAAGAAGCCTGGATACTTCTATTAGTATATCGGATTTCAACAATCAGGTGAGCCAGATTCTTTGCATGCCTTTCATCCTTTCCCTTGCTAAGTAGGAGTTTTCATTCTGGTTATTTTTTCTCATTACATCCATGTATACTTAGAGTATGTGTGTGTGTGTTTGTGTGTGTGTTTGTGTGTATGCATGCAAAAATTTGTCTATAATTATTCGTAGGTCACTTTTTTAGAAAGAACTATCTGGGCTTAATGGAAAAACCTATGAGTAAACTGGAGATTGGGGATTTGATCTGTGAAGATCGAGTGATGAAATTTTGTGTTATCACTCTTAGGGCAAAAGTGAGGGCATTCTATGTATTAAAAGAAAAATGAAATGTCATGTTTGGAAAAAAAGATGGAGGAGATGTCCAAGAGAGCCACTCAACCTTCATTAAACTGTGGAATTAACTAGAAATTGTTTTAAGATGCTGAGATTTGGGAGGTTTTATTATAACAATTATCATGACTTGTCCCTCTTAACACACACAAAAATACAGATGGTAGTTTAAAAAATGGTGGTTAGAGCAAAATAACCCTTTTGAAAAGTATGACTGAAAAATATGTAATTATTATAAACTTTGAATATTTAGAGACTGAGAATTATCTGTGCATAGTAACATGGATACTAATAGAGGGTGTGGTCAGCCAAGAACATGATGATACGGACATGAAGAGCATGAATTAGGCACAAGATCAGTAACAGAAGAGAAATTCAAAACAAAAAAGAACAGAGTTAGTGCTGGGTTTTAAAATGTCGTAGTTAGGAAGAAACTAAAAATTAGTGTATGAATCCCCATAGCCTATCATTTAGATGTTTGTGCATATGTAGTTAATTTACTAATAAAATATTCATCTAGGTTCTACCACCATCTTAGGTTAAATTCTTTAGCTTAATTTATAGAACATTTATATCCACTGCATTTCAGAGTATGACTCCCATAGTTTTCTAGCTTCACATTTTCGTTAACTTCATCATCAAGAAGCATTCCTAATGTTACTGTTATTTGCTAGACCACATATGACATGTGCAGCAGGGATAACATTGCCAAATTGGGCAAACAAGTCAAAAACAATATTGCACATGGTCAAGTCTTAAGAGATATTACTGTTCACTCTGCATTACTTCAGGATGTTTAAAAATTATTAAGGGAAATAATATTATGTCTTTTGATGTAGAATCATTGCCACAATTCCATCTGTTATCATTATTTTAAAAAGTAGTATGGGAATAACACTTGATCAGGTACTCCTTAGAATTAAGTATATCCCAGATATAAATAATTTTCTTAAGGATACATTTCTCAGTTCCTTGATTTGTATTCTTTCAGCTCAACCAAAATGCCTTAGCAATCTTAAAATGAATAGTTTGTTCCTATATAATATGCTCATCTACAGGAAGTAAAACACAGACGCAAGTAAAATTTTATACTCCTTCCACTTTTTTCTAGTAGCATCAGTGGTTCTGATAATGATCAGCTGTATTTTTCTTCATGATAATAAAATTCTTTGACACTGTCTCATCCATAAACTCATATTATTATCCAGGCTGAATGCTGTAAATATGTTATCAAGTCTTCCTTTGGAGCATTTGGAATACTCTGGTTCTATTGTCTAAGAAAGTACACAAAAGCAAAACATACAAAGTCACACACAATATCAGAACTGAGGTCAATATCACTGGGCTAATGTGTCAATGGAAAGTGGGAAACTAATTCACAATTCTGTTCCTTTCAACTTTATAAACCAGCCATTATTTAGCATTGTGAATCTTTGTTTTCATATGTTTGGGGGTAGGAAAAGAGTAGGGACAGTTCATTATAATCATCTTTAGAGGATGAGGAAAACAGAAAATTAAACTAAATATTAAAGTAATTAACGACAAAATCATTGCTTTCGATCCTGAGATCATCCTTTCTATGCAATTTGAATAGTTTATAGATAAAATTGCCTACCTAAAATGCAGCTTTGGATGTTCTGATTCCTCATCTGATTCACAGTGATCAAATTTTCATTGTTTGGAGCCAGGGTATTTGTGTCCACCACCATAATTTGTGAGGCGTAAAACTGAGACATGTTTTTAATTTGCATTCTTATATTTTCTCAAGCAATGCAGCTTCCTTCAAGGATGTTATTCTTCATTACTCATCATTTTGCCTTTATGCATGGAAGTAAAATGCTCAATGGGGGGAAAATCTCCATCAAATCAAATCTTTATCAACTATTTGGTTATCATATTGGTTTTAACAGTGGTTTTACTGCAAGACAATTCTGACTTCTTGAGAAATAGAAGTTTTAAAAAATTTAAACGTGGGATATTATAGTGTAATTTTATTGCAAGTCTTGTTTTTTCAACTAGCCTAAGGCTTAGAAGAAAATGGATAAATGAGTTTCTGACTGTTGGTGATTTAATGTACCATCTGGTTGAAGGAAAATATTCACAGCATTTTAAATCCTATGAAACACAAGAGTTTATTCTTTGAAAATTCTATTTAATAGTTGCTACACAAATATCTGTCAATATAATTCACATAAAGTAACTTCCATGAGAGGTTTTGTGTGTGTGTGTGTGTGTGTGTGTGTGTGTGTGTGTGTCTCATTGTCAATTTCCAATCAGGAAATTAATGGTATAATATAGACATTTGATAAATAAATGTTATTTAAATAGAACTAGTTGGATGGATATTATGAAAGAGCAATAGGCTTAGATTTTCACACTGTATACTACTTTTTCAAAAAATGTGTCATATAAAACATACTTTCTCTAGCATCAATTTTCGTATTTATAAATGAGAGATTCTGCTGTTCAATTTCCACGGCAGTGTTTGCTCCAAAGAAGTAAAGTTCTAGCTTTATCCCAAGAGTTCTACTTTCAAGAATATGTGATAGACGATGATGTGAGTCCCCAAGCCTCACCCATAGCCTCTGGCTTCCACACTGTTAAGAGAGAATCTTCCTCTCCTTCTCTTGTTCTAATCCCCGTCAGTGACCTTATGCATTTGGTATCATCACAGAGTGTTTAACAGGCTCATCTCTTCGCCACAGAAGCCATAGAGGACACTGACTAATAATTCTCCCTCTTCCTGGATCTTGAGGGGAGTTATTAAAATAGCACTTGTGTTGAAAAGGGAAACATATTTTCAGCTTAGGCAGACTAAAGTAACTAGAATGGAAGTGAAATAGGGTACTTCAGGGATATGAGCCAAAAACAAATATTACGTCAGCTTCCTGGAGATAGGACAAAGTGCATTTTCTGCCTCAGGTTAAGAAGCACATTCTTCCAAATAACCTGGAGCCTACTGATCCATAGTTCAGGCCCAGGTTAATTTTTTTTTTTCCATGAAAAGAGTTTACATAAACTACCCTTATAACAACCTACTTTCATGTTTCTTATGCCATTCAGTTCAGTTCAGTCTCTCAGTCATGTCCGACTGTTTGCGACCCCAAGAATCGCAGGACGCCAAGCCTCCCCGTCCATCACCAACTCCCACAGTCCACCCAAACCCATGTCCATCGAATCAATGATGCCATCCAGCCATCTCATCCTTTGTCATCCCCTTCTCTTCCTGCCTTCAGTCTTTCCCAGGGTCAGGGTCTTTTCAAATGAATCAGCTCTTCACATCAGGTGGCCAAAGTATTGGAGTTTCAGCTTCAACATCAGTCCTTCCAATGAACAACCAGGACTGATCTCCTTTAGGATGGACTGGTTGGATTTCCTTGCAGTCCAAGGGACTCTCAAGAGTCTTCTCCAACACCACAGTTCAAAAGCATCAATTCTTCTGCACTCAGCTTTCTTTATAATCCAACTCTCACATCCATACATGACCACTGGAAAAACCATAGCCTTGACTAGACGGACCTTTGTTGGCAAAGTAATGTCTCTGCTTTTGAATATGCTGTCTAGGTTGGTCATAACTTTCCTTCCAAGGAGTAAGTGTCTTTTAATTTCATGGCTGCAATCACCATCTGCAGTGGTTTTGGAGCCCAAAAAAATAAAGTCTGACACTGTTTCCACTGTTTCCCCATCTATTTCCCATGAAATGATGGGACTCGATGCCATGATCTTAGTTTTCTGAATGTTGAGTTTAAGCCAACTTTTTCACTCTTCTCTTTCACTTTCATCAAGAAGCTCTTTAGTTATTCTTCACTTTCTGCCATAAGGGTGGTGTCATCTTATATCTGAGGTTATTGGTATTTCTCGCAGCAATCTTGATTCCAGCTTGTGCTTCCTCCAGCCCAGCGTTTCTCATGATGTACTCTGCATGTAAGTTAAATAAGCAAGGTGACAATATACAGCCTTGATGTACTCCTTTTCCTATTTGGAACCAGTCTGTTGTTCCATGTCCAGTTCTAACTGTTGCTTCCTGACCTGCATACAGGTTTCTCAAGAGGCATGTCAGGTGGTCTGGTATTCCCATCTCTTTTAGAATTTTCCACAGTTTATTGTGATCCACACAAAGCTAAAAGGCTTTGGCATAGTCAATAAAGCAGAAATTGATGTTTTTCTGGAACTCTCTTGCTTTTTCTATGATCCAGCGGATGTTGGTGATTTGATCTCTGCTTCCTCTGCCTTTTCTAAAACCAGCTTGAACATCTGGTAGTTCATGGTTCACGTATTGCTGAAGCCTGGCTTGGAGAATTTTGAACATTACTAGTGTGTGAGAAGAGTGCAATTGTGCATTAGTTTGAGCATTCTTTGGCATTGCCTTTTTTTGGGTTTGGAAATAGTAAGATGTAACTCAGGCTAAGGTGATTAATTTTAATTTTACTACATTTACATGCTGAAAGCATAGACATTATGTTAAAAAAGAATATAATTTTAAAGTTTACTCTTTTCATTCCCATGGTATTTACACATAGTATGATACCCCAGAAAAGAGTGCACACTCTTTGAAATTGAAGACTTACAATATTTAAGCAATTTTTTTTCCTTATATGTATGGCAACAGCTGATTTCTTGATTTCTAAAATTGGATAATAAAATGAAAATTTACATGGAGTGAACCCCTTTCCTAATCTCTCCTTGCTGATGCTTCATTTATTTAATTTCTTGATGACCCGTTACTTTCATCACAAAAAAGAATAGATTCATGTAGGAAAAACAGAATTACATAGTCAAGGTGAAGTATATTTCATCCAAATTGAAAACTGAAAACCATATATATCTATTGGCTTCCCTGGTAGCTCAGCTGTAAAGAATCCACCTGTAATGCAGGAGCCCCAGGTTTGATCCCTGCTTTGGGGAGATCCCCTGGAGAAGAAAGTGGCAACCCACTCCAGTATTCTTGCCTAGAAAACTCCATGGACAGAGCCTGGTGGGCTATAGTCAGTCCATTGGTCACAAAGAGTTGGACACAACTGAGCTCCTACACACACACAAACATACACACATATAATTTATAACTTGCAACATGTTAAAACTATTATCATAAAGGAAACAAAGATCTGTCTTCAGAGTAAACCCACTTAAACTTCATAAGTTTCTTCTGGTTTACATCTATATGTAACATCAAGAAATATGAGCTAAGGAAATAGTCCATTATGTGTAAGTCAACAATGAGAGAATGTATGAGAAAAACAGTATTGAGCAAGAAACTTGGCTCTTACAAGCCCTTCTTCTTTTTCAGTTGATGAATTCTGGGGAATTTTAGTGATGGGCAGCTTAGGGCTTGGCTTGCCTCTCTTCGGTGAAAGCCATGGTCCTGAGAATAAGTAAAGTTTATTTCCAGTTAGTCAGAAAAATATGTGGTCCCCAATACCAGATTGAGGACTGTTAGATAAGTAACATGGAGCCTAAGAACATTTTCACCTGGATGATTTTAATTAGCAATATATAACCACACAAAGCACCTATTTTTACATAAAAAATTAACTGAACCACTCTTTAAGCAATTTCCAGTAAATGAAGTTATAATAACTTATGTTTTTATGGAAATAGAAATACTTACACAGTTAACATCATAACCTAAAACTTACTTGATAGCATATTTCAATAATTGTGTTCTAAACACTGGGAAATAGATTCTCCCAAAGAACTTCAGATTATTAGTTTAATTATAAATTTCATCCACAAAATTTACAGAAAAAAACTGCAAAGATCTCTCTTTTTCTAAAGCAACAGTACTATGTTTTATATTATTCATTCTCCCATTTTCTGTTTTATTATTTGTAGGTATTTCACAAATATAAAGTACATTTTATGAGTTTATCACTTTCCATAACAATTTTGTCTAGCTAAGTAGATTGTAAATAATTTAGGACTATGGAAACTTCAATTTTCTTTCCCCACAGACTAACTTGCTTAGATTTTATATCACAAGAGATGTTTTTATTTACAGATGAGAAATAGGTCATAAAGGAAAATGCACTTGCTTATTTTAGCAGTTTACTCAAACTCAAGTTTTTCACAACCATTGAAATATATTAAAATAGTAATAATTTGTACCATTAATCATTCCATTCATATTAACAGTATAAGTATTTTTCCCCCTACAGTAGAACTCTTCCTTCTTCAATAGATGAGGTATTGTAAGTGAACTTTAACTGGAACTGTACTTGAAAAAGTCACACCATTCCACTATCAGCAAATACACAATCTGATTAGTTCTGACACTAAGACCTTTCTGGTAATCTAAAGTATGACGTCTCATGCAAGTTATTGTTTAACAATCACACAGAAGGTTAAGTAGCAAAAAGAAGATGAGTCTTTCTGGACACCAGCAGTATATCATCAGCAATATTTCTGACAAATAAAAGTCATTAGTTTGCCAAAAATTTTAATGAAATCATGATTAATAAATGCATCTCAAAGGTCTGCATCAAAGTCAAGGCATTTGGGTGATAAATGTAAACATGCAGAACTTGCTTTGCCAAAAGCTGTATGTTTCACTTACACAGCTCCACTGATTGATCTGTCCATTATTCTAATGCATAATTTATCACATCAAGGGAGACAATTCATTATATGCATAGTATAACCAGGGAGTTCCAAATACCAAAACCTTTAGGAGACTTAACAGGTTGCCTAGGTACTCAAATTATTTTTTCATTATGAAGTGGAGACTTCAAAAAATTAACAAAAATAGCATTTACCAAAACAAAACAAAATCTCAAATGTTTTAATTTACTTGAGAGTATTTGACACATTCTTTCCCCAGGTAACATTTCTACTGTCCTCATCGTTCTCATTCCTTATGAGGGGTCCATCTGTTGTTAAACTTAATAAGAAATGGGATGGTGTTCCAATCCCTGTCAAGTAAGAATTTTGTGACTGTATTGCTTGAACCATAAACAGCAGTATGTACCATTGCTTCAAAGCTCATTGAATTAAATTATAGATTATGGCATTTCTCTCTCTTTAAAACATGAGATATGGAATAGTATAGCACGTCGGGGTTTCCAATCATTCATTCTTTGATGCAGCCATCCAAAAAACTCAAAGCTACTGTCATATTTTGATGTAATCTAGAACTCAATAAATGAATTTAAGAGACCCTATGAAGATCTTATTAGGAAAAAAAACACTTTTTGTTGAAGATAAAAACTGTGGTGATGGATAGGATATTCCTCTGAGTTTTTGATATGTACTTGATTTTTAGAAAGCTAAGAATTTGAATATAACCTTCAGATAAACAAAGAAGGTAGCACTATAGAAATGCCTTTACATTTTAAAACATAAAGTGAGAACAGATGACTGAGCATAGTGATTAGTCGGTAGTACCACAGTTCATGCCCCCAGAGCTCACAATTACTTAACTGTACTTTCTTCCTTCTCATCAGAATTAAAAAAAAAAAAAGCCAACATTTAAATTGCATATGTATATGTCAGTTAGGGGAAATGCACTTAGAAATATCTAGTTCTGAATTACAACTTTAAAACTATATTTTAAAGTTTAATTAATCTATTTCAATTTTATATACAGAAACAATGAACCTATTTAAAAGGATCAAATGTTTTGACATTGTTTTTCTTAAGGATAATATAAAAATTAAGTAATTGAAATGGCATATATTTATTTGATAGCAGTATCTAATTTAGTAAGGAAATCTTTCATAAATTATAACAGGAGACAACTTTGCAGGTTTATATCCACAAGATTATGTTTTAGATCTGAGTGGCAATATAATCAAAAGAACATAATAAACAGTCACAACATTAAAGACCTCCATTTTCTACTCCTAAAACAGTTTTATATCCTGCTCCAAAAATCGTCTGAGCAACTTTCATTCAGCCTTCAGTAAATTTAGTGGCTATTTTGGCATAGGGAGATATAAAATCAAAGCATGTTGGAGGCTTCTAGAATTGATTTACAAATCCTAAAAATTTGAATTTTAGTTTGGTTAAGTAACTGCCATTATAACTGCATTACTTTACACTCCAAATAGTTCATTTAACATTATTTGGATAGGAATTATCAATGTGGTGAGATGAAAGTCTAAATATTTCCCATATTTTACTTTAATATATTCAATTTGCATCTATAAATATTTATTTAGCTTTTCAGTTCATATAATTAGTATCTCTCCTGCTCTTTGGCTCAATCACCTGTGACCTCTTTCAGGTCCATATCACCAGAACACCTGCTTCTGAGAGGAGCTACTTGATCCCTCACAAACGAATTTGTTGGCTGTGTCCCTAAATGATTCTGTAAACCATTTCAGAGTGTGAGAGAAAAGGACTTGTCTCACCTACAGCTTTGTCCACAATGTTATGGACTGAATGCTTGTGTCTCCCCCAAAATTCATATGTTGAAAACCTAGCCCCAATGTGATGATATTTGGAGGTGGGGCTTTTAGAAGATAATTAGATGATGAGGGTGGAACTCTCACGAATGGAATTACTGTCCTTATAAGAGGAGACCAGAGAGCTAGCTTGCTTTCTGCCATGGGAAGACACAGCAGTAAGATGGTTGTTGGCAACCAGGAAGAGTTCTCACCAGACATTGAATCAGACTGCACCTTGATCTTGGAATTCCCAGCCTGTAGAATTGTGAAAAATAAATTTCTGTGTTGATAAGTCACCCAGTTTATGGTATTTTATTACAGCAGCATAAGCTAAGTCAATAATATCTGTTGAATTTTAAATAAGACAATTTGCTATCAATTTGCCTTTAAAAGTATTGTATTTATTTATTTGTACTTATTAACATTGATTTTTATTTTTAAAAATATATTTATTTGACTGTTTTTAATCAATGGATGCTTTCAATTTAACTGATAAAATATTTCTGAAGGGATCAAAAATGTGTATGTCATCAAAGACTGTGAAGTAGAGTGAGAAAGTGCACAGAGGTGTTATATGCCTAGGTTAAAATCTCATCTTGCTCTCCACTGAGCAGCCCTGAGTAATGACCCACTCTCTTTAAACTCCAGTGTCCCATAAAATCAGAGGTTAATTTTACCATCTCATCTCTAAGATAACTTATGAAATGGCTGATATATAGGGAAAAAATAGCTAATATAACCTTCAAGTAATATTTGAAATAATGGATCTGTATCCAAAATTCATAGAACATCTGTCTTTACTTTCTAAAAGAAGTATAATACAATTCTGAAAATAAATAGAAAAATTAAAGACTAGAAATAGTTCCTTCTCAATACTTACTGTGCTAACAATAACCAGAAAGCAAAGAGGACAGTTGATAAGAGAATCTTATTGATTTTTCTCCCAAATTACGTTAGGCAGATTCTGTTCATCCACTCTCTTAAATGGATATGAATATGAATTCCCAGAGGTATTTTTAACGAGATTTCAGGGAAAGGTTTCCATATCACTGCACTAACAGGATTTGCATGCAGTTGACAGCTGTGGCACATAAATTAAATAAAATTTTATTGATGTGTTAAAAAAATGCCATTTACACAAAATAAAGCAAACCTAATGTTTGTTTTACATGAAACACAAAATAAGAAACATTTTCCCTGAACCAAATGTTAGTTTCGCTAGAAAAATACTTGTTTGTTTGATTTTGTTTTATTTTTGAACGTACGCTTTGCAACAGCAACAAGCAAATGAAATAAAAGTGAAATTTCAGTAATTATGAAATAAGAACTCATGTATGTCTCTAAAATAGGTTACTTGAATGAGCAGTTTAAAGTTAAAGCAGAAAATTAAACAGAATATGACAAGACTTGAGTACTAGTTCTCAATCTGTTATTAACTGTATATCTTATGTGAATTGAATAGTTTCTTTACTGTTGGATTCCTTATTGTTAAAAATAAGGTTTTCAAAGGCGACTGCTAACTATAAAATTCTATAGTACCATCGTAATTTGAAAACGAACAAAATCGTACTGCCAAAAAAGAATAATTTACATAGGAAATAGCTTAACACAGGGAGCATCTTGTTCACAAAATGTTCATGTATTTGTTGCCATCTCCCATTTGCTTTTCAGCAATTTAATCAAACATGATTCATGCACTTTTATAAAATGTTATGATCAGCACATTTTATAAAGCAAAACAAAACAACAACAGCGACACCCAGAAACATTCTTCAATGAATTGCTCATGGAAGCAAATCAGAAATCCGCATTTCTGAAAGACCAATGGTATCATGTACTCCACACACTGAATGAATCACTTTCATAAAATCAGCTCAGTAAGCTTTCAAATTGGTAAGGAAATGTCTTCAGTTAATCCCAGGAAGACCACATGTTGCTGCTGCTGCTAAGTCGCTTCAGTCGTGTCATGTCCGACTCTTAGCGACCCCATGGACTGTAGCCTACCAGGCTCCTCCGTCCATTGGATTCTCCAGGCAAGGGTACTGGAGTGGGGTGCCATTGCCTTCTCTGGAAGATCACATGGATATAGGCCAACAGAATATGCTTTCCAAACAGTATTGGTGGGGGGGAGTCTTGATATTGGCCGTTGTCATGCAATAAAACCAAAGGCTAGCTTTCAACACATCAAGAACTGAGGAAGAGACGGTGAAAGAGGTAAGCTTTGCCATGAAGTAGCACACACATGAATCAGTTAGAGAAGCAGAGGCTATGTTGTCGGTAGCTCTTATCATGCTCTTAGGTTGCTCTGCAAAATACTACAGTTAATAGGCTTGGGAGGAATGATACACAGAGAATCAACTGTTTTAGCCAAAATGCCAAGGGCTAGATATAGGTAGAGATGAGTGTAAAGAAATGTGGTTCATATGACTTCTTAATTACACATGAGACATTTTTCCTGTTAAAGCAATGACATGGATGATTGTATATCTACAGATTTTACATTCAAATAAAACCAGTTCTGTCATCTGCAATGGTGGCTTTTTAAACGCAAGTGGTACATATTCTAACTTGAAGATTAGAAAGATGATAAAATGGTCACCATATTGAATTGAAGAAAGAAGAGAAGCACCAGAAAAGGGAGGAAGGGAAGTTTATACCCACCTGAATGCAGGGCTCCAGAGAGTAACAAAGAAAGATAAGAGAGCCGCCATTACATGACCCATCCAAATAAATCAAGAAAAACAACAGAATGGGAAAGACCAGTGATCTCTTCAAGAAAACTGGAAATATAAAGGGAATATTTCATGCAGCATGCGCATGATAAAGTACCGACATGACTAGGACCTAACAGAAGCGGAAGAGATTAAGAAGAAGTGGCAAGAATATACAGAAGAACTACACTAAAAAAGTCTTGAAGACCCAAATAACCACAATGGTGTGGTCTTTCACCTAGAGCCAGACATCCTAGAGTGTGAAGTCAAGTGGGCCTTATAAACTGTTACTATAAACAAAGCTAGTGGAAGTGTCAGAATTCCAGCCGAACTTCTTAAAATCCTAAAAGGATGATGTTGTGAAAGTGCTGCACTCAATGTCAGCAATTTGAAAATCTCAGCAGTGAACACAGAACTGGAAAAGATCAGTTTTCATTACAATCCCAAAGAAGGGCAATGCCAAAGAGTGTTCAAACTAAAATAAAATTGCACTCATTTCACATGCCAGCAAGGTTATACTCAAAATCTTTCTAGCTAGGCCTCAGCAGTATGTTAACCAAGAATTTCCAAATGTAAAATCTGGGTTTAGAAAAGGCAGAGGAACTAGAGATCAAATTGCCAACAGCTGTGGGATCATAGAGATGCAAGGAAATTCCATAAAACCATCTAATTCTGCTTCATAGACTATGCTAAAGCCTCTGACTATGTGGATCACAACAAACTGTGGAAAATTCTTAAAGAAATGGGAATATCAGATCACTTTATTTGTTTCCTAAGAAATCTGTATGCAGGTTAACAAGAGTAGAGAAGCCAAGGTACAGATATACTATATGTTTCGCTAATGGCAATAAGAATAGTAAGCAATGCATTTGGTAACTATTACAGTTAAATCTACAGTGCTTAGCAAAAGAAAGACATACTGGGACTTCCCTGGTGGTTCAGTGGTTAAGAATTTCTCCAAGTGCAGATATTTGTTTGCAAACTCTGTGAGCTCAAGTTCCCCAAATCACTGACCCTTAGGAAGATTCCTCTGGGGCTCAGGAAATCTCACAGAACTAATTTATCATGCTGTGCTTTTACTTATTTCTGGGTGTAAGTATTAGTTTCCTGTTGCCACTATAAAAAATTATCACAAACTGAGTGCCCTAAAAGAGCACACATTTATTCTCTTAGAGTTCTAGAGACCAGAAGTTTGGAGTCAGTAACACTGAGCTGAAGTCAAGGTGTCAGCAGGGCTGGTGTTTTCTGGAATCTAGGGGAATCTTCTTGTCATCTTTAGCTTTGAGTAGCCTCCAGTATTTTTTGACATATGGTCACTTTCTCTGAATATGAGTCCAGTTTGTCTTTCCATTGTCACATTGCCTTCTCTTTTCCAGTGTCTCTGATCTCCTACCTTCCTCTTAGAAGGACTTCTTTGATTAACCTCATACTTTCCTGGCTGACCCAGAATAATCCACCACGCCCCCATCCTCCATCTCAAGATCCTTAACCACGTTTGAAAAGTCTCTGTTTTCATATAAGGTAACGTACTGGGATATGGACTTTTGGGGAGGCCATTATTCAGCATACTACAGTGTATAAAGCCATCAGGTTAAGAAAAGTAGGTTTTTCATCCTGATACTCAATAGATTTATGATAATACAAGAGCTTATTCTGAACTTAGAATGCAATAAAAAGACACCAGCATCAAGACATATGTTTTGTACTTTATAGTACTGACAAAAAATCTTTCATATCAATCACTGGATTTAACTCTCACATTGTACTTATACGAGATGTATTGTTTCACATTTTGCAAATGCATATGCAATCAGAGAAGCGAATGACTTGACCAAAAAAACCTAATTTTTATGTCACCAAATTGACTGGTTTCAGCTTTAACATGTAAAGAGTTTGGAGTTGTGTGCCTTGCCCTTGTGTTAAGAAAAAACTCTGGAGAAACTGAAAATCTCTGACTTTTCTTGGGTCTACCAGAGAACTAGAGTCAGAGAATAACTTGTTGCCCTGAGATTTGGAGAACAGGTGCCTCCAGAGTAATACAGCGACCTCGAGCTGCTTACCTGGGGGAGAAGCCACCAGGGCCATAAGCTGGCAGGAGCACGTAGATGATAATTTTGTTGAACTGAGGGGAGATAGGTGTGGACTAGCACGCAGGTGAGACAGTGAAGGGAGGAGAGCGTTACAAGGGCCCACAGCTTCACGGATGTTCCCTCCGGGAGCCTCACTAGATTCTCACCGCGAAAAGTGAGAAAGATTCCATCACAGCTGTGGTAAGGAGAGTCGAGGGTCACTGTAAAATATTCCCAGGGCATTCTCTGTAACAAACGTTTACTCTTCGGCAGAAGAGACTTTGTTAGTACCTTATGATAGCTAGCAGAAGGGGAGTTGCATTCCACTCTACTATCTTCAAGCCTTTCTGTCTCACCTAACAGGAAAAGCAAAAGAGTCAACGGTAGTGAGCTTCAAGTAAACAGAATGAGAATGTTTCAGTCAGGGAAAGGGAAAAAGAACCAGCAATAAAAAGCCACACCACTGTACAAACACTTATGAGGGTTACGGTCCTAAGCTACAGGTCCCTGAAAAGATGGCAGTTTATCCAGAAGACTACAGAAGTCTGGCATCCACCCACACTTTACCCACACCAGGAAAATTTCAATGCTGTAGCACAAGATTACAGATACATACTCTTCCTGAGTAGTAATATCAGAGAAATCCAGGCTATCACCAGAATGGGATTCAGACACAAAAGTTGCAAGCACATAACATGCATCAAAAATAGAAAGTATAAGCAGAGGTACACATCCTAAGAAAGAATGAAAAGACGTGATAGAAACAGAAAGCAAAAGCACAAAAATGAAGAGTGCCTTTCATGAGATCATTGGTAGATTCCATACAAATTAGGAAACTAATACACAAACCTGAAGACAGGTCAATAGACACGTCTCAAACTGAAGGACAAAGAAGAAAATACATCAATAAGCAGAGCAGTAAACCTAAGAGCTGTGAGAATGTCAAAAGAGGCAGCACTCACGGCTGGGCTTTCAGATGAAGAAAGACCAGAGAAAAAGAAGAAATGGCATAGAGAAGAGGGGAATAGTGCCAGAGAAGAAACACATAAAGGTAAAATAAATCCTTCATTTTTCATATTCTTCATTGTTCTAAAAAATAAGTGTTTAGAGAAATTATAGTAACAATGTATTGAGTGAGTATATCACACAAGAAAGTGAAATGAACGATAGCAGTGTCACAAGGGAGAGGAGAGAGGACTTGGGAATTCCCAGTTCTAAGTTACCCGCACTATACACAAAGCATACAGTGTATCTGAAGGTGATCATTGGCTTCCCAGATGCCTCAGTGGTAAAGAATCCACCTGCCAATGCAGGAGATGCTGGAGACAAGGGTTCAGTCCCTGGGTTGGGAAGATTCTCTGGAGGAGGAAATGACACCCACTCCAGTATTCTTGCTTGGAAAACTCCATGGACAGAGGAGCCGGAAGGGGCACAGTCCATGTGGTCACAAAGATTTGGATACGACTGAGCACAGCATTGTTCTGTACTATGCGAGATATTAACCCAAAGATATCAATAAGCATGGGCTTCCCTGGTGGCTCAGTGGTAAAGAATCCACCTGCCAAGCAGGAGATGAGGGTTCAATCATTGGGTCAGGAAGATCCTCTGGAGAAGGAAATGGCAACTCACTCCAATATTCTTGCCTAGGAAATCCCATCGACAGAGGAGCCTGGTGGGCCATAGTCCATGGGGTCATTAAAGAGTCGGACACGACTTAGCGACTAAACACCACCACCAAATAGCAATAAGCACTTTATATGTGAGGGTCCTAACTACACCACTGACAGATATTTTGCAGAGGAGATAAAAACTTGAGCTAAATATACTCTGTGTAAAAGAAACCACTTAAAATATAAAGAATCCACTAAATTAAAAGTTAAAAAAAAACACAGAAAAAATATACCCTACTAACAATAATCAAAAGAAAGCTGGTATAGCTATACTAACCTCAGACAATTTCAACTTCAGAACAAGGACTAATATCAACTTTAAGGAGAGCATTATATAATGATAAAGGGGCCAATTCTCCAAGATGATATAATAATCCTAAAAGGCTATGCCTGTGACAAAAGGGCTTCAAAATATATCAAGCTAAAGTTAACAAATTTAAAGGAATAATGGACAACTGCATTATTATACAACAGTTGGGGAATTCAATACCCTTTTCTCAGTAATTTGTTGAACATGAGTTAAATCAATAAAGATATAAACAAACTGAAAGCACTATCAACCAACTTGATCTAGTTGACATTTGTAGACTATAATACAGAAATGACAGTATAATACGTATATCTTATTCCTCTATCTCACATTTATAAGACAAGATAATATTCTTGGCCTTAAAAAACCCTTAACAATAAATCACATAAATTAAGTGCTCAGGTAACAGTGGAATTAAACTAGAAATCATTATCTGAAAGACATCTGAAAATCCCCAAATATCTGCAGATTAAAAGACACACTTTTAAATAAATATATTCATTAGAAAGAAGAAAATATAAAAATAACTTCAGCTCTGTACTAGAAACCTTGAGAAAGAAGAGCAAATTAAGTCTAAAATAAGACTTAAAAGGAAATAATAAAATTAGAGCAGAACTCAACAAAACTGAGAAAAAAACAGAGAAATATAAGAAACCAAAATCTTTTTTAGCAAAACGTTAATAAAACTGATAAGTCTTTAGCCAGACTAACGAAGAAAAAAATAGAGAACATACAAATTACAAATATCAGAAATGAAAAATGGTTTATCACTACTAATACATGGACATTAAAACATTAACAAGGGAAAATGACAAATATATGCAAATACAATTGAAAATTTAGATGTAATGCGCCAATGTCACAATAACCAAAATTCACACCAGGAGAGAGAGATAACATTAACCCATAAGAAAACTTTATCAATAATTGCAACTCTTACAAATAGAAAGCACCAAACTTAGATGATATCACTAATTAACTCCACTAAATTTTTAAGAAGAAAATTTTTATTTGCCACAATCTCCTCAAGAAAATAAAAGTGAGAGAATCAGTCCTTACACATGCTGTGATTCAAGCATAACCCCAAAACAAAACCGATTCAAATATTCCAAGAAAGAATATTACAGACCAAACTCTTTCAGAAACTTCACACAAAATCCTCAACAAAGCTAACAAAGTATAAAAGGAATTATTCACCAAGACCAGGTAGGATTTATTCTAAGCACATAAGGCTGTTTCAGCATTCAAACTCTACAAATTTAACCTACTATATCCACAAGTTAAAGGGAAAAAATTGTACAGGATCATATTCATTGATACAGAGAAAGTATTTGAAAAAGCCTTTACCATTCATGATAAATAATTTCACAAATGTTTCAATTAAGGAACATTCTAAAAATTACCTCATCAGTAGTCTTCAAAATTGTCCAGGTTATCAAAACAAGGGAAGTCGGAAACATAATGTAGTTTTCTGGATGTGATCCTGAAACAGGAAAATGACATTAAACAACCTAAGGAAATCTGAATAAAGTAGCTTCTTTAGTTAATAATTATGATGTATCAGTACTGGTTCATTAATTGTGACAAACATACTATGTATGTATGTATGAAGAATTAATAGTTGGAGACAATGGGTGTGGAGTGTGTGAACACTCCATTCTTCTGCAACCTTTCTGTAAATCTAGAACTCTTCTAAATTTCAGAAAGGTTTATTCCAAAACAGTCAACAAAAATTAGAATGAGTAAACTAACATATTTTCTTCAAATATTGATCCCTTTAAAAAGAACATGTAAGCATTTCCACAAATACAAATGGTGCTATCATTGAGGGTCATTAAATAATTTGAAAAAATAAGGAAAAAGCATGTATAATGCACTATGAGATAGTAATATTGCAACTTACAAAGAAAATTCCTGATTCATTGTCAGAACTCTTTAAAGACAGCTTTCAATTAGACCTTTAAAATGTTTGTACTTAAAATTGTTTTAAATTGTAAATTTGTCCTCTACCACCAACTTTTTTACTAACCTAAAAATACCTAGATTCTCTCATTTGAATTTTAAAGTATTCTCAGATCTTCAGTGAGTGCTAAAATCATAAGTTTTTATTTCAAATAAATGTCTCACTATAGTAAAAGACTGTGTGTGTGTGTGTGCGCGCACACACACTCACATGTGCATTTTGGCAATTTATATATTTTGTCAACAGATTCTATGAATTACTCATCGTTTTGAAATGTCTCAACTCATAGAACAATAAAGAAGTGTTTTATATGACTGCTTCTTTGAAGGTAGAGTAAGTATATTACTTCCACATGTACCATGAGAAAAAAATAGTTGAACTGGGGGTTAATTATTCAGTCCTTTGGATTTGCTCCATTTAACCCACTATCTTTCACAAGCTAAATTTTATGGAGTGTGTGTGTGTGCACACATGTTTGTGTGTCAGCACACATGAAGGTATGTACACTTTTGGGGCATTAGTCTGACTTTTAATTTTTTCCCTTTGATATAATGTTAAGTAAAAAATATTAATATGAAACAAACAAATGCATGCAAAGAGTACTGATTGGTACTATTTTTTGAAAGGAAGACATAGGCCAGCTTATTTGAAAATTACCAGTATCACTACTCTACCCAAGAGATGAGACTGATATTGTGTTTTTTCTTGTTTTCCAACACTGCTTTTTAAGAAGGGAGAAAATGAAGATCGATGCTATTATTAAGGGCTTCCCCGGTGGCTAACCAGTAAAGAATCTGTCTGCAATGCAGGAGACACAGAAGTTGGTTTGATCCCTGGGTCAGGAAGATTCCCTTGAGGAAGTTATGGCAGCCCACTCCACTATTCTTGCCAGCAGAATCCCATGGATAGAGAAGCCTGGCAGGCTACAGTCCATGGGGTCGCAGAGTCCGACATGACTGAAGCTACCGAGTAGGCACGAACGTTGTTATTAAAACGTACATTTAACTATTTTATGACTTAATCCTTTCCATATAAACCACTAACAACTGTTGTCTTAGCCATTTTAATATATTCTCAACTGATTATACAATAAACTACATTCAAAAAAAGAAAATTTGTTTTGAGCATTTTAAATTAGGAAATCTCCCAAACCCTGAATGGATTACCGTTATCTTCATCTCTCACCCTGTACTACACTTCCAGGCTGTACTGAAAAGGGAAGGGGTAAAGGAAAGAAAAAAGAAAAAGGAGGAAGAGAGGGACAGAAAAAGGGAGGAAGGGAGAAAGCAAAAAAGGAAAGAAGGAAATGGAAAAATCTAAACTTTGCGTTGATGCCCAAAGCAATTCATCTACATAACTATCCTCAGACTGTTTTCCAAAAATGCTCATATCTATAAAAAGGTTAAAGAGGGAAATCAGTGATATGAAATGTTATAAATTCTAAGAATGATCTGATTGTTTTTTAAGAATGGATTCTGTATATGATAAATGATATTCTTGGTTTAAGTTCATTTCTAAAATACTGCTCTTCAAAAATAATATTTAAAATACAAATTATCTATAGTCTTGTTAAAGTTCCAAGGACATTATATAATAATATTTTTTCTCCATTTTTTTAAATTACAAATTTTTATTACTATAAGAAGTAGACTTGCATATTTCCTAATGTATATATCCATGCTGTGTACATGCTAAGTTGCTGCAGTTCTGTCTGACTCTTTGTGATCCTATGGACTGTAGCCCACCCGGCTCCTCTGTCTATGGGATTCTCCAAGCAAGAATACTAGAGTGGGTGTCATGCCCTCCTCCAGGGGATCGTCCTGACCCAGGGATCAAACCTGCATCTCTTGTGTCTCTTGTGTCTCTTGTAATGCAAGCGGGTTCTTTACCACTAGTTCTACGTGAGAAGCCAGTGTATATCCATATTTATTATCAAATAAAATAGCCTATACTTTATTTTATGAAATATCAAGCATATAGGCTTCCCATGTGGGCCTAAGGGTAAAGAATCTGCCCACAATGCAGGAGACACAAGAGATGCCGCTTCTATCCCTGGGTTTGGGAAGATCCCCTGGAGGAGGGCGTGGCAACCCAATCCAATATTCTTGCCTGGAGAATCCCATGGACTGAGGAGTCTGGAGGGTGATAGCCCAAAGTGTAGCAAAAAGTTGGACATAACTGAGCAACTAAGCACTTGCAAGTATATATATATATATATGTATGTGTGTGTGTGTATATATATATATAAAACAGAAACGTAGCTTTTTTAAAATGATAAACTGCCTAACATATTTTTTAGAAAATAAATTTTTGAACGTTAACATGTAATAACTATTTATTTTTCATAAAGCATATGAAGAAATTACCTTTGAAGTACTTTAATTTTTTTTTAATTCTTTTAAAAATGTGTCTGGGTTACTCTTGGTTCTTTTATACTGAAGAGCAAAGTTACAAAGACAGATTATAGATAGGTAGATAGAGTTTGAAATATATAACAAGGAGCTTCCCTGGTGGCTCAAATGGTAAAGAGTCTGCCTACAGTGCAGAAAACCCAGGTTCAATCCCTGGATTGGGAAGATCCCTTGGAGAAGGAAATGGCAACCCACTCCAGTACTTCTTGCCTGAAGAAATCCATAGACAGTGGAGCCTGGTGGGCTACAGTTCATGAGATCACAAAGAGTCAAACATGACTGAGCAACTAACTTTGATCAGTTTCTCCTCATTTTATTTTTCTTGATCTTCTTTTTCTATGATAAGAATAACAGTTTATTAGATGTCCATTCTTCTTTCCAAACCTTATATCTTTGTTAGAGCAAACTGCATATTTAGAGCAGAAATCAAAAGTTGAACAAAGAAAGAAAAATAAAAATTTTGGTGTGACTAGTTTTACAAAATACTATGGATTAATTTCGACTTTCACACCATAAACTTTATATCTGGGCAGAGGAATTCATTGTGTTGCAGGTTAAGCAACATTAAATTTTAAAACACCACCATGATTTCATCCTATGAGCATTTGAGAAACTTTTATATTTTAGCCCAGTTGCATATTTAATGGGTTATACTCTACTAGGCAGCAGCAGCATTATGAAACTTCTGAATAATTGAAGTCTATGGGAATGACATATAGGAATGTTATTAGGATTTTTCATTTTTTATTACAGTCAATTAGACACTGATATGCTAATAACTTTTGAGATCATGCATTTATCTGCTTAAGAGAGCAGGCAGGGAAAAAAATTATCTGTGTTCTAAGCCATAGAACATAGTAGCATAGAAATATTCACAACCAAAATTTCAAAGATCCTGCTTACTCAGCAGATCGAGACAGCTCTGGTGACAAGAGGGACAAATGGGTTAGCTATTATTTACCAAGCCTCTTAAATAACATTAATGGATGCAACATTTAAATTACCAGTCCTAGTAAATCTGTGTCTCTCTTAAATTTATGCTTGCTTGGGCAAAATACAAGCATGTTATTTCAAGGCATACTGCCGGGCTCTCAGGGTCCCACTCCACAAGACTACAATTGTAGTTCACAAAAACTATGCATCAGTATTGGGTAATGTGCGAAAGTATCAGCTAACCATGTATATGTTCAAAGTTTGTAGAAACAATTAGATTTCACTCATCAGAGTTTATCCATCCAATCACATTATGCTCTGGCTATTCTGAAATGTGGTCCTCTCTCTCCTCATGAAATCTTCTACAGTGATTTAGATGTCTGAGTTTCACACTGTTATCTTAGTTTCTTTCCACTGTTCTTGCCTCAGCCCTCACTTGACTTAGCTTGGCCCATACACTCATACATCACATCTCTGTCAGCCCAAAGAGAAAGTCACACAAGTGACATAGGTGTCAGTTGTAGCGACAGTTTGGTTTCTTCTGAGACCTCTCTCCTCGGCCACCTTCTTGGTGTGTCATCACATCGTTCTTCTCTCTGTAGGCATTCCTAGCTTCTCTTCCTCTTCTTACAAGGACACTAGCTATGGTGGATTAGTCTCCACTCTTAAGAGCCTCATTTTAACTTAACCCCCTTTTTAAACAGACTTCCCTAGTGGCTCAGACGGTAAAAGCATTCGCCTACAATGCAGGAGAGCAGGGTTTGATCCCTGGGTCGGGAAGGTCCCCTGGAGAAGGAAATGGCAAGCCACTCCAGTACTCTTGCCTGGAAAATCCCATGGATGGAGGAGCCTGGCAGGCTACAGTCCATGGGATCACAAAGAGTCAGACACGACTGAGTGACTTCACTTTCTTTCTTTTCTTTTTAAACAGCTTACGTCCAAGTTTGGTTAGTTATAGTCTAAAGTACTGGATTTGGGACTAAGAAATATGGCCTTTTGGAGACAACTCAGCTCCTAACAACGGTCTTTGGGTGGAAAGTGAAATTCAGTCATAAAATGCCATGGAGGACGCTGCTCAAATCTGTAATAACCTAAATGGGAAAAGAATCTGAAAAAGAATAGACACATGTATATGTATAACTGAATCACTTTGCTCTACACCTAAAACTATCACAACATTGTTAATAAACTATGCTCCAATATAAAGTAAAAATAAAAAAAAGAAAGAAAAAGAAAGTGCCAATACATAAAAAATGCTTGAGGAAAGTGAATATCAGGGATTGTAGTAACTCATCAGAGCCAGAGAAGAGATTCGGAGGAGGCCAGAAACAGAAAGAGGTATTGTAAGGCAAGTAGGATCAGAGGACCAGATCACAAAATTCTTCAGGATAAGTGGTTACCAAAACCCAGTGTTCTTCTCTTTCTCCTGAGTACACAGTCTGATTTCATTTTTCAGGCTTCTCTGCAGCTATTAATAGATGCTACTGTAGAACTGATTTCCAGCCAATAGAAAATAAGCATGATTTCTAGCCTTTTAAAAAATGTTAGTGCCTTTTTATATTACCCATGATTTGTTTTCTGATGGCTGTAACCAGAGTATAAAGAGCCAGAAGATGGGAAGAATGTGGGTCCTTCAATGAGTGTACAGCGATCTGTCTGAAAAACATATTAACATTCATAAGGCTGAATCATAAGAAAGAATTTTAACATCTTCTGTCACCAGCTATTGAACACTTTGGGGAATTTATTTGATTCTACAGCCTAATCTACACTAACCTATCTATATAATTGGATTTATACACAGTCAGCAAAAACAAGACCTGGAGCTGACTGTGGCTCAGACAAAGAGCTTCTTATGCCAAAATTCAGGTTTAAATTGAAGAAAGTAGGGAAAACCATGGGGCCACTCAGGTAAGACCTAAATCAAATCCTTTATGATTATACAGTGGAAGTGATAAATAGATTCAAGGGCTTAGATCTGGTAGACAGAGTGCCTGAAGAACTATGGAGGAGGGTTCATAACACTGTATAGGAGGCAGTGACCAAAACCATTCCAAAGAAAAAGAAATGCAAAAAGGCTAAGTGGTTGTCTGAGAAGGCTTTACATACAGCTGAGGAAAGAAGAAGTGAAAGGCAAGGGAGTAAGGAAAAGATTTACCCAACTGAATGCAGAGTTCCAGGAAATAATTACAGCAAGGAGACATAAGAAAGCCTTCTTAAATGAACAATGCAAAGTAGTAGAGGAAAGCAATAGAATAGGAAAGACTAGAGATCTCTTTAACAAAACTAGTGATATCAAGGGAACATTTCTTTCAAGGATGAGCATGATAAATGGAAGAAATGATAAGGACTTAATAGAAACAAAAGAGATTAAGAAGATGTGGCAAGAATACCAAAAAAAAGGTCTTAAATGACCTGATACCAAGACAGTGTGTTCACTAACCTGGGACCAGACATCCTGGAGTGTGAAGTCAAGTGGGCCTTAAGAAACATTACTAGGAACAAAGCTAGTGGAGCCGATGGAATTCTAGCTGAGCTATTTTAAAATCCTAAAAGATGATGCTGTTAAAGTGTTGCACTCACTATGTCAAATTTGGAAAACTCAGCAGTGGCCACAGAACTGCAAAAGGTCAATTTTCATTCTGTTCCAAAGAAGGGCAATGCCAAAGAATGTTCAAACTACCATACAATTTCACATGATAACAAGGTATGCTCAAAGTCTTTCAAGCTAGGCTTCAACAGTTCAACTGTGAACTTCCAGATGTACAAGCTGATTTAGAAAAGGCAGAGGAACCAGAGAACAAATTGCCAACATCTGCTGGATCACAGAAAAAGCAACGGAATTCCAGGAAAACATCTGCTTCACTGACTATACCAAAGCCTTTGACTGTGTGGATCACAACAAACTGTGGAAAATTCTTAAAGAGATAGGGGTACGAGGCCATCTTACCTGTGTCCTGATGAACCTGTATGCAGGTCAAGAAGCAACAGTTAGAACTGGCTGTGGAACAATGGACTGGTTCAAAATTGGGGAATGAGTGTATCAAGGCTGTTTGTCATCCTGCTTATTTAACTTCTATGCTGAGTACATCATGTGAAATGCCAGGCTGAATGAATCACAAGCTGGAATCAAGATTGCCAAGAGAAATATCAACAACCTCAGATATGCAGATGATAGCAATCAAATGGCAGAAAGTGAAGAGGAACTAAAGAGCCTCTTCATGAAAGTGAAAGAGGAAAGTGAACAGGCTGGCTCAACACTCAACATTCAGAAAACCAAGATCATGGCACCCAGTCCCATCACTGCATGGCAAACAGAAGGGGAAAAAGTGAAAGCAGTGACAGATATTATCTTCTTGGGCTCCAAAATTTCTGCAGACTGTGACTGCAGCCATGAAATTAAAAGATGCTTGCTCCTTGAAAGGAAAGCTATGATAAACCTAGACAGCATATTAAAAAGAAGAGACATCAATTTGCAAACAAAGGTCCATGTAGGCAAAGCTATAGTTTTTCCAGTAGTCATCTACGGATGTGAGAATTCGACCGTAAAGAAGGCTGATTGCCAAAGAATTAATGCTTTCGAGTTGTGGTGCTGGAGAAGACCCTTGACAGTTCCTTTGATTGCAGGGAGATGAAACTAATCATTCCTAAAGTAAGTCAACCCTGAATATTCATTGGAAGGACTGATACTGAAGCTGAAGCTCCAATTCTTTGGACACCTGATGCAAAGATGCCAACTCACTGGAAAAGACCCTACTACTGGGAAAGACTGAAGGCAAGGGAGAAGGGAGTAGCAGAGGATGAGATGGTTACATAGTGTCACTGACTCAATGGACATGAATTTGAGCCAACTCCAGGAGACAGTGAAGGACAGGAATGCTGGAATGCTGCAGTCCATGGGGTTGCAAAGAGTTGGCCATGATTTATCAACTGAACAACAACAACACTGTATTTCCTGAAAACACTTGGAACACTACAAAACTGAAAGAAGGGGAGTGACCTAATCAATTCCGATTTAGAAACTGTACTCAATACACAGTGAGAAATACCTGATAAAGGGACATAACTAAGCAGACAAATTGGAGTCTCAGTAATCATCATGAAATGAAAATAGCCGGAATTAGTGAGTAGGGATTTAAAAATGGCAGATAGGATGACAAAATATTTTACTGTTGCATCTATTTTCTGACAGTGATTGATTTTTAAACAGCAGGAGAGATGGTAGGAGGGGAGAAAGATTTTGGAATGATATCCCAGTATTTACTTTGAGATCTGGTTGATGAGATCTGGTAGATCTTGTGTGATGAGAAGGGAAGATGGACTCATAATGTATTCAATTTTAAACAAATTTAAGTTTCCACACAATTTCTATGTAGAGACGGGTGTGAGTTTGCTATACAAGTCTGTAACTCAACAGAACAACATTAGGTGATGATAAAGATCTGTGAAACCGAATTCTATTTGCATTTTTAGTTTCTACAGGTGAAAAATATCAATCTGAATCTTTACTATTTTCTGGTCAAATCACTTGCAGAATTCTCATGCAAAGTTTTACATGAATATTTGACCTATTAAGCTAGTCAGCACTTTTATTAGTCCTCTAAAATATGGGGAGTTTGAGAAAGCTCCAAGAGATGGTGAAGAACAGGGAAGCCTGTCATGCTGAAGACCATGGGGTCACAGAGTTGGACACGACTGAGCGACTGAACTGACTGGAAATATTGGGAAGAGAAAATAAACTACATAGCATAATAAAATATTATAACAAATGTACCCACGTGTAATTTATGAAAAATTATCTTTGAGATATTTTACCAAAAGTAAGTGATATGTTAGTCATTTTGAGCTATTTGCTTTTCCATGTATACAATGCACGTTTGTGAGTGTGTGTGTGTGTGTGTGTGTGTGTGTGTGTGTGTGTGTATGATTCAGATTGTCAAGAGAAATTCTTTGCAGATTTTAGTTTTATTATGGATTTTATTTAATATGTATCAGATTAAATTCTTCTAATCTATAACATGTTATATAGCTCAGTTTGTGTAGGTCTTTTTTGTTGATGTTGTTCAGTCGCTCAGTCATGCCCAACTCTTTGAGATCCTATTATAAAGGTTTATTAAAATATTTTCCATACTGGTTGTATACAGCTTTTGTTAGGTATATTCATTTTGTTTATGCTTTGAAGCAAATCATCTCTATGATTTTTAATTACATTTACCGTTGGGGTAATGGTGTCATTTTTAACGTCAATTAATGTCATTTTAATGTCAGAATCCACGTTAAATTCTCCACAGAATTTGCCTGCAATGCGGGAGACCAGGGATTGATCCCTGGGTTGGGAAGATCTCCTGGAGAAGGGAATTGCAACCAACTCCAGGATTCTTGCCTGGAGAATTCCATGGACAGAGAAGCCTGGTGGGCTACAGTCCATGGAGTCACAAAGAGTCAGACACAACTGAGAGACTAACACACAATACTTTATGTATAGCATTTAGAGGTTTCTATAAAAAATAATCATATTATTGGAAAATAATAACACTTTTGAATATCTTTACAATCTTTGTACCTCATATCTCATTCATCTGTGGGTAGTATTTCCAAAATAATATTAAATAAGATTGCATAACCTCGCTTTTCTTTTGATCTTGAGTTACCATTATTTTAGTATTTCAGGATTAAGTATAATATTTGCTTCATATTTTTAGATATATTATATGTAGCAAAGACCAATGACTGTTGATGAAAATCTCTCCTCTCCTACTTTATGAACAAAATATTTGACCAAATTTCCTAGTCAAGCTTGCAGTTCCATAAGCTGTATGAAAAATTTCAACACATAAAGCTGTTTAAAAGTCATACATGTAATTTCAAGATGGCCCATTAAAAAGTTCTCAGGTTAAATCTTTATATTCTTTCATATTCTATGACCCATCCTAAAGATGGAAATTGCTATGACCAAGAAGGATCCTTTTGAAGGATGACCAACTAGACTAGTTTGTCTGGGGCAACAATGACTTAAACTTGGCATTTTAACAGAATGATTAATAGTCCTCCCAGTCACTGTTAAAGATATCCCATTTTGAATAATATAAGTTCATCTTATTTTATAACCACATGATGACACCACTATTTGTTAGAAAAATGCAGATGAAGACTACAATGACGTATCATTTCACACCAGTGAGAATGGCCATCATCAAACATCTGCAAATAATAAATACTAGAGAGGGTGTAGAGAAAAGGGAACACTCTTACACTGTTGGTGTGAGTGTAAATTGGTATAGGCACTGTGGAGAACAGTGTGGAGATTTCTTAAAAAACTAAAAATAGAACTACCATGGTGGAGGTTGTGGTTAAATCACTAAGTTGTGTCCGATTCTTGTGACCCCATGGCCTGTAGCCCACTAGGCTCCTCTGTCCATGGGATTTCCCAGGCAAGAATACTGGAGTGGGTTGCCATTTCCTTTTCCAGCAGATCTTCCATATGACCCAGCAATCCCACTTCTGAACATATACCTGAAGAAAACCACAACTTAAAAAGATACACTGAAGCACGTAAATTATTATATGTGAAACGAATCTCCAGTCCAGGTTCGATGCATGATACAGGGTGCTTGGGGCTGGTGCACTGGGATGACCCAGAGGGATGGGATGGAGAGGGAGGTGGGAGGGGGGTTCTGGAGGGGGAACACATGTACATGCATAGTGGATTCATGTCAATGTATGGCAAAACAAATACAATACTGTAAAGTTAAAAAATAGATAAACTAATTAAAAAAATAAAAATAAAAAGATACATGCACCCCAATATTCACTGCAGCACTCTATACAATAGCCAGGCAGGGAGGGGTTGGGACGGACTGGGAGATTGGGACTTACATATATATACTATTATAAATGAAATAGATGACAAATGAGAACCTCCTGTATTGTACAGAGAACTCTACTCAATGCTCTGTGGTGACCTAAATGGGAAGGAGATCCAAAACAGAGTGGACATATGTATACATTTAGCTGATTTACTTTGCCGTACAGCAGAAATTAGCACAGCGTTGTAAAGCAATCGTACTCCAATTAAAACACAAACACGGGACGAGAGAGAAAGCAACTGACCCCTGAGGTCACTAAGGGACAGTTGCCCAACAATGTGAATCCATGCTGAACTGTTAAGTGCACTCAAAATAAACGTATAGTATTTTTGAATACAAGATACAATTTAATTATTCTGATAAGGTTATCAGGCAGTGGAAATACCCTTTAATAATTAGATTAACTTTTTGTCACAGATGGAGAAATTTTATGAAAATACTTATCCTGTGGCCTATTAGGTAAACATTATGAATTACTATTCTGATAATATGCTAGTGAATTAGATCATCTAATTTTATAATGTTAAATAAACCTTGCAATTCTGAAATAAATCCAATTTTATTTCCAGATTCATGATTCTACAACAAATGTCTAATTTAAAACTTTTACATTCATAATATGAAGGAAATTAGCATAATTTTTTTCATTTGTTTATGTCTTCATGGGTCTTTAGGTCAAGGCTGGACTTCTCATAAGATAAAGGCTCTAAAATAGTTTGAGTAAGCCTGAAACTTATGAAATTGATAGAACTCACTGAAAACAAAATCTAGGCCTGTTAATTTGTTAAAAGATAAGAGAGGCAAACATGACTTACCAACTAGAAAACAACTGTAATATTGATTCAACTGAATATATTATTACAGTGTTAGTAAGTTCTTCTTTAGGGTCATTTTTAGAAATTATTGAGAAATAAGTTCAAGTTTTCCTAGTGATATAAATTTTAATTAATATATCTTTATTTTATATTTACATTTGCAGAATACCATTTTATTTCATTTTCTTCTGACATTCCTTATTTTTCTTTAATCCTCTTTAAATATTTGTCTATAATGGTAACTGAATAATGACATTATTTTGGCACTTTTGATATGCTCTATTACATTTTTTTCTATGTCAATAAACCATGTTTTGTATATTTTATAGCGAAATTTCATATACCCTATATATATATATATATGGTATATATACACACACATATCCTTTTTCAGATCCTTTTCTCTTACAGGTTATCAAAAATATTGAGTCTAGTTTGTGTTATACAGTGGGCACTTGTTGGTTATCTATCTTATATATAGTAGTGTGGATACATTAATCCCAAACTCTTAATTTATCATTCCTCCTTTCCCTCTTGGTGACTATAATTTTGTTTTCTCTGTATGGGGGTCTATTTTTATTTTGTGTATAAGCTCATTTGTATCAATTTCTTTTTAGATTCCACACATAAGTGATATCACATAGTTGTCTTTCTCTTCTTGCTTACTTCACTTAGCATGATAATTTCTAGGTCCATCCATGTTGCTGCAAATGGCATTATTTAGTTCTGTTTAATGGCTGAGTAATATTTTACTGTGTATATATACCACATCTTCTTTATCCATTCAGCTGCCAATGGACAGTTAGGTTGCTTCATGTCTTGGTTATTGTAAATAGTGCTACAATGAACATCAGGGTGAATGTATCTTCTTGAATTATGATTTTCTCCAGATATATACCCAGGAGTAGGATTTCTAGATAATATGGTAGCTTTATTTTTCCTTTACTTAAGGAAACTCCATACTGTTTTCCATAATGGCTGCACCAGTTTAAATTCCCACCAACAATGTTAGAGGGTTCCCTTTTCTCCACACCCTATCCAGAATTTATTATTTGTAGACTTTTTGATGAAGGCCATTCTGACCAGTGTGAAGTGATATCTCATTGTAATGCTGATTTGAACTTCTCTAATAATTAGTGAGGTTGAGCATCTTTTCATGTGTCTTTTGGCCATCTGTCTCTCTTCATTGGAGAAATGTCTATTTAGGTCCTTTGCTCATTTTTTGATTGGATTGTTTACACCATGAGCTCATTTAGTGTGAGACCTGTTTGAGGAAAAATTTGAGGCAAGCATTGAAGGTGGTTACTCTGGAGAGAAATTGCTCCCATTTCCACATTTCACATGGAAGCAACGTCACCCCCAACAAATTGTTCACCTGAGATTGCCTGATATCCAGATAGTGTGAATTTGGTACGCAAACCCACTGTGATGTTGACTTGCGATTGTGAAATCTAAAGAAAACAAACAAACAAACAAACATTCCCCTCTTGAAAGCCAAGGTTGATATATAAGGCTGTTCTCCTTGAAGTCATGAAGTGTGCATACTTTACAATTAAAGTTGGGCAATTATAGTTAACTGTTTCAGTAAGGATTAAGTCTTATGTATCCAAGTTTAACGGAGCAAAGGGTCTCTTATGAGCGTTCACACAATTCAGTAGCTGTGGGCTTTGTCCACAGTGGACTGAAAGTTAATAAGTTTTATCAAATATTTTCAAGGTAAAAGAAAGTTTTGATGCTCTGGTAAACTCTATGCATCCCTCTTACAATGAGGTTTTAGCTTTAGAATATTCTACACCTCCTTTCCAACTGAATAAGTTAGACATATTTTAGTCACCATTCTTGTTGTTTTAGTACCCATAAAGTACCCATAAAGATGGGTACTTAATCTATCTAGTTACTATGAACAAAAGTCTGTAGGTATCTTTAAAAGTAATACACACACACATGCACACACACACATTTACGCACATCCTGAGTGGAAGTTGTTTGACCACAAAATTATCAGAACATTTCATGATAGTAACGTTAGTCAAGATAATGAACATTATAAATATATAGTTATATAGGAAATATTTTATTTACCAAAGATGTTGAAGCTGAAACTCCAATACTTTGGCCACCTCATGGATAAATCCCACCCAGAGGAACTAAAATTTAAGAACAAAAAGATCTCCCATAGTAAAATATACAGAGGTAGAATTATTCCAGAGTTGGTTATTTTTATCTTCGCACTTTGATTTCATGATCATGTCTTTATAATTTTTCAAGTGAGTTCTCCTCATGTTTCTAAAAGATGACTTTTTCATTTTCAGATGTCACATTCAAATAGGACAATGTTTGCTCTATGTAGAAATTCATTTTTTATGATAATGAGGAAAAATTTCCTAGAATTTACCAGAGGACTTGCTCTCTGCTGTCACCGCCAAATTGATGCTACTGTACATACCATTGATTACCATATTATCAGGATGAGCTTAACCTAATTAGGACTTACACCTGAGCATTAGATAAGGCATTGCACTGAGGAGTGAGAACATTTTAAAAATCATGTCAATATTAATAAGTATAGGGGAGAGAAGGGATTATTAGTATATCCAACTTTAGAAATTCCCAGTGAAGACTGTCTTCTATAAGCCCTTACAATATTGATAATTGCAAAAGTTCAAAAATAGCTATGGTGGAAACCTGTATCTAGTATCGTCTGTGGGCCTATCATTGTCATTGGTGGTTGCCAGAAGCAGGGGTGGGGGGAGTTTCACATATTGGGTAACTGAGGAGCCTGGTGGGCTACAGACCATGGGGTCACAAAGAGTTGGGCACAACTGAGCACAGTACAGAAGCAGCAGCAGTGTGTGTGTGTGTGTGTGTGTGTGTGTGTGTGTCACAAAGAGTCGGGCACAACTGAGCACAGTACAGAAGCAGCAGCAGCGTGTGTGTGTGTGTGTCACAAAGAGTCAGGCACAACTGAGCACAGCACAGAAGCAGCAGCAGTGTGTGTGTGTGTGTGTGTGTGTGTGTGTGTGCGTGTGTACTGAAACATAAGTTTTAGAAAGACTAACCAACATTCCCAGAGACATAAAACTAATACATGGAAATCCGAGTCTGTCAATCCTTAGAAACAGCATCTCTATCTACAGGTACAGCTTCCTATATATGTTTAAGCATAAACATGTAAATACATATATGAGTAGTAACATACATGTTTATTTTAATGTATTTCAATGTAGCACTTATTCATTGCATATCAAATTTTTTAATGGCTGGAACCATCTACCTTGCATCTGTACATGCAAAAACACCAAATGTCAATGTATGACGTTTTTAATCAAAACAAGAGTGAGGTTTACACTAGCTGTGCATAAACTCTGGAGGTTTTGTCCTATACCATGATTCTAATGTTGAAAATGACTACAGGCTTTGAAATCCTTCCTATCATGATGTGCTATCCTTCACTCGATCTTCTGAAGGGAAGTTTTACTAGACTAGAAAAATTATGAATGATTAAATATTGGTATACTCATTTGTCCAGCCTCATTTTTTTCTTGCAGTAAATATATTTGATGAAAGATCTTCAAAAGGAATGTCTAGAGGAGGGGAAAGGAGATGTATTACTGATTCTTAGGAATTTGATTACAAATGTGTTTCTGGAAGAGGGTCTTGTCTTCTTTTTGCCTTCAGCAGTGGTTAGAATTTCTCATTCCAGGTTACAAAAATAATGTTATTTTGTTTATAAGAAAAAAGAAACAACACCTGATTCTTTTTGCTTCATCTTAAAATAAGTTAAAGGACTTCTTGGATTTTATTTTTCTTTTGCTGGTTAAGCATTACCACCCTTCTCTCTCCTTATTGGCAGCACTCTTAAGAGGAGAGAAGCTCATATGTTCATCTAATAAAATTATTGATAAGTTATGTATTAAGGGGGGAGAAATGAAAAGACTTCTTAACACAGAATAGCACAAAATAAACACAAGATGTTTTCTTCTGAGTCTCAACCTTGCTTTTCCAACTACTAAACTCCTTTCTACTTTACTCTGGTTTCAATAGCATTTAAAAGGAAAACTCCCCTTGGTTTCTTAGGTGTGATTTATAACAAACATTAAGCTTAAAATTAGTTTTTTTGTTGGAATTTCTCTGAGTCAAGTCCCCTTAGGAAATTATCACCCTCAGTTGAACCGGCATGTTCTGTAGCAGATGAGTTATAGCTCAAAGGACAACATTCATTAAGGAAAAGTTAAGAAGGACTTGGGAAATCAAAGAGGTGGCAGGAACAAAATTCTGATTTAATTTGTTCAGCCATTTCTGAAAGGACTGAGTTCTCCCATCTCTACCACAAAATGCAATTTACTTCACAAAAAAATAAAGAGCATTATCCTTTCACAATCACATGCATACTTCATTCCCCTTAGGAGAAATGAAATGCCCTAGAGAACTTAATTCAGGACCTTTCACATTCTTTTCAGTGGCAGATTTTAGAAGCTAGTTCAATATGAAAATGAGGTATGAATAAAGCTAAAGAATGACATAAATGCAATTATCAGGAGGAACTGCCCCTATATCATTAAACCTGAGACATTAATTTTTACAGCAGCAGATCGATAAGGCCTTATTTTGTCTTGTTGAGAAATAGATAAGTGAACGCTAATTAAAGGAGCATTTAACCATAATCATTCCTCTTTAAAGACTTCATGAAAAACTAATTCTAATGAAAGTTTACACAAAATTTATACAAAATTTCATCATAGAATAATGAGTGGAATAAGATCAAAACCATACGGTTTAAACTAGGGTGGGGAAGATCCCTTGGACATGAGTTTGTGCAAGCTCTGGGAGTTGGTGATGGTCAGGGAAGCCTGGTGTGCTGCAGTCCATGGGGTGTCAAAGAGTTGGACATGACTGAGTGACTGAATTGAACTGAACTGAGGGTGGGGAAGATCCCCTGGAGGAGGAAATGGCAACCTACTTCAGTATTCTTGCCTGAAAAATCCCATAGACAGAAGAGCCGGGTGAGCAACAGTTCATAGGTCGCAAAGAGTAGTACAGGACTGAGCAACTGTGCGCACACACACACACACAGAAATTTATTTTCTTGCAGTTCTTGAATACTACAAGTTCAATTTCTGGCCGATTTGGTTTCTGGTGAGAACTCTCTTCCTGACTTATGGACAGGGATGGAGTAGGGTGAGGCTGGGAGGAGGAACTTTCTGGTCTCTTCTATCTTATCTACCTATGCTCATAGTAATATTATTCACAATACCCAAAAGGTGGGAACAACCCACATCCCCATCAGTAGACGAATGGATAGACAAACCAGAATGGAACATTATTCAGCCTCAAAAAAGTAAGGAAATTCTGACAAATGCTACAACATGGATGTATCTTAAAGATATTTACGCTAAAAAAAAATAGTGCTAAGTGAACTAAGCCACAGAAGTAAAAATACTGTGCAATTCTACTTATATGAATTACCTAGTGTAGTCAAATTTATAGAAACAAAAACTAGAATTGGGAAAAAATAGAATGGAGAGCAATTTGATGGGTACAGTGTTTCAATTTGGGAATATAAAAATTTCTGAAAAAAAAAATGGATAGTGGTGATAACTGCACAGCAAGGTAAATATACTAATGCCACTGAAATGTACACTTAAAAATGGTTAAAATGGTAAATCTTATGTATATTTTACCGTTTGAAAAGTGTGCTGCTAAGTGAATTCAAACAACACGAAAATACACAAAGCAAGAATATCTCACTATTTATATGTAGATCTTTAACTCATTTGCCTTTATTTTGGTGTTAGGAATGAAGTGGGATATATATTAGGTATTGTTGCTGTTGTTCAGTCGCCCAGTCATGTCTGACTCTTTTGCAACCCCTTGGTTTGGGGATTATCCAGGTAAGAATATTGGAGTAGGCTGTCTTTTCCTTTCTTCAAGGCATCTTCCTGACCGAGGGATTGAACCTGCATCTCCTGCATTGTGCGCAGATTATTTACCACTCAGCCACATGGGAAGTCCAGGAATGAAGTGGATCCAGTCATAAAAAAAAAGAAAGATAAAAACTACATGGGAGGTATTACTACTAAACTATATGGAGAGGTATTACTGCTGACCCAGTAGATACAGGCCTTGAGGGTTTTATTTGTTTTTTGTTTTTTTTCTTATCCATGTAGTTGTTGTACTTATGGGTATGTACACATACAGTTACTCCCAGGTGTCTTAGAATTAGTGATATCTGACTGCTAGGTTTGAAGAATTGAGACTGACTGGTCCAGGGCTAGAATTTGTGTAACATGGCGAATAACTATTTGCTAGTTGACCGTAAGCACGTTTTCAATACTTAAAGTAACTATAAAACAGTTAAATCTAAAGAAATCACTTTAAAAGACACTTTAAAATCTAAGACAATCACTTGTCTTCATAAATACCTCAATATAACTGGGAAAGAGGATCATAAAACTGTAAAGAATCGCTCTTCCTCTAATCACACAAAGATCTCTCTCCTTCAAACATCTACTGAGATAATTTTAGTTTTTGCACCTCACTGCACACCTATATCTCACCTCACCTACAACTTCTTCTTGAGAAGAAAACTTGACTAAAGAAAATAAGTCCTGAACCATAGGAAGGTAGGACTTGAGACAATACTTAGGAAATAAAGTATTTCCTTTGAGTCTCAGTGTTTAATAAAGAGAAAAAGAGAGAGAGCCCCCTCCATCCCCTGCTGGCTTCATTATATCTAGCTTGTGTCAAAAGAGTTAAATTCAATTTTCTTTTCAGGGATAATGGATTCAGGGGGCAAAGTTTACAAGACTACTTTACACTGCTTGAGTAATGGGATAAGGTTGAGGGTGAGAGAAATAGGATCCTACTCTCAAAAATATGAAGCTAGAATCCGAAGTCAGAATTACCTTCATTTTGCTATCAGAAGTGCAAGGCAGAAATTTAAGTTCAAGAACTGCTGATTTAAAAACACTCTAATCTTTGCCACTGCCCACATCAAAATTGTTTAAACTGCTCTGTTTCCCTCTGGTGATTTGCCTTAAGATCCATTATTAAGAATTTTTTAAATCCTAACATTTAGGAGCAGCCTTTGCTGTATTTTCACCCAGTGCCGGACCCCCTAGATTCCAACTTTAGCTCTTTTCTCACCTTCCTCCTCAGAACAGCTGGAGAGAGCCTTCAAGATTTTCAGAGGTTTAAATTACTTCAATCACTACTTACAGGCTGATAAAATGCAGCTTTGGTGTCAGTTTTCCCCTCTCTGTACAATTTCTCTTGGTAATTCCAGTTGTCTCAAATCCGTTGGAGGCTCAGGTGGTAAAAAATCTGCCTGCAATCCAAGAGACCTGGTTCTGAATTCCTTCACTAGTTTCCAGAACACTCCTGTCACCTGACTTCCCTCCATCCTTTCATTTTACTCCTTCTCAGTCATCTCCCAACCATATATTATGAAGGTTGTGCTTAGTTGCTCAGTCATGTCTGACTCTTTGCGACTCCATGGACTGTAGCCCCTCTGTCCATGGGGATTCTCCAGGCAAGAATACTGGAGTGGGTTGCCATGCCCTCCTCCAGGGGATCTTCTGAACACAGGGATGGAATCCAGGTCTCCTGCACAGAAGGTGGATTCTTTACCATCTGAGCCACCAGGGAAAATTATGAGGGTAAAAGAGAAAAAGTGAAAAATTCTTTTACTCCAGAAAAAGAATTTCTGGAGTATTCTTTTTCCTCTAAGCACTCCTGTTTGATGTGCACTGACTTAGTCTTCTCTTTGCACTTATTTTCTTGGTGATCTTATACAACCCTAGTAACTTTCAGTTTTGATCTCCCACCAGACCTCTATAGGAATTTTAGACTAATACATGTGAGAGCCTATTAGTTTTTTTTTTTAATGTTTCTAATTAGCCTATCAAATTTGGCATTTCCACAACTGATGTTCTGACCTCCTTGACTCCAAACCTGTTCCAACTGCTGTTTTCCTCACCTTAGCTGATGACAGCTCTCCTCCTGCTAGACTAAAATACCTCTGAGGAGGCATTTTTTAAGTCCTCTTTCTTTCTCCCTGGTGGCTCAAACGGTAAAGAATCTGCCTGCACTGTGGGAGACCTGCATTCAATATCTGTTTCTGGAATATCCTCTGGAGAAGGGAATGGATACCCACTCCAGTATTCTTGCTTGGAGAATTCCACGGCTAGAGGAGCCTGGCGGACTACAGTCCATGGAGTCGCAAAGAGTTGGATACGACTGAATGGCTAACACCAACTACAGCTAAACCAGGTTTCTTAGACACTCACCAGTTACCACTTTCACTCACTGTATAATACCACCTGCAACACTTACCTATATAAACACAACCAGAGGTCATCTCCCAATTATATATTATGAGGGTTATTGTACCCTCATAATATAAATGTACCCTTATTATGTACTTTTTATTTATCTCTCCAGCAATTAACACTATATCAAGCTTGTAACAGAAGTCCATTAAATGGTGAAGTATTAAACATATAAAAGAGGAGAAATTGAGTAAGGTGGTCCCACAGAATGACTAAGCAGTGATGGGAATAAAGTAAAGTCTAGATCTAGGGAAATAACTCACATGAGAAAGGGTCTGAAGAAGTTTAGGGGGACAGAACACAGGCATGTACAAAAGGACAACCATGGGAAGACACAGTGAGAAAGCGCCATCTGTAGGCCAAGGAGAGAGACCTGGAGAAGACCCTTCCTGTACAGCCCTCAGTGAAAACCAACCAACTTTGATCTTGGACTACTAACCTCCAGAAAACAAATTTGTTTGTGAGAAAACAAATTTCAGTTGTTTAAGCCGTACAGTCTGTGGTACTATGTTAGATTAGCCCTAGCAGACTATTGCAGGTTTTAGCAGGTGATGTCATTATACGCCAAAATCAGTATGTGGCAGTTAGTATGTCTAGAGGAGAAAATTACCTCTATAAAATTTTTAAAATACTGGGTCTTCTACTTGAAGAGTAGACTAGAGTTCAATTGTAAGCCTGTATATATAATCTGAAAGAGGAAAAGCTATTTGATGAGAAGTTGTTGTTTCCCATCAAGATTTAAATGTAATTATAATAAAACCATGTTTGCTTGCAGTAGTTAGATGTCTAAACAAGTCAATAAATTTTTGGAAACACAGGAAGGAAAGATGCTTTGTTTACTTTTATTTCCACATTAATTTTAGTACTGACAGAGAGTGACAAAGCAATGGCCTCAGAGACCACTAAAACCATTTCATTCACAAAATGGGTGTTTTATGAGTAAGCACTCTGCAGACTGCTCCTCTGTCAGGAGGACTGCTCAGGGCTCAGCAGATGGTCACTGGAGTTTGAATGCATCTGTTCACTCTCGCTCCTCTTGTCAGTACAGAATCCACTAAACATAAAGTCTTCCATATAATAATGTTATCTGCCTACAAAGACCATGTTATATCTGGCAAGGACCAGGAAATTGGATAATTTTGATGAATGTGATTAAAACAGAATCAAGGTGTGGAAATGTTTGACAGCATAATAGAGGCTATATCCTACAAGAGTAGCAAATACAATGTCATGAACTGACTGATGTTTGAACTATTAAAGTAACTCACAAGTTAAAACACAACAGCAGTAATGAAATGAGTTTCAATTTCAAAACGTTGTAAGTAACCCAAACCCTGAAAACACTTAATTTTCTAATATATGTTTTGTTTTTTTTTTTACCATATGAAAAACAATCACACTGAAAATATTAAGCACCTGCTTGGCTCATACAAAGTAGTTAGCTCTAAGGGTTGGAAACAGTAGAAATAGTATTTCTGCCTTTTAGAGCTACAAACACTTTAAAACAAAAGACATACAAAAAAGTAAGAATAATGTAAAGGAAGCACTTATAAATTACGCCTGAGTGGTCCACCCAGTCAGGTGTAAAGATGGTCAGCTAAAAAGTCACATGGAGAAGAAAACACGTGAACTCTGAGGGACTGGTTGTGACAGGGATGTAGGAAATAAGCATCATTCATAGTGAAAGCATTATTAAAAGAAGGATGCAGTCAGAATTCCAGGGATGAATTCAGTTATATTGGCTAGAGTAGTCAAGTGGCTTTCAATCCTTTTTAAGACATTGACTGTAATATATTTCACTACATTTCATCTTGTTTTTATTTCAAATTTACAGATAAGTTGCTTCATGCTTTTCTCACACTCATCCATTGTTGACAGTTTTCCTCTTTTACTTTCATGTTATCTCTTGCTCTCTTTGAGAGTATGTGGCCCTCCCCTGATCTGCCTCTGTGATTCTCTAGTGCTTTAATGCCTGGAACTAAAGGACAGCCCAGGCATCCATGTCACTTTCTCTGGCTCAGCCCTATTATTAGCTACACTCCTTGTTCCTTTTTTATTGGCAACAGTTCTTAGAAAATAAAACTGGACACTGAGTATATTCATAGCTTCTACATCTTACCAGTGAACAGAACTTAAACATACGCATATTTCTGTATCTACTGCAAAGAGCTGACTCATTGGAAAAGACCCTGATGCAGGGAAAGATTGAGGGCAGGAGGAGAAGGGGTTAACAGAGGACGAGATGGTTGGATGGCATCACTGACTCAATGGACATGAGTTTGAGCAAGCTCTGGGAGATGGTGAAGGACAGGGAAGCCTGGCATGCTGGAGTCCATGGGGTCTCAAAGAGTCAGACATGACTCAGCGACTGAACAACACAGCTAATGAGCTCTTACTGATGTCTCTAATTTTATCCAACACATTAGGATAACTTCTAGATATATTTTTCTTTTTAATATTTTTAACTCCCTTCCAAACCAGTGAGAAATCTGGCCCTCATTACACATTTGTTTTAACTCAGCAAACAGAATACAGTTTCAAAATTGGTAAAATACTACTAAACAACAAATAAAAAGGAAACCTACAAACTAGAGTTCAATATTTGTTTACTTTCTTTTTATTTTTTGGTAGTAAAATTTAATTAGAGTGAAATGAACAAAGCTTAAATGTATAATTTATTCAGTTTTGATAAATGCATATACTAAGACAGAATATTTCCATCACCTCAGAAAGTTAACACTTGGCTGTTTTTCATCAATACTTTCACCCTCTAAAGAGGTAAACAATGTCATAATTTTTTTCCACCATGGATTGGTTTTCCCAGTTACAAATGGAATCATACAGCATTTGGAATCATACAGCATTTCAAGAAATCATAATTTCTTGAATTGGACTCGTCTGTCAACTTTTTTGTGAGATGCATCTATTTTTATATGTATTAGTAGTTTATTATTATTGATGAGCAGTATTTTTGTTATATGAATTTACCACAGAATATTTATGTATTTTCCTATGAACAGACAGCAGAGCCACTTCACATTTTTGACTCTTCTATAAAGCAGCTCTAGATATTCTTGTGTCAGACTATTTGTAGACATGGAATTTCTCTGATCTTGGCAGGTAGAATTTCAGGGACAGGTATATACCTTTATATCTACCTTTATAATAGGCAACCAACCTTTTTTTTTCTTTTTTTTTTGTAATAGAAGGTGTATTATTTACATTATTATCAGCATGTATGAGAGAACTAGTTGTTAGGAATCCTGATCAACATTTGCTGTTAACAGGCTTTTAAATTTTAGCCTTTCTAGTGTATATATATATTTGACTTTAAAGTTTTCCTTATGAATAACATTGAACTTTTCTCTCATCTTTATTTCACACTTTACATCTTTCTTTGTGAACTATCCAAGGTTTTTGCCCATTTCTTAGATTACTCTTTTATTGTTGAGTTTTAAGAGTACTTTACATATTTTTATACCAGATTCTTATCAGTTAAAAATTTTGCTTTTACTTATTCTTTTGGCAGTTCACTGTACTTCTTTAACCTATAAATTTATGCTTTTCACCAAATTCTAAGAATTACTAGTGTTAAATTTCCAACTGTGCTTCTGTCCTTAATTCAGTCCTCTCACTCTGCATTTGAACGACATACATATTAGACCATTTTTGATATTATCACAAAGGTCATGGAATCTCTGTTATTTCTCTCTTTCATTTTTTACTTCTGTGCTTGATTTTCAGATTAGGCCACGTCTTTTGACCTTTTCTCAAGCTCAGGGATTATTTATTCTTGCAGCTCCTAACTGTATTGTCATAATCTAGTGAATCATGTTTGAGCTTTTCACTTCTACTATGCTCCTTTTTAAAATAGGTTTCAAATTAAATGTTTTTAGTTGCTCTAAAAACAAAAAGAACTTCAACTACGAAAGAAAAAAAAAAAAAGAAAGTCCCTCCGCCAGGGCCTGGGTCGTATTCCAGGAGGCTTCAGGTCCTAGGCTGGGGCTGGAAATCAGGTCTCTTCACCCAGGTGGGAGGAGGTGGCTAAATTTTGTCCAGCGGCTTATAGGCTGGTTTTGCCTAGGCTGGAGGCGGAAGCTATAGAGCTTGCAATTGCCAACTGGTAACACCTGCCTTTAATGAGATCAGTGGATTGCTGTTGAAAAAAACATCTAGTCCAGAATCCAGTCAGATTCCGGAACCTTCTAGGTGGTACTTACTATTAATATTTTAACACCTCAAGTGGGAATCAGAGGACTAAAAACAATGATAAGTTCAAGGGGAGGACCCTTGAAGATGATGCAGAGAGAAGGTTCAAGGATAGGAAGGACCAGCTGTACTGGGAGCATCTACTCACCTTGTGTCATCTCTGTTCTCAGGAGCCTACTGCATCCGCTCAGCAACAGCAGGGGTTCCATTTCCCAGACCAACTTTGCCCATAAATGCAGGCCAAGAACAAAGTGAGGTGGGTTCAGACAGTGCCCCGCGGAGATACGGTTAAAGTCTACCTGCATCACGGAGCCGGGGCGTTCGGGTGGCCTCGGCTGGCCTTGATGTACTGAATGCAGGTTAAAAATACTGATACATTTGAGAGAAGCTTCAAGCGGCTGCAGGTGATCTGAATATCGAAGGCAAGGTCAGGATTCCAGTTTCCTTGGGGGCTTTTTTGGAAATGCCCTTCCACCTTGGGGATGATGGGAAAAGGAGTCAGCCCTTGTTGCTGGGCGGGCCGTGGTGGGAAGACCCTGCGGGCCAAGGCAGTAGCTCCCGAGTCACTGGTGCTGTTCCTGGAAGGAGCCGCCTGGACTCCATGGAGTGAGGCCTCCGCCCAGAGCCCTGCAACGCATACACCGCGGAGATCCACGCCCGGAGCAAGAAGCACTCCACCTGCGTGTCCTGCTTCTCCAACTCCGAGGAGGGCAGATGCTCAACTACCTCCTGGTGGAGATGGATGGACTGGGCATCACCGACCAGTCGTCTTGGCGTCCACCCACGAGCTAACATGTCAGAGTCTGTCCTGCTGAAGCCCAAGCCCGGGTACTGACGTGCGGCCCCGCGGGTCTGGGAGGAGCCACCGGCCACGCTGCGTGGGACGCACAGGCAGGTCCTTCCGGCGTGGAGCGCATCACCACCTTCAACGCACTGACAGCAAGCTTCTCTCCAAGGAAAGGCGGAATGTGGCTGTGTTTCTGAGACAAGCAGTGCTTCTGTCTGCAGGTGGCTGGAGCACGAGGAGCCAGTGAGGACGGTCTCCATCACACCAGAGACAAAAGCTCCCATACTAGACTGCTCAGATGCTTCCCAAGAAACTAGCACCTCTCACCATGAACTGCTTTTGGAGATGTGCATGGCTCCAGGGTGGCCGCTCCTCTCTGGACACGATCTCTCTCAGTAAAGTCACTTTCAGGGATGGACGACCCGCAACTACTACTGCAGAACTTGCGGGAGGGGGTGGGGCGGGTCCTGATTTGCTGGGGTTTCCTTGTTCCGCAGCAGGTCAGTTTTACCACTTGAAAGTCTCCAGGACTCACTGCCCTCGAGAGAACACAGGTGATAAATGTGAGGAACAATGGGGCCTTGCTTCTCCTAGCTGTGGTCTGAGGGTGTCGTTCCAGCAAGCCCTCATCCTAATCTGTTCTGGGTCCCAGGATTGGGGAAGGGGGTGAAATAATTTCTTGGTACTTCCGACTTGATCCTGTCGTTGGGCTTAGTGTAAAGACATCATTTTATAATCTTAAATTTAGATGTAGATGTACTGTGTTAAAATAAGAAAAGACAACCATATGCAAGTAACCTTAGACAACTGGAAATGCACACACTGCATTCACTCATGAGCAAGGCAAGTAAAAGTGAAGACTGAGAAATAAAACAAAGCACTCCGTCTTTCAATGAGTAAGGGGAAACAGAACTGGCTTCAGGGAAATTAAGGGAACTGTAGGCTTGGAAACAACTATTAGTTTTGTGAATCCCTGATATTTTTTGACAGTTGAGAGGAAGGAATTTGGAAGATGGGGGTAGTTAAGGAAAGAGTAGATTTAGCATGGAAAGGCAGTGATTGTGAGATACTAATCCTTAGATATCAGTCATTTAAAAGGAAGGCCGTAGTTTAAAGATAAAATAATAGCATCAGTGTTCAGTGGTCATCTCTGTGTTAGTTGGCTGATGAATTTAAAAGTTACCTGTTTGATGAAATTAAAAGATATAAAAGAGAATGAGAACTGAAGCATACAGGGCTTGTATTTGTCTGTAACTGAAAACTTAAGTAGAGAAATTAGTTTTTGGCAGTGGTGCAGATGCTTTCTGGCCTGAGGCTAGAGGGTAGGAAGAAGGAGCTATATAGTAGAGAATGAGGACAGACATCACTTTAGATAACTTTGATTTCTCAATAAATATGTTGGATTAATATCAGTGGATATGAAAAAAATGGAAAGGTTTTGGAACAGATTTGGGGAAGTACAGCCAAAAATGAATGGATGATGATGTGAAAGTTGCTCAGTCGTGTATGACTCTCTGCAACCCCATGGACTCTACAGTCCATGGAATTCTTCAGGCTAGACTACTGGAGTGGGTAGCCATTCCCTTCTCCCAACCCAGGTATCAAACCCAGGTCTGTGGCATTTTAGGCGGATTCTTTACCAACTGAGCCACAAGGGAAGCTCTTGTGAAGATGAATGGAAGTATTGTAAAAAATATTTGGGGGATGGATAGATCTTAGTATCATTCACATAGTAAGAATTCAAAATGTTGATATAGTATATGATTATCATGAGATAAGAATTCTGCATAAATAAAAAGAAAACTAGCCTAAATAATGAATAATTCATAATTAAAGAAAGCTATCTTAGAGGAAAACAGATTTTTATCCTTCCTCTCCCTCTTGATTTCAAATGGATGATTTTTAAAACATACACAAAATCTTATCAATATCATAAATTATTATCCTAAGTGATTTTAAAAATCATTTCACTTGAGCATAGTTCCTGAAGAATATGTGTTCCCTACTTTTCCTATAATTTTCTTTATCTTTTCTTTATTGATTATTAGCTTATTATTAATGTCCAAATGGGCTTTCCTAGTGGCTCAGACAGTGAAGAATCTGCCTGCAGTGAGGGAAACTTGGGTTCAATCCCTGGGTCAGGAAGATCCCCTGGAAAAGGTAGTAGTTACCTATTCCAGTATTTGTGTCTGAAGAATCCCATGGACAGAGGATCCTAGTGGGCTACAGTCCATGGGGTTACAAAGAGCTGGACACGACTGAGTGACTGTTCACTGCCACATATAATATATGAGATAAACAAAGTTTAAAGAAATCATCATTCAGGTAAAGCATTCTTTTAAAGTCTAACATTTATGAGTAGAGAATAGTGATATATTATGCATTCTAGTAATGATGGACCATATATATAAGTAAAAAACTCTGTACCAACAATCTGTTTGTATAATTAAAATATTGTATAAATTCAATTCTGCAGAATTTCTTCAAATAAAAGTGTTCTAAGCATTCAGTTGTGACAAGAACATCATCCTTTGTATCAGACCAGACAGAGGTTTTCCAGAATGATGCCAGCTTAAGTGTATACACATCCTTGTGTAGTCCTTCGGATGTGTAAAGCTGGTTCTATGCAAAATGTTTCTTTTCTATTTAAGAGGACATGACTTTTTGTGTGTGGTAATAGGACACGTGGATGAACACTGCACAACCACAGATGGTTGTAATTTACCCTCCATTTCTTGAGAAAAGTCCCAGGAATTGAATTTTTAAGGATGACTTCAATGGAAATCTTCAGAAGAAAAAGAAAAAAAAACTCAGCTAATGTTATAGTCAGCATTATTTACATTAGTTATTGGAATTATTAGCTGAGAACCTCAAATTAGTTCAATTGAACAACTAGGTAAGTTACATATTTATCCTGACATTATAAAGCAAAAAAATGAAAATTATATTTCTCTAGTTATTGATATTTTATTACCTTTCCTATAGGACTTCCATGATTTTTCCGTCAGGTTCTCTATTTCAAAAAAAAATTCTTCTATAACATATATTAATGTTTTCTTTTTCCTGAGTTTCCTTTTATGTTTCTTTTTTCTTTTTCCTCCCTCCAACCTTTCTTGTCTCCTTTCTTTTTCTCTTTCTTCCTTAGAGGACCATGTTTTTCCCCTTTACATATATTTTCTTTGCATTTTTTTTCCTCACCTACAAACTTTGTCTCTGTTGCTCATTTACCATATTGACATCGTCACTGTAATTTCCTACTACATGCTTATCTCAAATGTTAGGTGCTCCTTGGCAATTTATATTTAACACTGAGGCACGAAGAATCAGCTTAGAACATCCTTCACTACACACTGGCCTCACTGCCACATTACTGACTAATTGGGTCAGCACTAAACAATAAAGAGAATTTTCTGGTTGTATTTGCTTTCTAGAAAATAATAACATCATCATTTGTTTCTCTCAAAAGTTTGATTGTTATCTTTCTAAACATTGAACTGGAGAATGGGTGCTGGGGATCAAACTACTCAGATCAAATCATCTTAGTTTCTTGGTTTTCTTTTTAATGGATAAGCAATAAAGGTAATAAAAAGGTGAACTTACCTATTACATCTAGTCTATTACCTACTATGTCTAGTCAAAGCTATGGTTTTTCCAGCAGTCACATATGGATGTGAGAGTTGGATGATAAAGAAAGCTAAGCACTGAAGAAATGATGCTTTTGAACTGTAATGTTGGAGAAGACTCTTGAGTCCCTTGGACTGCAAGGAGATCCAACCAGTCCATCCTAAAGGAGATCAGTCCTGAATATTTATTGGAAGGACTGATGTTGAAGCTGAAATTTCAATACTTTGGCCACCTGGTGTCAAGAACTGACCCATTGGAAAAGACCCTGGTACTGGGAAAGATTGAAGTCAGGAGCAGAAGGGGACAGCAAAGGATGAGATGGTTAGATGGCATCACAAACTCAATGGACACGAGTTTGAGCAAGCTCCAGGAGTTGATGATGGACAGGGAAGCCTGGCGTGCTATAGTCCCTGGGGTGGCAAACAGTTGGACATGACTAAGCAACTGAATTGAACTGAACTTATTACATATTTTTTTTATTATTGGTCAAAAAATGTTTTTCAGGTTTTCTCTATAAACCTTTAGGTAGTAGTAAGTCAGTTCAGCATAAATTGTCACATGGAATAAAATATATAATGCAAATTCAGGGCTAAAAAGTTAGAAATAAAATGAATGAATAAACATTTAAATAAAGAGAGATGAGATATCTTAGTATAACCATTAGAGATCTATTTTTTTTCCTCTTTGTAAATTTATATTTTGGATAGTAGAGTTAAGCTTCCTCACTTATTTCTTTTGATATGCATTCATTTATATTAAACTGAAGGACTTTGAGACTCAAAAGTGGATTTCTCCAAAAAGACTTCTACAATTTACATCATGCACTCATGGTTCAGTTCAGGATCAATGCCTTCATTAGTGGAGAGGCTCTATCATTTTCTGGAAGTAACAGTTCCTGGAATGGTAAAATATTTCACATTTGATATTGGTGGTAAACTAGAATTTATGACCTATCCTAGTTGGCACTGAGAGCCCCATTTTCCCTCTCCAGCCTACCCATTGTCCTGATCAGAAAGAATATGTTTTCACTGTTTAGCCAAGTTACATCTGAGATGGTTGCCAGGGTTTGGGAAGGACTTATGTAGCCTTCTTCATTTTCACACACAAAGAATGAGCGGGTAACATTTACTATGAATAAATCAATAAGACTGATGTACGAGAAATGCAGTTTGAAAAGGGCAGCAGCCTTCTAAAAGCTTTGGAAGCTAACTTTTAACTTTAGAAAGAGAGGTGAAAGTTGAAACTCACATAGAGGACTTATAACCATTATCTTTTTTATGTGTATAAGAGAACTATAACTCACTGGGACTTACAGCTACAGTAAGAACTTTTCCAAGAGATGAAGAAACATGATAATTGTTCATTCATGCTGCAAGACACTTTGTTCAGTCTGTTTTTTAAAAAGCTGTTTATTTTACGTGCTGTCCATGTATTGGTCTGGAATTAGAATAAACCTTAATATATGACAATGTTTGTAACAGAGCTCTTAGAGCAGAAACCAATCTTTATATTTTGAAACGTGATTCTGTATGGAATAGCCTTTCTTTAATAAAATCAGAAAATAAATAATAGAATTCCCATCCAATAGCATATTATTTTCTGATTAAATAATAATCACAAGGTACCTTTGTTTAAGAATATTTATAAAGCAATAATTTGTGATAGTGACACATTTTGGTTTACAACCCTTAACGAGGTCCTGAAATTCTGACTTCAAAAACATTTTGCAGAATGCAATGTTTGTAGCTATAAATAATAGTAAGAAATTGCAGGACACAAAATAACACCTGTGGAACATCCTAAAGTCTTTCACAGGCTAATGATCTATTTCTAGAAGCAATGAAATAGTGGGGCTGCAGGTAATAGAGCTAATCCATTTTTTTTTTTACGGTCATGTTTAGAAGATAAAGGAGTGTAGAGATACTCGTTCCAAAGGCTCCTAGAAAAGTTTATTCTTCTACATCAAACTTGGCAAGAGTTCCTCAAAAACTAGACAAATAGCATTTGATTTCAGGCTGCTTTATTCTTCAAGCAGATAAGGGGTATATTTTAAACTATCTCTGTTTCTTTGGTAGGTTGATTTTAACCATAAGATAATTCTAAGGGCTTGAAAATGTCTCTTTTATTTTCTGGTTTATTCCATAAAAAACGGGTAATAGGAATAGAGAAAATGGGGTTTAAAAATTAAGATACTTGGTGTTTTGTCACTTTTAAAAATACTGCTTTAAAAATTGCTGATGTGCTGTTTCTAAACATTATTTTAGATTCTGAAGAGATGAAACAAGTGGGAGTTTGTGGAGAGAGAGATAGATGATGAACGTATGGCCTCTGTCCTGTAAGAATAATACTGTATAATGGAAGAATCAGACAATCACAGACCTCAGATGAGAGTAATTTAAATAGAGGACCACAGAGCCTGGGTTGAAAGGACAGAAAGCTAGGTTTCATGTTGCCATTTTTTTTTCTCCTACACCTCAAGGACACATAGAGTTAACGGATATGATAAGATCAATTGAGGAAAGACTAAAGTTTGTGTTATGTCAACAGTTCTTTGGAAGAAGAGTGACTAGGAGGAAAGATTCATATTATACTTATATCAGGGAAATTTTCATGACATTTCTACTTTGGAATCTCTGTTCTCACAGCAAAGTTCCTTTTCTCTGCAATGTAATTTATCACTTCCATCTTTCATCATTTAAAGACCTGCTAACTTTTTTTGTTTCTGAATTCCCCTAAACAATTCATTTTTCTCTTTAAACTGGCACACTTAGCTTAGCAAACAGAAGCCTGGTGATTAGTAGAACAACACACATTTTCTAATGCATGTTTTCTGGGGACCTTACGACCTTCAAGGACATATTCCAAGCATCTTATTAATATATTTATTCCAGCAAATAAAGACCTCCCTAGAATACATATTCACTACTTTAATTTGAAGATCTTCTCGGTGTGGATATACAGATGTGAAAAATCTCTGTCATTCAAATTCCTATGTGGAAACAGAAATTTTACTAATTAGAAACTCCTTTTCTAAAAGCACATTTTTTCCCAAAATGTAAATTTTTTTCATATAATTGCTGAAAAACCACAGTCTTAGAAATGACACTATTGTATTGTTATAGCAGAAGCCTTTCTCTCCATAGCCCTCTCTTCTCTGTCAAATTTTCTTTCTGTCTCTCTAAAACCTAAAATTATTGTAGTCGGTAAAGAAGGTTAGTGAGAATCCAGATTCAAAACAGTGGTCCCACTAAGAAGTCTTCAGAGAAAAGATGGGAAATTGAAAGAAGAAACAGAGAAGTTGGAAGAGTGAAGAATGAGTAGCATCCATTTAAAATCCACAGAACTTTGTAACTTGACTAGATAACAGGGCACGGGCGCTGAGAAGAGAGTCCCTGGTTTGGTTAGTTGGGACAATAGTTGAGGCGGTTTCTGTTCACTGCAGTACAGATTACCCAGAATAGCATCATTTTGGAAAGACAGAAAATCATTTGAAAGTCAGAAAAAAAAAACAAAAAAAAAAAGGCTCTGAGGTACTGGGATGATCCACAGGCCCTTGTTAAGCAAAGGGTTCAGTATACTGGGTCTCAGGTTAGAAGACCAGACTTCAGGCTAGACATTTGAATTTCCCTGTGTTTGGCAATAAATGAAAGACACAAATGGGTATGGTCTCATGAAATGGACAGGTAAATACAAGGAAAAGATCTTCATGGAGATATGGGAAACAAAATTTAAAGAGTATTGTAAGAGGAAGTGAGTGTAACATGAATTATCACAATAATAGGGAATCAGGAATGTTCTTTTCAAGAAATGCATCAGAAAGTCTTTTCAAGAGGTGGGTTATGTCTAGTAGAAGGAGATACTACTGAGAAATTAAGGAAAATCAAGACTAAAGGATTGTCTTTGCAGTTAGGGGAATCCCAGAGATTTAGTGAGACTAGTTTCAATAGAATCTTGATAAGATAAAGCCAGATTGTAATGAGTTGTACTGAGGGATAATGAGGAAATGATGACAGGAGGTAGAGTACTTTTCTAATGAATTTGTCTATGAAAAAAGGGAGGGATTAAACCAGTAACAGAGGAGGAGAGGATGAAGAAAAATATTGTGTGTGGGCCAGTGATGGGTGAAATGGGACTCTTAAAGTTTTAAGAAGGGTAAACTGAAATAATAATTTAGGTTTATAAGTTTGCATTAAAATTTTATAGCATAATAAGATATCATTAAACACTATTTACTTGACTGAAATTAAATATATATTTCTAATTTCTGTGACTAAAATCACAGAAGTCTATGAAAACCAGAGTCAGTACTTTCATTGCTAATTTGAAATTCCTAACAATGCTAGTGGAGAATTTCTGTTTAATCACAAGATTTAAACTCTGAGAACTGCATCATCACTCAGATTATGAGATGAGAACTCATAATCTGAGTTTTCATAATCACCGAGAACAATTGATGTTCTCCAATAACATTTTCTAGTATGGGGCGTCTGCGCCTCTGTGTGTGTGTGTGTGTGTGTCCTTGATACATTTATAAACTGTTCTGCCTTTTGCATATAAGGAATTTTATCCAATGATCTGCTGCAGTCCACCAAGTACTGATTTTGTACATATACAGCCACAGCACACAAGCACATGTAGTACCACCCTTGATTCCTGTCTAAAGTCAGGAAATGTGAAGCTTAAGTATCAACTGAATCAGGCAAACATGCAGACATTATTTTCATTTCATATCTATGCTGTCATGATAAATGCCCCAATGACGATGATTTTCTAGAAGATGATCCTAAGAGTCCTAATGGTTGAAAAATATTCAGTATTCATGTTTAGGAAGCAAAATATTGATACAAATACACTTAAGTTTATATAAGAAGATTTTAATACATCAAACATTTTATTTTTTATACTCTGGGAACAACTAAAACAATTCATTAATGTATTTTATTCTGTTTATCTAGCACTGCTGAACTTTGTCAGGATATATTTTTAAAATGTTTCCCCAGTATTCAAAGCATCTTCCAAATTCTCTCAAGAATGATCTACTCACTTCAAATCTATTGATTTGAAATTTCATCTAGAGTGCAGAAATGTTATCTACTTTTTAAAAAATTAAATAAATATAATAACTGCCATGTCTCCATGCTCCACAGAACAGTAAGAAAGATTTCAAGCAGTATGCCCTTTGTGAAAGAATCCCTCTTACATGCTAAAAAATGTTTTAAAGATGACTGGAAATTGTGGATTTCTTTCGCTCAGTACCAAGCCATTATTTTTTCCTCATTTTTTTTATGTCACTGTAATAGCAATGCTCATTCTCCTTGCTCTGTATGGATCTATCCAGAACATAAAAGTAAATATTTAAAATTTACTAACACAGCTATGGCTTTTACTGGTGTCAGAAATCTGTCAAAACCAAAGATGGGTCTTCTAACCCTAACATTTGGTCTCAATGTGTCTGATGTCCTTCATAATGTCAAGAAGGAAATTTGCAATCACTGTTCCAAGGCTGAGTTATAGCAGTGCTGGACCAAACACACAGGGAACAAAAGTGCACATTTGAAGTAAGGCTAATCTGAATTCAAATGCACTTACCATGTAACTGGACAATTTTCTTATCTTCTCCACTAGCATGTCATCTTTTTTTTTCCCGAATATTGCAACAGATATTTCAAGGATATCTGCCACCACCTTTGCCTCCCTATGAATGTTCACTGCATAGTAACAACCTGTGAAGTGGTAACTGTCTGAAAAAGATATCAGGCAAAATGTCACATTAGGAAGAAGTGCCATGAGCAGAACGAAACTCCAAAATTGTGGAATCAAAGATAATCAAAAGCATTTCAAGACAGCTCTCTCTCTCTCTCTCTTTCACAACCACACACAACTGCCAGCATCAGTAAGATATTCTTATACATCTAGGAGGGCAATACTTTTTTGGAAAGCTAGTATCTTTCCTTTAAAAACATCTTACAGAGTACCAGTGAATATTTTTTTAGGATGCAGTTGTTATATCTTAATATTTATTGGTCTGTCAGTTATTAAATTCCTGAATGCTTGCTCTTTGATTATACATCTCTTTGATGTATCTTGCTACTTCACAAAAATATATATCTATTGTAAGAGAAGGTATGGTTAAATTGTAACAGAAATAATCTTATCTTTTTAGTTACTATTTAGGCTATTTAAGCATTTAATCACTTAATCCAAAGAGATTAATTTTACTTTAATTTTAGTGCAGAAGATCGAATAATGACATGAATTTAAGTTTTCATTTGGTTAATTGCTTGAGTAAGGGTCATCTACATCTATCATCAGAAGCAGATAGATGAAGCTGTTAAGTGACAAAAATAAGTATATTCTCTAGAACTAGGGTAGGTAGGTAGGTATTGGGATGCATCAAAATGGAATGAAACATAGATGCCACACAAAACAAGCTAGGAGAGGAGCTCATTTTCATACTCAGGACAAAATTTCTATATTTGAGCCTTTAATGTTTTTATTTGTCACTGTTTCACTACTTCTGGGTTTTCTCTGACACTGAAAGGCAATTTTCTTCTGTTACTCCCCTTAATGAATATGAATTTTTCTACTATATTCCTTCCATTCATGATTATTCTTCTTAAGAATTTTTGTGACATTTAAAGCCTTTTAAGTTTTGCTTTAACTCAACTAAAAAAAAAAGTAGCCATTAATTATAGTGTAAGCCCAAATATTTTACACAGATTTTCTTTAGCTATAATCTCCCCTTGATTTTTGTGTAAGATTTGAATGGTTAATGAAAATTTATATTCACAAATAATTTTAAACTGGAATAAAATATGGAAATTTTGAATCTTAGTGACTCCCAGACTAGTTTTTAAAATGAGGCCATTTTAAAAATTGTGTTAGAAAAGTTGTAAAATTTAAAAAATTAATATGCTTTAATATAGATTTTACACATGCATACACATGAAACAAACATAAACATACTGTGCATTTTCACATTTGTGAAGTAATTTTTGAAAAAATATGTAAAGATAAACAAAAAACACTGACCTTTCAAAATGGTAAGGTAGGAAGCCTTCAACCCATATTTTTGTCAGAAGCACACCAATTCAACAACAATTCACAAATATATTCATTTTGTGAGAAATCCAGGACCTGGTTAGCAGTGTGAAACTAGAACCTGGAGAATGTAAAACCAGCCACATCAAAACCAAGAAGTTCATTCAGAAAATATAGGGACATTTCAGACACCCTCTTGCCATTATTCTTATTCCCACAAAATGCTATACAATCTGTGTGAAACCACAGATGTAGCTTCTCCTGGGAAGAAAGAGTTGCATTGTGTGTCCAACGCCCCCATTCCAGTGGCTACTGTGAGGACTCACCTGTCCCAGACTACTGAGAGGAAACGGCATACTCCAGCCACCCTAGGTCAGCTAGAAAAGAGATGGTGGTTCAGACTGCCAGTACCATGACCACTCCCTCCAGCCCAGCACAGAGCTAGCAGTTGAAAAACTCCAGCTCTCAGCTTATCCCAGGAGAGGGAAAGAGGTACAATGAGCACACAATAATCCAACTTACCGGGGACTGCCTGAGGAAGTGGTTTCAGTCTCTCTTGTCTCAGAGTGGTTATGGGACCAGCATACTTTTGATGCCTGGGAGCATCTAAAATGCATTTTATGGTAGCAAAGAAAGTGGGTTGGGTTACCACAAAGGTTTGAGAATCTCTGAGCAGGCTACATGATGATGTTCTTCTCTAATACAAAACTAATCCATGAAGACTAGGAGAGGTGGCTATTTTGTGTAATATATGGACAACAATATAGAGAGTTAAAAAAAATAAATACACAGGGAAATATTTTTCAAACAATGGACTCTTCAGACACTAGCTCTAATAAAATGAAAATATATCATACTTAACAAAGGATTCAAAATAGGTGTATTAAAGATGCTTACCAAGGTCACTATAATAATTTGGTGACAAGTTGACAGAACTTTAGCTAGACTAACTACAAAGAGAAAAGACTCAAATAAATAAAATAATAATTGAAACATGAGACATATGAACAATTATCTGCCAACAAACTGGATAACCTAGAAGAAATGAATAAATTCCTAGAAATGTATTGTTATTGTTCAGTTGCAAAGTCGTGTCCGACTCTTCATGAACGCATGGACAGCAGTACACCAGGCTTCCCTGTTCCTCACCATCTCCTGGAGTTTGCCCAATTTCATGTCTATTGAATCGGTGATACAATTTAACCATCTTGTCCTCTGTCACCCTGTTCTCCTCCCACCTTCAGTCCTTCCCAGCATCAGGGTGTTTTCCAGTGAGCCAGCTGTTCCCATCAGGTGGCCAAAGTATTGGAGCTTCAGCTTCAGCGTCAGTCCTTCCAAAGAGCATTCAGGGTTGATTTCTTTAAGATTGACTGGCTTGATCTCCTTGCTTTTCAAGGGACTCTCAAAAGTCTTCCCCAGCACCACAGTTCAAAAGCATCAATTCTGGGTGCCCTGCCTTCTTATTGTCCAGCTCTCACATCTGTGCATGACTACTAGAAAGACCATAGCCTTGCTATATGGACCTTTGTCGGTAAAGTGATGTCTTTGCTTTTTAACGCACTGTCTAGGCTAGATAGCTTTCCAGCCAAGAAGGAATTGTCTTCTAATTTCATGGCTGCAGTCACCATCCATAGTGACAAAACATATAACCTACCAAAACTGAATCACGGAGAAATAAAAAGTCTGAACAGATATATAAGTAGCATGCTTATCAAATCAATAACCAAAGAAACTCCAAATAAAGAAAAGCATAAGACAAGATGGTTTTACTGCTGAATTCTACCAAACATTCATTCATAAATTAAAAGATGTATTATTATAGAAATGTCCATTCTAACCTATCTATTGATTCAATGTAATCACTACCAAAATCTTAATGAAGATTTTACAGAAATAGAAAAAAAAATAGTTTTTAAATTCATATGAAAACCTAAAGATCCCAACTACCCAAAGCAATCTTGAGAAATTTTAAAGCTGGAGGCATCACAATACTAATTTAAAATATGTGCTTCAAAGGAACAGTACTTAATACAGTATGGTACTGCCAAAAAGACACATACATAGAACAATGGATTAAAACAGAGGCCCAGAAATAAATTAGCCAATCATTCTTCAACAAAAGTTTGAAAAATGCACAACTGAGAAAAGATAATCTCTTCAACAAATGAGGTTGGGAAAATTACATATCCACATACAAGATAATGAATTTGGAACCATACTACAATATACACAAAAATCAACACAAAAGGCATGTAATAATTAAACATAAGACCTACAACATTAAATTCTTAGAAAAAAGACATAGGAGGAAAGCTTCATAACATGTTATGGCAATGTTCATGGATATGACACAAAAAGCACATGAAATGAAAGCAAAAATGGACAAGTAAGAGCACATTAAATTAAGAAGATTTTGCATGTCAAAGGAAACAGCCAATAGAGTGAAAAGTCAACCTAGAAAATAAGAAAATATTTGCAAACCATGTATCCAATAGAGTTAATTTCCAAAATATTTAAGAAATTTCTACAATTCAATAGCAAGCAAACAAAAGCCAATAATCTAATTTTAAAGTGGGCTAGAGATGTAAAAAGACATAGAAGAATCTTAAGTGCACATCACTAAGTGAAAAAAAAAGCCAATCTAAAAAGGTTAAATACTGTATAGTTCCAACTATATGACATCTTGGAAAAGGTAAAAGCATGGGGATATTAAGAAGATCAGTGGTTGCTGGGGGTTGGGGGGGTTGTATAAAAAGAACACAGAGGATTTTTCAGTTCAGTTCAGTTCAGTCATTCAGTCATGTCTGATTCTTTGCGACCCCACAGACTGCAGCACAGGCCTCCCTATGGATCACCAACTCCCAGAGTTTACTTAAACTCATGTCAGTTGAGTCGGTGATTCCATCCAACCGTCTCATCCTCTGTTGTCGCCTTCTCTTCCTGCCTTCAATCTTTACCAGCATCAGGGTCTTTTCAAATGAGTCAGCTTTTTGCATGAGGTGGCCAAAGTATTGGAGTTTCAGCTTCAACATCAGTCCTTCCAGTGAACACTCAGGACTGATCTCCTTTAGGGTGGACTGGTTGGATGTCCTTGCAGTCCAAGGGACAACACCACATTTCAAAAGCATCAATTCTTCGGTACTCAGCTTTCTCTATAGTTCAACTCTTACATCCATACATGACTACTGGAAAAAACAAAGCCTTGACTAGACAGATCTTTGCTGGCAAAGTAACGTCTCTGCTTTTTAATGTGCTCTCTAGTTTGGTCATAACTTTTCCTCCAAAGAACAAGCGCCTTTTAATTTCATGGCTGCAGTCACCATCTGCAGTGATTTTGGAGCCCCCCAAAATAAAGTCTGGCACTGTTTCCATTGTTTGCCATGATCTTAATATTCTGAATGTTGAGATTTAAGCCAATTTATTCACTCTCTTCTTTCACTTTCATCAAGAGACTCTTTAGTTCTTTGCTTTCTGCCATAGGGTGGTGTCATCTGCATTTCTGAGGTTATTGATATTTCTCCCAGCAATCTTGATTCTAGCTTGTGCTTCATCCAGCCCAGCGTTTCTCATGATGTACTCTGAATAGAAGTTAAATAAGCAGGGTGACAATATATAGTCTTGACATACTCCTTTTCCTATTTGGAACCAGTCTGTTGTTCCATGTCCAGTTCTAACCATTGCTTCCTGACCTGCATACAGGTTTCTCAAGAGGATTTTTAGGACAGTGAAAATCTTGACTAGGATATTTATAGTGATGGATATATTTCATTTTACATTTGTCTAAATTCATAGAATGTATGACCTTAAGAGTGAATACTAAGGTAAGTTATAGACTTTAGGTGATTTTGATGTATCACTGTAGCTTCATTCTTAGAAAGAACTGTACTATTTTGGTGAGTGATGTTGATAATGGGAGGAGGCTTAGCATGTGTGCGGTAAGGAATATATGAGAAAACTCTACTTTATTCTCAGTTTTGTTGGTAATCTAAAACTCCCCCCTAAAATAAAAATCTTAAAATGTGGTAAAGACTCAGAGACATTTTTCCAAAAACAGACTTACAAGTGACCAACTGGTGTGTGAAAAGATGCTCAATGTCACTAATCAGGGAAATGTCAATCAAAACCACAATGAGATACTATTTCACATCTGTGAGCATGACTATTATGAAAAAATAGTCATGCAATTGTTGCAACAATAGCATTGTTCCTGAGAATGTGGAGAAAAGGGAACCATTGTACACTGTTAGTGCAAATGCACAATGGTACAGCATCTATGGAAAACAGTGTAAGAAGTTCCTAAAAATTAAAAATACAGTTCTTATATGATCCATCAAGCTCACATTTGGTATTTATCTAACATAATTGAAATCAGGATCTCAAAGAGATACTAGCACCTCAGTGTTAATTGTGCACTATTGACAATAGCCAAGATGTGGAAACAAACTAAATGCCCATTGACAGACGAATGGATAAAGAAAATCTGGTCTTTACATACAATGGGATATTATTTAGCCTTAAGAAAGAGGAACTCCTCATTATACAATAGCAGTGATGAACTTTGAGACCTAAGTCTAAGTGAAATATCAGGCACAGAAGGACAAACACTGCATAATTCCACTTTTATGAGGTACACAAAATAGTTAAAATAGAATCAGAGAGTAGAATAGTGGTTTTAAGGGGTTGGGACATGGCAGGAATGGGGAGGAATGGGAATTGCTAATCAATGTATATAGTTTCAATTATGCAAGATGAATGTGTTCTAAAGATCTTCTGTGCCTATAGTTACACTACCTATTGTACAGTTTAAAACTTAAGAGGGTAAACCTCATGTTGTGTTCTTACTAAAAGAAAACAAAAGTTAAAAAAAAAAAAACTTTAATCAAATATCTGTGCAAATTTGCCTCTCTGAAATGTTCCATAAAGGGATATAAAGTTATAAAATCTTCTTTACCAGTAACAGTTTTTAGAGTTGATAATTCACATACTCACTTTTATTCACTAGAATCTTAAGAAAAAAAGTTTCTGCCTCCATTTTTCATTTTGCGAAGTCATACTATTCAACAAATGTGCTCAAGAGCACCTTTAGTCATTTTACCGTCCCGTTCAAATTTTTATAATAGCTTTTCACTGCCTCTCAAAACATAATTGTCTTATCCTGGAATTAAAAAACATCTGTATATCTTAGAACCTGTCATAACTGTAGCAGGATCATCTGCCACACTATTGACATTGAAGTTGAGCCCATAGAGAAGGGGAGGAAGCTGACTACAGACAGAAATGAAATCAGGAATATCATTTTTAACTAAGCACTGGTCTCTCCAAGCCAAATTTTACTGTTCCTAACTGCACCAAAAAAAAAAAAAGATCTTCGTGACCCAGATAATCACAATGGTGTGATCACTCACTTACAGCCAGACATCCTGGAATGTGAAGTCAAGTGGGCCTTAGAAAGCATCACTACGAACAAAGCTAGTGGAGGTGATGGAATTCCTGTTGAGCTATTTCAAATCTTGAAAGATGATGCTGTGAAAGTGCTGCACTCAATATGCCAGCAAATTTGGAAATCTCAGCTGTGGCCACAGGACTGGAAAAGGTTAGTTTTCATCCCAATCCCAAAGAAAGGCAATGCCAAAGAATGCTCAAACTACCGCACAATTGCACTCATCTCACACGCTAGTAAAGTAATGCTCAAAATTCTCGAAGCCAGGCTTCAGCAATACGTGAACCATGAACTTCCAGATGTTCAAGTTGGTTTTAGAAAAGGCAGAGGAACCAGAGATCAAATTGCCAATATCTGCTGGATCATCGAAAAAGCAAGAGAGTTCCAGAAAAACATCTATTTCTGCTTTATTGACTATGCCAAAGCCTTTGACTGTGTGGATCACAATAAACTGTGGAAATTCTGAAAGAGATGGGAATACCAGACCACCTGACCTGTCTCTTGAGAAACCTGTATGCAGGTCAGAAAGCAATACTTAGAACTGGACATGGAACAACAGACTGGTTCCAAATAGGAAAAGGAGTACGTCAAGACTGTATATTGTCACCCTGCTTATTTAACTTATATATAGAGTACATCATGAGAAACGCTGGACTGGAAGAAGCACAAGCTAGAATCAAGATTGCTGGGAGAAATATCAATAACCTCAGATATGCAGGTGACACCACCCTTATCGCAGAAAGTAAAGAGGAACTAAAAAGACTCTTGATGAAAGTGAAAGAGGAGAATGAAAAAGTTGGCTTAAAGCTCAACATTTAGAAAACTAAAATCATGGCATCTGGTCCCATCACTTCATGGCAGATAGATGGGGAAACAGTGGAAACAGTGTCAGACTTTATTTTTTGGGGCTCCAAAATCACTGCAGATGGTGATTGCAGCCATGAAATTAAAAAACACTTACTCCTTGGAAGGCAGCTATGACCAACATAGACAGCATATTAAAAAGCAGAGACATTATTTTGACAACAAAGATCCGTCTAGTCAAGGCTATGGTTTTTCCAGTAGTCATGTATGGATGTGAGAGTTGGACTGTGAAGAAAGCTGAGAGCCGAAGAATTGATGCTTTTGAACTGTGGTGTTGGAGAAGACTCTTGAGAGTCCCTTGGACTGGAAGGAGATCCAACCTGTCCATCCTAAAGGAGATCAGTCCTGGGTGTTCATTGGAAGGACTGATGTTGAAGCTGAAACTCCAATACTTTGGCTACCTCATGCAAAGAGTTGACTCATTGGAAAAGACCTTGACACTGGGAAGGTTTGGGGGCAGGAGGAGAAGGGGATGACAGAGGGTGAGATGGCTGGATGGCATCACTGACTCGATGGACATGAGTTTATCTAAACTCCGGGAGTTGGTGATGGACAGGGATGCCTGGCATGCTGCAATTCATGGGGTCGCAGAGTCGGACACAACTGAGCGACTGAACTGAACTGAACTAACTCCAGGGAACAGGATGAACTAGGTCTTGATCTGTTTTGGTGGCAATAGTGAGTGGCCTCTGGTCTATAGTGTGGTAGGTAGACATGTTAGCAGTGTCATCTACCATGATGAAAGCAGAAATGTCTTTCAGAACAAAATAAGTGCCAGCAAGTAGAGTTAGAAGTAGAGTTTCCATCAGAGGTGAGAAGATTCTTCCAAGGGTTTAATAAGAGGCTGGATCCGAGTCAACAAGGTCTCTGTTGACAGCAGGGACAGGCAGTGTTACTTAGAAACGGGGAGTGGGTAGTGCAGTAGGGTTGCCAAATTCTATCGGCTGAGCATGCAGGCATGCTTAGTAGCTCACCTATGTCCAGCTGCTTTTGACCCTTTGGACTGTAACCTGCCAGAGTCCTTTGTCCATGTAATTTTCCAGGCAAGAATACTGGAGTGGGTTACCATTTCCTCCTTCAGGGGATCTTCCTGACCCAAGGATTGAATTCAAGTCTCTTGTGGCTCCAGCATTGCAGGCATATTCTTTACCTGCTGAGCCATCAGGGAAGCCCCTTTGAACTGAGAATTCTCTATAATTGTAATTAATAACTTCAGCTAAGGGAACATGGGGTTACCCAGGGTTCATGCAATTAATTCTGCAAACTGATATCCTTAATCACACTTTACATAAAGATCCTATCTCACTGTCAAGTATAATATTCTTCTGATTGGCTCAGATCCCATAGAAATAAGAATATTCATGGGGAAAAAACAGGGGGAGAGATAAATTGGAATAGTGGGATTGACATATACACACTACTATATATAAAACAGATAACCAATAAGGACCTATTGTATAACATAGGTAACTCCAGCAGTATATATATATACACAAATAATTATATATGTATAACTGCTCCTTGGAAGAAAAGCTATGACCAACTTAGACAGCATATTAAAAAGCAGAGACATTACTTGGCCAACAAACGTCTGTCTAGTCAAGGCAATGGTTTTTCCAGTAGTCATGTATGGATGTGAGAGTTGGACTATAAAGAAAGCTGAGAGCTGAAGAATTGATCCTTTTGAACTGTGGCATTGGAGAAGACTCTTGAGAGTCCCTTGGACTGCAAGGAGATCTAACCAGTCCATCCTAAAGGAAATCAGTCCTGAATATTCATTAGAAGGACTGATGCTGAAGCTGAAACTCCAGTATTTTGGCCACCTGATGTGAAGAACTGACTCACTGGAAAAGGTCCTGATGCTGGGAAAGACTAAAGGCAGGAGGAGAAGGGGACAACAGAGGATGAGATGATAGGATGGCATCATCAACTCGATGGACATGAGTTTGAGCAAGCTCCGGGAGTTGGTGATGAACACGGAGGCCTGGCGTGCTGTAGTCCATGGGGTTGCAGAGTTGGACATGACTGAATGACTGAACTGAATTGAACTGCATGTGCCCAAGATTCTGCAAATCTGCAGAAATATACCCTAAGTAAAACCAAAAAAAAAAAAAAACAAACAACAAACTTTACAATAATCATCATGTTAAAAGAGCTATGTGTGAAATTACGGTATACCCAAAAATCATACCCAAAAGAAGTATGTCATGTCTTCTTTCTTTTGGTTGTTGTTTGTTTCAGCTTTTCATTCAATCCTGTTGTGCTAAAGAGAAGAGAAAAGCAATAAGCACTTCTATACATGGTTGAATAATGGTTTACTTACTGCTTCCATAGAAAATGCAGATATCCTGCAAAAGGTAAAACAGGAAATAATTTCCAACCTGTAAGGATTTTAGCTTTTGGGTTCAGAACCTAAACTTCTACAGGCATTTGCCAAGCAGGTAATAAAAATGGCAACAGGGTTCTTGCTAATTCATAATCACTATACCTATTTCATTAAATGAAAATATAAGCATAATACTTTACACGATTGTGCATGGTATAGGGGATTATAATTTAAATTGGAAATCTTAACAAAACACTTTGAAAATTAAAATAACTAATTACTTTTAATTCTATAACACTTCCACTAGCAGCAGAAAATCTGATTTATTTTTTATTTACACTAACTTGTTAGTCAGATCTTGTATTTTGTGCTATACAAATTTAGTCTCAAATCTTATCTGTTGTGGTAACGCGTATTTTAATTAAGGTTTAAAATTGAAAAAAATAAGATCTTTATATAACAATGTTATTCAAGAATGTGGTATAAAACCCTGCACAATATTTTAAAAGTTATTTTTAGAATTCTGGCAATTGGAAATCATCACATGTATTTGTCAGAGTCCTTTCTTAATCTTCACAGTAAATACCATTTTTAATGTTTTATTTACCTAATCAATATTTATTGAGAAAGGCAAACTGATCAATGTTATTTCATTATTTCATAAACGGTTCAGATTGTAGCCCCATGTCTTAAAAAATGTAGTTCAGATGATTCTTCCATTCACCAAATCAATGCTGAGCACACATTTTGTAACTAACATTTTTCTGGACAGTCACTGAATGTATCATATGAAGATGAAAGTTTCTGCTCTCCCAGAACTTAAATTGTAGTGAAGAAACAAAAAATTAGAAATGTGAATGGTTAAGAAAGGCCTTTTAAAGAAAGCAATTAGTAGACTGATAAGCAAATTATAAAAAGAGGTTGTTACACAAATATTTAAGATAACAGATTTTAATCTGAAGAGATACTTGTTTCTGGATATACTTGCTTCTGGATACTGATGTTATAATAGGAAAATCAAAACTGCATAATGAGTTTCTCAATTTACAGGATCACTAGGAGAGAGTAAATCATGTGAGACAACTATGAAAAGTGTTTATAAAGGATGTAATTTCAAACAGTTTACTCTTTGCTGGTGAATCAAAGTGAGATTCTCCCTTGAATACTATAACTGTGGCATAAATTTAAGAAAAGTCCCAAATACTGCTTAATACATCTGGCACAAGCATACAATAATTTCCCCTACAGTCTGGAACAGATGGAACAAAATACTATTGCTATTTTTCTTAAGCGAATTGTGCTAAGTTCACAGCACACTCTAGAAGATGATTCACAGGTGCTTTCAGAAAAGCAAAGCTAAAATTTTTTTGGATTAGGAATTCTCTTTACTTACAGTTAATTCATATGTCTCCATAGACAGAGTGTATTTCTTTAGCCAAGTGAGGCAATACCAAATTTTAATTGGATTTCACCATTAATCCATAATATTGTTTCTCTAGAGAAAGTAATAAAATCTATCAGAATACATGGCTATTGTTGAAAGTCACTCTACATTTACTACATGCGTTTGCCAATGGACACTAAATGCCTAGTGAGTTACTCTTATTTAATCTGCTGAAGAGTCTTACTGCCTTCAGAGGATAATGAGTCCCATCTTTAGATAACAGGCAGAAGGTAATGTGGGTAATGTCTAGATATTGTTCAGAGTTGCACCGGAATGTTGCCTACCTAGAAAATTTCTGGAGAGTGGTATTTTGCTGAACGTCAATATTCATCCCACTGATGTCCACTGAGACATGAAGATCCAGAACTTGTAAACTGCACTAACTGAGGAAAATGTAATGGCTCTAGGAGTGACATCACTCCTTGAAAAGTAAAATGAAGAGTTTACATGCAGTGGGTAAAATGTCCACGTGGAAAGTTTTAGTTCCCATTCAGGCAAGATAAAATCCCAATGCAAGGGAACCAGTTAGAATCTTGTGGATGATCCTTAAACTAACCACTGCGATGTGATTATTTTTTTAATGTATCTTACATCTTAAAAATAAACTATCACCCATTCCTGTGAGTCATCAATCAAATACAGTCTCCTCCCTATTCAAAGGATAAAATGATTTTACTAATGTGTGTAGTTGAGAGGCAGTGTGACAAACGGTTAAGAGGGTTGACTTTTGGATTTGACCATTCGGATTTAAATTTCTGTTCTTTCACTTATTGACTGTGTACTTTAAGCAAGTTATCTAAATTTTCTATAGCTCAGTTTCCAAATCTTAAACTAAGAATTATAATTGCAATTACCTTTTAAGACTGTGAAAGAACAAAAATATTTAAACGCATACAGTGCTTTAAAATGCCTAGAATACAGTAAGCATTCAGTATATATTCGTTATTATCATCATTATTAGCCTTAGAATTAATGAGGATGCCAACCAGGTGTTGATGGATATAGATGTCAGTCAATTAGCAATAAAGGAGTGAAGAAAGCAATTAGTATTCTCTGGGAAGTGTGGGTAAAATGCAACAGAGCCACTAGAGAGTAATTAAAATAATGCCTAAGGTCAAAGGTCCTATAATGGGGAGGCATCTGAATGTGCTTAGGGGAAATTATCATTGAAAGAATAAGGAATTCAGAAAAGAAAACCACTGAGCAACAAACTGCAGAAAATTAAGTAGGATGGAGAGGTCTTAGTGGAGGAGCAGGAAAGGGTTGCCCTTTGACACTGTAGGAGAGCAATTTTGAATTGTTATAAATGTATTTTGGATAATGTTGACTAAAAAAGATGTACAAATTGAAAGTTTCAAGTTAAGTTTTATTTGGGGCAAAATAAGGACTGCATTGTGGGAGGCAGCAACTCAGATAGCTCTGAGAGACTACTCCCCAGATGCAGTAGGGGAAGGTCAAGATATAAGGTTTTGGTGAAGGAGGAGTTCAACACCATTAAGTACTCATTTTACAAAAGGTTTTCGGTTAGTCGTAAGGATCTGATGTCACCATGAAGGGATTTGGTGCTTCTCTAGATATGAGGAGATGCAAGGATTGAGATCATAAAATTTGTTCCTAAAAGCATCCAACCATCTAAAGACCTGTCCCACCAGATTCCCTGGAGCACAGAATGCCTCACTCCACCTTGAACTCCCTCAGCAGTTGTTGAGGGTCAACAGCTATAGCAGCACAGGGTACACCATAGAGGCAGATGGCAAATGCCTTTCTTGTTCAGTTGGCAATGCTCTTGATAAGTGTCAATTTGCAGTTGAGAGTAAGGAGGTGAGAATATATGAACTCTCATTTGGTGGCTACATTTTTGATTTTCAGAGAATCAATGACAGATATTTATGAAATGAAGTAATAGAGTCTATGGTAAATTTTGAGTGCAAAAATAAGAATTTAGAATTATATGGGACAGGAAAGAAAGAGAGATGATTAAAAGAAAATTAAAATAGTGACTGTATGTTGAGACGACAGCTATGGTTGTAGTTCATTAGCTATAAATAAAAACTGTCTGAAACTTGAATTATATCCTTCAACAGAATGCATTTTCTTTGTCCAGGAGTGAAAAAATTATATTGGAATACTGACTTAAGGGGCTTGAATTTTAATAGAAAAATAAGAAAGAAATAAAAGCATCTCAAGGTATTAAGAGTGTCTTTGTAAAAGGAGTTGAATAGAAAGAAAAAAAGTAAGAGAATAAGAAGAATGGTGAATTTAACAAAATTTGAAGAAATTTGTCATCTGGGTCTCTGTAACATTGAATTGTGGGTTAATCTCAATGCTAAAATGGCTGTCTGAGGAGGCTTTACAAATAGCTGTGAAAAGAAGACAAGTAAAAAGCAGAGAAAAGGAAAGATATATCCATTTGAATGCAGAGTTCCAAAGAAGAGCAAGGAGAGATAAGAAAGACTTTCCAGTGATCAGTGCAAAGAAATAGCGGAAAGCAATAGAATGGGAAAGACTAGAGATCTCTTCAAGAAAATTAGAGATACCAAGGGAATATTTCATGCAAACATGGGCTCAATAAAGGACAGAAATGGTATGGATCTAACAGAAGCAGAAGATATTAAGAAGAGGTGGCAAGAATAAGCAAAAGAACTATACAAAAATGATCTTCACGACCCAGATAATCATGAAGGTGTGATCACTCACCTAGAGCCAGACATCCTGGAATGCGAAGTCAAGTAGGCCTTAGGAAGCATCACTATGAACAAAGCTAGTAGAGGTGATGGAATTCCAGATGGGCTATTTCAAATCCTACAAGATGATGCTGTGATAGTGCTGCATTCAAATGCCAGCAAATTTGGAAAACTCAGCAGTGGCCACAGGACTGGAAAAGGTCAGTTTTCATTCCAATTCCAAAGAAAGGCAATGCCAAAGAATGCTCGAACTACCACACAATTGCACTCCTCTCACACGCTAGTAAAGGAATGCTCAAAATTCTCCAGGCCAGGCTTCAACAGTATGTGAACCATGAACTTCCAGATGTTCAAGCTGGTTTTAGAAAAGGCAGAGGAACCAGAGATCAAATTGCCAACATCTGTTGGATCATCAAAAAAGCAAGAGAGTTCCAGAAAAAACATATTTTTCTACTTTATTTTGTAGAAGGAAATGGAAATCCATTCCAAGACTCTTGCCTGGAAAATCCCATGGACTGAGGAGCCTGGTAGGCTACAGTCCATGGGGTCTCAAAGAGTCGGATACGACTGAACGACTTCACTTCACTCACTTCACTCACTTCATACTTTATCACTGGAGAAGGAAATGGAACCCCACTCCAGTATTCTTGACTGGGGAATCCCATGAACTGAGGAGCCTGGTGGGCCATGGTCCATGGGGTCGCAGAGAGTCAGACACGACTGAAGTGACTAAGCACGCACGCTGCTTTATTGACTATGCCAAAGCCTTTGACTGTGTGGATCACCACAAACTGTGAAAAATTCGGAAAGAGATGGGAATACCAAACCACCTGACCTGCCCCTTGAGAAATCTGTATGCAGGTCAGGAAGTAACAGTTAAAACCAGACATGGAACAACAGACTGGTTCCAAATAGGAAAAGAGTATGTCAAGGCTGTATATAGTCACCCTGCTTATTTAACTTATATGCAGAGTACATAATGAGAAACACTGGGCTGGAGGAAACACAAGCTGGAATCAAGATTGCCAGGAGAAAAATCAATAACCTCAGATATGCAGATGACACCACCCTTATGGCAGAAAGCAAAGAAGAACTAAAGAGCCTCTTGATGAAAGTGAAAGAGGAGAGTGAAAAAGTTGGCTTAAAGCTCAACATTCAAAATACTAAGATCATGGCATCTGGTCCCATCACTTCATGGGAAATAGATGGGGAAACAGTGGAAACAGTGGCAGATTTTATTATTTTGGGACTCCAAAATCACTGCAGATGGTGACTGTAGCCATGAAATTAACAGACTCTTACTGCTTGGAAGAAAAGTTATGATCAATGTAGATGCATATTAAAAGCAGAGACATTACTTTGCCAACAAAGGTCCGTCTAGTCAAAGCTATGGTTTTTCCAGTAGTCGTGTATGGATGTGAGAGTTGGACTATAAAGAAAGCTGAGCACTGAAGAACTGATGCTTTTGAACTGTGGTGTTGGAGAAGACTCTTGAGAGTCCCTTGGAATGCAAGGAGATCCAACCAGTCCATCCTACAGGAAATCAGTCTTGGGTGTTCATTGGAAGGACTGATGCTGAAGCTGAAACTCCAATGCTTTGGCCACCTGATGCAAAGAGCTGACTCATTTAAAAGACCCTGATGTTGGGAAGGATTGAAGGCAGGAGGAGAAGGGGATGACAGAAGATGAGATGGTTGGATGGCATCACCGACTCAATGGACATGAGTTTGGGTAAACTCTGGGAGTTGGTGATGGACAGGGAGGCCTGGCGTGCTTCAGTTCATGGGGTCACAAAGAGTTGGACACAACTGAGTGACTGAACTGGTACTGATACTGATTCATTGGAATGTCTGATGCTGAAGCTGAAGCTCCAATACTTTGGCCACCTGATGCGAACAGCCAACTCATTGGAAAAGACTCTGATGCTGGGAAAGTTTGAGGGCAGGAGAAGTGGGTGACAGAGGATGAGATGGTTGGATAGCATCACCAACTCAACTGATATGAGTTTGAGCAAACTCCAGGAGACAGAGGACAGAGGAGACTGGAGCATTGCAATCCATGTGGTCCCAAAGAGTTAGACACAACTTAGCAACTGAACAACAACGACAATGCTATCTTGAGGTATACATTTTCTGAAGGATACATGTGTTCCTGTGTGTTCAATGATAAAAATCCAAGTTGTAGTCTTGTACATTAGATTTTACTGTGTAGGAGATAGCAATCATTAAGATTAAGATGTATCAGGCATTTTTTGTTTTTTCTGGTTATTTTTGTTGTTATTATTTCTGATTACAAAAATAATATATCATTAGGATTTTTATCTAAATGATGCAAATGGTGCAGAAGTAATTAAAGAGTAAAATGGAATGCCACATTCATCCCACCCATCCCTCCAAGAATCTCTCTAGAGAATCACTGTGAACACTTTTATAAATACTTCCTTAAACGGTACAGTACAGTATGTGTGTGTACTCTTGTAACATTTTTTCCTTAACAATTAATATTCACTGAGCTACTTCATTTTTTTTTAACTGCTGGAATACCTCATGCGTACCGTAATGTATTTAACTGCTTTTCTAATTACATCAATCTGTATTCAGCCAGTGAAACAGAAACACTCTGTAATCCAGATAGAGGGTGTTAATACAAGACCTGGGGTAACAGCACGGATGTCATGGGAAGCCAGAGAAATGAGGCTGGTAGGTTACAGGAGGAGACACTGAGAATCTCAGCCTGAAGCTCTGATGTGGGAACTGCCACCATAATCAAGAGGCTCTGACAGAGGTTCCACTAAATATCAACGGTGGCAGCAGCCCACCAGGAGCTCTCCAGCACTCACAGAGAAACTGCTCTAAATCTCTCATTTCCCTAGGCATCTGGCTACAACCAACTTCTGAGAATAAAAGGATTTCTGCCTCTCCTCTGCCTCCCAAGCATTTCCAGAGTAATACCACTTGGCAAACATTGCCCTAAACCATAAGGAAAAGGAAAAACACAGCCTTCTTAGCAAAGCAAAGGTGACTTTAAAATAGAGGGAGGGTGCTGCTGCCAAGTTGCAAGAAGTAATGTAGCAAACTAACAATAGGAAATTAGGTTGTTTGTAATTTTTGACATTATAAAGACAATGAGGAAATTCGTACATTCACCCTAATAGGAAAAAAGAGATATTCCTCATGACATGATATTCTGCAGCCAGTGACCGCTAGAAAAACATGAGCAGGTCAACAGAGTTGGATTTGTTGCTTCGTTGCATAATATAACATTCAGGGGGTTTGTTGCTGGTGGTGTTGGGTTGTAGGAGTCCTTTATATAGTCTAGATATAAATCTCATCAGATTTATGATTTACAAATATTTTCTTTCATTTTGGATTGCCTTTTTACCATGTTGATAGAATATTTTGATTTATATGGTTTTTAACATTGACATCTATTTTTTTGTTGTTGTTGCCTGTGTTTTTGGTGTCATGTCCAAGAAATCATTACTAGAAAGCTACTTATTCTTTGTACTCAATGTTTACTCTGGTTCCCTTATTAAATTATCTTATGCATTTATAGTTATTTGATTGATTCTCTTGGACTTCCTGTGTAGATCATCATTATATATCTTCCTTTAACAACATTTATAACTCATTTCCTTTTCTTACCTTGTGGCATTGGATAAAGTTCAGTAATTTTCAAGATACATTTCTGGAAAGCTTACCTTAATGAATTCTGAAATGTCCTTTGGATTGTGGCAGTATTTGGAGAAAGTTTAAGGGTATGAACCAGATCCAAAATATTTACTGAATAATGCCAAGGTAATTCCAGAGAGCAAAGCAGAAATATGGTGAGAGAGAAGGGAGACAGATTAGTTGGATAATTCATCAGACATTAAGGAACATACTGATAGGGTATAAGAATTCAAAAACACTACAATTCTGCAAATAAGGATAGAGTAATTCTTGCTTTTCCTGGGCCATCATGATTTATAAGAATGATAGATGATAACATATTGGTGTCAAGTACCTTTACAATTCATTTTACACTTTATTGTAATACCAGGACTGCCTGAAATTTCTTGAAAGTATTTAGATTGATTACAGAAAGATGGTAGAGAAAGACAGAAACAGAAAGACAATCGCTTTATGCATTACTATGCTAGTGATGGAAGGAGAGGGTTAGTTCTTTGCTTTCTGAGTAATAGTTGGAAATCTATCTGGTCAGGGAATTTATTCTTATAGATCTATCATAATATTTTAATAGTTGAATAATATTTGAATAAGTAAAATAAATAAATATTTAATCACTGATAATTATAGTCAGTAAGAAGTAAAATAAATTATCACTGTCACATGCCAAACTCTACTGTTCTATGTAATCCTGCTTCCCTTCAGAAATAGCAATACAAAGTTGTGGTATATTCTTCCTTTTGAAATGCATTTTAGTGGTCTATAGACACATAAAAAGATATGCTGGTTTAACATGATTCTTTTTACAGACATGGAATGTTATTATGTATATTATTTAGAAAGTTCCTTAACAAATAATGTATCACACATATATCCTCATATTTCAAACTCTAATTTATTTATTCCATTATACAGTTACAATTTTTTCATTTATCCATTCTCTGCTTGACTGACATTTATACAGTCTCAAGCTTTTGTATTTTTATAAATAGGAGGGTAATGATAAAATTTGTTAATATATCTTTGGCCATATGAGTATGTTTAGAGGATAGATATATATAGAATTGGAAATAAGAGTTAAAAGAGCATTCAGATTTATATTGATAGAAAATCTACTAAATTGTCTGACGAAATGTTCAAGTGCACATTTTTTCTTGGCCTTTTGAAATTTAACTCATTCTTTGAGGCCAAAGTTAATGCCATGTCCCACTTATACCACCTAAGATCTCATTTACTTCAAATAAATTGTGCATTCCACTTGTAATTTGATTGTACTTTAAAAAATTTGTTATCTTTAACTTAAAAACAGCATTGCATGTTAAGATTCACAGGCTTTTATTTATTGCTCATGAAGAAGGCAACATAAACTGAAACAAACATGAACTTTTCAGATACACAGCTTTACCTACACTCCAGACTCACTGCAGCACAGCTTGTGGGGTCTTAGTTTCCAGACCAGAAAGTGATGAGACCTAACCACTGGACCGCCAGGGAATTCCCTGAATAAATTTCTTAATCTCACAGCGTGTTAATTTCTGACATGCTCTGTAAAAAATAATTTGTAATGCAAACCTGGAGTTCGAACCAAATTCACTCTAAAAGTAATATCAAATTTTGGTAATTATACTTAAAATAGGTGATTTTACACCAAAATCACACAGTTTACTTGAGGTAAATAGCACCAATATTAGTTTTTCATGTTTTTAATCCAGAAAATTATTTAAGACCAATGAATTCAAGGGGTTCTTGATAAAAGATTATTAAATTAGAAATTTAAAATAAGGCACTCAAAGAATTCAGTACTTTAAGCACCAGATTTATTAATAGCTATATGAGATATATTCAAAGATATGTTCACATGTATTTCCATTTCAGCTGTTGTTACTTTGAATCGTGTCTGCTGAAGATATGAAATATGAAACATGATAGAATTTTAGTTAAATAGTTATATTTGTCTTGAATATCTAAAACTTTACTGTCTTTGTCCCTTTATATAAAAATATTTTATGAAAAAGAAAAAGTGGAGGACTTCTTAAAATATTTTGATCGATTCTATAAAATTCCTTTATTGAAGAACTTATATTCACTTTACATCTATAAATGAATCCATAAACACAAATCCTTGTTTTGTGCTTTTTGTCTGGCATGAATACAGCAAACATTTATACCATATCAGTAAAAGAGAGTAACACAAAAGAATTAAAAAAAAAAAAAGGTAGAGCTACCTAATTTATAAAGTCAATAATGAATAAATATAAACAAGGCCTCCAGGAACCTTTAGTTGAGTTAAATTTATTGTTTAAATTTCTAGTTGTGCAGTGGATATAATTTGTGCTTCCTCTGCCAGTGGCTAATAATAATGAGATTCTTCCTTGTGAAGTAAAATCACATCATCTATATTAAGCACACAATTATGAACATATTTTATAAATATTCTGTTCACATTTTTTGGGAGGATAAATGTGGAATCACTGAGATCGTTGCAGAAAGATATACTTTGCAGTGGTTTGGTTATGGCTTATAATTTAAAGAGAGCGTTTCTCTTTAAACATGTTGTATTAGATCACAATATTTTAACAGTGTGATTAGTGGTTAATGGTTTCCTCTAGCAGAATCTGAGACAAAGTTTCTCATAGAAATGATTTATTTAAAAAATGCTTCAAAAATTGGTAAGAGACTGGAGGAAAGCAGGGTGGAGAAGAGGGAAGAAATTATAAAGTGATGCTTGTGCTGATGAAGCAGGAATTGGGATTATAAAAGTCACTGGTTTGTTCTCCACTGAAGTGAGGGAGCTGGACTTTCACAATTGCTTTCTCAGTCCTGGATCAGTCAGTTTTGGGGTGGGAGGAATGAAATTCCTGGCACAGTTATCTTTGAGAGCATCTGACTCAATGAGCATCTGGTGCACAGAACCACTGAGGGGATCCTGGATGATGTGGTCAAGAGCACTGACTGTAGTTACTTGAAGGATATTTCAAATAATTGAAGTAGGAATGATCATGAAAGACATTTCATTTTAATTGTTTAATATTGGTAGCAATAAGGTCCATTGAATATCATTTTAAAAATTATAAATTACTGGCATAAAAGATCATAAAATCATTGGTAAATAATTGAGAAGTAATAAGATGATCTCAATATTGAGTAAGCAGAAGTCATGGGGGGAATGCCAGTAATAATTCCACAAGTGGAAATTTCTCTCAGGAGGCCTGACGAGTGCAATATCATTGATAGAAATTAGGGTTTAACATAAACATACATATACTCATATTAGTTGGCTAAGGAATCTATATGAATGGGGAAGAAACTGTATACCAGGCATTTTATAATAATTATCACATTTCCCTTTTAATATGACTTGGTGTTATGCATATATATATATATATATATATATATATATATAATTTTGGATCAACAAACTGAGGGTCTAGGAAAATTACTTTTTTTCCTAAGTTTACACTGTTCTTGATTGAACTTTGAATTCAAAGAGTGCTAAGATATGCACTCTTTTCAATATTTTTTAGCTATTTCCTAAAGATCTAATTTTGGTTATCAGATCATTTGGATCATAATTGCAAAGTAAATGAAGTTAATGTAAGCCTCAGAGTAGAAAGTTTCCTCTTAGAATTTTAATCATTTCTTTAACTAATGCGGACTAAACTACTGCTAGGTTTTAGAATTTAAATAATAAATATAATTATTGAAACAAAAATTAGAAGTTTACTATCAATAAGACCTAGCTATGAGAATGGTATGATTTAATAAACTTGTACTCCTAAACATGCTAAAGTAGATAAACCAACAGTACATAAACCTGTCTCTATCTTCTATCTTTCACTTGGCCTTAAGAGAAAATAAGGAAATGAAAACAGTGTGCTGTCCTTCTTTCTCATGTGGATTAATGGTCTTTTATTTTTAAAAAAATTAGTTTTAAAAACAGAATTAGTGACTCATGCAGATAATCTAGGGAAATTTTATCAAAAACTAAAGTTTGTTGCAGTTAATACATAAATTTCTTATGTGTCAAGTACTGTTTGTTTATGTGTATATGTGTGAGTGTGTGTATATAAATCCTGTAGAGTAAATTCATTGTCTCAGGGAAAACATTTATCTACATGTAATCTATGCACATTCAGTGTATGGAAGGATTATTTAGTGCTGCCCTGCAGCAATGTTTTGGGCTTCCCTGGTGGCTCAGATGGTAAAGAATCTACCCGCAATGCGAGAGACCTGGGTTTGATCCCTGGGTTGGGAAGATCCCCTGGAGAAGGGAATGGCTACCCACTCCAATATTTTTGCCTGGAGAATTCCATGGACAGAGGAGCCTGGTGAGCTATACCCCATGGGGTTGCAAAGAGTCAGGCATGACTGAGCAACTTTCACTTTCAGCAATATTTTAAAGAAAGTTAAAAAGATTAGGAACATATACATTCATACACCTATATAATTTTTAAAATTGAAAAAAAAATTGTGAATCACTATATTATATACCTGAAACTTATAATTTACATCAAGAATATTCCTAGGAATATATATATTCACACACCTTTTTAAATCACCATATTTGTTTCTTTTATTATTTATCAGAGGTTGATTCTTTTTTCTACTGAAGTATAGCTGATATAAAATATTACATAAGTTTCAGGTATATAATATAGTGATTCACAATTTTTAAAATAAAAATAGAAAATGTTTAAATCCTACAGTTATTAAAAATACTGAATATACACCCATGTTTCCCCTATTGTATAATAAATCCTTATAGCTTATTTTATACATAATAGTTTGTACCTCTTAGACTCTACCCCTCTATTTCCCCTTCCCACTTCCCTCTCTGTACTGGTAACCACTAATTTATTCTATATGTCTGTGAGTTTGTTTATTTTTGTTATTTTTGATACATTGTTGAATTTTTAGATTCCACATATAAGTGATAACATACAATATTTATCTTTCTCTGACTTATTTCACTTAGCATAATACCCGCCAAGCCCATTCATGTTTTTGCAAATGGCAAAATTTCATTCTTTTGTGGCTGAGCAGTATTCCATTGTATATATACCACATCTTCTTTACCCATTTATCTGTTGATGGACACTTACGTTGCTTATATACCTTGGCAATTATAAATAATGCCACTGCGAACATTAGGATGCATGTATCTTTCTGCATTAGTGTTTTCATTTTTTTATACCCAGGAGTGGAATTGCTGGACTGTATGATCTATTTTTAGATTTTTGAGTAATCTTCGTATTATTTCTATAGTGATTGCACCAATTTACATTCCCATGAACAGCATAGGAGAGTTTCCTTTCCTCCACATCCTCACAAACGTGTTATTTTTGTCCTTTTCGATGATATTCATTCTGGCAGATATGAGGCAATATCTCATTGTGGTTTTGATTTGCATTTCCCTGATGATTAACAATGTTGCACATCTTTTCATGTGCCTGTTGGCCACTGGCATGTCCTCTTTAGAAAAAATGTCTATGCAGGTCTTCTGTCCATTTTTCAATTGGGTTGTTTGCTTTTTGGATGTTGCATGAGCTGTTTATATATTTTGGATGTTCAATGAGTATTTTCCTTCTTAGCTTCTAGTGGTGGTTGTCAGTTGTTGGTATTCCTTGCTTTTATAGATGTATCATTTCAATCTCTGCCCTCATCTTCACATGACATTTCTATGTGTGTTTTTGTCTTCACATGGTCATCTTCTTACACAGATACTAATCATATTGGATTAAGGGCCCATCATATTCCAGTATGACCTAATCTTAATTTAGTAGCCTCAGCAACAACCCTGTTTCCAAACAAGATCACTTCTTGAAGTACTGGGCATTAGTAACATGTTTTTTGAGACAGACACAATTCAACCTATTACATAAAAGAGATGTGGAGAAAAGGCATAGGGGTAGTAAATCACAGTCTCTTCTGTGGTCTTCATAAGACCCAAGGAGACATGCAATTAGTGCCTATGCTTCCTGTTTTTCGTTTTCTTTTTTTATTAAAAGCAGGTTTCACATTTTGAAGGAATAGGAGAGATATGGTTGGCAATAAATCAGGCTAAATAATCAACTCTTCTTTAAATATGATGTGATATTTAGTTTGTTATATAGTAATAAAATGATAAATGTATTATATTTATTGAAATAGGGATTCTGGAAGAAACATTTCTCACACTCAATTTATTCTGATATGCTCCATATTAAAAACCAATATGTACTTATTAATTACAAGTTATAAATTCCCAAGGGGTAATAGATTATCCAATTAGGAATCATTCTGCCTTAGATTCATAGAGATAATTAAGACAGTCTGACACATAAATATAAATTGATTAATCACCACAACTTTTCTTATGAACCTAATAATTAATTTATTTTCAAATGCCCAGTTTGGGAGACAATTGTTTTACTTTTGTTCTACTGAGAAAGTTCTACTGAGAAGATTTCTTTTTTAAGATGATATTTTAAAGTTTGATCTGAAAAGCTTTAAAAAAATAAAAGCCAGTTGTGCCTTGTCAAATATTAAGAAGAAAAGATGAGAAGTGATTCATTTTAAGGCAATAACACTAGTGACAATGATCTGTGAAGGGTTTTATTTTTATAATAGAACTAATTCAAGAAGTAACTATGGAAAAGTTGAAACCCTTGAGCTTGTGAAGCATACTGCTGTAATTATCTCAGCTTTTTTCTTCTGTCACAGAAATGAAATCACTTCAAACAAAACTATTTTAAAAAGAGACAAAGCTCCCCCCGCCCCCCCGCCATATAAAATCCTTAAGCCCAGGAAAAGTCAGTCACTTTAATGAATACAAAGCAAAGTTAAATGAAATGAAATGAATGACACTGAGTAGTACAAACATAATTTCCATTTTTTGCCTTCCTTTTAGGAAAACGTCTTTATGCTTCATTTTTAAAAATTATAATATAAAAATAAAAAGTTTTTACAATGGTAACTGTCACTGTCAGTAAGCAGATTTTTGTTCTCACATAAGAAAGTTTTTTCTCCTTGTTCGATACGGAAAACTTTCTTATTTCATTAATATAATGTAATAAGACACAATACTTATTTCCAACATTTTGCTTGTAATCATTCAAAAGTTAACTTTTGAGAGTAATTGAGATAGTCTTTGAATGACTATCTAATACAAATGACATTCGTATTAGAATGGCATTCTAATACAATTACCAATAATTCTTCAAAAATAGTTATTTATTTGGCAACTTGCTTGAAGCAGTAAAACCCTTTGCAACAAGTAGAGCAAATAATATGGAGTTCAAACAGAATGATAATTGACAACTATATTTTTACTAGGTTTTATTGAGCTATAATGTGCACACAGCAAAATTCAGTTTTTAATGTAGAGTTTTATACTTTGAAATCATATGCAATTATGTAACTATCACCCTAGTCAGGAAATACAAAAAGTCCATTACCTGTCAAAATCCTCCCGGCGTGCTAAGTTGCTTCAGTTGTGTCCAACTCTTTGCGACCCTATGGCCTGTAGCCCGCCAGGCTGCTCTTCCATGGAATTCTCCAGGCAAGAATACAGGAGTGGGTCGCCATTTCCTCCTCTAGGGAACCTTCCTGACCCAGGGGTTGAATCAGTCTTCTGCATTGAAAGGCAGATTCTTTACCACTAGCGCCCTCTGGAAAGCTCAAAATCCCATCACACTACCATTTTGCAGTTATCCCTCCTGTCTTATCCAGCTACATGCCACCATTGAGCTTTCTATCCATATACATTTACCTTTTCTAGAGTGATTTTTATATAAATGGGATTATGCAGAATGAACCTTTTTGTGTAGGAATTCTCTCATTTGAGATTCAACCACGCTATTATACATTCTCCGTGGTTCATTTATTTTTCTTGTCCAGTAGTATTCAATTGTAGGGTTATACCACAGTTTATCCATTTAGCAGATGAAAGACATTTGAACTGTATCCAGTTTTTCATCATTAGGAAAAAAGTTACTAATAAACATTCATATAAATTTTTTGTGAACATAGTTTTTGATTCTTTAGGAAGATATATGTGAATGTTATAGCTGCATAATATAAACATATGTCTAGCTTTATGAGAAACTGTCAATCTGTTTTCCAAAGTGTCTGTACCACCAGGAAGGGTATGAATGTCAAAGTTGGTACATATTCCATAGGAGAATTTGTAATTGCTATTTTAATTTTTTTTGGTCATGCTACTAGACATAGAGGATATACTCTTTTAATAGAAAAGGTATTAAGAACAAATTAATTTAAATGGAGCTACTTAATTGAGCATAAAGGATAATATTTGGAATGATGTCTTGTGTTCTTCTGAAAAGTAAAGCTAGTCCTCTCTAGAATAAATTAATATATATTCTCAATATTCCTAGTAAAATAGCAATTCAAGACAATTTATCATTATATAAATTGACAGTTTTGTTGTTCAGATACATCAGAACATCTAGGACAGTGGATCTAAATGTATACATTTTCATTTCAGAAATAGGACATCTACATAACACATTTTTTTCCTTCTTTAAGTAAGAAAATTTACTGAGAATCCAATGTTTTCTGAATTAAATTTCCATAAGAAATGTAAATGGAACTAAATTGAAAAGTTAACACATTTCTTTGGCGTGTAATATAAAGATCAAGGAATATGTGCTCAGTTGCGTCTTATAGTCTATATGGTCCTATGGACTATAGTCTACCAGGTTCCTCCACCCATGGAATTTTCCAGGCAAGGATATTGGAGTGGGTTGCCATTTCCTACTCTAGGGGATCTTCCTGGCCAGGGATCAAATCCTTGTCTCTTGAGTCTCCTGTGCTGGCAGGAAGATTCTTTACCACTAGTGCCACCTGGGAAGTCCATTGATCAAGGAGTAATTTTAGTCATACAGTTATAGGGTTTAAATTACAAGCAAAATTATTACAAAATTGAAGCTTAAATGTTGAGTATCTCTCTCTCAAAAAACAAAACAAAAAAATCTCTCCAAAAATGAAGGTAAACAAAAATTATGTGATCTGCATGTGTGTTTCAAATATCAGCAGCATTTCTGAAGACAACTGTCAAATTCTAATTTTTAGCTAAGCTTTATCATCTTACTCTCACCAGCGATAGAGACTCTGATAGCATGATTTTATCCATTTAGCAGATAATCTATGAATGTACCACTCATAGAGGAAGCATCAGCACTTAACAGTTGGCAAGCTACTTTCTCAAGATTCTTCTAGGAATTCAGGAATCTGGCATATTGTAAATTCCTCACCAAAATGTGGCAATTTCATTTAACTAATGTTTAGATTTTGATTACTTGCCTCCCAAGTTAGTTAATCAAAAAAAAAAAAATCAAAAGCATAAATAGAGCAGCATATTGGGGAAACATACTTGACAAAAGAGCTTCAGTTGGACTCATAGTTGTGCTTCTTGGAATTCCTTGCTATATGAGAGTTTTTACTAAAAACGTGGGTTTTTCTGAGAAAAATAAAATAAGAATGGCAATAATAATAATAGAGCTTGATCAGCTTTTAGGGTTAACTCTAATTAATGGTTTTTTTAGTTAATTTCCACATAACTGATGAAAAAAAAATGTTCACTTTATATTAAAATGTATTTAAATTCGAAAAATTAATCAATTGATTTGTTTATTACTTAGCATGCTTTTATAGACATTTCAAAATATATTTTTTACTGAATATAATTTTTTAAAACTTGTTATTTTATTCATACCTTTTCTATGCAGAGGGATGCACAGAAATGGGTTTTATCACTATACATTTTTTCTTCCTTTATATATAGCATGATCAAATAGACAAAACTATAATAGCATTATATTGAAATCATAAGAAAAAGGTTTTCTTGAAAGTTACTGAATACATAGCTCATGCAAAAATATTCAATGGAAAACTGGTTAAATTTACATATTTTTATCCTCTAAGTATCTTCTTCTTAATGAAGGAGATTGCGACTGTCATTTCAGTGCTCCAGAGAGGCTTGAGTTTACCAGAATTATGATGGCATATTTTTTATGTTTTAAGACTAAATTTAATGTGCCAGAATATAACAAGGGCACAAAGACAAGAAATGCTGATAGCTGTCAAACTCAACTAAGTTAATTAGGATGAACTGACATGCACAAAGCTAATTGTGTCAGATAAAATATCACACTTTAATTATGTGTTTAAGAGATGTGATGCTAACTTCAACCCAATCATTTGTTATTGCAAAAGTTCTAGCCACTTTCATATGGGAAATTTGAATTTGTTTGTTCTTTGATGACTTGAAAAGAGGTATAAAATTTTATTTTGGTACATGACTACAGGTTTATGCTCCTGCTCATAAATTAGGTAAACTAACAAAACAGGAGAAACCTATAAATTCTCAGAAAAAAACGCTCACCCCAATATTTACCTTCGAGTGGAAACAAATGGAGAATGGACTGTTGTCACTGAAGGCAAATTAGAAATACTTAACATCCAAAAATTAAACACCAGTGTGCCTTTGATAGGTACTTAATAAAATTGTTTTGAATACAATTTTTATTCTTATTAAATCTAAACTGGAACATGTTTAGTTTAGCCATATATTGAATTCAAAGTTAATCATAAAGGAAGTATCTACTTTATCTAAAACTTAACTGTCAGAGATACAGTCCCACAGAAGAAAAAAACTTAATAAGCAAAAATGACTGAAGTTACTGTGATTTATGTTTTACTGATATGGCTAATATGATATGCAGAAATGGAAAAGGCCTTAAAAGAGAAATTGAAGTTGCAATTAATATGTTTTTACCCTTTTATCAAAATTCCAGGTAATCTAGTGGTAAAGAATCTGCCTGCCAATTCTGGAGATGCAGGAGATGTGGGTTCATTCCCTGGGTTGGGAAGATCCCATGGAGGAGGAAATGGCAACCCACTCAAGTATTCTTGCCTGGAGAAACGTATGGACAGAGGGGCCTGGCGGACTAGAGTCCATGGGGTCGCAAACAGGCAGACATGACTGAGGGACAGAGCACCTACATGCAACCCTTTTATCTTGTAGTTACAGAATTTGTGGTTAAAGCGGTTAAATTAGTGATCTGGGATTGCATGATTATTGGGTTGTAGAAGAAGGAACACAGTCCTGAGTTAGATCTGAGCCAGAAACCTGCTCTGCTATCTATTAACTATATGGCATAGAACAAATTCCTTAGACCTTATATCTTACCCTAAAAATGTTTTTTTTTTCCTTTTTTTTTCCCCCCAAGTGTGAGCCTAGTCTTTATTATTAATGATGCTTGGACAACAGGGAGAGATCAATACTTTCCCAGGAATACTGGGAATTAATGATCTCAGCTTCATTTTCTTCATCTGGTACATCCATTGGTTTACCTAATATTTTTTTTTAAGAGGCTACTTCTAGAAGTTGTACCTACTGAAGAGTCTATGCCTTCCATGGCATGTATTAAGTGGCTTGGGGAATGTCAAGATTTGCTAAGGAAATTTACAGATGTGGCTCTCAATCATGTGGATCATGGGTGTTAGGCATTAGTTGTCTCCATACAGGGGAAAGAGCTGATATCCTAGAATGTTGATGTTTACTTAGCAGTATTTTGTAGCCAGGTATTCATGACAGATAATGTAAATATGTGTATGTAAGAGTTTGGTAAAAGATGATTTAGAAAATTCAAGTTTTTTTTTTATATGTCAAGATGAAAAATGGACTATTTACTTATGGGTCTACAGGACAATTATGAAAGGGAAAGTCCTTGGTGCCAGCTGGCCAGTCTGAAAGCTTACATAGATTGCTTTCAGTGAGGTACACAGCTCGCTGCCTTCTCTGCCAGTAGCATAGATACACGGAGGATCATGATTAGAATATCATGAACCTGAACAAACAGAATAATCTGAAAATTCTGACACATTACAATAACTGTGCCCTTTAGGAAACTGTATCAGAGATGGCAGAGAAGCAGCTAGAGTAATTAAGAGAGCCTTGTCCTTTCGACTACACACACATATCTCCTGTTAATGGTGGCTCAGCTGAATTGGTTCTGCCCCACATTGTGAACTTGGAGGAAGATATTTATGAAGAAATATGCATTTGTTCTTCCTGTTACTTTTCTCTGTTACTCATTTCAGAATAGAGACTGAAAGCTACACTCATAACTTGACATGCCGGGGGCGGGGGGCAGGAGGGGCAGTGATGTACAATACCAGAAATCTTAGCTTAGCTGGGTAAATACTAACCACAGGAGAATGGAGTGAGACATCCCAAATTAATTAGATTCTACTAGGAATGAATTTATAAGAACAGCCTTTGAAGACAAAATCACTTGGTATGTCTACAGCTGCCTGTCTCCAAGTGACTGACTATGAAAACTTCAAACCTCATTTTTACAAGCAGCTAACACATACTTAGCAGACAGAGCCTGGCAGGTGACTGGCTGAGACAGCCTTTCCCCTCAGTAGACGTGCAGAACCTTCGAGACTGTCTCCAAATGCCACACCATTCACTATGTCATGAATGTCAATCACCATACACACTTACAATCTCTTTTCTCTCTTGTTTAACAAAAGGAGTGTTCTCGAACCTCTCAAGACAAGGATTTGTGCTTGGGTTAAGTAAGCTTTCCACTGGTGGCTCTGATGTAAAAGAATCTGCCTGCAATGCATGAGACTGGGTTCAATCCCTAGGTGGGGAAGATGCCCTAGAGAAGGGCATGGTCAACCCATTCCAGTATTCGTGCCTGGAGAATTCCATGGACAGAGGAGCCTAGTTGGCTACAGTCCGTGGCGTCACAGAGAATTGGACATGACTGAGTGACTAACACTTAAGTAAACTTTCAACTGTTTTTTCAAGATCTTCACTACTCTCTCACAACACTAATTCATCCCTGCTAACTGGAAAACACACATTAGCATACATATGACCATATCCTGTTCTGATGTTTCTTGTTATTTTAAACCCAGGTAGGTATTTTTTAAAGCAGAATTTTTATTTATTTATTTAGGGCTGTGCTGGGTCTTCGTTGCTGTGTGGGCTTTGTGTAGTTGTGGGGAGTGGGGACTACTCTCTAGGTGCAGCGCACGGGCTTCTCACTGTGGGGGCTTCTTTTTAGCAGAGTATGGGCCAGCACATGGGCTTCAGTTGTTGCAGCTTATGGTATCTGGAGCACAGGCTGAGTAGTTGTGGCACATGCTCCCAGTTGCTCTGTGATGTGTGGGATCTTCCTGGGCCAGGGATTGAACCTATGTCTCCTGCACTGGAAGGCTATTTCTTTACCACTGAGTCACCAAGGAAGCCTCCAAATAGATATTTTTTACCCTAAACTTCCTTTCAGTCTCTGATGTCCTTCTTTGTACCATTTCTCCAAAGGTTTGTTTACAGATGTCATTTTCCCATATTTACTTGCATTTAGTCTTCAAAACTCTTTATAATTTCTGACCTCAACAACTGCAACATTCTCCTTGCTTTCCCCTTGCTTCCAAATTTCTTTTCCACTAACCATCAAGAGTATTTTCAAACATGTAATCACTCTCTTGGTCCTCTGCCATTGTTCCACTTGGTAGCTTTGGGCTAAGCTTTCAATGGGCCTCAAGATTCTTTGTGACCAGGATTTGCCTTCTCCATCACTTTCTCCTTCATAACACCTAGATACATTGATTTTTTTTTTCTCCCTTAAGCAATCCAAACTTGTTCAACTTGTTGCACTCTTTCCCTCTACTGAACACTTCCCCGCAGAACTCTTCAGATCATTCTTTTTCACCATTCAGATCTCAAATAATGTTTCCTCTGAAATGACTTACTCGATCACTCTAAAGGATAACCCACCTCCAGTGTCTGTCCTATTACCTGTTAAATTTTATTTGTCATTTATTATTTTCTGAAATTATGAGATGGTTGGATGGCATCACTGACTTGACAGACATGAGTCTGAGCGACATCTGAGAGTTGGTAATGGACAGGGAAGCCTGGCATGCAAAAGTCCATGGGGTCACAAAGAGTCAGACACAACTGAGCAACTGAACTGAACTGATGAGATAAGGAGCTCTTCTTCTCAAAGGGAAGAAAAGGAGAGAAAGGAGCTCTTCTTTTTATTGCTCACAATTGTCCCCCCAATGTTTAGAACAGAGCCTGACATATAGTCAATATTTTGTTGAAGAATCCATAGTTATATATAAATGTCAGGATAAATGTTCATGATTACATTAAGCTCACATATGAAGAAATCTAGCTAAGTTAGGTAGCTTTGGAGGATTTCTTTAGTTCAAAAAAAATCACTGGGAAAGGAGAATCTCCTAATTCATTAACAAACATAAGGGCTATGGGTTAATCATGTGATTTCTCTCTAAAACCTATAACACATATTTTGCATGCTTTAGAATATTAACTCTCCTAGGAAATCAAAACAACTCAAGAAAACAAATCTAATGATCCTTCCCAACTAATGCACCATTTGCTTTCACTTTGATGACACAGTGCCAACTCTATTCACCTAAACCTAAATAAATTCTTATCTGTTGCGGGATTAAACATATTTTTTGAAAGGTTCAAGTTCAAGATGAACAGTGGTACAGATACACTTCTTTGGCTCCCAACCTTGGTAGACTTATTTTTTATAGACTATAAAAAGTCATGGAGTAATGATAAGTTAAAGATAATGAAAACTTATAAAATGAATATGGATCTATGAAGCTGTATTTAGTGTTTCTCTAAGGGTTTCATTTAGGGACAGCTCATGTATCCACAAATGTCCTTTTGATGAAATGAAGGAGAAACATTTAAACTCTCAAGGTGACATGAAAATCAGTATCAACCTTAACATTTTGGGGAAGTTAACTGAGATTGAATCTAGAAGGTTGAACACACTGGAGAAATTATAACGCCTGAAGTTAGGCATTTGGAATTTCACTAAAAAACAAAAACAAACCTAATGGCTATCAAATAGCTGGTTTCACAGGGAGGAGGAAATACACTATCAAGCAGCAATACCTTTTAACAGAGGATAATTTATAATAGAATTGTCAGTTTGTTATTTCAAGAATCCTGAGTGAGATGGATGAGCTGTTAATTATTAAATATATTTCCATTTTTAAGCACTGGGAAAATAATTTAAACTGTTGAATAAGGAAGTTTTAAAAGTATTAACTGAAATGAAAAACAAATGACTTAATATTCTGCTTTCTCTAGCCATTAAGTGTTATAATACAAAGTGAAAACATAATAATGTATAGGAAGTGATGAAATTGATTCAGTGAGCAATAAAGGAAGGGTTAATTTAATATTAGGCTATCCCTCATATATGTTAACAAATCTGTACTGCAGATGTCAATTAACTGACACAAAAAATTGAGCATTTAACTGTTTCATAATAAGAATATTCCTGTTTCGGGAATTTATTATCTCTAATTAAGAACACTGACATGTGAATTTACCAGCAAAAATTACATCCGTGGCCCTCAATCGTATGGATCATGGGTATTATGCATTCGTTTTCTTTATAGAGGGAAAAGAGCTGATATCCTAGAATACTGATATTTACTTAGCAGTGTTTGGTGGCCAGGCATTCATAACAGAAGATGTAAGTATGTATATGTGAGAGTTTAGTAAAAGATGATTAAAAAATTTAAACTTCTGATTATCCTGCTTATAGGAGGGGAAGGGAAGAGGAGCAACATTCCATGACTAGTCATCATATTCTTATTGCCTGGTAAGTCACAGTAGCCCTGTTATCCCATTGCTTTTCCCTCACAATCATGTGCATTATGTTATATAATTTACATGCATTTCATGGCTGATAAGGATAAATTAAAAACTTTTATATGTAATTAAAATTAGATGTTCTTCAATTTAAAAAAATATTTACATGTAATTGTCTGAAGCAACCTTGCTGGTTAATGCCCCAGCTATGGTTTCTAAGCAGTTCTTCCCAAGTGAAAAGTATACAGTGCAGCTTCCACATAACCTGGTGGTCTTATCCTGGGAAGGGGGAAATGGGGCAGGAGAAGGCTCAATCAGTAAGCAGGCACATGATTAAGTCATTAGTCATTATTTGTAGGGACCAGGGAGCAGACAGTCTCAAACTTAAAACCTCTTTTTCTTTAATTCAAATCATGCAGATGAGCTAGCTCTATTACATAATGTTCTAGAAAGTAAATTAAACAAGGAACCCTGCATTGTAAATGGCCTGTGCACAATTTTCCATGACACCTATTGTAAGACAAAGAGCATGATCTTCCAAGAGACACAATTTATTTAAATCTTTTCAAGAAATCAATTCTTAAAAACAACAACAAAAAAACTACCCTCTTAAGAATTTGCATAAAGTGTCTACTTTATCTTCATAACACTGGTAATAATGAAGGAATACTGTTCTCGCCTTCTTATAGATGGGGCACACCATTCCTTAATCAGAGGCCTCTGTTTCCTCCTCTATAAAGACTGCTGCTCTCAAAGGGTGTTGGAGGGATGAGAGAAACTGTAGAATGTGCCTAGTATGTAGTATTTGCATCATAACTATTATTTCCTTTTCATCTTTTCTAATTAATTTGGCTTACATAGAACACAACACATATAAAATTGTAGTCTTTTCAGGGCACTGTTAATCTCCTTGATAGCAGAGTAATTATTTACCTCATCCTTGAGCCCTCACTGATCCCTGAGATATAGACTGAGTAGAATAAGCCATTAGACTAACTAAAGAGGAATTGGTCTGTATTGTAACAAAAACAAGAACTTTATTTCATCAAATAATGCCATGAAACTACAATTAGCAGGAGAAGCATTGCATCAGACTAGGTGGCAGAGTAGCAAACATAAATCACAGGCAGATTACTTACATCTCTTATGCAGGCATTTATACCTCCCACTAACAGACTAGGATGGAAAGAGCTTATAGATAGAGAGAGGTGGTCAAACAGGAGATGGCAAGAGTGAACGTCAGCACTTTATGAATCAGCAAACTAAAATGGACTGGAATGGGAGAATTTAACTCAGATGACCATTATATCTACTGCTGTGGGCAAGAATCCCATCGAAGAAATAGAGTAGCCATCAGAGTCAACAAAAGAGTCTGAAATGCAGTACTTGGATGCAATCTCAAAAATGACAGAATGACCTCTGTTTGTTTCCAAGGCAAACCATTCAATATCACAGTAATCCAAGTCTATGCCCCGACTAGTAATGCTGAAGAAGCTGATGTTGAATGGTTCTATGAATACCTACAAGAACTTTTAGAATTAACACCCAAAAAAGATGTCCTTTTTATTCTAGGGGACTGGAATGTAAAAGTAGGAAGTCAAGAAACACCTGGTGTAACAGGCAGATTTGGCCTTGGAGTACAGAACGAAGCAGGGCAAAGGCTAATAGACTTTGGCCAAGAAAACGCACTGGTCATAGCAAACACCCTCTTCCAACAACACAAGAGAAGACTCTACACATGGACATTACCAGATGGTCAACACTGAAATCAGACTGGTTATATTCAATGCAGCCAAAGATGGAGAATCCCTACAGCATCAGCAAAAACAAGACTGGGAGCTGACTGTAGCTCAGATCATGAACTCCTTATTGCCAAACTCAGATTTAAATTGAAGAAAGTAGAGAAAACCACTAGACCTTTTAGCTACGACCTAAATCAAATCCCTTACCATTATACAGTGGAAGTAAGAAATAGATTTAAGGGACTAGATCTGATAGAATGCCTGATGAACTATGGATGGAGTTTCATGACATTGTACAGGAGACAGGGAGCAAGACCATTCCCAAGAAAAAGAAACGCAAAAAAAGCAAAATGGCTGTCTGAGGAGGCCTTACAAATAGCTGTGAAAGGAAGAGAAGTAAAAAGCAAAAGAGAAAAGGAAAGATATACCCAATTGAATGCAGAGTTCCAAAGAATACCAGGGGGAGATAACAAAGCCATCCTAGTGATCAGTGCAAAGAAATAGAGGAAAACAATAGAATGGGAAAGACTAGAGATCTCTTCAAGAAAATTAGAGATACCAGGGAAACATTTCATGCAAAGATGGGCTCAATAAAGGACAGAAATGGTATGGACCTAACAGAAGCAGAAGATATTAAGAAGAAATGGCAGTAATACACAGAAAAACTATACAAAAAAGATCTTCACGACCCAGATAATAATGATGGTGTGATTACTCACCTAGAGCCAGACATCCTAATGGCCAATAGATGGGGAAACATTGGAAACAGTGGCTGACTATTTTGGGGGGCTCCAAAATCACTGCAGATAGTAACTGCAGGCATGAAATTAAAAGAGGCTTGCTCCTTGGAAGAAAAGTTATGACCAACCTAGACAGCATATTAAAAAGTAGAGCCATTACTTTGCCAACAAAGGTCAGCCTAGTCAAGGCTATGGGTTTTCCGGTAGTCATGTATGGATGTGAAAGTTGAAGGAGAAAGCTAAGTTCCATAGAAATGATGCTTTTGAACTGTGGTGTTGGAGAAGACTCTTGAGAGTCCCTTGGACTGCAAGGAGGCCCAACCAGTCCATCCTAAATGAAATTAGTCCTGAATATTCACTGGAAGTACTGATGTTGAAGCTGAAACTCCAATACTTTGGCCATCTGATGAGAAGTGCTGACTCATTTGAAAAGACCCTGATGCTGGGAAAGGTTGAAGGTGGGAGGAGAAGGGTATGACAGAGGATGAGATGGTTGGAAGGCATCACCGACTCAATGGATATGAGTTTGGGTAAACTCTGGGAGTTGGTAATGGACCAGGGAGGCCTAGTGTGCTGCAGTCCACGGGGTCGCAGAGTTGGACACGACTGAGTGACTGAACTGAACTGAACTGATAGAGAATTGCAAACACATCCATATAGAACCAATTAATTTGATGCCCTATTGATTCTTGCTTTTACACATATGGGTGCTTGATGCGTAATTACTCATTACTGAACATGTGTTGACTTACTTCAGAAACCATTATTATGTAATGAAGTAATATTTTAATATTTTTTCTCTCCCTTTGGAGGATTTTCTAGTCACCCTGAGTGTGATGATGGGAAACTGCTATTTGCCCCCCCAAAAGAACTACTACTGGCTTGGTTATATTATGACCAAATTAAAGCCTTTTTTTATTTGAGGTTATAATTAAAATTCAACGTGTGAGCCTCTCCTTTGAAGATTTGGTTGATTTTATGTGATAATACACTGCCTAGCAGAAGAATTCTAAACATATCAATAGTGTTAGTACCTTGCATATGGAGCTTCCTAGGTGGCTCAGTGGTAAAGAATCCACCAGCCAATGCCAGAGATGCCAGTTTTATCTGCTGGGTCAGGAAGATTCCCTCAGTTCAGTTCAGTTCAGTTCAGTCATTCAGTCATGTCTGACTCTTTGCGACCCCATGGGCTGCAGCACGCCTGGCTTCCCTGTCCATCACCAACTCCTGGAACTTGCTCAAACTCATGTCCACCGAGTCGGTGATGCCATCCAACCAGCTCATCCTCTGTCACCCTCTTCTCCTCCTGTCTTCAATCTTTCCCAGCATCAGGATCTTTTCCAGTGAGTTACCTCTTCAAATTAGGTGGCCAAACTATTGGAGTTTCAGCTTCAGCATCAGTCCTTTCATGAATATTCAGGACTCATTTCTTTTAGGATTGACTGGTTTGATTTCCTTGTAGTCCAAGGGACTCTCAAGAGTTTTCTTCAATACCACAGTTCAAAAACATAAATTCTTTGGTGCTCAGCCTTCTTTATGGTCCAATTTTCAATTCTGGGTGCACATTACATATACATACACAGGGAATACTTTGTAGTCCTCATTGAAATAGTGCATTCTAATCCCTTGCTTCTCCTATCTGAGTATCTACCAAGTTGATACTTACTAATCCATCATTCTTGCTCTTACTTAACATAATTCATTGTCCTCATGCCCTTTTTCTTCCTGAGTTTCTTGAAGTTATTTTCACATGGATTGCGTTATACATCATATTTTCTTCAAATTTATGTGGTATTTTGTCTTTTCTTTTTTCTTTTTAATTTCAATTTGCTTCCTCTTCAATTTATTTCTTTTTCTGTACAACTCTCTCTCAAAATAAAACTGTGTATCTATAAAATGCAAATGTATGTGCAGACACAATGTACACATAGTTTATTCAATTCTGTTTACAATAGTATAAAAATGATAATTGAAATATTATGTAGTCAGTCATTTTTAGGACATAAATTATAGAAGTAACAGACTCATTAGAGGGCTTTCTTCTCTGGAAGAAAACAATTAATTTAGGAAAATACACACACACATGCACAGAAATGTACACCCCAAATTCCTTTAACCTTTCATAGGAAAACTAATTCTTCAAACTTAAGGATGAATACAATTACTCAATTAAAAAAATAATTTTTGATATAAAGTAATTTCTTTTTCTATATTAAGCAATTTCTTAACCATATACCTATTCATGTAAAATTATAGAAACTTGTAGCTCCTGCCATTCTGCTGTGGTAGGAGCATTCCTACCATTCCTCACATACCTCTTGGATCAGAAGTGTTGCTAGAACTATAGCCATCACTACAGACTTCTAGGATCAGAGTGGAAGAATAGTTTCCTGTTATAACTATGTCCTGAAAACTCCTCACATCACTTTTTTCTGATATTTCACTATGCAGACACTAACAAATAATCATACTAGCTGTAAAAATCCTGGGAAATGTAGTCTTTTATTCTGATCAATAGTGCAATGGATTAAAATTGTGAATTTTGTGATTAATGGAAGGGGGCAATAGATACTGATAAGTTTCTGATTGCCACACTTAGTCAATTTTTTGTTTTAGTTCATTATATATATATATTGTTTCTCTTCAAGAAAGCATACAATCTGTAAGCAAGAAAAAGAAAGACAAATATCATACACTATGACTTATATGTGAAATCTAAATATGACATAAATGAACGTATCTACAAAATAGAAAAAGACTCACAGATGCAGATAAGAGAACTGACTTGCAATTGTCAATGGGGTGGGGGTGGGGGAGGGAAGGATTGTGACTTTGGGATTAGCAGATGCAAACTAGTATATATGGGTTTATATAGTGATTATACATATATGGATAAACAACAACATAACACCCTCCTGTGTAACACAGGGAACTATAATCAATATCGTATGATAAACCACAATGGAAAAGTGTGTGTGTGTATATATATATATATATATATATATATATATATACACACACATTAATAAATATATATATATATCATATATATATATAAACTGGGTGACTTTCTTGTATATCACATATTAACTCAACATTGTAAATCAACTATACTTCAATAAAAAACAATAAACACAAAAAAGAGAGAGCACACAATCTAATGGGAAAAACATAAGTTAGTAATGCTAATTTCATGGCATAGGCCAGAATTGTTAACAACTTTATAAATGTAACAATATTACAAACTCCAGAGAAGCTTACCAAAGTGAGTATAAGTTCAACTGGGTCTTGAAGAATGGATTAAAAATGGATGAGTTTCTTCGTTTGTCATTATTAAATTGTTCAGGAATAGCAGAATGAAATCTAGTCTAGATGACACCACTAGCCAGTTTAATAAGGGCATAGCCTTTCTATCACAGGATATCAGTAAGCTTTTGCAATTTATTTATTTTATGCTTATAACATGGCTACATTAAATTTATTTTATAAACAAACATGATTTTTAATTAAAAAAATAAACAGATAGCTATACCCGTCACTATGTTTTAAATGTTAACACTCTTTAGGAAATGGCAAATAAAGGAAAATAATTTCTATGATAATACCTCTTAAAATTTAGTTATGTGCCATGATTCAAGGGGTCACAAAGAGTTAGACACGACTGAGTGATTGAACTGAACTGAACTGAAGAGGTAGGTAGTTGTTATGTAGGTATATGTTATGTTATATATGTAGGTATATGTTATGTTATACAAGATCCAAAAAAAAGGTAAGGACTGCAAGTTTTTAGCCACAGTTTTAATTGCACTGTTCTTTGGTCTCTGTGAGTCTATGAATGAAGGACTGTCTCTAATTCCATGTTTTACAGAAGGCTTAGGGCAGCTGTTTAAATAAAACACTAACATATCAGAATATAATAAATCCAAAAATAAAAGACAAATCCTTTGCAGTCCACCTGCTTTTTTAAATCCTGTATTCTGTTTCTTGCATGGTGTTTTGTCTTTCATATCAGGAGCCCACATAACAATGTCGCTGGCAGTTAGAGCATGTTGACATACTTGACATCCAATTTAGTTAATGCTGGGTCAGTCTGGGAGATGCAGAAACACTGCTATGTATGCAGCAGAGAAGGCTGTGTGTGAGTACTGAGGAATACCCTCAAATTCCCAGGATACTTGTTAAACAATTCTAATGTCAGAATACCAGCAAGAGAACTCTAACAATCAGTGTCACAATAAAATACATAGGTAACACATTGTTTTGAGAGTCAATGTGTTAAAATGCACTGCCCCTTTTTTCTCTGTCTCTTACAGTTACTTTAAGATTCAGAGAGATGACAACTGACTTTACATAGAATTATTGGAATAATCATTGCAGTCATATTTTAACAGAGTGTAGCATTTATTTATTTACAGCTTTGTCTGTAGTGCTGTTTAATTTATCTGATGTCTGTCAACTTCCCCAGGAATTAACTTGCAAAGTGGAGTTAGTCATTGTATTAACAAATCTGTAAATACAGAATGATGCACATTGCCAATGCAAATTAATATCAAGAGAATTATACAGTGCCACCAAATATAAATATTTTTATATGCTGTTAAAATTGGTGACTTTGTTCTTGTGGTGTTTTTTCTTCTTCTTCTTTTTTTTTTTTTTAAAACAAATTGTACATTATGGGAGATCAATCAAGATGGTGGAGTAGGAGGATGCGGAACTCACCTCTCCCATGGAACATATCAGGAATTCATCTACATGTGGAACAATTCTCACTGAAAACTAACCAGACTCCTATACTTTAAAACTATAAGAAAAACCTACATGGAGTTGGGTAAAGGGAAGAGAAGTGATCAGGTCAGGACCTGTGGCCCCAAGCGAGGGACTCTCACATGGGCAGAGAGCCACACTGGGGGGTGAGCTATTCTAGCTACATATTGGGCAACCCAGTCTGGAGGTCCAAAACAGGGAAGACTAGCCCCCTTGGCTGGTCAGAGAGCAGCTGAGACTAACTGGAGGGCTGTGTGAAACCTGGACTCTACTCATGAGGAGCATGAGTTCTGGTTTGCTCCCAAATCTGGACAGAGAGTGGACAGAGGGATGCTCCGGTGGCTACCTGACTTCCCACAACTGTGTACCCCAGCCTGAGGAGGGCAAACACTCCAGGCCTGATTATGTCACCTCAGAGCTCTGCACTAAAGCAAGGGCTGCCATTCCTGGGGAGACAACTTAGTTGTGGTCAACAGGGGTGACTTATACCTGGGGGATCATCTGAGAATGGCAGGTCTGGCTGTGGCTGGTGCTTACTCAGGCAGCATGTTGGAAGCAGCACCAACATGCTGAGAGCTTAGTTGGGCCCCACCTACCCTGCAGCATAGCTCCACATCAGGGTGGTGGTAGCATAAGCTGCGGGAGTGATCAGCTGTGAGGGATAAGTTAAACTCAGAGCCAAGGTTAAGTCTGAACACGGCAGGGGCAGCCATTGCTGGCACTTTCATGGGTGGTGCATCAGAGGCAGCCTGGACCACTGTCTACAGTTGGCCCACCACAGCTGAAGCATTACTAGACAAGAGCCTGCATAGGCACCTCATGCTTCAGAACTCCTCCCATCTGGGCAAGAGTCCTGGTGCTGGGAGAGGGAAGAGCACACACTTAAAAGGATCAGAGACAGTTCTCCCCTGACTCACCCCTGACCCCTCAGGGAATCTGTACTAGCAACTTGAGATAAGACCACTTCCTAATAGAGCATAATATCACTGAGCAAAGGGGAGGCCTTGCCACATACCGACTCCATCCCTAACATCCCATCTTTAGCTCCTCTCCCTATCAAGGCAGTACTTGCCAGCACATCTGAAGAAAAGACATGATTTGTGTTCATGTCAAATCCAGCTCTCCTACCAAAGGCACTGGGCACATACAGATAATATAAGCATGCTCCCACATAAAGACACTCTTTTAAGATGGCAATAGATGACTATTTTATCTCAATTCATAGAGACAGAGAGAATTAAGGAAAATTAGAAGGCAGAGCAACTGGTCTAAACTGGAAGAGCCAGAAAAGAAATCCTGAAAAAAAAAAAACAAGCAGGAATAAATATTTTACCAGATCAAAGATCTGAATCATTAGTAATAAAAATGCTAACTGAATGAGGAGAAGAGAAGATGAACACACTGGGAATTTTAACAAAGACCTAGAAAAAATTAAAAAAAGGAACCAGTCAGAACAGAATACAATAATTGAAACAAAAAACATACTAGAAGGAATGGATAGTAAGAAGGTATAAAAGATCTAGAAGATAGAATAATGGAAATCACCCAATTGGAACAGCAAAAAGAACTAATTAAAAATGAGAACAGTGCAAGAGATGTCTAGGATAACATAAAGTATACTAACATTCACATTATAGGGGACCTAGAAGGAGAAAAATTAGAAAAGGAGATAAAAACATATTTGGGGAAATGACGTCTGAAATTTCCCCAAAACTAGAGAAGGAAAAAGATATATGGTTACAGGAAGTATACAGAGTCCCAAACAAGATAAACTCATACAGACCCACGCTAAGACCTAGCATAATTAAAATGTCAAAAGTAAAAGGGAATATTCTAAAGGCACAAAGAGAAAAGCAAAGAGTCATGTACAAGAGAAATCTCATAGGGTTATGAGCTGATCTTTCTGCATAAATTTTGCAGGGCCACAGGGACTGGCATGGTATATTCAAAGTGTGATAAGGAGAAAATATGTAATCTGGGATATATTGTCCAGCAAGATTACCAATTAGAATTGAAGAAGAGATAAAGAACAAGCAAAGAAAGATGAAGACAAGCAAAAACTTAAAGAGTTCATTGATACTAAAGTTGCTCTAAAATAAATATTAAGTGTTGTCTCTAAGCGAAAAAGAAAAGACAATAACAAGAAGTAAGAACCTTTGAGTGGGAAAGAAAAATACCACTGAGAGAAGTGAATATATATTAAGAGCTGAAGGTTAACTGTATAAATAAACTACTACAAAGATTAAAAGACAAAAAAGTGCAAAAGCAACTATAACTAAAATAAACAGTGAAGAGATAGATAAACAAGAATTTGTAAAAGATGACATCAAAAACATCAAATGTGTCAGAAGGATGTTAAATAAAAGATAGTTTAGAATGTGTTTGAACTTAAATGGCTACCAGTTTAAAATAAGGAGATAGAGTTATAAGTCAACAAATATGAATATCATGGTAGCCAAAGGTCAAAACACACAATAGCTATACAAAAACTAGAAAGAAGGGAACAGAAACATAGTACTAAAGAAAATAACACAACAACAAGAGAAGAAACAAAAATACACAGGAATGAATAACAAAGACAACTGGAAAACAAGAAATAAACTGGCAATAAATACATGTGGGTGCGCTTAGTCACCCAGTCATGTCCAATTCTTTGCAACCCCATGGACTATAGACCGTCAGGCTCCTCTGTTCGTGGGGATTCTCCAGGCAAGAATACTGGAGTGGGTTGCCACACCCTCCTCCAGGGAACAGGAGATCTTCCCAACCCAAGCATCAAACTCAGGTCTCCTGCATTGCAGGTGGTTTCTTTACCATCTGAGCCACGACAGAAGTCCAAGAATTCTAGAATAGGTAGCCTGTCCCTTCTCCAAGGGAACATTCCAACCCAGGAACTGAAATGGAGTCTCCTGCATTGCAGACAAATTTTTACCAAATGAGCTACCTGAGAAGCCCCCAGTAAGTATACTTCCCTGGTGGCTCAGATGGTAAAGAATCCACCTGTAATGAGGGAGATCTGGGTTTGATCCCTGGATTCGGAATATTCCCTGGAGGAGGGCATGGCAACCCACTCCAGTATTCTTACCTGGAAAATTCCCATGGACAGAGGAGCCTGGCAGGCTACAGTCCATGGGATCACAAAGAGTTGGACATGGCTGAGTGACAAAGTACACACACTAATAAATACTTTAAATATCAAAGGATGAAATGCTTCAGTCAAAAGAGGCATAGGGTGGCTCACTGGATATAAAAACAAGACCAATCCATATGATGCTTATAAGATACTCACTTCAGAGCTAAAGATCCACACAGACTGAAAGTTAGATGATGCTAAAAGGTAGTTCATACAAGCAGAAATGACTTTTTCTGGAAAGCAATACCCCTGTCTTACAAAAGAAAAGGATTAAATAATGATAAAAGACCAATAAATGAGGAATATATTAAAGTCATCATATGTATGCACCCAATATAGGAGCACCTGAATATATAAAGAAAATACTAACAGACATAAAGGGAGAAATTTACATTAATACAACAATAGTAATCAACTTTAACATTCCATTTATATCAATGGACATATAATCCAAAAGGAAGGACAACAAGGCAACAGCAATCTTAAATGACAATGTATTCCAGTTCAACTTGATAAGTATCTATAATATATTCCATCCAAATACAGCCCAATACACATTCTTTTCAAGTTCACATGGAATATTCTACAGGATAGACCATATAATGGGCCACAGAACAAGTCTCAACAAATTTAAGAGGATTTATGGCAAGCATTTTTTCAAACACAATAGTATGAAACTAGAGACCAACTGCATAATAAAAAATGAGAAAAGCATAAACACGTGGAAACTAAACAACAATGCCACTAAAAAACGGGTGAATGAAGAAATCATGAAATACTATAAGACAGAAAATGGAAACACAACTTTACAAAATCAATGTCATACTGCAAAGTTAAAAAAGGAAAATTTTTAGCTATACAGGGTTTCCTCAAGAAGCAAGAAAAACAGAAAAATCTCAAACAACTTGATCTGCCATGTAGAGGAATTAGACGAAGAACAAAGTTAAAAAAGGAAGGAAATAATAAAGAGCAGAGGGGAAATAAACAAAATTATACACCAAAAAAGAAAGAAAGAAAAGAAAAGAACATAGATAAAAAGATCCTCAACAAAATACTAGCAAACCAAATCAAGCAACACATTAAAAAGATCATACACCATAATCAAATGGGGTTTATCTTAAGGATGCAAGAATTCTACAGTATACACAAACCAAACAATGTGAGATACCACATTAATAAACTGAAGGATAAAAACCAACTGATCATCTCAACAGAGTCAGAGAAAGCTTTTGAAAAAACTCAACACCCATTGATTAAAATAAAAAAAACTATCCAGAAAGTGGGCACAGAAGGAAGCTGCATCAACATAATAAAGACCATACATGACAAACCCATAGCAAACATCATTCTCAACAGTGAAATAGTTAAAGCATTACCTCTAAGATCAGGAACAATGCAAGGATATCCACTCAACACTTTTATTCAATATAGTTATGGAAGTCATAGCCATGACAATAAATGAAGTTGAAAAAAGAAAGAAAGAAAATGAATCCAAATTGGAAAAAAAAATAAGTAAGAATTTCATTGTCTGTAGATGACATGATAGTATACATAAAAAATCCTAAAGATGCTACCAGAAAACCACTTGTTGTTGTTCAGTCGTTAAGTTGTGTCTGACTCTTTGTGACTCCATGGATTGCAGCACACCGGATTCATCTGTCCTTCACTATCTCTCAGAATTTGCTCAAACTCATGTCCATTGAGTTGCTGAGGATATCTAACCATCTCATCCTCTATTACTCCCTTCTCCTTTTGCCTTCCAGCTTTCCTAGCATCAAGGTCTTTTCCAGTGAGTCAGCTCTTTACATCAAGTGATCAAAGTATTGGAAAACTACTAGAGCTCATCAATGTATTTAGTAAAGTTGTGGGATACAAAATTAATACATAGAAATCTCTTGTACCCTTTATACATTAACAATGAAACAAGAAAGAGAAATTAGGGAAGCTATTATGTTTACCATTACATCAAAAATTATAATACCTAGGAATAAACCTACCTAAGGAAGCAAAAGGCATGTACTCAGAAAACTGTAATATAGTGATGAAAGTAATAAAAATGATGCAAACAAATGGAGAGATATATTATATTCTTGGATTGGAAGAATCAGTATTTTTGAAATGAATATACTACTCAAAGCAATCTGCAGATTCAGTGCAATTCATATAAATTACTGAGGAGTTTTTTTTTATGAATTAGAACAAAAATTTTTCACAGTTTGTATGGAAATATAAAAGACTTTGAATAGCCAAAGTAATCTTGAGAAAGGAAAACAGCTGGAGGAATCAGGCTCCCTGACCTCAGACTATACAACAAAGCTAGAGTAATTGAAACAGAGTGTTACTGGAACAAATACAGAAATATATTGATAGATCAATGGGACAAGAGAGAAAGTCCAGAGATAAACTCAAATACCTACGGTCACCTAATCTAAAACAAAGGTGGCAAGAATATGCAATGGAGAAAGGACAAGTTTTTAATAAGAGGTGCTGGAAAAATTGCACAGCTACATGTAAAATAATCAAATTAGAACATTCTCTAACACCATACACAAAAATAAAGCAAAAATGGATTAAGACCTAAATCTTAAATGTAAGACCAGAGACTATGAAACTCTTAGAGAAAAACATAGTCAAAACACTCTCTGACATAAATTGCAGCAAGCTCTTTTTTGATCCACCTCCTAGAGTGATGAAAAAAATAAATAAATAAACAAATGAGACCTAGCTAAACTTAAAATTTAATTTTAAAGCACAGCAAATGAGACCATAAATAAAACAAAAAGACAACCCACAGAATGGGGGGAATGTTCGCAAAGGAAGCAACCAACAAAGGATTAATCTCCAAAATATACAAAATGCTCATATAGGTAAATATCAAACATACAGATATCCCAATTAAAAAACAAATGAGTAGAAGATCGAATTAGACATTTCTCAAAAAAAGACATACAGATGGCCAGGAGGTGCATGAAAAGATGTTCAGCATCACTAAGTATTAGAAAAATGCAAACCAAAATGAAGTATCACCTCACACTGGTCAGAATGGCCATCATCAAAAAATCTACAAACAATAAATGCTGAAGATGGTGTGAAGAAAAGGGAACACTCCTACCCTGCTGGTAGGAATGTAAGTTGGTACAGACACTATGGGGAACAGTATGGAGACTCCTGAAAAAAGTAAAATTAGATCTACCAACTGATCCAGCAGTCCCACTTCTGGGCCATCTAGCTAGATAAAACTACAATTCAAAAAGATACATGTACCTCAGTGTTCACTGCAGCACTATTTATGATAGCCAGGATTGAATAAAGAAGATGCAGTACATATATACAATTGAGTATTAATCATCCATTAAAAAAAATGAAATAATGTCATTTTCAGGAATATGGGTAGACCTAAAGATTGTCATATTAAATTATGTAAGTCAGAAAGAGAAAGACAAATATCATGATACCTCTTATATGTAGAATCTATAAAACCTGGTACAAACGTACTTATTTACAAAGCAGAAACAGAGTAACAGATTTAGAAAATAAACATGTTTACCAAGGGGAAAAAGTTGGGGACGGATAAGAGAAATTGGGATTGACGTATACACACTACTATATTTAAAATAGATAACTAATAAGGACCTATTGTGTAGCACAGGGAATTCTACTCAATACTCTCTAATGACCTATATGGGAAAAGAATAAAAAAGACTGGATAAATGTATTTGAATAACTGGTTCACTTTGCTGTAGTTGTGAAACTAACACAACGTTGAAAATCAACTACACTCCAATTAAAATGAAAAATAAATAGAATACTATGTTACATTTAGAGACCACGTCTTCTTAGTCTCCACTTGATTGTTAACACTTTTGTATCTTTCCTTGTTTTTCATGGCTTTGACATTTGGGGAAAGTCTTATTCAGGTATTTCATAGAATGAACCTTGATTGGTATTTGTTTAGTTTCTTTTTAATTTTTTTCATGACAAGACCATCAGTTGTATCATTGTTTTTTGGCTTTCAGTTGCACTGGTAAATGGAGAAACTGAGGAGGCAATCAGAGGCGAGTGAGGTTTTGTTTTATATTTCCATGGTTCTCGCCAGGTGAGGAACTTGGGCTGACTGTATTCTTCAAATACAGTGCACAATTCTATTCCTCAAATACAGTGGAAAATCCTATTCATGGTTTCTCTGTCTACTGTTTGCAGGTTCTTGTATCCACTCCCTCTCCTTGTCATTTCAGGGATTTAAAGTAAATGCACCTTCACTCTTACTATTCCTAAACTATTTCATTACCCCTCATAATTTCCCAATCCCTCACACACACCTTTGAGAACAGACCCTTTATTAAAAATTTCTTGGATCATCCTAACGAAAGTGTGCCATTTATTCCACTAGAATCCTGTCTTGAATATTACGAATCAAATTTAACTTCTCCTGACATTGAGGCAGAACTAACTTTTTAAAAATGCATTTCTATTGTTATGTAGTACACTGCAGATGGTGATTGCAGCCATGAAATTAAAAGACGGTTACTCCTTGGAAGGAAAGTTATGACCAACCTAGACAGCATATTAAAAAACAGAGACAGGTCCATCTACTCAAGGCTATGGTTTTTCCAGTAGTCATGTATGGATGTGAGAGTTGGACGGTGAAGAAAGCTGAGTGCCAAAGAATTGATACTTTTGAACTGTGGTGTTGGAGAAGACTCTTGCGAGTCCCTTGGACTGCAAGGAGATCCAACCAGTCCGTCCTAAAGGAGATCAGTCCTGAGTGTTCATTGGAAGGACTGATGTTGAAGCTGAAACTCCAATACTTTGGCCACCTCATGCGAAGAGTTGACTCATTGGGAAAGACCCTGATGCTGGGAAGGACTGGGGGCACGAGGAGAAGGGGACGACAGAAGATGAGATGGTTGGATGGCATCACCGACTCGATGGACATGAGTTTGGGTAAACTCCAGGAGTTGGTGATGGACAAGAAGCCTGGCGTGTTGCAATTCATGGGGTCACAAAGAGTCAGACACGACTGAGTAACTGAACTGAACTGAACCTCTATGATAAATTATTTGTTAATAATTATTACTATTCTTGGTTTAGCACTATCATTTCTTTGAAATCCTCCCAAATATGACAGATGTTTATTTATTTAATTTTCTATTTCATTCCCTAAACTACTGACTACAATCTCAAATAAGTCCATTTCATTGCATCTCTCTTTCAAATCCATTTAGATTAGTTAAATATCTCCTTACCAAGACAGAGTTGACAGCTGCTCTGTCTATAGTCACAGGGAATAGTCACAGACTGTTAGTTTATGAGCTGTCATTAAGAAACCAACTACCTTGTGTCCACCAAAATCACATAGGTGCCTCTGTCAATTTCAGATGAGTCCAAACTTCCCGTCATCCTCTCTAAGGCACAGAATACGTGTGTGAAGACACTGTGCACCTTCCAATTGGGCCTATCTGCCAAGTTAATACCACAAAGTTTTCTTATGTGACATCACATGAGAACTAACTAGCCAAGCTTTACCCAAATCTTGGTCTAGAAAATCATGACATGTAATTTTTAAAGTTGCTATTTTAAGCACTTAGGTTAGTTCGTTTGCTATGAAGAAAACAAAACCAAAGCAGAATCTAGTACCTGAAAGAAGTGTTCTTGCCTAACATTGTCAACATAGGGCACTGCTTTTGATTTGAAACAGATGGCAGAAGCTTCAACTGCCTCAATGGGACCAACTGTGAAAGCTGGAAACGAATACTAGGTAAAGGTGTTAAAGACAACAAGAAAAATATTACTGGAGCCTGGAGAAAAGAGAATGATGATATGTTGTTATGAGCTGCTTGGCAACACTGTCAAGTATAGTAACCTAGAACAATGGGTACATGTTTACTGTACATGTATTCAGGTTTTGTGTAGAAGGCTTCTAATAGGGTAGCTTTTGACACCTTATGAGGCACACTAAAGCAATAGCATTATTTTATTTGTGTAGCTTTGTATAAAAATACACACATATGTTAATTACTTTAAAAAGCTGGTAGTGTGTATCATGGTGGTACTTTATTAGTCTTACAAGAAAGTTTCATGGCTTATATTTGATTGAGGAAGTACTAAGCTCCCATGACTTGAAATATTTCCTTTCCTCCATGTTAATCTTCAACTTCTTTTAAATTATTTTGTTGTTTAAGCACTTCATTATGTCACTTAGATACACAAATTAGTAACCACCATTATCAAAGCTCTTAATTATGCATTAAATCTAAGCAGTTCATTCCTCAATAGCTTGTACACAATTCTAGAGTTAGTCATCATGGATGTTAATTATAATTGTAGATTTGGGGTTCTAAGAATCATTGAAGACTTTCATTCTCTAGTTTTAAAGCACATTTGTAGGCCAGTATACTTGATGTGAGCAAAATAAATGTGCTTAAAATTGTATTAGCTCTTCTAATAGTGAGACAGTGTTCAAATCGATCTCAAAAATGTTCAATTTAGCTGAAATCTTCTTTGTCAAGTAATCAATGTGTTTACTGAATGATAAAAGCGGTGTCAAGAAGCTATCAAGACTTAAAGTTATTTGAAAGATAGAAAGCAGGCCAAGGAAAATTCACTGACTTGAACTTTACCGTCGTTAATCAAAACTGATGATATCAAGAGAAAAATGGAACATCTGTTTGCATTTTTCCAAAGTGTAAGAGTGAGGTAAGTAGTTGACCTCATGAATAAACACTGAAAAAACAATTGGTAAAATGGGTATGTACAACAGATGGTGTTTCCCATCATTGATGGTTTTGATTTTGATTTGAGAGGGTTTATTCATATTGTAGGAGCTGAATTAAAATACATAAACCACTAAAAAATAATTGATAAGTGATATTTAATTAGATGTAGTTTGTTCTATTCTATGCCTTTCATCTACAACCTTACACACACAGGAAAACACATAAAGCATGTATTATTATGGCTTGACTATCAGTTATTGGGCAGAAGTAGATAACTTATCCTTCCCCTACCCTGTTTTGTTATAGTGATCACATTAAACGTTATTTAAAATGTGAAAAATAGACATCGAGTCATGAAAAGACGGAAGCCTTGAAGAAATGTCCTTGATGCTGAACAAGGCTTATACAAATGGCAAACTATTGAGCACAGAATAAATGAGGTAATTAATTACCATTCAGTTTTACAGATGGAAAAGCTGAGTCACCAGGAGGTCAAGTGGCTTGCCCAAGGTCACAGAAGAAGCTATTAGCATTATTATGCGGTTCTCCTGATTCTTTTTTATTTCTTCTCATATTTTATTGAGTATAGCAAGAAGCACTAAAAAGAAATATTTTCCACATATACAGCAAGTTCATTCCTTTAATTTGGTATTGACACAAAAACAATGAAAGCAATTTTAGGGTTCTGTTTTGTTTTGCTTTGCTTTTTTTCCATATAAATATACTTTACTCTTTATTTCTCTTTTCGCTATCATTGCAGAAATTGATTTGTTCCTTTAAAGTCTCTTAAGACAGCAGAAATCAACTAGAATATGGGAGTCATTTCTACATTAGTGTATACAGGAAAGTGTACATATGTCAGTGGAAAGCCCTCTGTAAAATAAACCTTGTTTTCTTCTGATGACTGATCTAATAGAAATCACTTTGTACTATATGAATGACAGAAAATCCAGTAAACTAAAACAATTTTGATATCATATTGCATAAGTCTACTACAACATTTATGTTTCTAAGTGGTTAGCACTCTGATTCACATATTACATGACATTTAATGGAAATGTTAATTTAGTGTGGCATACATAGATCAAAAAATACTTGCATGCCACTTAATGTCTTAAGGAATAAAAAATTGAATGCATGCTTTATTTTGATATAAACACTAGTTTTATATAATGCCATATTAATAGGTGCCTTGGGAACAATCTTCTGTGTCATATATGAATTCACTTCATGATGGGGCATGAAAATATAGCTTTTATATAGAAGCTGATTTCATATTTTTAGATCCAGATACCTCTGTATATAATAAATACTGTCTTCACTTTCACATGGTTGCTTAACCTAGAACATGTTAAAATTTACCTTCTTGCTATATTCAACAAACTATATATATGGCTATGTAAAAAATTTCTGTTCTGTGAATGTTACAAAACATGTTCATGGGTATAAGTTTTTATACATACATGCACACATATCTCAGTTCTCAGAATCTTGGTTCACTTCTAAGGCAAACCATTTAGTATCACAGTATTGGCAACCCACTCCAGCATTCTTGCCTAGAGAATCCTGTGGATGGAGGAGCCTAGTGGGCTGCTGTCCATAGGGTCACAAAGGGTTGGACATGACTGATGCAACTTAGCATGCATGCATGCATTGGAGAAGCAAATGGCAAACCACTCTAGTATTCTTGCCTGGAGAATCTCAGGGACAGAGGAGCCTGGTGGGCTGCCATCTATGGCGTCGCACAGAGTTGGACACGACTGAAGTGACTTAGCAGCAGCAGCACCAATCCCAAGAGTATACCCCAAACACTAATGACAAAGGAGCTGATGTTGAAAGTTTCTACTAGACCTACAAGACCTTCTAGAAATAACACCAAAAAAAGATGTCCTTTTCATCATAGGGGACTAGAATGCAAAAGTAGAAAGTCAAGAGATACCTGGGATAACAGGCAAGTTTGGCCTTGGAGTACAAAATGAAGCAGGGCAAAGGCTAACACATTTGTCAAGAGAAGGCACGGGTCATAGCAAACACCACTTCTAACAACACAAGAAGCCACTCTACACATGGACATCCCTAGATGGTCAATGCTGAAATCAGACTGATTATATTCTTTACGGGTGAAGATGGAGAAGCTCTATACAGTCAGCAAAAAACAGACTGAGAGGTGACTGTGACTCAGATCATGAACTCCTTATGGCAAAATTCAGACTTAAATTGAAGAGAGCAGGGAAAACTATTAGACCATTCAGGTATGACGTAAATCAAACCCCTTACAATTATACAGTGGAAGCAACAAATTGATTCAAGGGATTAGATCTGATAGACAGAGTGTCTGAAGAACTATGGACGGAGGTTTGTGATATTATACAGGAGGTGGTGATCAAAACCCTCACCAAGAAAAAGAAATGCAAAAAGGCAAAATGATTGCCTGAGGAGGCCTTACAAATAACTGAGAAAAGACGAGACGTGAAAGGCAAAGGAGAAAAGGAAATATACATTCATGAAGGCAGAGTTCCAAAGAAAAGCAAGGAGAGATAAGAAAGTCTTATTATGTGAACAATGCAAAGAAATAGAGGAAAACAATAGAATGGGAAAGATTAGAGTTCTCTTCAAGAAAATTAGAGATACCAAGGGAAGATTTCATGTAAGTATGGACACAATAAAAGACAGAAATATTATGGACCTAAAGGAAGCAGAAGATATTAAGACAAGATGGCAAGAATACATAGAAGAACTATACAAAAAAGGTCCTAATGACCCAGATATTCATGATGGTGTGATCACATACCTAGAGCCAGACATCCTGGAGTGTAAAGTCAAGTGAGTCTTAGGAAGCATCACTATGAACAAAGCTATGGGAGGTGATGGAATTCCATGTGAGCTATTTCAAATCCTAAAAGATAATGATGTGAAAGTGCTGCACTCAGTATGCCAGCAAATTTGGAAAACTCAGCAGTGGCCACAGGACTGGAAAAGTTCAGTTTTCATTCTAATTCCAAAGAAAGGCAATGCCAAAGAATAATCAAACTACTGCACAATTGCACTCATCTCACATGCCAGCAAAGTAATATTCAAAATTCTCCAAGCAAGGCTTCAACAGTACATGAAACGAGAACTTCCAGATGTTCAGGCTGGATTTAGAAAAGGCAGAGGAACCAGAGATCAAATTGCCAATATCTGTTGGATCATACAAAAAGCAAGAGAATTCCAGAAAAAAACATCTGTTTTATTGACTGTGACAAAGCCTTTGATTGTGTGGATCACAACACACTTTTAAAAATTCTAAACAGATGAGAATATCAGACCACCTTTCCTTCCTCCTGAGAAATCTGTATGCAGGTTAAGAAGCAACAGTTAAAACCAGAAATGGAGCAATGGACTGGTTCCAAATTGGAAAAGGAGTATGTCAAGGCTATATATTGTCTGCCTGCCTATTTAACTTGTATGCAGAGCACATCATGCAAAATACCCAGCTGGATGAAGAACAAGCTGGAATCAAGATTGCTGGGACAAATATTAATAACGTCAGACATGATGACACCACTCTACTGACAGAAAGTAAAGAAGAACTAAAGAAACTCTTGATGAGGATGAAAAAGAGGAGAGTGAAAAAACTGGCTTATAACTCAACATTCAAAAAACTAAGATCATGGCATCTGGTCCCATCAGTTCAGTTCAGTCACTCAGTTGTGTGCGACTCTTTGCAACCACATGGAATGCAGCACGCCAGGCCTCCCTGTCCATCACCAACTCCCGGAGTTAACCCAAACTCATGTCCATCGAGTCAGTGATGCCATCCAACCATCTCATCCTGTGTCGTCCCCTTCTCCTCCTTCCTTCAATCTTTCCCAACATTAAGGTCTTTTCCAATGAGTCAACTCTTCACATCAGGTGGCCAAAGTATTGGAGTTTCAGCTTAACCACCAGTCCTTCCAATGAACACTCAGGACTGATCTCCTTTAGGATGGACTGGTTGGATCTCCTTGCATTTCAAGGGACTCTCAAGAATCTTCTCCAACACCACAGTTCAAAAGCAACAATTCTTTGGTGCTCAGCTTTCTTTATAGTTCAAATCTCACATTCATACATGACTACTGGAAAAACTATAGCTTTGACTAGACAGACCTTTGTTGGCAAAGTAATGTCTCTGCTTTTTAATATGCTGTCTAAGTTGGTCATAACTTTCCTTCCAAGGAGTGTCTTTTAATTTCATGGATGCAATCACCATCTGCGGTGATTTTGGAGCCCCAAAAAATAAAGTCTGACACTGTTTCCACTGTTTCCCCATCTATTTGCCATGAAGTGATTGGACCAGATGCCATGATCTTAGTTTTCTGAATGTTGAGCTTAAAGCCAACTTTTTCACTCTCCTCTTTCACTCTCATCAAGAGGTTCTTTAGTTCTTCTTCACTTTCTGCCATAAGTGTGGTATCATCTGCATATCTGAGGTTATTGATATTTCTCCCAGCAATCTTGATTCCAGCTCGTGCTTCATCCAACCCATCACTTCATGGCAAATAGAAGGGGAAACAATGGAAATAGTGGCAGGCTTTATTTTATTGGGCCCCGAAATCATTGCAGATGGTGACTGCAGCCATGAAATTAAAAGACACTTGCTCCTTGGAAGAAAAGCTATGACCAACCCAGAAAGCATATTAAAAAGCAGAGACATTACTTTGCCAACAAAAGTGTGTCTAGTCAAAGCTATGGTTTTTCTAGTAGTCATGTATGGATGTGAGAGATGGGCCATAAAGAAAGCTGAGCACTGAAGAATTGACGTTTTTGAACTGTGGTGTTGGAGAAGACTCTTGAGGGCCCCTTGGACTGCAAGACCAAACCAGTCAATCCTAAAGGCAATCAACCCCTGAATATTCATTGGAAGCACTGATGCTGAAGACGAAGTTCCAATACTCTGGCCACCTGATTTGAAGTGCTGACTCATTGGAAAAGATCCTGATGCTGGGAAAGATTGATGGCAGAAGAAGGGGATGACAGAGGATGAGATGGTTGAATGTCATCACTGACTCGATGGACAAGAGTTTGAGCAAGCTCTGGGAGTTGGTGATGGACAGGGAACCCTGGTGTGCTGCAGTCCAGGGGTCGCAAAACATTGGACATGACTGAATGACTGAACTGAACTGAACAGACCTACCTCCATCAATTTGTCACTCTTGTCTTTCTCAAGGCCTAATATTTTTTTTCTCTGTGGCATCCAACACATACCCATGTCTAGTCATGTAAATCAAAGGCACACACTATCTTTATAATAACAGTTAAGTTTAAGAATCAGATTTTTGGCCAATCAGGATGATTCCACTGACAACATTCTGGCCTAACGTGAAACCCTAGTCAATAGTCAGGACCATACTATACGTGTATTTTAAGAATTGCCCCAAGCCAGTAATTGACTAATCTTTTTCAGCTCTTTTTCTTCTTACTAACAAAAAATTTTCTCCCTCACTTTTTGAAATACGTTCTTTCTTCCCTTGGCTTAAAGCTTACTCCATTCTACTCTGGTTTGCTTTCTATATCTATCAATTTCCACTTGGTTATTGTTTTATTTTTTCTTGAAAGTGTTTTACTTTACATCTGCTTCTCTTCTGATTTGGGAGCCTTAAATATAAATTTCTGTCTTCTGCCTTCTTCTCTTATCTATACAATTTCCATGAATAATCATTAAATGTTTTCTGATATTTTTAAATCTACAGCTCCAGACAGAATTGGATGCATAAAACTTCTTGGATATTTTATAGGTGCCTCATATTCAAAATTTAACTCAATACCTGCCGAACAAAAGATTTTACTTTTCTTATGCAATTTGTCTGAGAGAATGGGGCTACATATATTAATCAGCTTCCAGTAGATAATGCTATATTAAAAAAAAGCAACCTCAAACTCATTTAATTACCCAAACCCCTGACTGTCATCATTGACCACTTCTTAACATATATAATCCACAAGCAATAAGTTAGAAAGCCTTGTTTATTCTCATCCTCAAATGACTCTCAATATTTCTTCATTTTTCCCCTATTTTTTACAACCTCTATTACATTAAGTATCATTCAGTTCAGTATAGTCAGTTCAGTCACTCAGTCATGTCCAACTCTTTGCAACCCTGTGAATCGCAACACTCCAGGCCTCCCTGTCCATCACCAACTCCCGAAGTTTATCCAAACTCATGTCCATCAAGTCAGTGATGCCATCCAGCCATCTCATCCTCTGTTGTCCCCTTCTCCTCCTGCCCCCAATCCTTCCCAGCATCAGGGTCTTTTCCAATGAGTCAGTCTTCGCATGAGGTGGCCAAAGTATTGGAGTTTCAGCCTCAACATCAGTCTGTCCAATGAACACCCAGGACTGATCTCCTTTAGGATGGACTGGATGGGCCTCCTTGCAGTCCAAGGGACTCTCAAGATTCTTCTCCAACACCACAGTTCAAAAGCATCAATTCTTTGGCACTCAGCTTTCTTTATAGTCCAACTCTCACATCCATACATGACTACTGGAAAAACCATAGCCTTGACTAGACGGACCTTGGTTGGCAAAGTAATGTCTCCGTTTTTTAATATGCTATCTGCTGCTGCTGCTGCTGCTAAGTCGCTTCAGTCGTGTCCGACTCTGTGCGACCCCATAGACGGCAGCCCACCAGGTTCCGCTGTCCCTGGGATTTTCCAGGCAAGAGTACTGGAGTGGGGTGCCATTGCCTTCTCCAAATATGCTATCTAGATTGGTCATAACTTTCCTGCCAAGGAGTAAGTGTCTTTTAATTTCATGGCTGCAATCACCATCTGCAGTGATTTTAGAGCCCCAAAAAATAAAGTCTGCCACTGTTTCCACTGGTTCCCCATCTATTTGTCATGAAGTGATGGGACCAGATGCAATGATCTAAGTTTTCTGAATGTTGAGCTTTAAGCCAACTTTTTCACTCTCCTCTTTTACTTTCATCAAGAGACTTTTTAGTTCCTCTTCACTTTCTGCTGTAAGGGTAGTGTCATCTGTATATCTGAGGTTATTGATATTTCTCCCGGCAATCTTGATTCCAGCTTGTGCTTCTTCCAGTCCAGCATTTCTCATGATGTACTCTGCATATAAGTTTAAATAAGCAGGGTGACAATATACAGCCTTGACGGACTCCTTTTCCTATTTGGAACCAGTCTGTTGTTCCATGTCCAGTTCTAACTGTTGCTTTCTGACCTGCATACAGGTTTCTCAAGAGGCAGGTCAGGTGGTCTGGTATTCCCATCTCTTTCAGAAATTTCCACATTTTTTATTGTGATCCACACAGTCAAAGGCTTTGGCATAGTCAATAAAGCAGAAATAGATGTTTTTCTGGAACTCTCTTGCTTTTCCGATGATCCAGCGGATGTTGGCAATTTGATCTCTTGTTCCTCCGCCTTTTCTAAAACCAGCTTGAACGTTTGGAAGTTCATGGTTCGCGTACCGCTGAAGCCTGGCTTGAAGAATTTTAAGCATTATTTTACTAGCATGTGAGATGAGTGCAATTGTGCAGTAGTTTGAGCATTCTTTGGCATTGCCTTTCTTTGGGATTGGGATGAAAACTGACCTTTCCAGTCCTGTGGCTACGGCTGAGTTTTCCAGATTTGGTGGCATATTGAGTGCAGCACTTTCACAGCATCATCTTTCAGAATTTAAAATAGCTCAACTGGAATTTACCATGTCTTATTTGTATTATTGCAACAGCCTTCTAAACTGAATGCACTCTCACCAACTCTAAATCTGTACAATTCTATTTCCCCAAATATCAGAGTGACATTTCTGAAAATTATCTTATTGCATTAAAAACATGTACATTTGGGTCAGATTAAAATACCGTCTTCTCACATTTCCTCTCACTGAAGAAGGATAAGAGAGTTCTGGCTCTGGGAGTTCAAATTTGATTGTATGACTTACTTTGTCAACAAAGGTATGTGGAAAATATTTGGTTGGACAATGATTTAAGAATCTATGTGTTTTTACAACATTCTCTCTTACCTTTGCCATGGTGATTGGCAATGTCCAGAAAATGGTTGCATTGTTGCTCTGTTAACCTGGTTCTTAAAGTAAAAAAGACAGTGGCAGAGCCCAGTCATACCCCCAGCCACCTTTCAAGTACCCTTCACAAGAGCAAGAAGTGTCCCTATGCTTTTAAAAACACTCATATATTAGGAATTTTTTTTAACCACAATATAACCACTTCTACGCTGACCAGTGCAACTTTTGGCCACTGAACCTTTGAAACACTTACTATGTTTATAGGATTCCCTTCCTTATAAGTCTTGGTGAGTCAAAGCCTATGGTACACTGCATTAGTCAAGATTCACCAGAAAAGCAGACCAACATGATGTAAATAGACAGAGAGAAACAAAGAAAGGAAGGAAGGAAGAAAGAGATAGAGAGAGAAAGAAAGACAGAAAGAAAGAAAGAAAGGAGAGAGAATAAAAAGAAAGTGAAATGGCTCAGTTGTGTCTGAATCTTTGTGACCCTATGGACTGTAGCCTGCCATGCTCCTCTGCCCATGGGATTTTCCAGGCAAGAATACTGGCGTGGGTTGCCATTTCCTTCTCCAGGGGATCTTTCTGACCCAGGGATCGAACCTGTGTCTCCTGCACTTCAGGCAGACTCTTTACCTTCCGAGCCACCAAACAGAAAGATAGATAATAATTATACAGGTATGTAACTATATGTTTATGTAGATAGATATAAATGGATATCTATCTGCAGTCATCTAGCTCTCTACCTAAGAAGAGGGAGATTGATGTAGTTGAACAAATTGACATGAACAACTGTGTAGGCTGGCAAATCCCAAATATGTGTAGCAAGCTGTGGTTGCTAGTGACTTGGGGAGGAATTGTAGTTCGTCTAAAGGCTGTCTCCAGGAGACTTTCTTCTTCTTCAGGTAAGCTCAGTTTTTGTTTTTGTTTTCTATGAAGGTCTTGAACTGATTAGATGTGGCCAACCCAATTATGAAATGGTCGCTATATTCCAAGACTGTTGATTTAAATATCAGTCTCATCTTAAAAAAATGCCTTCACAGAAAGATCTAGAATGAGTCTGACCAAATATCAGGGTGCCATTTCCAACCTAGTTGACACAGAAAATTAACTATCATACTCTGTCTAAGGAAGTTAGAGAAGCTAGATATTTTCTTTCCCATCATCCTCAGCAGCAAGAATATGGCATGGGCTGAAGCATGAGATGCAAATACTCCAGACACTTAACTGAAAATCAGTGTTACAAATAGCAAAAGTTGTAAGAAACGATCTGTGGTTATGAGATGCTTTCAGCAAGAACAAATCTCTAGTTTCTTTAGGTTCAGCATCATGGTTCAAGCTGCAGCATTCAAAGCACAAGAGGCAGTAGCATTGATAGGATTTTGTCCTTTCTTCCTCCTTTCAAGGAGAAGGCAATGGCACCCCACTCCAGTCCTCTTGCCTGGAAAATCCCATGGACAGAGAAGCCTGGTAGGCGGCAGTCCACGGGGTCGCTAAGAATTGGACGCCACTGAGCGACTTCACTTTCACTTTTCATTTTCATGCATTGGAGAAGGAAATGGCAACCCACTCCAGTATTCTTGCCTGGAGAATCCCAGGGATGGAGGAGCCTGGTGGGTTTCCGTCGATGGGGTCGCACAGAGTCGGACACGACTGAAGCGACTTAGCAGCAGCAGCAGCCTCCTTTCAAATTCTGAGATCTATTCCGTAGATTTCCTGGTGAGTCCAGGAGGACTCACCTGCTTTAATGAACAGGTGAGCTCTTTATACCTCCCTGGTTTAATGAACTGAAATTGGCTGCTGTTAGTAAGAACCATGGCTGATTCTTGTAAACATCTTGTAACACACTACTGAAATTCCTGCTACCAAATGCAAACGTTTGAGACTTGTCATGTAGCCTGTACCACTTGTGGTGTGTCTCCTTCTTCTTAAATTCTAGGGTTTATAACTTATGTAAATATATTTCTCTGTCCTGGACTATCTCTTCTACTATTGACTTACTGAGTAGTTCAAGAAAGCTTATTCAAAAGGCTAAAAGTCACTGGCTCTAGAAATCTTGTAGAAATCTAGAAATCTTACTCTACCAATATTTTGGATCATTTTAAATGTTAATATCTCTGTGATACTTATTTTGCAAACTTCTATCAAACTCATAATACTGTATTACATTAATTGTCAAAAACTCATATAACAAACGGAGAAGGCAATGGCAACCGACTCCAGTACTCTTGCCTGGAAAATCCCTTGGACGGAGGAGCCTGGTAGGCTGCAGTCCATGGGGTCGCGAAGAGTCGGACATGACTGAGCGACTTCCCTTTCACTTTTCACTTTCATGCATTGGAGAAGGAAATGGCAACCCACTCCAGCGTTCTTTCCTGGAGAATCCCAGGGATGGCGGAGCCTGATGGGCTGCCGTCTATGGGGTCGCACAGAGTCGGACACGACTGAAGCGACTTAGCAGCAGCAGCAGCATATAACAAAATGATGACAGAAGCCATTAAACCACTGTCTTTTCATTTCCAGACTCTATGTAAAGACTAATATCTCATATATTTTTAATATTTTTAAAAATAAATTTTTGAATGAATGAAAATATAAACAGAAAAAACTTAAGAAATAAAAAGAAGTTTCAAGGAAAAGACAAAGTTAAAGAGACAAAATGACCAGGATCAGAGAAGTATTATTAGAAAAGCTGGCTTTTAAAAAATATGCACAAAAGTGAGTCACAGTTCCCAGGTGGTGCAGTGGTAAAGAATCCGCCTGCCAGTCCAGGAGACACAAATGACACAGGTTTGATCCCTTTGTCAGGAAGATCCTCTGAAGCAGGAAATAGCAACCTGCTCCAGTATTCTTGCCTGAACATTTCTATGGACAGAGGAGCTTGGTGGGCTACCGTCCATGGGGTTGCAGAGTTGGACACTACTGAGTGACTGAACACACATACACACACATATAAGTGAATTAAATTGAGGTGTGAAGAGGTAGTGGGGAAGGGGCTTTTTCATTTTCCTCTAGAAATTTTGGTCAAGTACACGTACAGAATTTGTAGAATTACAATATTTTCAAGTGTTAAGTAATATTCTTATGAAGTATAAATTTATTTAACACAAATCACTGATAATATATATTTAGAATCTTCAATTTGTATTGAGAAACCAAGACTTTGTAATTAGCTCTTTCACTAAATCGTTAAGTCATCAGTAAAAGTGACACAGAAGAAGGGGAAGGGTGGAATGGAGATAGGAATGGATGAACGTTTAGACAAATATGCTTTGTGAGGTGTACTTGAAATCAATCACTATTAATCTTGTTCCATTAGGTGAGCAATTGCTTAACTAGACTGTTTTTCTGAACTCAACACTTGCTTTAGCCATTTTTTTATTTGTCTTTATTGATTGCCAATGGGGGTTGTCATTTTGAGTAATGCATTTATTTAAGGTCATCAAGCAATGATGATCTTGTTCCTTTAGTTTGTGGGAAAGTGATGCCTCTCTGGATTTCAGGGATGAGGTATACAAAAGGAAAGTGTCTTTAAAAAAAGAAAAAACAGACGAGATACAGAAAGTACACAGATAAAGAAGGGGAAATGGAAATAGAAAAAGCATCACATGGACGATAATATGGAGTTTTGTTTTTCATAAAAGACAATTTTTTGTCTTTTTGGTTTCATAAAGAAGTAAGTTTAAAATGGTCATATCATTTCCTTAAATTCCATCTTCTTAGTAAATATATTTGTTTTCAACTAGATCATTTAGAGAGATGGGGTTGCTAAAAAGCAAATTATATAACTGGATCACTCTTGGCCCACTTTCTGGAGGCTTGCTGCCTTCTATTTTTTTCTCCATCACTACTTCAGAGTGACTATGTCACAGTGCATACCTCATTATTACTTGCTTGCATACATTCCTCACTGATGCTCTCCACACTCTCTACCTTGACGAAAGGAAGTCTTCTCAAAATCCTAACTCATCGCATATCTCCATCTTGTTTTCTATTCTCCAGCTTCCAAACATTACCCCTACAGCTTCTTCATGCCAACTGCCTTCAATCAAGGCATGCCTGAAGCTTTTCTGTGTCTACTCGGCAGCTTTCCTATGCCTCTGCCTGCTTTTGAATATCTGACAAAATGCAAGAGATGATGGTTGTCTCTCTTGCCCTAAAAAGTTCTGAATAAACAGCCTTTGGTTCTCATTTGGTTGTAATTCATTTATTTCCATAAATTTTTCAGGTTTTAAAGGAAAGATTTTGTGTAGACTATTCTCCTGGGTATAAAACAGGGCTCTAAGTTGCATTGTGAGAACCAAAAAAGAATTAATAGAACATGTTGGTGTGGAGGAGGAAGGCTGACTTATGTCTTGAGTCACAGCTTGGATGAAATACAACCAATGTAGTCCTGATTCTTTCAATATCACACTAATGAACTCAGAAGACTGGGCTACATGCATTTTTGTATACTGTAAGATCTGAAATGCTCATCTCAACAACTAGATTTTGTGTAAGATAAAGAGCTCTGCATTATATTTGAGGAGAAGAAGCTGCCTCAGGGACAGGCTGGAGAACAGAAAGGAAATATTTTTTCAAAGTCTTATGGCAATTATCACTAAGGAGTGCTTTCTTGACATCAACTGTGGAGACACACTTATTAGTCTGTTAGTTTTGTGCAGGATAATGATGATACTAATAACTGTAATGAGAAATATGTTAGACTGTTGCTCACTACCTTGGAATTTCTATGAGTAAGAGTGATAATTATCACTATGTCGATTTCACAGTTAACAAAAACTATAAAATGCTTCAGTATAAGGAGAAATAGATATTTTTTGTAAGAATTATGCAAGGATCATATGAAATATTTTATATTTATGTAGAATGTGGCTCAGATGGTAAAGAATCTGCCTGAAAATTCAGGAGAACCAGGTCTGATCCCTGGATTGGGAAGATCCCGTGGAGGAGGGTGTGGCAACCCACTCCAGTATTCTTGCCTGGAGAATTCCATGGACAGAGGAGCCTGGGGTCAAAAAGAGTCGGACAAGACTGAGAGACTAACACTTTTCTCACTTTTCTATGCAAGAATTATATGAAATATTTTATATTTATGCAGAATACAGCTATTAAGATAATTCATGTGAAATATTTTACCTGAATAATTCCTCTTACCATGATAAGATTTGGAAATTAGCATTTGGGATAATAGTGAAGATACATTGTCTGTGAAAATGACATAAATAAGCAGAATCTAGATCCACAAAAGATCAACATATCACTTGCTGGGCATCATACTATTAGAAATATGTGTACCTAATTTGATATGTGTAATTCTCTTTTTTGAAGAGGGTCCGTTCATTGAGGGAAAAATATGAAAAGTTTTCATTTTGGCAGTAACCGTCTCATTTATGATAAATACCCTCCAACCTGCCTCCATTTTTCCACTGGAGATGCTCGTTTCCTTAACAACATCTCAATTTGCTTCCACAGCTTCTCATTTATTCATTATTAAGCTGTCACTGTTATTATTTTGGGCTTTATGAAAACTTTAGCCTCATATTCAATTCAAATCTCTTCTCTCCACCAGCAAAGAGCCTTGTAACACATGTGGTCATACAGTCGGCTTTTCCGTGACGAATTTTCTCCTTCCCTCCACCATGTTCTTGCCCCTCAGGCAAAGCAGGGAACAGGCACCAGACAGAATCCTTACTCTCTACAAAAGCCCTCACTGGCCCTTTTAATGGGATGTCTCTACCGCTCTAGGCCTTTTGTCTATGGGGTGACTGCCCTCTTCCACACTGATGAGGAAGATACACATGAAGGTTGATACCAGCTTCTTGGTGGGGCAGTCACAACTCCCTGTTCCACCCTCTTCTGAGAAAGCACCTGGCTGTGCATGGGAAGAAATGCCAGTCTGTTCCATATGCAGCAACTCTTTCTTTACACACGTTGCACTCCCTAAGAGCTGACTGATATGCTTCTCCCCAGATATGTTTTTTGTTTTGGGGGGTTTAAGATTGCATGGATTGTAGGAGTGAAGATATCGGAAGGATGGCTTTTAGTGAAATGGTGATTATTATCAGAGAACATTTAGAAACATGGTTGGCTTCAACCAATGAAATCTTTCTGAATTTAGAAGGAAGGGGACTTAGATCTTTTAGTCTTAAAACTCTAAGCTTGGTCACAATTCTGGGCATACACAAGTAATCCCCTTTCCAATGTTAACAACTTCTGATAACTCATGTATTTATAAAGTATATGACAAAATATAAAATATATGCTGACAGTATTGCAATTGTTCAATTTAATATGTTTGTCTAAACTTTTCTGGAGATTCTAGAGATTTCGGCATCTCTACAAATGCACTTCTCATCAGGAGGAAATTCCATCAATGCAAAATATGAAATGAGGTGAGTATACTGAGAACATACACTTTACGTGACTCAACCTATTTACATTCTAAAAGTCAATAAAAAATGTCAGATATTTAGAATAAAATCATCCCTGTCTTACTCATACACATAAACACACATACGTATGTAGGTGTGTATACACACCTACTAATAAAACTGTGCTAGCAATAAATATCAGCTTGTGTTAGTTATTAAATGTGTATGTCCTACTGAAACATCATGCTAGGTATACAGGGCCAAAAAAATTAAGATACAAATGGGATAGATAGAACATCATGCTCTTTCTTCGGTTATTATTTTCAAAAACCAAAATTTGATGCTAAAACTTTTAAAAACATAATTTGACATTAAACACTAATTCTTACAATACATTGAAAAATGTGCATCTTAAAATCAACCACTTAGGTAGGTAGATTAAATTATTCATTTAGGTAGGTAGATTATTCATTTAATTACATTATTCACAGAAAAATTAAGGATACTATTCTAATGTGTGCCCTTTTAAATGTATTTTTCCCATTCATTGAAAAATGACATGTTAATTTGAATTTATTCACCTATACAATTAAGAAATGAATCTCAGGTTAGCAGAAATAAACTAATAACAGAATAATTTATCTTTCAATTTTGTTAATACTGTAGTGCAAACATTTGTTGGAGAATTGAATCACCTTATTCATCAATCAGACTATAACTTACCATCCTGTACTCCTTTCCTCCACCTGTATTAAAAACAAAAACAAAAACACAGGAAGCATGGACAAATTAGGATAATTTATGAAATACACTAGGTGAGGAAACAAGTTTATTTCCTTTAATTTTACTTCCAAGAATGTAAATAAGCATTTATATAAATATCAGATATTCTTCATTTCCAGAGTTTCTAACTTAGAAACATACTGCTAAAACAATATGCAACATTTTCCCTATGTTTATCAATAAATAAAGCTTTCCTCTTTGAATTTACTAATTCAATTATCTAGATGAAGTGATAAAAAGGTACTTGTCGTAAACATGCTCTTGGAGAGAATCACAATGATGAGAACCAAAAAGCATCCTTTTGAACTTGTTGAGGAGTTAGAGGACAGCACTGCCCATGGAGACTGAGAGACCTGTGCTTTGCATGGGTTCATCTATCAAGGGCATAATCACAAAAGTTGGGATCCAATAGCAGTAAATAAAGAAATATCTGTTTTTTGAGGAGTAAGGGTTGAATAAAATGAAAAAAAAAATGAGTAAGCAATAAAATGTTAGACTCTACTTGGACAGAAACTGGGTAAATGGAAATTACTTTTTTTGTTGTTAGGGAGTATGGAATTATCAGGAAAAGAAGACTTTAAATTTTTGTCAGTAATTGAAAGTGAAGAATGCAGATGCAATGCCTGATAGTAAGAGGTTCTGAGCTTAAATAGTTTGTGCTGTGCTTTTATTATCATTAAAAATTATCTACTCTATCAGTTAAACAAGGTTTTATAAGCTTCAATCAGGATACAGATTGGAATTTTTCCAGAAAATTCTCTTAGCTTTGCTTTTGTGATAAAATATATTTATCTGGACTGGAACAACCATTTACTTTAATTGCTGATGAAAATTCTGTCATGAAAATCTGGCTTCAGAGAGGCATTACAAATAAATTTCACATCCTTAATGGTGCCTTAGCTGACAAATTATTGGGCGTTGTGGACTATTCATGTCAGACCATCACAAAGACTTTTTAGAAACAGATGCACACATTAATCTGGAATAATTTAATCTATTTACACTTAATTTATAATCTGTAATACACTGATGCAATGGACATGAACTTGGGCAAATTTGGGGAGATATGAGGGATGGGGAGGCCTGGCGCGCTGCAGTACATGGAGTTGCAGTGTCAGACATGACTGGGTGACTGAACAACAGCAAATATTTTTGTACTACCAGATGTTTGAACTAATGACTAGTATTTGCTTCTTTTTATTTTTTTAAAGTATAATAAAATACCTTTGAAGAATATCAAGAAAATAAGGAAAGAATAGTTAGTACTTTGATATTAGTGAATCTCCTGCAATATAACTACCACTAGCTGATGAAGATGTGCTTATATTTATGAAGATTCACTTGTATTTCACACATTTTCCCTAAGATTTCTTCTTCTCCTTCTTTCTGTCTTCCTACCTGTCTCCTTCCTCTTCCTCCTACCCCATCTTCTTATCTTTCTCCTCCCCACCCACCTTTTCCTTCCTCTTCCATTATGTCAGCACTACAATAGATTATAAGATGGGGCCAAATTTAAAGGTGTTTGATAATCTGACACTTTTCTCCAAAATACGCATGCCAAAATATATTGAGATGAAAATAGTCTGTGCTGAATGTACTCAATTTTGATTATAGTCAATTTTCTCTTTTATCTGAAGTCTTTTTATGATCTTCTGTCTGCTTAAAATGTCCTATCACCCTCTCCTTACTTACACCTGACAAATTCCACCTCATCTTTTGGTTCAGGCATCATATTATCTAGAACAATTTGTCTAATTTCTCAATCTCATCAGATAGGAAATCCTTCTTTGTGATCTGATAGATTTATGAATATGGCTTATCATTATATTTAATCCATTATTTTATATTATTTGTATGTCTTCTCAGAGAACCAATATTTTTTAATAGTATTATTTTTATTAGAGTGTGCCATAGTACCTGAAACATGTCAAAATTAAAAACATATATAAACAGTACATAAATACATACATTAGCAAATTGGATTACTATTTTTTTAATCTATTTTCTCTGTTTAAAAAAACATGCTAAATATTATGTCAAAAACAAAATATGAAATAATTCCCTGGTCCAAATTTTCAGGAGGAATACTGTTTAATATTTTTTAAACAGAAACTGATACTATATTTCAAAAATATCTACTTGATTTATTGGCAAATAAATTATACATGTTGATGATTAAAAATTAGTTTTTTCTCAATGACCTTTTCCAATGGTGGTAACTTCTTAGAATGCTATGTAGAGAAAGATTCTAGTCCAGTGTATGATACATAAGTTGTTCATTAATTAGTTACTAAATGCATTATCAAATGGAAAACTATCTCTTAAATGTGGCTTTCTTACTAGTTGATGAACATCTGTCTGTTCTTTTTTACCTTGAGTTTTCAATTGATATTCTTCAAATAGCAATTTGTTTTGTCAAGAGAATGCAAATTGAATCCACCACAATGACTGAATAAAATAGAAGTTGGGTTCTCTGAAGACTTCCAAGTTATAAAATACCAATTGGCTGGATTTTTCCATGAGAGATAACTAAAATTTGATTTCTTATTTTGTACTCATGTTATAAAATATATATCCTATTTAAAATAGCTCCCATAGTTAATATTCTCTTCAGTTCAGTTCAATTCAGTCGCTCAGGCATGTCTTACTCTTTGTGACCCCATGGACTGCAGCACACAAGGCCTCCCTGTCCATCACCAACTCCCAGAGCTTGCTCAAACTCATGGCCATCGAGTCCATGATGCCATCCAACCATCTCATCCTCTATTGTCCCCTTCTCCTTCTGCCTTCAATATTTCCCAGCATCAGGATCTTTTCTTACTAGCAGAATAAAAGAGTTCTTGCAACTTAATAAGACTAACTTTAGATATTTTAGCTTCATACCCATGTCATGGTATGAAACACTATTTGCATTCTCTTGACAAGACAAAAAATTGTCAATTCTTTTCCCATGAAATTTCTAGTATAGTCTGAATTCTATAGGCAATGCTTATTCATTACAAATCAAGTGTCTAAGGTATCTTCTAAGGTACCTAAGTCTAAGGTATCTTCTTGAGCTGCTTAAAGACACTACTTGGTAAACAGAAACTTTTGATATTAATGATGTCAAATTATTCAAAATTTTCCTCCATGATATTTTCTTTCTATGTCTTTTAAAAAATATTTTCTTAACCACGTATCATGAAGAAATGCTTCAATATTTTTCAGCATCATTTTTAGTTCTTCCTTTTGATTTACATCTTCTTTAGATTTAGATCTTCTCTCCATAAGGAATAAGAAAGTGAAAAAAAAAAAAGTGAAGTCGCTCAGTCGTGTCGACTCTTTGCGACCCCATGGACTATAACCTACCAGGCTCCTCCGTTCATGAGATTTTTCAAGCAAGAGTACTGGAGTGGGTTGCCATTTCTTTCTCCAGAGGATCTTCCTGACCCAGGGATCGAACCTGGGTCTCCCACATTGTAGGCAGATGCTTTACTGTCTGAGCCACCAGGGAAGTCCTAAGGAATTAATAAGATGACAATTAATATGTGATATACTCACACGTTTATCTATTTTTTAATTTGTATATGAATGGCAAGGTTGAAAGTGACCAAAATACATCCTTTACTCAGATTAAATAATTTGCTGCTACTGCTAAGTTGCTTCAGTCGTGTCCGACTCTGTGCGATCCCATAGACCGCAGCCCACCAGGCTCCGCCGTCCCTAGGATTCTCCAGGCAAGAATACTGGAGTGGGTTGCCATTTCCTTCTCCCTAAATAATTTGGGGTTGACATAAAGAATGAGTCAACGAATGCGTATTAGAATAAAGTGGTAAGAATCTGAGTTTAATGGTAATCAGAATAAAGAAAAATGATGTGATAGCTACTGGAACCATTACCGAGGAAGAATTTGCCAGATTTCATACATGGTCAATTTTGTTATTGCATGATTAGAGAATGAGGGTATTGTTAGAATGAAACATGGCCTGGGAAATAATCAAGAATTTATCTCCAAACACATTAGAACAGATTATTCTAAAAAGGCCCACACCCTGGGTGAGCACTTAAAGTCCTTGAGGAACATAATGTTGTTATCCAATAAATTCTGAATGAACATAAATTGTTTAATGGATAAAATATAGTAAGTCATAGGATAGGGTTAATGTTGAGGTGTTAACAGATAGTCAGGTATTATTATTTTGAAAAATGAAAGTTTTGAAAGGATCAGTGGATATCATCACAGGTTTGCCATGTCCAGAAAGCCAGCTAGTACAGGACTTGGTTTATGGAGCTAAAATCTCAATCCTGAATGGTGAAAAAGTATGAAATTTGAATTTTATGCTGGTGATGCAAGGTTAATCTGTGAGTTTATAGTTGACTTTCTTTGTTCTCTAATCTGCTTTATTCTTGCTGAATCTGAGGTATTTCTGTTCTCAAGCATTATTTGTTGTCAGAAGGAAGCCAGGCAGCTATAGTTAAGTATTGATCCCAATGCAAAGAAGAACAGAGAAAATGCTGAATATGATGTGGCAGGTGGGCACTCAAGTGGAAATATTGAGAATTCCAAGGGTCTTGTACTGGACACAAGCAGCCACCTAAGGTGACGGATAGTTTAAGAGCTTTTAACATTTTGTATGAGAGTTAATACAACCCTTATTGTTTTATTAAAAATAGCAGTAATTAAGGGTAAATCAAATACTCTAATTCTTCAACCAAAACCAAGCTAATGCAATAATAATAGTTACATTTATTAATTATACGCTTTTGTCAATAACCTACTCAATTCTCACAGAAAATTTATGAGGTAGAGTTGATTACTTAACTCACAAATAAAAAATGACAGCTTAAGTGACTTCCCCAGACTACTCAAAAGGTAACTGGCAAAATCAGGGATCCAAATGCACATCTGCCTGTCCCTAAAACCAGTGATTTTATTTCTGAGCTACTTTGCCTTCCCACCTGGAAAAGCAACTACAGAGAATACAATTTCTGAGAAGCAGAAAAAGGATTTGCTCACAGAAAACATACCCTAGTCTGCCAAGTGATGCTTAAAATCCCCTTAACAGAGTGTTAAATTCTTTGCTTCCACAGTCTGAGATAAGGTTTAAAATGCAAATGAACTTTACAAAGATAACATTTGGGTGTAAATTCATGAAAAAAATAATAAAATCTTTTTGTGAGCAGATTTGTTGAGGGAATAACGATTATGTGCCACATGGCATATGAAGAAAGGGGCATGGTGGGGCAAGGAAAAGAGGGGGAAAGTGGTAGATGAAGAATATAAACATCCTGCATCACTGTTATCTGTGTGTGAGAGTCTGTCCTGAATTTTGTCCTGGCATGACATTAGGATGTTCAAGGAAACAATAATAACAACAGAAGAGGCGGGGAACTGCTTTTGATAAACCTATATATTGTTAAGCTCTAAGAAGAGAATAAATACAATACTACTTAAAAGAATGCAAATTTTCTTAACTCCTTGCCTTTGATTTCCTGAAAACTGCCACTAAGCCTTAATGTTACCCTCTGCTTCCTCCTCTCTCCCCTGCCTCCATATTCTTCATTTTAAAAGCTGTTCATTCAGTTGTGCTCAGAGAGCCATTTCTACCTGCCAATGTTGTCTCTGGGAAAAGAGGCAAGTTAAAAGAGGGACATTTTGCTGCTCCTGTAATATTACAAAATGTGCATGGCTGCTACAAATGTGCTCCAAGGGTAACATCTGGAAAGAGAGTTTCCCACTCAATTAAATCATTGTCATTTAGCTTCAAGTACACATCTTTTCTTATGCTTTTCCTTATCTCTTCTTCAATTCCAGGTTCATAGTTCAAAAACAGAAATTGTACTTTAAATATACCTGCATTTCTCCTAAATTTAGAATTCTCAGGTGTTTGATTGAAAATTACATGCACCTTAAAATATTTAACATTATAACTGATAGTTTGATAAATTCTCAGAGTGCTTTATTATAACATTAAATAATTAACTGACCTTGAGTTGAAGAATGGGGTATATTTAATAAATGAAGAAATTGTTGAGCAAACCCTGATTAAAAAAACTTCAAAATTTGGCATATTCATGAGAAATGTCTATGACAACTTAAATGATCAATAATGGAAATTTAATCTATACTAACAATACTTGAAAGGTTTACAGAAGTCAGTAAAGAAATCTCTAGGATTCTAACTTTTTCCAAACAGATATATCTCAAGAACCAGAAGGAAAAAACACCACAACTCTACTATGAAGAAAAAAGAAAGTAAAGTATTCTGAATACAGAATTTCAAGAACTGCTTTAATCAACAGAAAATGCTTTCACATGCAGTGTTAACTTTGCCAGTTCAAATTATTTTTATTGTTATTGGCTTAATATAACAGAAAGACTCTTATCTATGATGATGGAATGATAATGTAGAAATAGAGTAATAGAGCAATTTATTCCAGAATGACAATAAAATGAAACACTAATCTCTCCCTCATATACACACATACATACCAGCTCCTCATCAAATAATTCATATAATGTTAGGCTTAAATAAATACATGAAAAAGACCATAAGTTTCCCCAAAGCATTTTATTAGCTGTTGTGCCTTGTGAGTTGCCAAGAAAGGTAAATAAAGCATGGGATATCGCCCATACTCACTGGATTATGAAACTATTATCCTGGGCATTAAAGTATTACCATTTTCTTGTTCAGTCACTCAGTCATGTCCGACTCTTTGCTACCCCATGGACTGCAGCACGCCAAGTTTCCCTGCCCTTCACTATCTCCTGGAGTTTTGCTCAAACTCATATCCATAGAGTCAGTGATGCCATTCAAGCATCTCATCTTCTGTCCCCCCTTCTCCTCCTGTCTTCTTACTGAATATTTATTATATCCCAGCACTACAATAAACACTTTCTATATCTCATTTGATCCTCTAGCAATTATATCACTTTATGAGCAATGTCTTTTCATTATTTCAGTTTGCAGAAGTGGATTCAAGTCCAAAGTGATAGTCAATTTGCCTACGACAACAAAAGTAGAAAAAATTTGAACCCTGTCTCCCTAATTCCCACATTTCTATCCTTTCCTACTGTGCTCTGTTATCTCCAACAATATAACCTGTAACCTACATCAAAATTGTATCAGTTCAGTTCAGTCACTTAGTCATGTTTGACTATTTGTGACCCCATGGACTGCAGCATACCAGCCTTCCCCTGTTCATCACCAACTCCCTGAACTTGCTCAAACTCATGTCCATTGAGTCAGTGATGCAATTCAACCATCTCATCCTCTGTCGTCCCCTTCTCCTGCCTTCAATTTTTTCCAGCATCAGGATCTTTTCTAATGAGTCAGTTCTTCTCACCAGGTGACCAAAGTATTGGAGCTTCAGCATCAGTCCTTGCAGTGAATAATCAGGACTGATTTCTTTTAGGATTGACTGGTTTGATCTCCTTGAAGTCCAAGGGACTCTCAAGAGTCTTCTCCAACACCAGAGTTCAAAAGCATCCATTCTTCGGCCCTCAATATCAGTCCCTAAAGGAAATGTTCACTGGTATTTATGATTATTTTCAAGCACAGAGAGAAATTTCATAAAGAACTTATGAACACTAGGCCCTACTCATCCACATATTACAAGTACTTACTAGTAATGCCTCTATTTTCAGGTGAATAAACTTGCTACTTATACAATGACCCAATGTAAAATGAAAGGTTATATCAATTGCATTCAAGTGTACATAGTTTTTCATGTAGCATAACATTATTAACTATTATTTATGTCCGGATTTGTCATCTAACATTTGTTTTAATGAAAGAATAGAGGGCAATGTAGTGCTTGAAATTCAATGCAAGTGCCTTTATTTCTAGATCTATATTTTGAAAACCAAACTGAAAAGAAAGGAAGCAGGCAGAAAGAAAGGAAGGAAGGAAGAAAGGAATGAGAGAATTAAGGAGTGAAGAAAAGAAATTCAAAGGGAAAATTTTATTTCCTTATAATTAAAAAAGATTTAAAAATGAAAGTAAATAAGCAACCTAAACAACCTAACCTTTCACCTAAAGCAAGTAGAGAAAGAACAAACAATACCCAAATTTAGTAGACTGAAAGAAATCATAAAGATCAGAGAAGAAGTAAATAAAATAGAGACAAAGAAAATAATATAAAAGATCAATGAAACTAAAAAATGATTCTTTGAAAATATAGACAAATTTGATAAACCTTTAGTCAAATTCATCAAGCAAAAAAAAGGGAGAGGACTCAAATCAATAAATTTAAAAATGAAAAAGGAGATGTTACAACTGACACCACAGAAATACAAAGGATCATAAGAGATTATTGCAATCAGCTATAAGCCAATAAAATAATAGAAGACATAGACAAATTCTTAGAAAGTTACAATCTCAAAGTCTGAACCAGGAAGAAACAGGAAATATGAACAAACCAATCATAAGTACTGAAATTGAAACTGTGATTTAAAAGCTTCCGAAAAACAAAAGTCCAGGACCAGATGGCATCTCAAGTGAATTCTATCAAACATTTAGAGAAGAGTTAACACTTACACTTCTGAAACTATTCCAAAAAATTGCAGCAAAAGACACTCCCAAACTGATGCTATGAGGCCACCATCACCCTGATACCAAAACCAGACATATATACACAAAGAAAAAAAATGAAAATTACAGACCAATAGCATTGATGAACATAGATGCAAAAATGCTCTTCAAAATCCTACCAAACTGACTCCTACAATACATTAAAAGGATCATGAACTATGATCAAGTGGGATTTATACAAGGAATACAAGGATTTTTTTAATATCTGTAAAATCAATCGGTGCGATATGCTTCATTAGCAAATTGAAGAATCAAAACCATATGATCATCTCAATAGATGCAGAAAAAATTTTGAAAAAATTCAACACCCACTTATAATTAAAATCTTACTAGAAAGTGGGCATAGAGGAAACTTACCTCAGCATAATAAAGGCCATATGTGAAAAGCCCAGAGCTAACATCATACTCAATGGTGAAAAGCTGAAAGAATTTCCTCTAAGATCAAGAACACGAGAAGGATGTACACTCTTGCCACTATTATTCAACATAGTTTTGGTAGCCCTAACCATAGCAATCAGAGAAGAAAAAGAAATAAAAGGAATTCAAGTTGGAAAAGAAGTAAAACTTTCACTGTTTTCAGATGACATGATACTATACATAGAAAATACTAAAGATGTTACCAGAAAACTATTAGAGCTCATTAAATAATTTGGTAAAATTGTAGAATACAAAATTAATACATGGAAATTTGTTGCATTTCTATACACTCACAATGAAAGATGAGAAAAAGAAATTAAGGAAACAATCCCATTTATCATTGCATTGAAAAGAATAAAATAACTATAGACCTATACTTCAAAAACTATAAGACATAGATAAAATAAGTAGAAGATGACACAAACAAAAGGAAAGATATGAAATGTTCTTTTATTGGAAGAATCAATATTGTCAAAAAGATTATACTACACAAGGCAATGTAATTGATTCAATGTAATCCTACAGATTCAATGTAATCCCTATAAAATATCAATGGCATTTTCCACAGACTTAGAACAAAGAACAAAGAAACTTACAATTTATATAGAAAAGCAAAAGACCCTGAGCAGCCAAAGCAATCTTGAGAAATAAAAATGGAGCTGGAGGGATCAGGCTCTCTGACTTCAGACTACACTACAATGCAACAGCAATCAAAACAGTATGGCACTGGCACAAAGCTAAACATATAGATCAGTGGATCTACAGAGGGCCCAGAAATAAACTCACACAACTATGGTTAATTAATCTACAACAAAGGAGGCATGAATATATTCAATACAATGGAGAAAAGACAGTCTTTTCAATAAGTAGTACTGGGAAATCTGCACAGCTACATTTAAAAGAATAAAATTAGAACATTCTCTAACACCATACACAAAAGTAAACTCAAAATAGGTTAAAGACATAAACTCTCCAGGCAAGAATACTGGAATGGGTTGCCATTCCCTTCTCCAGGATATCCTCCCAACACAGGGAATGAACCCAGGTCTCCTGTATTGCAGGCAGATTCTTTACCACTGAGCCACCAGGGAAGCAATTTAAGACTAGATACTATAAAATTCTTAGAGGAAAACATAGGCAAAACACTCTCTTAAATAAATTACAGCAATATCCTTTTGGATCCACCTCCTAGAGTACTAAAAATAAAAACAAACAAAAAATCAAATGGTATCTAATTAAACTTAAAAGATTTCACATCCCAAGGGAAACAATGAACAAAACAAAAAGAAAACCTACAGAATAGGAGAAAACATTTTCAAATGATGCCACTGCCAAGGGATCAATCTCCAAAATATACAAAGAGCTCATGCAGTTTAATGTAAAACATTATATTAACTATATATTAGCATTATAGTAAATATACATTAATATTATCATTATATTAAAAAAATTCAATAAAAACGGAAAAAAGATCTAAATAGACATTTTACCAAAGAAGACATACAGATGGCCAAAAAGCAACACGAAAATATGCTAAACAATGAAGAATGCAAATCGAAAATACAATGAGTTTTCATCTCACACTGGTCAGAATGGCCATCATGAAAATGTGTACAGGCAATATATGCTGAAGAGGATGTGGAGAAGAGGAAACCCTCCTATGCTGTGGGAGGTTCCTTAACATACCAAAAGTAGAACTACCATAGGATCCAGTAATAATCCCACTCCTGGTCATATATCTCAGGAAAACCATAATTTGCAAAGATACATCCACCCCAGTGTTCACGGCAGCACTATTTACAACAGCCAAGATATAGGGCTTCCCATAAGCTCAGATGGTAAAGAATAGGACTACAATGCAGGGGACCCAGGTTCGATCCCTGCATCAGGAAGATCCCCTGAAGAAGGGAATGGCTACCCACTCCAGTATTCTTACCTGGAAAGTCCCATGGACAGAGGAGCCTGGTGGGCTGCAGTCCATGGAGTCACAAAGAGTCAGACATGGCTGAGTGACTAACAAACACTTTTCAAACAAACAGAAACAAGACATAGAAGCAACTTAAACGTCCAACAGAGGAATGGATAAAGAATGTGTGGTACATATATACAATGGAATGTTACTTAGTCATTAAAAACAATGAAATAATTCCATTTTCAGCAACACAGATCAACCTAGAGTTTATCATGCTGAGTGAAGTAAGTTAGAGAAAGACAAATACCACATGATATCACATATGTGGAAATCTAAAAATGATACAAATGAACTTATTTATAAAACAGAAACAGACTCACAGACTTAGAAATCAACATATGGTTACCAAAGGGGAAAGGTTGAAGGGAGGGGTAAATTAGAAGTTTGGGATTAACATATACATACTACTATATATAAAATAGATAACTAGTTAGGATTACTGTATAACACAGAGACGTTTACTCAATATTCTGTAATGACCTATATGGGAAAAGAATCTGAAAAAGAATGGATATGTATAACTAAATCACTTTACTGTACACCTGAAGCTAGCACAACATTGTAAATCAACTATACTCCAATATAAAATAAGCATGAAATTAAAAAAGTTTGCAAGTAAATGACCAAACCAACAAATATACCTTGAGTTTTGTTTGTAGATCAGGATCACACTTTGATTTCAAAAGCCATATGTTTAAATAAGTCACTAGTTTTAACCACTATTAACATTTCCAAAGGGTCTGTGCACCCATTATGCCAGGTCACTGTGAGCTGTGCATTGGTCAAGGCTTCTATGTTCCAGTTTAATGCCAGTGTAACATACTTAACAGAGCCTCAAAATAGACAGAATTTCCATTGCAGCATTCGAGAGAATGCAATGTGCATTACCTTATTTATATTATAAAATTGGGAAATTTATCAGACTGTACAGAAATGATCAGTCTTATTTAGATTTACTCCTTTAGGTTTTGATATTAAATACCAATGTAAAATATATTATGTTCTTCTGATGATTTAGCAGAAATTTACCTATTTTAAAGCAACTGTTAAAGAGATTTTGAAAGGTAGACTTGGTATTGTTGAGGAGACTGGCAAAAATGAGAAGAATCTATCATGCAGATATATAATTATTATAAGGGGCTTTATTATTTACAGCTTTTTGATCCTTTGTAATTAAATCATAGGTTTGTAAAGCAACCTGCTCTGACCTCAAAAGAAGTAAATTGGAAAAGTAAATTGCTGCTTATCTATTAATTAGTTTAAGGTGCTAATATTTACTCTAGGGCTGAATTCTTGCCCAAAGACTTTCTTAAATTACTCACTGGTCTTTAATTCTTGTCTGTTTTAATTTACATTTTGGAAGGACTTGAATATTACTAGTCTGCATCTTAAATTATTACCGGATGGTGTAGAAATTGCTATTTACTCTTAATAGCTTAAGCTATTGACCATCTAAAATTAATGTGATATATGCATTTCATGCTGTGCAATGTAATAACATTTTAATATGGCCCCCTTGTGTACCTGACTTACATAATCTTCTAGCCTGAAGTGTAACTGGTGAGATTTGTGAATCTGGTAGCGTACCACTTCAGTGATAATCTTATGTCACCTGGCAGAAGGAATTTTGCTGATATAATTATGACATTTAATCAATTGATTTTGAATAAACTGAAAGGGATATTATTTTGAAAAATAATATCCTTAGAAGGAGTCAGATAGACCTTATGCCAGCATTAGGCAAGCATGATGCTGTGTTTTGAAGAGGACCACATGGCAGAGAATGCCAGGCAGTCTAGGAGCCAAGAACAGCCTCCACTGACAGTCAGAAAGATAATAGGTACCTCAGTCCTACCACCATAATAATAAAAAAAAAATCTGCCAATAACTTATGAGTTTACAAGAGATCCTTGACCTTTGGGTGAGAGAGCAGACTTAGCTGGAACTGATTTCAGCCTGTGACCCCTCCGAAAGAGGACCTACTCACAGAGTACCTAGAATTCTAACCAACAGAACTGTGAGATAATGAAAGCCATCAAATATGTGGTATTGTGCCACCAAATGATGGAAAATAAACACAATACTCTTTTCTTTTTGGTGGAAATCTGTCATTCTTCAAGTCTTGTTGGAACTTTGAAATACTCAGAAAGATGGTAAGAGGAGTGTCATGTGGGAAATTCTGTATCATTTTAGAGACATAGCAGCAAATGCCCACTGATAGCAGACTGCCATAGCTCTAAGAGAGTCTTTCTAGTCACCATCCAAACTTCATTTAATGGATAAATTTTAGGATGTGGAAAAATTAAAAAAGGTCCTGATTAGATAGTTATTTGATCGTGATTCCTTTGAAGATGCTGAACTCATCATTGCTCTTAAATATCTCCTCAAAGATCAATGCCTAGAGGAATTTTCCTAAGGAAACTAAGAAAATAGAAAGCAGTGAGGAAGCCAGGAAGTGACATAGATCTGTGTTTGAATTGGTGTGGCTGGGGTAGTGGCTTTAAATTGGAGGAAGAAGCAGGCAAGCATCCCTATGGAAGGTTAATATATAACATGCTATAGGATGGAGTCCTGGTGTCTCATCTATTAATACCACCTCTGCTTTGTCCTGTAAACATCACCTCCCACCCAAGTGTGGGGTGAGTCTCTGAGTCTCTGCCATCTCAGCCCCACCCCACCACTGGCTTTGGACAAACAGTGTAACCACTGTTCATCAGGCAGTTCCTTAAGGCTCTGGTCCTTGTGTCCTCCAGTAAAATCAGATATCACTGAACTGTGATTTAAGTAGCTGAGAGAAATAGGTGGGGATGAGTTAACTCAGAAAGTAAATTTATTTACTGTTATTCTCCAAATCATGATGACTCATGAATTAAAATCCAAAATAGTCTTTCCTAAAGTCACTTCTCTACTAAAGGAAACAATGAAACCCTGAGTTGTGAACTTAGAGTGAGAAATAACTGAATGTGCTTTTTGGTGCTAGGGGCTTTTTATGTCAGGTCCAGTTAAAGCCAGTGGTAAACTCAAGGGTGACAGATATGGTTATCTGGTCCTTTCCCTTACACGTTGATTGATAAGTAGTCAGTGACACCAAGTGATTATAAACTCATGGGCCTAAATATCTAGACATTTGAGGAACACAATTACTTCAAAAGAAAAACAATACTGGATCACAGTTTCTTGTTAAAAACAGATATATTAGAAAAAATGCAACTATATACTGTAAGATACATATTGGTATAGTTTGGGAAATTAAAATAGACAGTTTTAGTAATCACACTGGAAAGCAGTTACAAAATTGGACAGTCCTATGTAAATTGACTTATGGCGAGTCTACTAACAAATATACTAAAGCAGATAAGGAAATTTTAAAGCAATAGGAAGAAAAAATGTTGCATTAGAAAAAGAAGCAAGCAGCAATATTAGATAAGAAAAATTTACTTGCTGAAATTAGAAAAAAGGAGGATAGATTGTCTCTAGTATACAGTAAGTTCTGCAATCATACTTCATTTCCCAGATTTTACATCTTATGAAAATTATTTGTAATATACAGCATTTTTCTTCATTTGGAAAATGGTTGTAATATCTCAGTTTACTACCTCTTTGCTAAGCTGTGGGATCTAACTAGAATGTAATACAATTATTTTTTTTTCATTGTATTAATGTTAATAACTACCAGTTATTTATTGAAAAAGTAATAAATCTTTAATTTATAGTACTGATATAAAGTTTTCTTTAAAAAATACATTAAGTGATAAAACAGAGCAAGGCAATTTAAAGAAAGTATTAAGTAAACATAGTGTAGGTAGGAAAGAAAAACTTCAAAGATCTGCCAATGATTGAATTTTAAATGAACTGTGTACTTAAAAATTTGGGGAAAGGGAAATGTAGTCCCAAGAAGAGAAAAAAAAAAATTGGAGCGCTGAAAATCTACAGTGTGTTCAAAGCTCAGGAAGTAATTTAATATAATTGAAAATACAAGTTACACTGGGAACGTGACAAGAAATAGAACATATTGAGAGAAGCTAGATCATAGTGGGTCAATAGGATTATGCCAGACTAAGAACTTTATCTTGATTATAATGGATATTTTTTAAGTAGAGGAATAATATAATTAAATGTGCTCCTTTTACAAAGATTACTTGGCAGTAGAAACTAGAGAGGTGTGAGCAGAAGGAGATGCCAAGATCAATTCAGGTACTATGACTACAGTCCAAGCAAGGTATGAGACTGACCTGTAATGTTGGCACAGGGAATACAGAGGGGATAAAAAATTAAGACAGCATTATGGAGGTAAAAATGGGTAAGTGATTGATGGCACAAGAGCTTTAAAGAGAGGATGGAGTATAAGATATGTCCCAGGTTTCTAACTTAGATGACTGCTTAAATTATTTTTGTTGTTAAGTCATGCCTGACTCTTTGTGACCCCATGGACTGCAGCACACCAGGGTTCCCTGTCCTTCACTATCTCCCAGAGTTTGTTCAAACTCATGTCCACTGAGTCAGTGGTGCTATCCAACCATCTCATCTCCTGTCATCCACTTCTCCTCCTGCCTTAAATCTTTCCCAGGATGAGGGTCTTTTCCAGTGAGTCAGCTTTTCAAATCAGGTGGCTAAGGTATTGGAGCTTCAGTTTCAGCATCGGTCCTTCCAATGAGAATTTAGGTTGACTCAGGCTTCCCTGGTGGCTCGAACAGTAAAGAATCCTGCAATGCAGGAGACCTGGGTTTGATCCCTGGTTTGGGAAGATCCCCTGGAGAAGGGAATGACTACCCACACCTGTATTCTTGGCTGGAGAAGTCTATGGAAAGAGGAACTTGGAGGCTACAGTCCATGGAGTTGCAGAAACGGACATGACTGAGCAACTAATGCTTTCACTTCCAAATTATTTTTAGTTATATTTAAATTCTTGGCTTTTATTCTTATTATAACAGGGGATAAACAAAGAAAATGTTTCTTAATAGCTTATTACGTGCCAGGCTGTGTGCTAAGGATATTTCCTACATTACTCATCTAATCTTAAGAATTTACAAGCAAAGATGATGAAATTATGATGTCCATTTGACACAAGAGAAAACTAAGACTTACAGTGGTTAAGTAGCTGACCAGCAGTGCAGGAATGTGGCTGTAGGCTGCCTTACTCCATCATCTGGACTTCTAAAGTCTACCTGTTATGCTTCCAATGATACTGCTTAAAAAGCTAAGCACATAGGAAAATAATGAGAAATTTGGGGGGAGACAAAAATGACTTTTGTTTGGTCATACAGAGTTTTGGATGTCTGTGTGTAATTCACATACTTTGTATTAGATTTCTAATAGATAATATTAGAGGAATAAATAATTTTCTAATAGGAAACATTAGAGTAATTAGAGCTGGCTGCTGAAATTTAAGAATAATCAGTGAATTGGTGGCAGAGGAAGCATGAGTATACAGCAGGTAACTCAAAGAATGTAGAATTATTTAAGTGCATAAGAAATTCATAACTGGAAGAGGGAAAGACTGACATTTCAGTAACAGGTGGAAAAGGAGCAAAAAACTGACACTGGGAGAAAAGTGAAGGGGATAAATGGGAGAAAACTGGAACGATGTTACCAAGCATGTGAAAATTGTTAAAAATGAAGAATGTTTAGCATTGAAAAATGCCACACCACAGATAAGGAAAATGTGTACTTATAAATGACCTTTGGATTTGGCACTTAACATAGACGCTGACAACTTTGGAAAAAGCAGATGGAAGCAGTTAGGTAGGCAGATTACTCTGTGCTAATGAGTTTTCAGAAACTGAAAAAGTGGCAGTTACTTTATTAAAAAAAAAACACACTCATCTGTGAATAGGAAGAGAAGTGATATAATCACAGAAGAAAATGGAGTTAAAGAATGATTTTGTTTTAAAGATGAGAGAGACCTAGAGGTGTCTCCCTAGTGAGGAAAAACTCCAGGAGAGAAGGTAAGACTGGGTATGCAGACAAGAGAGAAGAAAATAGTGATGGAGAAAAATTCCTTCAAGGGGAAGGAAGGTAAGGATCCAGGGCACACACAGGACCAACCACTGATAAGACAAACAAGGTTTAATAGAGACTGGAAATAAGGCAGAGTGTAGATATCCATCTGTTTTTAGGTTGAGGGTAAGAAATATGAAGGATTCTAGCCCAATAATCTCCATTTATTTGTGAGACATAAGACAAGGTTTTCTCTCTGAGAGAGCAGAGAGAACATAGGAAAGGGGTAGACACCCTGTGAAAATTTTTAAAGATTACATATAACGTCTCAGGGATAAAAGATAGAAAGCTGTCATAAAATCATTGAAAAATATTACTTTCTCTAGTCATGGAGACTGACTGCAGGAACTATAGACGGAGATGCTAGGACTGACCAAAGCTTTAGGATTGGCCAAATGTGGAACTTGCAGGTGGGGATTATTAGTGAAGGGAAAGCTATGTGCAAAATAATCCTAAGTAATGGATATTTTACTGAATGAGAAATTCAAATGAATAGAAAAAGTCATGCTACTAAAGGGCAGCTTTAAGTTAGGACATTTGCAGCGTATGGCGTGGTAATGAGTTGTGAATGTGGAGTAGTGGTGAAGCTTTTAAAGTCAAAGATGTAACTAATGTAAAATCCATGTAATGTATGCAAAGGGAATGCCAATGATGGCAACCCTCAGAATCACAAGAGCATGACTGCCTGGGCTCATCCTATGGGAACTCATTTGATGCAAATTATATATTTACAATATTGGAGTTTTGAAGTGAAACAGTCCCCTGAATTGATGCTATAATCCTCTAGGAATATAACATGACTTGTGTTGAAAATCCAGTCGCCAAAGACCCTGGTGAAATCCAGTGTTCTATCACAGGGTATGTAGCTGGGTTTCACAAGGCTAGAGGATAAATACCTGAAGGTAGAGTAGTAATTTTATGCAAGGATGGGCATCAAGAAGGGCAGAAACAGTAAGCACCTAACATAAACAGAAGAGATTAGGAAGAGGTGGCAAGAATACAGAAAGGAACTACACAAGAAAGGCCTCAAGGACCTGGGTAACCACAATGGTGAGGTCAACACATTCATATGACATCCTGGCATCTGAAGTCAAGGGGTCCTTAGGAAGTATTACTACGAACAAAGCTAGTGGAGGTGATGGAATTCCAGGTGAGCTATTTTAAATCCTAAAAGATGATGCTATGAAAGTGACCCACTCAATATGTCAGCAACTTTGGAGAACTCAGCAGTGGCCACAGGATTGGAAAAGGTCAGTTTTCATTCTACTCCCAAAGAAAAGCAATGCCAAAGGATGTTCAAACTACTATACAATTGTGTTTACTTGACATGCTAGTTAAGGTTATACTCAAAATCCTTCAATCTAGGCTTCAGCAGTACATGAATGGAGAATTTCTACATGTACAAGCTGGATTTTGAAGAAGAACCGGAGATCAAATTGCTAACATTTGTTGGATCATGGAGAAAGCAAGGGAGTTCAGGAAAACATCTACTGCTTCACTGACTGCACTAAAGCCTTTGACTATGTGAATCACAACTGGAAAATTCGTAAAGAGATGGGAATACCAGACTACCTTATCTGTCTCCTGAGAAACCTGTATACAGATAAAGAGGCAACAGCCAGAACCTGGCATAAAATAATGGATTGGTTCAAAATTGGGAAAGGAGTATGACAAGGCTGTACACTGTCACCCTGCTTATGTAACTCGCATGCAGAGTACATCATGCAAAATGCTGAGCTGGATAAATCACAAGCTGGAATCAAGATTCCAGGAGAATTATCAATAGCCTCAGATATGCAAATGATACCACTCTAGTGGCAGAAAGTGAAGAGGAAGGAACTAAAGAGCCTCTTGATGAGGATGAAAGAGAGTGAAAAAGTCGGCTTAAAACTCAACATTAAAAACAACAACAACAACTGAGATCATATCATCTGGCCCCATCACTTCATGACCAATAGAAGTGGCAAAAGTGAAAACAGTGACAGACTTTATTTTCTTGGGCTTCAAAATCACTGTGGATGGTGCCTGCAGCCATGAAATTAAAAGAAGCTTGCTCTTTGGAAGGAAAATTATGACAAACCTAGACAGTGTATTAAGGAGAGTCATCACATTGCTGACAAAGGTTTGTATAGTGAAAGCTATGGTTTTTCCAGTAGTCATGTACGGGTGTCAGAGTTGGACCATAAAGAAGCTGAGTGCCACACCATTGATGCTTTAAAATTGTGCTGGAAAAGACTCTTGAGAATCCCTTGCACTGCAAGTAGATCAAACCAGTCAATCCTTAAGGAAATCAACACTGAATATTAATTGGAAGAATAGCTACTGAAGGTGAAGCTCCAATACTTTGGCCACCTGATGTGAAGTGCCGATTCATCGGAAAAGACACTGACGCTAGCAAAGATTAAAGGCAAAAGGAGAAAGGTAAGGCAGAGAATAAGATGGTTAGATAGCATCACTGACACAATGGACATGAATGTGAGCAAATTCCTACTGATAATGGAAGACAGAGGAGCCTTGTGTGCTATATAGTTCATGAAGTCGCAGAGCCAGACACAACTGCACAGTAACAATCTTTTGAAATGATAACAATTTGACCCTCACTGGAGAATCCCAGGGACGGCGGAGCCTGGTGGGCTTCCGTCTATGGGGTCGCACAGAGTCGGACACGACTGAAGTGACTTAGCAGCAGCAGCAGCCTCATGCAGCCCCTTGATATTTGATGGTAGAAATATTTATTGTTGTTTGTATTATCATTACAGTCTGAAGGCCATGACAAATTATAAATCTAAAACATCAGTGGGAAAGGACAGACCCCATAAGGGCTTATTGATTATGGAAGCCCCAAGAATCACAGGAGCATAATTATTTGAGCTGATGCTAAAGGAAACTTCCTCCACCTCAATGAGTTTTCAGAGGAATGGTTCTTAATATAGGGACAAATATAGAATTTCTTAGCTACTCTATTTAAAACATTATCATGCTTTATTTTTCAGTATCTAAATTTAAAATTTGGAATAATGCTCATCTCAGCAACTTAATATGTACAGCCAACATACATAAACTAGAACACAAAAGCCTGTGCTGCTATTTATCGGGAAAATCTACTAGGTGGAAAAAAAAATCCAAGAATAGAGTGATTGTAAATCATATATTTGTGTGCAAGAATTTAAGTTGTGCAAAATATGCTACTCCATCAGCAAAACCCATAGCATTTATAGATCAGTAAAAATATCTTTGAGTATTCTTCAGATATCTGGCTTAGCAAAATCTTGAAAAAAAGCACTTAGTTATGTATTTTTGTGTTGGATAGTTAAGTCTATGAATACTTCACAACGCAAATTCAATCTTCATTTTTCTATACCATCTATGCCACCCCCAATCCATGTTGAATTTGTGGAAAATATTACCATTTCCACATTATACATTTATTTTGAGAGGAAAGATAATGGGATCTCAAGACTGCAAGAGACGCTAAAGGTCGGGAGTCCATCCTCACAACTGGGCAGAAATTGCAATGTTTAGAGTTGTCATAAACACCTGTGATTTGTTAGTCCTACAGCTACCTGCATAAGCCAGGTGACTGTGAGTTTTATTGCTTCATCACAGTTAGCCATGGCATGAGGTTGCGTGAGGATCTTTTCTTTAGTAATGGGAAAGTTTATTGAGTGTGCTATGGGCTGACCCGAGTTCCCCACCAAAATTCATATGTTGAAATCCTAACCTGCAGTCTCTCAGATGGTGACAGTTATTTGGAGATAAGGTATTTAAACAGGCAATTAAGTTAAAATGAAGTCATTAGGGTGGGCCCTAACCCAGTATGACTGATGTCCTTATAGGAAGAGATTAGGACACAGATGTAGGGAGGCATATGATGGGAAGAACAAAGAGGAAGACAATCCAAGGAGTGAGGCCTCAGAAAAAACCAACTCTGCTGTACCTTGATCTAAATCTCTGAGCCTCCAGAATTGTGAAACAAATAAGCTTCAAGTGTTTCATACAAATTCTTCGGTGCCTTATCATGGCGGTCTTAATAAACCCACCAAGGAGGTAAAAGGGAAACAACCCCTAATAAGCACGTAAGCTCTTTGCAGACAGTTCTCAGGACTGCCTTGCCAGTCACAGGTCAGTTATCATTTCATGGAATATTGATACAAACAGTTCAACTAGAGAGATCAGGCTGCTAAAGGATCTCTGTGTGACTTTGAATCCTGACTTTTGTACTATTTTTGCCCCCTCACATTTCAGAAGGAGGGTTTGAAGTACAAGCTTAGCATTTCCTGGGGCAAAAGGGGTGGGAAGAAAAATAAAATTTAAATTACCTGCTAATGAGTAAAACTCCTTGGTGTATAAAGCTAAATTTTAAGTTACTAATTCAAAGATTTTCTGTTTAATGTATGATTTCAGAATACACTCCAATTTAGTGTTTAGGGCATTAGGAAAACTCAGAAGCACAGCTTGAATGAATTTTAATTATAAAATTAAAAGATGGGATATTGAACTGCTTAGTATGCCACTTAAATACTTTCAAATAATAATGAGTGTTTCAAAATAAGCAGTAGTCTTATAAAATTCAAGTGACTGATAGTTGGGTTTGGTAAATATGAGCAAAATGAAATTTTCTTATCTGAAAAGCAGTACACAGATTGAGAGCATACCAAATACTTGCTGCAAATGTCAACAATATAGTGAATCTCAGCAGTCCTTTGAGGGATTCAAGACAGACAGAAAATGACTCAGTAGTAAAACAAATAATTCATACTGATAATTTTTTAAAAGGAGAAAACATTTCCTGTAGGTAAACACTAACATTTCCTACCTCTCTCCTACTGAATGATATGGGGAAAGTCCTCCAATAATTGCTACACAATTAAACTGTGGGAAACATGATGATCTTGTCATGATGTAAGAAGGGCTCTCCTTTTACCAGACAAAGATATGGGTATCAAAACTGTTCTGTGAGTTGTTCCTTATCAGGAATCTATACTACTAATAAATAAACAGCAAACAATATCTTCTAAATTGGAAGAATATCTGCATTTTTCAGTTGCAAAACCTATCAGTGAGATGTTTTCTGATGCTTTTGCTTTTCAACTATATCCTTGAATCCAACTAATTATGATATTTAAAAATTCCATCAGTGAAAGAAGGAAACACAGTCTGAGACCTAGGAAGGATAGGAAGATTTGACAAATTGTGGGCCCCTTCTATTGACTTCAAGGATTGACTAAAAATGTGATTAAAAGTATAAACTGCTGAATGAAATTGATATTGATTATGAGACATCCCAAAAGAGTTTTTCAAATAGTTTGGTTGACAGTTTTGCCATTATAACACACTGTAAAAATATTTTATTCTTTGTAAAGTATGTTCTAGTATTTATAATCTTCACAATAGATTTATTGTACCTAGTTAATATTGTTTTATTCAAATATATATGATTTTCATTTTATTAATCTTTCTCTTTTACAATTTCAAGATGAAATATTATAGTTCAAAAAACCGACTCAATAAATAGGGCTAATGGTTTACTGGCCTTGCTTTCAAGAATCTCACTGAAATTGCATATCAGTACGAATTTTACTAAAGTTCTCATCCATTTCCAGGACCATTTTTTTAAAACACCTATCAATGTCTTGGTTCACCTCAAGCTAGAAAAACAGAAGATGCCTGTTGTTAAGATGAAAAAAATGCAACATGAATTCTACCATCGTTAACGAAACAGAAGCAACATTAACAATAAAAGTGGAGTTGACATAAGCAGTATAAATGCTTGATTTATCTAGGCATAATGGCTCTAATTTGGTTGGATAGTTTTTCTTCACTATCACCTCACTCCTCAAACCCCCAGTGACAGACTTGAAGAACCTGAAACAGTTTCCTCTTCTCACTCTTTGAAGAAAAATATTAGTTGAAATCTTATTGATGGAGAACTTGAGTTGGGGTTGAGAGGAAGACGTGAGATCTGAGAGGGAGATGAGACATGTTAAAAACTTGAGAAAACTATTCTGAATTAAAGGAAGAATAAGGAGTACAGAGAGAAGGAATGTAAACTAATGAGAACTGATGTGTACACTGAGGGAAAACATTAAAAACAATTAAAAAATTGGGCATCATCTGGATTCCATGTATATACTTGGTCATACTAAGCTATGTCTTTCTCTGATGGAAATATACTTGTACTTTGCCACATTGATTAGGCCATGAGGGACTAAATACAGAAGAAGTACAAAAATAAAAGAAACTTCATAACAGAATCAAAAAATAAGAAGCAATGGCTGTAAGAAATAATGATAGAGAATGATTTCTAGAAGTTGTAAAGCATATTGGAACATGTTGAGGGTAATACACATCAGGGCTAAGAAACCCATGATCATGTACAAAGATGACAAGATTATAAGAAAATACTTGTCCATCAAAATCCACAAACAATTCTACAGTCAGAAGCAGAAGCCCTAGAGGCAAGACGAGATTGTGTACCAACTTGAAATACAGAAGAGCAGAGTTTTCCATTCTTCTGCCCTACAGGTATCCGAGCAGAGAGGAGCTGAGACCAGAAGAGGAAGGCAATGACTCTGGAAACAGAATGGCAATGGGAGAGGCATTAAAATAGCATATCTGGAAGATACACTCATCAGGAGATTCATTCCTATAATCAGAATTCCATTTACCACAAATATAAGAAGACACTATATTTCCATTTGGACTGAGGATAAATGCTTATTAATTTTGTTTAAAATTAGCTTTAAAACATGCAGTTAATTTTTAAATGTGAACAATCAATTATCACCTAATGTCTGAAGAAAATAAGCAACATTCAAGAGGAGCATCCGAAAAGAATTCTCCCACACAGTTTTCTAAAGGAAACATTATTAAAGTTAGCACAAAATCAAAATTAAATTAAAATTAGTATAATCAATCTTGAAGAAATATTGGAGAGTTAAAACTTCAATTTCATTCTTTAAGAAGTATAGTTTGCTAGGAAAATGTAAGTGTTCTAGGGAAAAGATAATTGCCAACACAAAATTAAGGAAAACATTAATTAAAGATCATACTTTAAATAGCTGGGGATAAAATGAGGGAATTGGAAGTTTTTAAAACAAAAATTGAAAAGACGACTTGTGAAGCTAATCCCACCTATATTTTTCCTATTTATCAGTCATGTGAGAAACACATAGCAAATTTATCTACCAGCTAATATGTGCAATAGTAATTCCAGAGAGTTAAAATATATTTTCACACATCATTGTAGTAAGATTGTATCACTCTTTTACAGATAGAAATACAGAAGCTTAGAATAGCTGCTAACTATCTTCAAGTAATTCAGATAAGAGATTGGCCACCGTCCTGCCTCTCAGAATCTTAAAGTATTCAGGTGTTTGGGTTTTCTAACCTGCATCAGGTACAAATTCCAGGGTTCAGGATGCAAATGATGACTAGAAGTCCAAATAAGCTCAATATTATCAGTTCAATTTTACCAACCTAATTGGTAAAAGAATTTGAAAATGATACATACACATATATGTATAAATGAATGACTTTGTTGTTGAGGTCAGTTCAGTTGCCTGAACCTAATGCAATATTGTTCATCAATTCAGTTCAGTTGCTCAATTGTGTCTGACTCTTTACAGCCCCATGGACTGCAGCACACCAGGCTTCCCTGTCCAACACCAACTCCTGGAGCTTGCTCAAACACATGTCCATCGAGTCGGTGATGCTATCCAGTCATTTCATCCTCTGTCGTCCCCTTATCCTCTTGTCTTCAATCTTTCCCAGCATCAGGGTCTTTTCCAATGAGTCAGTTCTTCACATCAGGTGGCAAAGTATTAGAATTTCAGGTTCAGCATCAGTCCTTCCAATGACTATTCAGGACTGATCTCCTTTAGGATGGACTGGTTGGATTTTCTTGAAGTCCAGGGGACTCTCAAGAGTCTTCTCCAACACCACAGTTCAAAAGCATCAATTCTTCAGTGCTCAGCTTTCTTTATAGTTCAACTCTCATAACCATACATGACTGCTGGAAAAGCCATAGTTTTGACCAGACAGACCTTTGTGGGCAAAGCAATGTCTCTTCTTTTTAATATGTTGTCTAGGTTCATCATAGCTTTTTCCCCAAGGAGCAAGTAGAAAAAAGATGGTGGAGTAGAAGGATGTGCGTTTCTCTTCTCCTGCGAGAACTCCAAACTTGAAACTCGCTGCTGAACAGCCATTGACAGGAGAATGTTGGATCCCAACAAAAAAGTTACCCCAGGTGCAAGGGCAAAGGAGATGACCCAACGACAATGGTAGGAGGGGCAAAGTCGCATTTAGAATCAAACCCCATACCCACCAGAGATGCTCAGAGGCTCAAACAAATTGTTAATCAAGTATACTCCAAAATAATTTTTTTAAAAGAAAAGAAGCTCGAACAAGAATATCATATTGTATTGAAGTCCAATACTTTCATGTGTTGTTGTACTAAATTTTCAAGGAACAGAATCTAAGTCTCTAAAACACATAAATGTAATAGACTAACATATGTGTTCATGCTCAGTCATGTCTGAATCTTTGCAACCCCACAGACTGTACCCCACCAGGCTCTTCTGTCCCTGGGATTTTCCGGGCAAGACTACTGGAGTGGGTTGCCATTTCCTTCTCCAGGGAATCTTCCCAACCCAGGGATCAAACCCATGTCTTCTGAACTGGCAGGCAGATTCTTTACCACTATGCCACCTGGGAAACCCTATAACTTCTCTGACCATTGGTTTAATAGCACCTCAATATCAACTACACCTTTGTTTACCAAAACTGGGAATCACAATAAATCATACAAATAAAACAGCAACTATCCTCTTGCTAATGACTGTGTAACTTCTATTACTGTTGTTAGTAATGTTGAAGTGATACATTTTAATGAAAAATTTTACAATTTTTTGTGCCACTAACATGATTTTGGGTTGGACAACAGTAACCTTAGTATTCTTTACTCTTTTTGAAAGTTATGCTTTTTGTGGCCAAAAGTTAAGCTAGAGTGGCAGAAGAAATATATTTTATATATGAAAATTTTCCTAATGTATAATTTTGTTCTAGTGTTATCTTAACGTCTCACTGACTCTTTCACTATCCATTATTAAGCAACAAAAATTTAGCTTTAGGGTATGCTTTTTTTCTCAAACAGAAAGGCAAGAATTAAAAAGTTAGGTTATAAATATTTAATATATTCCAACTACTAATGAATATGTTTAATTTTTTCAGAAATATTCAGTCTTGTTTAAGTAATTAAAAAAATAATTCAGTTTAAAGCAGAAAAAATTAATGCTTCCTTGTTTCCTTATCAATTTTTTTCTGAAATTTCAATCTCTTGTTGAGATAATTGATTTACAAAATTATATTAGTTTCAGGTAAACAACATAGTAATTCAAAATTTATATGAATTATACTCCATTAAAGTTAGTATAAAATATTGACTATATTCCCTATGTTGCACAATAGATCCTCCTGGCTTATTTGTTTCATACATGTTACTTTGTACTTCTTAATCCCCTACCATTCTCATGTCTTTTCCCTTTTCCCTTCTCTCTTTTGGTAACTACTAGTTTCTTCACTATATCTATGAGTCTATTTATGTTTGTTGTATTCTTTGGTCATTTTTTAGGTTTTACATGTAAGAGATAACATACAGTACTTGCCTTTCTCTATCTGACTCATTTCAACATCCATGATACCCTCCAGAGTCACCTATGTTGCTGAAAATGGCAAATATAACTCTTTATTATGGCTAAAAGTATTATAAATATATATACACATATTTATAGATTATCTTTATCTTTATATACATACATCTTCTTTATCTGTTCATCTGTTTCTTGGGGATTAAGATTGCTTCCTTATCATGACTGTTATAAATAATGATGCTATGAACATTGGGGTGCACATATCTTTTCAAATTACTGTTTTCATTTTCTTTGGATATATACTAGGAGTGGAATAGCTGGATCATATGAAAGAAGAGAAGCCAAAGGCAAGGAAGAAAGGGAAAGAATGGAGAGTTTCAAAGAATAGCAAGGAGAGAAAAGAAGGCCTTCTTCAATGAACACCACAAAGAAATAGAGGAACATAATATAATGAGCAAGACTAGAAATCTCTTCAAGAAAATTGGAGATATCAAGGGAACTTTTCATGCAAGGAAGGGCAAAATATAGGACAGAAATGGTAAGGACCTAACAAAAGCAGAAGAGATTAAGAAGAGGTGGTAAGAATATACAGAAGAACTATACAAAACAGATCTTAATGACCCAGATAACCACAATGGTGTGGTCACTCACCTAGAGCCAGACATTCTTGAATGGGAAGTCAAGTGAGCCTTAGGAAGCATCAATACAAACTAGTGGAGGTGATGGAATTCCAGGTGAGCTATTTCAAACCTGAAAAGATGAGGCTGTGAAAGTGATGCACTCAATATGTCAGCAATGTTGGAAAACTCAGTGGCCACAGTACTGGAAAAGGTGTTTTCCTTCCAATCCCAAAGACTCTGTGTGTGTGTATGTATGTGTGTTTTTGTATGTGTGTGTATAATGTGTTTGTGCACACAGTCATCTCTAACTCTTTGTGACTGCATGAACTATAGCCCGCCAGGCTCCTCTATCCATGGAAATTTCCAGGCAAGCATACTAAAGTGGGTTGCCATTTCCCTCCCCAGGCGATCTCCCCCAACCAGGGATTGAATCTACATCTCTTGCGTCTCCTGCATTAGCAGACAGGTTCTTTCTCAGCTGAGCCACCAGGGAAGCCCTCTCCTAAAGAGGGCAATGCCAAAGAATATCGAACTACCACACAACTGTGGGCATTTCACATGCTAGCAGGTTATGCTCAAAATCTTTCAAGCTAGGCTTCAGCAGTACATGAACCAAGAACTTGCAGATGTACAAGCTGGATAGAGAAAAGGTAGAGGAACCAGAGACCAAATTGCCAACATTCACTGGATCATAGAGAAAGCAAGGGAGTTCAGGAAAAACATCTACTTCTGATTCATTGACTATTCTAAAGCCTTGACTCTGTGGATAACAACAGACTGTGTTGCCTTTTATCCATATCCTCACCAAAATTTGATATTTGTGGTCATTTTGATGACAACTATTTCAACAGGTGTAGGGTGATAGCTCATTGTGGTTTTGATTTTCATTTTATTTGATTGTATTTCATTTTCATTTTATCTGAATATAACTGAAAAGAAGAGAAGCGAAAAGCAAAGGAGAAAAGGGAAGATGTACTCATTTGAATGCAGAGTTCCAAAGAATAGCAAGGAGAGAATAAGAAAGCCTTCCGCATTGATCAGTGCAAAGAAATAGAGGAAAACAACAGAATGGAAAAGATTAGAGATCTCTTCAAGAAAATTAGAGATATCAAGGGAATATTTCATGCAAAGATGGGCAAAATAAAGGACAGAAATGGTAGGGACCTAACAGAAGCAGAAGATATTAAGAAGAGGTGGCAAGAATACACAGAAGAACTATACAAAAAAGAGTTTATGACCCAGATAATCACGATGGTGTGTTCACTCATCTAGAGCCACACATCTTGGAATGCGAAGTCAAGTAAGCCTTAGGAAGCATCACTATGAGCAAAGCTAGTGGAGGTGATGGAATTCCAGTTGAGCTATTTCAAATCCTGAAAGATGACGCTGTGAAAGTGCTGCACTCGATATGCCAGCAAATTTGGAAAATGCAGCAGTGACCACAGGACTGGAAAAGGTCAGCTTTCATTCCAATCCCAAAGAAAGGCAATGCCAAAGAATGCTTAACCTATTGCACAATTGCATTCATCTTACATGCTTCCCTGGTGGCTCAGAGGGTAAAGCGTCTGCCCACAATGAAGGAGACCCGGGATTAATCCCTGGATCAGGAAGATCCCCTGCAGGAGGAAATGGCAACCCCAACCCACTCTGGTACTCTTGCCTGGAAAATCCCATGGACTGAGAAGTCTGGTAGGCTATAGTCCATGGGGTCGCAAAGAGTCAGATAGGACTGAGCGACTTCACTTTCACTTTTACTTTTCACACACTAGTAAAGTAATGCTCAAAATTCTTCAAGCCAGGCCTCAGCAATACATCAGCTGTGAACTTCCAGATGGTCAAGCTGGTTTTAGAAAAGGCAGAGGAACCAGAGATCAAATTGCCAACATCCACTGGATCATCGAAAAAGCAAGAGTACCAGAAAAAAATCTATTTCTGCTTTATTGACTATGCCAAAGCCTTTGACTGTGTGGATCACAATAAACTGTGGAAAATTCTGAAAGAGATGGGAATACCATACCACCTGACCTGCCTCTTGAGAAACCTGTATGCAGGTCAGGAAGAAACAGTTAGAACTGGACATGGAACAACAGACTGATTCCAAATGGGCAAAGGAGTACAATAAGGCTGTATATTGTCACCCTGCTTATTAACTTATATGCAGAGTACATCATGAGAAACGCTGGGCTGGAGGAAGCACAAGCTGGAATCAAGATTGCTGGGAGAAATATCAACCTCAGATATGCAGATGACACCATCCTTATGGCAGAAAGCAAAGAAGAACTAAAGAGCCTCTTGATGAAAGTGAAAGTTGAGAGTGAAAAAGTTGGCTTAAAGCTCAACATTCAGAAAACTAAGATCATGGCATCATTCCATCACATCATGGCAAATAGATGGAGAAACAGTAGAAACAGAGTCAGACTTTATCTTTTTTGAGCTCCATAATCACTGCAGATGGTGACTGCAGCCATGAAATTAAAGGACTCTTGCTCCTTGGAAGAAAAATTATGACCAACCTAGACAGCATATTCAAAAGCAGAGACATTCCTTTGCCAACAAAGGTCCAATTAGTCAAGGCTATGGTTTTTCCAGTAGTCAGGTATGGATGTGAGAGTTGGACTATAAAGAATGCTGAGCAACAGATAATTGATGCTTTTGAAGTGTGGTGTTGGAGAAGACTCTTGAGAGCCCCTTGGACTGCAAGGAGATCCAACCAGTCCATCCTAAAGGAGATCAGTCCTGCGTGTTCATTGGATGGGCTGATGTTGAAGCTGAAACTCCAACATTTTGGCCACTGATGCAAAAAGCTGACTCATTGGAAAAGACCTTGATGCTGGTAAAGATTGAAGGCAGGATAAGGGGATGAGTGAGGATGAGATGGTTGGATGGTATCACCAACTCTATGGACATGAGTTTGAGTAAACACTGGAAGTTGGTGATGGACAGGGAGGCCTGGCATGCTGCAGTCCATGGAGTTGCAAAGAGTCAGACATGACTCAGTGCCTGAACTGAAGTGAACTGAGTATTAGTTTTGTTGAGAATATTTTTTTGTGCCTGTTGCCCATCTTCATGCATTCTTTGGAAATAAGTCTTTTTAGGTCTTTTCCTCATTTTTATTTTTTAAATATTTATTTGTATGAGCTATTTATATATTTCAGTTATTAACACCTTACTGAGCATAGCATTTGCAAATCTCTCTCATCCAGCAGGTAATCTTTTCGTTTTTTCCATGGGTTTCTTTTCTCTGTAAAATCTTTTAAGTTTACTTCGGTCCCATCTGTTTACTTTTTGTTTTGTTTCCTTTGCTTTAGGAAACAGATTAAAATATATATATATATAAAACTATTGCTACAATTTGTGTCAAATGGTATTATGCCTCTTTGCTTCTAGGAATTTTATGGTTTCCAGTTTTACATTTAGGTCTTTAATCCATTTAGAGTTTGTTTTAGTGTATGGTGTTAGAGAATCTTCTATTTTCATTCTTTTACAAATAGCAATCCAGTTTTACCAGTGCCACTTATTTAAATTATTGTCTTTTCCCCATTTTATATTCTCACCCCCTTTGTCATGTTGACCATAAGTACATAGGCATATTTCTGGACTCTCTATTCTATTCTATGGAACTATGTGTCTATTTCTGCACCTGTTCTATACTGTCTTGATTACTGTATCTTTGTAGTATAGTCTGAAATCAGGGTGCATGATACCTCTGGCTCTGTTCTTGTTTCTCAAGCCTTGAGGTCTTTCATGTTTCCATACAGATTTTGAAATTAATTGTTCTAGTTCTGTGGAAAATGCTATTGTTATTTTAATTGGGGGTTGCATTGAATCTGTAGATGGGTTTGGGTAATATGTTCATTTTAACAACATTAATTATTCCAATCTACAAACACCGTATATCTTTTCATCTGTTTCTATCATCTTTAATTTCTTTAATCAGTGACTGATAGTTTTCCCCTCTTGAGTTAGATTTATTCTTAGATATCTTATTCTTTTTCATGCAATTGAAAATGGAATTCCTTCTTGCTTTCTCTTTCTGACAGTTTATTTCTAGTTTATGGAAATACAACCAATATTTGTATATTAATATTGTATTCTGCAACATTACTGAATTTATTAATGCATTCTAGTACTGTTGTGGTGGTCATTAGGATTTTCTATGTGTAGTATTATATTATCTAAAAACCGTGACGTTTTACTTCTTCCTTTATAATTTACATTCCTTTTATTGTTTTTCTTGTCTGATTTCTATGGCTTGGACTTCCAATACTGTGTTGAATAAGAGTGAATAGAGTGGGCATCATTTGCTTGTTGATAAAAAAAGAACTTTTCAGCTTTTCATCACTGAATTTGATGCCAGTTATGGGTTTATTACGTATGACCTTATATTGAGGTATGCTCCATCTGTACCCATTTTGGGAGTTTTTATAATAAATCATTGTTGGATTTTGTCAATTTATTTTTCTGCATCTACTTATATGATCATTTGGTTTTTATTTTTCAATTTGTTAATGTGGTACATTGCACTATTTGATTTGAGGATATTAAGGCATCCTTGCATCTCTGGGTTAAGTCCCACTAAATCATAGCTTATAACTCTTTTAATATATTTTTGAACTTGGTTTGCTAGTATATTTTGAGAATTTTGTATCCATGTTCATCAATGAAATTGGCCTTTGATTTTGTGTGTGTAATATCTTTGTCTGATTTTGGTATCAATTTGATGCTAGTCTCCTAGAATGAGTTCAGACGTGTTCTTTCCTCTGCAAGTTTTGGAGAAGTTTTAGAAAGATAGATGTTCACTGTTCTGTAAATGTTTGGTAGAATTCACCTGTGAAGCCATCCAATCCCGAACTTTTGTTGCAATTAAAAAAAAAATACTGATTCAATTTTGTTACCAGTAACTAGCTGTTCACATTTGCTATTCCTTCCTGATTTATTCTAGAATATAGCACATTTTTTCTAGGAATTTTTTTTCATTTCTCCTATGTTGATTTTTGATTAAAAAATGCTTTTATTTAAAAGCTTTTAGAAATAAGAGAATAAAACCCCTATCCAAAAACACAGAAAAGCTCTAGATTTTTTGTTGAGCTGTTGACTAAATCATAATGCCTGTATTATGTGAATAATTTACCTCTTTGCTCTAAGTGTTAATGAGAGTACATAATTTCTACTTAAATAGATGGAGATTATACATTCACTCAGGGAGAACTAAGACTTTGAAGAGGGATACATATGAAATTAATATTTTTTAAATACCTATATAAAACAAAGCACTGGGTATTATATATTTTCAAATCACATAATATAAAATCCTGAAAGTCATGTATATATAATTCTTATTTTATGGATAACAAACAGAAATATAGTGAGAAACTAATAGAATCAGCTGGTTAGTGGCACAGTTCAAGATCTCTAAAACACACCCATCTCAACTCATTCAGAAGCACTAGACTTTTTGTGCAATAACTAAAATATACACAGGAAATTTCTTTTGGAAACAAAAGAAGAAAAAAACAAAGAAATAAACTATTTTGATAGTCAACAGGAGAACAATCCTGCTTTTTGTAGATTTGAGAGTGAATATCTTCTGTACAATCAGAATCTGTCAGTCATCTCTGCTTGAGCACAAGTTTAACAGGCCATAAATGCCAGAGCAGGACAAAGAGAATAAGTAGAAGAATTGCTATTGGCAGACTTAACAAGCTCTGATCAATTGATTTATGTAGAAAATCCAATTAGACCTGGCTGACCAGAGCTCCATTGACATCAGAATGAAGCCAGTTGTAGAAGAGACTGTTGTTAGTAACCCCCTTGGCCAAGTGAATTGATCAATATTAAACCCCCTTTGGTTTAGATCCTATAATAAAGATGCTAACATTACTTCTTTAAACATATTAAAAGCTAAGCCCATGAAAAAAGATGTAACAAGACTTGGTTGGTAAAAATAACCATGTGATCTTGCATACATGTATAAATTACAAACTAATTTATACATGTATGTGTTACAAACTATACATCTATACTATAAATGTGTATATTTTATTTTTCTTTATCAAACTTTCTGAATAAATTTAAATGTTACATTCAATTCTGTGAAAATGAGTTAAAAATAGTGAAAGAGCATCTTCTTACAGTCTCTATTTCATATTTTGTCACCAGAATTAAAACAAAAACAAAAAACTTCACAAATTATTTTAAAAATTATTTAGCACAGTGGTTAAAAAACAATTGCCTTTGCAAACTCTAAATTGAATCTATTAAGTTGATTTAAATTTACTGTTTTATGTATGCCATTTATACATACATTCCTAATAAAGTTCTGTCATAAATTTCAAATTTAGTATATATTAAATTAACATATGAAAAAAGCAACCACAGACTCTTTTAATTTGATTCTGCTGTTCTTTGACCCATGAGCATTACTGGTGTCAGTGTTCCTACTTCATGAAGAATGTCATTTGGCTCTGTCTTTCATGCAGGCTCAAAACACTTCATCCTAATTAGGCTTTTATACTACAAACTAAATTTAGTAACATTCATGCAGTGAAATTTTAGTGAGCTTGGCCAAATACACATCAAACATCAACCGTACTGGGTATGTCCTTCCTATAGCATTATGATCCTATATTTCATAGCAGAAACTAGTGAAATATTTGGTATGAAAGTAAGGAATAACACTTCAGTTTCTTGTCCTCAGATCAGTTCACTTTCCAGTATTCCACATTTGACACTATATTCTTCATTTGGGTTTGCCAGGCATATATGTTTTCTAAATGTTTAAAAGAACAACAAAGCAGAATTAATGAAGTCCTCATTTAGGATTCATCGTATTTTGTAGCATATAGTCAGTTATTTTTAAGTTTGTTTTTCTTGTTTAGATTAAAACTCAGTCATTCTTGTTCATGGTAACCAATACAGTGATTGGCATGAGGTATATGCTTAAATTAATGAGCAATATGTCTCAGAAAAAAACGTGCTATTTGCAGATATGTATCTGTATATTTCAGCCCCAGAGTGTAAACTACATTAAAAACAGAGCACATGACATTTGAAGTTTTTCTTTATAGCAGGCACATAGAACTTGATGCAATAAGCTCTCAAATATTCCTGAAGGAACAATTAAATGAATAAAGGATATTCTTGTCTATAAAAGATCACAATTATTTTAACAGAATTACATTATGAGGAAAAATTACTTGGGCTCTTATAGAGTGGTAACAATCTAGTATCCACATTTTAATTTGAAAAATTTTCTTCTTCTCTAGGATCTCACTTATAAAATAGGTTTCAAATATAGTGAAATATTATTCTAAGTGAAAGTGAAAGTCACTCAGTCATGTTCGACTCTTTCTGAACCCATGGACTATACTGTCCATGAAATTCTCTAGACCAGAATACTGGGGTGGGTAGCCTTTCCCTTCTCCAGGGGATCTTCCCAACCCAGGGATCGAACCCAGGTCTTCTGCATTGCAGGTGTGTCCTTTACCAGCTGAGCCATAAGGGAAGTCCAAGAATACTGGGTTGGGTAGTTTATCCCTTCTCCAGTGGATCTTTCCGACCCAGGAATCCAATTGAGGTCTCTTGCATTGCAGGCAGATTCTTTGCCAACTGAGCTATCAGGGAAGCCCAATGGTCCCCTTAAAATGTTTTGAAATCTAGGACTTTTAATCCACTCAAGAATTTCATGAAGCATCCAAAGTTGTTCAGGAGTAGTATTTGTACAATGATAAAATACACAAGAGTTGAGCTGTGCACATGAGCACGTGAGAACATTTTAGAAGAAGAAACTTCATGAACCCGGTGAACCTTGTCATCAGATCAATTTCGTGAAGGCTTTTGCTATGTTGCAACTAGCAGGACTTTCACTATGTGTTATTCAGAATTTATGAAGTGTAATGGTACCAAACATGAAAAAGCATTGCTCTCTTCACAACTGGCTAACATTGTCTCTTCTTGAAAAAAAGTTTATTTAATTCACACTAATGGAAGATAAGTAACAGTAAAGTCATGGACTCTAGGTTGTAGGCTACTCAGAAAAATAAGGGGAAAGCATTTTCCCCCAAAGGAATTTTATGAGTCATGATCTCTACAAACTAGTGTGAATAACTAAATGCAAATGGTGGATTATTCTCCTGTGGACTGTGATAATAACCTCTGAGTGGTTTTCAAATTCCCAGGAAAACAGTCACTGAATGAATCTTCAGCATATATCAAAACACAACCAAAGTTACAGATAAAAGAAAAAAAAGGCCAGAATGTAGTAAATAGAAAAAAAGGAATGTGTTGCTAAAAATAGAGTGAAAAGAATAAGGACAAAGTACACCAAATATTTCATTAAACTTTTCCCCCCAATATTTCTTCACATGATTTTTTTTTTTTTTGGTAACTCATATAGTTTATGGCATAGACCATTTATTCATGGCTATAATATGTGACACAGTAGAGTCTTTCTATAAAATCAATAAGCTTTGAAAACTTCTAAAATTTCTAAAATATCTTATCTTATTAATACATGCTTGATCTCATCAAAAATGATACCAATTTAATATTAAGTGTAACTAGAAAGGAAAAATTCTGGCAAAGGAAGCATTTTGTAAGAGTTTGTTTTGTTTTTAATTTCCCTGATACAACCACTCCAGATACAGAAGTGTCCACATTATAACCCCTCAATCAGCTTTATTGTACCAAATTAAACTGACAGTATTCTTTAATTTGGACTCTACTGGGACAAAGAATTAGTTAAATATAACAATAAATAAGATACTCTACAGTGTATGTGTGCGTTAGTTGCTCAGTCGTGTCAGACTCTTTGCAACCCCATGGATTGTAGCTCTCCAGGCTTCTTTGTCCATGGGATTTTCTAGGCAAGAACACTGGAGGGGATTGCCATTTCCTTCTCTACTATATAGTATATACACATTCAATTTATTATATTGGTAAATTGCCCTAATAACACACAGCTTTGGGAATCCACATAGAATTAGTTCTACATTTTCAGTGACTGATGGTAACAAGATTTTCAAAGTTTGTGTAATATAAAAATATTGATTTAAGTGAAAAAGTCATGACAGAAGTAATTCACTTATGAATGAATGTGTGTGTGTGTTCAGTCATGACTCACTTTTTGCAACCCCATGGACTGCAGCTTGCTAAACTCCTCTATCTATGGAATTTTCTGGGCAAGAATACTGGAGTGGATTACCATTTCCTATTCCAGGGGATCTTCCCAACTCAGGGATTGAAGCTGTCTCTTGTGTCTTCTGCATTGGCAGGCAGTTTCTTTACCACTGCACCACCTGGGAAACCCACTTTAAGAAACTTTTGTTTCTGCTTATTAAAGCTGGTTTTGTCACAGTTAGAGTGACTTTGAACTGGAACTTCAGAATTTAATGAAGTCATGTTAATAAAATTCATATAGCTTATATAAAATGATGCAATAATATCAACTGGAAGCCCAGAAACTTTGGGGTCACATGAAGCAGCTTAAACAGTCTACCCTGTTTCCCGGATGGAAGAATTTCATGGTACTTTTCTGTCACTGTGTTCACATCTCAACTGGACAGCTTGAGACAGGAACTGATGAATAAACGAAGTGCCCTTTCTCTAGAGGAGGGCCAGACAGCTGGCAGGGTCACTGTGCCTTTGACATCATACTCAAGAAGACTGAACTTCTGTTCAAATCCCATCCATGTACCTTCAAACCAAATGGTATATTAAGATTGACTACAATATATTTCATAACAGCCAGGAGAAGATAATAATAAACAATTAACTAAATATAACCTGTGCTTCTGTTAATAAATCAGAATTCTTATGGAGTGGTATTAATTTAAACACTTACACAGAAAAAAAAAAGTGTAATCTGCTCTAGTCTGGGATTTTCTTAATGCTTTCAGCCATTGTTTAACTTTTCTGTGATTCTGTGTTCAAAGAAATAGTTATTTCTTTAAACAAAAGCATTCAATTACTTGCACACTCAGAATTCCAGTTTTAAATGGAGAATTTATGGTATTGCTAAAGACAGAAACTTTCTCCAATTTGCTCAGAAAAGAAAGTGACTTTTGCTTTATGTATGTAACCTTGCAACTTTGTAACTCTCTGAGCTCATTTTTTGCTGCTTATGCTTTTACCATCATGCACAAGTGAGAGGCAGGTTTTAAATTCCTTTTGTTTCAGGGGAATAATATAACTTCCAGGTAGAGATTTGGAAGTCTTTAGCTGAAGCCAAGTCTATACATAATCATAAATATGGTTATTATCTGTGTAACATTATGAATATAATTCCTGGTTGCTGCAGCTTGGTATTTTACAATTTCAGTAGGATGGTGATTCCCAGACTTGGTGGAATATGAACCATTTAGAAAATTGAGGAGCCAGGGAGTAACATAAAGTTGTATTTTTTCTGATTTAGTATACTAAAACAACAACCAAAATAATTTATTTATCACCCAATAGGTCATAAAAGAAATATCAAGAAACTAGAAATAGCAATTTCAGAATACAATTTTTCAAACAATAAAGACTTAATTCTTAAGAAGTGGTCTCTACAATTGTCCCCTTGTTTCTCTGGTTTGATGGGAATGTCAGCATGAATTGGCACTTTTCCTAACAGTCAGGAATTTGGGAACCATGCTCTTGGCTTCTCATATAATCATGAATATTGAATACTTCATACATTACAGCCTTAAACATACACAAGTGCTACCTGGCATCATTTATTAAATTTGATTTTTGCATAGGACCGGTTTTATGTTGTATGTAATAACTGTAACTTTTTGAAAATTAAGCAAGCATTGTGTAATAGTTTTTACTTTTTCTATTGCTTAGCATATGACTTTATCCTCTCATATAATGGATATGTGACTTTGCGCAATATTATGTTTAAGAGAATTAATATAAATTTAACAAAATTACTTAGAGTGACTGCTCTTAATGATTCATTAGGTAAGTCCAAGGAATAAATAATTGGAGGTTGCAGTTTATAGCAAGACTTATAATTATAATTATTTCTTTAGTGAAATTGCTTCATGAGAAAGACACGTTGAGAAGACACATACAAACCTTAACCTATTTTATCCTCTATGATCAACTACTTCTATTATTTTATTGCCAAGACTTTCACTGTTCTTTGGTAGGTATAAGCAACATTTATGTTACATAATTTATATTTTGAAACTTTACAGACTAGAAATTTAATATTATCTTGTATGCCTTGTTTTGACTTCAAGAAATATCTTGAAGATATTTCCATGTATCAGTGCATACCCAATACCTATTTTATCTTTTTTTAATGTTTAGTCGAGTATAACAAGCTTAGAGAAGCATGACTTTACATATTTCATGCAAATGAAGTCATAATTTGATATTATTTGACAACATATGCATTGGACACTATTGGACACTTTTGTTTAACAGTTAAACGGTCATAGATTATTTTGTTTGCTTCTCAGTCTAGGAGTAATGTCTTAAATATACTAAGGTAGGAAGAATTTCAATTTGCTTGTTGTTTAAGGTGAAAAACAATTTCTCATTATATAGTTACTCAGTATTTCCAGTAAACCCCTTTTAACTGTATGCTGGAAGCGGTGACTCAGGAGCTCTATAGAACTTGCCAGTAATAATGAATAAAAACAGACATACTATATTAAAATAAATGGAAATAACTAAGACAAAGTAATAATTTCAGTTGTTTTAAAATCCTAGATATTATTTTATTTAGACTAATGATTTCACATTTACTCAGAACATACACCCTATTTACAAAACCATTCCACATTTATACCACTGTTACAAATTAACAGCCCAGAAAAAATAGATAGTGGACTCCTAACTGGAATGATTATAGCTTATTGTTTGGGAGTTTAGCCTCTGTATCTGATATAGCTTAGTTGAATTCCAGGAAAGTTCCACAAGAGCTGAAGAACTTGAGGCAGGGAAATGCATCCCTTCTTAAGTCAGAAAGAGAAAGACAAATACCGTATGATGTCACTTGCATGCGGAATCTAAAATATGACAGAAATGAATTTTTCTATGAACAGACTCACAGACATAAAGAACAAACTTGTGGTGACCATGTGGCAGGGGGTCAATATACCAGTGTGAGGTCTGTTAGATGCCTAGGGAGAGTAAACTTTTTATCCTAGATCTCATGATTTCAGAGTGCTATACTGCAGGGGTTCCCAACCCAGGCAACACAGCAGGAGGTGAGCAGCAGGTGAGCGAGCAAAGCCTCATTTGTATTTACAGTCGCTCCCCATCACTTGCAGTACTGCCGCAGCTCTGCCTCCTGTCAGATCAAGGGCGGCATTCCATTTTCATAGGAGTGCAAACGCGACTGTGAGCTGTGTATGCAAGAGGTCTAGGTTGGGCACTCCTTATGAGAATCTAATGACTGATGATCTGATTCTGCCTTATGGTGAGTTGTATAATTACTTCATTACATATACAATGTAATAATACTAGAAGTAAAGTACACAATAAAGGTAATATTCTTGGATAACACCAAAACCATCCCCACCATGGTCTGTGGAAAACTTGTTTTCTACAAAACCAGTCCCTGGTGCCAAAAAGGCTAGGAAACATTGCTATAATGTATCATAATTGCTTGTGAACCTTAATGGAGTTTCTTAAAAGCGCATCCAAGAGCATATGACAAAGTACTTAGATGTGTATTGTCCTATATGTTCAAAATTCTGTGTCCATAGGTTAGATGTCAGTCACTATATACAGGAAAAATGTTGATTCATTTCTATTATTTTATATTTGGTAAAACAAATAATTTCATTCCAATCCCAAAGAAAGGCAAGGTCAAAGAATGCTCAAACTACCGTACAACTGAACTCATCTCACACGCTAGTAAAGTAATGCGTAAAATTCTCCAAGCCAGGCTTCAGCAATAAGTGAACCATGAACTTCCAGATGTTCAAGCTGGTTTTAGAAAAGACAGAGGAAACAGAGATAAAATTGCCAGCATCCGCTGGATCACCGAAAAAGCAAGAGAGTTCCAGAAAAACATCTATTTCTGCTTTATTGATTATGTCAAAGCCTTTGACTGTGTGGATCACAATAAACTGTGGAAAATTCTGAAAGAGATGGGAATACCAGACCACCTGACCTGTCTCTTGAGAAATCTATATGCCGGTCAGGAAGAAACAGTAGAACTGGACATGGAACAACAGACTGGTTCCAAATAGGAAAAGGAGTACGTCAAGGCTGTATATTGTCACCCTGCTTATTTAACTTATATACAGAGTACATCATGAGAAACGCTGGGCTGGAAGAAACACAAGCTAGAATCAAGATTACTGGGAGAAATAACAATAACCTCAGATATGCAGATGATACTACCCTTATGGCAGAAAGTGAAGAAGAACTAAAGAGCCTCTTGATGAAAGTGAAAGTGGAGAGCAAAAAAGTTGGCTTAAAGCTCAATATTCTGAAAACTAAGATCATGGCATCCGGTCCCATCACTTCATGGCAGATAGATGGGGAAACAGTGGAAACAGTGGCTGACTATATTTTTGGGGGCTCCAAAATCACTGCAGATGGTGATTGCAGCCATGAAATTAAAAGACACTCCTTGGAAGGAAAGTTATGACCAACCTAGACAGCATATTAAAAAGCAGAGACATTACTTTGCCAACAAAGGTCCGTCTAGTCAAGGCTATGGTTTTTCCAGTGGTCATGTATGGATGTGAGAGTTGGACTGTGAAGAAAGCTGAGTGACGAAGAATTGATGCTTTTGAACTGTGGTGTTTGAGAAGACTCTTGAGAGTCACTTGGACTGCAAGGAGATCCAACCAGTCCACCCTAAAGGAGATCAGTCCTGGGTGTTCATTGGAAGGACTGCTGTTGAAGCTGAAACTCCAATACTTTGGCCACCTCATGCGAAGAGTTGACTTATTGGAAAAGACCCTAATGCTGGGAAGGATTGGGGCAGGAGGAGAAGGGGATGACAGAGGATGAGATGGCTGAATGGCATCACTGACTCGATGGACATGGGTTTGGGTGGACTCAGGGAGTTGGTGATGGACAGGGAGGCCTGGCATGCTGCGGTTCATGGGGTCGCAAAGAGTCGGACACTACTGAGTGACTGAACTGAACTGAAAACAAATAATTATAATAAAAGAGCTGTTCCTTACCCTGACCCTCCTTCATTTGATATCTCTCATTATACAATCTCTGAATTTCACTTCAAACCCTCTTCCAAATTCCGTAGGCATAATTTCACTATCCATTTTAATTACAGTATCTGCTTAATTCATCTTCATTTTAATTCATGATTTTGACTTAGTAAGATTGCATTGTTAGCATACATTTTCATAAGATTTGCTCGATAAGATTTGGATTGCCATTGCAGTCATTTTTTAAAAGGAGTGGGAGCTTAAGATTGACAGAATTAGGTTATAATATCTTTCCCATTTACTAGCTGAATGACCTTAGGTAAGGTATTTCAGTGTATTGACTGTTGGAGTCCTCATTTGTAAAATAAGGCATTTTGTCTCAACTGTATCACTGATGTAAAGATTAAATAAAATGATTCACATTAAGATCACTACACAGTTTGTGAACACAGAAGACCCTTGATACATAATAATTATTACCCCTATTCATACAATTACATTCTGAAGTGATGACATTTCCCAATTATTGGTGTGGGACTAATATATTTTGTTAGGCTAGAGAGCTCCCTTCAGAAATGACCTAAGTAGAAGAGATGAAAAGTGGGTGCAAAGGAGGCAAGTAGATGGGAATATTGGAAATTCATGCTGGAAGTATTTTATTATGTGCCATGTAACTCTTACCACTGAAATTTTAAATATATACTGTCGATTAAAATTACTGTACAGAGCTCTTAAGACGGATTTAATTTGTTATAACTTTTGATAGGCATCTGTTGAATTCTACTAAAGTCAGATATTTTACTCACAGAATAGAGAATGAAACATCTTATTCATAGTAGTCTCCCCTAGAATTAAGTGATTTGTATTGGGTTATATTAAAAAGCAGAGACATTATTTTCCAACAAAGGTCCATCTAGTCAAGTCTAGGTTTTTCCATTAGTCAATGGACATGAGTTTGAGCAAGCTCCGAGATTTGGTGATGGACAGGGAGGCCTGGCGTGCTGCAGTTCATGAGGTCACAGAGAGTCGGAAATGACTGATCGACTGAACTGAACCGAACTCTGAGTAATATTTGTTTCAATATTTGATTCCATCATTTGGAACTCTACACAGGGTTCACATTTCAATGGAGCTGGAGTTAGCCAGCTTATATTATTTTGCCCACTGATTACAACTAAAGACTCTAAATACCTAAAGAAGCCACCTGAAGACTCTGTAAGGTAAATAATAATAGATTGTTTTGTGAAGTCAACTCTTTTGGAGTGTTATTTCTAGATGGTCTTGTAGGTCTTCATAGAACCGTTCAATGTTAGCTTCTTCAGCATTACTAGTTGGGGCATAGACTTGGATTACTGTCATACTGAATGGCTTGCCTTGGAAACGAACAGAGATCATTATGTTTTTTTTCGAGACTGTATCCAAGTACTGCATTTCAGACTCTTTTGTTGACTATGATGGCTACTCCATTTCTTCTAAGGTATTCTTGCCCACAGTAGTAGATATAATGTTCATCTGAGTTAAATTCTCCCATTCGAGTCCATTTTAGTTCACTGATTCCCAAAATGTCAATGTTCACTCTTGCCATCTCCCGTTTGACCAGGTCCCAGTTGCCTTGATATGCAGACCTAACATTCCAGGTTCCTATGTGATAATTCTCTTTACAGCATCGGACTTTACTTCCATCACCAGTCACATCCACAACTGGGTGTTGTTTTTTCTTTGGCTCCATCCCTTCATTCTTTCTGGAGTTATTCTCCACTGATCTCCAGTAGCATATTGGGCACCTACTGACCTGGGGAGTTCATCTTTCAGTGTCCTTTTGCCTTTTCATACGTTCATGGGGTTCTCAAAGCAAGAATACTGAAGTGGTTTGCCATTCCCTTCTCCAGTGGACCATGTTTTGTCACGACTTTTGGAAAAACCATAGCTTTGACTTATCTGGATAGCAAAGCGATGTCTCTGTTTTTTTAATACACCATCTAGATTTGTCATAGCTTTTCTTCCAAGGAGCAAATGTCTTTTAATTTCATGGCTGCAGTCATTGTCCACAGTGATTGTGGAGCACAAGAAAATAAAATCTATCACTGTTTCCATTTTCTCCCCATCTATTTGCCATGAAGTGATGGGACTAGATGCCATGATTTTCCATTATTGAATATCAAGCTTTAAGCCAGCTTTTTCACTCTCCTCTTTCACTTTCAACAAAAGGCTCTTTAGTTCCTCTTTGCTTTCTGCCATTAGAGTGGTGTCATCTGCATATCTGCAGTTATTGATATTTTTCCTGGCAGTCTTTATTCCAGCTTGTGATTCACCCAGCCTGATATTTCACATGATATACTCTGCATAATATTTGAATAAGTAGGGTGATAATACACAATCCTTGACATACCCCTTTCACAATTTTGAACCAGTCCATTGTTCCATGTTCAGTTCTAACTGTTGCTTTTTGACCTGCATACAGGTTTCTCAGGAGGCAGGTAAGTTGGTCTGTTATTCCCATCTCTTTAAGAATTTTCCACAGTTTGTTGTGATCCAGACAGTCAAAGGCTTTACTGTAGTCAATGAAGCAGAAGTAGACATTTTTTCTGGAATTCTTTTGTTTTTTCTGTGATGCAACAGATGTTGGCAATTTTATCTCTGGCTCTTCTTCCTTATCTAGATCCAACTTGCACATCTGGAAGTTCTCATTTCATGTACTGTTGAAGTCTAGCTTGAAGGATTTTGATATTTATCTTGCTAGCAGGTGAAATGAGCACAATTCTGCAGTAGTGTGAGCATTCTTTGGCATTGCCTTCTTTGGGATTGGAATAAAAATTGACCTTTTCCAGTCCTGTGGCCACTGCCAAGTTTTCTCAATCTGCTGGGATATTGAGTGTAGCACTTTACCAGCATCATCTTTTATGATTTTAAATAGCTCTGCTGGAATTCCATGCTTTCTACTTCCACAATGTTTTTTCCCTCTGTGCTCCAAAGCACTTCCAAACTCATTATTTTGATTTGAATCCTTGGATAAGTGTTAAGATTAATCAGGGTTCTCTAGAGATCCAGAAAAGAAGTGACATTGCAGTCTCAAGTCTACAAGCAGCGTGGAGGCAGAATTCTGTCTTCTTCAGGGGTCTCAGTCTTTCTTTCAAGACCTTTAACTGACTGGATGAGGCCCATCAATCCATATTCTAGAAAGTAGCCTTCAGCAAAGTCTTCAGTCTTCAGCTCTAATCAGCAAAGTCTGATTAAAATGTTAATAAAGCTTAAAAAAAACCCAAAAAACCCTTCATACAGTAATATCTAGACTGGTGTTTGATCAAAACCTTGGTACCATGGCCTAGGCAAGTTGATACATGAAATTAATTATTATAACCAGAAAGGAGGTGAAGATCTAGATCTCCCAGTACTTATTTTGCTCCTTTCCCTAATATATACCATTTAGAATGCAGATTTGGACTTTCTCATCATTTCACAGAAACATATCTAGCAAATTTTTACTTCAACAAAATTCTAACAATACTATCAGAGAAGGTCAGTGTAGTTCGAAGGAGGTGAATATTAAAGCAAACAACATGCAAATAATTATTAACAAGGAACTGTTATTTTACATCATGTAACCCCCATCTCAGACTTTTAAATTTTAGTATTACTAGCTCCATACTGTAGAGCTATATCTATATGGTAGTAGATATTATGAGTGGTTATGATACATTCTCTAGAGCTAAATGGCAAGTGTGGAATTCAAAGTCAGAAATCAGTAATTTCAGAGTCTGACCTCTTTTGATTTTAAAATGTTTTGCATGTCAATGTATGGCAAAACAAATACAATATTGTAAAGTTAAAAAATAGAAAATAAACAAACAAAAAAAAAAAAAGAAAAAAATAAATAAAATGTTTTGCTTCCTGGAGAAACTTGAAAACAGGATGCATGTTTGAGTTCAGGCTCTACTACTGGCTCACTGTACTACTTAGCATGTTCCTTAACTGACACAATTACCAGCTTCTTTCTTTATAAATAATACATATAAACTCCCAGTTGTATCTGGTAGGGCTTATTGAGGTCCAGAAGAGAAAGTTTATGGGAAAGACTTTTAAACTTTAAAAGTTTTCATATATGAGTTTTTAACTATTATCATGGGAAGATTAGCCCTTTCCCTAGTGTACACTGTTTCAGTGCATTATTTTTAAAATGCAGTTACATCACTATTCCTGATCTTGGAAATCCACATAATTGAAAAAATAGAGGGCCCCAGGGCTTTGCAATTTACACTGATTATTGCTACCTGTATCATATAGGGAAGAAAAGCAAAAATTAACTTGAGTTAAGGTCAGAAATGTTGACAACTTGATAAGAAATCAAACTTCACTTTCTATAAATTGCAACACTGCATTCAATTGCAAAGAAAAATAGTAACAAAATACATTTTAATTTTAAAAGACTGATCTTGTCAGCTGTACGCTTTTACTTTGCTGACACTCAACTGCCACATGAAACCTGAAGCAGAATTGGACTTACATGATTAATAGATACATCTCACAATCATTTCTATGGGATGGGCCTGCAGGGCTACAGTCATTTGGGATTTATTTAACCTCAGTTCTGTGACAGGCGAGCAAGAACTGGAGTTATAGAGCTGCTAAAATTACGACAAAATTCTACAACTTACTTGAAGAGATTTTTTTAAAAAGTAACTTTCATTTTCCCCAAATACAATAAATATCTCAGAGAAGACTGTTCTTTATATTTGATTCCAATAATGAAATCCAAAAAGTGCTAAATTAATAAAGTCATTCAGCAGTAGAAATTACAAGAACATTCTATTATTTGTCGTTAATGATACTTTCTGTGGTCAAAACTTTTTGTCTATGTGAAGAAAATTAATTATTAAATATAATAATCTTCTTATTCTAATTATGTTCCTTAAAATATAATTTAGTCACTTTGATATAGTATTTCCAGTGCTGTGAAAATGAAAAGTTGGTAATATATATTGGAATCTCATGCTTTTCTTCATTACTATATTTTACCTACAAAAATTATATTTCATTTTATGCTATTTATTAAATAGATTATATTATATCAGTTTACATACACACAAACACACATTTCAATACAGAATGAAAAAAAAACACACAATATGATTTAGATTAGTCTTCTGAGTAAACTTCAACAATATAACTAATTTTGACTACTTTTCAACTGTAAATTGACAAAAATCTTAATTTATCTTTGGGCATTTTGTCATCACTCTTCAAGGGGAAAAAGATTACATAAGAATGTGGGTGACATTCTACCCCCACAAAAATTATTCTTTTTTTTTTTTTAATTTCTTCTATTGTCCTTTCTACCCAGAGTATTTGAGGTACTTTTCTGCTGTTTTGTGTTTCATTCAGCTGTTTTCCTTTTTATTATTGCTCTGTTGGTATATAGATAAGATTGTAGTATTTTTTTTTAATTTGTCTAGTTGGGTAAAGGTGCAAATAATGACTCCTATCTGATCTTCTTCACTAACTTCTGCCTTGCAGAATTATGCATCTCTACAGTTTCTTTAGGGTTACATTACTAGGTATTTTATGTTGGCACTTATGTTCATCTGGTTTCATATCTTGAGACCATAGGTGAGTCCATCTCTATGACTTCAGTTTTTCACACTGGTTCTGAACTTTAGCTTCTCATTTGGTCTATTTCCCAATCTTCTGCCAGCCACTGTCTCATTTTAATGGAGGTGTCTACTCCTTATTCAGAATAAAGTGAACGTGAACGTGTTAGTCTCTCAGTCGTGTCCGACTTTGCGACCCCATGGACTGTAACCCCCAGGCTCCTCTGTCCATGGGATTATCCAGGCAAGCATACTGGACTGGACTGTCATTCCCTTCTCCAGAGGATCTTTCCAACCCAAGGATCAAACCCAGGTCTCCTATTGCAGGCAGATTCTTTACCGTCTGAGCCCCCAGGAAGATCCATGATAAGGAGAACTATAAAGACTCTCCTGGCTCAAGCAGAGGGATTTATAGGCATTTACAGAGGCTACTAGTAGAACACATCCAACATCTTTGTTATGCTAACACTGTCGATATTTCATAATATGCTTTTTTCTAAAATTATTCTTTTTTCTTAAACTTTTAGGTTCAGTAATCAACCTAAAAGGAATCTCTGATTATTTGGTTCCTACTTTCAGAAGCAGACAGTCAAGTAGAGAATTGATAAATATAAATACAAATAATGGGAAAGGCAGTGAAATGTATCTAGTGATAAATTCATTTATCATTTTTGGAGCATAAAGTGCTTACTTTCTGTAAGAATGAATTTAGGGGCAAGCAGTGATAGATATGTGTGCTAGCAAAATAAGCAAAGTGTTATTCTATCAATGAGTAAAATGGTTAATGTGCATTAGATTGGACAGAAAATAAGCAGTAAAGAAGTGTAGTTTACTTTTTGAAGTGTGTGGAGGGAAAAGTGAGGAAAATAGTGAAGGAAGAAGCTAAATTAAACTATATTTATTTTTAGGCAACAATGTTAATAAACCAAGATTTTTTTTTGTAGGAAAAAAAATTCCTGGATTTCAAATCTAAGTTTTCCAGTTCCTAGCTGTGTGACCCTCACCTTGTTACATAATCACAGTTTTATTGTTTCTAATGAAGGAAAAATAATATCCCCTCTTGGGTTGTTGGGAAGAATAATTGAGAAAAAGTAAGTAAAACATTTGACACAGTTATTGACTAGTATGAACACGGAATATCAAGGAAGTTATTGAAGATGAAGTATCTAGTTCTTTACACTTTCAAAACCTCTCACAGCCCACAACATTCACTAATATGGCATGAAGTTTAGTTTTGTCTTTCATCCTGTTTGTTGACACTTCTCCTTAACCTACTACATTTCCACGGACGTGTGGGAGGTTCCCTGGACATAACAAGACCATTTTATGTCAATATACCTTTAGCAGGTCTCAGGCAGATTCGATCCCTGGGCCGGGAAGATCCCCTGGAGGAGGACATAGGAATCCACTCCAGTATTCTTGATTGGAAAATCCTATGGACAGAGGAGCCTGGTGGTCTATAGTCCTTGGGGCCGCAAAAGAGTCTGACACAACTTAGTGACTAAATAGCAAGCAACAAGTTCTCAATATGTATTTCATAGAGGAACAAATAATCTAGTAAAATATGTTAATCTATTCCTGAGATGTTTTATCCATGCTTGAATATTTTTTGTTTATATTAAAGAAAAGTATTTCACTAATTCCCTATAGCACTTCAATTATTCTAATTTTATTTTCTTACAGCTCTTATAAGTCCCCCAAACAAAAACCTTCTCATTCTTTGTTACAGAAAGAAAACATAGTCCCCACAGGCTTCATATTTCATACAGCATTTGGTCCCTGAAAAAAGCAGTTTAGTTTATCTTTAAGTTATTGAAACTCTATTCACATCAATTTGGACCACAGAAAATAATGTTACATTACACAGCTGATGGAGGAGATGAAAAATCTAACCCCAAGGAGGGTGGTGCTACCACTAAGACTCAATATTAACTAGAAACGGGGACTTGAATTTTGTCGTGACTTCAGCACTCAGACATCATTCTCTTGACTAACAGAGAAGCTTTCTTCTCATGGATTGATGGGATTTCCAACAGGTTCAGAAGTTGTTATTTTAAAAATTTTGCCTCCTATTTGGCAAAAAAAATCAAGGAAAAGCTGTTGTAATCAATCATACCCAGTGTCAGGATCTTATGAAAGCAAGAAGGTTGTTCAGGACCCATATGGTTAGAGCTTGGAAGAAAGAAGTTGTCAGAATATGGGAAAAATGAGGGATAAACTGGGGAGGTATGTATTACCCAGAAAATAAGTAGCATCCACTAAAAAAACAAACATATATGCATGCACTATTTCCTCTAATGTTAGCCCATAAAATTATTGGTAGAAAGGATACTAGTTAAAAACATAGGATTAAGCAAACATGTAGAAAATTATATGCAATGCCATTGTTGTATATGTGCTAATGCATGGATTAAGTTCATTTGTAACAAGAACTACAATGCTGAAGCAATTCTAATAGTATCTGGTAGTAAGCTTGCCTAGTTGTGTATGCTAATGCTGAGTCCGTCTCACAGATGTTATCTGTGCTCTCATATTGAACACCCACATATACACATTCACTGGGAATAATACTATTTTATCAAAAATCCTGTATTCTCTATTGCAGCAAGTTGTCTTTGGGTCCCCAGTATCTACAGTTACACCTTAAAACTCAAAAGAAAGGAACAATGTTAATCACTCTATGCAATAAATGCAAATTTAACTAAAAAGTCTGTTAAAGTCATTCTTACTAGATATAGTAAGATAAAACCTGTCTCATTTGTGAAGTGAAAATTTAAAAAAAATGTGTGTGTATTTTTAAATACACCTATTACACACTCTTTTAATATTTCACTTTAAATAGTTTAGTAGTTCGAGAGTTTCCATGGTACATTTGCACTTCTTTCCTCTGCCTCCAACTATGAGCTCTAGATTGTTTCCTTCAGGGAATGAAAAATCTGTCCCAGCACTATGCTTTTTTCCCCTCTATTTTATCACACATCCCATCTTGCTAAGAGACCAAATCCATATTTAAATACTAAAGTGATAAAATACATTTATCAGGGAAAGAAAGTGATATCCTTTATTTGAATTCAAATTGATGGAGACATTTCAAGTTTTATCTGGCAGAAGAGAGCAGATTTTGCAAATAATAAGTTGGAGGAGAATCTCCAGAGCATACTGGGGTATGCCAACTGGAGGCTAGATTTAAATAATTAGTGAAATCACCATTTGTGTGTGAGAAATATGATATTTTTACTCTGCACATTACTGCTGCAGAAATCAAATCCAAAAGGCTTGTCTTCCAGGGACTTTAAGATACAGTGTCTTGATTGAGCTACAGGGAAATTTTACCTTTAGTTGAGAGTCAGAAGTGATGTTGGTAAAAGTGAATCATTATCTTTGAGGAAAAAAACAAAATTAACAATCTCCTCATGGAAAAGCAAAACTTACTAATGAGTGCAAAACATTAGTCAGAGCCAATTTTTTTTTCCTGTTTTTAATCACCAAATGTGGCATAATCTTTTTACAAGTCCACAGTGGGTTCACTCAGGGTGGGAGGGATCAGTAATGAGGTAACCCTGGGGAACTAGACACACAGTATTGTGACTGACCTAGACTTTCTTAGGGGAACAAAGAGGGTGCAGCTCCAGCTAAGTAAGATGTGAGGCTTTCTGGAGCTATGCAAGGTAAACAAAATGGACCAGAAATCTATCAAGTCCTGCCTGCAGTATCCCCTTGCAGTTGGATAACAAAAATGTTTTCAAGTTGGAAAAACAACCCCTAGATATCAAATTAATGTCAGTATTACCTTAGTTTAAAGAAATCGTTTTTTTTTTTCTTTTCCCATATTTCTAGTAGCTTGATGGAAATAGGTATGAAGCATTTTTTTTATTCCAGCCTATCTCTTTTAATCATTAGTTACACGGATTAAAAAAATAATAAAAAAAAGATTTTTGTATATATCTCACTTATTTCTTTACTTACATGTTATATATAACTCCCTTGTAGTTACTTGTGGTTTACAAGCTTTTATTAAAATACTTAATCACACAAACACATTTCCATCCTGCATTTGCCTTAATAAGTTGGTCTTTTTAGCCAGGATATGAACTGCTTTTCAGAACATTACTTGGAAATAACTCAGGAAAAAAAAAAAGAATATTAAAGACATGCCCCTTCATACTTGCACCATACGTACAATTTTAGTATTATTTTCTTCCATGAGAACTTATGACATGAGCCAGTCACCCCATCATTATTTACTAAGAACTTTAGAAGAACTGTATTACACAATTGTGCATGTATGCTCAGTTGCTGAGTAGCTTCTGACTCTTCACTACCCCATGGAGTGTAGCCTGCCAGGTTCTCTGTCCATGGGATTTCCCTGGCAAGAATACTGGAGTGGGTTGCCATTTCTTCCTTCAGGGATCTTTCCAACCTAGAGATTGAACCCACATCTTCTGGATCTAACACACTGGCAGGCAGATTCTTTACCACTGAGACACATGGGAAGTTCAATACACAATTGTATTGATTTGCAAATAAATGGCAGGTAGTTGGACTGGCAGTTTTTTGGTTCTGTAAAAATTATAAAATGGAACCAAAGGTTCCATAGGACCATGCCTCACTGGAGAGCAGATTGTGAACCTTCTATGGGATACAAACAGAAAGTAGAACAGCAAGATCTAAGATGTCTTTTCATCAATAGTTATTATAATTTGAAAGAGGGAGGCTCTTGTTTAAATATTAGAAGGCTTATATTAGTAATATTAGTTTGGAGAAACCAATATTGAGAAACTGCACAACACAAAAAAGAACTCAGCAAAATCCAAGAACTGACTAGTGTAACAGATGGTTCTGAGTTAAGGAGAAATGGTATATACTTTAGACACTCCAAATAGAAAGCAATGTCCACAAAATAGAAAGAAAATTTTTGATACACTAAGACTTGTGGATAGAAGTTCACATGAAGAGATTGTACTAAGCTTTCCAGTTTCCAAACACTGCTTCCTATCCTCTGCCCCTAGATAAAATATGAGTGGCTTTCAATAACAAAGAATGAAGTGTATATGCATAATTCCCATAATTTTTTTAAGATAAATGGATTTTCTCTACAGCAAAGAGGTGGTCAGTATTTATTTATAGGAAAGTAATCTTGTTTACTTACAGCATCATTTATGAAAATAGAGCTACAAATTAAACAACATGAAACTGTTTGCAGATGACATGATCCTCTACATAGAAAACCCTAAAGACTCCACCAGAAAATTACTAGAGCTAATCAATGAATATAGTAAAGTTTCAGGATATAAAATTAACACACAGAAATCCCTTGCATTCCTATACACTAACAATGAGAAAACAAATATACCATGCTCATTGTTTAGAAGAATCAATATAGTGAAAATGAGTATACTACCCAAAGCAATCTATAGATTCAATGCAATCCCTATCAAGCTACCAATGGTATTTTTCACAGAACTAGAACAAATAATTTCCTAATTTGTACGGAAACACAAAATAACCTCGAATAGCCAAAGCAATCTTGAGAGAAGAATGGAACTGAAGGAATCAACCTGCTTGACTTCAGGCTATACTACAAAGCTACAGTCATCAAGACAGCATATTACTGGCATAAACACAGAAATATAGATCAATGGAACAAAATAGAAAGCCCAGAGATAAAGCCACACACCTATGGGACACCTTATCTTCGACAAAGGAGGCAAGAGTATACAATGGAGAAAAGACAATCTCTTTAACAAGTGGTGCTGGGAAAACTCATCAACCACTTGTAAAAGAATGAAACTAGAACACTTTCTAACACCATACACAAAAATAAACTCAAAATGTATTAAAGATCTAAATGTAAGTAAGACCAGAAATTATAAAACTCCTAGAGGAAAACAGGCAAAACACTCTCCAACATAAACCATGGAAGGATCCTCTATGACCCACCTCCCAGAATATTGGAAATAAAAGCAAAAATACACAAATGGGACCTAATTAAAATGAAAAGCTTCTGCACAACAAAGGAAACTATAAGCAAGGTGAAAAGACATCCTTCAAAATGGGAGAAAATAATAGCAAATGAAGCAACAGACAAACAATTAATCTCAAAAATATACAAGCAACTCCTGCAGCTCAATTCCAGAAAAATAAACAACCCAATCAAAAAATGGGCCAAAGAACTGAACAGACATTTCTCCAAAGACGATATACAGATGACTAACAAACACGTGAAAAGATGCTCAACATCACTCATTATCAGAGAAATGAAAATCAAAACCACAGTGAGGTACCATCTCACACCAGTCAGAATGGCTGCTATCCAAAAGCCTGCAAACAATAAATCCTGGAGAGGGTGAGGAGAAAAGGGAACCCTCTTACACTGTTGGTGGGAATGCAAACTAGTACAGCTACTACGGAGAAGAGTGTGGAGATTCCTTAAAAAACTGGAAGTAGACCTGCCATATGACCCAGAAATCCCACTGCTGGGCATACACACCGAGGAAACCAGAATTGAAAGAGTCACGTGTATCCCAACGTTCTTCGCAGCACTGTTTACAATAGCCAGGACATGGAAGCAACCTAGATGTCCATTGTCAGATGAACGGATAAGAAAGCTGTGGTACACATACACAATAGAATATTACTCAGCTATTAAAAAGAATGCCTTTGAATCACTTCTAATAAGGTGGATGAAACTGGAGCCTATTATACAGAGTGAAGTAAGTCAGAAAGAAAAACACCAATACAGTATACTAACACATACATATGGATTTTAGAAAGATGGTAATGATGACCCTATATGCGAGACAGCAAAAGAGACACAGATGTATAGAACAGTCTTTTGGACTCTGGGAGAGGGCGAGGGTGGGATGATTTGAGAGAATAGCATTGAAACATGTATATTATCATATGTGAAACAGATTGCCAGTGCAGGTTCGATGCATGAGACAGGGTGCTCAGGGCTGGTGCACTGGGATGACCCAGAGGGATGGGATGGGGAGGGAAGTGGGAGAGGAGTTCAGGATGGGGAACACATGTATATCCATGGCTGATTCATGTCAAAGTATGGTAAAACCACTACAATATTGTAAAGTAATTAGCCTCCAATTAAAATAAATACATTAAAAAAAAAAGTGAGAGATTACTGTTCTTTTTTGAAATCCTAATAGATTGTTTCCTCGAGTAGCAATTTTGTTTTGGTGGAGATGGATGTGCATGAGAGTTAGACTAATATAGTTTCCAAACTGTTGTCATAAATTCGATAGTAAATGCTCATTTTTGGGAAACAGAGTCATGTGCCTTGGTTACACATGTGAGAAAGCAACAGCCTCAAAGCTCATGTATAGATTTTGTCATGTATGCTAGATTCTGAGTAATCATTACTTACTCTCACAGTTCTTTTACCCTTATTGCAGGATCACTCATTGCTTGAGTTTCTCATTCAGGATTGGCAAAATGCAATGCATAGGTCAAATCCAGCCTCATACCTGTTTTTGTACTTATGGTACATGAGCAAAAATGTTTTTACATTTTAAATTGGTTAAAAAGAATCAAAAGAAACCTCGAATAGCCAAAGCAATCTTGAGAAAGAATGGAACTGGAGGAATCAACCTGCCTGACTTCAAGCTCTACTACAAAGCCACAGTCATCAAGACAGTGTGGTACTGGCACAAGGATAGAAATATAGATCAATGGAACAAAATAGAAAGCCCAGAGATAAACCCACGCACCTATGGGCACCTTATCTTCGACAAAGGAGGCAAGAGTATACAATGGAGAAAAGACAATCTCTTTAACAAGTGGTGCTGGGAAAACTGGTCAACCACTTGTAAAAAAATGAAACTAGAACACTTCCTAACACCATACACAAAAATAAACTCAAAATGGATTAAAGATCTAAATGTAAGACCAGAAACTATAAAACTCCTAGAGGAAAACATAGGCAAAACACTCTCCGACATAAATCACAGCAGGATCCTCCATGACCCACCCCAGAATATTGGAAATAAAAGCAAAAATAAACAAATGGGACCTAATCAAAATTAAAAGCTTTTGCACAACAAAGGAAACTATAAGCAAGGTGAAAAGACAGCCTTCAGAATGGGAGAAAATAATAGCAAACGAAGCAACAGACAAACAATTAATCTCAAAAATATACAAGCAACTCCTGCAGCTGAATTCCAGAAAAATAAACGACCCAATCAAAAAATGGGCCAAAGAACTAAACAGACATTTCTCCAAAGAAGACATACAGATGGCTAACAAACACATGAAAAGATGCTCAACATCACTCATTATGAGAGAAATGCAAATCAAAACCACAATGAGGTACCATTACACACCAGTCAGAATGGCCGCTATCCAAAAGTCTACAAGCAATAAATGCTGGAGAGGGTGTGGAGAAAAGGGAACCCTCTTACACTGTTGGTGGGAATGTGAACTAGTACAGCCACTATGGAGAACAGTGTGGAGATTCCTTAAAAAACTGGGAATAGAACTGCCATATGACCCAGCAATCCCACTGCTAGGCATATACACCGAGGAAACCAGAATTGAAAGAGACGCGTGTACCCCAATGTTCATCGCAGCACTGTTTACAATAGCCAGGACATGGAAGCAACCTAGATGTCCATCGGCAGACGAATGGATAAGGAAGCTGTGGTACATATACACAATGGAATATTACTCAGCCATTAAAAAGAATACATTTGAATCCGTTCTATTGAGATGGATGAAACTGGAGCCCATTATACAGAGTGAAGTGAGCCAGAAAGAAAAGCACCAATACAGTATACTAATGCATGTATATGGAATTTGAAAGATGGTAATGGTAACCCTATATGTGAGACAGAATAAGAGATACAGATGCATAGAACAGTCCTGTGGACTCTCTGAGGGAGAAGGTGAGGGTTGGACGTTCTGGGACAATAACATTGAAACATGTATATTGTCATATGTGAAGCAGAACACCATTCCATGTTCTATGCATGGGACGGATGCTCAGGGATGGAGCGTTGGGATGACATTGAGGGATGGGAGGGGGAGGGAGGTGGGAGGAGGGTTTGGGAGGGGGAGCACATGTGAATCCATGGCTGATTCATGTCGATGTATGGCAAAAACTACTACAATATTGTAAAGTAATTAGCCCCCAACTAAAAAAAAAAAAAAAAAAAAAAGATTCAAAAAAAAAAAAAAAAAAAAAAAGAATATTGCCATAGAAAATATGCAAAAAAAAAAAAAAAAAAAAAAAAGAATCAAAAGGAGAATAATCAAAATTTCATGTTCATAATGATTTATTATAACACAGATAAGCTCATTCTTTTCTGTATTTTCTGTGAATGCTCTCACACTTCAGTGGAAAACTGACTAGTTGAGACACACACATATATATATATGTCAATTTTGTCTCTTGGCTTGCAAAACCTGAAATATTTGGTGAAAAAGTTTGCTGAGGTCTCTCCTAGTTTTTGAAATATTAGATTATTCTGTGGCAGAAAGTGAAGTTTGAGATTCCTTGCATTACATGTAATTTATATCAATAACATAGAACTACCTTCTGTTTTCAATATCAAGTCTTATGGATGTTAAGGTTATATCTCTTGTCTTATAGAAAAATTCAAAAAAAAAAAAAAAAAGGAAAAAAGAAAAACTCAGACTCTTTCTTTAGAAAAAATGATGGCTAACTTGCCCCAATTTTTGGAAATGCTATCATACCTACCATTCAGAATTCAAAAACAAAGTACAAAAATTCTGCTTGAGCATTTCTGTCAAGTATTCATTTCCATATTTGGAATGCCAATGACTAGGAATATTAATCTCAGTACTTCAAAATTATCTCAATTAAGATTGTGAATCATTGTGAGTATGTGAGTGTGTATGTGTAAGCTTTTTTCAAAATTTAATAATTTTATAAAATTCTAAGATGAAAGAGGAAATAAAACAGTTTCAAAATTGTTTTATGGTAAAATTTGTAGGACAAATTAAGTGGAAAGGTATCATTAAAGTTGTATAATTTATTAATAATAACAGTTAAAAGCTATTCTTAGCTGCTCTTCATGAACCACTGCCTTGTCGTGGCAAAGTGGCTTACATAACTCAGTGAAGCTATGGGCCATGCCATATAGGGCCACCCAAGACACACAGGTCATAGTGGAGAGTTCTGACAAAACATGATCCACTGGAGGAGGGAATGGCAAACCACCCCAGTATATTTGGGATGAGAACCTCATGAATTGTATTAAAAGGCCAAACAGATATGAGACCAAAAGATGAGTTCCCCAGGTCTGAAGATGTCTAATATGCTACTGGGGAAGCACAGAGAATTACTACTAGCCCCAGAAAGAATGAAGCAATGGACCAAAGTGGAAATGATGCTCAGTTGTGGATGTGTCTGCTAATGCATGTAAAATCCAATGCTGTAAGAACAATGTTGCATAGGAACATGGAATGTTAGGTCCATAAATCAAAGAAAATTGGATGTGGTCAAGCAGGAGATGGTAAGAATAAATACTGACATATTAGGAATCAGTGAAATAAAATAGATGGGAATGGACGAATTTAATTCAGATGACCACTATATCTACTACTGTGAGCAAGAATCCCATAGAAGAAACAGAGTAACCCTCATAATCAATAAAAGAGTAAAAAATGCAGTACCTGGGTGTAACCTCAAAAATGATAGAATGATCTTGGTTTGTTTCTAAGGTAAGCCATTCAATTTTACAGTAATTCAAGTCTATGCCCCTACTACCAATCCTGAAGTTGATCAGTTCTATGAAGACCTAGAAGACCTCCTAGAATAACACCAAAAAACATGTTCTAAGCATCATAGGGAGGGACTGGCTGTGGGAATCTGGGTCTTGTTCTGATGGGTGGGGCCATGCTCAGTAAATCTTTAATCCAGTTTTCTGTTGACGGGCGGGGCTATGTTCCCTCCCTGTTGTTTGGTCTGAGGCCTTCAAAAGGACTTATGCCAGCCCTATTGTATTCAGTACCCCTGACCTCACTGTAGGCCACTGTTGACCCATGCCTCCACCAGAGACTCCTGGATACTCACAGGCAAGTCTATCTTAGTTTCTTGTGGGGTCACTACTACTTTCTCCTGGGTCCTCATGTGCACAAGGTTTTGTTTGCGCCCTCCAAGGTTTGTTTTGTCTGTTTCCCCAGTCCTGTAGGAGTTCTATAATCAAATCTCACTGATCTCCAAAGTCAAATTCCCGGGGGGTTCTCAGTCCCTTTGCCGGATCTCCAGGTTGGGAAATCTGTTGTGGGTCCTAGAACTTTTCTAACACTGAGAGAACTTCTTTGGTACAATTGTTCTCCAGTTTGTGGTTCATCTACCCCATGGCTGTAGGGTGGGGTTAATGGCGACTTCCTCCAAGAGGACTGACAAGACACACTGTGCCAACCAGGTCTGCAGCAGCCAGAGTCCCTGTCTCCGTGGCAGGCCACTGCAGACCCATGCCTCTGCAGAAGACACTCAAACATTTAAAAAACAGGTCTGGCTCAGTCTGTGGGGTTTCTGGATCCTGGTGCTCACAAAGTTTTGTTTGAACCCATCAAACGTCTCTGGTCAGTATGGGCTTTGATTCTAAACTTGATTTAACCCCTCTACCACCTTGTTGGGGCTTCTCCTTTGCCCCTGGGTATGTGGTATCTTTTTTTTTGCTAGGATCCAATATTCTTCTGCCGTTGGTTGTTCAGTAGTGAGTTGCAATTTTGGAGCTCTCCCAGGAGAAGATGCAGGCACACCCTTCTACTTGGCCATCTTAATTCCCCCTCAGCCTGTCCTTCCCATCAGGAAGCTTCCACAAGCGTCTTATCCTTCTCCAACAAAGGGTAGACAGAATGAAAACCACAGTCACAGAAAACTAACCAAACTGATCACATGGATCACAGCCTTGTTTAACCCAATGAACCCATGAGCCATGCCATGTATGGCTACACAAGATGGATGGGTCATGGTGGAGTTCTGGCAAAACGTGGTCCACTGGAGAAGAGCATAGCAAACCACTTCAGTATTTTTGCCTTAAGAACCCTATGAATAGTATGAAAAAAAAAAAAGACGTGACACTGAAAGATGAACTCGCCAGGTCAGCAGGTGCCCAATATGCTACTAGAGAAGAGTGGAGAAATAACTCCAGAAAGAATGAAGGGACAGAGTCAAAGTGAAAACAATGCCTACTTGTGGATGTGACTGGTGATGGAAGTAGAGTTCAGTGCTGTAGGAACAATATTGCATAGGAACCTGAAATGTTGGCTCCATGCTGCTGCTGCTGCTAAGTTGCTTCAGTCATTTCTGACTCCGTGTGACCTCATAGACAGCAGCCCACCAGGCTCTGCTGTCCCTAGGATTCTCCAGGAAGAAACACTGGAGTGAGTTGCCATTTCCTTCTCCAATGCATGAAAGTGAAAAGTGAAAGTGAAGTCGCTCAGTCGTGTCTGACTCTTTGCGACCCCATGGACTGCAGCCTACCAGGCTCCTCCATCAATGGGATTTGCAAGGCAAGAGTACTGGAGTGGGTTGCCATTGCCTTCTCCATTAGGTCCATGAATCAAGGTAAATTAGAAGTGGTCAAACAGGAGGCAAGAGTGAACATAGACATTTTAGAAATCAGGGAACTAAAATGGACTGGAATGGGTGAATTTAATTCAGTTGATCATTATATCTACCACTGTGGACAAGAACCCCATAGAAGAAGTGGAATAGCCCTCATAGTCAACAAAAGAGTCCATAATGCAGTACATGGATTCAATCTCAAAAACAACAGAATGATCTTTGTTTCCAAGGCAAAGCATTCAATATCACAGTAATTCAAGTCTATGCCCCAACCTCTGATGCTGAAGAAGCTGAAGTTGAATGGTTCTACAATGACCTACAAGACCTTCTAGAACTATCACCAAAAAAGATGTCTTTTTCATCATAGGGGACTGGAATGCAAAAGTAGGAAGTCAAGAGATACCTGGAGTAACAGGCAAGTTTGGCCTTGGAGTACAAAATGAAGCAGGGCAAAGGCTAACAGAGTTTCACCTAGAGAACACACTGGTCATAGCAAACACCCTCTTCCAACAACACAAGAGAAGACTCTACACATGGACATCAACAGATGGCCAATACTGAAATCAGATTGATTATATTCTTTGCAGCCAAAGATGGAGAAGTTCTATACAGTCATCAAAAACAAGACCAGAAGCTGACTGTGGCTCAGATCATGAGCTCCTTATTGCCAAATTCAGACCTAAATTGAAGAAAGTAGGGAAAACAACTAAACCATTCAGGTATGACTTAAATCAAGTCCCTTATGATTATGCAGTTGAAATGACAAATAGATTCAAGGGACTAGATCCGATAGATGGTGTCTGAAGAACTATGGATGGAGGTTCATAACATTGTGTAAGAGGTAGTGATCAAAACCATCCCCAAGAAGAAGAAATGCAAAAAGGCAAAATGGTTGTCTGGGGAGGCCTTACAAAGAGCTGAGAAAAGAAGAGAAGTGAAAGGCAAAGGAGAAAAGGAAAGTTGCACTCATCTGAATACAGAGCTCCAAAGAATAACAAGGACAGATAATAAAGCCTTCCTCAGTGATCAATGCAAAGAAATAGAATGGGAAAGACTAGAGATCTCGTCAAGAAAAGTAGAGATACCAAGGGAAATTTTCATGCAAAGATGGGCTCAATAAAGGACAGAAATGGTATGGACTTAACAGAAGCAGAAGATATTAGAAAAGGTGGCAAGAATATACAAAGGAACTATACAAAAAGATCTTTGTAACTCAGATAACCATGATGGTGTGATCACTCACCTAGGGCCAGACATCCTGGACAGCAAGTCAAGTGGATCTTAGGAAGCATCACTACAAACAAAACTAGTGGAGGTGATGGAATTCCAGCTGAGCTATTTGAAAATATTAAATGATGATGCTATGAAAGTGCTGCATTCAATATGCCAGCAAAGTTGGAAAACTCAGCAGTAGCCAGAGGACTGGAAAATATCAGTTTTCATTACAATCCCAAAGAAGGGCAATGTCAATGAGTGTTCAAACCACTGCACAATTGCACTCATCTCACATGCCAGCAAAGTAATGCTCAAAATTCTCCAAGTGAGGCTTCAACAGTATATGATCCATGAACTTCCAGATGTTCTGCTGGATTTAGAAAAGGCAGAAGAACCAGAGTTCAAATTGCCAACATCTATTGGATCATAGAAAAAGCAAGGGAATTCTGTAAAAACATCTAACTTCTGCTTCATTGACTATGCTAAAGCCTTCGATTGTGTGGATCACAACAAACTGTGGAAAATTCTTCAAGAGATGGGAATACAAGACCACTTTACCTACCTCATGAGAATTCTGTATGCAGGTGAAGAAGCAACAGTTAGAACTGGACATGGAACAGCAGACTGGTTCCAAATTGGGAATGGAGTATATCAAGGTGGCATATTGTCACCCTGCTTATTATAACTTATATACATCAAGTGAAATTCCAGGCTGGGTAAAGCATAGGCTGGAATCAAGACTGCCAGAAGATATATCAATAACCTCAGATATGCAGATGAAACATCCTTATGGCAGAAAGTGAAGAGGAACTAAAGAACCTCTTGATGAAACTTAAAGAGAAGATTGAACAAGCTGGCTTAATACTCAACATTCAAGAAACAATGATAATGGCATCTTGCCCCATCAATCACTTCATGGCAAACAAATGGGGAAACAATGGAAATAGTGAGAGACTTTCTTTTCTTGGGCTCCAAAATCACTGCAGATGGTGACTGAAGCCTTGAAATTAAAAAATGCTTGCTCCTTGGAATAAAACCTATGATCAAATTATATAGCACATTAAAAATAGAGACATTACTTTGCCGAGAAAGGTCCATATAGTCCTAGCTAAGATTTTTTCAGTAGTCATGTATGAATGTGATAGTTGGACAATAAAAAAAAGCGACGTGCCAAAGAATTGATGTTTTTGAACTGTGGTGTTGGAGAAGACTCTTGAGAGTCTCTTGGACTGCAAGGAGATCAAACCAGTCAATCATACTGAAGATCAGTTCTGAATGTTCATTGCAAGGACTGATGCTGAAGCTGAAGATCCAATACTTTGGCCACCTGAAGCGAAAAACTGAATCATTAGAAAAGACCCTGATGCTGGGAAAGATTGAAGGCAGGAGGAAAAGGGGACAACAGAGGAGGAGATTTGGTTAGCATTACTGACTCGATGGGTGTGAGTTTGAGCAAGCTCCAGGATTTGGTGATGGAGAAGGAAGCCTGGTGTGCTACATCCCATAGGGTTGCAAAGAGTTGGACATGACTGAGCAACTGAACTAATTCATCATTAGGGATTGGAATGCAAAAATAGGAAGTGTAGAGATACTTGGAATAACAGGCAAATTTGGTCTTGGAGAACAAAATGAAGCAGGGCAGAAAGACTAACTGAATTCTGCCAAGAGAAGGCACTGGTCATAACAAATACCCTTTTTCAACAAGAGACGACTTTACCCATGGACATCACCAAATGGACAATACAAAAATCAAATTTGTTACATTCTTTGTTGCCGAAGATGGAGAAACTGTATACTGTCAGCAAAAACAAGACCTGGAGCTGACTGTGGCTCAGATCCTCAACTTCTCACAGCAAACTTCAGACTTAAAGAAAGCAGGAAAACCACTCGGCCAGCCACATATGACTTAAATCAAATTCCCTATGACTATGCGGTGGAGATAATGGATAGATTCAAGGGATTAGATCTAGTTAACAGTGTGACTCAAGAACTACGGACAGAGGCCCATAATACTGTTCAGGAGTCAGTGAACTAAACCATCTCAAAGAAACAAAAATGCAAGAAAGCAAAGAGGCTACTTGAATAGGCTTTACAAATAGCTGAAGAAAGAAGAGAAGCAAAAGGCAAGGGAAAAAGGGAAAGGTACACCTAGTTAAATGCAGAGTTGCAAAGAATAGCATGGAGAGATAAGGCCTTCTAAAATGAACAGTGCATAAAACTAGAAGAAAACAGTAGAAGGGAAAAGACTAGATATCTCTTCTGGAAAATTGGAAATATCGAGGGAATATTTTGCCCAAAGATGAGCACAATAAAGGACAGAAACAGTAGAGGCCTTGTAGACACTGAAAAGATCAATAAGAGATGGAAAGAATACATGGGAGAACTATACAAAAAAAAAAAAAAAAAGATCTTTTTGAACTGGATTATTATGATGGTGTGGTCAGTAACCCAGAGCCAGACATTCTGGAGTGAGAAGTCAAGTGGGCCTTAGAAAGCACTGCTGTTAGTAAAGCTAGTGGATGCAATGGAATTCCAGTAGAACTATTCAAAACACTAAAGGATGATGCCATCAAAGTGTTGCATTCAATATGTCAGCAAATCTGGAAAACCAGCAGTGGCCACAGGACTAGAACAGACCAATCCTTATCCTAATTCCCAAGAAAGGTAGTACAAAGAATGTACTAATCATCAATTGCACTCATCTCCCATGTTAGTAAGGTCATGCTTAAAATCTTACATGCTAGACTTCAGCATTATGTGACCAAGAACTTCCACATGTCCAAGCAGTGTTTAGAAAAGGAAGAGGAACCAGAGATCAAATTGACAACATTCATTGGATCACAGAGAAGGCAAGGGAACTCCAGAAAAACATCTACCTCTGTTCATCAACTATGCTAAAGCCTTTGACTGTGTGGATCATAACAAACTGTGGAAAGCCTTTAAAGAGATGGGAATACCAGAGCATCTTACCTGTGTCCTGAGAATCCTGTATGCAGGTCAAGAAGCAGGTTAGTACCCTATAGGAACAACCAGGGCTTCCCCGGTGGCACAAGTGGTAAAGAACCTGCCTACCAATGCTAGAGACATAAGAGACGTGGGTTTCATCCCTGGGTTGGGAAGATCCCTTGGAGGAGGGTATGGCAACCCACTCCAGTATTCTTGCCTGGAAAATCCCCATGGATGGAGGAGCCTGGTAGGCTATAGTCTGTGGGGTCACAAAGAGTCAGACATGACTGGAGCAACTCAGCAGCAGCAGTAGCAGAATGGAACTAATTGGTTCAAGGTTAAGAAAGGAGTATGACAGATTGTCTGCTGTCACCGTGTTTGCCTTAGTTTTTAAATAAAAACTAAGATCATAGCATCCAGGCCCATTGCTTCATGACAAATAGAAGGGGAAAAGTGGAGGTGGTGATAGATTTCCTCCTCTTGGGCTCTAAAATCACTGTGGATGGTGACTGCAGCCTCTGATCAGAAGATGATTGCTTCTTGGCAGGAAAGCTATGGTAAACCTAGACAATGTGTTGAAAAGCCGAGACATTACTCTATTGACAAAGGTCCTTATAGTCATGGCTATGGTCTTCCCAGTGGTCACATATGGTTTGTAAAACCTGGACTATAAAGAAGGCAGAGAACCAAAGAATTGATGCCTTTGAACTGTGATGCTGGATAAGACTCCTGGAAGTCTCCTGGACAGCAAGGAGATCAAACCAGTCAATCTTAAGAGAAATCAACCCTGAATATTTGTTGGAAGGTCTGATGCCAAAGCTGAAGCTTCAGTATTTTGGTCATCGGACACAAGCAGATGACTCATTGGAAAAGTCTCTGATGTTGGGAAAGACTGAGTGCAGAAGAGGGCATCAGAGGATGAGATGGTTGGATGGCATCATCAATGCAATGCACATGAACTTGGGTAAACTTCAGGAGATAGTGAGGCACAGAAAAGCCTGGTGTGCTGCCGTCCATGGGGTCATAAAGAGTCAGACATGACTGGGTGACTGAACAACAGCAACATTCTTAGCTGGCCAGCCTGAACAAAAACTATATATATATATATATATATATATATATATATATATATATATATATATCAAAATATACTCAAAAACCATTATCTTGAGTGAAAAACACCAAGTTGAGAAACATCAGTGTATTAATCATCTTTCCCCACATTATGCTGTAATAACAAACAACCTTCAATCTCAGTGTCACTGTAACAATAAAGTTTATATCTCATTCATGTCACACATCAGTTGCCGGTCACTTGTCATTCTTTGGGGCATGTCTTCTATCCTGAGTCCCTGACTGAAGCAGCAGCCCTTACCTTGATTTGTGACTCAGCAAGAACAGAATCATGCAATGGCATTTAAGCTTTCAGTTTGGAGATAGTCACATAGCCAAGCTGACTTCAGTGGGCTGGAAAAGTGCAGGGCAGCACTGTACACTTGGAGACTGAAGTAGATGTATAATTCCCTGAAAGGAAACACAGTAGATCATTAGGCATACCCATAGATGCTTCCACAATAAATGGAGTATAATATTTAAGACAAAAAACCCTGAATATCTTACATCTAGTTATATATGCATTTAGTAAACTATATAAAATAATTTACTACAATATAACATAATCAACTTTGATTTGGGGCTGGGTAGTAAGAGAATGGACTAGAGAAGGGTAACAAAGTGAATGCAGTTTTAATAATCATCAAGAACAAATACCTTGTCAAGTTTTATTATTTGAGGTAAGATCTCAGAGGCATTTGTTATATTTTTCTCAAGTTTTGGTATTAATAAATACTAAATAGATAGAAAAGAAGACTATGGAAAAAGCATTCAATTAATGCTTTCTTTCCAAGGTAAGAGAAACCCAGGTAAGATGGTGGGCACTGAGAGAGGGGATCGGGGACAGACAGGATGAAACTACAGTCATGGACAACTAGCCAATCTGATCACGTGGACCACAGCCTTGTCGAACTCAGTGAAACTAAGCCATGCCATGTGAGGCCACCCAAGACGGACAGGTCATGGTGGAGAGGTCTGACAGAATGTGGTCCACTGGAGAAGGGCATGGCAAACCACTTCAGTATTCTTGCCTTGAGAACCCCATGAACAGTATGAAAAGGCAAAAAGATAAGACACTTAAAGATGAACTCCCCAGGTCAGTAGGTGCCCAATATGCTACTGGAGATCAGTGGAGCAATAACTACAGAAAGAATGAAGGGATGGAGCCAAAGCAAAAACAACACACATTTGTGAATGGGACTGGTGATAGAAGCAAGATTCAATGCTGTAAAGAGCAATATTGCATAGAAACCTGGAATGTTAGGTCCATGAATCAGGGCAAATTGGAAGTGGTCAAACAGGAGATGACAAGAGTGAACATCGACATTCTAGGAATCAGCGAACTAAGATGGACTGGGATGGGTGAATTTAACTCAGATGACCATTATATCTACTACTGTGGGCAGGAATCCCTTAGAAGAAATGGAGTAGCCATCATAGTCAGCAAAAGAGTCTGAAATGCAGTACTTGGATGCAATCTCAAAAACGATAGAATGATCTCTGTTCGTTTCCAAGGCAAACCATATCACGGTAATTCAAGTCTATGCCTGACAAGTAACGCCGAAGAAGCTGAAGTTGAACAGTTCTATGAAGACCTACAGGACCTTCTAGAACTAACACCCAAAAAAGATGTCCTTTTCATTATAGGGGCCTGGAATGCAAAAGTAGGAAGTCAAGAAACACCTGGAGTAACAGACAAAATTGGGCTTGGAGTACAGAATGAAGCAGGGCAAAGGCTAAGAGAGTTTTGCCAAGAGAATGCACTGGTCATAGCAAACACCCTCTTCCAACAACACAAGAGAAGACTCTACACATGGACATCACCAGATGGTCAACACCGAAATCAGATTGATTATATTCTTTGCAGCTAAAGATGGAGAAGTTCTATACAGTCAGCAAAACAAGACAGGGAGCTGACTGTGGATCAGATCATGAGCTCCTTATTGCCAAATTCAGACTGAAATTGAAGAAAGTGGAGAAAACCACTAGACCATTCAGGTATGACTTAAATCAAATCCCTTATGACTATACAGTAGAAGTGAGAAATAGATTTAAAGGACTAGATCTGCTAGACAGAGTGCCTAATGAACTATGGATGGAGGTTCATGACATTGTACAGAATTGATGCTTTTGAACTGTGTTGTTGGAGAAGACTCTTGAGAGTCCCTTGGACTGCAAGAAGATCCAACCAGTCCATCCTAAAGGAAATCAGTCCTGGGTGTTCATTGGAACGACTGATGTTGAAGCTGAAACTCCAATACTTTGGCCACTTCATGCAAAGAGCTGAATCATTTGAAAAGACCCTGACGCTGGGAAAGATTGAGGGCAGGAGGAGAAGTGGATGACAGAGGATGAGATAGCTGAATGGCATCACCAACTCGATGGACATGGGTTTGGGTGGACTCAGGGAGTTGGTGATGGACAGGGAGGCCTGGCATGCTGCGGTTCATGGGGTCACAGAGTCAGACACGACTGAGCGACTGAACTGAACTGAACTGAACTTTCATTATAAGGGGCTTCCCTGATAGCTCAGTTTGTAAATAATCCACCTGCAGTGCAGGTGACCCTGGTTTGATGCCTGAGTTGGGAAGATCTGCTGAAGAAGGGATAGGCTCCCACTCCAGTATTCTTGAGCTTCCCTTGTGGCTCATCTGATAAAGAATCTGCCTGCAATGAGGGAGACCTGGATTTAATTCCTGTGTTGGGAAAATCCCCTGGAGAAGGAAAAGGCTAACCACTCCAGTATTCTGGCCTGGTGAATTCCATGGACTGTATAGTCTATTGGGTCACAAAGAGTTGGACTCAATTGAGCCATTTTCACTTTTCATTATAAATAGTCTCTTGCTCAACCAACTACTACCATATTTACCAATTTCAAGTCTGTATTTTTTTCAAATTAAAAAAAAAATAATTTGTATCATGTGAAAAATGATTTATATTACCTCATAACTAAGACCAACTAAATGCTGTGCGGGGAAACAAAATCTACTAAAATTACTTGTCTGAATAGAAGCTTTTTTGATAGCTTTATGTTACCATTTTGTCTGAGACTGGCTTAAATATTCCAACAAGTAAATATACAGAAATGTGTTTAATAAGAGGGTTTTTTTTTGTGATTAGTATGGAGGATATTACAGCTTTTAATTTGTATTCTCTTTCCATATGATCTTATCTAAAATGCCCTTTCTCTAAATTGGCCACTAAGAGAGCTTGAGTGGACTTTTTCATATTACCTTGAAATATGTGTAAATAAAGCAGTGATGTCCTACCTATGCTGAATATGCACTTCTTTTCTAATAGACAATTTAAAATTAATGATAAAAACTTGAAGGTTATTATCAGATATACTATCAGCTGAATATTTAAAATATGTGGTACATTCTATAGTCATCTTTCAAAGCAGTGTATTCTTCAAAGTTCCTTGAGAAAACTGATTGTTCTAGGAGCAACAATAAATATGTTTTTCAAGATCTGAGAATGAAATTATTCCTTCAGTGATTAAGTTGGGAAAGGGCAGTGTGAGGTATTCTCTTCTGTAAAACATTAAAACTCAATCTCATAGAGTAGCTGAAAAATAGGGTGTCAGTGAATGGGGGCTAGAGATGTAAAGGTAGAAATTTCTTATAAAGGGCCAGAATTTCACTCAGTTTTGCAACAGGCACTATACTTCCAAATCCTAAAGCTTTCATATGTATTTTAAAACCCATGAGTGTCAAGAGGCTTTGTTCTTACTGCTGTCAACTGGGGTACCTGATCCTCTACTCCTAATTCATCCCATGGGGGACCTAACTACTCTGTATCCTTCTGTAACAGTTGTTCTCTCAGGAAACCCCAACCTATGAGTTCCAGGACACAACCTACAGGAATTTAGGCCCAGTCTTTCTTCTTTCAACATATCACTCACGCCTACCATCTGTGCCTCATTTAACTCAGACTCAATCCCTTATGCAGAGAAGGCAATGGCACCCCACTCCAGGACTCTTGCCTGGAAAATCCCATGAACAGAGGAGCCTGGTAGGCTGCAGTCCATGGGGTTGCTAGGAGTCGGACATGACTGAGTGACTTCACTTTCAGTTTTCACTTGGAGAGGGAAATGGCAACCCACTCCAGTGTTCTTGCCTGGAGAATCCCAGGGATGGGAGAGCCTGGTGGGCTACTGTCTATAGGGTCACAAAGAGTCGGACACAACTGAAGCGACTTAGCAGCAGCAGCAGCAGCAATCCCTTATGACCCTATATGCAGCTTGACCTCAAGGTTTTGCATCTCTTCTTTGCCGTTGTACTTGAACTCATCATAACAAGTAGTATATGAAAGGCACACGGTACACTATAAATATTTGGGGAATGAATGTATAGATGACCTGAGTTTCCTACTCTCTCAAACAATCAATGATGAGAAAATTATTCAGTGCATTATTACAAATCCTCATTTCACCTATAACTAAAATCCATTTGAAAATTTAAGTGTTTGAATATTGTCTAATGTTAGATAGTTATCAGTGTTCTAATCATTTCATAAATCATCTGAAGATTTGGAAAGCCTTAATTCTTTTAAAAGCATCAGTCAATAAACTATACAAGTTGAAGAAAAATCACTGCCTTTCTGAAACAAATATTTAAGAGACTATTTTCAAAGAATACTTTCCAAAGTCATCTTATGTTTGACATGTATGTAATGTACGGGGTTTTTACTTGTACTCAGCAGAAGGATAAGGAAAAGTCCATCTATTCCATCTACCTGGAATGAAAGTTCACACAAATTGAGTTTTGATATTGTGCATGGAACAGGTCTTTTCCTTTTTTTTCTGTATACAAGAGTTCCTTTTGAAACATAACAAAACTTTAATTTGATCACCTTTAAAAATTGGTTTTCCTACTTAGTTTGGCACAGGATTAAGCTTATATTTAGAAATTTCATCTATATATTCCTTTACTGAACAATTGAAATTATAAAGTCTGTAGTGTATATGCAGTATTGTCTTAAGAGATATCTCTTTGGAATATGAATATTTTTTTCCAGATTTTACAGTAAGTTTCATTTGTAACATTTCAACTTAAAAACAATAGAAAACTTTCTCAAAATTCTGACCTTAGTATTTTCTAAACTTTGAATTTATAGCATGTTTCTGAAGTTTAGTGGCTAACTTAACTAACAGAGGTATATAGCAGAGCAATTTTTGACACAGAGAAATTATATTAAGGTGCATTATAATGTTGTATACATTACCAATATCTTCTTAATTTAAAGGAAAAAGACATTTAAGAGCAAGCTGTGCTGAGTAACATAAATTTGCATAGAGCTTTAGGAATTAAAAGTTAAATGGTCATCCTAAATATATTCTTTAAGATATATTCCCAACTAATTATGTGCTTGATAAAGTTGTCTATTATGAAAATAAAATATAGAGCATATCATTCAAAGTTACTAAATAGTCCGTGGATGCTAATTCAATTAACAAGGAAATTAAACTAGAAAAATACTTTTCAATGGAAGAGTGTGAATGCACACACAATTCAATGATATATTGATAAATCAAATATGTGTCTCTCAACAATAAATGGCAAAATGCCTCCAATTACTTTGTGTATTATGTTAATTATCAAATTTTTCATAATTAGTATGGTGTAAATTACTGTGTTTCTGTTATTTCAGAATGGTTTTCTGCAAAATAATGCTTTCACTAATCAGCTTTCTTCTTTCATTATTTACCAGTCAATTGAAATAAATAATGCTCACTTATTTGACATTTAGTGAAAAATCAACAAATCTGCTGTTGTTTTATGCACTATAATTTTTAAAATATCAATAAAAAGGAAAATAAACATCTAGACAGTTTGTCTATCTTTCCACTGATTAGCTCTAAACTTTGATGGCATCTATTGGGTAGAACATGTGCGGTTAGCTACATAATTAATTCTTCTCAAGCTTAACTAAACACATCATTCTGCTTGAAAGGGAACATTTTTATTTTTCATTGTTTCCTAACTTTATTTTGCTTTGACAAATAATTTAATGTCATAAATAATCCTAAAATATATAAATATTATTTATATGTAATATGGATTATTTAATTATGCTTAAAAAACAAAATATATCTAGGACTTATTTCAACATGAGCATGTCAAAAAATTGTGTTGCAAAAAATGAAATAAGTTTCTAAATAATGAATCATAGTAAAATAATTAACCTTATTACTTTAATGACAAACTTTAAATTTAGATACTGCATATTTTCAATTCAAAGAAGTTTAAAGAACTTTGATGAAATGTAACATTCTGTACCATTTTATATAGTGTGTTATCACTTTGGCCCAATAAATTCTACCAAAAGTTATTATAGCATAGAGCAATCTAGTAATATTAATCTATTATTGTATAGAGGACATTAGTGTTAAGAACCATAGTAATACATAGAAATTTGAAAAAAGCTTTTCCAAAAATATGATAAAACAAAGAAGTATTTATAACATATATTTTAGAAGCAATGAATTCTTTATAAATTATTGGAATATTATAAGCTTCTAGTAATATTCACTAATATTTAAAATGAGTATTTGTGAGTAGAACATGATATAATGTTGAAATCCTCTTTTAAAAAACAGTTCACTATTATCTTGATTTAACGTAAAAAATACATACATATTTTTCAACATTTGCAAAGCCAATGGAAAAACCTAGCCTTGAATTTCAATGAAAAGTCTTTTTTAAAGGTTAATCAGGGTTCTCCATAAATTCATGTCTACCTGGAGAATCAAATGTGACCTTATTTGGAAACAAGGTCTTTGCAGATACAACTACTTAATATGGACTCACACTGGATTAGATTATGACTGATGTTCTTACAGGAAGATCATGTTAAGGCTCTTTCTGCTAATGAGCCTTCATTCTTATTTGTTATGAGCTGAATTGTGTTCTCCAAAACTCATATGTTGAACTCCTAAACTTTCACTTATAATGTGACCGTATTTGTGGATAGGATTTTTAAAGAGGTAGTTAAGTTAAAGTGTGGTGGTACAGGTGGGTACTAATCCAGTATCACTGGTGTCGTTATAAGAGGAGATTAGTACGCAGACACTGCACAGAGGGAAGACCATGTGAAGGCATAAGAAGACTATTATCTACAAGTCAAGGAGAGGGCCTCAGAATAAACCAACCTAATATCTTAATCTTGAACTTTCAGCTACCAGAATTGTGAGGAAATATATTTCTTCTAAGTAAGCCACTGAGTATCTAGCATTTTGTTATGGCAGTCCTACCATAAACATTTATTTATGTATGTATGGAATCTTCAACTCCTATTTTATTCCATGGGATTTAACCCACCACTATCATTAACTACAAGAGACATAAGAGATGTGGGCTTGATCCCTGGTGGGGAAGATCCCCTAGAGGAGGACAAGGCAACCCACTCCAGTAATCTTTCCTAGAGAATCTCATGGACAGAGGAGTCTGGCAGGCTATGGTCCATAGGGTCACCAAGAAGTGGACATGACTGAAGTGACTTAGCAGCAGCAGCATCACTAATTACTTTGATGCTTGAAAGTGTGGAAGTTTTAGTTGCTCAGTCATGTCAGACTCTTTGTAACCCCATGGACTATAGCCCACCAGGCTCCTCAGTCCATGGGATTCTCCAGGCAAGAATACTGGAGTGAGTTGCCATTCCCTTCTCCAGGGGATTGAACCCTGGTCTCCCACATTGCAGGCAGGTACTTTACCATCTAAGCCACCAGGGAAGCCAATTTATCCAGGGAGGTTCCCCTTTAAAGGAGCTTTCTTTTCACTTTGATGTGTCTCAACTGTTCTTTGAACATTTTTTTCTTTAAGACCCAGCAAGATATTCTAGATTCATTTCTACTACAGTCCTGAAAGTAGGCATTTCTGTGAGGAATAATGGCTGATTTTAGCAAAGGATGCTAAGTAGAAATTTAGATCTGAATGTTCAGTATAATCATTGGTTCTAGGCCTTCTCAGTAGGAACAGCCAGGGAATATAAGTACATTACATATATGACATAGTCATAATTGTAATCATAATTATATCTAAATCTATTTGTTTATATATGTTAAAAAGTGAATTGTATAGAATGAAAAGGAAAAGCAAGATGTATGGGAAAAGAAGATGGTATAGTATGAGGATAGGGAAAAAATATAGCTGAGGGAACAACTGCTTGTGTATTTTAATTTTTATTATTTTAAAAAGAAATAACCCTCATGGAGATGACAAGTACGTGAGTATTTTCTATTCTTGAGTTACAAAATAAGCAAAGTGACCTGGAAAATGCTCGATTTAAATGCCTATCTGTTTGACTATGTGAAGTGCTGGCTTCCTCCTGCTGCCAATACCAGCAAAGTCCACACTGGTGGACTCTCCATTCCATTATCATCACCTATTCCCATTTTAGGGCTAATAATAAGTAGGAAATCTCTAATTTTCCTATGATCTTATTGTATAATCCAAGGAAAGCTTTTTTGGTGGGAAAGTAACATTTTTATTTTCTTTTCTCAACTTTATTGAGGAATAATTAAAGGCCAATAAACTGTACCCATTTAAATTGTACAATTCACTGAGTTTGATAGATATATTCACTCTTAAAATCACTGCCAAAATCAGGACAAGCTCAGAACCCCCATCACATACACTATGTCTTTCCTTTTACTTCTATTTCCTGTGTGCTATAAGTACATGCACTATCTGTTAACACTATGTCTTGGCTGCCTGTCCTTTGTAATTTCAAGGTTTCTATGTGTCCCTGATAGCAAAAGGTTTCCATGGAAGCCTTGCTTCAGTATCTCTCCTAATTGAAATCAGCAACTGCAGTACCTTCAACAGGATTAGTAAAGAATATATTCTGTGTTTAATAGAAGTATGTTATTACTACACTGCCAAAAGAAGGAATGCATAAGCCTTTTTTATTCATAAAAATCTGGGTTATATTTTGTCTCTAGAGTAGAGATTATATATGCATTGGAACTTGCACATCCACCCACCTCCACCTACACACACATGCACGTGCTCTCACATAAACACATATACATTATAGGGATGAACTGTAAAAATGTGCAGACCTATCCCATCATTCTAAATCCAGCTTGCACTTCTGGAAGTACTCAGTTCATGTACTGCTAAAAGCTTAGCTTGAAGGATTTTGAGCATAATCCTGCTAGCATGCCAACAAGTCCGTGTAGTCACAGCTATGGTTTTTCCAGTAGTCATGTACAAATGTGAGAGTTGGACCATAAAAAAGGCTATGGGCCAAAGCATTGATGCTTTCAGGCTGCGGTACTAAAGAAGACACTTGAGAGTCCCTTGGGCAGCAAGGAGATCAAACCAGTCAGTCCAAAAGAAAATCAATCCTGAATAGTTATTGGAAGCACTGATGCTGAACCTGATACTTTGGCCACCTGATGAGAAGAGCTGACTCATTGGAAAAGACCCTGATGCTGGGAAAGATTGAGGGCAAGAGGAGAACAGGGTGACAGAGGATGACATGGTTGGAGGGGATCACTTATTTCAAAGGATATGAGTTTGAGCAAACTCTGGGAGATGGTGAAGGACAGGGAAGCCTGGTGTGCTGCAATTCATGGGATCGCAAAGAGTCTGACAGGACAGAACAACAATTCCATCATTCATTACTTTTATTTAATTCACTAGTAATTTTATTTATTCAAAACTCTGTTCATTTTTTAACCTCTATAACTTCCCCTCCAAGAAAAATTAAATCTTATTTTCAGTGTCTAATGAGAAAAGTCATGAGCTCCTAAGGTTAGGGTACGTTAGGAAAAACCAATGGTTTATCTACCTTCCTGAAGACAAAGAATGCAACAGCTTTTGTTCCTATTTATGCCCAACATCTACTTAATAATCTAGATCATGTAACTTGTTTACCAATTGGTCTAGAAATTTTTAAAATTTGTACTTTGAGGAAAAGTCACCTTTGATGCTACTTTTTCCTGGTGGCTCAGACTTTAAAGAATCTGCCTGCAATGCAGGAAACCTGGGTTCCATCCCTGGGTCAGGAAGATCCCCTGGTGAAGGGAATGGCAACCCACTCCAGGACTCTTGCTTAGAAAATCCCACGGACAGAGGAGCCTGGTGAACTACAGTCCATGGAGTTGCAAAGAGTTGGAGACGACTGAGCAACTCACACACACACACACACACACACACACACACACACACACACACCGACCTTTGATGCTACAGCAGTTAAAACGGCATGGCCCCCTCTCTGTTGTTTTCTTAGTAATCAGTGAGAGCTGCTCTCAAGCCCAATGTCTCTGACACTTAATTGGTGCCTATTCTATTAATGGAATGATAAGAAAAAATTGATGTTGATCCCACACTGATCACAGGTTAATAGATAGAATTGAAAATATAATCCCAGGATTTACATGAAGATACAAAAGGTGGGGGAAAAGCGGTGATAAATGCTGAAGGAAAAACAAGTAACATTAAAAACTTAGACATGTACACAGGGAAATTTTCATACTCGGTGTTTTTCATTTATCATGCTTTATGCTGTTGTTGTTCCCTGTCTCTGTCTTCAAGTCTCCCACTGGATTAATTAGTTTTCTTCTAATGTTTTCTTTATCTTGCTTGCCACTTTCACTGTGGTAGATAGAACTGTTGGTTCTGTGATAACTGTTCTTCTCTTCCTTAGTAATGTACCCTCTAATTTTTAGGTTGGTGAATAAGCACCCAGAGATCACAAGCAGGTCTATGTCATGGCTGTTTGACTAAAGTCTTGCCAGAGTGAAGCCAAAAACATCTTGTTTCAGCTTCATTAAAAGGCTACTGGCCAATATCCTATGCCCTCATCTCTTTTTCCCCTTTTCTTCTTTTTGGATGGAATATAGGTGGATATTTGTAAATAGAACCAACAACTTAAGCCACGAGGTGAATTGGGAATGTTGGATTGCAGATTAGGGCAAAAGAGAGATTAGGTCCCAGGGAAAGTATAGTAGAGCCATCCTGACCACCCGGAATTGTCTAACTATATAGACTTTCATCTGACAAAAATAAATATTGTCCTTATTTAAGCCATTGCAGTTTTGCATTTCTTTTATTACTCTCAGCCAAACTTAACCATGCTAATACACTTGTAACCATGCTAATACACTTGTAACTATACTAATACACTTGTAACCATGCTAATACACTTGTAACCATGCTAATACACTTGTAACCATGCTAATACACTTTCCTTCTTGGGAAAGTACCTCATCAAGGATTTATTTTGTCTATTGCTCCTACTGTCTACCTTTTGCTTCTAGGTTAGCATAAAACTGTGTTCTTTTAAATGCTTATTTGTACAACAATGAGTTCATTAATTTATTTGCTTAACACTGCTTTTGTATTTGTTTTCTTCCTTCTGTATTCATCTACTTATTTTCAATGGAATACATTTGCCAGAGTTTTTCAGGGAGACTCTGGGGTAGATACATTTGCTAAGTAGTCTACTTAGAATTGTATTAGTTATCAAATCGTGCACTGAAAAACAATTTGTCCGATGATGGAATTTATAAAGTCAAATTTTTTCTTTAACATTTTCTTGGAATATATCTCTGATTTGTAAACTCAAATACTGATGATACTAATTCTGAAGTCGGTTTTATTCTTAACTGCTCTTTAGGTAATGTTTGTCTTCATTCTACCAGCTTTTAGGATTTCCTCCCTGTCTTGAAAAAAACACTTTCAGAATATTTTGAAATGTCTGGTTTTAGCTTTAGCCTAACTGATACTCAATAAGGTCTGATGATCCCATTTTCCTTTTATTATGTGAAACTCTCAGCTTTCATGTCTTCAATAATCACATTACTCTCTTTACCTTTATTTTCTGAAACTGCCGGAGAGAAGTTAGCACCTCTATATCTATTAATATTCTCCACCTCTCTCTCCTTTTCCTATTTACTTTACATTTTATCCCAGTGGGTTGTGTTCTGGGAAAATTCTTCCCTCTAATTTTTCACATGATTAATTTTTGTTCAGCTTTATACATTCTGCTACTTAACCCAATTAATGATATTTTAAAATTTTAGTAATTAAATTTTTCATTTTCAAGATCTTCAATAAATGATTCTCTCTCTTTAAAAAAAAAATATTTTATTTTATTTTTTGGTTGCTCTGCAAGGCATACAGAATTTTAGTTCCCTGCCTAGGAATGGAACCTATGTCCGCTGCAGTGGAAGTGTAGATTCTTAACCACTGGATCCCCAGGGAAGTCCCTAAATTCTTCTCTTAACCACCAATTCTTTTCTTTTGCTGACATAACACAGAACTTTAAATCTCTGAACAAACTCATCGGGCTTATTTGCAATATACATTTCTCCTCGGGGAAAAATGTTTGCCTCTCGAAGGTCCCGGCACACACCTCACTGATTTGGTAGTTACTGATGGAGCGTTCATTTTGTGGCTGAGAATACCTGATAGAGCGTGGGCTGTCACTGCTTGTGATTTCCACCTTGGTGAACAGGAATAAATACTTCTGCTTCTTGTGTTCAGCTCTGTGAGAGTAAGCAATGGATAAGAGGTATGATAGGATTCAATCTCAAAAACTATTTTTTGCCTTAATTTCTCACAGCATTTTCAACCACCCAAGGACACTGTACTGCCCATAAAACTCTGTAAAAAAATAAAAACACTTAGATTTATTGACCGTACCTTAAATTCAAATAGTCATTCTCTCAATCAAATATACCTTGTTGTATATATATAGGGGTACTGTTGGGTAGCTTTCAGAACACTTTCACTGAGACCTCACAGAAACTCATGGATTGGCCTTTGTGGAGAGTGATTCTATTTGGAAGAAGAGACCGTTAAATTTTATTGATTACTTTTCTTTTGACAATGAAGCTACTGGACAAAGTCTAATGTTTTCTTTTTGTGTGTGTGTGCATGAAAACACCATATTAAAAAATTTAGGCAAACTTTTAAATATGTGATAACCACCTAAGTAATTTATCTCAAAGAATATCAAGTTCCTATCACATTAGTACATTAACACTCTAACTGATTTACAATTAGGAAATTTCAAAACACAGATGAAATATAGATTATCCACTAATATAAATAGCACTTGTTTGGAGAAACAACTGTGGATACAAGGATTTTTTTTTTAATCACTATACACATTGGCCTTCATTTCTCTGAAATATTTTCATAAGGAAGTATAATTAATGCCACATGTCTTTATAGTAATATTACAGTTTATAAATAGTTCTTCCTTCCTCATGGTATACATGTAGATTTGAAACTTGGTGATCATCTAGATTTCTCCTTGCATGTCCCTTTTGGTAACACATAACTAATGAACCATGAAATTAAAAGACACTTACTCCTTGGAAGGAAAGTTATGACCAACCTGGATAGCATATTAAAAAGCAGAGACATTACTTTGCCAACAAAGCTCTGTCTAGTCAAGGCTATGGTTTTTCCAATAGCCGTGTATGGATGTGAGAGTTGGACTGTGAAGAAAGCTGAGCCCCGAAGAACTGATGCTTTTGAACTGTGGTGTTGGAGAAGACTCTTGAGAGTCCCTTGGACTGCAAGGAGATCCAATGAATCCATCCTAAAGGAGATCAGTCCTGGGTGTTCATTGGAAGGACTGATGTTGAAGCTGAAACTCCAATACTTTGGCCACCTCATGCAAAGAGTTGACTCATTGGAAAAGACCCTGATGCTGGGAAGGATTGGGGGCAGGAGGAGAAGGGGATGGCAGAGGATGAGATGGTTGGATGGCATCACCAACTCAATGGACATGAGTTTGGGTAAACTCCAGGAGTTGGTGATGGACAGGGAAGACTGCCATGCTGCAATTCATGGGGTCGCAAAGAGTCAGACACGACTGAGCAACTGAACTGAACTGATACATGTATACACACTTCTGAATTCAAACTGCTAATATTTTATTGCAAGCTTTTGCATAAGATTAATGAGAAATATTAGTCTGTAAATTAGTCTGTTGCTCTCTCATAATATGCATTGTCAGGTCTTGATATCAGAGATATGCTAGCCTTATAAAATACTTTGTTAGATGTTTTTCTCCTTTATATTTTATGAAAGATTTTACATTTTATAGGCATTATTTCTTCTTCAAGTGTTTGATTTCTATCAACTACAACTATAGTTCTATTACTACAACTAGTGAAGTAAAACTTTTCTGAGATATTTTTGTGAGAACATTTTTGATAATACATTAAATTTCCTTAAAAACTACATGATCACATACATATTCTAATTATCCCATCCAAGCTTTGGCAAGTTGTGCCTTTAAGAAATTAGTCTATGTTACCTAAATTCTTAAATTTACTGTCATTAACTGTACATAATATTTCCTTATTATAATGACAATATCTGAATATGCCTTAATGATGTTCTTCCTATAATCCTTGATATTTAACAAAGGTGTTATCTATTTTGTTGGTTAACATAAATAGAGATTTGTTAATTTTCTTAATTTCAAAAATCCACTTTTTAACTTGTTTACTCGTTTTTATTTTTCAATTTAATTGATTTCCTTCCTTTTTAAAGTTTTTCTTTCATTTTTGTTGAGTTTAATTCATCTTTTTGTCTAACTTCCTTAGGTACAATATCAGAACATTAATTTTTAGACATTTCTTTTCTAAAATAAATATTTAAAGACACATTCTGTAAGAACTGTTTTTGCTATGTTCTACAAATTTGCATATGTTTTCTATTTATTTTTGTATAATTAAAAACATTCTCCTTTGTGCTTTCTCCTTACACCCATGGTTTATTTAGAAATACTTTTCTTTATTTCCAAGTGTTTGATTATTTTGAGGTAACTTATTTAGTTCTATTTTAACTTCATTGCAGACAGAAAATGTATTCCATATAACTTCAATCCTTTTAAATGTATTAAGATTGTTTCATGGACCGAGACTTGGTAAATACTTATAATAAGGTTTGTCACACTTCTCTAACTCAATGGGACTTAATTTTAGAGTTTTGTTAACAAATTTAAGCTTAAATGAATTCATTTTCCCTATGTTTGCCTTATTCTGTCTTAAGTATCTGGGTTAGCTATGCCTTGCATGATACAATGAAGTATATAATTCAGGTGAATAATCTTTTAAATTTATAATAAGATGTTTCACTAATAACCATAACAATGTAGGATCAAGTATTCCCTCTCAAATATGAAACATTCTCCTTTACTCAGAACCTCTGTGTCCTTACTCAAATGGGAGTTATATTAAAATTTATATTTCATATCATTGAACGGTATCGACTACTACAATTAAAATATAGATAGAAAAGAATGTTTTTCAGAAAAAGAAAATTGAAAAGATGATGACATCTAGATCACCAACAGAATCACAGAGACAATTAAGAATTACTTTCCTGGAAGCTGGCAATAAGTATGTTTATAAGAAATTAAAGCATTTTTTATATTGTCAATAAGCTAGGGTTAGTATCCTAAAATCTAAAGCATAGACCATCTACTGCCTTCTTCTAAAAGAAAGTTCTGACAAGTTTGTATTTTAAAATGTGAGAGAAATAAAAGAAAAACTTTTTCACTGCAATGCTTTGCAATTCTTCGATAATGCAGGTCTTACTAACACAATATTAACTGAAAGTGAATTCACTATAAAACTAATAATATATCCTGCAGCAGTCTTTATTTTTATAGTCCCATTACAAAGCCATGAAAGGGCTCTTAGAAGTTTTGTCTGTTCAATTTTGCAAATTTTTCAAATGTAAGTTTTTGTTTTTTTTTTTTTAAATTTCAGTAGTAGGAATACTGTTTCTACTTTGACCTCCTAGTTCATCACTATCTCTTTATGTTGGTATTAGAGAGGCTATAGAACATGTTAGGGGTCAGGCTTAAAGCAATGCTGTTCTTGAAATAAATTCAATTTCGGATTAGGGGCTCAATTTCCCTGGTGGCTCAGATGGTAGTGTTTGCCTACAATGCAGGAGCCCTGGGTTCAATCCCTGGGTCAGGAAGATCTCCTGGAGAAGGAAATGGCAACCCACTCCAGTACTCTTGCCTGGAAAGTCCCATGGATGGAGGAGCCTGGTGGGCTACAGTCCATGGGGTCAAAAAGAGTCGGACACGACTGAGCAACTTCACTTTCACATTCACTTCCTCACACACAAAAGTAGAGATCATGATACGTTTCATTCTTACATCATCACTCTTTGGTTAGAGTAATCTATATGGCAGCAATAAGGATTACTTACATATTCCATTACAACCAACTCAAGGAACAAGATTATAAGCAGTACTATAAAAGAATATCATTATGTTTCCAAAACAAAAACATACTATTCATTGGCATCTATTCAATAATAAAATAATGCCAGTTGATTTGCCTTAGTTTACCCACCAAAATCATAGTTAAGGAAACAAAAAATAGACCAATTTAAACACTGCAACCTGCTACACAAACAGCAAAAAACAAAACTGTGGGCCACCAATATTGCTTAATATCAAGCATTATTCTCCTTGATATTGCTGTGGCTGTCTCACAAATCCCTATTCTAGCACTGTGCCATTACAGCAACATTATTTGTGCACTCTTTTAGATTGCATTCATTGCTACTTTCACAGAACTGAAATGGAGGCTGAAGTAGCCAAAAAAAAATGCTTTAAACACTAAAAGTACTGTAGAAAAACCTAAGAATTTTTCTTTTTTTTCCCCAAAATGGGTCAGGAAACACAATTCACCTTTTAGTAGAAAAGAGTGCCGGAACTGTTCCCACTAGAGTGACATTAGCATTATCTTTGATTGTGGTGATAATTAGATCTGTGTTCTATCCTGAGGTCCTACATCTGGTAAATTATTTTCTTGACTGAGTTAGATTCCACTGTCAGCAAGGACAACAGAATGCATTCCATGCCTTGGGGCATCTCATCTGGCCACTTCTCTTTGACCTGTGAACTCCTACACAGTAGTGTCTTATACTTTCAACAAACAGTTCAACTGTGGTTTTGATCCATTTATGACCTATACTGTCGTCAAATATGAATAAGCAGTTAACAGGGGATCTCTTATCTATAGTGTAACCAGTTAATTACATAAGCGACTGAGACCATTTATAGAAGTATGTGTTAGACTACATTTGAAAATATGTCACTCCTTGAGTTGCAGAAGGGAAAAACTTAAAGATGATTATGAATAGTAAATAACATTTAAAGAAAAATTCTCTATCACTGTATCTATATAGGCTGTCCACAGGAACTAGAATGTATTGCTATGGCTCCTCTATACTTTTAGAAGTCTAGCAATACTATGGTGAGATCCCAGGGCATTTGGTTATCTGCCCTCCCTAATGTTGGTAACATTCTCAGGAAGGACAAATAACCAATTCCTCTAGGATCTCAATGTGTCAGTAATATTGACAGACCTTTTTTGCCAAAATGGAAAATGCCCCAAAATTTATCACTCTACCTCATATAGTGCTGAGAGTTCTGCCTATTCGGAAAACTGTAGATTATAAATTTCTTCAATAATCTTTTAACATCATTTGTTTATAAACATTCCATGATTTGTAACATTCGAGCAAGGTATCCACTTAACATGGGCTTCCCTGGTGGCTCAGCGGGAAAGAATCCCCCTGCAATGCAGGGGACACAAGAGATGCAGGCTCTATCCCTGGGTTAGGAAAATCCCCTGGAAGAGGTAATGGCAACCCATTCTAATATTCTTGCCTGGAAAATTCCATGGAGGAGGCTGGTGAGCTACAGTCCATGGGGTAGCAAAGAGTCAGACACTACTGAAGTGACTGAGCACCCATGCATGCATTCACTTAACACAGGAGGCTGTGTGATAGATATGTAATGGAAAATGCATTATATTTGGCTAAACCTAATGGATTGGTATAATGGACATTGGAAATGATTATTTTCAAAAATTATTCAAGTCATTTGTAAAAGTAGACACTTTACTGGGGGAGCCAAAATTCCTTCCCCAACTTCAGTACCTCCTCTAGAATCAACCCATGTTTGGAGTCAGGAACTGTAGGTATCTATAAGAAGTAAAATCATGTGTAGCCAATAAATTTCTTGAATGCTGAAGCATTCAGGGGCATTTCTACGAAGAAAAGCTTGAGTGAAATGTTGGCTTTACAGAGAAAAAATAGTCATTTTGCTAGGACTGCAAATTCAAAGTTGAATAAAGATATGACTCACTAACAAACAAGAATAGATTAGAAAATATAAAAACAAAACAGAACTTTTTAAAAAGATACTTAACAATGTAATTCTTGCTGAATTATAGGACTGCTTTTGTTAGCAATCCTGTGATTAATCCAATACAGGTAATATTTTTGAACATCTACTGTGAGCAGGTACACTGCTAGGTGAAACTGAAATTTGACCATAAAATAATTACCATAAATTGTATCAAAAATTTTTAGACCAAGAACTGCCTTGGACACATGGACACCTGGTTGAAATCTGAGCCAAGGTTCACTGGATCAGATATGTCCTTATATGTGTGATCTGTGATATGGTACAGTCTCAGTTTGGTCTGGATAGGTCCTAATAGTACAGAGGAAATCTGAGTCTTGCATGCCAGTTGGATGGAGACCTAGACATTCAAGTATGCATCTGAGAGACAAATGAAATGTGCATTATGACACACTAAAATTCTAAACCTATGTAAGTAGTAAATTATAAGACCTAAACATCCTTGCCATAGAAGAAAATTCTCTCAGTACAATTAACCACAGCTTGTCATAAACTTGCCCTGGAATCATCAAGCTACCCTACAGCAGAGAATGAAAACTTTATACCAAAGTTACCAGAATGGAAGGATTATAACAATATTCCATGACCTCTGGAACGACCAGATAATCTATTTCAATGTAACTCTAGGGGGAAAAGGAATGAAGTGTCTGAGAATTAAACAGAAAAGAATGTTAATGCCAGGCCTGTCATACTGAACATAAAACCCATTTATGTAATTTGTGATCCTCTTAGGGGAAAAAAAATGAGTGAATAAATTTATATTATTGGAAGTTGTATTAAAATATAAACAAAAGAGAAAAATCTCAAGATACATAGTATACTTTCTGAATCCAGGATGCAACTGATTATAAGACATGGTGAGATTTCCAAGATACCAATGGCAAAATCAATATGCATTTTAAAGGCAATAAACTATGGAGGCCAAAATGACTGTCACTTGCTGGAAATTTGTGGTTGGTTATAATACTCAATTAAAACTTATGTTTAGTATGTTCCTTCTGCACATCCAAAGAACAAAGAGTGATGCTAAGACACATGCTTGACTGGTGTCTGTTCCCCTGTTAAACAAAAAAAAGGAGTCCTGAATATTCTGGAAAAAAAAAAAAATGGACTTACTGCATAGGCCCAGCCTTTCTTAAGAAATCTGTTAGTGTAGCCCAGTTTGGGTACCCTTTGAATAAAATGACTATATTTCCCCAGGCAATTCAGGCAATTAATGTCTATAGATGTTGTCAATGTAAAATGTGTTAAACAAACTGAGTATTTTATATGCAAAGAAAATGCAACAAACAGTGTTTTTTTTTTATATGTAATCCTTGGTAGCTCAGTCGGTAAAGAATCTGCCTGCAGTGCAGGAAACCCAGGTTCGATCCCTGGGTAAGGCAGATGCCCTGAAGAAGGAAATGCCAACCCACTCCAGTATTCTTGCCTGGAACATCTTATGGACAGAGGAGCCTAGTGGGCTACAATCCATGGGTTCACAAGAGTTGAACACGAATTAGCAACTAAACCACTATATGTAACAAACATAATGTCACTTCCTAGGTCCTAGCAAGAAACTGATGCAATAAGGTAAACAATGAACAATACTTATTATTTAAAAGAAAGGGATGATTCTGCTTTTATTCATTTATGCTCTTACCCAGCTTCCCTGGTGCCTCAACTTAAGAACCTGCCTGCCAATGCAGGAGAGGCAAGAGACAAGTGTTTGACCCCTTGGTCAGGAAAACCCTCTGAAGAAGGAAATGGCAGTATTCTTGCTCCTCTGGTAGCTCAGCTAGTAAAGAATCCACCTGCAATGTGGGAGACCTGGGTTCGATCCCTAGGTTGGGAAGATCCCCTGGAGAAGGAAATGGCTACTGACTCCAGTATTCTGGCCTGGAGAATTCCATGGCCTGTGCAGCCCATGGGGTCCCAAAGAGTTGGACATGACTGAGTGACTTTCACTTTCACTTTCCAGTATTTGGCCTGGAAAATTCCATGGACAGAGGAGCCTGGCAGGCTACAATCGAACATGACTGACCACACATGCCATGCCAAAGCCGTATTATTATTATGCCTAGAAATTCAAAGGTTTGACATTCATCCAAATATAAAAAGCAATATGTATATGCCAGATGGTCTCTATAAATTACCTGCTGGTTATAAAAGCAATACTATGAAGCAGTTATCTTTTATTGCTCCTATTTTACTGATGAATAGACTGAGGCACATTTTATCTAAAGTTACACAGGAGAAAGTGACAGATGAAGGACTTGAACACAAGTAGCCTAGTTGCTCAGTATATACTCTAACCACTATGTCGTGTAAGCTCAGTAAGGCACATAAGAACAAAATTAACTTTAAAAAATGAGAATGTTCACATTAATCAGAAAAAAACTGAAAATTTAAGAAATACCTCATTTGTAAATGAAAAATATGAATATATAAGAATCAGTTTAACTGAAGGTACAAGATTTATACATGGACAAAATGCAAATTTTGCTCTAGTTCACAAGAAATACTTCAACTGATCAACAGTAATGCTGTTTTTGAATGAAAAAACATTTAAAAGTGGCAATTATATTAATTAATGAAATATAATACATTTAAAAATCTTTTTAATGAAATTATATATGTTGGTTCTAAGTTCATGGGAAAAAAATGATGAAAAGAGCCAAAACAAACAAACAAAACCACAATAAGGAAGAATAAAGAGTAGAGCTGAGCTCATAGGTTATCTGCAGTGGAAAACTCAAGTAATCCAGAGTGAAAGGCAAGTTCAAGAATGGACTTTCAGAAAACAACCCAGAAACAGATTCTTCCATAAACAATGAGTTTTATATAAAAAGCATGGCCTTTCAAATTAGTGAAAAAAGGATACACTATTTGACAAATGATATGAATTCAATTGCTAATGTTTAGGGAAAAAAGTATCTTGTCATATGTACACATTAATTAGACATTTACTATTCGTCTCAACAGGAAACAAAACAATAGAGGAAAAATTATATGACTATTTTACTGTTTTCTACAATTTTACATTTTATATTGGAGAGAACAAATGTTTGACTAAAGGTAGTACAACTAGTCACTCTTCAGAATTCTGTAGCTGCAATGTAGAAACAGTTCATTTTTATTTCATCTAATGAAGACAAGCAAAGAATGTAGGAGTATATAAAAAAGTCTTTGACTTTCTACCTCTGTATAAGAAAAAGATGCTTCACAGTATTTATTCATCTGCACGGGTGTCTCTGAGTGAATTTCAATGCAAAATTAATGAGTGTTGAATTATCTGTCAGGTACAGAGGATCATACCGATTATTTTATATAACCAAAAACTATCAGACTAAAGCTGAAAATAATATAATTATATCTCTCTCTCTACTGAGGACTATTTAAAACTTATTTTGCATTTCAATCAATTACACAGTTGAAGGAAGCCTTTCATTGTTCTTTCACAACATTCTTTTAACTTAAAGACATTTTATTATTTGAATAAATGTGAAGACTGACTCACATGAATGGGTCTCTGGATTTATAGTATTTCAATTCCTAGCTTAATAAGGATCTCAATACATTTGCTACCTAATTTTTCTAAAATAATTTTTCTAATTGTACACTGTGGCCAGTCCAATTATTGAGTTACTCTTTGTTTACAATAAAAAAGGGTAATTGTTCCATCAAATCGTTTTCAATATCAGTTCAGTTCAGTTCGGTTGCTCAGTCTTGTCTGACTCTTTGCGACCCCATGAATCGCAGCACGCCAGGCCTCCCTGTCCTTCACCAACTCCCGGAGTTTACCCAAACCCATGTCGATTGAGTTGGTGATGCCATCCAACCATCTCATTCTCTGTCGTCCCCTTTTCCTCCTGCCCCCAATCCTTCCCAGCATTAAGGTCTTTTCCAATGAGTCAACTCTTCTCATGAGGTGGCCAAAGTATTGGAGTTTCAGCTTCAACATCAGTCCTTCCAATGAACACTCAGGACTGATTTCCTTTAGGATGGACTGGTTGGATCTCCTTGCAGTCCAAGGAACTCTCAAGAGTCTTCTCCAACACCACAGTTCAAAAGCATCAATTCTTCAGCGCTCAGCTTTATTTATAGCCCAACTCTCACATCCATACATGACCACTGGAAAAACCATAGCCTTGACTAGACGGACCTTTGTTGGCAAAGTAATGTCTCTGCTTTTTAATATGGTGTCTATGTTGGTCACAACTTTCCTTCCAAGGAGTAAAATCTTTTAATTTCATGGCTGCAATCACCATCTGTGGTGATTTTGGAGCCCAGAAAAATAAAGTCAGCCACTGTTTCCACTGTTTCCCCATCTATCTGACATGAAGTGATTGGACTGGATGCCATGATCTTAGTTTTCTGAATGTTGAGCTTTAAGCCAACTTTTTCAGTCTCCTCTTTCACTTTCATCAAGAGGCTCTTTAGTTCTTCACTTTCTGCCATAAATCAAATAAAAATATCCTAGAAAATATTAAAAAGTAATCAAGAGAATATTTAATTTTTCACATTCCCTTGCATATTTTTTTCCTGAGGTGAATTATTATTTTAAGTTCATGTTTCTTTTTTTGGTTTTGGGGTTTTTTTTGTACTCTAGAAAGCATAAGAGAAGTCTTGGTTATCATGGTGTATCTTCACTAGACTTGGACAGTAGCATCTCACTTGCCTCACTGCAAAAGCTGTTATATATTTCAGTGTAATGGTACCTCTGCATAGAACCATGGAGTCACCTGAGTTTATAGATATAAGGTTTCCTAGATACTTCTCAATTTGAAAATAGAGAAATGTCACTGTCATGGTCTAAACTCTACACCCCCAGAGGCTGGACCTGAGAACAAGCATCCTGAGTTTCTGGCCAATAGTTAAATCCATATAGTTTAGCTAACTTAGGTAAAGTTAGGAGAGATTTCACCGATCAAACCGAGCTATGTTACAGGAGGATTTGAAAATGACAATTTATTTTACTGTTACTATAGATTTAGATGTCTGAGATTTCCCTTTTAGTAAAATAAAGGCAAAAAGGCTGATGATACTTCTTGTTGCTGGCTATGCAGATGATGCTGTTCAAAACTCATCTGTCCTCCCCCAACCTGTAGGAGATAGAAACCATTACTAGGCCCATTTTACATAATAGAAATTGAGTGCTCCAAGAAATCACTGCTGGTTAGGTATGGGAACAAAGGCATTAGTGTTGTGTTCTCTGGTGACTCAGCTGGTAAAGAACCCTCCAGCAATGTGGGAGACCTGGGTTCGATCCCTGGGTTGGGAAGATCCCCTGGAGGAGGGCATGACAACACACTCCAGTATTCTTGCCTGGAGAATCCCCATGGACAGAGGAGCCTGGTGGGCTAGAGTCCATGGTGTCACAAAGAGTTGGACACTACCGAGTGACTAAGCACACATGCATAGACATCATGCTCTTAAATAGTGTGTTATATGCTGATTTTCCAGGGGTAACAGTGAAACAATTTATGGGAGGTCCAGAAACATTGGGCTTTCATATTTTTTCTCTATCTTAACTCGTTTAAAATATGCAAGAATAACTAGTATTTGTTAATACAGTTGTGTTACTTCTGTTACTTAGTTCATGTCACAAAATCAGATATTTATTAAAATGTTTAATGAATCTAGCTAAAGTGAAAGTCATTCAGTCATGTCTGACTCTTTGCAACCTCATGGACTATACAGCCCATGGAATTCTCTAGGCCAGAGGGCAGACTTTCCCTTCTCCAGAGGATCTTCCCGACCCAGGGATCAAACTAAGGTCTCCCACATTGCCGGTGAATTTTTTACCAACTGAGCCACAAGGGAAGCCCAAGAAACTGGCGTTGGTAGCCTATTCCTTCTCCAGCAGATCTTCCTGACTCAGGAATCGAACCGGAGTCACCTGCATTGCAGGCGGATTCTTTACCAGCTGAGCTATCAGGGAATCTACCTAAATACCTTTTAAATATACGTGCTTACCAGAGAAACATTTTAGTTGCTCAGTTCACATGTTCCCTTCAGAATTAGACAATGTGTATTTCCTGAGATAAGGAAAGCTTTGCAATTCTCCACCTCAGTAATTTACTTCTGAGCTGCAACTATGTCCAGTCTAAGAATAGGGAGGGTAAGCCAAATTAATCATTCTAAGTGTGACTTTTTGCTACTAGCATTTGGAAGGTATGTAGAAATAACTGGAAAGCAAGTAATTAGGAGATTTAACAAATTTTCAACTTCTATATTCCTAAAAGATTCATATAGCTTCCTTCTCCAATGTTCCCTTTACTGCTTATTTTTTCCTTGTAAAAATATATAGGAATTTCTTTGTTCAAATGCTTGCTCAGAAGTAAATAAAGTGCATGCATTTTTGCTTCTTTGCTTAAAATTTTGTCACATATTACAGAAATGATTCTTGCAAGGCATATTATAATCTAAACAATTTAAAGGAAAATTGATGTGATGAATCAAATATAATAAATGGCTTTACACTTTGTGTAGTATAATTATTTCAAATTAGAAGAATTATATGTTTGGTACATTGGTTTTTAGATGAACAAGAATGTTCTTTTCTTCTTCAGTCAGGCAAGTAATATTCCATAATTAAATAATGTAATAATATAAATGTTTCAATTTCCAAACAGAGGGGAAGAGAATGTAAAATTTGCCTTAAAGTCAAATAGGCATTGAGATGCCAAGCAAATTTGTGATAATACTCATTGTATCAGTGATAGGAAATAATGTTTTTTCTCTTTCCCCCCAAGTAGATTGCAGGCAAAGAGCTAACACAATCTTGTCACAAAATTTCCATCCTTCTATTTTAATTCTTTGGCTATTTCCTGTGGGAATCCAGGGGATGTTATTAATAACATTCATGAAAAACCAGAGGTCACTCTATTAAATCACATTAAATAGAATAATCATTTTATTGTCAATAACACTAATATTTTTGATATCATAGAATGTGTTTCCAGTAAAACAAAATGTACTAAGTGGTCATTAGAATGATTATTTTTCAAACAAATAAAAACAAGTACTGGTAATCAGAATACCTGATATGTTCTCATAGTGAGTTTATATGTATGTTTCTCCTGATAAGATGGCAAGATACTTACAAGGAGGGACCGTGTTCTTGGCCATTATATGCTCAACAAGCGCATGATAAATTGATAAATTACAGTTTTTCACTTCGATATTCTATCAAAGTGCATTCTTCCTCCTAATTCCCTTTTTTTTGAGGGATAGTTTTTGTTGTTGTTCAGCCATGAAGTCGTGTCTGAGTCTTTGCAACTGCATGGATTGCAGCCTGCCAGGCTTCCCTGTCCCTCACTATCTCCTGAGTTCACTCAAATTTATGTCCATTGAGTTGATGATACCATCCACCTATCTCATTCTCTGTCACATTCTTCACTTTCCATCTTCAATCTTTCCCAGCGTTAGAATTTTTCCAGTGAGTCGGCTCTTCACTTCAGGTGGCCAAACTATTTAAAGGAGTCTTCCTAGTGAGAAGGAGGACAGGACCCACAGCAGACAGAACGGTGCTGCAGCCACTTCCTAGCAATGCACTTGCTAAATTGAACAAGTTACTGGAGATCTTAAACTTCCACTTTTCACTTGAAAAGTGAAGAAACTAATACTTATTACATAGGATTATGTGAGTCTGTGCTCAGTTGTGTCCAGCTCTTTGTGACACTGTGGACTGTAGCCTGCCAGGCTCCTCTGTCAATGGCATTTCCTAGGCAAGAATACTGGAGTGGATTGCAATTTCCTCCTCCAGGGAATCTTCCTGACCTAGGTATTGAATCTGCATCTGTCTCTTGCATTGCACGTGGATTCTTTACTGCTGAGCCACCAGGGAAGCCCACATAGGATTACAGATAGTATTAAAATAAATAGCAATGGCAAACTTCTTGACACATGATAGACATTTTAGTGCAAGTTAACAATCTTTAGTGTTTTTCTTTTTTAATGTTGCTTGAGAAATTGTTTTTCACATCACCCTGATCACTAATGATGTTCCAGCCATTCTTCAAGCAGGCACAGTCTTTATAAACTAAACATAGCCTATGTCTAGTGTTGTAGATAGAATGTTCATGCTCCTAAATTTCATATGTTGAAATCCTGACCCTGCAATGTGATGGTACTTGGAGACAGGGTCTTTGAAAGTTAATTATGTCATGAGGGTAAAGCCCTCATGAATTAAATTAGTGCTTTGACAAAAGATAGAACTCCTTCACCTTTCTATCATGTAAAGAGAGCGGGAGGAGGGTCATTTATGGAATCAGATCTTTACCAGACACAGAAACTGCCAGCACTTTGATCTTGGACTTCCCACTCTCCAGAACTGTGAAAAATAAATATTTGTGTTTATCCAACCAGTCTATATAGCACTACTGCTATAGCAGCCCAAACAAACTAAGACATCTAGCTTCAGTAATTCCTTCCATAGAAAGATTATTGTCTACCTCATTCAGACTTAGCTATGAATCATTCTTACAAGGAGATTCCAGATTTATTTAATATTAAAAACTTCTCTTAGCAGATGAATTTATTTGTAATTAATATTTTTTTTTGTACCATGCACCAAGAATGTACTACATTGTGAAGTAAACAAATTCTAAAGCATAATCAGTCTGTGTGCCTGCTAAGTTGCTTTAGTCATGTCTAACTTTGTGCGACCCTGTAGATTGTAGCCCACCAGATCCTCTGTTCATGGGATTCTCTAGGCAAGAATACTGGAGTGGACTGACATTCCCTCACTCCAGGGGATCTTCCCAACCCAGAGATCAAATCTGCATCTTTTGTCTCTTATGTGTCCTGCATTGGTAGGCTGGTTCTTTACCACTAGCACCACCTGGAAAGCCCCATACTCAATCAAACCTTTCTCTATTACATTCTTTTCTACATCAATACTCATTGAAAACAAGAGTAGTTCTGGTGGATTTCTGGGAGTTTTTGTTCACATCATTTTTGCAATGTGATGATGATATGAAGTGCTAACAGTTTCCAAAATTTAACCAAATATTTGTAGATCTGTTTTCATTTAGAAATAATCTCTGAAATTTCCGACTGACTTGGGTTTGATCCCTGGATTGGATCAGGACGACCCCTGGAGGAGGACATGGCAACCCACTCCAGTATTCTTGCCTGGAGAATCCCATGGGCAGAGGAGCCTGGTGGACTATGGTCCATAAGGTCACAAACAGTCAGACACGACTGAAGTGACTTGGCATGCATGCATGCTATATCCAAAGTCACTCTGATGAGCAACTTCAATTATCTTCTAAAATGAAAATATGTGTATTTTTATGGTTAAGCAAGGAGAGGAAACTTTATTTTGAGGGACTCCTGAGGCAATGATGTGTATCAAAAAATAATTATATCAACAAAAATAATTATTTTATATTTACAATAAACTACTTATCTATCTAACATATAGGTGCCTTGATTTAGATGTGTTTGATTTATTTTTTAATATCAAGAAATATAATTAGCAATTAGAAATTATTATTTCCATCTATCTATCTATCTGTATGTCTATCTGATCTATCCATCAGAACATGTAAGGCTAATAGCATTGGCCCTGTCTAATTAGAAGTTGATAAAGTGATGGATATGCTCCATCCAGCTGACAAGTGGAGCAGAGAAGAACTTAATATAGAGAACAGTAGAAAGACTATCTTGTTTTACTCCCTGATTCATCTGTTGAAGATGAGAAAGATCTTTGCCCCCAATTTGGATCTAAACCAGTCAAGACTTTCCACAATACTAAGAGGCAATGTTGAGAGAACATGGCATGTCTTCAACACTTTCAGTGTCTTTTCCTCATAGTATGAGCATTGCCACTCTTGCACCTGCTTTACACTGCATTGACATTTCTTCCAATTCTGTTCCATATTCTTGCCCTCTGACTTCCACTCTCTTGGTTAATGTTTCCATAGCAATTTAAATAGCGAACCACTGCGAACTCATATAGTCATAAGAGGAGCTAAAAATACACTTTAATGCAGTGAATGGAACTAGGTGGAATGGGAAATAGCAATAATGATGTCATGAAATATTCAGATTTGATGATATTCACAGTGCAGAGATAATTATTTGTCCAGCTTAAATGGAACTATTGTTACTCTGGCCTTTTTATTGCTGAATTTAAGTTTTAACTAGTAAAGTATAAAAGAGATAGAAGACTTATTTTAGTTGAAATTCAATTAAGCCTCTCATTTCTATCAAAGATAGCCCTACAGATTTTTTAATGAATAAAAGTTTAATGCTTTAAATTAGGAGTATCCTCTTTTATGTAAAAAGATGTAAAAACTTAGAAAAAATGTAAAATCCTTAGAGTAGTGTAAGACATTCTAATTTGATGCAGCCTTTCTAGTATGGTGTAATACATTCTCATCGAAAACAGTCTCACAGTTTAGGGCCCCAACGGATATATCATGAAAGTCGAAGAGCTTTAAGCAAGAATTTGTCTTCTTTCAGAGAGCAGCTTCAAAGGAAAACTATATACCAAATAAAAAATATTTTTGCACAAATGCAAAAAGAAGTTGACTTGGAAATGCCTCTTCATGTTTTTAGAAAAATGTACACAATTTTCTTTGTAAAAATTATTTATTTGTTTTGTGAAGGCTTTTTAAAATAGAATCACACTTAAAATCCTAATATAGCATTATACACTGAGTTATGTGACCGGAGAAGGCAATGGCACCCCACTCCAGTACTCTTGCCTGGGAAACCCCATGGATGGAGGAGCCTGGTAGGCTGCAGCCCATGGGGTCGCGAAGAGTCGTCGGACACGACTGAGTGACTTCACTTTCACTTTTCACTTTCATGCACTGGAGGAGGAAATGGCAACCCACTCCAGTGTTCTTGCCTGGAGAATCCCAGGACAGAGGAGCCTGGTGGGCTGCCGTCTATGGGGTCGCACAGAGTCGGACATGACTGACGCGACTTAGCAGCAGCCACAGCATGTGACTTAACCACTATGAATTAGTTTATCATAAAATGGATAAGATAACATATTCCTTGAAAAGGAAATTGTAGGATTAAATGAGATGGTTACGTCCTTGGCACAAGTTCTAGCACATATTTCAGTCACGGAAGTGAAGTGAAATGAAAGTCGCTCAGTCATGTCCGACTCTTTGCAATCGCATGGACTATAAAGTCCGTGGAATTCTCCAGGCCAGAATACTGAAGTGAGTAGCCTTTTCCTTCTCCAGGGGATCTTCCCAACCCAGGGATCGAACTCAGGTCTCCTGCATTGCGGGCAGATTCTTTACCAGCTGAGCCACAAGGGAAGCCCAAGAATACTGCAATGGGTAGCCTATCCCTTCTCCAGTGGATCTTCCCCACCCAGGAATCAAACTGGGGTCTCCTGCATTGCACGTGGATTCTTTACCAACTCAGCTACCAGAGAAGCCCACTGTCAAGGAAAGGCAGCCAATTATTATGAAAGGTCTAAAAAGAGGTTTTTGCGGGGAGGGTACTAAGGAAGAAATTGCTATTTTCTATATAACTGTAGCTGCATATTTTCTAATGAATTTGCAGTGTCTCATGTGAAAACTAACTTGATAGACAAGAGTAATGAAAGCAAATACAGGAGAAAAAAAAAAGAGCGAGAAAGTGAACAGGAGGATCAAAATAAAACTCAGTAAGCTAGTAATGGTAAATGGCCAACAAAAAATCTTGACTGAGAGATATATTCATGGATTTGTTACTGGGAAGACATTTTGTTTGCCAAATAATTATGAATTCATTCTCCCCTTGGATTACAAAATTTGTTAATTTTCTGCTTAAAAGAGTCAGAATATTAATATGAAATGCATGCTTTGAGGATTAACTATCAAAGTCACTACTAATTATTGAAATGAATCAATGGCTAAAGGACTATGAAGACTTCTGTTACCAGAAAACATTAGGTTTAACAGGATAAACTGCTAAGAAGTTTATGACTATGAGTATTTATTAAAAAGCATTTATAGCATTGTGAATTTTTTTTAACTTTGACTCAAAGACAAAGCAAAGCATCTTAACATCAAAGTTACTTCATTAACAAGAAATAGCAGGTCTCTGATAAATTTTTAAAGCATACTGATATTCTGGTCATTATAAGTATATATTATTTACTAATTCCACAGATATAATCCACAGGCTGCCAAGTCTCCAATATTCATTCAATCAATAGACTAGTAGATATTAACCTCATTCTTATTTTAGCTAAGAAAGTGTTATTCCTGGAATAGCACTGTTTGATGATTCTTTGTTGTACACAGTCACCCATTAAAATTTCATTTCTGTTAACAAAGGTTATTCCGTGATTTACTTATGGTTTCACTTAAGATCTATTAGTATTATTTTAACTATAGTGGGAGACTACCTTGCAAGATATATGCATGAATATTATGGACAAATTTTACCTTAAAATATACTTCAAAATTATTATTCTTGACTCAATTAAATTTAAATCTTAAGTTGATTTATAACAAATGTTTGTAATAATGGGATACTTTAAGCTTAAAGTATAGTCCTATTTATTTCAGTTTTTCATCTAAAAAAGTAAATATCCATTGGTGTTTTTCTTTTCTTTGTACCCATGGATTTGAATAGCAACTATTTGAAGTTTATGTTTTATTATCTTTTATTTTGATTGTATTTTCTCTCCAAGGACTGTTAATTTAAACTACAAGGAAGTTGTAGGGAAATAAGACATAAACTAGAAAACAGAAAGCAAACAAACAAACAAAAAAAACCTTTCTTTTTATATAAGATAATATACATGCTATGACCCCAAACACAAACTCTGTGGGAGAATCTAGACCTTGATGAGATTGCTATCCTAAGGCTGACACAGTCTCCTTAGACCTTGAGCAGGCTATATATATTCTCCAAAGTAAGTTTCACTGTCTTGAAATATGGCCATCAATCTTTGAATAAATGATTGATAACATGTAAGGACTGATGCTGAAGCTGAAACTCCAATATTTTGGCCACTTGATGCAAATAACTGACTCATTGGAAAAGACCCTGTTGCTGGGAAAGATTGAAGCCAGGAGGAAAAGGGGATGACAGAGGATGAGATGGTTGGATGGCATCACCGACTCAATGGATATGAGTTTGAGTAAACTCCAGGAGCTGGTGATGGATTCCATGAGTTTGAGCAAGTTCCGGGAGTTGGTGATGCAGCCTGGAGTGCTGCAGTCCATGGGGTCACAAGGAGTCGGACACAACTGCAAGCCTGCACTGAACTAAAGAGTATTGACTGGGTACATGAAAGAGTTCAAGAGCAGGAAATACATTAAACATTGTAGAATAGATAAGTTATCAGAGAAGAGAGAAACAAAGCTTTGCAGTTTAATTCTGTTGTTATCAGGAGTTCTCATATTTTACTATGCACTAAAATCTCTTGACTTCTTTAAACACAAGTTTCTGAGCCCCAAACACATTGTTTCCGATTCAGCAGGTATAGTATAGGGCCTGCAAATGTGAATTTCTAACAAGTTTCTAGGTAATAAAGATATGGCTGACTTAGACATCACAATTAAAGAAATGCATATTGTTACAACCTAACTTACTTGCATAGAAAGAACTCTACAAATGAAGCTGGAGACAAAAAATAGACGGGAAGTTTTTGCTGTGAGCCAGCATATGAATGTGAAAGCCAAGGGAGAATCCCAAGTGGATGTGGCAGGTTGACAGAGCAGATACTGTTTCCCTCTCCCCTCTCACCAGGGGTGTGTGCGCGTGCACGTACGTGCACACACACACACACACACATCCCACAATTATTTGGAAGATAATGTGAAAAGCCCCTTTCAAAGGAGTGACCTGAAGAATTCAACCACAGTACTACTCAGAAAAACAGTAAAATTTTCTAAAAGTGCTTAAACAGCAAAAGATAAAAGAATAATTAAAAAAAATAGATTAAGAAACACATGAGTTGCACGCAGTACTTTGTATCCTAAAATTTGTTACAGACAAGATAAACACTTAAAAGCAAAACCTGAAAGAAGAGATCAGAAGGATCAAAACAGAAAAGGAAAGGTTATATGACAAAAGATTGATAAAAAATGAGACACTGAAGCTGAGAGTCATTCAAAAGAATAAAGTAATGTAATAAATAGAGAAATAATTCAATATTAAAAACAGCAAAAATAAACCAAATAATCTGGAAAAGTATGCATTAAGTGCTAGCTAGACCTGATGAAAAATACTCATAAACAGAGTGGAAAGAAAGTAGAAGAACAAAAGACAGATATGAAGACAAATATAGACAAAATGGGGTTTATAAAAAAATAATAAGTGAAAGAAAATATGCTTCAGTATATGGAAATGTGTCCTGAAATAAAAGAAACAAAGTCACATTGAAATAAAAAGACATAGTTGCACATACTGAATATATTCTGAAAGAGATAAAAACCCAAATGTGAAAAGAGAATCCTAAACTTATTAGAAGAAAACACATGAGGATACATTTAGACTGGTTATAGGGAAAGATTTTTAAAATAGATTCATTCGATACAAACTATACTAGAAAGAATTAATAGATTTAGCAATGTCAGAATTTAAAGATTCTGAATGTGAAAGAGTGAAATTTCATGTAGTATTAGAGTTGAATCAATGTGAAACCCCCTCAACAAGGAAAACTCTAGAATATACAAATATATTTGTCCTTTGTTCTGGAGCAAAAAATCTTGTGTTCTTATTATCAGTATGGGTATAATATTTCAATGAAATCTTAAAATATTTTATACATTATTCCTATATTTTTAGAGAAATGTTGAGGAAATTATATACATAAGATCACTCATGGATCTTTACTAAAATTGTGTTATAATACTGTATGCATAGTAAAACTCCAAATATGCACTACAAAATTCATGACACAAATTTGAAAACAGAAGAAATTAGTTAAAATGCACATTGTAATGACTAATAGACTTTTCTTAAGTCTAAAGTATTTCAGCTCAAATCAACATCTCACATTATATTTTCTTCTGAATCTGTGTTACATCAGCTGTATGAAGGTGACCTTTGAAAATGGGATACCGTGTCTTGAAATCTGTGAACCTACTTTCCAGGTGACAACTGATTGGACTGGTGAAAGCCATCTATAGGTCGTTACTGGCCAATGAACATAGTTCAGTTAACAAAATCTCTTTAATATCAATTCTCTTCTGAGTAGTGTCCAAACATATTCTATCCTTTCTATGACAGACAAAGAAAGAAAGAACATACTGGGACAGGCAAGAGCTGGTTGAGGTCAAGCACTAAATCTGGAATCAATGACATGTTCAGCAATATTACGTTTGCACTATGTGGCATACTAGTTAACTTTATTAAGTTTCAGGTTTCTGACTCAAAACACTAATTATAGTAAATGAGACCATGTAGATAGATGTGTTTGGTATGAAGTAACCATTCAACATATGCTATACACTTTCTTAATAAATACAATAATGCTGAAAAAAGAAGCACACACTGAGGAGCAACATTTTGAGACAGCAGAAGTCATGAGGAAATCAAGACTTGGGTTAGAGGAAGTTATCTCTGCAAGTAGAAACAGTGGAAGAGATAGGATATGGGTGAGCTTCATAATGGTGACTTACAGTCAGGAGCAGTTTATCTTCTGGAAAAAGACAGCCTTAATCATTCTGTCTGAATTCAAATATGTTCTTATGTACATTCTATATCGATGATAATCGGCAGTGCATTCTTTGATACATTTCTATTTTTTCAGTATATTTCATGTACTCAAACAATAAGCCCCCATTAATTAAGACAATTAGTCTGCCTTCAAACATAACCGCCTATCTGTTCTGATAGTAATATAGATATTACTTCCTATTAGGCATTTCTGTATTTTTTAATTTTAATATTTGAAAAGTCTTCTTCCAGGTACTTCTGGTAGCAAGATGCCTGGGATGCTAGTTTGAGATGAAGATTCCTGAGGTCTGTATACAAGGGAAAACCTCTGATACTGAACCTCAGAATTTGATGGCCCTAATTGCTTACTCACAGAGAACTAAATTCTAGTCATATAAGGGTTTAATATTTTATTTTCTTATGACTGTGATGATCAAACAGCTATTTGGGGTTATTTGATTCAGTTTCTAAGAAATCTACATTTTAATAGTTATTTAGGTGAAACTACTGCTACTTTCTATGTATCACACTTGCAAGTAAAGCTTAGTGTAATTAGTTTATGTATTCCTCTGATACTATACTAACTCAAATTGTTATTAAAACTTTCAGATTACACTTGCACATGTTTTTTCAGTTAAAATGTAATCAACTGGAAAGCTTAGTCCAACTCACAAGCCTTTTTTATATGATCTTCAGAGACCAATAAAGAACTGTTTATACTAAGCATTACATGAAAGCAGTAATTGATAAAGGTTTCCAAGATTGATGGCCCTCCTAGAGAGTAGGAAAATATTCTGCTCCCTTGAGTTTTAATGGATAAATTTGTGAACACCCAGTTAGTATAATGAAACTTCTCCATGTGAAAACCCAATCTAAAACCTGAAGCAAGAGATATGTAAGGGTTTGTACATGTACCCTATGTATGTGAAGCTAACAGAGAGTGTCAAAAAATGATTATAAGACCAAAGTTATACAAATTGAAGCAAGGAAAATTGTTTCTAGTGTCTTATGAATGACCATTCTGATGCTGTCTTATATAATAAATGACATAGGTATTTGCTATTCATAAAAGATGGTTTCAAACATTCTCCCACCTGCCTCATGGGCCTGATACTGTACATTTAGTGATTTATTAATGCACATTTGTACGTATCACAAAAAAAGAGATTCAGCTCATATACATAAAATGCTATCTGAATGTATAAAAGAGAATTTTAGAGAGTTGGAAGGGTTACTATTTTATCACTAGCGTTTAAGTTTTGCTAAGAAAAAAAAAAATCACTTGATGGACATTTGTTTCCCTGGTATTTATTTTGTTTCATTTATTTAAAACAAAATCCCTCAAGCCATGTTCATTCTGTTCATATGTAGTACATTTTATATATTTATTTGACTGATATTAAAATATCACACTATATTTGAATGACAACTGAGTGACAAGTGTTAAGTGTCTTCAGGGGAAAATTGTTTAACAAAAACATATTTTAAAATTTCCTATTGAATCAGTCATTATTTCTAAAGCTAAAATTTTCATAGGAATGAAATATGGATGAGATGGTGATAAAGGCAAACAGTTTTAATGATATTACGAGGTTTTGCCTTGTTTTGTACCATGTTTGACAAACAGCGACATCTGTCTAAAATCTGTCAATATGATGGATGGGAAGCATAAATCACATTATCTTATGCCAACACTCCTCTCAGAACAATATTTTAACATAAATTCAGTGCTATGTCATGAATGTGACCCTTAGGAATAAAAAAAGTACATATGACATTCAGCTGGATTCTATTTACATAGTTATTTTAACCTCTTTTAATGTAGCAAGTCAAAACTTAAAAAAAAAAACTCAAAAGGCATAAACTATGTTTCATACAGTTTGAAAGCTGATAATGTATCCAAATGAAATCCTAAGAATATATGCTATTGTAAAGTCTGTATGGACACTGACATTTCCTCAGAAATCATACTCTGAAGGTAATGCAATTAAAGCTTTCAATGCACAAGTGTGGAGTTTTGGCTAACATTCATTTCAATGCACTTACTGAAGATTCATTCAATTGTAATATCTTCTTGACTCCAGTGTTAGAGCTGATGATTTTTATTAATTTATAGTGTTCTGAAACGTCACAACCCTTCAGACCACTGAGAAGCACCACTTCAAATAATAAAATACCTTTACAATAAAACTTTTTTTAAAAACTCTAAGAATTTTGCCAATGTTTGTGAATACATAAAATGTGTTCTACATGTCTTTGATGAAAACATTTTCTCATTTGTCAGGGTAGTCTCTTTTGCATGGGCAATACAATTAGATTTTTTATCAGTTTAGACAATGTTTTTAAGGTTTTAACATTTATCATTAAACCTTAATAAATTTATCCAAATAAGCAGTGTCTGAGCTTCTCCTCATCAATCTCCAAACTCAAATACATTTGAAAGTGTTCCTTTTGTCATTCTGTGCGAGGAAAGGATGGCCTTTCCTGTCCATGACCTTGAATCAATCCTAGACTATTCTTGTGTTAGAAGAAACATCATCCCCACATGTTCCTACTGAACTGAAATTTTGCACCACTTGTAATAAATCAACTGAACTGCTTCCCCCTTAACAAATAACCATCTTATCTAGTAGAGTTCCTTTCTGTTGCTTCTAAGTCTCTTCCAGTTATCCTCAAGCAGAGGTTAGCATGGCATGATCTTCTAATTGTTGTTCTATCTAAAAGACTTGAGCCTCAATTCTCATGGCACAAAATGAAGTTATATTCTGATAGTTTTAACTCAGATATGACAAATAGAACCACCACAAGCATTAATCAAGGCACTGAAACATTATTGTCATTATTTTTGTCTTTTTATTTTGCTTGTTCATTACTAAATCATCTGACTTAAATTACATTTGCCAGAAATAAAATCAAAAGTCCATTTCATTTAGCACCATGTAGTTTAAATGGCATCCTGCCTAATCATTCATGCAAAGCAGAGAGCTTTGTTGTCAGTGGGTGTGATCACACCAAATAATTCAGACACTCAAACTCTGTTTTACCTCATGGTATTTGTCTATTTATTTAACCTTGATAATTACTCATATATATATATTTTTTTTTTACTAAAGCTGGCTACACACATAAACCCACTTGAAGGAAATAACGATTCAATTACATTCATTAATATGGTAACTAACCTCTAGCTAAAATATAGTTTGGAATCAACAAAGTCATTTAAACCTTATTTTACTTTTTTTTCTCATGATGAATGTTTATATTCTCTGTCACAGTTTTCATCTCTGATATTACAACATAGGAAAGCTTATCAAATTAGGTAAAGATTAAGTTTATATCTTTTAAATCCTGATTTGACAATAACTCTAATAGTCCTCATAGTTTTACCTAAGAATGGCAAGAGACTCAGACAAACTACCAGGCCAATCTGGAATTCCCAAGACAAGACATATATGAGGTCAGATAGGACAAGCCTTTATGATGGATTGGCTATTACTGGGAGATGAATGCAACTATGGTTTCAAGAGAGTCTAGATGTTCCCTTGATGTCCTTATTGAAATTCTGAATAAGGCTGCCTTCACTTACTGAACCATAAAGGTGGCAATAACCTTGGATATAAAAAAATAAGATATAAGATACTAGGAGTCATGGTAATATAAATGGGGAAATCTGCATAACTTTGTTGAACCAATTTATTCCTGAGATAAATGAGAATCAGAAAACATTTGGACTTTATTTATAGAAATATGAGACCAAAATGTTCTTTCAAAATAGTCTTCTTGAACTCATTATAAATACATAAAAGATAATATGAATGAAGACAATATTGTTTAGCAATAACTACAAAGAGGATCACATGGATGGTCCATTTTTCTTATATAGAAAGCAATTCTAAAGGAAAGGTAAATTAATTTTGAGAAGGAAGTGTAAACACTATTATGTAGCCCTACTCTGAATTCCTCATTGCCCCCCACCCCTTCCAAACCAGAGAAATTATTAGAAAGTTACAAGAGGAATTATAACATTATTTAGATAAATAGTAGGTAGGAAAAATACAAACCTAACAATGTATTTAAAAGTAATTCATCTGTTGAGGATGACAAAAGAAGCTATGCTATGAGCTACTTGATAAAGTGGATGTTGTTGTTCAGTCATGTCCTACTCTTTTGTGACCCCATGGACCGTAGCCCACCAGGCTCCTCTGTCTATGGGATTTCCCAGACAAGAATACTGGAGTGGGTTGCCATTGTCTTCTCCATGGGATATTCCTGACCCAGGGATGGAACCTGTGTCTCCTATTGGCAGGCAAATGCTTCACCAATGAGCAACCTGGGAAGCCTGAGGTAGCGGCTAGGTTTGTCCAATGTCTCAATTTCTCCTCTCCCTGGGCATAACATCCAGATGACTGATTGTCGAAAGTATAATTACCTACCTCAGCAACCGCTGAACAAGTGCAAGCAGCCCACTCAGTATTAAGGAAGACAATGCCAGAACTAGAAATCTGCACCAAGAAAACTGACATATCTTAAATGAATTCAAGTACATCTCTTAATTTCAACTGTTAGCAAAGTATGGAGACAATCTGTTTCTCAGCCATCTAGATGGTTTCAAATAGCATCTTTAACTTGAGTTAATACAGAATAAGAATGGGGGCTCTTCCTTTAGTTTCCTGGTGGCAAATGGAAAACGCAATTAATAGTGTGACTTTACTGCCAATCTTCTAATATTCTTATTTTCTGGCCTTTGTCAATATGCTCTATGGTGTGTCAGAGACAGCACCTCCAGTATAAATCCTAAGGTGGTAATGCATGATCTGACTCTTTGCTGTGGGCTGCAGTACCCCTGAGAGCATTTTTATTGTCCTAAAATTCAAAGAAGAAAAAATCTCAGGAGAATGTGATGCTTCCTTTAAGCATTCAAGACTGAGGTAAAAGCAGAAAATTTTTTAAAGTAAAGGTTCTCAGTCATTTCCTTAAAATATTGGGAGTAGCTTGGATGAATGGAGAAGGCAATGGCACCCCACTCCAGTACTCTTGCCTGGAAAATCCCATGGACGGAGGAGCCTGGTAGGCTGCAGTCCATGGGGTCTTGAAGAGTGGGACACGACTGAGCGACTTCACTTTCACTTTTCACTCTCATGCATTAGAGAAGGAAATGGCAACCCACTCCAGTGTTCTTGCCTGGAGAATCCCAGGGACGGGGGAGCGTGCTGGGCTGCTGTCTATGGGGTCACACAGAGTTGACACAACTGAAGCGACTTAGCAGCAGCAGCCCAGCTTGGATGAAAGCTGGTGATTCTATAAAGAAAATTTTCAAAATCAGGTAATTATGGCCAACTCATTGGTGACTTCCATGGCATATCTGTGTTTATAATAAAGATAAGCCCTATAAGGGAGAAAGACATTTTTAAAAGATGATATTTCTTAGAATTATACTTAAGAGGAAGAACAGGATGTCAGGTGAAGCACATGGGAAGTATTCCCTTCAGCATAAAAGCCGAAATCACAAATAAATCACAGTAGGCAGAACAATTCCTATTATCCCTATCACTGAAAGTCATTTTATCACCTTCTGACTGGCAGGATCATTGTTATTCTTGTTGATTCCTCACAGAGTTTACATTGCAATTTATTAAAAGCACAGGAAAAGTGTTAAACTCTTAGGGAAATGCCAGCAACATTATCATCCTTAGGGTACTAAGGATATTACCAAAAGCAGTCATTCTACCTCTGGAGTGGGAAAAAGCATATAAGCAGGACTGAGCTACACTAGGAACATCTAAAAGAAACACCACAGATCAGGGCCATGTTGCAGGTTTAAGACAAAAGCAAAGTGTAAACAAGAGCTGAAAGCTGGAATGGTAGAGTGGGAGTTAAAGGGTAAGGAAGAAAGGAAGAACCTTGGCAAGCCAGCCCCCCCTCAAATACAGTATCACTAAAGAACCTGAAGACAACGATGAATTGAGTAACCTTATCAACCACAAACTGAAACCCAATCCAACTCTTAATTTGATTAACTCCTCACCCCACACTGTCAAAAGCCTCGCAGAAAGCACACCTAGTTCCAGACAGAGACTGTTTACTTTAATTGCACTTACAAAACCCCCTCATCTTTACCATACAAGGTAATGCAATCACAGAAATAAACTCTCCTCACTTTCACAGGTGCCAAACAACAGAGAGTCAAAGGAAGAGGATTACATAACAATGTGGGTCACCAGGGAGCATCTTAGAATTCTGCCTACCGCAGTACGGAAACCACATATGTCAAAATCTAAGAAATATAGTAGACACATTAATTGGCTCCTCTTCCTATTAAGAGCAGAACAGAGCAAGTGCAACAGTATTCAAGTGTGCTCCTCTACGAACTTAAACACTATGGTCAATCCAAATTTTGAAACAAAATAATAACCTTTGGCTCTTAGATAAATCCCTGGAACCAAACTTAAAAAGAATTTCAATAAAGATAAGAAATTATAGTTATGTCTCCCTTTTACTACTTGAAAAATAACACCAGGTGATTCCTATCATTCATGAAAGGAGTAGTTATTAAGTATTTCAGAATGAAAGATTAATCACCAGCCCAATTATCATCCATATTTTATACTTCAACTAATTTTATTGCACATTTGGAATTTAAAGCTACAGTTACTAAATGTGGCATTTGCATACTACTACTTTGTCTAAATAATGTTAAATATTTAAGATCTTTCTATGTATGAAACGTAATTCACACACAATATTCCACAATAATATTTACTTACACTTTATTAATATTTTAGCATGCTAAACGAAAATAATTGTTGTTTAGTCATTAAGTCATGTCCAACTCTTTTTGTGACCACATGGGCTGTAGCCTGCCAGCCTCCTCCATCCATGGGACTGTCCAAGTAAGAGTACTGGAGGGGGCTGCCAAGTCCTCCTCCAGGAGATCTTCCCAAATCAAATATCAAACCCATGTCTCCTGCATTAGCGGGTGGATTCTCTATCACTGAACTATGAGGGAAGCCCAAAGGGAAATTCAGTTCAGTACAGTCGCTCAGTTGTGTCCTACTCTTTGGACCCCATGAACCACAGCACGCCAGGCCTCCCTGTCCATCACCAACTCCCTGAGTCCACCCAAACCCATGTCCATTGAGTTGGTGATGCCATCCAGCCATCTCATCCACTGTTGTCCCCTTCTCCTCCTGCCCTCAATCTTTCCCAGAATCAGGGTCTTTTCAAATGAGTCAGCTCTTTGCATCAGGTGGCCAAAGTATTGGAGTTGCAGCTTCAACATCAGTCCTTCCAAAGAACACCCAGGACTGATCTCCTTTAGGATGGACTGGTTGGATCTCCTTGCAGTCCAAGGGACTCTCAAGAGTCTTTTCCAACACCACAGTTCAAAAGCATCAATTCTTCTACGCTCACCCATCAGCTAAAGAAGGATACATGGTAGTCAGGCACAGGGTCTGGTTGTTAAATCTAAAATATTTATACATATTTATAACACCATGGGCTTCCCTGGTAGCTCAGCTGGTAAAGAATACACCTGCAATGTGGGAGACCTGGGTTTGATCCCTGGGTAAGGAAGATCCCCTGGATGAGTGCATGGCAACCTACTCCAGTGTTCTTGCCTAGAGAATACCCATGGACAGAGAAGCCTGGCAGGCTGCAGTCCATGGGGTCACAAAGAGTTGGACATGACTGAGGGACTAAGCACAGCACATATAACATCACATGTAAAATTTCATAAATAGAAAACAAAAATATTCAATATGTGTTCAGAGAAAAAGAGAGGCATTTTGCAATAGGAAAGATTACAAAAGACTTCATAGAACTGGCATTAGTCAGGAAATTTAAGATGGCGTAATTTGCATAATTAGAAGGGGAAAAAGAACATTCCATAAAAAAGGAAAAACCTTGATAATCTAATAAAGAAGGAAGGCATAAATCATAATTGGGAAGCAGAAATTTGACTGGGAATAGTAATAGAGAATTATTACTATGATTTATGTGGGAGACAATTAAACCATCACTTCTTCAAGGAAAGATCTAATAGGAGAGACAAAAGGAGAAAGTTCTAGGTATTAGTAAGGTACGAAAAGTATAGTTTGAAAGAACTTTAACAATTGACTTAATATTCTTTGTAAAGCAATATTCACTATTTTTTGAAGTGTTAAGAAGTCAGATGGATTTGTGGGATTAAAGATAGAACAAAAGTTGTGAATTAATATTTTCAGAATGTAAACCATAATTTTGAATTTAATAAAGGAATTTATGAGAGGCAAAAGAGCCAAAATATTGTGAGAGAAAACATCTGTCATTCAATCTATTAAAGATTTTTTTTTCTCCCTTCAGAATCCAGTAACCTAAGATAAGAATGGGCTTCCCTAGTAGCTCAGATGGCAAAGAATCTGCCCGCAATTCAGGAGACCCAGGTTCAATCCCTGGGTTGAGAAGATCCCCTAGAGAAGGAAATGGCAACCCATTCTGGTATTCTTGACTGGAGAATCCCATGGACAGAGGAGCCTGGCAACAGTCCATGGGGTCGCAGACACGACTGAGTGACAAACACACACAAAATAAGAATGAAATGAAGCAGTAAGTTTAACCCCCCAAAAAGTGGTTGACCTGTGTCAGAAGTAAAATCTGTTTGAAAAGCAATTAAATAAACAGATGCTAAGAATATTTTGAAAATTGAGAAGAGTAAATAATGAAGAGTGGTGAAGAAAGAAAAAGAAACTACATTAGGGGATTGTTGTTATAATTTCTAGGTAAAAGAGCTTGGAGATAGAGTGATTCTAAACAATGGTGAGATCTAAGGTTAGATTTAACTATAAATGTAGACACCAAAGCTACGTGAGGTGTAAAAAGACCTGCAAGGTCAAAGAATTGAGAGAATCATCAACAGCTTAATTGAAGTCTCTGAAATATTGGCAGAATGGAATGGAAAATTATTATCAGGAACACTAATAACTGAATATAATGGGAAAAGGTAAATAGCTAATATCAATATCACTTCAGTTCAGTTCAGTCCCTCAGTCGTGACTGACTCTTTGCGACCCCATGAACCGCAGCACGCCAGGCCTCCCTGTCCATCACCAACTCCCTGAGTCTACCCAAACCCATGACCATCTAGCCAATGATGCCATCCAGCCATCTCATTCTCTGTCGTCCCCTTCTCCTCCTGCCCTCAATCTTTCCCAGCATCAGGGTCTTTTCCAATGAGTCAACTCTTCACATGAGGTGGCCAAAGTATTGGAGTTTCAGCTTAAATATCAGTCCTTCCAATGAACACCCAGGACTGATCTCCTTTAGGATGGACTGGTTGGATCTCCTTGCAGTCCAAGGGACTCTCAAGAGTCTTCTCCAACACTACAGTTCAAAAGCAACAATTCTGAGGTGCTCAGCTTTCTTCACAGTCCAAATCTCACATCCATACATGATCACTGGAAAAACCATATCCTTGACTAGATGGACCTTTGTTGGCAAAGTAATGTCTCTGCTTTTAAATATGCTATCTAGGTTGGTCATAACTTTCCTTCCAAGGAGTAAGTGTCTTTTAATTTCATGGCTGCAGTCACCATCTGCAGTGATTTTGGAGCCCAGAAAAATAAAGTCAGCCACTGTTTCCACTGTTTCCCCATCTATCTGCCATGAAGATATGGGACTGGATGCCATGATCTTAGTTTTCTGAATGTTGAGCTTTAAGCCAACTTTTTCACTCTCCACTTTCACTTTCTTCAAACATTACCATTAAAATTCTTGGAATGAATTTCAAAGGAAAAGGTGCTGAAATATTGAGAGGGTTAGTGATAATTTTGAAGAATCAATCAAGAGTATTGAATTTGTCACTGCTATTCTTCCTAAGAAATGGTGGAGCAGGAAAAAATAAGATGTTTAATCATAATATATACTACATGGACTGTATAAACAATATGATAGAAATTAACAGGTCAAACAATTAGAAAATATGGTTCTTATGATTCTTTTCCTATAGTAGTTAAAGACAATGAAGGATTCTCTAAGCATATAGTGTTTCTACTGGAAATTCATGGCTTATTTATAATACTTTGAAGGAAAGTTTATGTGAAAAGCTACAGAATAATATAACAAGAGGTTTAAGAAACAGAGAAAGAGAATTCTTGAGCAAGATAAAGAAGTAATTTTGAAGAAAGGGCCACTTTCAGAATAACCAGACTACAGTTGTTGATAGCCAATTGAACATAGTATCTTACACTTTAAACTTTTAAATGCTGCTGCTGCTAAGTCTCATCAGTTTTGTCCAACTCTTTGCAACCGTATGCACTGTAGCCTGTCAGGCTCCTCTGTCCATGAGATTCTCCAGGCAAGAATACTAGAATGGGTAGCCATGCCCTCCTCCAGGGAATCTTCCCAACTCAGAGACTGAACCCATGTCTCTTATATCACCTGCATTGGCAGGTGGATTCTTTACCACCAGCACTACCTGGGAATCTGTATACAAATGAACATTATCTGTATACAAGTTTTTCAGTACCTTGCCATCAAATTATCACCTGGACCTGGGAGATCCAAAAAACTCTCTGAGAAGAGTCAAATAACTGTCTAACCAAGTGAAGAGAGCAGATGATTTACCACTCTTATTTACTCTAAGCAACTTATTTATTTTAAATATGGCTGTATTCTGGAACTAATGATGGAGTTACCAAGTAGAATGTTAAACAATTACATCATACTACATAAAGAAAGGATGAGTATTGGGGAAAAAAAAAGTAAAACCTACTCTTATTTTTTCTTTTTAATTAATGTAAAAGATAATTTGTCTGAATAAGAATAGTAACAAAATTCATTGTTTATATTATATATAAAAGCTAAACAATGTCATGCAAAGGAGGAACTATGAGCATTCTTTCATAAGAAACCTACACTACACGTGTGATTCACTTTTAAGGCTTTTGTAAACACAGGTTAAGATATTTGTTGTTGTTGTCATTGTTGTTATTTAGTTGCTAAGTCATGTCTGACTCTTTTGCAACCCCAAGGACTGGCCAGGCAGGCTCCTCTGTCCATGGGATTTCTCAGGCAAGAATACTGGAGCTGGTTGTCATTTTCTTCTCCAGGGATCTTCCCAACCCAGGGATCAAACCCACATCTCCTGCATTAGCAGGAGGATTCTTTGCCACTGAACCATCAGGGAAGCCCAAAATGCTACATAATCCATACCAAGTATAGATTGATATATAAAAATTATAAACCCACAAATTTCATCTTCTTAATTAAAAGATGAATACAAGAGCTCCTGTCTTCAGAGTTCACATGAATACAAATTATTTGTCTTTAAAATCATAATTTTACAGGTGCATTTGTGTGACTAAAGGGAGAAGGCAATGGCACCCCACTCCAGTCCTCTTGCCTGGAAAATACCATGGACGGAGGGGCCTGGTAGGCTACAGTCCATGGGGTCACGAAGGGTTGTACATGACTGAGCAACTTCACTTTCACTTTGTGTGACTAAAATCTTACTATATTTTATGCTACATGAATATTATGATTATTTCTTACACTGAATTATGGAAGTTTATCTTTCTACTTTTCATAAAATTTTATTAACATACAGCCATTAGCTATGGCAATGTAGAGAGAATAAACATTCCAAAAGTAGTACTTGCCTGAGAAGAACTTTTCATCAAACTGTAGCCTTTTAACCTAGAGATATGTATTTGAGAACACATTTTGTAAGATATTACCAGTAAAAGTCACGCATCTATAGTGTTAATTAATAAGTGCTACATTTTATAATAAATTGTGCATAAAGCATGAGTAAAGAGCTGAAAAACTAACTGCCAATGTGTTCTTAGAAAAATTCATGATATATATATATATATACACACATATATATGTATATATTAATCATAGAACCGTTCAACTTCAGCTTCTTCGGCATTACTGGTCGGGGCATAGACTTGTATTACTGTGATATTGAATGGTTTGCCTTGGAAACGAACAGAGATCATTCTATAGTTTTTGAGATTGCATCCAAGTACTGCCTTTTGGACTCTTTTGTTGACCATGATGGCTATTCCATTTCTTCTAAGGGATTCTTGCCCACAGTAGTATATATAATGGTCATCTGAGTTAAATTCACCCATTCCAGTCCATCTTAGTTCGCTGATTCCTACCTAGAATGTCGACGTTCACTCTTGCCATCTCCTGTTTGACCACTTCCAATTTGCCTTGATTCATGGACCTAACATTCCAGGTTCCTATGCAATATTGCTCTTTACAGCATCGGACTTTGAGTCTATCACCAGTCACATTCACAGTTGGGTATCGTTTTTGTTTTGGCTCCATCCCATCATTCTTTCTGGAGTTATTTCTCCACTGATCTCCATTAGCATATTGGGCACCTACCGACCTGGGGAGTTCATCCTTCAGTGTCCTATCTTTTTGCCTTTTCATACTGTTCATGGGGTTCTCAAGGCAAGAATACTGAAGTGGTTTGCCATGCCCTTCTCCAGTGGACCACATTCTGTCAGACCTTTCCACCATGACCCATCCGTCTTGGGCGGCCCCATACGGCATGGCTTAGTTTCATTGAGATAGACAAGGCTGTGGTCTGTGTGATCAGATTAGCTAGTTTTCTGTAATTTTAGTTTCAGTGTGTCTGCTCTCTGATGCCCTCTAGCAACACTTAAAAGTCTTACTTGGGTTTCTCTTACCTTGGACGTGGGTTATTTCTTCACGGCTGCTCAAGCAAAGTGCAGCCGTTGCTCCTTACCTTGGACAAGGGGTATCTACTCACGACGGCCCCTCCTGACCTTGAATGTGGAGTAACTCCTCTCGGCCCTCCTGTGCCCACGCAGCCCCTGCTCCTTGGGCCTTGGGTAATTCCTCTCACCACCGCCGGCCCCTGGCCCGGCCTAGCCCCTGTCGGCCGCCGCCCCCGGCCCCCGGCCCGTCCTAGCTCCTCTCAGCCACGCTTCTGTGCCGAGCCGTCGCAGCCGCCTTGCTTCTGTGCCAAACCATCGCAGACATAACGCCGAAGAAGCTGAAGTTGAATGGTTCTATGAAGACCTACAAGACCTTCTAGAAATAACACCCAAAAAAGATGTCCTTTTCATTACAGGGGACTGGAATGCAAAAGTAGGAAGTCAAGAAACACCTGGCGAAACAGGCAAGTTTGGCCTTGGAGTACAGAATGAAGCAGGACAAAGACTCACAGAGTTTTGCCACGAGAATGCACTGGTAATACCAAACACCCTATTCCAACAACACAAGAGAAGACTCTACACGTGGACATCACCAGATGGTCAACACCGAAATCAGATTGATTATATTCTTTGCAACCAAAGATGGAGAAGCTCTATACAGTCAGCAAAAACAAGACTGGGAGCAAACTGTGGCTCAGATCATGAACTGCTTATTGCCAAATTCAGACTTAAATTGAAGAAAGTAGGGAAAACCACTAGTCCATTCAGGTATGACCTAGATCAAATCCCTTATGAGTATACAGTGGAAGTGACAAATAGATTTAAGGGACTAAACCTGATAGACAGAGTGTCGGATGAACTATGGACAGAGGTTCGTGACATTGTACAGGAGACAGGGATCAAGAAAATCCCCATGAAAAAGAAATGCAAAAAAGCAAAATGGCTGTCTGAGGAGGCCTTACAGATAGCTGGGAAGAGAAGAGAAGCGAAAAGCAAAGGAGAAAAGGAAAGATATTCCCATCTGAATGCAGAGTTCCAAAGAATAGCAAGGAGAGATAAGAAAGCCTTCCTCAGCGATCAGTGCAAAGAAATAGAGGAAAACAACAGATTGGGAAAGACTAGAGATCTCTTCAAGAAAATTAGAGATACCAAAGGAACATTTCATGCAAAGATAGGCTCGATAAAGGACAGAAATAGTATGGACCTAACAAGCAGAAGATATTAAGAAGAGGTGGCAAGAATACACAGAAGAACTGTACAAAAAAGATCTTCACGACCCAGATAATCACGATGGTGTGATCACTCATCTAGAGCCAGACATCCTGGAATGTGAAGTCAAGTGGGCCTTAGAAAGCATCACTACGAACAAAGCTAGTGGAGGTGATGGAATTCCAGTTGAGCTATTTCAAATCCTCAAAGGTGATGCTGTGAAAGTGCTGCACTCGATATGCCAGCAAATTTGGAAAACTCAGCAGTGGCCACAGGACTGGAAAAGGTCCATTTTCGTTCCCATCCCAAAGAAAGGCAACACCAAAGAATGCTCAAACTACTGCACAATTGCACTCATCTCACATGCTAGTAAAGTAATGCTCAAAATTCTCCAAGCCAGGCTTCAGCAATACGTGAACCATGAACCTCCAGATGTTCAAGCTGGTTTTAGAAAAGGCAGAGGAACCAGAGATCAAATTGCCAATATCCGCTGGATCATCGAAAAAGCAAGAGAGTTCCAGAAAAACATCTATTTCTGCTTTATTGACTATGCCAAAGCCTTTGACTGTGTGGATCACAATAAACTGTGGAAAATTCTTCAAGAGATGGGAATACTAGACCACCTGACCAGCTTCCTGAGAAACCTGTATGCAGGTCAGGAAGCAACAGTTAGAACTGGACATGGAAAAACAGACTGGTTCCAAATAGGAAAAGGAGTACGTCAAGGCTGTATATTGTCACCCTGCTTATTTAACTTATATGCAGAGTACATCATGAGAAATGCTGGGTTGGAAGAAAACACACACTGGAATCAAGATTGCTGGGAGAAATATCAATAACCTCAGATATGCGGATGACACCACACTTATGGCAGAAAGTGAAGAAGAACTAAAGAGCCTCTTGATGAAAGTGAAAGAGGAGAGTGAAAAAGTTGGCTTAAAGCTCAACGTTCGGAAAACTAAGATCATGGCATCTGGTCCCATCACTTCATGTCAAATAGATGGGGAAACAGTGGAACCAGTGTCAGACTTTATTTTTTGGGGCTCCAGAATCACTGCTGATGGTGATTGCAGCCATGAAATTAAAAGACGCTTACTCCTTGGAAGGAAGGTTATGGCCAACCTAGATAGCATATTTAAAAGTAGAGACATTACTTTGCCAACAAAAGTCTGTCTAGTCAAGGCTATGGTTTTTCCAGTGGTCATGTATGGATGTGAGAGTTGGACGGTGAAGAAAGCTGAGCGCTGCAGAATTGATGCTTTTGAACTGTGGTGTTGGATAAGACTCTTGAGAGTCCCTTGGAGTGCAAGGAGATCCAATCAATCCATCCTAAAAGAGATCAATCCTGGGTGTTCATTGGAAGGACTGATGTTGAAGCTGAAACTCCAATACTTTGGCCACCTCATGCAAAGGGTTGACTCATTGGAAAAGACCCTAATGCTGGGTAGGATTGGGGGTGGGAGGAGAAGGGGACCACAGAGGATGAGATGGTTGGATGGCATCACCCACTCGATGGACATGGGTTTGGTTAGACTCTGGGAGTTGGTGATGGACAGAGAGGCCTGGCATGCTGCAGTTCATGGGGTTGCAAAGAGTCAGACACGACTGAGCGACTGAGCTGAACTGAACTGATATATTAATCACAGAAAAGCAAACATCAAAGATAAAGTGTCATCACCATTTTAATCACCACACACATGTTTGTAATCACTGGAATTTCTGAAATGAATGAGGAAAGGATTATTTTAAAAAGACACTTCAAAGAACATATGAAATTTTATAACTTCATTAAAATTATTTAAAATTCCGTGAAAGTTTTAATCCCTTTCCAGATAAATAGTTATATTATATTGCAAAATGTAGCAGTATAATAGAGTAGTATGTAAAAATAATATAATTCATAAACTTAAAATGAAAATTTCATCATTGATTCTGTTAATATATTCAAAGTTTTTTAATAATCTGACTGAATGTGAGGTATTGAATAAGAAAAAACAATTACTGTTCATAGGCACATCTTATAAACGCATACACATATCAGAGAGTACACACAACTTTTTCTATTATGAAAGACACTGGTTATATAAGTTATGTTGCAGTGTAAAATCCATTAAAGAATCACAACAATTGACGTAGGTCAAGACCTGGCCTTAGGGCTAACTTCTGAAGTCAAAGAATTTCTCAGCTATTGGGGAAGACACAAACCTTCAGAATCACAAGCATAATTTTTTTTTTCACAGTTCTTCAAGAAATTGATAGCACTTCTAACTTCATGAAATGTTTATGCTGCCATCATTAAAGAGGATAATTTAGCTACAGTTAGTGAATAGAATTGAACTACATCCTCCAAGTAGGTATGTGCAATCACTGACAAATTAATAACTATAAATTATTAAAAATTAATGAACATCCAAGTTTTTCTTTTTCAGGGAAGAAAGATGAAATGCTCATCCCCAGGATTTCAATATGTATCTCGGTCAGAATTTTTAGCTTTAATTTTAAATACACCTATTCAGAAATAAGAAATTATACTTTAAGGAGAATTGACAAATCATGATTTTTTTCCACACGTTATTCCGACTATTGGAAACAGAATGGAAAATAATTGGTCTTTTAACCAGTGCTTATTCAGTGGTAAGAGAACCAATGAAAGCTAAAGTAGGCATTTCAAAGTAGCACTTTTGTAATACTACTGTAGTAATAATGGTAAAAAATAAAAATAGATATCTCTGGTGCTAAAAATATAAATAAAAGCAATAGCCAGATGAAGTAATTAATAATTTTATATGTTCTTTGATACTGATACAGAATGATGCAGAACATTCAGATCAGACTCAAAAGAATCAGAGAATTTACCCAGAATGAAACTAATAATTTCAGAAGAAGTTGTGTGCTATCTGAGCCATAACCTAGTTATATTTAACACATTTGTATTCTTCATATATTTGAATATATGGAAGACAAATATACATGAAGCAGAATGAATAACACATCATTTTTACTGGCTATATTATTATTTTAATTAGAAAATCATGTAATTTTAAAATTAATAATAGCTCATCATAATCATTACTAACATATTTTTCTAACATTACACTTGAGTGAACATGGTTAACTTTTAAAGACTCTTTAAGCAGCATGTAGACCTTATTTCATTTTGCTTAGGCTTTTCCAATCTTTTAAAATAATTATTATTTAGTTAAAATACTGTGATATTTAGGTCTGTGAATTTGAGATATAGATCTTCCAGAAAACATTTTTCAGTACAGTTCCATTTCATTGTGTCTGATACTCTGTATTTTCTAGAGATACATAATGGAATTTTTTTTCCTAGTTTCTTGTGAAACTTTCAATGTACATTTAACTGTATTTGGGTTCCTATTGTTTAAATTTTTTTTGTTCCTTTTTCAAATGCCCTTTTTATATTAAAAAAAAATCTTCTTTTAACCTGATTTAAAATTGGCCCTATTTTACTAATTTGGGTCATTGCATCAATTTCTATCAGTTTAAATGGGCCTTTTCTTTCCCAGGTGAAGTGACACTGAGCAGACACTGGACACTTTTTCAGGTCAATCTTTTCTTAAAGATTAATTCTGTTAAATGTCCCCTGAATTCATTTAATGCTTTAAAGAGTCTATCTATGGTCATTAGCAGCATTCTATAAAACTAGTTCACTTTTACATCCATGTCATTTCATCCAAAATTAAATAAATATGATATAAACTTGCAAGAGAAGATATCTAATACAGGGATATATTAGAAGTCTTATTATCAGGCAAAACGACTTTCTTTTCCTTTCATTTGTATTTTCAACAAGTATATAAGTACTTAGTATTTTCATGGCATTGTATGAGGTATAGGGCCAAAAGGTGAGTAAGAAGTGAAATGTGCTCTCTGGGATCTTTGCCTAATAATGGAGATTGAATATATTCATAAGGATACAATATAGAAAGCTGTTCAGCAGAAATATGATATATATCACTTGTGGGAACCAATCCTTAACTGACAATATCAATACAGTTTCTATACATTTTCAGTTTTTGGGTATTGCTATGTATAGCTTCAGCAGGCAGTCAAATAACTTCCCCTTTACAGAATGTCTTTGACATAAATTGTCAAAAAAAAAAACAGGCTTTTCATGGTCTGAAGAGACTGTAGTTATTAGTTGGTAACAATACTCTTTTGAATTCTAAATTATAATCAGTCAAATTAATATTTCATAACAGCATCATACATTGGTCATGATTTAGTGACAGGACAATAGATATTCAAAGAAATGTTCAGTTAAGTGAGGTACAAATTTAACAGCTTTAAGGATGTATGGCTAGAGGTTCTAATCATATATCTGCCTTTGTCATGTTGTACTCTCAGATAACAATCTCTTTTGCAGATTTTTTTGCAGAGTATCTTGTTCTATCCAGTGACTGGTTTCACTTTCTAGCATTCAAACAGAAATATGAGAACATAGCAAATATTTATGATTCCACACTCTCTCTCATTTTCTGTACCCAATTAAACAGATTCCTATCCATTTTTCTACTTTAATACTTCTTAAAATTAACCAGAGCTTTCTTTTCCACTGTCATATTTTCTTCAGACAAACAGGCTCACCATGACTGCTACAGAGACTCCTATCTGGTGTTCCTGACCTTTCTTGGCCCCTGTCTTATGCATTCTACAGCTACAGCTAGAGTGGCCTTTCCATGATATAAATATGAGTTCCTATTTAAAACACAACAATGCCTCCTCGGTGTCCTCAGGGGAAAAAAAAATACAAACACCTTAACCCAGTTCATAAGTTCCCTTGTGAGCTTGCTCCTACAAATCTCTGTCTTCATGTCCACGCAATAATCTTGCCCATACTCGTAAGGCACAAAGTACTTGTTCATTAAATTGTTGCATCTCTTGCTTTCAAAATTTAACTACGCCATTTTCTTCTCTGCTTTGAAAATATATTTTATTTTTCTCTAACTTACTTTATAACAAAGCAGAGTATTTCTTGAATGACTTTGTCATCAACTTTTTCTATTTTATTGTAAGAGTTTTCATAAAATAGCACTGCTCATAGTCTCTGAAAACACTGTCCATGTTGATTCTTTTTGAAGGGCTAGCCCTGGGGGCCTTTGTTTTTATTTCAGAATTTGTATCTTTCCTTAACACTGGCTGAGATGTCCACTTTCTCTTGGAATACATTCTACTATCTGGCCTGACTTTTCAAGGCAAGACCTTTCCATGAACTGGAGATAACACTCAATATTATCCATTCTTGTCAACACCAAGCTCATCTGTTAAAGAGCTTGCTCTCAGGAAGTCATATTCTGGAAAGTTATCTGCTAAAGTATATAATAAGGCATCACAAGCTGCAATCAAGTTTGCCGGGAGAAATATTAACAAACTTCAGATATGCAGATTATATTATTCTAATGGCAGAAAGCAAAGAGGTTTTAAAAAGGCTCTTGATAAGGATGAAAGAAGAGAGTGAAAAAGCTGGCTTAAAATTCAACATTCAAAAAATGAAGATCATGGCATCTGGTACCATCACTTCATGGCAAATAGATGGGGAAAAAGTGGAAACAGTGGCAGATTTTCTTTTCTTGGGCTCAAAATCACTGCAGATGGTGATTTCATGCAGCCATCAAATTAAAAGATGCTTTCTCCTTGGAAGGAAAGCTATGACTAACCTAGACAGCATATTAAAAAGCAGAGATATTACTTTTCCAACAAAGGTCTGTTGAGTCAAAGCTATGGTTTTTCCAGTAGTCATGTATGGATGTGAGAGCTGGACTGTAAAGAAAGCTGAGCACCGAAGAATTGATGCGTTTGAACTGTGGTGTTGGAAAAGACTCTTGCGAGGCCCTTGGACTGCAAGGAGATCCAACCAGTCCATCCTAAACGAAATCAGTCCTTAATATTCATTGGAAAGACTGATTCTGAAGCTGAAGCTCCAATACTTTGGCCACCTGATGGGAAGAACTGACTGCAAGGAGATCCAACCAGTCAATCCTAAAGTATATCAACCCCTAATATTCATTGGAAGGGCTTAGTCTTCTTTGGCCACCTGATGCAAAGAGCTGACTCATTGGAAAAGACCCTGATGCTGGGGAAAATTGAAAACAGGAGGAGAAAGAGACAACAGAGGATGAGATGGTTGGATGGCATCACCGACTCAATGGACATGAGTTTGAGCAAACTCCAGGAGATGGTGAAAGATGGGAAGCCTGGTGAGCTGGCAGTTCGTGGGGTCACAAAGAGCTGGACACGACTTAGTGACTGAACAACAACAAAGGGCATCGGTTATAATACTATTGCAGTGTCTTAAACTATTCAATAATATTTGGTTGTAAATTGAAATGGTAACATTTTTAAACTAATGGAAAAGCTTATAAATAAATTAATCAGCTGGCCTAAACAAAAACTGGATGGCTCTGACAAGATCCAAGTCCATTGGCTTCTATACTTATTCTCTTTAAAATTTCTTAATCTGTACAATTTCTTAATCTGTAGGTGGAAAACATGTACACCCATGGTGGATTCATGTCAATGTATGGCAAAACAAATACAATATTGTAAAGTTAAAAAATAGATAAATGAACTAATTTTAAAAAAAATCTGTAGTGCAAGCATTAGAGTAAATTATTTCTAAACAGGCTTTGCATACACGCATGCTCAGTCACCTCTGTCATATCAGACTCTTTGCCAACCCATGAACTGTAACCCGCCAGACCCCTCTGTCCATGGGATTTTCCCAGCAAGAATACTGGAATGGGTTGCCATGTCCTCTTCCAGTGGATCTTTCCAACCCTGGGATCGAATCCACATCTCCTGTGTCTCATGCACTGCATACAGATTCTTTATTGCTGAACTACTAGGGATGCCCAAACAGGCTATAGATATACTATTTATGTTTAAAAGCACAAGCCTAATAAAAAGCATTAGCCTGAGAGAAGAGATGTTTTGACCATTGAGCTCTTCTGACATCTCCACAATTCATCTTGTTTACTAAGCCACCTACTATGGTTACCTAAATTTCATATGTGATGTGTTATTTACTCCATGTTAAAAATGACATCTGCTGAAAATACAAAACCATGTAAAAAGAAAACAACTCTTAAGTCTACCACTTATAAGCTAGAAATTAAAGAAGTCTTAGATTCTAGGACATATATTCTTTCTTTTAGGCTTCCAAAATATGAAGGCTTATTCCACTATAGAAAAAGCTGTCCCCTAAAATAGCAAGTAAGCAGAAAATGATATACTCCAGTGATCAGAAAGAGAGAACATATTTTAAGCTCCCCCCACTATATTAACTCCAGTCAGCTTTTCACAATCGCATTTAGTCAATACCATTGAATGTCTACCCTATCTATGGCCAGTACTATGAAAGATACTTAAACCAGGGGGCACCTGTACACAGCAGTGAGTAATGAGTAGCAAGGAAGTTTGCCTGGGGTGGGAGAAAAAAAGTACATGCTTTTAAACCAAAAAAAAAAAAGCAAATCTACCAAAAATGATTAATTCTCATGCTTTCAAGAATTCTATTTGGTACTAAGCTCTATAAATCATGGATTCCTCCCAAGAAAAGTTTTCATCATTCAGTTAAATCACAGTTGAGAGATTTGCTTAGAATTTATCATTTAGATCACAGCTGAAAAAGTAAATAGATTTAAACCCTTTGAATCTGAGTGAAACTGCATATGCAAGAGTTCTTTTCTTGGCATCTTGTTTGCATTGAATGTGTAGAGATGATTTGCTATCATTGTGCTCACAGTCAGATGTCTGCAAACACAGGTTCCTAACACAGGCCGCAGTAAATACACACCACATGGGCACTGACACACAAAGTAATCACTACGATGATGCTGCCATCAGTAGACATTTTTAATTGTAGATGTTAGCTGTACACAAACAATATTGCTCTAGGGTACAATTACTATTTTTATAAGATTATTTTTTCAGTTCTATGAATTAAAAATTCCTGGGAATTTTCTGTTCTTTTATGTGATAACAAATTATTCTGCTTTGCACAGTTTACATCCTCGTGACTATAGTGGTCTCAAAACCATATGGCACATGTTAATGTAATCAGTTATGTCTCCCTTTCATAAGAACTGGTCCATTCTTATTGAATTCATCCCAATCTCTGTTAGGAAAAACAGTCTTTCTACAAAAGATACAAGTTGTTGTGCAGTTAACCAATAAGAATGCCTTTAAAATGAAGAAAATGTTTATACTTCATTAGTACTCTCATTGTCAGGATGTAAATACATTTCTAATACTGTTGGAAACAGGTCTTTTGGCTTTTCCACATGTATTACTCTTGAGTTACAGAATCATGGAATTTATTTAGTTAAAAACATTTCATTTCACATTTACAGTGGTTTAAGCAACTATATAATAGTACATACATAATAAAGTCTACTGTAGAACTATTTGGCTTTAAAATATAGAAGGATATTTTTTATAATATTCAGTGGTAAAAAAAAGATAAAGCTATAAATGAAAAAATGATTCATTTGACTGCATGAAAATTGGAGACTAGGTTCTGAAATAAAACAGCATTGTACATACATGTGGTAATGTGTGTCAGTGGTGTCCAGCTCTTTGCAACCCCATGGACTGTAGCCCACCAGTTCCTCTTGTCCATCAAGTTTTCTAGAAAGAATATTGGAGCAGGCTGCCATTTCCTACTACAAAGACAAGATCTATTTATTTATTTATCTTTACCCTTTTCTTTGTAACCCATTATGAATGAATACTGTAAAATTAGTACTAACAATGGTTGTTCTGTATAAACTAGAATCCACTATAAATTTTCATAGTACAAATTTACAATTTCCCTTCTTTCTATTCTTTTCTTTTTATTGTCACTCAAGAGGACATTTCACTTTCATGCATTGGAGAAGGAAATGGCAACCCACTCCAGTGTTCTTGCCTGGAGAATCCCAGGGATGGTGGAGCCTGGTGGGCTACCGTCTGTGGGGTTGCACAGAGTCGGACATGACTGAAGCGACTTAGCAGCAGCAGTAGCAGCAGCAAGAGGACATTATATGTAAGCAAATTGTCTGAATTCTGTAGTCCATTGTATAGAGCACATATAATCTTGATGATGGCTTCCTTGCTCTGGACTTGTCCCATAGGAATTCTCAGGGAATGGTATTATCCTGGGAATGGAATATTTCCCTGTGCTATGAAACTAGCACTATGAATTCTCAGGTCATAGGCATAGGATATGAGATTACAATAATGGGAAATTAGACTTTTGAGATGACAAGTGTGACAATGTTTCAGGTTATTTTTTATATAATGGACATATAATAGTAAACATGTTTACATGTAATGGTGTAATCTTACTAAAGAAAAAGTTAAAGAATAAGATAGTTTTAAATGGTTATTGGTTGCAAAAAATAAAATTTATTGTACAATGATTTAATTCTACATGCTATCTTACTCATATATCCACATAAAGAATCAAAAAATATTGGTAAAGTCAGTGAGTTCATTATGTGAAAATTAATGGTCAAACCCTATTTACACATTTAAGTCACATTATTTTTATAATATTCTAAAACAAATTATTAATTGCAAGAATAATGTTACTTCTATGTTCTTCATAACCATGTGATATACCGTCTCCAGAGTTACTAGAAGCATTTAGAACTGTGTGTATGTATGTGTGTGTGGTATGGTATGTGCATGTTTCAATTTTTTAGGAGCAACGATTTGTCCATCTTAATGTTTTTCAAATATAAGAATATGTAAAAGTCAATCTTTCATTCCAGAAATGATGGAATAGGTAGGTGACTGGTGTCAAATGTTTTGCTGAAAGCCAGCAGAGTTGAATGTAAATGTAAAAAGCACATTTAATCAAATATATGAGAAAGCTGCCCCAATCTTAGGGGACTAATGCATGAAGGTGAGCACAGAATGGAGCTGCAGAACACAGTGGACATCTTCTTATTCCAATGGCGTGACTGAGAAGCTGAGAACGTGAGCAAAGTTGCCAGTACACTCACCAAAAGACAAAGACTGAAGTTCAGGACCCAGCAAGAGGGATGATATATGGCAAATACCCAGATATTGATTAAAATTTGTTGTTAGGAACTGAATTCTCACTTTCAATTATCTAAATCCTTGATTTGTTTATGGTAATATGAAAGTGATTCTACCACTAGCTTGGCTACCTACTAGAACAGGTGAATCCTTGCTCTAGTAAAATGTTTTCAAAGGAAGAACTTATCAGAACACTTTCTCAGGTAAAATGAGAAATGCACAGAAATATGAGTAAACAAGGAAAATGATTAAAAGGCAAGAAAGTAGAAATAAAAAACTATAAAAAAAGAATTCTCTGGATTTCTAGTTAGGGATATCACACATTGACTGTAAAGGATCATACTTACAATATTAAAAGATAAAAACCTGGATAATATAAAACAATAAACAATTAAATTCATAAATTGAAAAACATAGATTAAACATTTAATGGTTGGAGTCAAGATGGTAAAAAAATAAGGCATTTGGTAATCTTGGATATAGATGAGATGAAAAGATCCAAATTAGGCATGAAGACAAAAAAATGGTAGAAAACATAGGAATGTCATATACAAACAATGTGGAAAAAGAATATACTTCCATGAATCATATATGATTGGAATCTCAGAGAAAGGGAAAAGAGAAAATGAGGCTGTGCAACATCTCAGGGTAACAGATGGCAGTTTTCCAAAAGTGATGAAAACATCAATATTTGCCCTCATTAAGCTTTACTAGTCCAAAGTTTCTGAAATACAAAAAATGCCAAACCAAAGAACATCATTACAAAACTGCTGAAGACTAAATATAAATAAAAAATAAAAGATACTTCAATTAACTAGAAAAACAGATACAATCCTGTATCTATAATGTAAATAAAAAAGAGACTGAACTCCTACTGTACTGGTATAATTACATTGAACATGGGATTCTGGGTTGATTGAGTTTGTGAAATTGGTGCTCATTGCTTTAAAAATATTAATCCACTGTCTTCTGGCCTCTGTTATTTATGATAAGACTTTGGATATCATGTGTAGCAATGTTTCTCTGACTAGAAATTTTCTTTCCTCGGTCTGTATACAGTATTCTCTGTTTTTCTCAGCTTTTAGCATATGGCTTGATGCCCCTTTCTTTTCTTTGTATTTATGTTATTTTGAGTTGGCTGAGATTCATGACTCCGTATGTTTCGTATTTTACTAAATTTAGTAAATAGAGGTCATTATTTCTTTCAGAATATTTCTACCCTATTGTCCTTTTATCTGATATTATACCTCACTGACTATCTGCCCCTTATTTTTTTTTAAATACTTTTATTTAGTATTCTTAAGATTGAAAAACATCTATTGATCTGCCTTTCTATTAACTGGAACTATTTTTTTTGCTGTCATCAATCTGCTATTAAGGACCCTCTAGGAAGATTTCATTTCCCATATCATAATTTTAACTTCTTAAATTTATCCTTTCACCTATTATTTTTCATAGAATTTATCACAATTATATTTTCCTTGAACTGTTTGAATATACTTAACATAACTGCTTTAAAGTTTTGCTAATCACAAAATTTGGCTCATCTCAGCTCCTACTGTTCTAAATCATGCATTACCTTAACCTGTGTTTTTTTAAACTAGTAACTTTTAATCTTATGTTGGGTTTCCCTGGTGGCTTGGAGGGTAAAGAATCTGCCTGCAATGCAGGAGACCAGGGTGCAGTCCCTGGGTTGGGAAGACCCTCTGGAGAAAGGAATGGCAACCTACTCCAGTATTCTAGCCTGGAAAATTGCGTGGACAGTTAACAGCTTGGAGGGCTACAGTCCATGGGGTCCCAAAGAGTTGGATGTAAGAGTCGGACACTACTGAGAGACTAACAGTTTCACTTTTTTGGGGGCGGGGGGCTTCCCAGGTGGCTCAGAGGGTAAAGCATCTGTCTGCAATGCAGGAGACCTGGGTTCGATCCCTGGGTCGGGAAGATCCCCTGGAGAAGGAAATGGCAATCCACTCTAGTACTCTTGTCTGGAAAATCCCATGGATGGAGAAGCCTGGTAGACTACAGTCCATGGGGTCGCGAAGAGTCGGACATGACTGAGCGACTTCACTTCTTCTTCTAATTTTATGTTTCAACATTGAGTATGGAATGTTTTACACAACTAATGCTGGAAGAAACCCTGAACAAATGTGTAGAAAAGCATAAATCTTTATACCTATTTCAGATAATGTATACAAATGTGTAACAGATCTGAGACTGAAATATAAGTGCCAAACTGTAAAGCTTCCAGAAGCCATCTTAGGACAATATCTTTGCAATTTTTACATAAGCAAAATCAGTAAAAAGAAGACAAATAATGTAATTAAAATGGGAAATATTTGAATAAGTATATCATCATAAAGGAAGATACCCCAATGGTCTACAAGTACATTCAACGGTTTTTCATACAGTTAAATGTAAGAAATGCAATGAAAAACGAGATAATATTATAAAGCAAATAGACAGCTAAAATCTAAAAGGTTGGTGATACCAAATGTTGGTGAGAACTTCCAGCAACTGGAACTTTTACATTGCTGACAAAGATGTAAATTCATTTAATCATTTGGAAAAACTGTTTGACAGTTTCCATAAAATCAAACACATGCCTAGTCTCTGACTCAGAAATTTCACTTCTAGGCATGTAAGATAATTTTATTTTCTTACTTTAAGTCATAGACATTAGTGATACAACCAGTATCAAACTATCACATATCCTTTAGGAAATAACATCTCAACAAAATTTTAATGCAATTTTTATAAGTTTCTCTAGAGAACCAAAGAAATACTTGGCTGTTATATAAACAACAACCAAATAAAAACTACAGTCAAATTTCTTCCAATATTCTTTCTTTACCATTTTCCCTGCTCTTCTATACCATAGCTCCCCAATACTATTCTTTTCCTCTTTCAAAAATAATTCAATCAACAATAAAATCAGCCAAACAACCCCAACTGTGTTTCTCTCTCCCTGTTTTCCTGTATCCTGTCACTCTCTGTCTCTCTCTCTCACACACACACACACACACACACACACACATTCTCTCTTTCTCTCTCCCCTGCAACTCCACCACCCATAACACTACTGGAGCATATTCTATGCATGATTTTAATCCTCCTAACCTTTTGACCTCTATATATTTTCACCTCCATGCCCCTTCACTTACTGATGGGCAGAGTGACAGCCATAGAACTTTTCATAGTATCCAATTCATTTCCAGTGATTGATTGGGTCCAACAAGGACAACTGAAGCCAAAATGACGGGAAAAAAAAAATCAGCAATGGACTTGTAAACCAAGTCCTGACACCGATAGCAAGAGTTTCTGCCTTTTTGAGGGGAAAATCTCCCATCTCCTCAGAAGAGATCCAAGAAACAGAAGGGCATCACATGTCTGTACATATCTGAAAATGTTGTAGGATCTCTCATCAATATGGAGAGAAAAGAGTGACAGTAGGCAGAAATGTTGACTCAAGTAACCCTCACATCTATCTGCCAAAGGGCCAATGAATATGTTAGTTTTTTTTTTTTAAAAAAACTATTATTTGGACTAGAAGAGTTGAAGGTTGTTGTTTGGAGCAGAATATTTCATAAAGTCAAATATTATATGCTGTTGCTTATATGTAGAATCTATATAACAAGGATATGAATGAACTTATCTGCAAAACAGAAATAGAGTTACAGATGTAGAAAATAAACTTATGGTTACCTGGTGATAAAGAAGGGGGCATAAACTGTAAGATTGGGATTGACATATAAACACTACTATATAAAAAATAGGTAACTAATAAAGGGCTGCTATATACCACAGGGAACTCCACTCAATACTGTTTAATGGCTTATATGAGAAAAGAATTTGAAAAGGAGTGGATAAATGGATATGTACAACTGATTCATTTTGCTGTACGCTTGAAGACTAGGAGAGTGTGAAATGAGTAACACCACATGAAAGACATGTGGTTCAATAAAAGACAAAGAATGAGGATGAAATGATAAATTCCTCGATAAAAGTCTGCAGCAAGGAGGGAAAGACTGTAAATTGTTATGCACTATGTTGTGCTTCTCATACAATAAAAATGATTTAGTTCAGTTCAGTTCAGTCGCTAAGTCATGTCTGTCTCTTTGCGACCCATGAACCGCAGCACGCCAGGCCTCCCTGTCCATCACCAACTCCCAGAGTCTACCCAAAACCATGTCCATTGAATCGGTGATGCTATCCAACCATCTTATCCTCCGTTCTCCCCTTCTCCTATTGCCCTCAATCTTTCCTAGCATCAGGGTCTTTTCAAATGAGTCAGCTCTTCACATCAGGTGGCCAGAGTATTGGAGTTTCAGCTTCAACCTCAGTCCTTCCAATGAACACCCAGGATTGATCTCCTTTGGGATGGATTCGTTGGATCTCCTTGCAGTCCCAAGGGACTCTCAAGAGTCTTCTCCAATACCACAGTTCAAAAGCATCAATTCTTCAGCACTCAGCTTTCTTCACCATCCAACTCTCACATCCATACATGACTACTGGAAAACCATAGCCTTGACTAGATGGACGTTTGTTGGCAGAGTAATGTTTCTGCTTTTTAATTAGACCGTTTAATAAACTAAGTGCTAAAAGTACGTTTCTCTTCATTCTCAACTGGATATCAGAAATATATAACTTAAAATAATACCAAAATATTCTTCTTTAAACATCTGACAGTTATTTGAAAAGATTCAGTTCAGTTCAGTTCAGTCGCTCAGTCGTGTCCGACTTTGTGACCCAACGAACTGCAGCACACCAGGCTTCCGTGTCCATCAACATCTCCCGGAGCTTGCTCAAACTCATGTCCATCAAGTCGCTGATGCCCTCTAATCATCTCATCCTCTGTTGTTCTCTTCTCCTCCTGCCTTCAATCTTTCCCAGCATCAGAGTCTTTTCCAGTGAGTCAGTTCTTCACATCAGGTGGCCAAAGTATTGAAGTTTCAGCTTCAGCCTCAGTCCTTCCAAAGAATATTCAGGACTGACTTTGTTTAGGATTGACTGGTTTGATCTTCTTGCAATCCAAGGGACTCTCAAGAGTCTTCTCCAACACCACAGTTCAAAAACATCAATTGTTTAGCACTCAGCTTTCTTCATGGTCCAAATCTCACATCCAAACATAACTACTGGAAACACCAGTAGTTTTGACTAGACACACCTTTGTCAGTAAAGTAATCTCTCTGTTTTGTAATATGCTGTCTAGGTTGGTCATAGCTTTTCTTCCAAGGAGCAAGTGTCTTTTAATTTCATAGCTGCAGTCACCATCTGCAGTGATTTTGGAGCCCAAGAAAATAAAGTCTCACTGTTTCCATTGTTCCCCCATCTATTTGCCATGAAGTGATGGGACTGTATGCCATGACCTTCGTTTTTTGAATGTTGAGTTTTAAGCCAGCTTTTTCACTTTCCTCTTTCACTTTCATCAAGAGTCTCTTTATTTCTTCTTCACATTCTGCCATAAGGGTGGTATCATCTTCATTTCTGAGGTTATTGATATTTCTCCAGGCATTCTTTATTTCAGCTCTTGCTTCATCCAGCCTGGCATTTCACATTAGGTACTCTGCATATAAGTTACATAAGCAGGGTGACAATATACAGCCTTGACATACTCCTTTCCTAATTTGGAACCCATCTGTTGTTCCATGTCCAGTACTAACTGTTGCTTCTTGACCTGCATACAGATTTCTCAGGAGGCAGGTCAGGTGGTCTGGCATTTCCATCTCTTTAAGAATTTTCCACAGTTTGTTGTGATCTACACAGTCAAAGTCTTTGGTATAGTCAATAAAGCATGAGTAGATTTTTTTTCTGGAACTCTCTTGCTTTTTCTATGTTCTAACAGATGTTGACAATTTGATCTCTGGTTCCTCTGCCTTTTCTAATACCAGCTTGAACATCTGGAAGTTCTTGGTTCACGTACTGTTGAAGCATCACTTGGAGAATTTTGAGCATTACTTTACTAGAGTGTGAGATGAGTAAAATTGTGTTGTAGTTTGAATGTTCCTTGGCATTGCCTTTCTCTGGGTTTGGAATGAAAACTGATCTTTTCCAGTCCTGTAGCCACCACCCAGTTTTCTTAATTTGCTGGCATACTGACTGCAGCATTTTCACAGCATCATCTTTTAGAATTTGAAATAGCTCAACTGGAATTCCATCACCTCCACTAGCTTTGTTCGTAGTGATGCTTCCGAAGGTCGACTTGACTTTGCATTCCAGGAAGTCTGGCTCTAGGTGAGTGATCATACCACCGTGGTTATCTGGATCATGAAGATCTTTTTTGTATAGTTCTTTTGTGTAGTCTTTCCACCTTTCTTAGTATCTTCTGCTTCTGTTAGATCCATACCATTTCTGTCCTTTATTGTACCCATCTTTGCATGAAATGGGCTTTCCTGGTGGCTCAACTGGTAAAGAACCTGCCTGCAATGTGGGAGGTCTAGGTTCGATCCCTGGGTTGGGATGATTCCCTGGAGAAAGGAATGGCTACCCACTCCAATATTCTGGCCTGGAGAATTCCATGGACTGTACAGTCCATGTGGTTGCAAACAGTTGGACACGACTGAGTGACTTTCACTTTCAAGGATACTTTTTGCATGAAATGTTCCCTTGGTATCTCTAATTTTCTTGAAGAGATCTCTAGTCTTTACCATTCTACTATTTTCCTCTATTTCTTTGCATCGATTGCTGAGGAAGGCTTTGTCATCTTTCCTTGCTATTCTTTGGAACTCTGCATTCACTTGGGTATATCTTTCCTTTTCTCCTTTGCCTTCAGGTTCTCTTATTTTCTCAGCTATTTGTAAGGCCTCCTCAGACAACCATTTTGCCTTTTTGTATTTCTTTTTCTTGGGGATTGTCTTGATCACTGCCTCCTGTACAATGTCACATACCTCTCTCCATAGATTTTCGGCACTCTGTCCATCAGATCTAATCCCTTGAATCTATTTGTCACTTTCACTGTATAATCATAAGGGATTTGATTTAGGTCATACCTGTAGCTTCATTTTATATAGTCCAAGTATCATTCACATGTGATGTTTTAGTATTTTCTCCTCAAATTGATAGATATCTGATACAGCAGCTTCAGTAACAAGTCTTTAATTATCACAATTATGTATTAATGAAGAAAAATTAACCTATGTAAATTAACCCGTACATTATTCAGTGGCTAGAGCACAGTTTAGATGTTTGAAAATGTGCTCTGTTAGAACAAGATAAAAGTAATTACATGTGTGTTAATGGGCAAATTAATTTTATGTGGTCAATATTGTTTTAAACCTCACAGTTAATTATTTTACAAGCATAAGAATTTTCTAAGGGGTATGACATCCTTTATCTTATTTGACAGATAAAATTTTAAATTGCTAAATTCTCAAGTGAATCTTTTAAGGAAACACATTTTAATTTGCTGTGGTTTTGTTATAATTGGATAGGGTCTACACAGTAAGAAAATTTCCAGTTGATGAATGTAATTCTCTAAAACTATCTGGTGGAAAAAATCAAAACTTTGGCTGCATCTGACTGAACATTTTTTCTAAATAGCCTAAGGTTAATTTACATACCTAGAGTAAATGAATAAACTATGATTAGCATAAGTATTTGCTTACACTGGTATGTTTGTATTTATCTAGTAGATGAAATATTCAGATTCATAGATATTTTAATTTTAAATTGGGTTAATTGATCTTAATATATATCATTAATTTATTTTCTGAAATGTGTCATGACCATTTATTATATTCATGGGTTTTATATTTTGAAATTAAAAAGACTAAAATTACTAAATTATGAGAGTAGACTCAATAGGTTTGTTTCCCTTTACTCCTTCCCATTTTGGCAATGATGGAGTAAGAGGGACTGAATTTGGCTTCCTGTCTTAAACATCTAGAAAGCTGAACAAAATATACTGAAGTTTTTTAAGACAGTTGAAATAGAGAGCACAAGGCTGTGATGCTGAGAAAAGGAAAAATTAGGTAAACCCTTGAACTGTCCAGGCTTCATGCAAGGAGGTACATTCTGAGCCATGGGGTGGTAAAGGAGATCAATAAAGTGTGCCAGTCTTACTAAGATGAGGAGACTCAGGTCAGAGCTCATGGATACTGCAAAAAATAACCAGTAGAGTAAAAAGAAACCTCAAATGATAGAGAAGGTGAATAAAATACATTAAAACAGGTATTAAAAATAAAATCAAGATTGTAAAGAAATACATAAAGTTAATAAAGAGGAAAATGGAAGATACATATAAAAAAAAATCCATATTCACTGTTTAAAATGAAAGTGTCTTTTTCATTTGATATAGTCCACTTGCTATACTTTCAATGCTTGTATTTTTGGTCCTAACAAAAAAAACATTGCCTATACCAAAGTCAAGATTTCCCCCTATGTTTTTTCCAAGAGTTTTACAGTTTCAGGTCTTCTTTTAAGTGTTCAATTCATTTTGCCTTTATTTTTATGCAAGGTATAAGCCTAACTGTTTTGTGTGTAGATATACAGTTTTCCTAATTCCATTTGAGACTATCTTTTCCCCATTCTGAGTCCGTGGCACAAAGATTAGTTGATTATATATGCACGAGTTCATTTCTGGACTCTATCCTCTTCAAGGGCTTCCCTGGTTGGCCCAGCAGTCAAGAATCTGCCTGCCAATGCAGGAGACATGGGTTTGATCCCTGGGTCAGAAAGATAGATCCCTTGGCAAAGAAACGGCAACACACTCCAGTATTCTTGCCTGGGAAATCCCATGGACAGAGGAACCTGGCGGGCTACAGTCCATGGGGCCACAAAATAGTCAAACACTTAGAATTAGTGACTAAACAACAAATCCTTTCCAAAGATCTATATATCTATCTTAATACCAGTATCACACTTTTTTTAATTACTGTGGATTTAACAATCTAAGTATCCATTAACAGATGAATATATAAATAAAATGTGATATATGCATATAATGGAGATAACATGCACCCTTTAAAAAAGATGGAAATCCTGCCATTTGTGACAACATAGATGAACTTGGAGGGTAAGTGAAATGTCAGTTGCAGAAGGACAAATATTGCTTGATTCCACTTTCTTGAGTTATATAAAGCAGATAAACTCATAGAAGCAGATAATACAACAGTGATTGTTGGAGGCTGGGGGCTGGGGGAAATGCAGAGTTATTATTGAGTGCACTAGACAGATATTTACTGTTTCTTAGCTTCAGTGGGAATATCTACAATATTTCATAGATACTATTTATTCATTTTAAACTGCATTTATAGTTTAGAGTTGTTACTAGGTACATCATACCCAAAATTCCAGTTATCCTTATGAAGATTTATAAATTAATTCTATATAACTTTTGGGCACCCTAATACATTTGGTTGAATATCAATAAATTAATTTTTTTATATACATTAGGGAAGAATAGTAGTAAAAATGATGACCAGATTAAAACAAGGAATCAGGAATTGACAAGCGATATCCAGATACTGGAACTGGTGAGAACAGTCTTCTTATTCTTTTTTTTTTTTCTGAGGACAATCTTCTTCACTCAGTCTACTGATTCAAATGCTAATCTCTTCTCAGAATCATCTTTATAGATCCAGAAATAATGTTTATTAGCTGCCTCTGGGCATCCTTTAACCTAGTCAAGTTGACATATAAAACTATTGCAACTTCCACGTGAGTCACAGGAGTACCCAGCTTTAAAGGAGGGAATTTAAGGAGAGGTCTGGCATGCTGCAATCCATGGGGTCGAAAAGAGTGGGACATGACTGGGCAACTGAACAACAACAACAACAGTTGGGATCCCTACCTCTTGATAAGTGAGTTTCTATATATCATGAATGCATGTGGGATAGTGTAGTATTGTAGTCAGAACAATTATCCCCTGATAAAGGGTCTTCATCCAACTCCCTGAAACTTGTGAATGTGTGACCTTACATAGCAAAAAGATTTTGTAGATGTGACTAAGATTAAGAACCTTGAAATGGAAGAACATCTTGGATTATAAAAATGAGATCAAACCTATGAGTCATTCAAAGTGGACAGCCTTTCCTGACAATGGTCAGAGAGAAAAATGAGTATAAAATCAGGATCAGAAAGATGCATAATAATAACTTTGTAAATTAAGGAAGGGAACCAGAGGTGAAAGAATGTGAGCTGCCTTTAGAAATTGGAAAAAGCAAGAAATCAGATGTTTCCTCTAGAGATTCTGGAGAGGAACTCAGCCCTGCCAACATCTTGATTTTACCCAATGTTAGATTACCCTATTTGCTTCTGACCTACAGAATTGTAAGATAATAAATTTGTATTGTTTTAAGCCAAAAATTTGTGGTAATTTTTATAGCAGCAGCATATAAACAAAACAGAATATTTCATAAAGATCATTTTGTAACAGAGGAGACTCTGCATATATCCTTTCTAAATTCCAGCTGACCCTTAAACTAAGCATGCACTGAGCATACAATAAGCACAGTAGCTAAAATAACAGAATGCTCCTACCCTTCTGCAAGGAGATCCAACCAGTCCATCCTAAAGGAGATCAGTCCTGGGTGTTCATTGGAAGGACTGATGTTGAAGCTGAAACTCCAGTACTTTGCCCACCTGATGCGAAGAGCTGACTCATTTGAAAAGACCCTGAGGCTAGGAAAGGTTGAAGGTGGGAGGAGAAGAGGATGACAGAGGATGGGATGGTTGGATGTCATCACCGACTCAATGGACATGAGTTTGAGTAAACTCTGAGAGTTGATGATGGACAGGGAGGCCTGGCGTGCTGCAGTCCATGGGGTCACAAAGAGCGGGACCCGACTGAGTGACTGAACTGAACTTAACCCTTCTGAAGGGCACAGATTTGTAGTTTGAGTCCAGACAAGGTAAATTTATAAAAAAGAAAATAAAGTATTGATTTTTAAGAGAAACCAAAGAAAATCTATAATATATTTATAAATTCAAAATGCAGTTTAAATTTCATACATATGAATAAAAATATGACCCATATTCAGGGAGAACATCATTAGTGAAGACTGACCAGGAGCCAGTTCATATGTGGAACTAGCAAGTATTTTAAAGTATCTACTATATATAAGCTGAAAAACATGTTAAATCTTGTCATAATTAATGACTACAAAGGGAATCTCTGTAGAGAGGTATTAACAAAAACCATAAAAATAATTAATTGGAATTTACAGAACACAATATATTGTGTGAAAAAGTAAACATATGGACTTAAGTAGAGATTGTGCCTAACATAATAGAGAGTTATTAAATTTGATCAATAAAAAAAAAATTTATCAATAAAAATAGTCCGGTAGGTGGAATAGGAGAAAGGTTTTTAAAAACTGAAAAAAGTTGAGTGTCAATTACTTTGAGACAATAAATGCCAAAGGCTTAATAATAGTGTGATAAGAATAAATGACCAGAAGAAAAGAAGAAAATGGACATGAAAAAGTATTTAAAGACATATGGCCAAAATCTCCTACACTTGGGGAAATATTTCAAGTAAAAGATTCAAGAAAACCAGCAAACTCTAAGTAGATAAATAAAGAGAAAATGACATATAGGCATACAACAGCCAAATTGACAAAAACCAAAAATGAGAGAGTATCTTGAAAGTAGGCAAAGAAAAGCAACACATTAAATTTAGTGGATCCAAAATACAAATAACTTTTGTCCTATCCACAGAATCAATGAAAAAGGAGACTATTAAGAATTGTATGTCCATTAATCATACCAATGTTTTCTTAGGTCAGTCTACTAAGGCAATAGAAATAAAAGCAAAAATAAATGCATGAAACTTAAACAAACTTATAAGCGTTTTTACAGCAAAGGAAATCATACACAAAATGAAAACACATACTACAGAATAGGAGACTACATTTGCAAACAATGCAACCAACAAGGGATTAACTTTCAAAATATACAAACAGCTCATGCAGCTCAGCATCAAAAGCAACCCAACCAAAAAAAGGGAAGAATATCTATATAGACATTTATACAAAGAAACTGTACAGATGGCCAAAAAGTACATGAAAGGAGGCTCAAAACCACTGAATAACAGTTCAATTGCTCAGTCATGTCTGACTCTCTGTGACTCCATAGACTGCAGCATGCAGGGCCTCCTTGTTCATCATGAACTCCCGGACCCTACTCAAACTCATGTCCATTGAGTCAGTGATGCCATCCAACAATCTCCCTCTGTCAGCCCATCCTCCTCCCATCTTCAATCTTTCCCAGCATCAGGGTCTCTTCAAATGAGTCAGTTCTTCGCATCAGATGGCCCAAGTATTGGAGTTTCAGCTTCAACATCAGTCCTTCCAATGAATATTCAGGACTGATTTCCTTTAGGAAGGACTGGATGGATCTCCTTGCAGCCCAAGGGATTCTCAAGAGTCTTCTCCAACACCACAGTTCAAAACCATCAATTCTTCAGTGCTCAGCTTTCTTTATACTCCAACTCTCACATCCATATATGACTACTGGAAAAACCATAGCTTTCACTAGATAGGCCTTTGTTGGCAAAGTAATGTCTCTGCTTTTTAATATGCTGTCTAGGTTGGTCATAACTTTTCTTCCAAGGAGCAAGAGTCTTTTAATTTTATGGCTGCAGTCATCATCTGCAGTGATTATGGAGCTCCCCAAAATAAAGTCTGTCATTGTTTCCACTGTTTCCCCATCTATTTGCCATGAAATGATGGGACCAGATGCCATGATCTTAGTTTTCTGAATGTTGAGTTTTAAGCCAACTTTTTCACTCTTTCACTTTCACCAAGAGTGTCGGGGGACGTTTAACTTTAAGGAATCCAATATGTTGCCCTTTTTCCTTTGTGTGCCATTTCTCAAGGATTCTCTGTAATTATCTGTAATATGTGTAAGAGAAAATGATTGTAAAAATTGTTTGAAATGTTTAGAAATATACGTAGGGCCATTGTTTGTTTTTATAGAATTAGGATAAGAAGACCACACAAGAGGCTCTGTAGTTCTTTGCTTTCTGCCGTAAGGGTGGTGTCATCTGCATATCTGAGATCATTGATATTTCCCCCGGCAATCTTGATTCCAGCTTGTGCTTCATCCAGCCCAGCATTTCTCATGATGTACTCTGCATATGTTAAATGAGCAGGGTGACAATGTACAGCCTTGATGTACTCCTTTCCCTATTTGGAACCAGTCTGTTCCATGTCCAGTTCTAACTGTTTCTTCCTGACCTGCATACAGATTTCTCAAGACTCAGGTCAGGTGGTCTGGTATTCCCATCTATTTAAGAATTTTCCACAGTTCGTTGTGATCCACACATCAAAGGCTCTGACATAGTCAATAAAGCAGAAGCCTCAAATGCTGGAGAGAGTGTTGAGAAAAGGTAACACTCCTACACTCTAGGTAGGAATGTAAATTGGTAAGGCCACTATGGCCTGCCATATGACTATGAACTGCCATATGACCCAGAAATCCCACTCTGGGTATATATTTGGAGAAATACATAATTTCAAAAGATAAACATATCCCAATATCCATTGCAACACAATATACAATAGCCAAGACATGGAAGAGACCTAAATGTCCATTACAGATGAATGGATAAAGAAGATGTGATACACATATATACAATGAAATACTATTCAACCATAAAAAAAATGAAATAATGACATTTGCAGCAACATGGATGGATCTAGATTATCACACCACATGAAGTAAGTCAGATATAGAAAGACAAATATCATATGATGTTACTTATATATGGAATCTAAAACAGTGATACAAATGAACTTATTTATAAAATAGAAACAGACTCACAGATTTAGAAAACAAATTTATTTTTACCAAAGGGGAAAGGTGGGGGAGGGATAAATTAGAAGGTTGGGATTAACAGATAGACACGACCATATATAAAACATATATAATCAACAAAGACATGCTGTATAGAACAGAAACCATATTTAGTACTCTGTAATAACCTATATGGGAAACCAATCTGAAAAGAAATAGATATATGTATGTGTATAACTAAATTGTTTTGCTGTACACATGAAACTAACACAACACTGTAAATCAGCTATCCTCCAATACAGGAGATGTTATGCATATATATGATGGAACACAACTCAGCCATAAAAAATTAAAATAATGACATTTACAGCAACATAGATGGATCTAGATAATACCATACTAATTAGAGTAAATCAGAAAGGGATAGACAAATACCATTTGATATCACTTATATGTGAAATCGAAAATATGACACAACTCATCTATGAAACAGAAACAGACTCACAGATACAGAGAACAGACTTGTGGTTGCCAAGGGGCAGATGGGGTAGAGAGAGGGATGAATTGGGAGTTTTGGATTAGTAAATGCAAACTCTTACATATGAATGGATAAACAAAAAGGTCCTACTATATACCACAGGGTACTATATTCATTATCCTTTGATAAACCATAATGGAAAAGAATATTAAAAATTATATGTATATATATACATACACACACACTCACAGGCTTCTCAGTTGGCACGAGTGGTAAAGAACCTGCCTGACATTGCAGGAGACATAAGAGACGTGGGTTTGATCCCTGGTTTGGGAAGATCCCCTGGAGGAGGGCCTGGCAACCCACTCTAGTATCCTCGCCTAGAAAATCCCATGGACAGAGGAGCCTGGCAGGCTGTGGTCCATAGAGTCACAAAGAGTCAGACAAAACTGAAGCAACTTAGCGTGCACACACACATACATATATATAACTCAATCACTTTGTTGTGCATTAGAAATTAATACAATATTGTAAATCAACTATACTTCAATAAAATAAATGTTTAGTATTCTTTAAAATGGAATTCTATTAATATATCCAGTGAAAATGACCTTGAATAATAAAGATAAATTAAAGATATTTCATACAAAATAAGAATTTCAAGTTGTCCTCATGAGAAGTCTAAATACTTGTAAACTTGGCTGAATATCAATAAATTCATTTTATAGACCTTTTAGGGGATAATAGTACAAATGATGATCAGGTAAAAAAGGATGTGAGAAATACTAAATGAAAACTAGATCTTAGAAGAGTTCTCCATTGGTGTCCTATTAGGAACTAATGTAAGAGAATTTGACCATTCCTCAGGGCATGGATTTAACTACAGGGTATAAAAGAGTGAAGGGCAAGATTCAGTGTTTTCAGACAAAAGAAAAAGAGATAAAATCCAAGTTTTCAGCCAAATAAAAGTTTGCCTACTCTTTCTCTAGGAACTGAAACAAAATTGTAAATATCTGGTTAAAAGAGGGTAGGAGAAATTACAAAATAAGAAAGGACTACTTTAGGATTATAAATGTAAAATGACACAAGGTCTATTGTTTATCACTGAAGCTGTTTAGTTCGAATTTATTAACTTTCTTATTAGTTCTTATTAGCGTGCTGCCTTTTTTTTTTAACTTAGTGAATCCAATTTAAGCTTATTAAAATTTCCATTGGTTATGGTTATTCTTGGTTTCTCTATTTTCTCTATGAGAGCTTTTTATCTTCACTGTAACTACTCCCATCACTAGGGTTAAGATAAATATTATTCAAACAGTCAGAGTCCTAGCAGGAAATAAATGGCACATTCAAATGTGTCTTATTTAAGGAGAAATTAATTTTTAAAACTTTTTTTAAAGTACTTCTGGGGTGGCGCTAGAGGTGAAGAACCCACCTGCCAATGCAGGAGACAGACACTGGATGGATGCCTGGGTCAGGAAGATCCCCTGGAGGAGGCCATGGGAACCCACTCCAGTATTCATGCCTGAAGAATCCCATGGGCAGAGGATCGTGGAGAGTTACAGTCCATGGGGTCGCAAAGAGTCGGACAGGACTAGAAGCAACTTAGCACGCACACGCATTTTAAAGGTACAAGCAAAAGGTATGCTAAAATGGAGAATGCTATTCCCAGGGTCTGGTGAAAGTCAATGCAGTTACTGCATTTACTCTGAAAAGGCAGGGAAAGGACCTAATTTTTACTAAAACCCAAATAGAGAGAGGGCTGTGTGGACAGAGTTCCCTTTGGGGAGAGGGTACCTTTGGGGAAGAGAGTTCCCTAAATAGGAAGGGCCAACTTCATGAAAAGAATCAATTATATGGGAAGAGAGGACCAAGATTAAATACTTTGACTTTACTCTCCTCCTTTCCTCAAGTTTCCTACTGGTAATTACACTCCACTGGCCACGAAAAGTGAAGAGGTCTGTGCATTTTACACGTGCACATCCCACCTCTAGGCACAGATCTGAGGGAAGAGTGAAGAAGCAGATCTATATCGTGAGAAGTCACTGTACATGGGAAGAACTCTTTCTCTTATACAGGCATAATATTTTTGACATACTAGAAACAGTGATACAGTGATGCTTTTGACAACTTGCAAATATAGTCTTCTCTCAGTATCTGAGGGAGATTGGTTCTAGGACCCTCTAAGTATACCGAAGTCCAAGGATGCTCAAGTCCTTTGTAAAAATAGCATAGTATTTGCATATGACCTACTCAATCCTCCCATATGCTTTAAATAAAATCTAGATTTTGTGTGAAACGTGATACAATGTAAATGCTATATAAAAACTTGCCAGTGCATGGAAATTCAAGTTTTGCTTTTTGGAGCTTTCTATATTTTTTTGGTAATATTTTGAAGTGGGTTGAATCCACAGATGTGGGACTCTCAGAAAAGCAGGAACAACTGTAATATTAACTTGACTACTGACTAAATGAATCCATTTATTTAGAAAAAATAATGTAACATAGATATTTCTATATGCCATAATTTATCTCTATATTATATAGTGATAACATCTATACCATATTAAAAATGACAGTTGGCTATGATATCTGAAATTTGTAACGTAAATTTAATTGAAAACTTACATTAACTGTAAATGATTTCTGATAAGCTCTTACTTTTTCATGTAAATAATGAATTTATGTGGATTTATTATGTATGATATACATATATTATATAAATTATTATATAATTTATGTATAAATTCCTCAAGTATTTGTAAATTTGTCTTCTAAGTTTTCATTTCTTCCCAAGTTTCACCTTACTCATTGAATCGTTGAATTTTTTTTAATTTGCATCCTCTGAACAGACCATATGTCTTTTTTAGTTGATGTTTTCATTTATGGTAAAACAATTTTTTGGTACATAATCCTTTCAAGTCTGTCATATGCCTTTGAAAGCTTCGTTAACTCTTTTAGGCCACTAGCAAATTACTACTTCAGTGCACCAAATGTTCCCCTTGTCACCTAAAATAGTTTATGCAGCTTCTAAAATAGTCTAACTTGGTCTTAAAAAATTGGTTACCACTGAGAGGCTTACTATGAGAAAGAACAGCACAATTCAAGGAACATTATTACTTGTAGTCATTCAGTTGGGAGCTGAGAGAATTTGTGCTGGAATGCATGAAAGTCTCTATATAAATAGTCAATATACGTGTTCTATCAAAGGACACAGAATGCCATTTACCTCCAAGAAAACAGGGTGTGCAGGAGTATATATAGAACTAAGGACTGAAGTCATGTGGACATTCCTTTAGGCTATGCAATGACTTGTATACTGTTAGATATAGAGCAACAGTTGCTTTTGAGAAAATGATGAAAATGGTATATATTTAAATTCAGTAGAGCTGAGTTGAAATCAAAGGGTCAAATATGCAAAGAACCACCTGTGATGGGGAAATAGCAAATGGATTAAATGGAGACTCTTCAACAATGAAAGCAATACAATTTAAGTAGTTGAACAAGTAGATTTGTTATGTAATTATATTAGGGAAGAGTTTCTAAAACACAAACAGTTGTTCATTCTGAGAGATATTTGTCCTTCAATTGCACAGTGCATTGTTTTCAATCATCAAAACATTTTTTCTCCAAATATATATTGAAAGTCAATAGTGTTCAAGTTGATGTAACAGCTCCAAAGTAACTAGGTATATGTTCTGCCCTAGAGAATCTTCATGTCTAGGAGGGAAGATGAATCTCTTATATCATTAAATAAAATTTGGGGTAAAATGATAAATGTTATTTTTTATTTCCAGTGGTGTAATATTTGCTGTGGATCCACATGGGTCCATTCTTTTAGTCTACTCTTTCAAAATAATATTGATGTTGAATCATTGACTATTTTGATTTCTAATAATAAGGAAAACCTTACTTATGTGTACCTTACACTAGGGTTGGACAAACTTCAAGAATAAGTATTACTCCCAGTTCCTACAACTATGTATCTACAACCTGAGGTTAGATTGAAATTATGCCTTACACCATGCATAACTGAGAGTCCTCCTCAGGTACATTGGTATCTTTCTTTTCTGTCTTTCTATATATCTATAACTTATTTATACAATAATAGAAAGAAAATAGAGATTAAAATTAGCCTAATATATTACAGTTTTTGTCAAGGTACAAAATAAAGCTGAATTATATAATTAAAATTCATATTTGAGTATTAACATAGTCTCTAAAGAGATGTCATAAAACTACATAAAAATGACCAACCTCTTCATACTAAAATTGCACCTTTGTTTTTCATCGAATTATATATTTTAGACAATTTTTTTCTAATAGCTCTTACTGATCTTCATTTATTCTGAAAGTAAAATAATTATGAACCATAATTTATTTAACCAATACATACATACTAGATGGTTTTGCTGTATCAAATTGTTTACTTTTTTTTGCATTAAAGTAGACAGATGCATAGAACAGTCCTGTGGACTCTGAGGGAGAAGGTGAGGGTGGGACGTTCTGGGACAATAACATTGAAACATGTATATTGTCATATGTGAAGCGGAACACCATTCCATGTTCTATGCATGGGACGGATGCTCAGGGATGGAGCGTTGGGATGACCCAGAGGGATGGGAAGGGGAGGGAGGTGGGAGGAGGATTCGGGAGGGGGAGCACATGTGCACCCATGGCTGATTCATGTCAATGTATGGCAAAAACTACTACAATATTGTAAAGTAATTAGCCCCCAACTAAAATAAATAAATAAATAAATAAATAAAGTAGTATTTTTGGCTATATAATTGCATTTATGTAGTATTATTTTAATTAATTATTCAGCTGAAGTATAGCTTCCCCAGTGGCACTAGTGGTAAAGAACCCACCAGCCAATGCAGGAGACATAAGAGATACAGGTTCAATCCCTGGATCAGGCTGATCCCCTGGAGGAGGGAATGGCAACCCACTCCAGGATTCTTGCCTGGAGAATCCCATGGACAGAGGAGCCTGGAGGGCTATAGTCCATAGTGTCAGACACGACTGAGGCAACCTAACAAGCACACTAGGTTTGTCATAGCATGCATAGTTGATTACAATGTGGTGTTAGTTTCATGTGTATAGACAACAATTTGGTGTGTGTGTCTGTACACACTCACACATACAAATATATATATATGGAATATATACTAAAAAATGTGCTAACCATCGGACAATTGCACTCATCTCCCATGCTAGTAAGACCATGCTTAAAATCTTGCATGCTAGGCTTCAGTGCTATGCAATCTGAGAACTTCCAGACCTGTCTCCTGAGAAACCTGTATGTGGGTCAAGAAGCATCAGTTAGAATCCTGTATGGAACAACTGATTGGTTCAAGATTGAGAAAGGAGTACAAGAAGGCTGTCTGCTACAACTCTGTTTGCTTAATCTATACACTGACAACATCATGAGAAATGCCCGGGCTGGATGAGTTACAAGCTGGAATCAAGATGGGTGGGAGAAACATCAGCAACCTCAGATATACAGATACCACTCTAATGGCAGAAAGTGAAGAGAAATTAAAGAGCCTCTTGATGAGGGTGAAGGAAGAGAGTGAAAGAGTCAGCTTAAAACTAAATATTAGAAAAAAACCAAGATCATGGCATCTAGCCCCATTACTTCATGGCAAATAGAGGGGGGAAAGGTGGAAGTAGTGACATATTTCCTCTTTCTGGGCTCTAAAATCACTGCAGATGGTGACCACAGCCATGAAATCATCGACGTTTGCTTCTTGGCAGGAAAGCAATGAAAAAACTAGACAGTGTGTTGAAAAGCAGAGACATTACTCTGCCGACAAATGTCCAGTGGTCATGCACAGTTGTAAGAGATGGACCTTAAAGAAGGCAGAGCACCAAAGAATTGATGCCTTTAAAGTATGGTGTTGGAGAAGACTCCTGAGAGTCCTTTGGACAGCAAGGATATCAAACCAGTCAATCTTAAGGAAAATCAACCCTGAATACTCATTGGAAGGACTGATGCTGAAGCTGAAACTCCATTATTTTGGTCATCTGATGTGAACAGCTGACCCAGGAAAAGTCCCTGATGCTGGTAAAGATTGAGGGCAGAAGAAGAGGTTGTCACAGGATGACATGGCTGGATGGCATCACCAATACAATGGACCTGAACCTTGGGCAAACTTTGGGGGAGGGTGAGGGACAGAGAGGTCTCATGTGCTGCAGTCCATGGGGTTGCAAGAGTCGGACATGACTGGGTGACTGAACAACAACAATAATCCATTGAATATACATATTGAGTAGAGTTCTTTGTGCTATATGGTAGGTTTTTGTATCTATTTTATATACAGCAGTACCTTAAGGCAGTATTAATGATGAGTATCTATCTACAGATAAAATCAGTAAAAGTTAACTAGTACAAACTAATTTGATTATACATTAAGTAAATTTAATGTGATTATTTTATCAAAAGGGTAGGTACATTTTTCAGTTTTGGTAAATATTGACCTCAATAAACTTTACACATAATTTTACATTATGTATGAGCCCCTGGTTCCCCACACTGTTGGTAGAAATATTGGTCACTAAAATTGACTTAATTTGAATAGGAAAATTTCTGAGTACGTTGTCATTTGCCTCTTCCCCAAGAAACTTTGATGTGACTTCAGATATGTGTTACCAAACAGACACTGTATCATATATCTTTATTAAGAAATGATAACAGGAAAAATATAGAAGAAAAAAGGAACCCAGTTGACAACCATGCAGACAATGTATTGTACAAATATCAAAAGCCACCTATGATCATAGCCAGATGATTTCACCAAGAGATAAAGTTTGCAGAGCAAGTTTTGTTGGTTTCATCAGTATGAAGCTCAAAGGAGATAAACTCTCATTTTGAGAGCACAGATATTGTGAGGTCAAATGTTGGAATGGCTACCATTTATATCACAGCACCTGACAAGCAAAGGATAAGGGCATCTGCCTCTCAATGACAGTCCTGTCTTTCGTTTTTTATTTCTTTAATATTCCTCCCATCTTCTACACAAATCTGTCTTTTATACCTCATCTCTATTTTTCTACTTGTTTTTATTTCAAAGTGATTTTATCTTACATCGATAGTATTCCCCACAAAATAAAACCTTTCTGTATGCTCATACACACAAAATAGATTATTGAAAGAGTAGCCCCATGGCAGTTCAACAGATTCTACCAGTCTATTCCTTAAAGGAAAATGATAACAAATAATAGTTGTCTTTTGCTCACTACTGCCACAGAATAGCACTTCTTGGTGAGGGTGAATTACATATTCAATACACACTTAATTTGACAAGATCAGAACTAAATTGCTTTTCTGACTACTTCTGATTACAGCACATTGTGCTAAACTGTTATGTCTAACTGTGTAATAAAATACACTATGACCATCTTTTTCTCTAAAGCATGCCAATGTCATACAAAAAAGAAGGTGATAAAAAATATGCAGGTACAAATGCAAATACTTTACTTAGGAAATATACATGTGATGTTACACAAGCCTTTTCTTTAAAATCTGATCAAATAAATACACAGCTGGGAAGACAAAGCAGTGCATTTACATTAGCACAACGTTATAAAACACAACAAAAATAGCTAAAGAAGTCATCAAAAAAACCTGGCAATTTATGCAACGTGTGTGCAGCCAGATATGTAAAGTGCAATTTTCTGACAACAGATCTAATGGAGTAATATTACAGGCATCCACGGTATATTCTAGTATGTCAGTTCTCTAGAATTAAACCAGGACCTCTTTCAAATGAGAATAGTAGGTACTTTTGTATTCACTAAGCGAGTCTAAGACTACAGTATTTTGGTTTAAGCACATGTTCTGAGTCCTTTTATCTCATCAGTTGCTCCCATGAATTAACTTAGTTCAGGCAAATGGTACAGAATAAATGAAAGCCCTCCAAGTTAAGTTCAGTATATGGCAGTGTCCTCATGAATTGTCAAATATGTTAAGAAAAGCAACCATTTGAGATTTCCAAAAACACAAAATGAGGAGTGTATAATTATGCTGGCTGCTTATGATTTACTCTATACTATCTTTATGATAATTTAATTTCATATATAAATCTATGGTTGTAGAAACTTTAATAAGCATCACATTTGGAGGGAGTGTTCAAATTATAGCAAACACCACACTCAGGATAAATTTTATGAAAATCTTTAAAGGTGTTTAAGGTTTGATACTTTCCTAAAAATCTAATTCATTAAAGAATCTACCTTTAATAACCTAAACTGTCAAAAAACAAAGCTTAAGTTGACCTTCTATTTATACATAAGCAAATGTAATTTTTCATGAAGGAATGATCATAAACATAAGATATGAACAGATACAGATATAATAAAAATGTAGGTTCAAGAAATAAAAGAAAATGTCCAGGCCTTAAGTAAATTACAATAGTAACAAACAAGCAGACAAGCAAAATCTTAATTTTCAGGCTATTAAGATTAATTTCTTTGCAGACAAAGATGGAAAAGCCCTATACAGTCACTAAAAACAAGACTGGGAGCTGACTGTGGCTCAGATCGTGAACTCTTTATTCCCAAAATCAGACTTAAATTGAAGAAAGTAGGGAAGACCACTAGGCCATTCAAGTATGACCTAAATCAAATCCCTTATAATTATACAGTGGATTGAGAGATAGATGCAAGGGATTAGATCTGATAGACAGACTGCCTGAAGAACTATGGACAGAGGTTTGTGAAATTGTACAGGAGGCAGGGATCAAGACCATCCCCAAGAAAAAGAAGTGCAAAAAAGCAAAATGGTTGTCTGACGAGACCTTATATAGGTGTGACAAGAAGAGAGGCAAAAGGCAAAGGAGAAAAGGAAAGATATACCCATTTGAATGCAGAGTTCCAAAGAATAGCAAGGAGAGATAAGAAAGCCTTCCTTAGTGATCAATGAAAAGAAATAGAGGGAAAAAAAAAATAGAATGGGAAAGACTAGAGATTGCTTCAAGAAAATTAGAGATACCAAGGGAACATTTCATGCAAAGATGGGCACAATAAAAGACAGAAATGGTATGGACCTAACAGAAGCAGAAGATATTAAGAAGAGGTGGCAAGAATACACAGAAGAACTGTACAAAAAAGATCTTAATGACCCAGATAATCATGATGGTGTGTTCACTCACCTAGAGCCAGACATCCTGGAATGTGAAGTCAAGTGGGCTTTAGGAAGTATCACTACGAACAAAACTAGTGGAGGTGAATGAATTCCACTTGAGCTACTTCAAATCCTAAAAGATGATGCTGTGAAAGTGCTGCACTTGATATGTCAGCAAATTTGGAAAACTAGGCAGTGGCCACAGGACTCAAAAAGGTCAGTTTTCATTCCAGTCCCAAAGAAAGGCAATGCCAAAGAATGTTCAAACTACCACACAATTGCACTCATGTCACATACTAGCAAAGTAATGCTAAAAATTCTCCAAGCCAGGCTTCAACAATACATGAACCATGAACTTCCAGATATTCAAGCTGGATTTAGAAAAGGCAGAGGAACCAGACATCAAATTGCCAACATCCACTGGATCATCAAAAAAGTGGGAGAGTTCCAGAAAATCATCAACTTCTGCTTTATTGACTATGCCAAAGCCTTTGACTTGTGTGGATCACAATAAACTGTGGAAAATTCTGAAAGAGATGGGAATACCTGAACACCTGACCTGCCTCTTGAGAAAACTGTATGCAGGTCAGGAAGCAACAGTTAGTACTGGACATAGAACAACAGACTGGTTCCAAATCAGGAAAGGAGTACGTCAAGCCTGTATATTGTCACCCTGCTTATTCAACTTATATGCAGAGTACATCATGAGAAACGCTGGGCTGGATGAAGCACAAGCTGGAATCAAGTTTGCCGTGAGAAATATCAATAACCTCATATACACAGGTGACACCACCCTCATGGAAGAATGCAAAGAAGAACTAAAGAGCCTCTTGATGAAAGTGAAAGAGAATAGTGAAAAAGTTGGATTGAAGCTCAACATTCAGAAAACTAAGATCATAGCATCTGGTCCCATCATTTCATGGCAAATAGACAGGGAAACCATAGAAATAGTGACAGATTTTATTTTTGGGGAGCTCCAAAATCACTGCAGATGGTGAATGCAGCCATGAAATTAAAAGACTCTTGCTCCTTAAAAGAAAAGTTATGACCAATGTAGATAGCATATTAAAAAGCAGAGACATTACTTTGCCAATAAAGGCCCATCCAGTCAAAGTTATGATTTTTTCCAGTAGTCATGTATGGATGTGAGAGTTAGACTGTAAAGAAAGCTGAGAGCTGAAGAATTGATGCTTTTGAGCTGTGGTATTGGAGAAGACGTTTGAGAGTCCCTTGGACTGCAAGGAGATCCAACCAGTCCATCCTAAAGGAAATCAGTCCTGAATATTCATTGGAAGAAATGATGCTGAAGCTGAAACTCCAATACTTTGGCTACCTGATGCAAAGAACTGACTCTTTTGAAAAGACCCTGGTGCTGGGAAAGACTGACGGTGGGAGGACAAGGGGACAACAGAGGATGAGATGGTTGGATGGCATCACCAACTCAGTTGACATGAGTCTGTGTAAACTCTGAGAGTTGGTGATGGATGGGGAGGCCTGGGGTGCTGCAGTCCACGGTGTCTCAAAGAGTGGGACATGACTGAGTGACTGAACTGAACTAAGATCAAGGGCTAATGAAATGTACATTTTATTGGCACCAAAGAAAAATAAAATAACTGAATCATTAAAAAATATTTAGGCATAAATCTGATAAAACATGTACAAATCCATAGGAGGAAACCTCTGATATAAAAATGGCAAAGAATATCTAAATAATTTGAGAGATAGTCCATGTTCAGGGATAAGAAGACTCAGCATTATTAAGTTGCCAATTCTTGCCATGTTCAATTATAGAATCAAAAAAAAAATCGAAATCAAAATTCCAGAAAGTTATTTTGTGGATACTGACAAACTTATTCTAAGATTCATAAAGAAATGCAAATGATTCAACAATATTAAAAATAAAGAACAATATCTGAGGACATACTTCTCACTCTCAAAACTTACTGTGTGGTATTGTGAAAAGAATAATCAAGACTGTTTGAAATTGGCAAAAGAGTAGACAAATAAGTCAATGAGATGAGAGTTCAGAAATATACTTACATACATATAGTCAACTGATCTTTGTCAAAGGAGAAAAAGCAATTCAATGAGGAAACGACAGTTTTTTCAAATTGTCCTAGAGCAACTAGACATCCACATAACAACAACAACAACAACAGCAAATCTAGACACAGACCTTACATCTTTCCCAAAATTTAACTCAAAATGGGTTACTAAAACCATAAAACTTTCAGAAGATAAGATAGGAAATCTAGGTATCTTCAAGTTAGGTGATGATTTTTTGGATACATAATGGTGACTCATGAAAGAAAAAAGTTAAGTTGGACTTTATTAAAATAAAAAATTTTGGACTTCCCTGGTGGTGTAGTGGTTAAGAGTCTGTCTGCCAGTGTAGGGGACATGGGTTTAATCTCTGGTCTGGGAAGATTCCACATGCCATGGGGCAAATAAGCCTGGGAGCTCCAATTACTAAGCCTGCAATCTGGAGCCCACAAGTCACAGTTACGGAGCTCACGCGCAACAATTACTAAAGCCTGTGTGCTCTAGAGAGCCTGTACTTGACAACAAGAGAAGTCACCATAATGAGAAGCCCACACATGGCAACTAGAGAGTAGACCCTGCTTGCTGTAACTTGAGAAAGCCCACCTGCAGCAACAAAGACCCAGCACAGCCAAAAATAAATGAATAAAAAAGAATTTTTTAAAAAAATAAATAAACAAAAACTTTCATTCTGCAAGTTATACTACCAAGAGAATGAAAGACAAATCACAGACTGGAGAAAAAAAATTGCAAAATACATTTCTGATCAAATCTAAAACAATAAGAACATCAAATGCTAGCCAGGTTGCACAGCAACAGGAAACACCACCCAGTACTGATGGGGATACATAATGGTATGGCCACTTCAGAAGACAGTTTGGCAATTTCTTATAGAATTAAACATAATCTTACCATACAAGCTGGCAACTGTATTCCTAGGTAAATAAAATATCACTCAGAGATAGAACGGAGAAGGCAATGGCAACCCACTCCAGTACTCTTGCCTGGAAAATGGAGGCAGCCTGGTAGACTGCAGTCCACGGGGTCACTAAGAGTCGGCCACCACTGAGCGGCTTCACTTTCACTTTTCATTTTCATGCATTGGAGAAGGAAGTGGCAACCCACTCCAGTATTCTTGCCTGGAGAATCCCAGGGACGGGAGTGCCTGGTGGGCTGCCGTCTATGGGGCCACACAGAGTTGGACACGACTGAAGCGACTTAGCAGCAGCAGCAGCAGAGATAGAAAGAAAAATGCCATGAAGATACAAAAAGACACAGAAATGAATGGTGTACTGCTAAGTGAAAGAAGTTTAAAAATATTATGTTACAGTATGATTTCAACTATATGGCATTCTGAGAAAGGCAACACTATAGAGACAGTAGAAAGACAAGAGATTGCCAGGGGTTGAGGAAAAGGAAGAAGGGATGAAGCACAGATGATTCATAGGGCAGTAAAACTATTCCATAACACTATAATGGTGGAGACACGGCAGTATGCATTTGTCAAAAGTCAAAGAAATAAAAAGATTGAACCTTCATACAAACTAGGCATGAGTACTAAGTCGCTTTAGTCATGTCCGACTCTCTGCGAATCCATGGACTGTAGCCCACTCGGCTCTTCTGTCCATGGGATTCTGCAGGCAAGAATACTGGAGTGAGGAGCCATTCCCTCCTCCAGAGGATCTAACCAACTCAGGGATTGAACCAGCATCTCGTACATCTCCTGCATCGGCAGGCAGGTTCTTTACCACTAGCCACCTGGGAAACCATCACATAAACTTTGGGCTTTAGTTAATAATAATGTATCAATATTGCTTCATCAATTGTAATAAATGTATCACACTAAAGCAAAATGTTAAATAGCAGGGGAACTTCATGTGGGAAAGAAAGCGAGATTTATGGGAAATTTCTGCTCAGTTGTTCTGTAAACCTGAAAATTCTCTAAAAAATAAAGCCCATTTAAAAAGATGTACATTGTATTAAGAATTTTTGGAGAAAAAATAGCTCAAAGCATGACATACAAAATAAGGTCTATGAGTCTAGTTTAAAAAAAGAAAATACTAAAACAAGAAAATCAGAAAAACTCTAGAAACATTTACCAGATTATTGGCAAGAAGATGTATAACTCAGGCTTTTCCATTTAGAGTCTTTTCTGTGTTAATATAAAGATGACTGCAACAGGAAGGAGGGGATTTATGCTCAGAGAACAAAGCCCTGTGAGTTCATCACCTTCGTGTATATCTTCTAACAGTCGAAGAAACTAAATATGCCATGGATTATTCAGATCAACACTTTGAAAATCAATGTACTCCCAAAGCTTATGTCCCTATTCTGAGTTTCCCCAGGGTCTGTACCAAAAGTAACATTTGATCTCTTGAATAAACAGATAGTGTTTGTTTGTGACTTCAGATCAAAGCTAGTACCCAGATGGGGAATCTCATGGGAAAGGAAGTGGAAAGGATTGTGGCTTATACTAAGCTAGCTCTATATTTTCTGACTTCCTGAGTGTCTATAAAAATCTAGTAAATCACCTGGTTATCGACATCACTGTGAAAAAATACTTTAGATATTTCTCACTGCATTTGGTCTTGGGAAAAAAGGCAACTTTCATATTTTATGTTTTCATAAAACAATCTCTCTTGCTATTCCCAGTAATCATAATCCTTAACTTTTCACATCACCTTGCCTATAGGGAGGTTATGTTGGTTATATTTATGGTGATTAAAAGCACTTGGTAATGTCTCCAAGAGTGTGTCATTGATTTGCTAATGATGATTCTGAGTCTGTCTTTATCCAAAATTGGTAAACACAACCTATTCTGTATATGTGCACGTACACATGCATGTCAGTGGGTGTATAATGCTAAAGTTGATTACAGTCTAGCTAGTTTAACACTTGTTTGCCATCATCAAACATAACACAAAATAAGAGGCATTTCCTAAAACACACACAATACACTCAAGTAACTACAAGAAAAAATACACATAAATAAGACACTGTGTGCTTCCTTGAGAAGAGTGTTGCTATGGGAAAATGTGGTTTGTGCTCTTGAAAGAACACTGACAAAATGAACTTTTGGAATACAAACGCTTCCGAGGATGGGGACTGCCTGAAGGTAAGATTCTTATAGCATGGTGAGAGTAGAAGATTATTCTTAAGCCCGAGAGCTAGTAATTGGTTATATTTGGTGTCTAGGTCGCCTGCCCTGTAGTTCACTGCTCTTTCTAGTAAATTTTGCTGCTTTTGTTCTTGGTTTCTCACCTACCAAATCATATTTGACAAGGACCACTTAAGGTTACCACTGCAGATCACTAGAGTTCCTTTCCCCAGTAGCTTGAACCAAAGGGAAAAGAGGATAAAGAAAGCAAAGAAAAAATAAATCCTTGGGTTCAAAGGAAAGTGCAGAAGGCCATACCTTTCCCAGGGCTATCATGAATGTGCACAGCTCTAAAAAAAATAAGCAGTCTGCACTATTACTAGTCTCTACTGGTTTTCTACTAAAACTGTGTGCATTGACTTTGTCTTCTTACAGTCTTTAAAAAATTTTGTATTACAATGTCTTTAAGCACTTTAGTGGCAGCTGGAGAAACAATTTGGAGTATGTGTTCTTTTCTTCTGTATAGGAAAGTAAAGAATCTTGAGTCAGTAAAGACCTGCTGTGCCTGAACTTGTTCTCTCTAACAAGTATTTTACTTTCTTTTCCCATTCAATTTAATGTTATTTTCACACCTGCCTTGATTTCTTCTGCAGCCTTTTATCCAAGTAAAAGGTTTGTCAACTCTGTCTCCTTTTTACATCGTCCTTAATTCATACAAAGACAAGTAATTCTTTTAAAATGAAGAGGTTCATACTTTTAGACTTTCAATCTTCTATTTTTGTTTAAATTCTTATACAAGTCAATCCACATCACTCTGTACATGAAATGGGGGTATGATAAACTCATGGTTATTAAATTGTTACTGATTGTAAATCAGGAATAATAATGTTTATTAGTTATCCAATGATGCACGTAAATGACTTTGAACAGACCACATCTAGTATATAACAAGTACAAAGTACAACTATTACTGTTTTTGTTATTGTTGTTCCTATCATTAAGCAGGCCATTAACTATTTGCTCCTCCAAATTCATTTGCTGCCCTTCTCTGCCCTGTTTTATGCCCCGGGAGGTTGCTCTCTGTGAAATGTCTCCTCAGAGCATCTTTGTCTCTGGCTTCCTGTCCCTGCTGCCCATGGAAATCACCACACAACACCCGAGGGCAGGAAGAGAGATCTGAGGTATTTATCACCTGCATATCTCAGTTGCCTCCAGGAAGCAGCTGGTAACAGTTATCTTGAGTCACAGCTCCTACAGATGGCTCATCATCTATGGCTACAACTCTCACTCAGCTCACTTAACACCTTTCTAGGTCCAAGATCAATATTTCTTACATTGCTACTATTCTCTTTATTTTCTCTTGTATTATAAGGTCCATTTGTGCTGTTCCGGCATCTATAAATAATCCTTCATTAAGCTTTCTTCAATCAAGTCTTTTCAGTATAGTCTGCTCCCAGCTAAGTCAAATCCAACAATAATACAAATCACTACCTCCACCATCACACCATTACCACCACTAGTATAAACTACTAGTGATAGTATAAAAGCTACTAATATGATTGCTATTGCAATTGCTAGTGGAGAAGGCAATGGCAACCCACTCCAGTACTCTTGCCTGGAAAATCCCATGGACGGAGGAGCCTGGTAGGCTACAGTCCATGGGGTCGATAAGAGTCGGACACGACTGAGCAACTTCACTTTCACTTTTCACTTTCATGCATTGGAGAAGGAAATGGCAACCCACTCCAGTGTTCTTGCCTGGAGAATCCCAGGGAAGGTGGAGCCTGGTGGGCTGCCGTCTATGGGGTCGCACAGAGTCGGACACAACTGAAGCGACTTAGCAGCAGCAGCAGTAGCAGTATTACTACTATTACTATTACTTTTGCTTCCATTACCATTACTGGAAGTAGAATAATACTAAAAGTAATACTAATGTCACTGTGCTATGATGAGGATAAAATGAAAGGAGAAATAATGCTTATTTCCTTCTATGAATGAAATCATTTCAGTGCCACACCTTTCAAGTTTTAGGTATCCTTCTCTTCTTTTATTTTCCTAAAGACCAAAGACTATGGTAAGTAGTTTTATCATCTATCTCCTTATAAGTTAACATCTAAACTTGTAAGCTATCATCTAAATTTCTATCCTAATAGTTAAAGCTCTTTCCATGGAATAATTTTTACTATTTGTCTAAATGAGAAAAAAGAAAACAGCTGGCACATTAGATTCACACTCTTATTTACCTGGCAAACCAGCCAGATAAGTTAAGTGATTCATCTGTAGATAGGAAATCATAGGAAAGAAAATAGCAAAGACATAGTACATGCTCAGTAGCAGCAGAGTGTGACAAGTGTGACTGACATCACACTCATCACATATTCTTTTGATGAATTTAGTCTGATTTCAGGCTTCCCTGGTAGCTCAGCTGGTAAAGAATCTGCCTGCAATGCGGGAGACCTGGGTTCAATCCCTGGGTGGGGAAGATCCCCTGGAAGAGGGTATAGCAACCCCCTCCAGAGTTCTTGCCTGGAGAATCCCCATGGACCGAGGAGCCTGGAGGGCTGCAGTCCATGGACTTGCAAAGAGTCGGACACGATTAAGCAACTAAGCACAGCACAGTATGATTTCATCAGGTCCCGCCTTATTATTGTAAAAATAAGAACAACTGAACAATGGGATCAAACACCTCCAAAATAGGTATCATGAGAAGAGTCAGCACCTGTGTACATGGTCCCTGTCTCAGATCCTGCCTATTTTTGCCAAGAATCGCATAGATGACGAAGTGCTAGTAAGTATCATTAGCTGGAATAATGCTATAGAAGTTTGATCTCTTACTGGCTGACGTTTTATTACATAGTGAACATTCACTTTATTTTTTAAAAATTTTATTCCTCAATAGTATGAATACTTTGTATTATTTTCATAGATTCTTTTTTCATTGAAGTAGAGTTGGTTTACAATGTTCTGTTTCTGGTGTAGAGCAAAGTGATTCAGTTTATATCTATATGTCTATAAAATATAGTTATGCATATATTATTTTTCAGAGTCTTTTCCATTATTTTTTATGACAAGATATTGAATATACTTCCCTGTATTATACTGTAGGACCTTGTTGTTTATTTTACATATCGTAGTGTGTACCTGCTAATCTCAAACTCCTAATTTATCCCTCTCCATCCCCCTATTTCCCTTTGGTAACCATTAAGTTTTTTCCTGTATCTGTGCATTTGTTTCTGTTTTGTATGTAAGTTAATTAGCATCATTTTTTTTTAGATTCCTCATATAAGTGACATCATATGGTATTTGTCTTTCTCTAACTTACTTCACTTAGTATGATAATCTCTAGGTCCATCCACATTGCTGCAAATGGCATTGTTTCATTCTTTTTATGGCCGATCAATTAAGATTCTGTTGGTTGCTTAAGGTTGCTTCCATGTCTTGGCTATAGTATATAGTGCTGCTATGAATCTAGGGTGCATGTATGTTTTTGAATTATTGTTTTGTCTAGATATATGCCCTGGAGTGGGATTGCTGGATCATATGGCAATTCTCCTGTTAGTTTTTTTAAGGAGCCTCCATACTGTTTTCCATAGTGACTGCACCAATTTACATTACCCCAACAGTGCAGAAGGGTTCCCTTTCTCCATACCCTCTTTAGCATCTGTTCGTACAGGTGTGAGGTGATACCTCATTGTAATTTCAATTTGCATTTCTCTGAGAATTAGAGATGTTGAGCATCTTTTCATGTGCCTATTGGCCATGTGTATGTCTTCTTTGGAGAAATGTTTGTTTAGATCTTCTGCCCATTTTTTTTTTGGATTGTTGTTTTTATATTGAGCTATATGACCTTTTTGTATATTTTGGAAATTTAGCCCTTGCCAGTTGTATCATGTGGATCTTTATATTTTAGTTGCTTCAAAAAGATTCCTTTTGATAAATGTGCAACTTATAAATAAATACAATTTTTATTTATATATCTTGAGCTAGTGATATAATTTCTTATTAACTCCATTGTCATTTATACTTTTTTGTAATTGAGTGTCAGTTCTCTATAGTTTCAGTAGTTACTCCTCAACACTAAACTGTCTCATGTTCAAACTCATAATCTCCAATATCCTGATGAGAATCAGCATTAAATTCACAAATTCACAAGCTCAATATTAAAAGTCCTTTCAGTGCCATAGACTTGGTTTTTGTCCTCTAAAACCAAGACAGTGATAGATGCAGGAAAAAAAAAAATCACAGGAAACAGTGTTTCAGTTGATACGCCTGCCTCATTCCATTTGCCAAGTTTATTTTATTTTGCTGTATGTGCTTCTTTTCACGTGGTCTTAATTGTGTTACCACATAAATGACAGTATCAAAATGATTCTTGTTTTTGAAACTTGTTAGTTTGAAGCAACTGTCAAAAGCTCCTTTCTCAGAAATTATGAGTTTCATCTTAAAACTTATCCTGCACAATTTTTGACAAAGTGTGTATTTCCTTGCTTTTCATTTATGGGTTTGGGTATTCTACTTTCTCATTAATTAATTTATCTGACCCCCCATTTTCTCACATAAATTCCCTCAAGATGCCACTATAAGTCCTCTTACTTCCAATAAAGAAGAATCCTGTAGTCAAGCAAACAAATATTTATTTAGATCTCCCCCTTTTTAAATTTGAGTCTACATCCCTTTTTTCTATCATCTTTCTCTCTCTTAGCGTCTTAGATCTTCCTTTTCTGAGCCTGTGATAAAATGATAGTAGAAACTAGTCATAATCCCTGCCCTCAAGCAATTTACGGCTTAACGAGGGATAACCATTGATCACATAATCTCACAAATACATGCAAAACCATAAATATAGGAAGTATAATGATAAAATATGTATTTTATAAGAGCATGTAACAAGGTAAGCTGACCTGATCTTAGTGTTCAAGTTATGCAATTGCTGACACCAGAGAAAGCTCTATGAATAAGGAAGATTTGCTTCTCTTTTGTTGAGATCATTGGACATTCAGTAAAAGATTTTCAATGACATAGAAATGTGATCAGATATGCCATTTTTAAATATGACTTGGGTTTCCATTTAGAGAAGTCATCCAAGATAGGGCAGCACAGAAGCAGGAGAACATTAAAGTGGCCATTCTCAGATGCCAGGTGTCCCACATATCTATTGCATATCAAACTACGTCAAAACTTAGAGGAGTGAAACTACAACCATTTCATTAAGCTCACAAACTCTGTGGGTCAGGAACAGGGCACAGGGAATAGAGCTGAGGGTAACTTCCTCAGCTGAGGTGCGGAAATCATCTGGAGGCTTCTTCATCAACACTTTGTATGGGGTTACTTTAGGGCTGGGCACAGCTGAGATGTTGAACTGAACAACTATATACGGACTTTCTATGTGGGTTTGCCTTCCTTATAGGATGGCAGATTCATGTTAGTTGGACTTCTTACATGGTAACTTAGGGCCCCAAGTATGCCTGTTCCAAGAAAACAAGAATGAAGCTGTAGGGTTCTTTATGACATTCTCTTGGAAGTAAAGTGGCTTCACTTCCGTCCTACTCCAAACATCATATTCAAGGTGAAAGGACAAAAATTCACACCTCTTAATGGAATGCTGCTGCTGCTGCTAATTCACATCAGTCGTGTCCGACTCTGCAACCCCATAGATGGCAGTCCACCAGGCTCCCCCGTCCCTGGGATTCTCCAGGCAAGAACACTGGAGTGGGTTGCCATTTCCTTCTCCAATCTTAATGGAATGAGTGTAAAACAATTTACAGCCCTGTCTTAAAACTTCCACAATTGTCAAATGTAATATTAATTGAATTAAAGGAGTTAACATGATGAGAACAGGGTATATTTGGTGATATTGGAAGAACTTTATGATGTAATGATGCTTTCTATTTCTTCTTGGTGTAGGATTTTTGTTTATTTAGCTTTTCTTTTTAAAACAATCTTCCTACAAATTTAGAATTGCATTACTCTTTTCAAAGAATCAACTTTTTTATTTGTTTTTCTTTTATTATAAATTTGTTTTCTATTCCAGTAGTAATCTTTATTATTTCCTTACTTCTTATAATTTGCAGTTTATTTTCTAACTCATTAAAACAGATGCTTAGAACTGTGATTTTGACCTTTCTTCATATATAAAATATATTTTCAGCTCTACATTGCTCCTTCACCCCTGTTTCAATGATATTCTTCATTTTGATTTGTAATATTGTTTTCTATTTATGTAAAATGTATTATCAACTTCCATTGTGACTTTTTCTTTGACCAATGATGTTACAAATTTATCATTTAATTTCTAAATATATATGAGTTCTGTGCTTCTTCTTTCTTTATCAGTCTCTAACTTAATTTTACTGTGGTCAGAGAACATACTTTATACTTTGTATTTTATCAGTACTTTGAAATTTGTTGACACTTGCTTGACAGTCCATCATATGGATAAATTTTGTCAGTATATCATGGGCATTTAAAAAGAATGTGTACTCTGCAATTGTTGAGTTAATTCTTATTTATGTGACAATTAAGTACTATTTTTATTACATTTTTCAAATTATTTATATATTTATAAATTTTATGCTATTCTATTGATCAGAAAAACTAATTAAAATATCCTACTGATTTGAGATTTATTTCTCATTTTGCTTTGGAGATTTCTGCTAAATATATTTAAAACTATATTATCATATGTAAATTCTTATATATTTCTGACAAATTAGCCTTCATATTATTTTAGAATACCTTTCTTTAAAGTAATGATTATTACCTTAATTTACTTTGCCTGGTATTTTAGTATAACTAAATTTTTCTTTGGTAGTGTTTTCATGGCATCTTTCATTTTCTCATTCATTGTCAACTTTTACATATTCTTATATTTCATATGAATATTATAAATACCATAGATTCAATTTTTAAATTCCCTTTTTAACAATTTGCATTTTAAACTATATTCTTTATTTTACTATTTACTGATAATTGGAATTAGGCTAAACCTACCATTTGCTTTGTTTTATTTCACTCCTATTGTTTTTTTCTTTTCCTTCTCATTTAAAGAAATTTTATTGAGGATTCAGTAAGTGTTTTAATTTCATTTTCCATTAGATTTTTAGCTGTTCATTCTGTTAGTATATATTTATCACTTCTTAGATAATGAAGGATCTTAAGAAACTATAATTCTAATTACTTTTTCTTCCATACATTTAATATGTCATAACATGTTATTGCCTCATTTTATGCAGATGGTAATATATTTAGATCTACATACCTGCTTATCATTCTTTCATCTTGCACATCTTACATAAAATATTATGTTATTTTGCAACTACTCCCAAAATAAATATATTCTATAGGTGTAGAATTCTAATTTGGTAGCTTTTTCTTTGCAATATAATTCCTTTTCTGGCTTGTATATGCTCCTCTTAATAAATTCGCTGCTTATTTTAGATTTAATCTTTTGAAAATAATATGTTTGTTTTCTTTGGCTTCTTCCATAATCTTCTTTGCCCTATGGTTTACAGAAGACTTGTTGTAATACACCTAGATCGCTTGCACTTTTTCTGTCTTTTTTTTTTTTTTTCTTTTCCTGGCTAGGGTTCTAAACAATTAAGAAAAACTCCCAGCTATTATGTATTTATTTTACTTTTAATCTATTTTCATTGTCTTTTCCTTATGCAGTCTGATTACAAACATGTTGAAACTTTCTACTTTGATCCAAAGGTCTCTTGTACTTTTTAATGTTTCCCTCACATTGTCTTTCTGCATATTTATTTTCCACTGACTTATCTTCTACTTAATTAATTCCTTATCACTCAGATAGCTTTTAATTTTGATAATCATTGCTTTCATTTCTGTATGTTCCATCAGATTTTTTATACCACTGAATTGTTTCCTGAAATTCCAAGCCATTAATTAGTTGGTAATTTAATTATATTTATTTTAATGCCCTGCCATATCTGGATATACTGTGTATCTATCTATTCCTGCATTTGCTTTTTGGTCAGTTCTTGTCTTTTTTCAGTATGTGTGGTATGTTTGTATTTTACATTACATAGGTGAAAAAATTCCCAATATATTTTCCTCTTCAAAGACAACCTATTCTTTTCTTCTATAAAGCAGATGGTAATGGAGAGTGAATCTTACTCTATATACAGGTTGTAATAAATTGAACTTGTCCCCAGTGTTTTTCAGGATTAGCCAATTCCTCAATAATCGTTTCCTCTTTTTGTGGCCCTTTATGATTCCATTTGAAAACCTGGTGTGAACATCAAGGCCCATCATCTTTAATGAAGCATAAATAATGTTTTTCATTTCCCATCTCCATGATTTTGCTGAAAGCTCAGTTCATTCTTTTCTATTTCAAGAATCCGGTTTTGAGTCATCATGCCCCTTGATGAAAAAAGCCATACTCAATTTAGGATCATTTGCTGCATCTCCATTCTCCCTGGGATGTTGGTGTCACAATACTTACTCCCTTGGTATTTCATGTATATATATACATATGTATATACATATATACATATATATATCTTAAATAACTTTTTTTCTGCTCTTTTAGTTAATCTCAGCAGGATAGCTGGTTAGAAATATGTTTTATATCATTTCTAGAAGCAGAAATTTCTCCCTGATTTATTTTTCTTCATAGGTTTGCCCCTGGCAAAATATTAGAGATTGATACACTCACCGGCTTGGCTCCTCTCATGATGACCCTGCCAGGCTCCTCCATCCACGGGATTCTCCAGGCAAGAATACTGGAATGGGTTGCCATGCCTTCCTTCAGGGGATCTTCCCAACCCAGGGTTTGAACTCAGGTCTCCTGCATTGAAGGCAGATTCTTTTTACTATCTGAGCCACCAGGGAAGCCCAAGAATACTGCAGTGGGTAGCCTATCCTTTATCCAGGGGGACATCCCAACCCAGGAATCAAACCAGGGTTTCCTGCATTGCAGGCAGATTCTTTACCAGCTAAGCTACCAGGGAAGCCCTCTTACAATGACGCATGAGGACTTCATCTGTTTGTTGTGTCTTTTTCTCCACTCAATGATATATCCATAGGTTTGAGAATGGTGAGGGTCACAGACAAAGCAGACAGTGCACATGCATGATAGTGGAATTCAAATAAGGAGTCAGAGTGGAAGGTATCAATTTTAGAAAACACTGAAGTTTTGTGCCCTTAAGACCCCTTATCACACAGATGCACAGTTCAGTAGGACTCCGCTGAAGTGGACCAGAACAAAGTTTATGCTTGAAGAAGCAAGATTTACACAAATTTATACAACTGAGGATTGTGATATTAGCATGAAATCATGTTGAGCAAAATAAATATAGATCATAGTAACACTTATGATGTATGCAGAATTGATACCTTTCAAAAGGTAAAAATAGAAATACAAGTTCCCATAGGGTAAAAAGGCTAGCACAAATAACAAAGTCTTTAAAGAAAGAGTATATAATTTTTCATTGTACTACTTGTATTTTTCAAATTTTAATACAAACACAAATAATCAGTTTGTTAAAAATTTTTATAATTATCCTTAATGTAGTCTTAATCTTAGCTATATATTCTCCCATATCAAATAATCAAAACTTTTAATTTTAAAATTTAACATATATATTTTCATTTTTTACTTTTATAAAAAATTTAAACAAGGAAAAACTATAACAACTTGAAATCATGTTCATTTTGACAGAAATGGCATTGTCCCTGAGGCTCTCAGTGATCAAATGACAGTGAGATCAAAGCACCATCCAAACCATACCCAGTGAGTCTGTCTAAAGCAGCATCAATCAAATAATAAAGTGTAGATTTAAAAACTGTCTCAAAGTGCAATATGTATTTAATTATCATGGACAGATATATTAGTACAACATTACTACTTATTCTTCTGGAAATACTAAGCAGTGATTCACTTAAAATATTATTCAGCAATACTTAAAATCCACTATTATGATGCTGAATGAAGCAGGTGAAAAAAATAAAACCTGTTCATTTTTGTAAAAACAAACAAAAAAAATAATTAATTGATAATTTAAATTAGAACTCCCAGGGAAAAATATAAAGGTAAAACACTGTATATAGGAAAATCAAATTAATAAATGTAAAAGCTGAAATAGTTTCAGCTCCTCCATACACCAAATTTAACAAATCAATTCAAAGGATTATATTTTTTAAAAATAGGTATAATTCTGTAATGAGTATCTAAAGAATAATTTTAGAACACACAATAATAAAGAAGGACAATAGGAAAAAGTTTCAAAATATCATATATATATATATATACACATTTACATATGTGTATATATATTTAAGCCTCTGTGAAATCAATATATTTTGATAAGTGTGGATTTTCAACTTGTCTCAAGAAATGATTTTTTTTTAAATATCAGCAAAAAAGAAAAAGCAGGATTTTATTTTTCAAATTTACTCCAAAATCAGGTACTAGACCTAGATGAATTTATGAGGTAGCCCATCAACTTTGTGAATGGGCTGTGGGTAGAGGGTAGAAAGTTTTCAAGAAAACTGTTACTGGGAACCGGAATGACACTGAGAAAACCCTTACATTAAATTGAAAAAAAGATGATATTTGTAACAGAAAGTTTATCAGAACTATGACCTGCAGTGACATGGAAAATGGAAAATTTACTTCAGATCTTTCGTATCTAACTAAGAAGATTAACCTGTATGTGAAACCTGTATGCAGGTCAAGAAGCAACAGTTAGAACCAGACATGGAACAATGGACTGGTTCCAAATTGGAAAAGAAGTGCATCAAAGCTGCATATTGTCATCCTGCTTATTTAACTTCTATGCAGAGTACATCATGTGAAATGCCAGATTGGATGAATCACAAGCTGGAATCAAGATTGCTGGGAGAAATATCAATAACTTCAGATATGCAGCTGACACCACCCTTATGGCAGAAGGTGAAGAAGAACTAAAGAGCCTCTTGAAGCTGGCTTAAAACACATCATTCAGAAAACTAAGATCATGGCATCTAGTCCCATCACTTTAAGGCAAATAGAAGGGGAAAAACTGGAAGCAGTGACAGATTTTCTTTCCTTGTCTCCAAAATCACAGTGGAATGAAGTTAAAAAACAGTTGCTCCTTGGAAAGCTATGACAAACCTAGATAGTACATTTAAAAGCAGAGACATCATTTTGCTGACAAAGATCAATATAGTCAAAGCTATGGTTTCTCCAGTAGTCATGTATAGATGTGAGAGTTGGATCACAAAAAAGGCTGAGCACCAAAGAATTGATTGAACTGTTTGGGTGTTATTGTTGTTCTTCACTGAATAATTGATTGCTTGAAGTCATAGTGCTGGAGAAGACTCTTGAGAGTCCCTTGGACTGCAAGGAGAGCAATAAAGTCAATCCTAAAGGAAATCAATCCTGAATATACTTTGAAAGGTCTGATGCTGAAGCTCCAACTTTGGACACCTGAAGTGGAGAGCCAACTCATTGGAAAAGACCCTGTTGCTGGGAAAGACTGAAGGCAAAACAAAAAGGGGCCAGCAAAGGATGAGACAGTTAGATAGCATCACTGACTCAATGGACATGAGTTTGAGCAATGTCTGAGAAATAGTGAAGGGCAGAGGAGTCTGGTGTGCTACAGTCCATGGGGTCCCAAAGAGTCAGACATGACTTAGTGACTGAACAACAACAACAATAAAGGTGATTTCTAGGAAGAATCTTAGCTGTGTATGATCATTAGGAATATAAAGAAATAGGTAAGGTATGAAATCTTTGACTTTAGGCAAAATATAAAGGAGTTTGTTGTGCTAGAACATAATAGCAATTTTTATTCTAGGTCTTTCCATCCAGCAAAAGAAAAAGTAAAAATGGGGAATAACATCAGGGCACAGATAAAATCCAGGATTCAGGCTGTAAAAGATAATCTGAGTAACACATATATCAGAGGGGCTTCCCAGATGACACAACAGTAAAGAACCTGCCTAACAATGCAGAAAACAAAGAGATGCAAGTTCGATACCTGGATCAGGAAGATCTCCTGGGTCTGGCAACCCAATCTAGTAGTCTTGCTTGGAGAATGCTATGGACAGACGAGCCTGGCAGGCTATAGTCCATGGGGTCACAAATAGTGGACATGAATAAAGCGACTTAACACAGCATGATTATAAATTGTTTGTTAAGACATCAGAAAGATTTAAGTATTGCCTTGTAAGCAATCTCAACTTGACAAAGGATCAGCAAACTTTTTGGTAGACACCAGACAGCAAATATTTTCAACTTTGTTGCCCATATGATCTGTAAAGAAATACGCAATCATGTGGAGAGAAAGAGGTCACAGAAAATACATAAATGAATGGATGTGGCTGTGTTATAATACAACTTTATTTACAAATTTTGCCTGTGTGCCATAATTTGCTAACCCTGAGCTATATAAAAAGTGGCATAAGGGCATGCCTCTTAGACATTCTCTGATAAAGTTATAGCATAAACCAATACAACATTATAAAGCAGTTATCCTCCAACTAAAAATAAATAAAATAAAAGAATCTCAAAGTTGTCTCACACAACTCCTACTCTCAGTTCATGGCAGAGAGGGTCTATCTGAAAGAAATATGAAGCTGTGCCTCTTGTTCAAAGGCATAAATTCCAATATTATTCTCACAAGCAAAACAACAATAGCAAACCCTACATTATTTCTTCTGTGTTTAGTCCAACTCTTTGGGACTCCATGGACTGTAACCCTCCAGGCTCCTCTATCCATGGGGATTCTCCAGGCAAGACTACTGGAGTGAGTTGCATGCCCTCCTCCAGGTGATCTTCCCAACCCAGGGATCGAACCCAGGTCTCCCACATTGTGGGTGGATTCTTTACTGACTGTGTCATCAGGGAAGAGAATCATATTGGAGGAAATGCCATCATGTAATAAAATCGACAAAAGTGGCTAAAAATGAAAAGAGGTCTCTGGGCTTCAACCTTCTAGCATGAGAAGGAAACTAAGAAATCTACTCAGCTACAGTCATAGGTCATTTCTAATTAAAAAGGAAAAAAGAAATATGACTTGGAGCCAGAACCAAGTGTCAAAAGGTAAACCAAAACCATAGAAAACCATACCAAAGGAAAAGGACTGGACCCTAATGAAGGAACTGGTAAATGCAGTTGGCTGCGTTTCAGAACCATTACAGACCAGCGACTTCTATGTTCATCTCACTGTGCCTGTTTCCTAATGGGATTATTCAAACATAGCCCTGCCTCATTATTATATATGAATGTGTAAGAGACAGATACATTTTCTCTTTATCGCAAAAGTTTTCAGATGAGAACAAATATGTACATGCAGATTAGATCCCAAGGAACCTCATCTGTACCTTGACCTGACTGAAATGAGATTCTGGATTTTAACTGATGCCTGGGCTTGAACTGATAATGTAATAGTATAATATTTTAGAGGATAGAGTGAATGTGTTTTGCTTGTAGGAAAGATATGAGTTGTATGATCAGAGGGAAGACTGCTTCAAATTGCATTTTGCAAAGAAGACTTCGACAAAGTCTCCTATTATACATTTCTCAACAGTATGATCCTGTGATTCTCTAAATAATAAGAGGCTAGTAGTCCACACCATTTAGTCTGCTTAGACCCTGAGAATGTGATTAGCAATAGAGCACAGCAAAAATGGTACTGTTTTACTTTCAAGGATATGCTTCTATCCAGGCCTTTGGGAATACTGATTTGGAGACACTCTTTTAGAACTCAGACACCATATGTTGAGAGACTCAAGCCAAATGGAAATGTCATTAGTAGATACCTCATTTGCCAAACCTAACTCAGGTCTGAGTCAGCAGTCAGCATCAATTGCCAGCCATGAAAGTTTTTCCTCTTGAACATTCAAGTCTAGTTGAGAGGGTACATGTTTAAAGCCACAATCTGATGGAAACTATGAAAATCTTCAATAAGACCTGCTTATGGACTTCCTTGGTGGCTCAGTAGCTAAGACTCCATGCTCCCAATGCACAGGGCTTGGATTCAAATCCCTGCTCAGGGTCAAATGTTTCAATTAAAGATCCTGCATACCACAGTGAAGATCTTTGGTCCCATGTGCCATAACTAAGATCCAGCACAGACAAATAAAATACATAAATAAAAACACTTAAAAAAGAAAAGAACTAGTCTAGAAAAGAACTAGCTTCACCTTGTCAATTCATAGTACTGCAATAGACAATAGTAACTTTTTATTTAAAGTCATAAAATGTTGGCCTGAGATGGATGAATAGCACATAAGATGAAATAATTTAGGTTTGTTGTTCTGGTTGCTAAGTTGTGTCTGACTCATTTGTGACCGCACAGACTAAAGCTCACCAGGCTCCTCTGTCCATGGAATTTCCAGGCAAGAATAGTGGAGTGGGTTGCCATTTCCTTCTCTAGAATTAATTCATATACTGCATATTATTGTTGAGCTCAAAAATGCAAATTAATCTGAGGTTTAAAATACTCTAAGACAATTTTTTTTAGTGTTTTTACTATACAGATCATATGCAAAATCATTAAAATGAAGATTATGAGTTGGCAGAAAAAACAGATCATAGATACTAGTGGTCATTTGAGACACCTAATTTAATTATATGTGATGAAAATTAAATAGAGACCATCATCAGTCATTTTTTCACAATTAAATATTATTTGAAAACTATTTCTCTAAAAGACTAAGGATTGTCATGTTGCTGGTGCTAAGTCACTTCAGTCGTGTCTGACTCTGTGCAACCCCATAGATGGTAGCCCACCAGGCTCCTCTGTCCACGGAATTCTCCAGGCAAGAGTACTGGAGTGAGTTGCCATTTCCTTCTCTAATGCATGCATGCATGCTAAGTCGCTTCAGTCGTGTCCGACTCTGGGCAACCCCATGGACAGCAGCCCACCAGGCTCCTCTGTCCACGGAATCCTCCAGGCAAGAGTACTGGAGTGGGTTGCCATTTCCTTCTCCCAAGGATTGCCATAGATTCCATCATTTGTGCCCCATTCATGTGCCATATAAAAAGTGTTTGGACCTCCCATTGGAAAGACTTATTGAGATTACTAATATCAGTGGCCTGATTAATTTTCATGATACTATATATTTGGCAGGCTTCTGAACTTTGTGTACCTACAATAATTCTGAGTCAACTTGTGAAATAGTGAAAAATAATACAATCACACATTAAATGAATTTGGCTCCAAAATATTGACAAAAATAAAAGAATATAAGAAAGCTGTGTGTTGTAACAACCGTAGAAAGTCAACAACTTTTAATAGTCTTATTTTTCAAAAGATGGTAGATTTAGCAAAACATCTCTCACATTAGAAATTTTGGGTTTTTGCCTTAATCATGATACCAACAAATGTAATTTCTTACTTTAAAATTGGATATATGAAACCATAATTAAATAACACAGTCTTCCAATAATTTTCTTATTCACTTAAGGACAATTTGAATATGTGTTAGCTTGATTCTGTTAATAGCAGAACTTTGAGGAAAAGTTTTAGAGACACTGGCATAAGGCAAGGCTGAGAGATATTAAAATATTTGTTTCATTATAATATTGTAAATCCAAGAGAATAGGGATTATAGCCTGAAAAATAAATTAAGGGTAAATGATGGAGGTTCCTGCAAGCCTGGAAATTTATAAATATTTATAAGCTACTTTATAATTCATTTTAAGATGAGTTTATGAGGCCAGAATTTTGTTTTAGGAAGTTTAATCTGATGAGATTATCCAAAATTAGATAGGTTGTGTACTACCAGCAGAGAAACTCATACTGAGACAGTATAGACATACAAAATAGAGGACTTCCCTGGTGGTTCAGACGGTAAAGCGTCTGCCTACAATGCCGGAGACCTGGGTTCAGTCTCTGGTTTGGGAAGATCCCCTGGAGAAGGAAAGGGCAATCCACTCCAGTACTCGCCTGGAGAATCCCATGGACAGAGGAGCCTGCAGGCTACAGTCCATGGTGTCGCAAAGAGTCGGACATGACTGAGCGACTTCACTACAGACGTAGTAAGTAAAAGATAAAAGGGAGACATGGAGAAAAGTAAAAGCAAAAGAAGGCAAGAGAAGGGAAGGGAGAAGACAAGACATAATAGGAGAAGCGAGAGAAGAAAAGAGGATAGAAGAGACCAAAGCAAAATGCAAATGATTTATTTATTCAGATGCTTTAAGTTTCCAAAAGTTGTTAGAACATTTATTGTTCCTTGGGCAGCTGTGGTAAGCCTATTTTAAAAGCAGTGAGACTGAAACTAGCAGAAATAATTACCTTGACTTTTAACTCTCAGCAAATGAACAATAGACCGCATGAAAAGGTTCATTCTGAGTGACTGCAGGCTTCTCCTTGAATTCTCCAGTTCATAGCTTCTGCATTTACCTTTAACTTTTAACCTCATTTTAATATCCTTGTTCAATTTAGATATTGTCTCCCCAGTTCAGTTCTAGCTCTTAGTCCACTAACTTACCTTCCTGAACATTGTAGCTCTACCTTCAAAACTTTAGGATCAGAGACTTCATCATCCCATCTTCCTTTCTTCACTTCTCAATCCAGGTATTTTCACTATTTGCATATCCTGGAATTTCATCCCCTCACATTTACATACCCGGGGGAATTTACTATGCTTCTTTTCCATTGCTACCATTGTCTCCAGTTTTTCTTAGGTTAGATCTTTAGATCCCTCACTATAGCAACTATAATTTGGTTATTTTCCCCTATGGTTTCTAAGTATATGTAGATGGGTACTACAATGAACTTGGGATAAATTGTGAAGAATATATCATACTCTATTGCTGTTTAGAAGCTCAAATCTTTTTTTAAAAGAATTTTTATCCTATGCAAAATATTTTTATGGAAACAATATGATTCTATTAAAGCTAAAACTGGAAAATAAATCCATTCTCAAGTAATACTGATTATATCTATTACAGCTGAGTATGATTGAAACTTTTGTAGCCCTTAGAAAAATATTTAGTTGGGGATAATTAAGAACTTGATGACATTTACTCTGTTGATTCTAAGGATTATAAAACAAAGGAGATATATATTTTGAAGCATGAATTGCACAGTATCCCACACATGATACTGTTCATCTAACAATTCAGACATGACATAATGTGGTATCTCCCAAACCTTCTAAAAATTAAATAAGATATATGAGATACTTGGATATAAATATTCCTATATTTTAATCTTTGAGTTTTAGTTTTCTTAAAGAGAATAAGAAATTTGTAAAGCCATAGATTGAATGAAAACCTCCCATAGTTTCGTCCTTGATGCAATTTAGTCAACATTAATAGGTGGCACAGTGGTAAAGATTTGGCCTGCCAATACAAGAGTCCCAAGAAACACCAGTTTGATCCCTGGATTGAGAAGATCCCCTGGAGAAGGAAATGGCAGCACACTCCAGTATTCTTACCTGGAAAATTCCATGGGCATAGAAGCCTGGCAGGCCTACATACAGTCCACGGGGTCATAAAGAGTCAGACATGACCGAGCATGCACACACACAGTCGACATTAATAAGTATACGGAGCAAATTAGGACAAATAAAGAAAAACATACTATACTATGAAAATGAAAGTGTTAGTCACTCAGTCGTGTCCACCTCTGCAACCCCATGGACTGTAGCCCATCAGGCTCCTCTGTCCATGGGATTCTCCAGGCAAGAATACTGGAGTGGGTAGCCAGTCCCTTCCCCAGGGGATCTTCCTGACCCAGGGATTGAACCTAGGTCTCACCCACTGCAGGCAGATTCTTTACCTTCTGAGTCATCAGAGAAGCCTGCATACTTTACTATATGCTTGTGTAGTTAATCTACACCTGTTTCTTCCAAAATGAGATTTCTTGTAAAAAAATTGAGTAGAATCATAATTACTCAAAATCTATTCAACCTATCAAACCACAGCCTAGTGGAATGGGCTGGAATTACAAAACTTGAGACATTTATATCTATATAGACTTCCTTTGAAAATAAGAATGTACTATGAATACTGATACCTGAAATCTCTGCTCCCTTTTATATCACAAGAGAATTGGGTTGAAGTAGTTTTCTGCTACCATAACGTGGTTATAATTTCAGTGCAACTGGCTCATATGACAAAAACCAAAATGCTTTGTCATTTTGCCTTGCTAATTCCCTGTAAATATATTTTTTTCAAAGACTTGCAAAAGTCAAAACTCAACACATGCTGATTAAAAAAAAAAATAAATCTATAAAACTGGTCAAAATGCAGAGTATTTCCCTAAGAGGAAGTTTCATCAACATAGAAGTTGAATCAGTGTTTACCAGATGAGGGCAGAAGAGGGACATAATACAGGTAAAAGAAAGGTAATATTGGGTTGTCAATAATCCCAATGTAAGAATTCTGACTTAAGAAGACTGGGCCCTGGGACTGAATGTAGATGAGAGTCCGGAAAGCAATGACAGTGTCCAGAGCTAGCTGGGGAAGGAAAGACTTAACCCTGCTTCCACCTTAAACAGCCCTGCCCAAATTTTTGGATTTGAGCGATTGATTACTTTTTAGAATTGATTTTATATAAAATTCTGTATAAACACTTCTTTAGATTACTGCCTTCAACAATATTGCTATCTCTATAGAATTTATGAAACTGTCACCTCCACTGTACTTTTTAGTACTTTTTAGAGATTACAATATATTATTTTATAGGTTCCAAGGGTTAAGAAAGTACAAAAAAATTAACTCAAAGATCAGAAGATACTTTTTAACTCCATTTAAATAATCTAACATATAAGTGCATTTCTCTTAATTGGTGGCCCACAGCTATACTTCAAATGTCTCCATTTTTTGGAAGAAGGAGGGCATGGGAAAATTAAAATGTACAGTTTAATTAAAATCAAGTATTTATCAAACATCTAATATTTAGTTAATAAATATATTTTCTTCCTTCCACCCTCCATTTTGTAACATTGATCTTTCTCCTTTCTCCTTTGCCTACTGTAATTTTATAATAAATTGTAAGATCTGTTAGTGCATTGTTTGGAATTATTTATATTTTTTGGCATTGGATTTCTATCATTTCATACATTTTACTCTAGACTATTTTAGAATAATTTTGTTTTAAATTTTTTGTCTCCCTTTCCTCCACAAAAATAACAAAACATTAAAACTTTATTTCACTCTTATTAAACTGGGAATTAATAGACTCTAAATTTACTCAAATTTTGTTTTAGGTATTTTTATGAAGAAACTTTATTTTTCTATATGTTACACTTTCTCATTGAATTATTCTATCTTTATTATGGAGAATGGAATTCTACCACTTAGAATTCCTACAAGGATGTTACTAATATATAAAATCTTTTATTGGTATTCAAATTATTAGTACATACCCTACACTTTGCTGGAGAAGGCAATGGCAACCCACTCCAATATTCTTGTCTTGGAAATTCCATAGAGGAACCTGGTGGGCTATAGCTCATGGGGTCTCTAAGAGTCAGACATGACTGAGCAGATGGACACGTATGCTCATTACTACTTAATTTTAAATAATTATAATAAATTGTTGATTGATTTTTGTATGCTATCATTTTCAGCAAAATAATAATCCCATGATTGCAATTTATATGCATAACATTTGTAATTTATATGGTATTCTAACACTGTTACATAAAAATCTTAAAAGTAGTTGTATTGAAACTGTCGATTGCTATCTAACATCTATTATCACTTTTTTCTTTATAAATAGAAAACAATCCCAGATGGAACAGCCAAAAACACTGAATTTGTTCTTTGCAGCGATGTTAAAAATAATAAACTCCCTAGATTGCCTTGAAATTGGAAGTGACTAGGTAATTCAATTCTAATCCATGATATTTATATGAAAGATACTGGTGGAGACTTCTGGAAAACATCCTTTAAAATAGGTAAATTCTCTTGGCATGATGATTTTGTCTTTTGCCTTCTCTGTTTCTGTCCTTTCCCTCTTCTTCTGCCTGGATTTATTCCATAAACAGCATCTAGTGGGAGCAGCAGGTGTTATATGAAGGAGTTGTCTCTTGTTTATAGCTAAATACATTCTTGATTAATGCTGATGTTATTGTTACATTATGTCTGAGTTCAATCATTTATCTCAAGAACTTGATGGGTAAAAAGGGTATTAGGGTAGAATGTGGATTTGGCAGTCATTTGAGTAGAAAAGAAGATGTAAACTATCCATCTAGGACATTGGGAATGTAAATGGACAAGAAACATTAAGAGCCCATGTGAGCTTCTTAGTCATGAATTTAATGAGGCAAATCAGTGTGTCTCTATGGTGCCTTTCTCCATCTACGGTCACTTGAATGGCTGCAGGTGTGTATGCAGAGTTGTGTTGTTAGGCTTGTGTTGTTAGGCTTAACCAAGAATGTAAATTTTCCAAGTTAGTGTGAATAAGAACACAAGAGAAAAAGCAACTGAGCATATATATTCAAGGGGGTGATTATTTTGATTTAATGAAATTTAAACTGGGTAGCAGGAAGAGAGAACATCAAAGGCACAGAAATAAGTGAAAGAAGAAATGATCAATCTTACTGGAGTTAAAAGAACATTAGGTAGAGCTCAGAGAGATAGACGCTTTGTGCTAGTCAGGGTTCTCCAGAAATGCAGAAGCAGAACTAGTGGGATATGGTTGTTAGGGTGTATTTATGAATGTCTATGTATAAACCTATAAATCTCTATATATTTATAATCAGATCTATCTATAGGTATCAATACTATACTTAGAAATATATATACATATATATATGTGTGTGTGTATATATATATATACACAAATATAAATATGGGGTTGGTAAAAAATCTCATTTGGATTTTTTCATAACATCTTACAAGAAAACCTGAATGAACTTTTTGGCAATCACTACAGACATACACGTGCACACACACACACATTTATGAATGATAAAGGGAGGAAGAGAGAGAAAAAAGAAAGAGACAGGGGGCAGGGGAAGAGGAGAGGGGAAGAGAGATGAGAGGGAGAGAATTATTTCAAAGAAATAGGCTTATGTAATTCATTTCTGGCGCTGGCAAGTCTGAAATTCACAGGGTAAACTGGCAGAATGATACCTCTCTTGGCTAAGAGCTGATGCCAAAGACTTGAGGCAGAATTTCTTCTTCTGTAGGAAAACTACAATTTTTTCTTTTAAGGTCTTTCAATTGATTGGATGAGGTCTGCTGACATTATCAAGGTCATCCTTTAAAGCATCCACAAAATACCTTCACAGTGATACCAGATTAGATTTTGTTTGAATAACTGGGTACTATAGCCTAGCTGTATAATCCTAAGGGATTTGATTTAGGTCATACATGAATGGTCTAGTCGTTTTCCCTACTTTCTTCAATTTAAGCCTGATTTTGGCAATAAGGAGTTCATGATCTGAGCCACAGTCAGCTCCCGGTCTTGTTTTTGCTGACTGTGTAGACCTTCTCCATCTTTGGCTACAAAGAATATAATCAATCTGATTTTGGTGCTGACCATCTGGTGATGTCCATGTGTAGAGTCGTCTCTTGCATTGCTGGAAGAGGGTGTTTGCTATGACCAGTGCATTCTCTTGGCAAAACAGTTAGACTTTGCCCTGCTCCATTCTGTACTCTAAGGCCAAATTTGCCTGTTACTCCAGGTATTTCTTGACTCCCTACATTTGCATTCCAGTTCCCTATAATGAAGAGGATATTTTGGGGGGGTGTTAGTTCTAGAAGGAGGTCTTGCAGGTCTTCAAAAAACGATTCAACTTCAGCTTCTTCAGCATTACTGGTCAGGGCATAGATTTGGATTACTGTCATATTGAATGGTTTGCCTTGGAAATGAACAGAGATCATTCTGTCATTTTTGAGATTGCATCCATGTACTGCATTTCAGACTCTTCTGTTGACTATGATGGCTACTCCATTTCTTCTAAGGGATTCTTGTAGATATAGAAGTATAGTATATCTTGTAGATATACTATATACACAGTAGTAGATATAACGGTCATCTGAGTTAAATACACCCGTTCCAGTCAATTTTATTTCGCTGATTTCTAAAATGTCAACATTCACATTCGCCATCACCTGTCTGACCATTTCCAATTTGCCTTGATTCATGAACCTAACATTCCAGGTTCCTGTTCAATATTTCTCTTTACAGATTCAGACTTTACTTCCATCACCAGTCACATCCACAACTGGGTGCTGTTTTTGCTTTGGCTCTGTCACTTCATTCTTTCTGGAGTTATTTCTCCACTGATCTCCAGTAGCATATTGGGTACCTACCAATCTGGGGAGTTCATCTTTCAGTGTCCTATCTTTTTGTCTTTTCATGCTGTTTATGGGGTTCTCACGGAAAGAATACTGAATCGGTTTGTCATTCCCTTCTCCAGCGGACCACGTTTTACAATTATACTGTGGAAGTGAGAAATAGATTCAATGGAATAGATTTGATAGGCAGAGTAGCTGAAGAACTACGGACAGAGATTTGTGACGTTGTACAGGAATCAGGGATCAAGACCACGCCCAAGAAAAAGAAATTCAAAAAGGGAAAAAGTTTGTCTGACAAGGTTTACAAATAGCTGTGAAAAGAAGAAAAGCAAAAGGCAAAGGAGTAAAGGAAAGATACCCATTTGAATGCAGAGTTCCAAAGAATAGCAAGGAGAGATAAGAAAGCCTTCCTCAGTGATCAGTGCAAAGAAATAGAGGAAAACAATAGAATGGGAAAGACTAGAGATCGCTTCAAGAAAATTAAACATTTTCTTGAAGGCAAATTTTCACGCAAAGATATGCACAAAAAAGGAAAGAAATGGTATGGACCTAACATAAGCAGAAGATATTAAGAAGAGGTGGCAAGAATACACAGAAAAACTATACAAAAAAGATCTCCATGACCCAGATAATCACGATGGTATGATCACTCACCTAGAGCCAGAAACCTGGAATGTGAAGTCAAGTGGGCCTTAGGAAGCATCACTATGAAGAAAACTACTGGAAGTGATGGATTTCCAGTTGAGCTATTTCAAATCCTAAAAGATGATGCTGTGAAAGTGCTGCACTCAGTATGCCAGCAAATTTGGAAAACTCAGCAGTGGCCACAGGACTGGAAAAGGTCCGTTTTCATGCCAGTCTCAAAGAAAGGCAATGCCAAAGGATGCTCAAACTACCACACAATTGCACTCATCTCACACACTAGCAAAGTAATGCTCAAAATTCTCCAAGCCAGGCTTCAATAGTACGTGAACCATGAACTTGCAAATATTCAAGCTGGATTTAGAAAAGGCAGAGGAACCAGAGATCAAACTGCCAACATCCATTGGTTCATCGAAAAAGCAAGACAGTTCCAGAGAAACACCTACTTCTTGTTTATTGATTATGCCAAAGCCTTTGACTGTGTGGATCACTAAAAACTGTGGAAAATTCTGAAAGAGATGGGAATACCAGACAACCTGACCTACCTTGTTTGAAATCTGTATGCAGGTCAGGAAACAACAGTTAGAACTGGATGTAGAACAACAGACTGGTTACAAATCGGGAAAGGAGTCTGTCAAGGTTGTATATTGTGACTCTGCTTCTTTAACTTATATGCCAAGTTAAAGTACATTATGAGAAATGTTGGGCTGGATATAGCACAAGTTGAAATACAGATTGCTGGGAGAAATATCAATAACCTTAGATGTGCAGATGACACCACCCTTATGGCAGAAAGAGAAGAAGAACTAAAAAGCCTCTTGATGAATGTGAAAGAGGAGAGTGAAAAAGTTGGCCTAAAACTCAACATTCAAACAACGAAGAGCATGGCATCCAGTCCCATCACTTCATGGCAAATAGATGGGGAAACGTAGAAACAGTGACAGAGTTTATTTTGGGGGGCTCCAAAATCATTGCAGATGGTGACTGCAGCCATGAAATTAAAAGACTGTTGCTACTTGGAAGAAAAGTTATGACCAACCTAGACAGTATATTAAAAAGCAAAGACATTACTTTGCCAACAAAGGTCCATCTAGTCAAGGCTGTGGTTTTTCCAGTAGTCATGTATGGATGTGAGAGTTGGACTATAAAGAAAGCTGAGCACCAAAAAATTGATGCTTTTGAACTGTGGTGTTGGAGAAGACTTGTGAGAGTCCCTTGGAATGCAAGGAGATCCAACCAGTCCATCCTAAAGGAAATAAGTCCTGAATATTCATTGAAAGGACTGATGTTGAAGCTGAAACTCCAATACTTTGGCCACCTGATGCGAAGAAGTAACTCATTTGAACAGACCCTTATGCTGGGAAAGATTGAACGTGGGAGGATAAGGGGACGACAGAGGATGAGATGGTTAGATGGCATCACCAACTCAATGGAGATGAGTTTGAGTAAACTATGGGTTGGTGATGGACAGGGAGGCCTGGCCTGCTGCCGACCATGGGGTCACAAAGAGTCGGACACGACTGAACGACTAGACTGAACTGAACTGATAGCCTAGCCATGTTGATACATAAAACTATCACATGAATGAACTTGGAATCATACCATAGTTGCAGCTAATGGTGGTAACAAGCATTACCTATGGTGAGGTAGAGATTAATTTGGGGTAGGGACCAAGATGCTGATCAGTTTAAAGAACTAGGTCATTGAAAGGAAAAGCGAATGTCAAAATTTCCGAAGATAATGCAGAAGTAGTTTGCAGATTGTGATAGTGATTCAGAAAAAGAGGAGTGACTCACGGGGCATAGAATGTCTGAATGAGAGAAAATTATGAACATGTAACAATCTGATGTTCAAAGTTGGGGGCCAGATAAAACAACTAAGGTTTGCAGTTACTAGAAAATGTATTTGCACTCGGTTGCCTATTCTGATGATTTCATGCTCGGTATAAATTAGTGAACTCCCTTCTTGGGAAATGGCAAGGGCCCAATTCTAGGATCCTGAGTCAGGCATAGGACTCTAGTCCCTTCTGAATGTGGTGAAAATTAGATGCCGGGGTCTCAATCTTTATGTACCCTGGGGAGTTCTCAGTTCAAGATAGTGAAATTAGTCAAGAAAAAGACACATTCTTCCAAAATTAGGAGCAACATTCAGAAATGGACTTCATGTTCACGCATCTCTAAAAGTGCCTGTCTTACTGTTTGACAGTAATATACCAGAAGATTTTCATGCCAGAAATATGAACTTTTTAGAAAGAGAAGAATTCACTTTCACATCCTCCTGATTACAGGTTAATTGATTGCCAAAGCCTGAATATTTCTCAAGGTTTTTCACTTATCTCCAACTTTGTTAGACCTGTTCTGGTACAAAGCACAATTCTTTCTTTCATATACTCTCATGTGCTTTCAGACTTAATTTGCACTAATGTATTTGAAAGGAACATAGGAGATTATGACACTCCCCTGCTTAAAGGCTATCACTACTATTTTTCTTTTAGAATTGAGTTCAATGTTATAAATGTTATGATATGACCTCTCCCTCTCTTTGATCTATGTTTTATGCCATCCCTCTGTTTGTTTACCAGGCTCTAACATGACTAGGTTTTCTTTAGTTAATCAAATGATCTTTGTTTTCTAACCCAAGCCTTCATAAAAACATTTTTATCTACCTTAGCATTGACACTTCTCTTCACTTTTCAGTTCAGTTCAGTCACTCAGTCGTGTACGACTCTTTGCAACCCCATGGACTGCAGCATGCCAGGCCTCCAGCCCATCACTAACTCCCAGAGTTTACCCACTCTTCACTTTTGAGTATCAGTAAAAATGCAAACTTTGTTAGAGCCCATTATGAACTGGATGTTTATGCTTCCTCAAAATTCATATGTTGACCCCTAAAGGCCAATGTGATGATATTTGGAGATGGTTCTTTGGGTGATATTCACTGATATAAGATATTATGAGGGTGAGGTCCTCATGACAGGATTAGTGCCCTTATAAAGAGAGACACCAGAAAGCTTGAAATCTCTTGCTGCATGCACAGGGAAAAAGGAAAGGCTCTGTGAAGGCACACTAAAAAGCTGGCCATCAGTAATCTATGAAAAGAGCTCTCTCCAGAAATAGAGTAAAGTTGTACCTTGGCCTTGGACTTCTCAGGTTCCAGAACTGTGAGAAAATGCATTTCTTTTGTTTATGCCACTCAGATATGGTATTTTGTTATCACAGTCCATACGACAGGGAGTCATTTTCTGACTTCTAAGCTTTTGGTTCCCAGGATTATTCACTCTGTATTTGTAATTTTTAGTAAAGTTCCATGTTTACAGTTTACTGAGGAAGCACAATCTGGAATCAAGACTGCTGGGAGAAATATCAATAACCTCAATATCAATAACCATTAATGTAGGAATCTCACATAAAGTAGGAGGTCATAGAGACAATTTTCAATTTCTACTCCAAATCATAAATATGATGATGAGGTTAGAATCTCTCAAAAATATTATACAAGATTCTGTAAATTTATCACTCAGTAGACAAATCATTTCTTTACCCTTTTTCTTAGATATGTATTGATATTAAATTGATTAATACAAATTGCACCGTACTGGCCAAAACTGTCCATGAAAAACTAAATTCAACAATGAACCTTAAAGCTCACTGTCTCCTAGAAAGTAAAATTAGAAATACACTCTTTATTCAGGGCTAATTTTTTCTTCCTAATAAAACTCATGTTTCCTCAGGTATCGAGTTATATTCAGTAGTTTATTATTTTTACTTTTTGTATTATCTCATGAGAAAATGTAGCACTGGGTTCAAAGTCATAGGTGGCCAACTTCCCATAGGTTTCCATATTCCACCAAAGCCTCAGAACTTGTGGAAAAGATGGGAGTTTTAACTTCACTACATCCTTTGATTTTCAGACCTAAGGGAAGCAGTAGAAAAGAAAAAAGTAAAAGATGGTATCATCATGCATTACCTATCAGAGAGGATATGGATGTATGGTGGGCGAAATGTATACTCACGTACCTTATCTGAGAGAAATTTTAAAATCAAGAGTGCTGGCAGGGCTAGTAATTGAGAGTGTAACACCCTCCTGGCCTTGTCAAAAGCAAGATGATGAATTTAAAATTCTAAGTATTATTCAATTTCTCCTAATTGTTTGGGTAATTAAATGGAAATAAAATCAACAATAATTTAGTAACACTTAGAATTGTAATTAGTCACCTTACTCTTTGTGAGGCTAAAATGATATCTTTGTTTCATTCTCTGTCCTGTAACACACAACACAACCATATTCTCAATTACTGATATATACAAGTATATATATATATATATATATATATATATATATATACACACACACATATACATATATATATAAGTACAAATTACTGATATATACAAGTATATATATATATATATATATACACACACACACACATACACATATATACATATGTATATAAGTATAAATTACTGATATATACAAGTAACTCCAGAAAATATTTACAAGACTAATCTACATATTCTTTACATAAAGCTTTTATATTTTCTCTGTTTATAACTCTTAGAAAAATCCCAGTTAAAAGTAGCCATAGCTAATCTGGAACACCTAAGGGGAAAAAATTTTTAGCACCAGAAAATTTTATTCTATTACTGTAAATTTTCCTAAATTGGCTCAAAATATTGTTACTAAATATTCCCATAATTTAGGTAAATAAAAGTTTTTATTTCAAAAGTCAACATTATGCCCAAGACTTTTATCCCTGCCAACACTCTCACAATCTAATATTAATGTGTTTCATGTAGAGATGTATATCTAACCCCTGGAGTCAGCTCAATTAAATCTTAATGTGAGTTAATTCCTGTTTATTGTCATTTCCCTCCCTACTGTTCTGATTGATTTAGCCCAGTTATATTTTGAATAGGTAATTTGAAGAATTTTATAATTCAATAAGCACATATGAAAGATAACTAAATGAAAATTCTCCATTGAAAATAATACTTCTTCTAAGCACTTGCATTATCTAGCACCAGGACCCTAAATTTAGTGTATCAACGGTCTGAGTTTTTCTTTTATTTGTTTGTTTATTTTGAGTTTTTCTTTTTAAATAATTTATGTTTTACATGTCAATTATATATCAACAAAATACACAAATATTTTTAAAATTCTAAATAAAACCCACTCAGTATACTTGCCTGGAAAATCCCATGGACAGAGGAGCATGGTAGGCTACAGTCCATGGCATTGCAAAGAGTTGGACACAACTGAGCAACTTCACTTTTCACTTTCATTTCACAAATGTTTCTGTTTTATTGTTTAGCTAACTCATGATTTCTTCTATTCTAGAATTAATGCATTTCACTGAAAATTATATTAAACTTACCCAGCACCCATTATGTTTTTTTAATATTTAACTTCTAAACGTTTGATTTTTTTCTTTACAACACTTTGTCTTTTTACATTCTTATCTGTATGTTATCAAAATAAAATTATATCTTTAAGAAAATTTTAACCCAAGTGTTAAACACTAACATTATTTTTGCTATATCATATATATTTAAATATATGTATATCTTTCACTATATTTTAAATAAGATATACTTAAAACATATAGACTTAGAAAAGGTTTCCCTGGTGGCTCAGATGGTAAAGAATCTGCCTGCAATGCAAGAGACATGAGTTCAATCCCTGAGTGGGGAAGATCCCCTGGAGTAGGAAATGACAATATTGTTGTCTGGGAAATCCCATGGATAGAGGAGCTTGGCAGGCTACAGTCACAAACAGTGGGACATGACTGAGTGACTAATGCATAGACTTAGAAAATATTTTCCCTACTTCATTTCTTCTAATTGTGTAGGCACAATTTATAAGGATTTTATTTTTGTTATAACAAAATATAACATTATTTTGTTATAATATGACAAAAATATATACATATATATATATTTATATCCAAGTTAATGAAATCTACCAACTGAGATAACTGTGTCTGAATTACCAGATCTTAAAATATGCCTTTTATAGGTGTTCCAATTTTCAAAACCCTAGCTGAAATTAAATTCTTTGGATTTTGAGGGATTTACAGGTTTTAATAGTTAATAAACCTAGAGCAATTTATCAGGTGATTTGTCTATAAGTAATTTGCTGTACTTTGTGACTAACATTCTCATAAATTTCACACACAGTAGAGTAGGGATGACCACAATATATTTTCTACTGCTTTAGTTTGCAACTGGATTATTTTATTATTATAATTAGATGTCATCATATTTTGACAATTATATTTAGTTTTAAGGTACTGGTAACCTAAATGTTAGGCAAAACAAAGCCAATGCCAAGAATGCTCAAACTACCACACAATTGCACTCATCTCACACACTAACAAAGTAATGCTCAAAATTCTCCAAGCCAGGCTTCAACAGTACATGAACAGTGAAATTCCACATGTGCAACCTGGATTTAGAAAAGGCAAAGGAACCAGAGATCAAATTGCCAACATCTGATGGAGCATCAAAAAAGCAAGAGAGTCCCAGAAAAATCAAGCTGTATACTTCTGCTTTATTGATTATGCCAGAAAGCCTTTGACTGTGTGATTGCCAGAAGAATCACAAGAAACTGGAAAATTCTTAAATAGATGCTCCTTGGAATACCAGAGCACCTGACCTGGTGTTGGAGAAGACTCTTGAGAGTCCCTTGTAGTCATGTATGATGGGAGAGATGGACCATAAAGAAAGATGAGCACAAAAGAAGAAAGAAGACTCCCTTGGACTGCCATCCAACCATCCATCCTAAAGGAAGTCAGTCCTAAATGTTCATTGGAGGGACTGATGTTGAAGCTGAAACACCAATTCTTTGGCCACCTGATGCAAAGAGCTGACTCATTTGAAAAGACCCTGATGCTGGGAAAGATTGAAGGTGAGAGGAAAGGGGATGACAGAGGATGAGATGGTTGGATGGCATCACCGACTCAATGGACGTGAGTTTGAGTAAACTCCGGGAGTTGGTGTCAGACAGGGAGGCCTGGCATGCTGCAGTCCATGGGGTCGCAAAGAGTCGGACATGACTGAGCAACTGAACTGAACTGAACCTCAAATGTTAGGCCTATATTTATATATTTTAACTCCCTTCTAAAGCCTAAATTAGGGTTAAAGCCTAAATTAAACTGTACAATGATGATGTGCTAATCCTATTTGGTATTTAGTCAGGATCCCTACCAAACTAAATCAGACTAACCGTGCCATTGGGCTTCCCAGGTGGCTCAGATGGTAAAGAACTCGCCTGCACTGTGGGAGACTTGATTCGATCCCTGGGCTGGGAAGAGTCCCTGGAGGAGGGAACAGCTACCCACCTGGAGAATTACATGGACAGAGGAGTCGGGCAGTCTATAGTCCATGGGGTTGCAAAGAGTCAGACATGACTGTGTGACTTTCCCTCACTCCCTCAACCATACCATACTTACATGCTACTTTCAGAAAGACTATAGGCTAGAGTTGCCCCTTTTAGTCCTCCACAGTTCACTGTATTTATCACAACAATGGTGCACAAGTGTTTTGCTAAAGACACACACATGTTACTTACAATCTTACTAATAGGATATACAGGCAGCATACAAAAAGTGAAAATTTAAAGGACAAGTCAGAACCTTTATTTCTTGCAGTGTTTAAAGATTTCAGCTCCATTGAATGTAATGTGCACTCAAACTTATGCAATAACTCAGTATTACATCCATGATTCCTTTCATTAATTTAATATTATTAATTTAATATTTACATAAATCTAACAGAAGCCCAAAGGTTTTCTAGTAATCTCTCTCTCCTTTTTATTGATAGAGTAGAATATAAGTACAATAGCATAATCCCAAAGAAGCCAATGATTGAATTCATTTTTTTAATAAGAAATAATTTTGAAAATGTTAAGCTAAAGTATCAAAGAAGTTTTCAAGAATGGATTTGTATTAGTAATTTTTCCATATTTATGAATTATATACATGGAAACACAATAATAAGGAATGAAAAGAAATAAGCATTAAATAAGAAAATATACATAAAACCCAGAATTAGAATTTTTCAGGAAGTTCAGCCAAAAATAATCTAGAAATGATCAACAGAATCAATTTTTCGCAAAGATTTGAGTCAACATTCCCTGTTTTAAATTGATGTGCAGGTATGGTATGCTGAAAGAAGGGACAAGTGAACTATGAAATTGTCATAATGCAATTCTGGCATTTACAATTGGAAAACAGGAGACCTGAGACAGAAAGTGAGTGCAAATGACAAAAATTAAAATGCTATAAAAGTAATTTTCAGGAAAAACATCAAGAAACCATGTAAGAAGGAACATTAAAGGAAAGCATAAGTGGAGGAAAGGGGAAATTTCCATTAGAGGTGACTATCAACTGAGAAATCTCATAGAGAAACCAGAGAACAACAACAAAAAGATTAAGCTAATTTGAACTGCTGGTTTTACTGCCATCAGGTGAAGAAGTTAAATTTTCATTCTCATTATTACATGAAAAAATGAGCAAATTAAAAACAAACAAATTAATGTGTGTGTGTGTGTGTGTGTGTGTTTTTTTTTCTGGACATATCAGAGAAATGACTTTCAGGATAAATTTCTACCCTGAGATCTGGTGAAACAGGTAAATCCAGAAAGTTATTGCCAAAATCTGCTTATCTGAAACAGAAGCTACTAGAGCCACAGACTGGTAGAAACATTTACATGAGGTTTTTTGACAACCTTCTATTTAAAAACTAGTGTGTAAGAGAGAAACACCAAAGACTGCAGTCTTTGAGGAGGCCTCACACTTTTGTGGTAATGCCAGCGAAACTCATCAGGTGTTCATAGAAAGAATTCCTTGCATCTTTGATAGGAGCAATTGAAGAGCTATCCCTGGGAAGTGAAGTTGGAGCCTCCTCCATTAAAAGGGGGAAAGGATTCATGATTCAATCTTGGTAGGTTGTATGTTTCCAGGATATTAGACATCCCTACTCTCTTTTGGTTATAATTTACATTGAATATGAAGACATTGAAAATATGAACAGATCTATAACTAGTAAGCAGACTGAATCAGTAATGCAAAATCTTTCAGAAAACTCCAGGACCAGATGACTTCACTGCTGAACATTTAAAAAATTAACGGCAATCTTCTTTAAACTCTTCCAAAAAATCAAAGAGGACCAAAAGACTCTCAAACTCATTTTTTATGATGCCAGCAATACCCAGACACCAAAGCCAGACAAAGACCCTACAAGACATAAAACAACAAACCAATATGCCTAGTGAATATCAATGTGACATTCTCAACAAAATAGTAACAAACAGAGTTCAAAAGAATATTATAAGAACTATATACCGTGACTGGACTTCCCAGGTGGCACTAGTGGTCCCTGCCAATGCAGGAGACATAAAGAGAAGTTTGATCCCTGGGTTGGGAAGATCCCCTGGAGGAGGGCATGGCAACCCACTCCAGTATTCTTGCCTGGAGAACCCCATCAATAGAGGAGTCTGGCAGGCTATAGTCCAAGGGATCACAGAGTTGGACATGACTGAATTGACTTAGCATGCATGCATACCACAACCACGTAGGATTTATTCCTGCAATGCAGGGATGGTTCAACATACAAATCAATCGATGTAATAGAACACATTAACAATATGAAGGGGGAAAAATTACTTGATCATCTCAATTGATACAGAAGAATTATTTTATGAAATTCAACATCCTTTCACAAATTAGAAATGGAAGGAAACTATCTCAACATAATAAAGACCACATATGAAAAAACCACAGCTAACATTATACTTATTGGTCAAAGTTAAATGCTTTACCTCTAAGATCAGAAACAAGACAAGCGCTTTCACCAGTTCTGTTCAACATAATACTAGAAATCCAGGCCAGAGAAATTAGTCAAGAAAAAGAAATAAAAGGCATCTAAATTGGAAATAAAGAAGTAAAATTACCTCCGTTCACTGATAAAAGGATCTTAAATGTCATAAACCCTAATGTTTCACACCCAAAAATGTTTAATAGACAAATTCAGCAAAGTTGCAGGATATAAAAATCAATATACACAAATATACAAAAAGTTGTACCTCTATAAATTAACAGTGAAGAGTATGAAAAGGAAATCTTTAAAGCAGTTCCATTTATAATAGCATCAAAAATAATAAAATACATAGACATAAGTTTAACCAAGGAGGCAAAAGACTTGTACCCTAAAAGCTATAAACATTTGTGGAAATAAAGATATCAATAAATGTAAAGACATCCCATAGTCATGATTGGAACAATTTATGTTTTAAGATGTCAGTACTACCCAAAGCAATCTATAGCTTTAATGCAATTTATGTCAAATTCCAAACAGCATGTCTTCCTTTTTTTTTTTTCCCTAGAAACCAACAAATCCATCCTTAAATTCATATGGAATCTCAAGGGACCTTGAGTAGCCAAACAATCCTAAAGAATAAAGTTGAAGGTTCCACATTTTCTGATTTTGAAACTTACTACAACCCTATAGTAATCATTACAAAGCTGCAGTAACCAAAATATTGTGGTACTGGTATAAAGATAGACACATAGACTAACGCAACAAAATAGAGAGCCCAGAGGGAAACCGACATAAAAATAGCTAGGTGATTTTTTACAAGAGTGCCAAGACCATTCAATGAGGAAGTAGTCTTTTCAACAGACCATACTGGGAAATGTGAATATCTACATGCATAAGAATGAAGTGGGACCCTTACTTTATATCACATACAAAATTTAACTGAAAGTGTATAAAAGACCCAAATTTAAGATCTAAAGTAATAAAACACTTAGAAGAAAACATAGAGATACTGGACTTGGGAATAATTTCTTGGATATGACACCAAAAGCACAGGGAACAAAAGAAGAAATAGATAATCTGATCATCAGAATTAAAAATATATGTGCATCAAAGGACACAATTAACAGAGTGAAAAAGCAACCTATGAAATGGAGGAAAATATTTACACATCATATCTTATAAGTGGTTAATATCCAGAATACATGAAGGACTCCTACAACAATTAACAAAAATTGGATTTAAAAATTGGCACAGGATTTGAATAGACATTTCTCCAAAGACATACAAATGGCCAACAAGCCATTTGTTTATTCAAACATAAAAAATGCTCAACAGCACTAATCATTAAGGAAATGTAAATCAAAACCATAATGAGATATCACCTCACACTCATTAGGATGGCCATTATTTAATTAACACACACATAAGCACACATATGCATACCTCAGAAATATCACATATTTGGTATCACATCATCACAATAAAGCAAGTCACACAATTTTTTTGAATACCTAGTGCACATAAAAGTTAGTTTATAGTATACTGTAATATATTAGGTAGTTAATACATTATATATATACATATATATTATATAATGTATATACACATTATATATGTACACACACCTGAAACTAACACAACTATAAACGTGAATACAACATTGTAAATCAACGATACTTCATTTTTTTTAATCACAGTTTTTTTTAATGATCATGTGAACATCGGTATTTTCATCATTTTTATTTTCTTCATATGATTATAATTTCAGTTATTTTCTCTGGTTCAAAAGATAATATTTCTAAATTTCAGGTTTGTCAGGCTTTGGGGATCTCCCTCCCTTTTATTATTGTTAATGTCTGATTTCATTGCCTTTTAATCAGAGAAAATGATCTTTGGTATTTTTACTTTATAAAATGTACTGAATGCTTCTGTGGCATAATAAGTGTTTTTAAAATGTAAATAAATAAATTAAAATGACCATCAATATGAAAAATCAAGGAGGGGGGCGAGATTTACCATTGACTTACTCCAATGCCATGACAGAAGAGCAGGTCTGCTATGCCAACCCCCTCCAATTTTTATATCTCATCAAAAGATGCGGAAAGGAAGTAACAATGGTGAAAGTGACAAGAAAGAAACACAGGACTACTAGAAGTCTGAGATTTACCTAGAAAATTTTAGAAAACTTGCTTTTTACCATACTTTACCATAACTTCAACAGGGCTGCAATATGATAAAAATGGATAATGGATGAAAGGGTTGCAAGGCACAGACTTTCTGGAGAGAAGTTAAGAAAGGAGACAAAAATAAGGACAGTGGAGGTAGTTGAAGTCGCTAGCTTCTACACCTACAGCAACATGAAACAACCAAAGCTATGTTAACCTAAATTGTCAACTAAATATGTATTTACCCCAGTTCCTATTGCCTGATACAACATATTTGGGTATCAAGAACAATCTACAAGGCACACTAAAAGGCAAGACAAAATACAGTCTGAAGAGACAAATCAAGCATCAGAACCAGACTTAAGTATGACTTACATTTTGGATTTATCAGACAGGAATGTAATATAATCATGATTGATATAGCGAAGACTTTAATGGAAAAGGCAGAAAACATGCAGAAACACATGAGAAATATAAGCAAAGAGATGGAAACTCTAAGGAATTATCAAAAGGAAACGCTACATATTAGAAATATTGTATCAGAAATGAAGAATGGCTTTGATTAACTTACCAGATAGATTACACATAGCCAAGCAAAAAGTCAGTGATCTTAAAGATATGTCAGTAGAAACTTCACATAATGAACTTTCAAAGAGGAAGGAAAAAGAATGAAAAAAGTAGACAAAAGAAAATATCCAATATCCAAGAAGGAGAAATAAGGGAAAACACAGCAGAATAAATATTTAAATTAATAATGGCAGAGAAATTTCAATAATAAATGGCAGACATCAAATCACAAATTCAGGAAGTTCAGGGTACATCAAGTAGGTAGTTACAAAAAGAAAAATAAAGGCAACATGTAGAAATATGTATAGAAATGTGTGCATAAATGAGTTACTATATACACATCCCCTTGCGAGGGCCTAGAACACACTCCAGAAGTAACAAGCACCCCCGGTTCCCAATCTTGGCTTCTAATACCATTCTATGGAAAAGAAAAGAAATCGATGCTCCTTGAAGACGTGACTGATTTGGAGATTGGTGCAGGAACTATACATGATAAGCCTGTAACAACATCTAGTTTCAAAAATTACAAAAATGTTCCTCTCCTCAAATAAACCCACAAGAATATATTAATATGAACAGATGATTGAATAAAGAAACCAGTGGAGAAAAACACAAAAAATCCTACATTTAGAAGATTTCTAATATATGTATATATGCCTTTCTTGAGGTGATGGAGCTTACATCCCCAGTCCTCAAGTAAAAGCCGCGCAACAGTGATTTTCTTCCAAAGAATACAGCATGTAAAGGGAAAATAAAAATAATTATTTTACAGTAGAGAAGCTGACAAACACTACGTCAAGCTATGTGATCAAGGTTAACATCAACAGTGATAAATCACATTTATATATTACACCATTGACATGAAATGATAAGAATAGAACTTTACCTTAGTGGTCTTGCTTCCAATCTAGTTATGAGAAAAACATCAGACAAGTCCCAGTTGAGGGGCATGCTACTAAATACCTCACTAGTATTCTTCAGAACAGTCAAGGTCAGCAAAAGCAAGAAACGTCTGAATAAATGTCAAGCCAAGAGCATAAAGAGACATGACAACTAAATGTAATGATATCCTGGACAGGATTATGGAACCATGAAAGGGCAGTAAGGGAAACAGGAAATCTGTAGAACTTATGGACTTAGTTAATTATAATGCATTACTATTCATTAATTGTGACTTGTGCACCATACTCATGTAAATACTTAGCAAGGGAAGCAGGATATGGAATACATAGGACTCAGCAGTATCTTTGCAAATATTTTCTAAATCTAAAACTGTCCTAAAATTTTAAAGTTAACTTTAAAATGTTATACAAGGAAACTAAACAGTGTTGGTTTCTTTTCCAACTCTTGCACAATTAAGTCCTAGTTTTAAAGGCAAAAGACTCACTATTTCTTTTGTATTCCTAAAAACCCATCCACCTGCCACCACTATTTTTTACTTTCTTCACCTGGTCCTTCCTTTACTCTTAGATATTCTTTGCCACAGATCTGTGGTACAATTCTATTACAGGTGACCTGATTTTCAGTGTGCTTTCAAAACAGCCAATGCAGACAGATTAGTATTAGATTCTCCTGAAAGAGCTGCAGTGTGGTGTCCTGAGATTGAATTGGAGGCAATCACCAAAGCCGTTGGGTGAACAAGAGAAAAAAGGAAAGGATATAGCGTACTTCTAGCTTCTGGAGCTATGAGGAAATCAGGCATAGAATTCCTATGCCTGTCTTCCTTATGTCCTTAGAAACTGGAGAAGAGTAATCTTTAACGATCTAGAGAAAATGATTTCAACACTAGAGAAAACATTTATTTAATTAGAAAAGAGCAATTAAAACACTAGATAAATACAGTTTTCATAACTTTAGAGTTTACTTGCTTTGAGAAAATAAGCAGTATTACTTATCTTACATGTTGCCAGTCAGAAAAAGTTTTAAAATGATGGTTCACATTTGCTTCTATAATTAAAGGCACTACTCAATAGATGCAAATTAAAAAAAAAAAAACTTTATTATATTCCATTATCATTTCTTAGATTCCACTATTTCCATAAAATATTGACAGCACAATGCTGTCAGCAGGCCAGCATTCTTTCTTGAGCTTCAGTAGAAACTGGATATAAGGCATTTAGATGTTTATGACTGCAGAAGGAGTTCCCCTAGAGAAGGGGCCAATCACACCAATTCTAATTTCCGTGGCTGAGCAATATGGGGTAATGATGATTCAGGGGCCAACATGGGGTACATAAAGCAAATAACAGGAGAGCTTCCTGGTACACAGGTGCCTTCTTTTTGGCTACTCTGTGCAAAAGACTTGTGGATTTGAAAACTGTATTTCATAGTGTTTTTAATCGGTAGCTGAATGAAATATCTATTCCTAATTTATATTATGACAATATGAACACTGAAATACCCACTGTGTGAAGTTTGTTTAAAGTAAAAGGAAACCAAAAAGGAATTTTAGAAACTCGACAGACAAAATATTTTTATATAGAGCACATTGCAATTATATCTTTTTGAAAACATATTTTGGATTAAAAAGAGATGTGCATAAGAGCAAGTTTAACATCTTTTGTGGTCTACTTAAACAATGTTTTTATACGTGCACCTCTCCATCTCTAGTTATTGTCCCTTTCCTAATGGAAAGTAAACACCTAATTTTTTTTACTTAAATAAAAATTATTTAGCAAATTTTTCAAAACATGATTTGAAACAAACACTAAAAACCATACCATTGAATGAAATTTCCAAATTGTCTTATAGTTTGAAATGAAATTCAAGTTTCAAAAAGAGACATCATATTCTTTAAATAATTTGCACTACTTATTAAATTTTATAAAGTTCCCAGAAAATGTACATTTTGTTATAATCTTATTTCTGTCTGATCAATATTAACCATTGATTATCTGAGTTGCTCTGATCATTTATTTTGTCCGCTTTGGTGGCCCCAAGACGTACTTCCCAAAAAACTCTGATTTAACCTTTTCTTTTGTTCTTTCTTAACATGGGATTAGGGTTTCCCTGGTGGTTCAGATGGTGAAGAATCCACTTGTAATGCAGGAGACCCAGATTCAATGCCTGGGTCAAGAAGATATCCTGGAGAAGGCAATGGCAACGCACTCCAGTATTCTTGCCTGGAGAATTCCATGGACAGAGGAGCTACAATCCATGGGGTTGCAAAGAGTTGATCATGACTGAGCAGCATGCACCCACACACAGTGTGGGATTACTAGAATATTTCTGTGTATTAAATAAACTTTTGACATATTTTATATATCAATCCTATGTTTTTCTTCATTTCTTTGTCTCACACTGTCTTCTATATTTTCCTCTATCATTTTATACCTATATTATTAAATAAAAGATCTATTCAGTTATTATTCTAATCAGATTTGAAAATTCGGTTGCTTTCAATTTTCAGTTAGCTTATATTTTTTACAATAATATTCACAACCAACCCAGAAATATATTTTGAAATTTCTCACTTTTTATGTATTCTATCCTATTTATCATTTGTTTCTTTTAAAATTTGTGTTTGTAAGTGAAGATGGAGTGAGCTAATGGTAACAGAAGACAAATCCTCTGTTAATCTTTTCTGCTTTTCTTACTCCAAATATATTTGGGTCAACAGATTCTATCCACTTAGTAATCAAGAAAGTTGTGACCAATTTTCAAATGAGAAGAGTTTATCTTTACAAGATTACTCAAAGAACAGATCTAAAGAAAAGCAAAAAGAAAAGTGTTTGAGTAATTTTAATTAGATTTGTTATTTAACTCATTCAGTAATATTTATTTTAAAACACACAGATGTTAAGGTTTTTTTTTTTTTTCATAAATAGTTCAGTTAATTTTGCCTAAATAGTTCAATTAATACAACAGTAATTTTGAAAATTTTATACAGACAGTAAGAGAGAAATTGCCCCCATCATCCATAATAGTTATTCTCATTCTCTCAGTTCAGTTCATTTCAGTGGCTCAGTCGTGTCTGACTTTTTGTGACCCCATGAACCGCAGCACACCAGGCCTCCCTGTCCAACACCAACTCCCGGAGTTTACCCAAACTCATGTCCATTGAGTCGGTGATGCCATCTAACCATCTCATCCTTTGTAGTCCCGTTCTCCTCCTGCCCTCAATCTTTCCCAGCATCAGGGTCTTTTCCAATGAGTCAGCTCTTCGCATCAGGTGCCCAACGTATTGGAGTTTCAGCTTCAACCTCAGTCCTTCCAATGAACACCCAGGACTGATTTCCTTTGGGATTCCCAAGTTTATTTTCAAAATAATTACAATTCTCAAAAAGTATTTAAAACCCAATGCTTTAGAACTATATATTTATTTTGTCATGATTAAAAATTCCCAACTGATTTTGAAAAAAATACACATCAACAAAACTATAAGAACTCACAATATATGACCCTTAGGTTGGCCCAGGATATACTCAACAAAGTTTACTTTAAAAAAAAAAAAATCTAATTAATTATGGACAACAAAGAGAAAACACCCAAATTGCTTTCAATCACTTTGTGTGGTTTCCACATTGGTATTATTATAAATACTGTACTTCATTAGTAAGTATGTAAATAGAAATAAAAATTCTACACATTTATATTTTATAGTGTGGGGAATTTTAAATTTAAAGAAAAAATGTGAAAATTTGTACAAAAAGTCCCAAATATGCCTTATCTAGTCTCATCTATTATTAACATTTCACATTACTATAGCATGTTTGTTAGGATTGTGTAACCGTTTCATACATTATGATTAACTGAAACTTATGTTTTTTTCAGATGTCCTCAGTTTTTCCTTGATGTGCTTTTTCTTTCTTTTTTCTTTTTTTTTTTTTTTTTAACTGTTTCAGGATCCTACTCAGGATGCCATGTCACATTTAGTTCTCATGTCTTCCTAGGTTTCTCTTGGCTGTGGTATTTTCTCAGACTTTCCTTATTTTGGATGACCTTAACAATTTTGTGGCCTACTAGTTAGGTAATTTACAGAATATCTTTTGACTGGAATTTGTCTAATGTTTTTCTCATAATTAGTCTGGGGGTTCTATGTTTCTATAAGGAAGCTCATCACCAAATCCAAGTTTACTTAGTTTTTCTTATGTACTTCTTCAAGAGGTTTTCTAGTTTTGAATATTATAATCCATTTTAGTTAGTTTTATATAATGTATATTCGTACAGATGTCCAATTATTCTAGCATCATTTGTTGAAAACACTATCCTTTCTGCACTGAATCGCCTTTGCTTCTTGGTCTAAGATCATTTGACTGTACTTGTGGATAACTATTTCTGGGCTCTCTACTCTGTAATTCTGATCTACATCTAGTCTTTTACCAGTAACTTGCTGCCTTGATTACTACAGTTTTACAAATTTTGAAAGTAGGTGGTACGTGCCCTCCAACTAGGTTCTTCTTTACTATTATGTAGGGTATTCTATGTTGTTTGCCTCTTCATATAAATCTTAAAATCCATTTGGTACTATCTATAAATATTCTGACAATCTATGGTTTCAGTGAGTGTTTTTATACAATTCATGTTTAAAGAAATTTTAATATAGTTTCATTAATATTTGTATTTGTTAGCTTTCTCCAGAGAATTAAAATTTCTGAGAGAGAGAAAAGGAATTGGTTTAAGGAAATATGGAAGCTGACAAGTTCCAATGTCTGCAGGGTGAGTCAGCAAGCAGCAGATCCTTGAGAGCCTATGGTTTAGTCCTATTCTGATGACCAGCTGTCTTGAGATTCAGGAAGAGTTGATGCTTCACTTTGAGTACAAAGGCAGGAAAAATTTTCTCCTGACTCAATTGAGGGTCATCTTATTTGATTTATTCAAGCCTTCAACTGATTGGATGAAGCTAACCCACATCAATGAGGGCAATCTGCTTCACTTAGGCAACAGAGTCAAATGTTACTCTCTTCCAGAAACACCGTCATAGATACACCAAGAATAATCTTTGGCCAAATATCTTGCTGCGGTCCATGGGGTCAAAAAGAGTCGGACACGACTTAGCAACTGAACAACAAGTCTCTTGACATCCTGTGACCCATTCAAGTTGACACAAAAATTGGCCATCACAACATTTATGAACTCTGTGCCTGTTTTCAATTTTTTGTACTGTTCTTCTCCCCACGTCCCACTCATATTTTGCATTCTCTGGTTTTAACTAAGCATTTCTTATGATTCTATTTTCTTTTATTTTATTCCTTACTTAAAAAAATCTACTTGTTGCTCTAGAGTGTGCTATATTCATTTATAACTAATCTAAGTCTACTTTCAAATAACATCTTATTTCAGGTAGTGTGAAAGTGCCTTATGACAGTACCCCAATCAGGCCACCTGACCATCATAATATTGTTGTCATTAATTTACCTTATTCATATACTATAATCACTTAATATATTATCATTGCTATTATTTTAAACATACATTTTGATCTATTAAAATATGAAAAAAAAAAAATTATCCTACCGTATTTATTCTTTCCTGAATGCTTTTCCTTTCTTCGTGTGGATCTGAGCTTCTGATCGACATAATTTTCCTTCTCCCTAAAAAATAATTTTAAAAAAATTCTTATACAAATCAATGAAGGTAGAACACTGTCTCATACCATACACAAAAATAAACTCAAAATGGCTTAAAACAAATGTGACATGACACCATAAATCTCCTAGAGACTATAGGCAAAATATTCTCTGATATAAATCATACCAGTGCTTTCTTAGGCCAGTTTTCCAAGGCGATAAAGATAAAAGCAAAAATAAACAAATGGGACCTAATCAAACTTACAAGTTTTTGTACAGCAGAGAAAACCATAAACAAAATGAAAAGACAGCATATACACTGGGAGAAAATGTTTGTAAACAATGTGACCAACAAGGGCTTAATTTATAAAATATAAAAACAGTTTACATAACTTAACAGAAAAACAAACAACCTAATCCAAAAATGGACTGAAGACCTAAGCAGATATTTCTTCAAAGAAGACATATAGATGGCCAAAAAGCACATGAAAATGTACTCAGTATCCCTAATCATCAGAGAAATGCAAATCAAAACTATGAAGTATTATTTCACACCAGTCAGAATGGCCATTATCAAAAAGTCTACAAATAATAAGTGTTGAAGAGGATGTGGAGATAAAAGAACCTTGCTTCCACCCTGTTGGTGGAAATGTAAATTGGCACAGCCACTATGGAGAACAGTATTGAAGTTCCTTAAAACACTAAAAAGAGAGTTACCATTTGATCCCCCACTCCCATTCTTGGTCATATATCTGAAGAAAATTCTAGTTTGAAAAGACACACACACCCCAGTGATCATAGCAGCACTATTTACAATAGCCAAGACATGGAAGCAACCTAAATACCTAAACGTTCATTGACAGATGAATGGATAAAGAATACACACACACACACACACACACACACACACACACACACACACACACACACACGCACACATACAACTCTATCAATTTGCTGTATACCAGAAACTAACACAAAGTTGCAAATTAATTGTTCTTCGATTTTAAAAGTAAATAAATAAATACATAAAATATAATTCAAAAAATTTTACAGGGAAGGTCTACTGGTGGTGAATTCTATTCTATAATTTTTTGTTATCTACAAGAATCTACTTCACTTTTGAGAGTAATTTTGCTGGATATAGAATTCAAGGTTTTTGTTATTGTTGTTTTTTCTCAAAGCTTCAGACATTTCACTCCAATCTCCTCTTGTTTGCATAATTTCAGAAAATAATTATATATTTTCAAAATTTCTCTGCCATTATTACTTTAAAATATTTCTTCTGTTTCTTTCTTTTGGAATCCAGGTTGTAAATGTGTTGTATCATTTGAAATTATTCCCAAACTCTTGGATGTTCTCTTTTGTATCTGTTTCTTTGTTTTGTTTTGTTTTGTTTTTTTCTCTTTCTTTTTTTAATCTTTGTATTGCAGTTTGGGAAGCTTTTATCTTCAAGCTTACTTTTTTTTTCTTTCATCTGCGTTCAATCTACTGGGAGCTAATCAAAGTCATTCTTCATTTCTCTTTTAGAGTTTTTAATTTCTAACATTTCCTTTTGATTATTTCTTAGTATTTCCATCTCTTTGTTTATATTATCAATCTGTTCTTGCATGTTGTCTACTTTTTCCATTAGAGCCCTCAACGTACTAATTATAGTTGCTCTACATTCACTCTGAAAATTCCTAATTCTGCTTCATACCTGAGTTTGGAACTAATTCTTGCTTGTTTCTTCAGATTGTGTTTTGTTTTCCCTTTTAGCATGGCTTATTAGTTTGTCTTTATGTAAGAATGTGATTTTTAGGGACAACAAGTACTGATATAATTAGCTTTTAGTTGTAATCTAACTAGGATCTGGGGTGTTTTAATGTTTTGCTATAGCTATAGGCGTTAGAGGTAAGTTTTCTACTTTCCTTGTTTTCATCTCCTCTCTTAACTGTTGACTTTCTTAAGAATTCTTCAAATACTGTGTCTCATAACTCTTTTAGCTATAATCCATCATTGTACTGCGGTCTTATTAGTGTGGTTGTAAGGTGTTTGGGATGTAAAGTCTTTTAGAATGTTATGACCCAGTCTCAATTAAGTAGGTCTAAGTGCCTGGATGTGACCTAAACTATGGTATTCTATTTCCCTCCCTTTAGGTGAGACAAGAGTCTAGAGTGGAGGTGAGATTTGGTACCAGCACTTCCTGCAGGTGAAACAGATCTCTGAGAGCCTCTTCCCTCTAGAGAAGCCCTTTGCTGTGGAGAACAGTATGGGCTTATGTCCATATTGTCACTCTCCTATCCCATTGGCAGAACCAAAAGGGATTTTCTCGACTTCTCACTATGAGAATCTGGTTCGGTTACTGAAGATAAAAATCATAAAAGTGTAGGAACACTTCTAAGACTGAACCCGTTTTTCACTCTCAAGCTAGTTCACAATTATCCTTCAGAAATTCATCAAAATCATCATTTAAGCATTCTTACCAGTTTATATTAATAGCTCCAGCGTCTTCTACTTCAGGTAAGTAAATCCCTGCTCCAACTTTCTTTATTTGCCAATCTCTCTGTATTTTAATGAGACAGTCTGTTCTGTGACCTCAGTTCTCTAATTAAGCCAAGCAAAGCTGATTTATATTTTTTCAGTTATTTTCTTCTAAGTATGGAGGTGACAGTTTTTAAACTCTTTATATGTTAGAGCTGAAAGTACAGCTTCTATTTTAATTGACAATATTGTAAACTTTCTGGATACAATTAGGAAATTTATGAACACTAAACTAGTTCTAAATACATTTCTGCCACAAATTTTTGCTTCTGTATTTGTAAGAACATAGTTGTAGCCATAAAGTTTCTTTCAAGTTTCTATTTTTATTATTTCTATGAAAAGTAATTTTATCTTCAATATTCAACATTTAAATTGAATTAATAATAGTATTCACAATTATATTGGATATTTTACCTTTGACAGATTCATTTCTAAAATCTTCAATTATAAGTATTAAATGATGAAAATCAAGTCATTACTGAAACTAGTCTTGAAGAACCTGATGTCACTGATATAACTTGTATCAGCAAACTGTTTAAACTCTTTCTAACATAGCCATATTAAGTTTGCGTTCACTTTTCTTACATGCAAAAAATATGGAATAAAAAAAGAGCAAAATTAACTTGGAAGACTAGTCACTTAATCTAAATGAAAAATCATTCTTTACAGTAAATACAGCATCTGATGCTGTACAAATTAAACCATAATATTAGTGTTATAATTTTATTGCCATTATATTCTGACAATGACTTTCAAATTATGAAGAGGAGGCCAATACTTCTTAAACAGATTTTTGTTATCTGGTTTACATGTTGTAAGTGATAGTTCAAAGCCCTCCTTTAGAAACATCAAATTTTGATAAACTGTACAAGACACACTCATTGTCAGATTTCTTGAGTAACAGAAAGGTATTTCTTAATTTGTTATTTAATGAATACTTTTTAATAAAGTATTGATATCAAGTATGTTTATCGCAGTATACAATGTTGTTACCAACTATAAAAGTTATGGATTTCCATCATAAAATAAGTGACAAAAACACATTATCAAGGATATTCAAACTTCTCTCCATGCTTCAGTTCCTCAACAGTGTTGCTCAGCTTCTATTTCTCATATGTATCTCAGGTAGCTATAACTTACAATGTCTTTTTATTTTTAATTGATATTGTGGACAATAACCTAGGCACTAAACTGATCTCTCAGACCATAGCTCCACTGCTGGAAGGGTCAGTGCAAACTGAATATTTTTCTGATTATAATCTGAGTCTAGAGAATTTAGCTCTCCTGTTACACCTGTGTCTGAGACTACTTAGCTTTGTCAGTTGGTGCCACATGCTGTGTTTCTGAAGGGGAAACATTGGTGATATGGTTTCTTGGAAAGTTTTAGAGAAGATTCGAGTGTTTGCTGATCATTTTTCTTTTCAAATTAAACTACATGTCAGAACTAGAATTCCATCTAATCAAAGGTCTCATACATTATCGGATAAGACCATAGTAGCAATTCTAAGTACATAGTGGGAAAAATTAACCCACTTTAGATTACTTTAATGTAATGAAAAAGTGATTCATTGCTAAATGGGAGAAACACTGAGACAACTGGCAGAAACTGAAACTCTCCTAGGAAAAGCAGGAGATACATTTTTACCTTATCTGTGTTTATTCTTTTCCTAAGCAAAACATTTTTAGCTGGCTGGCATGTTTTTGCACAAAATGGCTCTTTTCGTCATACTCTTCCTCACTTATGATGAAATTCAATTTGTGAGTAAAGTTCTTAAAGTACAGCCCTCAAAATGAAGTGCTTTATGGTCTTAAATAAGTAGAATGGGACATTCCCCTCAACACTCATTACTTGTAACCCCTGCCATCATTATTCTAAACAGGAATATAACTACACCAGTGCAGCCTAAGTTCAAAACAGCTTGGGGCCATTCCAGCTATCTCTTGCTACATAAAAAACACTCTAAAACTGAGCATGTATATACAATAATTTGCAATTACACTTCATGGTTCTGGGAACTGACAGACAGCTGAAGAGTTATTGCTCCAGGCTCTCATATAAGCTTGTTGTCAGATAGGAGCTAGAGTTGGGGTCAAATGGATGCTTTTCCATTTACATGAGTGATGTCTGACGTGGCTTGTCAACTCTCAAAGAAGCTAACTTGTACACCTCACTGCAGAGTCATCCCAGGGCTATCAGACTTACACATTCAGAGTGAGCATGCCATGAGACTAAGGCAAACCTGCAAGGTTTTTTCTCAGGAGCCTGAAAAGTCATCTCAGCGTTGCATTAGACACACACTATTAGTTTATCTTAAATCCTAGGGCCAGCCCAAATTCAAGTTGAGGGATCTGTTTAAGTTAAGGGATCCCAGGAATGCTGGGAAGCATGATTCATTGGGTAGCCATTTTGGGGTGAATTTATTTAAAATAAAAATATGCTTTAATTGGAATTTATAGATTATTTTTTGGTTTATGTTAATCTGATCTCTCACTAAAATTGCTATTTTTCACCATTATATCATTAAAGTCTCTAAGTCCTTCATTTATGTTCTGTGTCTTCCCTCCTCCTCCTTTTTTTTTTTTTTTTGAATCTGTCCATTGCTTTCCATTTTTAACTATAAACTTTCACATTTAATTCATCTTCCTAGCCAGCAGATATCTTTTTGAAAGCTGAATTTGTTATCCAGAATATCTATTATTATTTCCAGCTCCATGTCTGAACAAATTTAGAGAGGATGTTATCAAAGTTTGCATCCAGCTCATAGAGATACAGTAAAGAAAGCATCAGGGGAAGATCATAGAACATGTCAGAATGACTTGAACTTGAGCCTCGTTTGTTCCTGTTATATTTCTTCACCCAATTTGTCTTGCTGTGTACGTTTCTCCATCTTACACAATAGGAATTCACATTCGAGCCTGTCAAACAGCTGGCTGAAAACCATTTTCACTCTGTCTGCAGCACTTCCCTGAGCTTACAGTCTCATAACCCTATCAAAAAAGACAATTGAACTAGCCTCGTGTGACTCATTTAATGAGGTTATATTAGTTCCTCATCATCACCACTCTCCTTTATAGGTGTTCCAACACTTCTCTTTTATTAATAGACTCAGAGAAATTATTCAAAACTGGCATCAAGATATCTGGTTGCTGCATATGCCTTCTATTTGGCCTCAAAACTTGTAAATGCCTTTGGCTATCTAATTATTCCTTTCCTTTCCTACTAATTTTTAGGGGTGATGATTCTTCATTTAAACTGTCATATCTTTTAGTGCCTCAGAAATTAATTCATACAGCATAGAATACAAAAAATAATTCAGTAGAGTTGCACTGTTGCAATATCCCCTCTTCGTTTGGATTTGAGTTTCATCTCCCCAATAGCAAGTGCTAAATTTTCTATTCCAGTCTGACTCTTTTCTTTAATAAGAAAAAAGAGAGCCCAACAGGAGTGGGAATTTTTTTTCTCAGTGCTATCATTAACATCATAACATATTTTTTAAGGAGTGAGCTGACTCTGGCTCTTCTTCCTCTAACATAACTAAAATCATCTTTCTTATCCTTTGTTAGTTTTTTTCCCCATACGTTCCAGTTCATTATTTGGGATGTGACTGAGTCTCGATTATGGTTTTTTTTTTTCTTCAGATTTTATACAAAAATATTCAATCTGAGCTTAACACAGAGTTGTTTGTAAAATCACTACAAGGTCTTTGGGTATTTTGTTTCTAATTTAAACCTTTCTTTTTTCCCATCAAGTGTTTAAGGTGACTATATTTCAATATCTTTCAAAATTCTTCCTCAATGGAATAATTTGTGATTGTGCAGTCTGATTTTTTTTTCAAAAATTTATAGTGCTGTTCTAACACCTTCTTATTTAGAGACTTAGCAGAAATTGATGTACTTTCCTTATATTTGAATGTACAATTTTTGTGTGTATTCTCTTGCTTGTTGACCATTCTCTGAAAAGAAGACCAAATTCCTCTAAGGTTACCATCAGTTTAATGTTATCAAGTATTTTTCTTCTCAATCTATACCTAGAACCACATGGAGAGTTTCCCATGACTAGCTGATAACAAAAAATAAATCACTCTTTCACACATATATATTTTTTTCCACGCTCAAAATAGACTACTGCAACATTACAGTTTGACTTAGGCCAGAAAGACAGTGGCAGCTCCAAATCTCACCATGGACAGAACTTTAAGCAAGACATTTGTTGGTTTCCTGGAAGAAGAATTAACCAGAAATGTGGATCTACATAGTGACATGGCTGGATTATCAAAAACACAGACAGAACAAGATGAGTGCAAAGAGAGTTGGGATGAGTATATGATTGGACAGTCAAAATGTACCCTTGGGTAAGGATATGTATTTTCTATTCAAATGCTGCCAAAGGACAACCACTGTAAAGGATGCTATTTCTCTGCCCTTTTCAGTGTTTGCTTGTAAGACTCATGAAGAAAAGGGACCATGGTAAGAATGATGTAAAGCAGCATTTGCTCACCAATATGGACTTCCATTTACTAAGGCTGATCACCTGCTAACAACAGAACCCCAAACTGAGTTTCTAATGTTATTTGTCCTTGAGGAAACAAACCATAACATGATATTTGTTCTTGTTGTTCACTTGCTAAGTAGTGTCCGACTCTTTATGACCTCACTGACTGCAAAATGCCAGCACTTCCCTGTCCTTCACTATTGCCTGGAGTTTGCTCAAATTCATGTCTGTTGATGTTACATACATTTTACTGAGCTCCTTCCATCATGGAAGGACAGAAGTTTATCTTCAGAAAAATATACATTTGCCTCACCTACTCTTGATACTTTTGTCGGCACCACCATCCGTGAAACTTTCCGAAGTCTTGTTCATTATCATGACATTCACGTATTTAGTTATTGGCATTGTGTCATAGAAACACAATGACTTAAAACAACATTTAAAAAATTCTCTCATCAGTTGGGAGTCAGCTGATTTAGACTGAGCTTAGCTGGACCTGGAATCAACCTGCAGGCTGTGTCTAGGTCTGCATTATATGTCTCTCATTTTCTTTAGATCATACTTATGATATAAAGAAAGATCACACACACACATATATATTATATATATAAAGATATATATATGATCTAAAAAAGATCATATATAAGATCATATTATATATATAATTGATAAGGATGATTTCTCTCTTTTTAATATCTTTTATGAAGAAAGCAGAGCATTCTCTTAGAGCTTTTTCCACACACTGAATTCAACTAATTTTTTTTTCATTTGACTTGATCCTATTCCTTTTCTTTCCTCTAAACTGGTAGCTGTAGAGGTTTTTATGATTTGGGTTCTAAATTTTAGGCAAAAATACTAAAAGCAGAAATGTTACTTCATCATGATCGTGTGTATTTATAATCAGTAGGGATTATTTATACTCACATGAATATTATCTTCCACTCAATGATTTATAAATGTCACTTTTATGACATGTGATATGATATATATACTTATAAAACTTATAACCGTTTTTCTGATTATTCTTTTCTCTTTTTATATCCCATTTTTATTTATTTATATTTTTAATCAGTTTGTTGAGCTCCAGAAAAATAAAAATAAAATCTCTTGCTTCTTTCATGGGAATCACATTAAATTTGCTTAGTAATTCAAAGAGAGCTAAAAATTTTTATGAGAATCATTCTTCTTTTAGAATATTGAATATCTTTCCATTTGATGAAATTAATTTCATTTTTAGAAGTACTTTTAAATTTCCATGATAAATCTTCACTCTTAAATTGTTGTTTTAGATATTTTCTACTTAATTTATTACTGTAAATGTTCCTTCATTTCCATTATATCATCTAACTGTTAGTATATATCAAAGTTTCTCAGCCTTAGCATTATTGTCTTTTTGGCCTAGATGCATATTTGTCCTGGAGGTGGGAATTGTCCTATGCACTGTAGGATGTTCAGCAGCAGCCTCACTGGATGCTGTTCAAATTCAGGCAGCAACCTCAACCCCAATGCTACCACTGTGATAATCAAAATTTTTTCCAGACTTTGTCAGTGCCCACCTCCTCACTACCCCCACAGTGCTCCTAAAAAGGGGAGGCAATTTGCATTCCACTGTGAACCACTGGTGTACATTAAGAGGACAGATTTTTTTATGTTAATTTCATATCCTGCTACATTACTAAATCATCTTATATCTTTTTTCATACCAATACTATTGGGGCTTTTAACTGCAAATAAAGTTAGCTCTTATGCCTCTAATTGCTCTATATTGCTTGAGTGGGTTATGTAATGTAAAAAAAAAATAAGGATTATGAGCTTGCCTACATCCTGATTTCATCTAGAATGCTTTTATTTTTTCATCCTTAAGAAAGATGCTATTTTTTCTTCCATATGATAGAGAAGTAAAAAGCATTCATTGACTGACTTGTAATTTTTTTCCATCATAAATAGTGTTGCCAATGCTTTTAAAGTATCTATAGCAATGTTTTTAACTTTTTCTCCATTCTTCCTCTACGCTAATAAACTGAGGTGTTGACTCTTCTTATATTGAATCAATTTTCATTGCTGAATAAGCTCTAGCTGCTCATCTTAATATTATTTTTAAAGTGCTGCTCTGCTGGATTTTCTTGATAATATTTAGGGACTTTTTATGGTAATTATTATTTTTATGGTATGATTGAGTTGTAATTTAGTTTTGTTATATAGTCTCTACCAGGTATAAGTATCAGTGTTATGTTATTTCATGAAAAGAATTTGGAGATTATTCTCTTCTCTATTTTATGACTAGGAACAGGTTAAACAGCTTTGAGAGTATCTTATCTTTGAAAGTTTGTGGAACTACATTCAGAAATTGTCTTCTCGGAAACTTTCTTGTTATGGGTGAGGGAGGTAGTTCTTTTGCATTTTTCTGTGGAAATTGGTCTTGGTAAAGTTTTATGCAAATGTAATCTACTGAAACTATCCTCCTCAGCTAGGTATTATCTCCCAATATTCTCAAACAGAGTAAGTAAAGGTTTTTATTTTATGTTGGAAATAGTTTTTTTTTTGTTTTTATTCCTATAGTCCTGATTTTTTATATATATATACAAAATCTGGCCGAAAAGAAAACTGTTGGATCAAACTTCCCTTCCTTTTTATAAAAAATGTTGCCCTGAAGGCTGTACATTTTAAAGTATCCTATTAAGTCACTTTATGACAAACGATGTTTTTCTTTATTTTTCATCTATGTGATGTTTTGCTTGAATGCCCCCCAATTTTATGTCAAACTGTAATGATTGAAAAGGTTATGCCTCAGGCAATCTTTCAAGTCCATTTTCCCCATTGAGACCTAGGTACTAAGTCCTTTCGTATTTGATTTCTGAAAAGTTGTCTTAAATTTATTTAATATCAAATATAAGTTCTTTTTACATAGTGGCTGTTTCTATTTTTCAGAAGACTTAATTATATTTATGGTGCATACTCTTTGTCTTTTTCCTTTATCTACCCCTTTGTTTCTACTTTTTAAGTGCTTCTTTTCCTGTTTAATTTGCATCTCTTTATTCAGCCCCTTGTATTCTTTATCAAACTCTCTGAGTAGGTATATTCAAACTTTGCAATTTGTTCTTATTTCAAAAGTGTTTTTTATTCTGTATCTTTCCTGAAATTTAATAGGTCTTACATTACATTTTCCTCTATCTCCATTTACTTGCATGTCCTCCTTTGCTTGTTACATTACTAAATTTGCTTCATGTGCTGTTATAATATGTGTGTGTATGAAGCTATTTTCATACTTTCTGCTAAAGTTTTTGAGTCTTATTTTCATTATCTTTCTTACAACAATTTACGGTCAATGTATTTTGGTGATTAAATTCTAAAAAAAAAAAAATGGTTTTTTTTGGTCTTTTTTTTTAAGACTTGTAATAACAGGAGAGCCTATAAAGGGAATGTGAGGGGGGGGTTAATTTCTGAAAGCAAGGGCAGACTATTTTGTTGCTTGAGTGAAATACTACTTTCCTAATCATGGTGACTTTTTTCTTTTTGTCTCTTACTTCTGCTTCTTTCCTTTTATCTTGTTTTATTATGTTCCTCCATCCTTCACTTCTTTATTCCATGATTAAGCCTACAAGCGGTATCTCTCCCTTCCAAAGTATCTTCTTCCCCATGAATCCCACCTTTCTAAGACTGCCACTTCTGGTCTCCCAGACTTTCCAAGACTTTTTCTGGCTAATCACCAAAAGCCTACTAGATCACAGAATCGTTCTTAGCATTTCAGGTCATAGAAGAGCATTCTCTTTCTGAGAATGAAACCTCATTAATGATATCTTTATTTCCAATTCTGTACACTAAGATGGGACTTTGTAAGTCTCAGGTATGTATTTCTTCACTTCCATGTAAATAAACATTATTGTCACTGTCTCCTAGAGCCATGGAATTGTGGTCTATGGGTGATTTTGTATTCTCTCCTTTGGGGCTGTATGTGTTTAGGAAGATTATTAACAGATTACTATTCATGTCAGCACTATTCTATTATCATAGCTAACATTAGAACATCTTTTTCACTTTTTGAAATTGGTAAGTCAAAAAGTGTTAAACATACTAAATACACAGTATAACCCATTATAACAAAATAATACTACAAATCTTTCAAATGACCCTAAGGGGAAGAAATTAAGCACAGATTAAATCATAAAATCAAGTAAACAATTGAGGACACTCAAGTGTCAGTTCTGAAATATTTATAAAGTAGGATAAAGTCACCAATGTAACTGATATTCACTTTAGATCACAATGTGGCTTCAAGACAAATATAAATTCAGAGATTACCATTTAAAACAATAAAAAAGAGATAAAAACCCAGTGGACACAAGCACTGTAAGCCTATTTTCACCAAATAAAAAGGATCAAAATTTATAAAGTAAAAACAGAAGAAAGTGCAAGGAAAATCAGCATAAAGTCCAAATAGGAAAATTCAACTGACGTCCATAAATTCAGATAATAAAGAAACATTGCTTCCAAATAATATATTGTTCCAGTAAAAATATAGATCACTCTTTAAACTCTGACAGAGATTAAACAGTTTAGGTGATATAAATTATTTATAAAAATTGACTGGAAGCAAACCTCAATAAATCTCTTAATGTAGAAATATTAGAACCACCAGTTCTTATGCTGATCCAGCAAAAACTGCTGGCAACCTCCCCAGTACCAACCTCAGAGGAATTAAAAACTGAAATGCCAAATAAAGAGACACTTTTGGGGAAAATATTTGTCTTTTGAACAGGTTTGCCTTAGTGGTAGTGGCTTTAGCTTGTGCAAGGCGTGACAGGACATCACTTTAATAAAATGAAAAAGGATTCTGATATCACTACTCCTAACTAACCCTACATTATCTTGAACTGTCAGTGCCTGATCACATAACTATACTAAATCAGACTACTGAAGTAGATGTACTCAAAATAAAAACTGGTTGGGTTAGTTTCTAGAACAAAAATATGTGAGAACGGATCAGCCTGTGGAATTCGCTTTCCAAACTCTAGCTTTCCAAACACCTAGGGCTGGTGAAGTAAAATCCAAGGATTCCTTCCCCTCAAGTTGGGTTCTCCCTGGAGGTGGAAGGTAATATTTTGAAGTGATGAATTGTTTCCTTGGATTGAGAATGGATTTACTGAACTGGCCTCAGGTCTGTAGATTTCCTTGGTAGGACTCCTTCCTGCTTTGCTTGAGTTCACTGGGGCTGATACAGAGCAGATCTGATGTTAGGACCTTTCCTCATATACATAACAGGACACAGTTCCCAATATCTTCAAAGGAAATAAAAATTGCCAGGGAAAAATAATCTAAGAGAGAGATAAAAGCAAAACAAAACAAGTCATGTCATCAGAAGAAGAAATACTAGGATAGATGGGCCAAAAATGTAAAATAATGTAACATACTAAAACTTATCAGACAATATTAGCAAAATGAAAGAAAAGCAAAATTAAAAACAAAGGAAATTAAAAAGATTTAGCTACAAAGCATATAACAGTTAAATAATATAACAGATGGTGTGGAAAAACAAGCCACTTTATCCCTGGATGATATTTGTAACATAGCCACAGGAAGGTGTTGACTCAGCAGAGAGCTAAAACCAATATATGCAAACTTCTAGGCTACTGGCATCCAAGTAAAGAATGTTTTATACAACAGCAAGATTGCAGTACAAATTGTAATTTTCATGTATTTCCAAATCTTTTGAGTAATCCCTCTTACTCTTCCTTTTAGAAACAAAAAGGAGAAACAAAACTGTTTGGAAATAAAAAAATTCTAAATGTCTCTTTGGAACATAAGGTTCATACAAAAAAGCCAGGCTCAAAAATGCCAGTGTGATGGCAAGATTTTAGAGGACCACAGGCATTTTATTGACCATCTTCTTATAAATCCCTGCAATACATCAGGTTTACCTGTGCACTAAATTATAGTGCTTGGAGACGATTAACCTGGGGGGCTAAAAGGGCATTAAATTATAGAATGAACACATCTGAGAAATTGATTAGTACACTGGCAGAGAAGATTGAGAAACTCATTAAGAAAGAAGAAAAAGATAAATAACAGTAAATATAATAGAAAGGATAATATAATAGAAATACTATGAATCAGGTAATAGAAACCCCAGAAAGATATAAAAATATAAACAAAAATATTTTTTAAAAAAGAGATAAATTTCTCATATGTACTAAATAAGATTAAGAATACCACAGAAAATAAAGAGTGATAGTAATAAAAAGTTCAGAATTCATATTAAAATTAGAGAATATCAAAGACAAAGGGAAAATTCTAAAAATGTTCAGGAGAAAGAACAAATTAGATATAGAATAATAGTGTATTTTTCCATAGTAACATCAGTTGCAAGAAGACAAATAGTATGTTCAAAATATGTAAGGAAAAGATCTTTGCACGAGAATTTTATAACCAAATTGTAATTCAAATTTGAAATCATGATGAAAATGTTCACCAGAATGAATATAAGCTTATATGTTTTTACATGTGAATACAATGATGAAAAAGAACTTTGAATTGTACTTAAAACTTATTGAGAAAAAATTATGTAAAGATGATCAAATGCCTTAGGAAAACATTTTGTCTTTAAAAAGAAAAGATAAAAACTAAGATAACCCTACAAAATAAAACTGCAAATAAAATATAACTATAATAACCAAGAATTTAAATTTCAGACCACCACCTATATAATGTTCAAGTACACATATTTATGTACTTATATAAATGTATAGGGAAACATTTATGAATATATATTTTCTAAATGTGTTTTTCCCAAGTAAGTTCTATCAGACTTTCAAGAGGTCATCTCAGTTATTTTTAGTCTCCAGAAATCAAGAAAGAGAAAATATGCCACAATTTATTATATGAGACCAGTTTAATCCTAAAACTAAACCAGAAAACCATGTTAATCTGTGTGAGAGGTTGCCTACTGTGGAATGAAATACTAAGGACAGGCACAGGATGAAGGGGCTCTCAGGAAATAAGCTGAATACAGATGCACAGGATGAAGTGCGGTTGCACTGGAAGGCGTGTGACTATGAACCAGTGCAGTCTGTGAAGGAGTAAGATGTATGTTTGTCATAAGTGAAGCATGACCTCCAGGCTCCCCAACTAAGAAAGCAGTATGAACAGAAATAGTAAAGAAAATGACATTTATCTCTTCTCCTCTAGTTCAAATCCTCCCCAGAAAGACATAAAAGATCCAATCAAAAATAAAATAAAATAAAATTTTCCACTTGTGATAAGATGGGTAGGTCTGGAGGGTATTATGCTTAGTGAAATAAGAAAAATACAAATACTGCATGAAATCACTTATACATGGCATTTAAAAAATAAAACAAATGAATGAATTAAAAAAAAATAGACCCTAGTGAGAAACAAAAGAAAAGCAAAATAGTGAAGGAACAGAACCTTGTTTTTTGTCCCAAGAGGAATTTATGAATCAAGGTAAGAACTGAAGTTGGGAAAAATACTTATTTAGAATTGGATGCAAGATGTATGTTTTCAATAGAGTAGGATTAAGTTTTAAATCACTAAATACTAGGCTATAATAGATTTCCTCCTATTGTAAAATTAAACAAAACATTAGAGGAAATTGCTGAAAATGTTAAGTGACAGGGAAAAGCATTTTAACCTTAGTATGCTTGAAAATTTTGATGGGAGAAAATCTTTCTTCAGTTATTTATGCTTAGTATTATGACTTTTATGGGAGATAGAAGACGTGAATTTTAATTAATAATTCAGGATAAGTTTTTCCTCTATTCATGGCAAAAACAGCTGGAAAATAGCTTCATTTTACTCTTTTTTAAACAAAACGTAATACTAAGAACAAACTTGATAAAACGTACTTGTATTTTTATAAGAATTTAATCCCAGTAGTTAATAGTCAAATGAAAATAGCAAATTAATAAAACTTATAGCATACTAACATAAGCAGGATTTTATCTCTGGGAAATATTTATAATAACCTTATGTATAATAAATTATTGAAGCTTTTATATAATGCATTTAGTAGTGGAAAAAATTTTGGTATCACTTAGATTCAATCTTTTAATTTCTATAAATGTATGTTTTGGATAAATCAAAACATAAAATGTTAACCTGAGGAGTACTGCTAATTTGGTGAAAAGTTTCTAATCATCAAGGCCAGTTTTCCAAAGACTTAAGAAATGGATATCTGATCCACTAATTTAATTCATCTTAATTATGTTAATTGCCACACAAGCGGTTCTATTAATGTGATCAGTATCTGTCTCATAAAGACAGGTTACAAAATTAAATTGGCATTCTACAGTGTGACATGGAATTCATTCAATTACCATTGAATTATTGAACATTTATTATGTACAAAGCTCAGTTTAAGATAAACAGAAGAGGATATTCTTACAAGGACTTAATTTAGAAATAGACTGTCATGACAAACGTTGTAAACAATTTGTAAATGCTTCAAGATTGCAGGATAGATAGAAATGCTATGGAGTAGGGATTCAGGAAAAGCTCAGAGACAATGAAAGGCGTTTAGAATGGGATAGGACCAGACACACCAGATTATCAGAGTACACTTCAGGTGGAATTATAAAATTTTGATTTTGCACTATGTTAATATCTTTAGTTTTCCTAAGCTTATAATTAATGATAGTTTCCACTCGTTATTTATTCCTTTTAGGCAAACTCGGCTTAACGTGAAGACGAATAAACCTTTAGATACCATTTACTCGGTAGGGACTTCCCTACAGGAATTTTTCCCATGGTCAGACGAATACTGGGTTTGAAAGAAAGAAGCTGTTGTTTAGTTGTTCAGGCTCCAACTATTTGCAACCCCATGAACTGTAACCCACCAGGCTCCTCTGTTCAGGCAACTTCCCAAACAAGATGACTGGTGTGTGTTGCCATTTCCTTCTCCAGGGTATCTTCCCAATCCAGGTATGGAACCTGTGTCTCCTGCAAGTTTTCTGCATTGACAGGCAGATTCTTTATCACTTAGCCACTGGAGAAGCCCTGGAAGGAGGAAGAGGCAGTAATGATGGGAGGCATTGTAGGCAGAGGGACTGAAAGAAGCATGCACTGCAGAGATTAATTTCACTGAGAGCATAACTTTTGGAAACATGAAAGTGAAAGTCTCTCAGGCATGTCTGACTCTTTGTGACCCCATGGACTGTCCATGGGGTTCTCTAGGCCAGAATACTGAAGTGGGTAGTCTTTCCCCTCTCCAGGGGCTCTTTCCAACCCAGGGATTGAACCCAGGTCTCCCATATTGCAGGCAGATTGTTTACCAGCTGAGCCACAAGGGAAGCCCAAGAATACTGGAGCGGGTAGCCTATCCCTTCTCCAGCAGATCTTCTGGGCCCAGGAATAGACCCCAGATCTCCTGCATTGCAGGCGGATTCTGTACCACCTGAGCTATCGGGGAAGCCTTTGGGAATAGCCAAAGATAAAGTGAGAAAGGAAATTCATATTTACATTTTGGAAAGCCTTGAATGATAGAGTTTTAATTTTTCCTGACTAAAATACTGTTTTTTTTTTAAATTATTGCAGTAATGAAAAGAATATTTGAAGATTAACCTGGAGTTGGGGACTAGAATGGATTTGATAGGGAGGAAAATGACTTTTATTGAATTTTATTGTGCAAAATGTAATGGAAGGTTCTTTTCCATATATTTGGTCTTCCATTCAATAAATATCCACAGCACCATTATGTACCAAGCACAGGTACCAGGCTGGGATGAGCAGTAACAGGCAAATTGTTTACCCTTATAGAGTTTAGGGGCCAGGGAGGAGACAGGGCATAAATAAGAAAATAGCAAAATAATGTTTAGATCATTCTAAATGCTCTGAAAAAATATTAAAATGGTCATATGATAGAGTGTGGACATTTGGAGTAGGGGCTCAATTACAGTGGCTGGAAGAGTCTCCCTGGGAGGCAGTATTGTTTAAGGGACAAATTTGCTGGCAATCTTCGAGAAAAGTATTTGAAGACAAAAAGACTTGTGTGGGCTCAATGAGGGACAGGTAGCAGAGAAGGAAGGGACAGTGCAATATTTATTACCACCCAGATATCAATACTTTACTAATAGGAATACTGAACCAATTCAAACCGTTATCTGAGTTCACAGTTAGTACATTTTATAAATCCAAACCTAGTTACTTCTGATAATTAAGATTTATATAAAGAATATAGTAATTAAAGGTGTCACTTAGTTATATATAATTCAGCATATAGTAATGTTGAGCAAACACAGGTGCACACACAGGTACACACAAAACCCACTATTATTTAGGATTTGTTTTTTCATTTGTCTTTTCCAGTTTGTGAAGTAAAGTGAAAGTCACTCAGTCACGTCTGACTCTTTGCAACCCCATGGACTATATGGTCCATGGAATTCTCCAGGCCAGAATACTGGAGTGGGAAGCCTTTCCCTTCTCCAGGGGATCTTCCCAACCCAGGGCTTGAACTAAGGTCTCCCACATTGCAGGCATATTCTTTTACCAGCTCAGCCACAGTAGTTCTTTCCTAATTACAATTTGGAGAATTCTTTAGCTAGCATGGCTCTGTTCTGATGGAATCTGTATTTACAATATATTTACACCATGAAATATATTACACATGTGTGTGTTAGTCGCTCAGTTGTGTCAGATTCTTTGCAACCCTATGAACTGTAGCCCGCCAGGCTCCTCTGTCCATAAAATTCTCCAGGCGATAATTCTCCAGGTTGCCATTTCCTTCTCCAATATTACACATGCAAAAGAGTACATATGTGTGTGTGTGTGTGTGAGTGATTTAACAAACAATGATGGAACAACCCACACATCCAATACTGAGATTCAGAGAGAACATTAAAGTTCACAATTAGCTATTTACATGTGCTGTCTCACTAGTCTGCTGCTCCTGCTGCTGCTAAGTCGCTACAGTAGTGTCCGACTCTGTGCGACCCCATAGACGGCAGCCCACCAGGCTCCGCCGTCCCTGGGATTCTCCAGGCAAGAATACTGGAGTGGGTTGCCATTGCCTTCTCCAGTGCATGAAAGTGAAAAGTGAAAATCAAGTTGCTCAGTCGTGTCCGACTCCTAGCGACCCCATGGACTGCAGCCTACCAGGCTCCTCCATCCATGGGATTTTTCCAGGCAAGAGTACTGGAGTGGGGTGCCATTGCCTTCTCCACTAGTCTGTGGGTTCATAAAAGGCAAGGAAGGTCCATTATTGATTGCTATAATCCCTGCTTTTAAAACAGATATGACATATCCTTTGTGTTTAATAAATATCCCTTGATTATAAGGTATATATGGATATAGCTGTATGATTTTAATAAAACGCTTAGGTTTTCATTCAAGCCTATTTTGTTCAACTATCTATGTAAAAGCAACTTTCTGCTTGCCATACAGCTATAGTTAGAATGTTTTCTGAAAATCCGTATGGCGGTCCCTTTGCCTTAGAAGCAAAACTAAGACATATTTATATTTTATAGTTTTTAAGATTTTATAACTGTTAGAATTGCTATTCTCTCTTTGTCAGTTAATGCATAAGATGATATCTTCAGATTCTTTGCGTAAAGTTTGCAATAAAATATCCTGAGGTTTTTATTTATGGCCTAAGAAGTCAATGTATGCAAAAGATCATAGAGTAATATGAGTTAATGATATACTTCTGGAAAAAATAATCTGATATAAGAAATAACAGGTAGATATTTTGGGGTTCAGCTCCATAGATATCATCTGCTCTTTTTAAAATCACTGACAAAATGATCTTTTTTATTATTTTTCCTTTAATTGGTCTTTTTTTCTTCATCATTTCATTATCTGTCATCTTTAATAACTGTACTACTTTGTAACACATATACTTTGTGTATATGTTTCCTTATGCAACTGAACCTACTTACCTTAGTTGATAGCCTCCAAATACCAGAGTGGTAGCTAGAGACTTTCTATATTACTAAGGTAGGATTATGGTTACATTTTAATGTTTGTATTCACAGATAAAAAGCATCAACCATGCAACAGGGGAGATAAGATGGCTGACAGTACTAAGCTTCCTTCACTAAAGAATGCTGATGGCTGCATTTTTGGCAACCTGGGGCAAGATTCATGATTAAAAAGAAAGAAAAAAGCGCTCATATTTCCACAGGCAATTTAAAAAATATCCTTTGGAATAAATTTAATGGTATATCATTACAGCATTTCACAATATATCTTAAGAGCTATCAGGATCTTTTTTTGTTCAAAATTCATCTGAGAGTTAATTCCTCATGCTTAATAGCTGAAAGCTATTCATAACTAAAAGGTTGTTAATACAGAGAGAGTCATTGTGTTATATGAATAAATCCATCAATTCAGAAAATTATCTCAAAATCCACAGACATACATATATGGACTTTGGCAGTGAAGCACTGCATACATATTCAACACATTATGTTAGATATTTATATTTATAAATATACATTTCACATTTAATGAAATGAGTAGGAATATCAAGGGCTCTATTAAGAGCCTCATTCCATCTAATAGACAAAATACAAATGTGCTATAGTAATTAACTGTCTTACATTAATCTTGTTTTTTGAAACTAAAGCTAGAAATGCATATGTTTAGATACAAATGCAACATACTAAGGAAGTTGAATATTTGCTGTATGAAAAAAAGTTCCAGAAGACAATGAAGAATTCAAGAAAACAGTCTACTGGCTAAAGCTTAATATCTTTTCAAGGAAATGACTGAAAGGAGGGTAAGCAGCCATTTTGGAGCACATATGCCTTGTCGTTGTTCTGCCAACCCCACTGCATCAGCACAAAGCAGTAGCTGGGCCTGCAGTTCACTCTTCCTCCTCCATAAACCCTTCCTAATTTACTCTGATTTCTAGACTGGAAGCATGCTGTTCAGCAACATGAGGAAGGGCCCCACTTCTGCAGGGTCATCATCAAGTCTCCAGGCAACAACATGGAAAATGCCAAATATTTGTCCTCCTATTCACCAGCCTCATGCTGGTCAGGTTTCAGCTTGTGATTGTGGGGTTTCTAGTCATGCTCATGGGTTTCAGCCTCTTCCTGATGGTCCTTTCCTGACTGCCTGAGTGCTCTGTGCTTCAGCATCAGAGATGGAGACTGCCTTGCAATGGCTACATAACCAGCCCCTGCATTTGCTTTATCCAACTATCTGTCTATACCTACCTATCTATCTACCCATCCATCCATCCATCCATCCACCTACCTACCTACCTCTCTTTTATCTTTCTCCCACTAGTTCTGTTCTTTGATTGGACCCTGACTGGGATATAACTCTTGAGTTTTAAAACTTTCCATGATTATTTAATTGTTAGCCTCATTTAGCTGAGTCACTTTCAAGTCATAAAATATGAAAGGTCCCTAATGCTAGTAGTTCCCTAATGTTACCATCTTTTACAACAATGATACGTTTGTTAACACTAGGAAATTAACATTAGTATATCACTATTAACCAACCTCAGACTTCATTCAGCTGTTACTGGCTTTCCCACAAATATTCCAAAAGACAGTCTAGGATGCCATATCGTATTCAGTCATCATATTTCCTTAATCTTCTCCAATCTCCAAGGTTTCTTAGTCCTTAGTTTTCTTGTTTATCTCCCCACAACCTTTACAGCTTCAGAAAGTCCTAGTCATATATTTCTTTACATGTATTTCATTAGAGCAAACCTCAGTTTGCATTCAACTAACATTTTTCACGATAAGTTTGGAATTATGAGTTTTCAAAAACACTACTGACCAGAGATTCCCTTATAATCATGCTCTATCAAGGATATGTGATGTCAACATGACCATGACTTGGCTAAGGTAGTTTCCAGCAGATATCTCCACTGTAAAGTTACTCTTTTTCTTTTTCATACTCTAATCTCATTTTTTTTTAATTCATATAAACCTTTTTTTTTCTTCATGATTAAAGAGGATGCTTTTTAAGTTTTTCTGAATTAGATGCACTTCTGCAATAAATGTATCAAAAATATAGGTTCAAATAAAGCTAAATAAAAATCTAAACATAGAAGAATTTTCATAAAGTAACCATATATCTGATCAATATTGAAAGAGAGAGAAATCAAACTAGGATAGTGGGTGAAAGGTGGGGAAGAGGAAGAGATAAAGAGGGAAGGCAGAAAGGGAGGGAGGGAGGAAATTAAGAAAATCAGGCTCATCTCAATTTACATTAACGCACACAATGGCAAGCATGGAGGACTATTATTCAGACAGACAAACATTTTGAAGATATTATTTATGACCTATTTTTTATAGATGTCTAGATGGTGAAATATATAAGTATTATATAAGCTATATGCCCTCAAGAACTTCATATGCTAATTATCTGTAAATATCATCAAAACCACCCTGGAAAATAATCAAATGGCCTTTATTTTTTCTAAATCAACTATAGTTTCAATCTAAAAATAAAAAAAAGAATGGGTTGGGGAGGTGGGCATCAACATTTTTGAGAAGCTCATTGGTGGCTAACTTTTTGTGCTGGGTTTTGGTGCATGATGTGATTATAGAACTGGGCTCTCTGTTATCACTAGTGATGATGGGGTCCCAAATAATAGACTCTAGGTCCAGATCTCACTGATAAGAGAAAAAAAAAACTATGTGGAGTTATGATAATGAAAGGCAAATTTGGAGTGGAAGCTAGTGAAGTCTGCTCAGCAGGGAACTATGGGAAGGCTTAATAGCACATGAGCCTCTAGGGAGAATTTAGATGGGAAATTAATAAGGGTATGATAGCTCAATCAATACAACTAAAAGCAATCAAGGAAAAAGTGATCATAAGTGGGACTGTAGCTAATTAATGACTCATATCCTACATCTTCCCAAGAAATAGCCATTTCTCAAAGGGAGCTGCCTCCATTTCTCCTTAGGAACAGCTTGCATCTAGTGACGCAGAAACAATAGAACAAAGGCCTTATCCTTTTGCCTCCAGTTGGGACTTCTCTGAAAGACACCTCTCTTGCTTCTTCCTTCTTTCTCTGGTAAATCCAGCTTCCCTCACTCCATTACAGGTAGTTTTTGTGAGCACTCTAATAAATTTTAATTTTACTATTCATTTGCATTAACTCCATTCACTCTGCTTTGCCCCTATCATCACTATCTAGAGCCAGAACACTTGCATCACCCCAAATAGAAATTCCGTACCCCTTATGCAGTAACTCCACATTCCCTTACCTCTATCTCTGTTCATTTACCTAGTCTGGATTTTTCATGCTAGTGAAGTCATACAATATGTGAGCTTCTGTGTTAGGTTTGTCAACAACAAATTGGCATTACCCAGCATTGCCAAGGACTGAACAATAAAGGCATTTGCCATCTGCCTCTACAGAGACTGAATCTCATGCTGCTATACCTATCCACCTTCAACAATCCCTGAGGGAGTTGAGGGTGCAGTGAGGCACTCTGTTCTCCAGGGAATCTGGTGGGACAGGTCTTTAGATAGTCGGATGTTTCCAGGAATAGATTTTATGTTCTCAATCCTTGCATCTCTTCATATCTAGAGAAGTACTAAATCCCTTCATGGTGACATCAGATCCTCATGACTAACAAAATACCTTTTGTAAAATGAGTGCTTAATGGTACTGAACTCTCCCTTCACCAAAACTTGATACCGACCTTCCCCTACTGCCGCTTTGGAGTAGTCTCTCAGAGCTATCTGAGATGCTGTCTCCCAGGCTGCATTCCTCATTTTGCCCCAAATAAAACTTAACTTGCAGCTCTCAAGCTGAGAATCTTTCTTAGTCAAAAGACCTCTTTCAATCAGCATAAAGTTGTTGAGGTTTATTCATGTTGGTTCAATTCCTGGGTCAGGAAGATCCGCTGGAGAAGGGATAGGCTGCCCACTCCAGTATTCTTGGGCTTCTCTTGTGGCTCAGCTGGTACAGAATCCACCCGCAATGTGGGAGACCTGGGTTCAATCCCTGGGTTGGGAAGATCCCCTAGAGGAGGGAAAGGCTACCCACTCCGGTATTCTGGCCTGGAGAATTCTATGGACTGTATAGTCCACAGGGTAGCAAAGAGTCAAACACCACTGAGCAACTTTCACTTTTCATGTTGGTGTATCATTACCTCATTCTTTTATAACCGAATAATACTTTACTGTATGAATACATTAGAATCTTTGTATCCATTCATCTATTAATGTCATTTGGGTAGTTTCCATTTTTTGTTTCTTCTTTTAAAATAAAAATTAAATATATTTAGGTGTAAAATATATTTTGATATAAAGATATATAGTGAAATGATTACTATGTTCAAGTTAATTAGCATATACATCTCTTCACAGAATTACCTTTGCTTTTTCTTGTGGCATAAATTTACAAGGAAGAGGGAAATGTCAATGCTTTAGGTTTCCTCATTGAGTCTGGGATAGGAACAAATACACTGGGGCAGAGTAATCATAGAAAAACTATCTACAGAAGAAATATTTTTCTGTTTCTTTCCTTGTTTTTCAGAAGTTTCCTTCTTCACTGGCAGTTTTAGAACAGGGGGCAAAAGGGCTCGGCTGACTGTCAAAAATCAGTTCTTTCTAGTTGCTATTGTCTTAGGAGGTTAAAAATATTTCTTTAAAAACTTATTTTTAAACAATTTAAATCTATTAAACTTTTCCTGACCTAGTAGAAATGGATTGCAAAATCAATTCCTTTTAGAGAATGTACTTTATAGATAAATAAACCATTTTCAGATAACCCCTTCTAACTCATTCATCTTGCAAACAGAAAGTGAATTCTTATTTGAAAGCATCTTCTCTATCGTCTTGCTTCAGGCCTACTAACCTCCAAATTTCCATAGGGATTATCATCTGTCCACAGACTTTCTAGTAGCCTTTTATTTGTACTAACTTTAACTTTTTCCCCTTATGTTTGTTTTTCTTATGTTTTAAGCCACGTGTTCTTTCTGATTCTTCTGATGTTAGAGAAATAAAAGCTACATGCAAGAGGATCACAAGATAAAAGCTACATGCAAGAGAGTTTTATAATGCAGACTCCAGCAGAACAGAAACTGAGATTAGGAAGGTAGGGGCATGGTCACACACACGGTCGCTTGGGGCCAATAAATTATGACCACAACTGCAGCCAGTATCATTTAAGTACTTTTTAGTTTCTGATGATAAAGCACTAGCTTATCACCATGCTGACAACTGCAATCCTCTGTGGCCCTGGGCTTCTATCTTTTCTATTTGTTACCTAGTCAGCCACATGGAATTTAACAGCACAAACGCTAAAGTATCTTTCTAAGTAGACCTCAATAAAAGACATGGAGCAAAGTTAATAAGAGCTTAGTCTTGTCAGGTGAAGAAATTGTTTCTTCCACCTAAGTACCACCACCCGATTGCAGAGATGAAACACAGACATGAAACCACTACACTGTCAGTGAATCTCTGTTTTATCATCCGTTGTTTTAGTGAAGGAAGAAGAAACTATTTTTGTTGAATAGTGAAAAGTACAAGAGTCCATAGTCAGTTTATAATTTTAGAGTGATTATATATTTTTGTGTCCTGATTGTCACTTCTACTTGGGAAAAAATTCTTTATGTCTGCAAGACAAAGACTTTTTTTTTTTTGCAAATGTTTTTTTCACTTAAAATAATAGTGTTTAAAATTAAATATGTAGTTCCTCTTTAATTATGGATTTGACAATGAAATTAAGAATTATAGGAAAATAAGGATAGCAATAGATTAAAACAGAAGTGCTGATATCCAGTTAAACTTCTTCATTTTTCCAGGTTTAAAATATTTATCTGTTGCTCCTAGAGATCAATAAAATTATCATTATGAATCAAAATATTAGTTGAAGCCTCTGCTTCACTTTGGAATATGGGTAACTGTCAAAAGGACAAAGTATTTTTTAAATAGAAATAAAATATTATCCTTGTTATAGGAATGTAATTTCCCTAAAACTTATGACCTATCAACCTGATGATGTAATATATGCCATATAACAATTTTAAGTAGACATTACTTATAATTTTGTTAAAAAAGCATTTGAACCTCACAGTAACTTATTAGTTTCCTCCATTATTTATACAAATGATTTATTTGATAAAATATTTATCTTAATAATTACCTTTTCATCCTTTTCTATTATATACCTGATCTATCACTATCTAAAAGCATGTATAACATCATAAGACATCATTTTTCTTTCATTGGTTTCATGTCAGCAATTTTGTTTTTTTTTTTTTAGCTCTTGCCTTTGGCATCAAGCAAGAGAAACTGACATTAAAAGTGAAACAGATTTTGACATGTTTTCATGAAACCATTTTAACAGCTTCATCCCTTTGAGTGTTTCCTTTATTAAAGTAATAGTAAATGAGTCTAAAAACTTTTAAAATAAGTAACAATATATTCTAGTACTTAAACTGCTGCTGCTGCTGCTGCTAAGTCACCTCAGTCATCTCCGACTGTGTGCGACCCCATAGACGGCAGCTCACTAGGCTCCCCCGTCCCTGGGATTCTTCAGGCAAGAACACTGGAGTGGGTTGCCATTTCCTTCTCCAGTGCAGGAAAGTGAAAAGTGAAAGTGAAGTCGTTCAGTCGTGTCCGCCTCTTAGCGACCCCATGGACTGCAGTCTACCAGGCTCCTCCATCCATGGGATTTTCCAGGCAAGAGCACTGGAGTGGGGCGTCATTGCCTTAAACTAGAGCATAGCAAAAGTGGGAAAATGTATAGTTAAATCATATATGTTCACCTAAAAAATTTCTTAGACAAAAACAAGCGATGTTAGCAATATTTCCTCAGTTTCCCATTTCCCTGTCTGATCATTTCTCTCAAATGATGTAATTTGGCCTCACTTAAACAGTAGCTCATTTCCTTTTTTCCCTGTTCTGAAGAATAATATCCAAGAATCTGAACATAGGCTAGGTATCCTACACATCAATTGTAAAGTAAATTTTTTCAGAAAGCAGAGATCTGCAGAAAGCAAGCAATTTTGATTATTTTCATTACACATTCAAGTATCTATTGTAAGTCTCCTTACTTAAACCTGGATATTCAACCTACATTACCTAGAGTGTTGTTAGACAAAACAATTTGGCATTAAGAAGCATTATTATGAAAATTTCAGTGAGATATTTCAAAGAAATATAACAAATAATGTTGAAATTTGGAAGAAAGCATAAAAACTCTGAATAGCCAAAGCAATCTTGAAAACGAAGAACAAAGCTGGAAGCATGATGCTCCCTGGTCTCAAACTAGACTACAGTTATAGTAATTAAAGCAATATTTTATGAGCATAAAAACATATAGATCAATGCAACAGAGAGATCAGAAGCAAACTCACACATACCTGATGAATTAATTTATGACAAAGGAGATAATATTATACAATGGGGGAGGGAGATTCTTTTCCATAAATGGTGTTAAAAACTTGGACAGCCACATGCAAGGGAGTGAAATTGTACCCCTTTCTTACACCATACACTAAAATTAACTCAAAATGAATAAAAGACTTGAAGTTAAGTCCTGAAACCATAAAATTCCTAGAAGCAAACACAGATGGCAAGTTGCTTGATGTAGGTCTTAGGGATGATACATTTTTGTTTTTAATCTGGTAGCAAAAACAAAAGCAACAAAAACAAGTGGGACTACATCATACTAAACACTAAATGCTAAATGCTTCTGTAAAACAAACAGACAGGCAAAAACCAACAAAATGAAAAGGCAACCAACTGAATGGGAGAAATATTTTCAAATCATATATCTGATAAGAGGTTAATAATCCAAAATATGTAAAGAACGCATACAACTAGATAGCAAAAAAGTAAGTAAAAATCTGATAGAAAATCTGAAGAAACATTTTCCCAAAGACATACAGATGGCCAACAGGTACATGAAAATATCCTCAACATCATTAATCATCAGGGAAATGCAAATTAAAACCACAATGAGATATCACCTGACCCATGTAAACATGGCTATTATCAAAAAGACAAGGGATAATAAGTATTGGCAAGAATGTGGAGAAAAGGCAACACTTCATCGCATAAAACTGATGGGAATGTAAATTGATTCAGCCATTATAGAAAATACTGTGCAGTTTCCTCAAAAAAATAAGAATAGAACTACCATATGATCCAGCTATTCCACTTGAGGTCACTTATTTAAAGAAAACAAAAACTTCCACTAAAAAAAGATATATGCACCCCCATGTTCATTATAGCATTGTTTATAAAAAACAATATGGGAACAAACTAACTGCCCATTGATGAATGAAGAAAGTATAAGATATAGATGGATAAATACATAAAGACAGATCACAAAGAACTATTTTTCAGCCATAAAAAAAGAATAAAGTCTTGCCATTGTGACAAATATAGATGGACCTTGAAAGCATTATGCTAAGTGAAATAAGTCAGAGTAAGACAAATACCATATAATTTTCTTATATGCGGTATCCAAAACAAACACAAAACAAGTTCATAGATATAGAAACACATTGGTAGCTGTCAGAGATGGCAACTGGAGGTGGAATAAATGGGTGAAGGGGGTCAAAAGTAAAAAGAGAAAAGAAAACATGTCTTGTTTGAAATCTGAGAGGCAGAATCAAGATCAGTGAGCATTATTCTAAAAAAAATAAACTTTATTTTAATGGAAATTATCCAGTTATAAATAAGTCAGTCATTTATCATTTAGCATCTCTTAATCTTAGTAGCTATCACTCACACCCACTTTCAAATACAAACTACAAAAAACCTTTCTTTATATATACCTAGCACTGTAGCCTCTCAGAAAGAAAGAATGAAGCTTTACTGGTAGGGAGGATATAAATAAGATCAGAGACCAGGAAGGATTAGAGTTAAGGAGATATTTAATGCTACATGTGGTATGTGATTTTTCTGCAATATGATAGATTTTTTAACAATGAAAAAGAATTTGGATGTCCAGATGTCTTATGTTCTTTTTCACCTGGATGAACTTAACCTGAAAATCAGATTGTTGTCTCTTTAGTTTTCAATAACCGAATATAAATGGTTGGGGGATGACAAAAAACATAATTAAAGAGGAACATGTCTAATGATAAATCTGGCAACCCTTTAGGAAAATCAAATGAGGTTCCTTTGTCCATGGGTTTTCCCAGGTAAGAACACTGGAGTGGGTAGCCATTTCCTTCTCTAAGGGATCTTCCTAACCCAGGGATCGAACTCCAGTCCACAAATAACCCATATCAAGAATGATAACGGAGATATTACCAAAAGTATGAAAATAAAACAACTGTTTGAAAAATCAAATTTCAACTAATTTAAATATTTAAAGTCCCCAGAAAAACACAATTCATGAAAACTGACAAAAAAAGTGATAGTATCATTTCACTTATATTAGATTTATACTTTAAAATGATCTTATTAATTACTATGAAATATTTGGATATAAACATTTAGAAAAGAAATTATACACATTATACAAAAGACTCTTCCAGAGCACAGAAAAAGGGAAAACTGAAAGTGAAAGTGTTAGTCCCTCAGTTGTGTCTGACTCTTTGTGACCTCATGGACTGTAGCCTGCCAGGCTCCTCTGTCCATGGGATTTCCCAGGCAAGAATACTGGAATGGGTTGCCATTCCTTTCTCAAGGGGATCTTCCCAACCCCTGGATTGAACCTGGGTCTCTTGCATTACAGGGAGATTCGTTACTGTCTGAGCCACCAAAGACTTTCCCCAACTTCTTTTATAAGATCAGTTTACTTTGATAACAAACCTGAAAAGACATCACAAGAAATAAAATTTATACCAATGTCTCTCATAAAACAACAGATGCAAAATCCCAAACAAAATATTTTAGCAGAACAATGCATTATGAACAAATCAGTTGGTTGTAGGAAAAAGCAGTAGACAAACCAATGTCTTCCTAAAGATATTCATTCCTAATCCCTAGAATTTAGGATTTTGCAGATGTGATTAATCAAAAGATTTTAGAGATTCAGGAGATTAGTTTTGGGTTATCCAGGTAGAACCAATGTAATCACAAGGGTCCTTATAAGAGGGAGACAGAAGGATCAGAGTCAGTGCAGTCCAGTTCAAGTCAGTCACTCAGTCGTGTCCAACTCTTTGCGACCCCATGGACTGCAGCACACCAGGCCTCCCTGTACATCACCAACTCCCGGAATTTACTCAAACTCATGTCCATTGAGTCAGTGAAGCCGTCCAACCATCTGATCCTCTGTCATCCCCTTCTCCTCCCATCTTCAATATTTCCCAGCATCAGTGTCTTTTCCAATGAGTCAGTTCTTTCATCAGGTGGCCAAAGTATTGGAGTTTCAGCTACAGCATCAGTAGGGTCAGTAGTAGGAGCTATATTACAGAAACTGATTCTGTGAATTATGTTACCTTAATATGGCAAAAAGTACTTTGTAGATAAGATTATGGTTAGGGATTTTGAGATGAAGAGATTTTCCTAGACTACAGGAATATCATTCAATTTAATCACATAGATCTTTTAGAGCAGAGAACCATCTTTGGCTGTCTCAGAGACATGTAATGTGAGAGAGCTTTACTTGTAGTCAATGGCATTGAAAATGAAGAAAAGGAGCCAGGAGCCAAAGAATGTGTATGATCTCTAGAACCTGAGAATAGCCATCATCAGATAATTTGAAAAAAAAAATAATAATAGGAACATAGATTCTACATCAAGGCACTGAATTTTGCCAATAACCTGAATTATCAAGGAAACCTATCCTCCCCATGGGAGGAAACAAACTCTCCATTAAAACATGCAGAATAAAATGCAGTCTTCAGACACCTTTATTTTAGCATATGTGATGGGCTTCTGACCTATAGTATTGCAAGATAATAAATGTGCATTGTGTAAGCTGCTAAATCTGTGGCAGCAATATATTAATGCAGATAGTGAAAGTGATTTAATATTAAATAATTTAAACAGCATAATTAATTCCACAAGAAGAAGAAAGAAAAATCATACCATCATCAAAATAGATTGTAGAAGAATCATTTCTTTGGTAAACTTCATTAATGTTAATGACAAAAACCACTTTACAAATAGAAATAAAAAGAAACATTCTTAATGTTATAAAGGTTATTCTTTTAAAGTTATATCAAAAATTATCCTGTTGGTGAAAGGTTAATATCTTTATTTTCAGTTCAGTTCAGTTTAGTTGCTCAGTAGTGTCCAACTCTTTGCAACCCCAGGGACTGCAGCACACAAGGCTTCCCTGTCCATCATCAGCTCCCAGAGCTTGCTCAAACTCATGTGCATTGAGTCGGTGATGCCATCCAACCATCTCATCCTCTATTTTCCCCTTCTCCTCCTGCCTTCAATCTTTCCCAGCATCAGAGTCTTTTCCAATGAGTCAGTTCTGCACATCAGATGGCCAAAGTATTGGAGCTTCAGCATCTATCCTTCCAATGAATATTCAGAACTGATTTGCTTCATGATTGACTGGTCTGATCTTCTTGCAGTCCAAGGGACTCTCATTTTAAAGAAATGAGATAAGATAAAGATGCCCACTATTGACCATTCTTAAATGGCCAAATGAGAAAAGAGGGTGTCAACATGGCATACTGATTACAAATTTCCCCCCATCCACCACTTCTCTCTGAATCTGTTTTTGCAATGTGACTTAGTCACTTCTCCCTTCAAGAGATGAAGTCTATCCCTGCTCCCTTGAATCCAGTATGTTTTGTAAGTGGATTTGACTGATAGAAAATGGCAGAAGCATTAGTGTGACAGTTTCTCAGATAGGCCTAAAGAAGCGTTTACACTTCTACTCTCTTTCACCATGAGAAAACACTTGGGGTAGCCTGCTGAAATGACTACAAAGCTGAGGTTATACATGCTGCTGCTGCTGCTAAGCTGCTTCAGTCATGTCCAACTCTGTGCGACCCCATAGATGGCAGCCCACCAGGCTCCTCCGAACATGGGATTCTCCAGGCAAGAGTACTGGAGTGGGTTGCCATTGCCTTCTCCAGAGGTTATACATGACACTCAACCTATCCGCCACCAGATAAGAAACTCCAACCAGGTTTAGAGGTTACCTGTGTGACCTCTAGCTGACTGCTAATATATGAATGAGCCCAAATGAGACCAGAGGGAAAGTCCAGATTATCCATAGACTCCTGAGTAAAAATTTCAACCAGTTAATCCACTCTGTTCAGAATGCTTTGATATTCAACACTGTTGTGACAATGGAGAACTGATAGAAGAGACCAAAGTATTTGTAGAGGAAATACAACAACAGACCTAGTCTCTGGTAGACAGTGATTTATATTCAACTACTTTTATGTAAGTAATTTATATATATATATATATATATATATATATATATATATATATATACACACACACACACACACACAAACACACATGGTTAGTTCAACATATATATAATATATATGATTAATTCAAAAACAATACAGTTATAGGTGTATTAATTTTATTTATACTGAGATAACTTCAAAATAATCCTGGGTAGAATTTATTGACTACTGAATAGTAAGAACTGACTCTTCCTAAGAGAGTTAAACAATTTTTTTAAAAATTATTAACTTGTCATAACGGAAGTGAGAACTAACCAAATATTAACTGAATAGTGATGAAGAGATGAGTATGTTCAAAAAAACTGATAAGTTATTTATGCTATAAGGAAAAACAGTATATTTAGCATAGATTGTATTTTCAGGTACAAACAAGAAAAAAAAGAGTTTAAGAACTCTGCCTACATGTTCTGTTAGCTCAAAGCTGACAAATTCAGCTTTCTGGAACTGCTCAATGCCCACTGTTCTTTTTGTCTCTCCATTACTACATTTATCTTGAAGAAAGTAGGACCAAGGAAAATAAGTACTCCCTGCCCATCCATCTTGATAACTTAATGCTTCTCTCTGCCTGCAGCATTGTACATTAACGTTTTGAGCAAAATCTATAGGTCAATCAATCTCCTGCTTGAACCAAAGTGCCAATCTGTCATGTACTGTAATGCTCTCTCTCTCTTCTAACCAAATTTTTAGACTCTGAATTCATTTTTCTAGATGATTCTGTCAATGTGCTGCATGATAGAAAACAAGTCATATGTTAGCCATGCTTGCACACTACCTGATAAGCATCACCATGAACTACTGCTTGATAGATGGCAACATTAATGTAAATATATCTTTATTATAAATCTCTGAACCATAGAATCTTTCCCTCAAAGAAGAATCCTAATATCATGCTAGTCACAAAAGGAAAATAAAAGGAAAACTTTTTGACATTCTAAAATATTTTCCCACCATTTCACAAGAATACTACATAAAAGAGGCTATCTAATTAGAGAGAATTATCTAGTACAATTCATTGAAAATTATAACCATAAAGAGTTGCATTTGCAGTATACCTTAAGGGGAAGTTACTTGGACTTTTTGAGTTTCAATTTCTTCTCTCGCAGAATGTACTTATGATACATGCTAAGACCAATAAAAATTCATAGATAAATATTTGTTTTCATGCATCAAATATTATGCTCAGCACTAGGGAGACACCGTTTCACTTAATTTAAACTTGTGTCTTAGTCACTCAGCCATGTCCGACGCTCTGCTACCCCCATGGACTATAGCCCGTCAGGCTTCTCTGTCCATGGGATTCTCCAGGGAAGAATACTGGAGTGGGTTAGCCATTCCCTTCTCCAGGTGATCTTCCTGACCCAGGAATCAAATTCAGGTCTCCTACATTGCAGGCAGATTGTTTACCATCTGAGCCACTAGTGAAGCCCGAATTTAAACTTAATCACAACTATATATATATTAAGTAACAAAGTATATGGAAACATTTTAGTGAGATGTTGATCCAAATAGATGATAATTGTCAGACTCTGTTTTACTACATGTGTTTGGTAATGTGACAAAAACTTGGCATATCTCATTTACTGATGTTCATGTCACCACTTGACTCACAAGACTGCAAGTCATCTCACTCACTACTTCTGTCAGGCACCTTGGGAACCCTTTGTAGGATTCCTGAGAAAAGAAACCATGTCACACAAATCAAAAGTACATGCTACCTGGCCAAACACAGAAGAGTTTATTATAAGAATTCTTAGTAATTTATCTTTGTAGCCCTGTAATTGTTCTGCTCATATAACAATGAAATATAACCACCAAAGTTGATACAACTTTTTGCTGCCTTACAACTTTTAGATGGATACTCAGATATTATGGTCCAATATAGTGACCTGAAATATTAAATCTGTCAAAACATACTAACTGAACTCAACTGAATTAATATGCTCCTTTAGTTCATACTACTCAGTGTAACAATAAACTTTATCATTTGCAATTTTCCATTTCTCTAAGCCCCTTAATCCTCACCCCACATTTAGCTTTTCTCTTTCTTTACTCCTTTCTTTTCTTCCTTTCTTGCCTCCCATCAATCCTTCTTTTCTAGCTTTTCTTTCTTAAAAAAACAAAAACAATGATGGAGGGAAAAAAGCTATTTCTGTCACTTACTTATCTCAAGTCACACCAAAATCTGAAAGCAAATTTCCCTTCATTAGTAATATTTACAAAGTTTCTGTGAGTCAATTTGTCCATAAATGTATTGACTTGCTGTGAGTGTTGCTATGAAAAAGCATAGCAGGACACGTTCATACTAAAAGCCTCGAATACAGTAATGGAGGCATGAGTGGACCTCCCCATGGCCTATGATGTCTGCCCTAAGAGAAATAAAAAGAGTCAGAATAAATATCACCTTGCAGTAAATATCTTCCATATACATTATTGGGAAAGGTGGGATTGAGATCTACTCAGAAATATAAAACAAACAGACAACCTAAAAGCAGAGAACTAAAACAGTGTGGTTAAACTACAAATATTATCAAATAATCCTAAGGTGCTCTATAGTTCAGTTCAGTTCAGTCACTCAGTGGTGTCCGACTCTTTGCAACCCCATGGACTGCAGCACGCCAGGCTTCCCTGTCCATCACCAACCCCCAGAGTCCACCCAAACCCATGTCAATTGAGTCAGTGATGCCATCCAACCATCTCACCCTCTGTCGTCCCCTTCTCCTCCTGCCTCCAATCTTTCGCAGCATCAGGGTCTTTTCCAATGAGTCAGTTCTTTGCATCAGGTGGCCAAAGTATTGGAGTTTCAGCTTCAACATCAGTCCTTCCAATGAATATTCAGAACTGATTTCCTTTAGGATGGGCTGGTTGGATCTCCTTGCAGTCCAAGGGACTCTCAAGAGTCTTCTCCAACACCACAGTTCAAAAGCATCAATTCTTCGGAGCTCAGCTTTCTTTATAGTCCAACTCTCACATCCATACATGACTACTGGAAAAACCATAGGCTTGACTTGACAGATCTTTGTTGGCAAAATGATGTCTCTGCTTTTTAAAATGCTGTCTAGGTTGATCATAACATTTTTCCAAGAAGCAAGTATCTTCATGCCTGCAGTCACCATCCTCACTGATTTTGGAGCCCCCCAAAATAAAGTCTGTCATTGTTTCCACTGTTTCCCCATCTATTTGCCATGAAGTGATGGGACTAGGTGCCATGATCTTAGTTTTCTGAACGTTGAGCTTTAAGCCAACTTTTTCACTCTCCTCTCTCACTTTCACCAAGAGGCTCTTTAGTTCTTCTTCACTTTCTGCCATAAGGCTGGTATCATCTGCATATCTGAGGTTATTGATATTTCTCCCAGCAATCTTGATTCCAGCTTGTGCTTCATCCAGTCCAGCATTTTTCATGATGTACTCTGCATATAAGTTTAACAAGCAGGGTGACAATATACAGCCTTGACGTACTCCTTTCCCATTTTGGAACCAGTCTGTTGTTCCATGTCCAGTACTAACTGTTGCTTCCTGACCTGCATACAGGTTTCTCAAGAGGCAGATCAGGTGGTCTGTATTCCCATCTCTTGGAGAATTTTCCACAGTTTGTTGTGATCCACACAGTCAAAGGCTTTGGCATAGTCAATAAAGCTGAAAGAGATTTTCTGGAACTCTCTTGCTTTTGCAATGATCCAACTGATGTTGGCAATTTGATCTCTGGTTCCTCTGCCTTTTCTAAATCCATTGAACATCCGTTCATGTTTCACATACTGTTGAAGCCTGGCTTGGAGAATTTTGAGCACTCCTTTACTAGCGTGTGGGATGAGTGCAATTGTGCGGTAGTTTGAGCATTCTTGGCATTGCCTGCCTTTGGGATTGGAATGAAAACTGACCTTTTCCAGTACTGTGGCCACTGCTGAGTTTTCCAAATTTGCTGACATATTGAGTGCAACACTTTCACAGCATCATCTTTTAGGATTTGAAATAGCTCACCTGGAATTCCATCACCTCCACCAGCTTTGTTCATAGTGCTGCTTCCTAAGGCCCACTTGACTTCACATTCCAGGATGTCTGGCTCTAGGAGAGTGATCATACCATCGTGATTATCTGGGTCATGAAGATTTTTTTTGTATAGTTCTGTGTATTCTTCCCACCTCTTTTTTTTTTTTTAATTTATTTTTTACTTTACAATATTGTATTGGTTTTGCCATACATTGACATGAATCCACCATGGGTGTGCATGTGTTCCCCTTCCAGAACTCCGTCCCACCTCCCTCCCCATCCCATCCCTCTGGGTCATCCCGGTGTACCAGCCCCGAGCACCCTGTAATATCCTCTGCTTCCGTTAGGTCCATACCATTTCTGTCCTTTATTGTGCCCATCTTTGCATGAAATGTTCCCTGGCTATCTCTAAGTTTCTTGAAGAGATCTCTCGTCTTTCCCATTCTATTGTTTTCCTCTATTTGCACTGATAATTGAGGAAGGCTTTCTTATTTCTCCTTGCTATTCTTTGGAACTCTGCATTCAAATGAGTATATCTTTCCTTTTCTCCTTTGCTTTTTGCTTCTCTTCTTTTCACAGCTATTTGTAAGGCCTCCTCAGACAGCCATTTTGCTTTGTTGCATTTTTTTTTCCTTTGGGATATGGTCTTGATCCCTATCTCCTGTACAATGTCAGGAACCTCCTCCATAGTTCTTCAGGCACTCTGTCTATCAGATCTAACCCCTTGAATCTGTTTGTCACTTCCACTGTATGATCATAAGGGATTTGATTTAGGTCATACCTCGGTGGTCTAGTGGTTTTCACTACTTTCTTCAGTTTAAGTATGAATTTGGCAATAAGGAGTTCATGATGTGAGCCACAGTCAGCTACCGGTCTTGTTTTTGCTGACTGTATAGAGCTTCTCCATCTTTGGCTGCAAAGAATATAATCAATCTGATTTTGGTGTTGACCATCTGGTGATGTCCATGTGTAGCGTTTTCTCTTGTGTTGTTGGAAGAGGGTGTTTTCTATGACCAGTGTGTTCTCTTGGCAAAACTCTGGCCTATAGCATAATGCCCTAAAAGTTTTGCTTCATTGCTAACCTTGAAAATGAGTACAATCCAACAGAAAGGAGTGAACCCTAATTTTTTCAAGTCCCTGATAACCAGTTTCTGAATGTGTCTATGCTGGGCTGCAGATTTCTTAAAGGAATATCTCTATGCTTACACATATAATTATACTGGTTCTTAATAAGGCACGTGTCCTCAGCGTATTATTACTGGGCTAAGCTAATATGAAATAAAATAATCCAATCCAATTCTTCCTTGAGAGAGAGAATGACTCACAAAGAAATGTTGTGTTCCATTCTTTGTATAGCTAGAATTTATTAGACAATTCATATTCATAATAAAATAAATAATTCTGTATGCACCCTTCTCTATTAAAATAAAGACCATTGTTTTCAATTATTCTTCCATGGACTCACTAAATATAGAGAAAATTCAATGTTTAGTTTAAAATCATTGGGGAATGGACAAATATGATATTATGTGCCTCTTCCAAAGAACCATTGTAATCATCCAAAAATTGACAGGGGAATAAACAAGATATTTTATTCTTTATTTCCACACTGCTGTTATCAACATGGATTTTTTTTTTGTCTGTCAGTACTGACACTAAGCTCTCAAGATTGTATCGTTAAGCATTATGATCTATGGGTCTTATAAGTGCCTAGAGCTGTGGGTGAGTGCAAACACTTTGAATTTCAGCCTCATGTGTTTCTTTTATAGGTCTGTAGATGTTGCCTCTGAGATCTAGTTATATTCCCCAGTATGTCAGCATTCGGTGTAAATTCACTACGTCGTCAGCAAGTTGCAATTGCTGAGACGAGATTTCTAAGAACCCACATAGAGAAAGATGAAGCTTCCTTTTCAGAGGGCCATGTGAGCAATAAGAAAGTCTTCTGGCTCTGGATCGGGGTTATTGTCTTTGACCATCAAGCAGTGGGCTGTGGAAACTTCAAGTAGAAAGCACTAACAAAGCAACAAAATAGCTCAGGTGAGGTTTGCCTAGAGTTTAGATGGATATGACCAGACAAGGTAGAAACAGAATAAATTCTCTCTCAACCTGCCATATGCTACACTAAAATGTAGTGATATTTACCAGACTAACATATATGTGTGAGTGTAACAGAAAAAAAAAAAAATTAGAATACTGAATTTTTTTTTTCCTTTTTTGGTTAGAAAAAAGGTAAAATTACCTTGTCTCTATCTCTCTCATTCTCTTTTTTCTTTCTCTAAGCTGAATATGTAATACCATGTTTTTAAAAATACGTAACATTAGACATTAAAGTCAGCATGCTTGTTACTTTTGTTTTATTTATAACATTAATCAAAATAAAATTAGAATCAACAACAATAAGTACATTAATATCCACTCTCCTAATCCAAATTTCATTACATATTGACCTCCATGTATAAATACATATATGGATGGAATAATGGCAGCTGAAAGAAACTTAATATCTGTTTTTACTGCCATGCAATATAAACAATAAGCATTTATATTGTGCCCAAGTTCTATGTATTATTAATATGGTTTGAAAACCACAAGGGTCTGCCAATTTTTATAACTGATGAATTCCAAAAAAGTAAATGACTACCTTAAATATCTAACATAAAGTATATGCATCACTATGGCTACTACAAATATGTGGAAGTTTGAAAAGGGAAGTAATTGGATGCACGTCTTTGCCCACACACTTCTCAACTAAATTAAACTGAGAAAGTGATTTAACATCTGCAAACCTTAGTCTCTTTATTGTAAAATTAGAATAACATTTTTCATATATATAGCATTATTTATTAACTATAATTATTATTTATTCCATAGAAAATGCTGAGGAAATGCTATCTGAACAGCACTTAAGAAATAAATAGAATTTGAAATACCTAACATGATTTTATATAAAAATGGTGTTAATACTGAAGCATTGTGGAAAGAAATCCTGTCTTGTTTTCTTAATCACATTTGTGATGAACACAGGACTACTGAAATTGATAAAGATTAACAAAAGTGCATACCTCCATGCTCAGTCACTTCAACAGTCTCTGATTCTTTGCAGTCCTATGGACCATAGCATGCCAGTCTCCGCTGCCCACGGGATTCTCTAAGCAAGAATCCTAGAGTGAGTTGCCACCCTCTCCTCCAGGAGATCTCAATCCAGGAATCAAACCAGTTTCTCCTGCATCTCCTGCATTGCAGGTAGATTCCTTACCCACTGAGCCACCTAGGAAGCCTAACACAAGTAGATTTTGCTAAATAAAATTATTTTTAATAGCATGTCCTATTTTTAAATAACCAAAAAAAAAGGGGGGGTTGAATTAAAAAAACTGACTTTGGTTATCAATTTATTTTTAAAATTAAATGAAAAAGGTAAATGCATTCTTTTTTTCAGTTAATTTCAACTTTTCTCCACTTCTCCCCATGGACTTCTTTCCAATTATGATATGTCAAAGAAATATAGATTTGTCTCTGTTTCCTAAAATAATGTGCTCTTCATCCATGGACAATTTTTCCATTTATTCCTGATCCCTGAATTGTGCTATTTAAAAAAAAAAAAAAATTCTTAGCATTGGTTCAGCTGATACTTAAAATTGTGTAAGCTTTAGTTGTAATTACAAACTGTACAATTCAGAGACATATTGAGACGTATAATACAAAACAAAATACCACTGAGGCATGACATTAGCAGAATGGCAGAATAGGAGTTTTCTACTATCTTCCCCACAAAATCACCAATTTAGACATCACTCAGGATGGGAGTGATTTTGTGGCAATCTGAGAATTCAGCAGAGAAGCTCTGACTCAAGACTGGGGGGAAAAATCTGAGATGGAGGAATAATTTCACTTTATTCATGTCAACCCCCTCCAAGGTGAGAAGCCAAGTGCCAAGAAGACCCTCTGGGCCAATGGTTTCTCCCACTGGGAAAAAGTGAGAGCTTGTGAATGAGCCCCTGGATTCTCCCATTGTGGGAGATACTGCTAGTGAGGCCCATGGCTTTCTGACCTCACCCAGAATACTGAAGAGTGCTGCCACATGAGGGGATGGGTCAGGGAGGGGCTGGGACAGCAGTTGCACACAATCCCCCCAAGAATGTCCCCAAGTGGGAACAAGACGTGTGGAGCCAGGATATCCATAGAAAGGCTCTGAGAATGCTCCAGGATCCCTAGTAGGGATGACTGAAGGTATTTCTTTCCCAAACCAGTCAGTAAAGACCGGAGGAGATGACAGCATATTGAAATGTGAGAGAGCAATGAAATGTTTCAAGGAGCATGAAAAATCAAGGAAACATGACACCACCAGAGGGATATAATAATTTTCCAATAACTGACCACAAAGTAATGCAGATGTGCAATTTGCCCCTTAAATAATTCAAAACACTTGTTTTAAGGAAGCTCAATAAGCTGTCAGAAAACATAGATAGATGAATCAATGAAATCTGATATATGAATAAAGATGATACATATGTGTCTGTCTATATGTATATGTATACACCGACTCAATGGACATGAGTTTCAGTAAACTCTGGGAGATAGTGGAGGACAGGGAAGTCTGGCATGCTGCAGTCCATGGGGTCACAAAGAGTCTGACACGACTTAGTGACTTAGCAACAACAACAACACACACACACATATACACATATACAACAAAACCAGAACTGTAAACTATGTCATCTCACACAAAGTTTAGTATTATGTTTAAAATTCAATATATTTCTTTTTTTCTTTATAAAACAAAACGTATATTGTCACTGAAAAAATATTTTTAAAAATCCTTTCATGAGGATCCAAAGATAATCACTTGATACTCTTGATATATATGTCTTACAGCTTTATTTTTCTTCCCCTTCTCTTCCTTATTTCCTACATTTCTTCTTTCTTGCCTTCATTCCTTCTCTCCTTACTTCTCTCCACCCCACCTTATATTCTTCTTTCCGTCTGTCTGTTATCTTCCTGTTGTTCTTCAGTAGCATATCTGCCCTTAATCCTCTATTTCCTGGCTAGTGGCTTCCTACTAACTCCTAACAAGAAGCACTGATGGGAGAACAAAATGGCGGAGGAGTAGGTGGATGTGGAGTACATCTCTCTCCAGGGATATGTCAGGAATACACCTTCAGACACAGAAGTGCATGCGGAACACCAGCTGAGAGCAAACAGGACCTGACCAGCGGAAAAGAATATACAGAACCATGCAAAACTCAGTAGGATGAAGAAACTAGGCGGGAAAAGCAGGAGTGTTAGTAGGACTGGACCTGCCCTCAGCAAGTGGGAGAACTGAAGCAGGGGTCAGATCCCTATCCCCACGAAGGGGCAATTGTTTGAGTCAGAGGAGAAACATTTAAAGCTGAAAGTGAAACAGCAGATCTGTGGCAGCCTAAAATGAATGAGAATCAGACAGTCCTTGCCACAACCATCCATACCCCAGACAAGGACGCAGGTCCCCTGGAATGTGCAGCAGCTGGGAGCTGGCGTTTAGGGATTGTGGAGCAATCCCAGGGCAAAGGTTGCTGTTGACTGTAGAGAGACAGATCTAGGGTATGTGAGGGAGGAGATTGGGGTGGGAAATGCCTGGGGGAGGAAAGCAGGGCAGCCAAGGAATCAATACTGCTGAGTCATGCATAGTGGGTGGAGCCATCACCATAGCCTGTCTCTCCCCACAGGCCAGTATCAGCAGCTAAACAATAGAAAGGCTAGCTTATCAAATGCCTGAGGCACCGAACTACAGAGTAGGACCCCAGCCAGGGGGGCCTCTATGCGCCTGATGTGCTGAACAACAGAAAAGGACCCCAGGCAAGGGAGCCCTCTAAGTGCCTGAATGGGCGGAGCTACAGAGAAAGACTGGCCGAAGAGGCCTTCTGATCGCCAGCTACAAGAGTTTTGAAAAAAGACTTTGATAGGGCCATAACTCCCGTGGTGAAGGCAGTCTATGTCCTTGCACACTTTGTGCCACCAGAGTCCCCACAAGCCAAGCAGCTGTGCCACTTTCACGTTCAACTCTCATGGGGGCAGAGCTGCTACGGCAAAAAAAAAAAAAAAAAAAAAAAAAAAATCTTGCATCTATGCACGCAGGATCACTTCGGTCATGTCCAACTCTTTGCGGCCCTGTAGATTGTGGCCTGCCAGGCTTCTCTGTCAGGCCGGTTCTCCAGGCAAGAATACTGGAGTGTATATTAGCCAATAATGTCATACCCTTCTAGAGCACTATAGTTCCTGTGGCCCTAGCCACCAACTCCTCTGAGTACCTGGTGCTGCCAGAACCCCTGTGACCCAAGCAGCTGTACCACCTCCACACCTGGCCCTCACAGGGGCAAACCCAAATCCTCCTGGGCAGCCTCAGGAGCAATCCCCAGTGGATGACCCACAGGCAGAGGTAGAAATAAAAGCACAATTGAAACCTAGGGGTAGTGTGGCTAAAGCAGAAGACTCAAAACCTTTCCACCAGCTGTACAAGGTACAGATTAAATCCACATGATCAACCTGGCAGACTCTGTCTCTGTGGAATATATAAAAGGACACTGAGAGCTCCCACAAAAGAAAATGCACTAGTTCTGATAGCTGTGGACATTGCAGGCAAGAACACACAGGAGTAGGACCATATTAGAATTGGAGCTGCCCCCACAACAGGTCCAGAAATCAGCACAGTATTGGTGGGCATTCTAGGGAGGTGAGGTAGACTGTGACTCCCAGCAAGGGAAAGGACTTTGACAGCAGTGACTCAAGAAAAACAATTATTATTCTTATGTTTTGACTTGTTCTGTAGATTCTTTGGGATTATTTTCTTTTTTTTTCTTCCCCCCTCCCCCGTTGTAGTTGTTGATTTTATTGGCACTATGAAATCTGATTAAAGTTTTGAGCTTTTTTTTTTTTCTCAGTCATATTTTTTATTGTTGTTACAAACAACTGCCTCTACGTTGGGGTTTTGCAGTTCTGTGGAGTTTTCCTTTTTACTCTCTCTCTTTTTTAATTTTAATTTTTAAACCTGCTATTATTTTTTCTACATTTATTCCATTCTTTTTTTCCTACTGTTCTTTCCCCTTGCAGTTAACTTTTAATGTATGTAAATCCTCTTTATCTACTCCTATGTAACTTCGCACGTCTATTCTTTCTTTCTTTCTCTCCTCTCAACATTTTTGTCACTTTTATTTTCTTTGCTTTATTTCCCAGTTGGCACCTTGCTTTAGTTTTGTTTTCCAGTTTGTGCTTTAGTTCGTTTTGTTCTTAACTGGTAGACATAATTTTTGGTTCCCTTTGTTCACTGGGTCAGTCTATTGTACTTTATCTTTATTGGACTGTTCTGATTTTGCTTATGGATGTGTATGTATATGTATATGTATATGTGTATATTCAGCCACACTTTTTACTGTTGTTATAAACCTCTGCCTCTACATTGGGCTTTTGCAGTTCTGTGGCATTTTCTTTTTTTTTTTTTTCTTTCTTCTTCCTTTTTTTTTTTCTTTTCTCTTTTTTTATAACTTTGACTTTTAATTTTTTAAATCTATTAAATTTTTCTTAATTTATCCCTTTGTTTGCCTTTCTCACTGTTCTTTTGTCCTTGCAGTTAATCTTTAATATATATAAATCTTCTTCATCTATCTCTATTTAACTTTGCATATCTATTCTCTCGTTCTTTCCTTTCTTTACTTCCCTGTCAACATATTTGTTAGTTTTGTTTTCACTGCTTTATTCCCCACTTGGCACCTGACTTTAATTTTGTTTTCCAGTTTGTGCTTTAGTTAGTTTTGTTCTTAACTGGTAAACATAATTTTTTATTTCCTTTGTTCACTGGGTCAATCTACTGTACTTTATTTTAGTTGGACTGTTTTGACTTTGCTTATGGGTGTATATGTATAGTGTATATTCCATTATTTAATTATTATATGCCTGATTTTGTAACTGCCATTTGTCTAGGGTTCATCCTTGGTTTCTCTCTCTTTTTTTTTAATCTCTTAATGCCATAACAAACCACTTGTGGAATATTTATTCTTGACCAGAGATCAAGCCCTGAGCCTTTGAAGTGGGAGCACTGACTCCAAGACCCTAGACTACCAGAGAACTAACCCTAGGGAGTATCAAATTAGTGAGAACTCACACTAAGGAAACCACTTGAATTCAAAACCCAGTAACACCCAACCACCAGTAGCACCCTATGCAGAATGCCCTATCTAAACAAGAAAGCAAAAAGACAAACCCAATCACCAGCAGACAGGATTACCACCTCACTTAGCCTTGCCCATCATAGAAAAAACAAACAAACAAACAAAAAACTCAGCACAAATATCACCCTATAAGAAGATTACACAAACCACTGGACCAAGCTTAGGAGGGCAGAAACAAAAGGAACAAAGAATTCAACCTTGAAGCCTGGGAAAAGGAGACCTCAAGCACAATAAGTTAAAAAAAAAAAAAATATATATATATATATATATAATGAAAAGGCAGAGAAATACTACACAAATGAAGGAACAAATTAGAAACACAGAAGTCCAAATAAAGGAAGAGGAAATAGGCAAACTACCCAAAAAATAATTCAGAATAATGATAGTAAAGATGATCAAAAACCTTGAAAACAAAATGGAGAAAATGCAAGACTCAATTAACAAAGACCTAGAAGAATTAAAGAATAAACATTAATTTATTTTATTAATTTATTAATTTATGTAAACAACACAATTACTGAAATTAAAAATATTCTGGAAGGAATCAATAGCAGAATATCTGAAACAGAAGAACGAATCAGTAAACTGGAAGATAAAATGATGGAAATAATTTCTGAAGGGCAGAATAAAGTAAAAAGAATGAAAAGAACTCAGGATAGTCTCAGAGACCTCTGGGACAATATTAAACACACCAACATTCAAATTATAGGGGTCTCAGGAAAAGATGAGAAAAAGAAAGGTATGAGAAATTTTTTGAACAGATTATAGTTGAAAATTTCCCCAACATGGAAAAGGAAAGTCAATCAAGTCCAAAAGGCAAGTCTTTAGTCCCATACAGGATAAACCAAAGGAGAAACACACCAAGACAGATACTAATCAAACTAACAAAAACTAAACACAAAGAATATTAAAAACAGGAAGGGAAAAGCAATAAGTAACATACAAGGGAAACCCCATACATTTAACAATTGATCTTTCAGCAGAAACCCTGCAGACCAGAGGGAATGGCAGGATATATTTAAAACACTGAAAGGGAAAAATGTACAACCAAGATTACTGTACCCAGCATTATCTCATTCAAAACTAATGGAGCAATGAAAAGTTTTTCAGACAAGCAAAAGTTAAGAGAATTCAGTACCACTAAACCAGCTTTACAACAAATGTTAAGGGGACATATATAGTCAAGAACTACAAGAGAAGGAAAAAGATCTACAAAATCAATCCCAAACAATTAAGAAAATGGCAATAGGAACATATACATCAATAATTACTTTAAAAGTAAATGGACTAAATGTTCCGACCAAAAGACGAAGACTGGCTGAATGGATACAAAAACAAGACCCATATATATGCTGTCTACAAGAAACTCACTTCAGACCTCAAGACACATGTAGACTGAAAGTGAGAGGATAGAAAAATATATTTCATGCAAATGGGAAGTAAAAGAAAGCTGGAGTAGTAATCCTTATATCAGATAAAACAGACTTTAAAATAAAAAAGATTACAAGAGATAAGGAAGGACACTACATAATGATCAAAGAATCAATCCAAGAGAAAGACATAGCAATTGTAAATATCTATGCACTGAACATAGGAACACCTCAATACATAAGACAAACACTAACAGACATAAAAGGAGAAATTGACACTAACACAATAATAGTAGGAGACATTAACACCCCACTCACATCAACAGACAGATCATCAAAACAGAAAATTAATAAGGAAACAAAAGTCTTAAATGATACATTTAGATGAGATGCTGCAAAGTCTGACTCTGTGCGACCCCATAGATGGCAGCCCACTGGGCTCCGCCGTCCCTGGGATTCTCCAGGCAAGGATACTGGAGTGGGTTGCCATTTCCTTCTCCAGTGCATGAAAGGGAAAAGTGAAAGTGAAGTCGCTCAGTCATGTCTGACTCTTAGCGACCCCATGGACTGTAGCCTACCAGGCTCCTCCATCCATGGGATTTTCCAGGCAAGAGTACTGGAGTGGGGTGCCATTGCCTTCTCTGTTAGATGAGATGGATCTCATTCATATCTTCAGGACATTCCATCCAAATGCAGAAGAATACACCTCCTTTTCAAATGCACATGGAACATTCTCCAGGATAGACCACATCTTGGGTCACAAATCAAACTTCAGTAAATTTAAGAAAGTTGAAATCATATCAAGCATCTTCTCTGACCACAATGCTATGAGACTAGATAACAATTACAATAAAAAAAAAAAACACTAACACATGGAGATTAAACAATATGTTTCTAAATAATCAACATGTTACTGAAGAAATCAAAAGGGAAATCAAAAAATTTCTAGAAACAAATGACAATGACAATTCAAAACCCATAGGATGCAGTGAAAGCAGTTCTAAGAGGGAAGTTTATAGCAATACAATTCTACCTCAAGAAACAAGAAAACCATAGAATAGAGAACCTAACTTTACACCTAAAACAACAGGAAAAAGAAGAACAACAACAAAAAAACCAAAATTAGTAGAAGGAAAGAAATCATAAATATACGAGCAGAAATAAAAAGAAATGAAAGAAACAATAGCAAAGATTAATAAAACTAGAAGCTGGTTCTTTGAGAAGATAAACAAAATTGACAAACCTTTGGACAGACTCATCAGAAAGAAAGAGAGAAGAATCAAACCAACAAAATTAGAAATGAAAAAGGAGAGGTTACAATAGACAATGCAGAAATACAAAGGATTATAAGAGACTATTATGTGCAACTATATGGCAATAAAATGGATAACCTGGAAGAAATGGAAAGATTCTTAGGAAAGTTCAGTCTTCCAAAACTGAACCAGGAAGATATAGAAATTATGAACAACTCAATTACAAGCACTGAAATTGAAGCTGTGACCAAAAATCTCCCAAAAAACACAAGCCCAGGACCAAATGGCTTCACAGAAGAATTCTATCAAACATTTAGAGAAGAGCTAATGCCTATCCTTCTAAACCTCTTTCAAAAAATTGCAGAGGAAGGAACACTCCCAAACTCATTCTACAAGGCCACTGTCACCTTTATACCAAAACCAGAGAAAGACAGCACTAAAAAAAGAAAACTACAGGCCAATATAACCGATGAACATAGATTGAAAACTCTCAATAAAATTTTAGCGAACAGAATTCAGCAACACATCAAAAAGCTCATACACCATGGTCAAGTTGGGTTTATTCCAGGGATGCAAGGATTCTTCAATATACACAAATCAATCAATGTGATACACCCATATTAACAAACTGAAAGATAAAAACTATATGATAATCTCAATAGCTGCAGAAAAAGCCTTTGAAGAAATTCAGCACCCATTTATGATTAAAACTCTTCAAAAAATGGGCATAGAAGGAATCTACATCAACATAGTAAAGGCCTTATATGATAAAGTGAAAGTGACGCCGCTCAGTTGTGTCCGACTCTTTGCAACCCCATGGACTGTAGCCTACCAGGTTTCTCCATCCATGGGATTTTCCAGGCAAGAGTACTGGAGTGGGTTGCCATTTCCTTCTCCAGGGGATCTTCCCAACCCAAGAATCGAACCCAGTTCTCTTGCAGGCAGACACTTTACCCTCTGAGCCACCAGGGGAACCCATATGATAGCTTATATGATAAGCCTACAGCAAACATTATTCTCAATGGTGAAAAACTGAAAGTATTCCCCTTAAGAAAAGGAAAAAGACAAGGGTGCCCACTTTCTCCACTATTATTCAATATAGTTCTGGAAGTCCTAGCTACAGCAATCAGAGAAGAAAAAGAAATAAAAGGAATCCAGTTCAGAAAAGAAGAAATAAAGCTCTCACTGTTTGCAGATGACATGATACTGTACAAAAAATACCCTAATGTTAGTATCAGAAAATTACTAGAGCTAATCAATGAATTTAGCAAAGTTGCAGGATTCAAAATCAATACACAGAAATCACTTGCATTTCTATATACTAACAATGAAAAATCAGAAAGAGAAATTAAGGAATCAATCCCATTCACCACTGCAACAAAAAGAATTAAATATCAAGGAATAAAATTACCTAAAGAGACAAAAGAACTATACACAGAAAATTATAAGACACTAATTTCAAAGATGACATAAACAGGTGGAGAGATATTCCATGTTCCTGGGTAGGAAGAATCAATATTGTGAAAATGACTACACTACCAAATGCAATCTACAGATTCAATGCAATCCTATCAAATTACCAATGGCAGTTTTCAAAGAACTAGAACAAAAATTTCACAATTCATACACAAATGAAAAAGACCCCGAATGGCCACAATAGTCTTGAGAAAGAAGAATAGAGCTGGAGGAATCAACCTTCCTGACTTCAGATTTTACTACAAAGCTACCCTCATCAAGAAAGTATGGTACTGGCACAAAAACAGAAATATAGACCAATGGAACAAGAGAGAAAGCGCAGAAATAAACCCATGAACCTATGGGTACCTTATATGTGACGAGGGAGGCAAAAATATACAATGGGGCAAAGACACCCTCTTCAATAAATGATGCTGAAAAAACTGGACAGCTACATGTAAAAGAATGAAATTAGAACACTCCCTAACACCATTCAGTTCAGTTCAGTTCATTCGCTCAGTCGTGTCCGACTCTTTGAGGCCCCCACAGACTGCAGAACGCCAGGCCTCCCTGTCCATCACCAACCCCCAGAGTCACCCAAACTCATGTCCATTGAGTCGGTGATGCCATCCAGCCATCTCATCCTCTGTCGTCCCCTTCTCCTCCTGCCTTCAATCTTTCCCAGCATCAGGGTCTTTTCAAATGAGTCAGTTCTTCGCATCAGGTGGCCAAAGTATTGGAGTTTCAGCTTCAGCATCAGTCCTTCCAATGAATATTCAGGACTGATTTCCTTCAGGATGGACTGGTTGGATCTCCTTGCAGTCCAGGGGACTCTCAAGAGTCTTCTCCAACACCACAGTTCAAAAGCATCAATTATTCAGTGCTCAGCTTTCTTTATAGTCCAACTCTCACATCCATACATAACTACTGGAAAAACCACAGCCTTGACTAGATGGACCTTGTTGGCAAAGTAATGTCTCTGCTTTTGAATATGTTGTCTAGGTTGGTCATAACTTTCCTTCCAAGGAGTAAACCTTTTTTTTAATTTCATGACTGCAGTCACCAGCTGCAGTGATTTTGGAGTCCAAAAAAATAAAGTCTACCACTGTTTCCACTGTTTCCCCATCTATTTGCCATGAAGTGATGGGACTGGATGCCATGATCTTAGTTTTCTGAATGTTGAACTTTAAGCCAACTTTTTCACTCTCCTCTTTACATAAAGATAAATTCAAAATGGATAAAATACCTAAATGGAAGACCAGAAACTATAAAACTCTTAGAAGAAAACAAAGGCAGAACACTCGATGACATAAATCAAAGCAAGATCCTCTATGACCCACCCCCTAGAGTAATGGAAATAAAAACAAAAGTAAACAAGTGGGACCTGATTAAACTTAAAATCTTTTGAACAGCAAAGGAAACTATAAGCAAGGTGAAAAAACAACCCTCAGAATGGGTGAAAATTATAGCAAATGAAACAACTGACAAAGGATTAATTTCCAAAATATACAAGCAGCACATACAACTCATTATCAGAAAAACAACCCAATCAAAAAGTGGAAAAAGACCTAAACAGACATCTCTCAAAATAAGATATTCAGATGGCTAACAAACACATGAAAAAATGCTCAACATTGCTCATTATTAGAGAAATGCAACTCAAAACTACAATGAGACATCTCCTCATACTGGTCAGAATGGCCATCATCAAAAAGACTACAAGCAATAAATTGTGGAGAGAGTGTGGAGAAAAGGGAATGCTCCTGCACTGTTGGTGGGAATGCAAATTGATACAGCCACTATGGAAGACAGCATGGAGATTCCTTAAAAAAACTAGGAATAAAACCATCATATGACCCAGCAATCCCGGTTCTGATCATATACCCTGAGGGAAACAAAATTGAAAAAGACATATGTATCTCATTGTTCATTGCAGCACTATTTACAATAGCTAGAACATGGAAGCCACCTAGATGTCCATCAACAGATGAATGGATAAAGGAGTTGTGGTACATATACACAATGTAATATTACTCAGCCATAAAAAGGAATGCATTTGAGTCAGCTCTTATGAGGTGGATGAACCTAGAACTTATTATACAGATTGAAGTAAGTCAGAAAGAGAAAGATAAAGATCATGTTCTAACACATATATACGGAATCTAGAAAAATGATACTGAAGAATTTACTTACAGGGCAGCAATGGAGAAACAGATGTAGAGAATAGACTTATGGACATGGGGCTAGGCAAGGAGAGGATGAAATGTATGGGAAGAGTAACATGGAAACTTACATTACCATATGGAAAATAGATAGCCAACAGGAATTTGCTGTATGGCTAAGAAACTCAAATATGGGCTCTGTATCAACCTAGAGGGGTGGAATGGGGAGGGAGATGGGAGAGAAGTTGAAAAGGAGGGGATCTATGTACATCTATGGCTGATTCATGTTGAGGTTTGACAGAAAACAACAAAATTCTGCAAAGCAATTGAAGGATTTCCATAAAATTTTCAATTTTTATTGAAGGATTTCAATTTAAAAAAATCAAAAGAAAAAAGAAGCACTGATGGAAGGTCAAAGGGTGAAAAGAAGGAAGGAGATAATTTCTTCAGGTTCTCACAAGTGACAATTGCCTCCTAAATATCGGAGTTTACTGACACCACAGTGTGGGGGTCAATGGAGGAGGCGGTTAGCATTTGGACTTTCTAACAGTTCTAGCTTTGGCTGAAACAGCACCTCTGCAGTGGATCCATCACCTCCCATAATAACATCTCCAACATTAACAGCTGTAGATGCAACTCTGCCAATGCTACCACAGAAGCATCAGCTTTTTTCTCATCACTGTGAGACATCCTTTCTTTGTGTCTGCCTTTCCAGACCCTACACTGATCCGCTCCACTTTTCTCTCTTCTTTTCTTTTATCCTTCACTTCTATCCTTTTATGACTTTGTACTTTCAATGCCAAAAGGGAGCAGGAACAAGGAAGTTACACTAGGCAAAAAAGCAGATTAGTTATTGCAGAGTTACTTTCCTTTAGAGGATGGCAAAGTATGTCAGATAGATAACCTAACTAGTGCTGATCAAGTGATTCCTACTTGACTGTTTAAAATGCCTTTTTGGGGAAAGCCAACCTGTAATTAAGTTAAAATAAATCTCAGTTCAGGGATATGGGGTTTAAAATAAGTGACTACTTTCTGGCCCTCTTTTCTTATTTTTTTAATACTATCTATTTACCAACTAGTTATTAATCCATCTCATCCACCATCTCCTTATCTATATATCATCTTTCATATAAAACATACCCCTTCATGGCCCTAAGCCTTGTCATGGCAAAGGGGCCTGCATAACTCAGTGAAGCTATGAGCCATTCCTGCAGGGCCACCTAAGATGGATGTGTCAGGCTGAAGAATTCTGACAAGCTGTGGCTCACTGGAGAAGGGAATGACAAAGCACTCCAGTATTCTTGCTACTACAACTCCACTAATAGTAAGAAAATGTAAAAAAATATGACACAGGAAGGTGAGCCCTCAAGGTTAGAAGGTGTCCAATATACTCCTGGGGAAGAGTGAAGGGTAATTACTAATAGCTCCAGAATGAATGAAGTGGCTGGGCGAAAGTGGAAATGATGCTCAGTTGTGGATGTGTCTAGTGGTGAACGTAAAGTCCAATACTATAAAGAGCAATATTGCATAGGAACCTGGAATGTTAGGTCCATGAATCTGGTAAGTTGGACATGGTCAAGCAGGAGATGATGGCAAGAGTCAGTGAACTAAAATAGGAATGGATAAATTTACTTCAGATGACCATAATATCTACTACTGTGGGTAAGAATCCCTTAGATTCTTGTACTTAAATAAAAAGTGCAAAGAAACAGAGGAAAATAATAGAATGGGAAAGACTAGAGATTGCTTCAAGAAACTTGGAGATGCCAAGGGAATGTTTCATGCAATGATGGGCATGATAAATGACAGAAACAGTAATGACCTAACAGAAGCAGAAGAGATTAAGAAGAGGTTGCAAGAATACACAGAAGGGCTATACATAAGAGGTCTTAATGACCCAGATAATCACGATGGTGTGATCACTCACCTAGAGCCAGGCATCTTTGAGTGTGAAGTCAAGTTGGCCTTAAGAAGAATTACTATGAACAAAGCTAGTGGAGGTGGGAAAAAAAACCTCCCTGGTGGCTTAGATGGTAAAGCGTCTGCCTACAATGAGGGAGACCCAGGTTTGATCCCTAGGTCAGGAAGATCTGGAGAAGGAAATGGCAACCCACTCCAGTATTTTTGCCTGGAAAATCCCATGGACAGAGGAGCCTGGTAGGCTACAGTCCATGGGGTCACAAAGAGTTGGACACAACTGAGTGACTTCACTTTCACTTTCAGTGGAGGTGACGGAGTTCCAGCTGAGCTATTTAAAGTCCTAAAATACAATGCTGTTAAAGTGCTGCACTCAATATGTCAGCAAATTTGGAAAACTCAGCAGTGGCTACAGGACTGGGAAACTTCACTTTTCATTCCAATCTTAAAGAAAGGCAATGCCAAAGAATTTTCAAACTGCCATACAAGTGTGCTTATTTCACATGCTAGTAATGCTATGTTCAAAATCCTTCCAGCTAGGCTGCAACAGTACATGAATTGAGAACTTACAGATGTACAAGATGGGTTGAGAAAAGGCAGAGAAAACCAGAGATCAAATTGCCAGCATTGTTGTATCATAGAAGAAACAAGGGAATTACAGAAAAGCATCTACTTCTGTTTCATTGACTATGTTAAAGGGTTTGATTGTGTGGATCACAACAAACTGTGGACAATTCTTAAAGAGATGGGAATATCAGACAATCTCTCCAGTAGTCATGTATAGTTGTGAGAGTTGGACCATAACAAGGCTGAGTGCAGAAGAATTAATGCTTTTGAATTGTGGTGCTAGAGAAGACTCTTGAGAGTCCTTTGGACTACAAGATCAAACCAGTCAATCCTAAAGGATATCAGCCCTGAATATTCATTCATTGCAAAGACTGTTGCTAAAGTTGAAGCTCCAATACTTTGGCCACCTGAGGCAAAGAACAGTTCATTGGAAAAGACCCAGATGTTGAGAAAGATTGAAGGCAAAAGCAGAATGGGGCAGCAGAGAATGAGATGGTTAGATAGTATCACCCACTCGATGGACATGAATCTGAGAAAACTCTGGTAGATAGTGAAGAACAGGGGAGCCTGGTATGCTGCAGTCCATGGGGTCACAAACAGTCAGACACACCTTAGCGGCTGAACAACAACAACAACAAAAAAAAAAAACATAAGTATTATGTGTATGGGATTCCCTAGTAGCTCAACTGGTAAAGAACCCGCCTGCAGTGCAGGAGACCTGGGTTCAATTCCTGGTTCGGGAAGATCTGCTGGAGAAGGGATAGGCTACCCACTCCAGTGTTCTTGGGTTTCCCTTGTGGCTCAGCTGGTAAAGAATCTGCCTGCAATCATGGAGACCTGGGTTCAATCCCTGGGTTGGGAAGATCCCCTGGAGAAAGGAACAGAACAACTCTTTGTGATCCCATGTATTATATAGTCCATGGAATTCTGCTGGGCAGTATACTGGAGTCGGCAGTCATTCCCATCTTCAGAGGATATTCCCAACCCAGGGATAGAACCCAGGTCTCCTGCATTGCAGGCGGATTCTTTACCAACTGAGCCACCAAGGAAGCAACAATATATTGTTGTTATCTTTACATGTCAACAGATATTTTCCAATTTGACCTATCTTCTACAATTGAATGGCAAGTCCTTTCTAAGGCCTTATTATACACAATATCACAATTGTATAAGTAATGCATACATGTGCTTATTTATTTTTAATGTCCTATAACAGGAATTATTGTGTCAACAGAAACTATTTTAAACACCATTGCTATTTTGATGTTTTTGTTCTGCAAAGGGTTACATCAAACTTTATTTTCCTCTTGAAGTGAATTAGAATAAGTGTTTTCCTCATAATCTTGCCTCAAATGTTATTTTCTATTTTATTCTGACAGTTTTATTGGTAAAAAATTTCATTGCCTTGATCTCCAATGAGGCAGAATATATCTGTCATTTATATCCCTTTTTTTTTTAATAGTGCCTATGATGACCATTACTCACTTCTCTATTGGAGTGTTTGCCTTATTTTTCTTATTTGAAATGTGAAATTTCATTCCAGGGTGCACACTAAATTTTATTTTCCATAAATGTTGATCTTTTTATTTATTTACAATTTTCTAGATTTTTTCAATTAAAAAAAATTAGTGAATGTAAAAGATATTTTAGATATAGATGTTAAACTATGCTATGTATTTATATTTAAATTCTTTTTCTCTTATCAGGCTTAAAAGGGTTTTTTACAAAATAAATGTTTACCAAAACCTGCATTTTTTTAAATTAATACCACCATTAATCTATTTATTGAAATCAGAACTGATGGGTTCATATTTGTTAAATTCCTTTTCCTTATATTGTTATCAATTTCTGTTGAGGACTGATGTTGAAGCTGAAACTCCAATACTTTGGCCACCTGATGTGAAGAATTGACTCATTGGAAAAGACCCTAATGCTGGGAAGGACTGGGGGCAGAAGGAGAAGGGGACGACAGAGGATGAGATGGTTGGATGGCATCACCGACTTGATGGACATGGGTCCATTCCATCCATCCAACTCCGGGAGTTGGTGATGGACAGGGAGGCCTGGCGTGCTGCGATTCATGGGGTCACAGAGTCGGACATGACTGAGCGACTGAACTGAACTGAACTGAACTGTACCTCCAAAATGTTTCCCAAGTCTACCCACATCTATCAGCTGTCATCATCTTCCTCCATACTACCTTCCATCCCCAGAAATAATGCAATAACCATTGAACTGGTCTTTCCAGTTCCATTCTTGCTTCCTAATCAATTACTCACAACCTGAATAATCATTTTACAAATAATGGAATGGAATTCATTTGCCTAAAAATGTTTAATGACTTGCTTTTTCTTAGAATTAAACCTTAAACTTCTCCATGCTTGACCTGAGCCTTCCTAACATCTCCAACCTCATTTGATGACAGGGAAGCAGCTCTTTGTCACTGTTCTCCTAACACACTGGCTTTCTGCTACTTTTTGGTAAGCACTGAGCTCTGTGCCACATGGGGGCTCTTCTCTTGTTCCTTTTCTTTGGTAACATCCTTCCCCTGACTCTTCACTTTAACACAACATCTCTTCAGCTCAGCCTTGAACATATACCTGCTTTTCTCTATTTCTTAAGCCTATTTATTTTCTTAACAACAACATCTTGAATCCATTCTTTCTTTTTATAGGTATTATTTATCTCCCTAATGAGAGTTAAGTAGGAACTAAGATTTTTGAGCGAAGAAATCCCAGCTAAACTGTTCACTGTGGTATTATAATCATTTCATAATGTTTAACATAAAGTGAGGTGAAAGTGAAAGTCGCTCAGTTGTGTCTGACTCTTTGCATCCCCATGGACTATACACTCTGTGGAATTCTCCAGTCCAGAATACAGGTGTGGGTAGTCTTTCCCTTCCCCAGGGAATCTTTCCAACCCAGGGATCGAACCCAAGTCTTCTGCATTGCAGGTGGATTCTTTACCAGCTAAGCCACAAGGAAAGCCCATAAAGTAGATGAAAGGAAATGAATATTTTCCTGAATAAGGAAAAAAGAAAAAATGAATGAAATGTCATTTTTCAAATAAGGAATCTGAGACTCAGAGAAATGACTTTTTGTTGTTCAAAGTTTAGCCGTTATTTTCTTATTAACTTAAAAAGCTGTGTGTGTATCTGTGTATGCTGTAAGTTTAGTTATTACTGCAAAGAAAGCAGACATTCCCTATAGCCTTAGAAGACAGAACTTTCTAACCTAGTGATCATATAAGGCGTCTGTCTACAGAGTTAAGATAGGGTCAGAAACATTTTCCTTATTAGGCTTATTAGCCATATTAATGACATCAAGCTTTATACTAAGGATTATGAGAGATCACCAAAGTCTTCTGTTGGAAACCAATTTGACTGTATTCATTAATATAACTATGTATATTCACCTTGCAGGGATTTTGGATTAGATGGTCTCTGATATTGATTCAAAACTATATCCCATAATTCTGTGACTTAACATTTGAAAGGCAACTTTTCGAATATTAATTGAATATTAGAGGAAATTAGCATCAATACCTTATTTGTATGTATTCTTATATAATTTTACATTTATTGGCAAATAATGTGAATCCCAAGAATTTTTTAAATTGTTTCACTAGAGTTTGTTTTAACTTGATTAGCAGCTTTGAACTATGCCAAAGTTCTGTCAGAGACTTCAAAAGAACAATTTTAAATCCTAAGCTGTTATATCACATATTTTCATTCATTTCCTAGACCATGTATATGTGAGTAATATGTTTACCTTCATGTTACACAAAGAAAAAGCAAGAAGAGAAAGATGTGATTAGCATGAAGGGCATTTATACTTGAGAAAACCATAAATTCTTCCTCTTTCTCAATCTTAATGTAGATTTTTTTTTTCTTCTCATTAATGGCACCTCAGATCAAAGAGGTATTTTGGAATTCTCTTATCCAAGAATAACTCTACTATCCAAACATCACTCTCACTTTACTCAGTTTTATTATATTCATGGAACTACTTTCTCTATAAAGGTATCTGCTATCTTTCCTCTCCTTGGTAGTATGTAGTCGCCATGAGAGTACACCTTATCTATGTATTTTTTACTTCATTTAATTGCAATGCTTAGAGCAGTTCTTAGAGCACACACACACACACACACACACACACACACACACACACACAGAGATTGTTGAACAAATGAAAGGCTGAGTGAACAGTCACTTTAAGTTATAAAATCATATTTCAAATCAAAGTTTTGCTAGTTATATGGCACGCATGCTAAGTTGTGTCTGACTCTTTGTGACCCTATGGACTATAACCCGCCAGGCTCCTGTGTCCATGAGATTTTCCAGGCAGAATACTAGAGTAGGATGCCATGCCCTCCTCCAGGGGATCTTCCTACCCAGAGATTCAGCCCACATCTCTTGTGTCTCCTGCAATGGCAGGTAGGTTCTGCCTAGCACAACCTGGGAATCCCCAGTTATATATAGGGCTGTGTGCTCAGTCGCTTATCATATTCAACTCTTTGCGACCCTATGGAATGTAGCCCACCAGACTTCTCTGTCCGTAGGATCCTCCGGGAAGAATACTGGAGATTCTTACTGGAGATCAATATTCTTGATCCTCCTCAAGAATACTGGAGTAGGTTGCCATGCCCTTCTCCAAGGGATCTTCCCAACCCAGGGACTGAAAACCTTGTCTCCCGTGTCTCCTGAATTGCAAGTGGATTCTTTACCCACCAAGCAACCTGGGAATCCTGTTATATGGATTCATTACTAGGTATTTTATCTTTGGTCAAATCACTTAACTACCATACTCTTTGGGTTCTCTACTTATTTAATGGGAAGATTCATTCACAGTATTGCTTTAGTACCACAATGAGATAATAAATGTGAAAATACCTGTCAAACTGTAATAAATAAATGAAAATCTAAGATTGTTATCTTGTTAAAGAAAAACTTAACACCCAGAACAGTTCTGAGGCAAGTTGAACTTGATTAAGAAAATAGGTACTCTAATCACATATAAAATAATTATGTAAGAAAGGTTAAGTTAAATGACTTCTGCTAATCAAATTTGCCTCACAATGAAGCCGAACATCTCCACTGACAAAATAAATATAATTTTAAAATATCAAGGCTGAAATCAAAATTGACAACTGGAAATAATGATATAATTGATATTTGCCATTCTTCTCATTATTTAAAACCATCATCTTTAAGAAATTCATTTTTCCAAATATATTAATCTAAGCATATTCCTAAAAATTCATACATCAAATATGCTACATACCCCAAATATCTCCTATTTGCTACTAAAAAGACTTTAACTTGGGAGAATTTTTTCTTGAATATACAATCTCTTTATATACCTGAGACCTTAAGATGCACATACTAAAATTGAAGAGATTGTAGATGGTAAAACCCATATAATATATATACATATATTTATAATTATCAGTCAATCCACATTTTAAGCATGATAAATTTTAAAAACATAAAAATGGAATCTGTATTTAAGTCCCAAAAGATATTTTACAAGAACCAACTTCATTAAATAAAAGCACAAGGGTATTAATGTCAAGACCACATACCACTTTCATATATTAAAATGCATATTACATATGTCTGAAATTCAGATATAAATGCATGAAGTGAGAACAGACTGCCTCTAGAGTTACCGGTAATTATTAATTCCAGGAAAAGCAGTCATATTTACTCAAATTAATGCATTTGGGGGTTTTAATTGTCCATATTTGCGTTTAAATTAGCAGTAATCTGTGTGGATTTAACTGTCATAAGTCAGCATTTTTATCTTCATTCAGTTGATAAATCTAAGAAAAGTGTTGCCTAACAACCACAGATCAATAACAGAGAGTAGACTGTTCCAACTATTTCTTGTTCTGTGGTCAGCCTTTCTGTTTCCTCCAATATCTAGCAACAGAGGCTGTGATGTAGAACAGAAAGCATTCTGTGTCAACTGAGAGACTGATCTGTGGCATGATCCTTCTCCTCCTAAAATAGCCCATAAATTCCTATAGTCCTTTTTCTGAGCCACCTAGCATTAATTAGTTCAATATTTCCCATGAGCTTACTTTGCACAAGATATTAGACACTGAATAGGATTTAAATTTGAATAAAATACTCTGCGTTAATTTGTTATTGATGATAAAACAGTTGTGATGCATATGCCCTGTTAAAGAAAATCTGTAAGAAATACTTTAATAAGCTACAAAAATAAAGAAATAAATAAAAAGCACTAGGATTACAAAAAGCAAAGATGGATTTTAAAGAGAGTAATATCATGTTAAGGTTTGGCAGAAAACAGCAAAATTCTGTAAAGCAATTATCTTTCAATAAAAAATAAATTAATTTAAAAAATTAAAAAATAAAGAGGGTAAGAATACAACTGTCTCCACTAACCCTTCTCTTCATTTCTTTTGTTTCTCCCATATTACCAATTCTACTTCTAAAGGCAATGCTAGAATAGCACGTTACATGTTTTATCTTGCCTAATCTTCATACTACTCCAGTGGGTATAAATAATAGTAAGGCCATTTACTAATAACTAAACTCTCACTCATAACGTTGTTATACTAATTTAAGATCACGTTTCTGGTGTGAGGGTCAGAATTCAAACCCAGAATTGTGTCATTCCAAAGCATGATCTTTTATCCACCTTGCTATAATTTTGTCCACACTTCACTGTGAAGAAAGACAGGAAACTGTTTTGCAGGATCAGAAGAAAGACACTTGACCCTCAGGCAACAAGATGTTTAAGAGACATTGAGTTGTGAGATTTCACAGTATCACTAAAAAAGGACTATTTGAATGAAACTGGACTGTAAAGCACTTGGGAAAACTAGTAAAAAATGAAACTGAAAAGACTTGGGACCAAGTCATACAGCACTTTCCAAAGGAAATGAAATTTTATTTTTAAAAACTGTGGAGTTATTATTTTTATTTAACAGTTAATAACATTATTTTATTGGATTTCCCTGATGACTCAGCCAGTAAAGAATCTGCCTGCAATGAGGGAGATCTGGGTTCGATTCCTGGATTGGGAAGATCCCCTGGAATAGGAAATCGCTACCCACTCCAGTATTCTGGCCTTGAGAATTCCATGGACTGTATAGTCCATGGGGTTGCAAAGTGTCAGACATGACTGAACGACTTGCACATATACAATATAACAAGGATACTTTAATGTGCGACATTTGAAATGTATCAAATATGTGTCTAATAAATCAAATTATGAGGACATAGTAAAAGGTCTATTAGAGGAAACATAGGAATGTAGGAAACAACCAGAGAGAACACTAGAATCATCAGGTTGTGAGTAAGGGAAACTTGGGGCATATTGAATGGAAGATGAAGGCAAACATAAGATGAACTATGGACAATTATACTGCAAATTTGGAACACAGGCAAATAATCTAAATTGGAAAAATGGTCTAAACATATAAAAAGGATCAGTTCAGTTCAGTCACTCAGTCGTATCCGACTCTTTGCGACCCCAGGGACTGCAGCACGCAAGGCTTCCCTGTCCATCACCAACTCCCGGAGTTTACTCAAACTCTTGCCCATTGAGTCTGTGATGCCATCCAACCATCTCATCCTCTGTCATCCCCTTCTTCTCCTGTCTTCAATCTTTCCCAGTATCAGGGTCTTTTCAAATGAGTCAGTTATTCGCATCAGGTGGCCAAAGTATTGGAGTTTCAGCTTTAGCATCAGTCCTTCCAATGAATATTCAGGACTGATTGATTTCCTTTCGGATGGACTGGTTGGATCTCCTTGCAGTCCAAGAGACTCTCAAGAGTCTTCTCCAACACCACAGTTCAAAAGCATCAATATATAATAGCTAAAATCTCTTGAGAAAGTTGATAAAATCCAGAGAGAACGTTTAGCGTAGGATGAAGAAATCAATAGTACAAATAGGTGCCTTGGAAAAAATGTATTAGTGGAGGGAATTATGAAAGGAAGCAAACTGTAGAGAAGCCGAGCAGCGATACGTGCAGTAAAAGCAAATTTAGGAATGTGCACATTCACAGAAACAGAGAAAAATAGTATTAAATATAACCTTTGTTCTCCAATGTCATGTGCAGTAGAAATAAAATTTAAAATGATATCCAAGATGTGGGCACTAGGTTTTTTTAAGACAGAGGTCATCACTGACCTTCAGTATAGTTGCTTGATTACAGGGAGGGTCTAAATCCAAAGAATAATGAGTTAGAGAGTTTAGGAGGATGAACTGAATACAGTGTGAGTATGTGAAGATATTTGGAAATATAGGAAAATATGAAATTTGTAAGGTCTCTTTAGTGTGGATGCCAGATCAAAGGAAGATTTTTTAAAAACTGATAGGTGCTGCTCAGATATTCTACAGTGTGCAGCAAGTTAATTTGCACATATTGAGTATTCAGATATAAACATTTAACAGAACTAAATATCTAATTGGGAAAAAATGTGGACATAAACTATTTTTTTAAATATTGAGGGCTTCACTGGTGGTCCAGTGGTTAAGAATTCACCTTGCAATGCAGAGGATACTGGTTCGATTGCTGATTTGGAAATCCCACATGCCAGTAGGCAACTGAGACCCTGCACCACAACTACTGAGCCCATGTGCCAAAACTACTGAAACTACTGAAGCCCAGGAACCCACTATGTGCTCCACAAGGGAAGCCACCACAATGAGAAGCCTGCATGTGACAACTAGAGAGTAGCCCCTACTTGTTGCAACTAGAGAAAGCCTGAATGCAGCAACAAAGACCCAGTGCAGCCAAAATTAATAAATAATTTTTAAAAATTGAAAGTATGAAAGAAATCATATTCTTGATGTAATGGTGAAAGCCAAGAGGAGGAATTCCAGGGAGGGTATCATGAATAAAATCACAGAAAATAAATCATTATATAACACTGAAAAAGGAGGAAAAAATAAAATAGGATATGCTAATAAATTGATGTATGCAAGGATCTGGTGAGTGCAGGGGTTAGGTGAGGTTGATGAATGACTTTTGGGGTGGGCTGTCATCTTTTTTAATGCAATTAACACATTGATGCTGAGCATGAGACAGTTGGGTGGCCAGGAAGCAAAGGTTTAGAAGTTCTTGAGAAAGTATGGGCATATGTACACATCATGAAATTCTAGCGCAATCCAACTGAAGGAGTTCTCACATAGTTTGGCCTTCTTTAGTTAGACTTGCAAAACTAGGGGAAGGAGAATACAAATGTGGGTAACACATGGGCTTCCCTGGTGGCACGGTGGTAAAGAACCTGCCTCCCAATGTAGGAGACATAAGAGATGCACGTTTGATCCCTGTGTCGGGAAGATCCCTCAGAGAAGGAAATGGCAACCCACTTCAGTATTCTGGTCTGGAAAATTCCATGGACAGTGTAGCCTGATGGGCTACAATCCATTGGGTTGCAGAGAGTTGGACACTACTTAGCATGCACAACACGCGGTAGACAAGTGATCAGTATTAAGACTTTTCCTCCTTGTTTCTGCAAGTACAATGTGCATTCAAAGCAAAACTTGTGTGCGTTCAAAAGTTGTAGTTGGGGCATCCAGGAGGTCAGAGTGCTGGAAGAATCATCTGCATAACAGGGGAACCGCTCAGAATGGAGATGGAGATGGTGTTTCTGGTTTTATTGCGTATGGATTTGTTGATTTTTTTTACTTATAAGTAATCTGAACTTTAATCATGGGGTATATTAAAGGATTATTCTGGAAAGAGTGATCAGTGCCTGTGAAGAAATGATCCCCCTAAAAGAGAGGGAAGGTAAGAGTCTTCAGATGCTCCAGGAGATTGAGGTCTACAGGTCCTCACAGGGTTTGGGGAGGTAACACTTATTCCCTGACAATACCCCCAGGGATGTGGGAAAACATCCCCAAGTGTGATGGGTGGCACACCCACAGAAGTGGGCCCTAGGGAACAGAACACTTGGCAAGAGCAAAAAATCATATTTGAGGTTAACAAAAGCTGCAGAGCTACTTGACTTCCAGAGTCATATGTGTTTAGATTCTGAATCTTCCAACAGTGATGAGGAGAAACTGAAACTTAGAAATCCTGCCTCAAATTTTAGGTACCACACAGGTAAATGCCACAAACATATACTTCTCCTCACCTGGGGAAAAAAAAAAATTAAACTCATTTCCTGCATAGCTATAAACTGCACTGAAAATTCTCTCAAAAGAGTATTTTTTATGTCTCCTTATTGGAGGTTATATATGTGAAACTTTGATGCATTATAATACATGATAATATCACTGAGAAACACAAAGTTATTTAAATTCATTAGCTTATTAATTGTTGGAAGATGACTCTATGTTACAGAGGAAATTGATACTATTATTTTACTCAATGGAAAGCTGAAAGGCACTGCCTATCTAACGCCATTTTTTTAAAAGCTAAACTCTATAAATTGTAGGTGGTTTTATATTGTACCTGACATAGCTCAGAAAAGAAAAAGAATCAAAAGAGGCAGATTCATGCTTTCCAGGCATGCCCCAGGAATGGAGGGTTCTCTTTTTATGTTAATCCACTCTCTTTGAGCCAAAAGCTGACAGTGCACCGACAACAAAGGGCCTGCTAGGTCTGCTGTCCAAAAATACTCACCACAATTTGTCAGGCTTCACATTAAACATGGCTTTTTACACATCACTGGCCTCTAAACATAAAAGATCCTGTTGGTTTCCCTAATTAAATACAGTGAGATCAAAGTTTCCCCAGTGTCTATCTGACTACATCATGGTATTCCAGAACTGAAAGCAAATGAGAAATCTAAGGAGAACATGCTAAAATTTCCAGAGAATGAATGAAGGAATGAATGAATAAATAAAGCAAGCAAGCAAACAAACAAGCAGACAAGCAAGCCAGGGCAGTCTAAGATGTTGTTATTTCCTTTGTGTTTTCCCTTAATCAGATCATTGTTTTGACATCAGAGTTAGAGGAAACTGAAGTGCAAAACAGAGAGATGACAGACATCTCATTTTTGTAGAAAAGATGGTATTGCCCTATGATCCAAAAATACTACAATGAATACTTTTCTATGTGGAAAACCCATGAAACAATGCATTCTAATAAGCCAATGACATTTTAGAGGAAGAACCATTAAACTAAAATATGGCTAGACTTCGATGACTAAAATCCTACTATAGACTCATGAATCCATCCATAGATTACTCACAATCGAGGTATTGTTCACAGGAAATTCCAGTGTCTAAGGGATGATCTAATTCTAATACTTTGGGGATGAGTTAATATTGATTTTTCTTATTAAGGGAACAATAAGTTGTAGATTTGGAAATGATCTTCTCTTTCAGGAGCACATTGCATTGGCTGAATTAAGAACTTGAAAAGAATGATCAAAGTTTCAAGACACATATGGCAGGATATACTCACTACTTCTATTTCTCTCCAAAGAGACATATTTACGAACAAAAAACAAAAAATTGTTCTGAAATTTTAAAAATAACTTTATTAAATAGGTATATCTAATATGGTATTTTATATATAATGTGATTTTAAACATACTTAGAAAGCTATCATATAAGTTTTCCATGCAAACATCAACTAGACTAACCAATATTTTAAGCGACAAATAATTATCAATGAAAAGTTACCAAGGAAAAACATAAATGGCTATATGTTTACATAGCAACAAAAACTGCAGTCTTCAATATGTTCTTTATTAAAATGTAATAAAAATCTCTCCTGAAAACCAGATGGTAGATGACATGATAAATTAAAGCCCTGCATAAGTGCAAATAAAAAAAAATAACTTGCTACTGACATAAATGACATTTACAATATCACATATGCTTCTTTTCTAATGAATATAGGATGATCTAAGTATTGCAAAAGACCTTATTCCAGAAATGAAACAGCTAAAGGAGAAAAAAAAATGAGGCAGCAACTTGCATTTCTATAGAAATTGAAAATTATGTCTATGACCTACACTCCAATTTGAAAAAGAATATTTGAATAGTAGTGAAATATGGACACAAATAGAAAGAATACTAATTATTCTTAATTAGAGTTTTCCTGATTCTTCTTTTATTCCTATTTGTCAGACATGAACTAAAAAAGAAATTTTGTGTCTAATATATTTAACGCCTTCCTAAATACATTGACTCTGGTCAAATATGCTTCAAATTACTTTGTCAATACACATGTGATTACGCTACAATTTTACTCACCAGCATTATTGAAAGGTCCCAGTAAATGCTTATGAGAGCCTATGAGGTTCTGGGTTACACAGACTTAATTTGAGATATTTCTCCACCACATACCAGCTATGTGACTATGGGCCTGTTACTGAAACACTGTACTCTTTTATTTATTTTTCTGTAACTGAAGATTTCACTAATTAGTAATATAAAATATTTGGGAGGTTTAAACAGGGTGATGTAAACAGCATTTAATATAGTACCTGGCACACACACACTAAGCCCTCAGTAAAGCATCAGTCATTATTATTACAGTTTACAGGTTTTAAATGCAAACAAAAATATAAATTAAATACTCTAATACTAAATGAAAGCCATTTGCTGGCTCAATTTTAAGTCTTGTTCCTTAAACTGTAACATAACCTTTTTTGGCAGACCCTTTTCAACAGTTGCCATCCGTGCCTGGCTGTGAAAATGCTAATAACTCTGCATACTGAATGGATCTCAGTTAACTTTGTAAGCAAAATGTTTAAAAATTGCAGGAATTGTTTCATGGTAGAAATGGCCAATAAACTGCTTATTGCTTTGCAAATATTGAACCTGGAAAAATAATGCTACGTCTGCTAAAAACTTATGGAGAGTAGCTGGTGGCCTGTTAAATAGATAAATATGGAGGGAACAAACAAGACTAACTGTGAGACTTTAATAAATCTGGTCCTCAAGTACACAAACTGACAAGCTGAAAATAGTGGTTAGATTCTGAAAAGGAAAAAAAAGAACTGAGGAATAAATTATATTCTTAGATACAATTTAGGTATAGAATACAATTTAGATTTAGAATTTAGTTATCTTGTCAATAGAGAGCCATGGAAATGAAAATACTTACATTGAAAATTCCAAGTCATGTGTCAAGAGATTTCATGATAGTCTAGATCAAATATTCCCTTCATGGATCACAGCTTTGTTGTGGTGAAGGGGCTTGTATAACTCAATGAAGCTATAAACTATTCCCTGCAGGGCCACCCGAGATGGATAGACATAGTTGACAAAAAGTGGCCCACTGGAGAAGGGAATGGCAAACCACTCCAGTATTCTTTCCTCAAGAACCTCACAAACAGTATGAAAAGGCAGAAAACTATGACACTGGCAAATGAATTCCCTAGGTCATTTTTCTCTAATATGCTACTGAAAAAGTGTGAGGGTGATTACTAATACCTCCAGAAAGAATGAAGAGGCTGGGCCAAATTGGAAATGACACCCAGTTGTGGATGTGTCTTGTGGTGAAAGTAAATTATGATGCTTTAAAAAACAATATTGCATAGGAATCTAGAATGTTAGGTCCATGAATCAAGATAGGTTCGACGGAGTTAAGCAGGAGATGGCGAGTGAACATCAACATCTTAGGAATCAGTGAACTAAAATGGACGGGAATGGGTGAATTTAACTCAGATGACCATTATATCTACTACTGTGGGTAAGAATCCCTTAGAAGAAATGGAGTAGCCTTCATAGTCAACAAGAGTCCAATATGCAGCACTTGGGTGCAATCTCAAAAGTGACAAAATGACCTTGGTTTGTATCCAAGGCAAATTATTCAGCATCACAGTAATGCAAGTCTATGCCCCAACCACTAATGCTGAAGAAGTTGAAATAAACAATTATATGAAGACCTACAAGATCTTTTAGAACTAATACTCAAAAAAAAAAAAAAAAGAAAAGTCCTTTACATCATAGGGGATTGGAATGCAAAATTAGGAAGTCAAAAGGTATCTGGAGTAACAGTCAAGTTTGATCTTGGAACAAAATGAAGCAGGACAAAGGTTAATAGAGTTTTGTCAAGAGAACACACTGGTCAGAGAAAACACCATCTTCCAACAACACAGGAAACAACTCTATATATGACATCACCAGAAGGTCAATATTGAAATCAGATTGATTATATTCTTTGCACCTGATGATGAAGAAGTTCTATACAGCCAATAAAAACAAGATCTGAAGCTGAATATGGCTCAGATCATAGCTCAGTATTGTAAAATTCAAACTTACATTGAAGAAAGTAGGGTAAACCACTAGGCCACTCAGGTATGACCTAAATTAATTCCCTTAAGATTATACAGAGGAGATGACAAATAAATTCAAGGGATTAGATCTGGTAGACAGAGTGCGTGAAGAACTATGGACAGAGGTTCATAACACTGCACAGGAGGCAGTGACCAAAACCAACCATAAGAAAAAGAAATCCAACAGGGCAAAATGGTTGTCTGAGGAGGCTTTACAAAGAGCTGAAAAGAAGAGAAGTGAAAGGTGAAAGGGAAAGATATATCCAATTGAATGCCGAGTTTCAGAGAATAGCAAGTTGAGAAAAGAAAGCCTTCTTAAGTGAACAATGCAAAGAAATAGAGGAAAACAATAGAATGGACAGACTAGAAATCACTTCAAGAAAATTGGAAACATAAAGGAAATGCTTCATGGAAGAGTGGGCACAACAAAAGACAGAAATGGTAGGAACTTAGCAGATGAAAAAGAGTTAAGAAGTGGCAAGAATACAAAGAACTATACAGAAAAAGTCTTAATGACACCGGTAACACAATAGTGGGTCATTCAACTAGAGCCAAATATCCTGGAGTGTGTTGGCCTTAAGAAGCTTTACTATGAGCAAAGCTAGTGGAGGTGATGAATTTTCAGCTGAGCTATTTCAAATCCTAAAAGATGATGCTGTTAAAGTGGTGCATACAATATGTCAACAAATTTGGAAAACTCAGCAGTGCCCACAGACTGGAAAAGGTCAGTTTTCATTCCAGTCCCAAAGAAAGGCAATGCCAAAGAATGATCAAATTACCGTGCAATTGCACTCATTTCAGATACTAGAAAAATTATACTCAAAATCTTTCAAGTAGGCTTCAGCAGTACATGAACAAAGAACTTTCAGAAGTTTAAGCTGGATTTAGAAAAGGCAAAAAATCAGAGGTCAAATTGCCAACATTCGTTGGATCATATGATGCTGAAGCTGAACTTCCAATCCTTTGGCCACCTGATGTGAAGAACTGACTCATTAGAAAAGACACATGTTGGGAAAGATTGAAGGCAGGAGAAGAAGGGGACAACAGAGGATGAGATGGTTGGATGGTATCACCGACTTGATGGACATGAGTCTGAGCAAGCTCTCGGAGTTGGTGATGGACAGGAAAGCCTGGTGCGCTGCAGCCCATGGGGTTGCAAAGAGTTGGATATGATTGAGCAACTGAACTAAACTGTTGGATCATAGAAAAAGCAAGAGAATTCCAGAAAAACACTTACTTCTGCTTCACTGACTACACCAAAGCCTTTGACTGTGTAGATCTCAACAAACTGATGAAAATTCTTAAAGTGATGGGAATATCAGACCACCTTACCTGCCTCCTGAGAAACCTCTATGCCAGTCAAGAAGAAACGGTTTGAACCAGACATGAAACATATGACGGGTTCCAAATTAAGAAAGGAGTATGACAGGCTGTATAATGTCACCCTGCTTATTTAACTTACATGCAGCATGCAGCATGGAAAATGCTGAGCAGGATGAATCACAAGCTGGAATCAAGATTGCCAGGAGAAACATCAACAACCTCAGATATGCAGTCAATATCACTCTAATGGCAGAAAGTGAAGAGGAACAAAAGAGCCTCTTGATGAGGATGAAAAAAGAGAGTGAAAAAGCTGGCTTAAAACTCAATATTCGAAAAACTAAGATCATGATATCTGGTACCATCACTTCAGGGCAAATGGATGGGGAAAAATTTGAAGCAGTGACAGATTTTATTTTCTTGGGCTCCGAAATCATTGCAGACTGTGACTGCAGCCATGAAATTTTAAAAGACGTGTGCTCCTTGGAAGGAAAGCTATAACAAACATAGAAAGTGAAAGTGAAAGCCGCTCAGTGATGTCCAACTCTTTGCAACCCCATGGACTATACAGTCCATGGAATTCTCTAGGACAGAATACTGCAGCGGGTAGCCTTTCCCTTCTCCAGGGGATCTTCCCAACCCAGGGATCGAACTCAGGTCTCCTGCACTGCAGGCAGATTCTTTACCAGCTGAGCCACAATGGAAGCTCAACAATACTGGAGTGGGTAGCCTATCTCTTCTCCAGCAGATCTCCCTGACCCAGGAATCAAAGTGGGGTCTCCTGCATTGCAGGTGCATTCTTTACCAACTGAGCTATCAGGGAAGCCCAACCAGAGTGCTGGAACAGGGACCTGAACCCTAGACCCTCAGATTAAAAGTCTAATGCTTTACTGATTGAGCTATCTGGGTAAAGCTCCATGTAATCAAAGCTATGATTTTTCCAGTAGTCATGTATGGAGGTGAGAGTTGGATCATAAAGAAGGCTGAGCATCAAAGAATTGATGCTTTCCAATTGTGGTGCTAGAGATAGTTCTTGAGATTCCCTTGGACAGCAAGGATATCAAACCAGCCAATCCTAAAGGAAATCAACCCTGAATATCCATTGGAAGGATTGATACTGAAGCAGAAGCTCCAATAATTTGTCCACCTGATGTGAAGAGCCAACTCACACTGAAAGACCCTAATACTGGGAAAGACTGAAGCAAAAGGAGAAGAGGGTGACAGAGAATGTGATGATTAGATAGTATCGCCTACTCAATGGACATAAATTTGAGCAAAACTCCAGGAGATAGTAAAGGACACGGAAGTCTGGTACGTTGCAGTCCATGGGGTCGCAAAGTGTTGGACATGATTTAGCAACTGAACAACAACAACAGACCAAATATAGATTCAATTAGTCATATCTCAGAGGTAGCACTTTTTTTTTTTAATCATTTAGGCTATATTTAACTTGCAGCTAGTTTGTTTTAGGGTTAAAACAGAATTTCCATGTCAATCAATACACATTGACATAAATTAATAGTAGGAGAACCCTTAATCTGGACTAAGAAATAATGTGAATTTAAACTCAACACTTTTGCAAAATGATGTGTATTTATACTTTGTTGTTCAACAGCTCAGTCATGTCTGACTCTCAGCAATCCAACAGACTGAAGCATGCCAGGCTTCCCTGTCCTTCACCAACTCCTAGGGCTTGCTCAAATTCATGTCCATTGAGTTGGCCATGCCATCCAAACATCTCATCTTCTGTCGTCCCCTTCTCCTGCCTTCTGTCTGTCCCACTATCAGGATCATTTCCAGTGAGCCAGCTCTTTGCATCAGTTAGCCAAAGTATTTACACTTTAATTGGTATTTAATTAATTACTCTGAAAATTAATGTTACATGGTGAATTTAGTAAATGGCTAAGATTTTTTCCTAGTTGAATCCCATTTATGTCTCATATGTTAAAGATCCAAATGAAACTAATTTACACATTTGTATGGATGGCATAGCTGCTAAGGTTACAGTAGGAAACAGATGGCCCTCAAAGTATTTACGTGAAGTGAGTTTCAGTGGAGGGACTCTACACAGAGAAGGTGAAATTCAGGACACTTAGGAGAGGCAACCACCCAGGGATTAGTAATGACAGGAACCCAGTATCACCCTGAGTGAAAGAATCAAGGAGAAGATGCATTGTTTAGGAGTCTGCAGCACAGCTAGATATGTGGAAGATGGATAGCAAATAGGAGCTGTGGGCGTAGAGAAAGGGAGCCACTGTCAGAACAGTAAGTAATTACCCACACCACTCTTGCCTCATAGCTTTCTTCTCCTTCAAGCGCCTCACGATGGCTGAACCCAACATAAAGTCAGAGGACAGGGAAACCTACAAAGGTTCAAACTTCCAGGGCACAGAACAGAGCAAAGAAGAGTTGAGGTAGAATAAGGTATCTGGTGATGAGAAATGTGGAAAAATAGAAAATAAAAACCACAGATGAATAAAATGTGATTGGATTGCTGGCTTAAATTTTAAAGTGCCTGATGGTGATACTATAAAAGAGATAAAACTTTTCTTTATGGTAACTGTTTTACTATATGAATGAAATTGCTTCATCCACCACATTTCAGTTTTAAGTATTTTTTAATTCATACAAATGCATGCAATAAAATGCAATTACAGCTCAATTAAAATTTCAGTGCAATTAAAGCACATTGAAAATAAATAGTACAAAACAAATCTTTGGTATTGTTTTGCTTGCATTTACTGGGATTTTGATGCTTTTCAGTTCCAATCTGTTAGAAATATATGGAAAATAGATAAATTTGCTATGTAGTTTATCCAATAAATAAATCATAATAAATCACCCATCAGATTACTGCATTTAAATTGTACATAAAAACTTGGGATTTGAAATGACAAAAAACAAGTTAAAAATAAACATTTGTACATTCAAGTTGAAGGGTATATGCACTGAAGTTTTGATAGCTGTTTTTTTTTAAATGAAGAAATTGAGGGAACTCAAGAACTCTCAAAATGTTCAAAGAAGTTTTAGATGTTGAAATCGGTAAATGAATGTAAGAATAATGACACTGAATAAGACATCTGCTTTCACTGTCAATCAAAATAACAAATACTACATGTGCACTTGTCCTCTAGGTTACACTGGGTTGGAATCAGGGCAGCTTACTAAGGAATAAACTATTTCCTTGATCCTATTATATTAAGGAATTCAAAGTATAAGGTTAAACGGTGTTAGCACACAAAGATATCTGCAATATTAGTTTCCATTTATAGTTTGCTTATAATTTCTATGAGGAGATGAAACTTTAGGACATAACTCACAAACACACAATGGGATAATGTAAGAGTTTGATAAAGAATCAGAATTAAATGGTTAATAGGAAATAACTTAAAAGGAAGTGGCATTTGCCCTGAAACTCAACAGGTATATAACAATGAGCTAGAAAGAGAAGGGCATTCAAATAATGGAAAACAGGGTAAAGGAACTACGGACTGGTTCCAAATTGGGAAAGGAGTATGTCAAGGCTGTATATTATCACCCTGCTCATTTAACTTATATGCAGAGTACATTATGCAAAATGTCAGACTGGATGAAGCACAAGCTGGAATTAAGATTGCTGGGGGAAATATCCATAACCTAAGATATGCAGGTGACACCACCCTTACGGCATAAAGCAAAGAAGAACATAAGAGCCTCTTGATGAAAGTGAAAGAGGAGAGTTAAACAGCTGGCTTAAAACTCAACATTCAGAAAACTAAGATCATGGCATCCGGTCCCATCTCTTCATGGCAAATAGATGGGGAAACAATGGAAACAGCGAGAGACTTTCTTTTCTTGGGTTCCAAAATCAGGGCAGATGGTGACTGCAGCCATGAAATTAAAAGACGCTTGCTCCTTGGAAGAAAAGCTATGACCAACCTAGACAGCATTTTAAAAAGCAGAGACATTATTTGCCGACAAAGGTCGATCTAGTCAAAGCTATGGTTTTTCCAGTGGTCACGTATGGATGTGAAAGTTGGACTATAAAGAAAGCTGAGTGCCAAAGAATTAATGCTTTTGAATTGTGGTGTTGGAGAAGACTCTTGAGAGTCCCTCGGACTTCAAGGAGTTCAAACCAGTCAATCCTAAAGGAAATCAGTTCTGAATACTCATTGGAAGGACTGATGCTAAAGATAAAATTTCAATACTCTGGCCACCTGATGCAAAGAACTGACTCATTGGAAAGACTTTGATGCTGGGAAAGATTGAAGGTGGTAGGAGGAGGGGATGACAGAGGATGGGATGGTTGGATGGCATCACTGACTCAATAGACATGAGTTTGAGCAAGCTCCAGGAGCTGGTGATGGACAGGGAAGCTTGGCATGGGGTCACAAAGAGTAAGATATGACTGAGCAACTGAACTGAACTGAACTGGGTAATAATAAAATCAGTTGAAGTAACCATATGCATGCTACATCACTTCAGTCATGTCTGAGTCTTTGCAACACTACAGACCATAGCCCACCAGGTTCCTCTGTCCGTGGGGATTCTCCAGGCAAGAATACTGGAGTGGGTTGCCATGCCATGCTCCAAGGGATCTTTCTACCTAGGGATCAAGCTGCATCTCTTATGTCTCCTGCATTGGCAGGTGGCTTCTTTACCACTAGTTCCCCTGGGAGGCCCCAAGAATATAAATATGCACATACATAACATATAAGAGTCACTGAATAAACATTATCTTTCTAAAATTGGGATTTTAAAGGAAAGTTGTATCTACTGAGTATAGATAACATGGTAAAAACAAGTCTAATTGTGAGTAACCTTACAGTGGCAATCATCTCAAAGGTGTAATCTGGAGTTTATCCCACAGGAAATGGGAAGTCATTGAAACTATTTCTATAGAGAAAGGGTCTGATGAAAGAGTTTTAGGATGAACTGAGACAGTTACAGAAAAGAAGCAGGGAATAATACATTCCCAGAGGGATATGGGGGAACTAACAATAAAATTAATGGTAATGAAAAAGGGGGGGATATCAGAAATATTTAGAAAAGATAAGGTAGACTTACTCGTTGTTTAGAAGCAGACAACAGTGAATGACAGGGAGTTAAAGATGACTTCAAGATATCAAGCCGTGAGGATTAGAATAATGTCAGCCTTGGGAAAATCAGAATGCTCAGAGGGCCCTAAACAAGGAGTTCGAGTGTCCTTGGCTCAGATGCAGCTGCACCAGGAGCAGCTTTGGAGAGGAAAATTCTGTTTCTGAACTTTTTTCAGAAATCTGCAGACCGTGTGGCAACCCTAGGGAAGTTTTTACCTATTGCATTCAGTAGTCCCAACCTGAAGCTCCCAGGCAGTCTTAGAGAGGTTTTAGCCTCAGATTAAGGAAGTGTTTCTTAGAATTATGTTCAAGCTTATATCCTATTACACAATTATTTGAGTGAAGGGTTCTGAAGAGCAGGACAGACATAGGGGTAATGGTGGCAGTGAGGAGGGAATAGAAGAGGATGGACATCTCACCTTTCTCCCAGCTGTTTACAAACTAGACCTGAGTTGAAGATTCAGATTTTCCCTTTCTATTTCATTAATGTCAGAGACGTTTCCAAAATTCTAACTTCTGGGGAAAATATGTTGATCTTCTTAAAGTGAGTTATAGCAAAATACTAAGTCTATTGGAAAAACTTTCAACATGGACATCAATTGTGTGAACAAAAAAAGATTAAGAAATATTTAAAATTTGCTTGTTGTATGACTTCAGAGGAGAAGTACCTCTAAAAAATCACATAGGTAACATATATAACACAGTTAGAAGGAATCAAAGACATTTATTGCACTACAGGCACTACAGTGTAGTTTCAGATACTGAATCAGGAACTTCTTTTTTTCCCTTGTAGTTGTTCTTATGGTGCTAATAATTTTTGTTGTAAACTTAGGGAAGGCATCACATACCTGTCGGAGAAGGCAATGGCACTGCACTCCAGTACTCTCGCCTGGACGGAGGAGCCTGGTGGGCTGCAGCCCATGGGGTCGCTGAGAGTCAGACATGACTGAGCGACTTCACTTTCACTTTTCACTTTCATGGATTGGAGAAGGAAATGGCAACCCACTCCAGTGTTCTTGCCTGGAGAATCCCAGGGACAGGGGAGCCTGGTGGGCTTCTGTCTATGGGGTCGCACAGAGTCGGACACGACTGAAGCAACTTAGCAGCAGCAGCACATATTTGTGGATCTCTAACTCTCCTTACAGGAGTGTTAAGGACAACATGGAAAAAGAATTGAACTGATTTGAAGACATAAAACCATATACAATCATGATCCTCTCTACAGAGAGAGTATTTATAGCTTTTCTAGTCACTGGATACTGGTGATACATTTAACAAAATTCAATCAGTGTCCAGTGAGGAAATCAGAGCTCAAGCTTGACAGTTTGAAAGAGAGTACCTAAAATGCAGAAGTGGTTGCTAGAATCTTGAATGAGTGAAAAGCCAAAATAGTCTATATGAGGCAAACCAGAGATTATGATGTGTCTATCTGATAGACACACTTTGTGGGATTAGAGGTATGAAAAGAAGACTTGGTGTTACACATCCTGGGATCTGGGACTATGAGATGGCTTCTTGCTTAGAAGGAGGGAGGATTATGAAAAAGGGGATTTTTATTGGAAGTCAGAACACCTGAGGAGGTACAGCCACTGCTGGGGATGCTGCCTGAAGCAGAAATGTTGAGAAATGTACTGAATTCTTTATCCTTCCTGCCAGGGCCTTCTGCTGGTGGAGCCTACAAAGAAGCTTGTAGACAAGGAAAGTGAAAGTGAAAGTTGCTTAGTCTTGTCCCACTCTTTACAACCCCATGGAATTTTCCAGGTCAGAATACTGGAGTGGGTAGCCTTTTCCTTCTCCAGGAGATCTTCTCAACCCAGGGATCAAACCCAGGTCTAGGGGATCATCTCAACCCAGGGATCAAACCCAGGTCTCCTGCATTGCAGGTGGATTCTTTACCGGCTGAGCCGCAAAGCCCAAGAACACTGGAGTGGGTAGCCTATCCCTTCTCCAGGGGATCTTCCCAACCCAGGAATAGAACCAGGGTCTCCCTCCTTGTGGGTGGATTCTTTACTAACGCAACTATCAAGGAAGCTCAGAAAAGGTAGATCACAGGCATAGGCTCACTAAAACAGGGCAGACAGAGAGGGCTGAGGATTGGACCTTTCCTATCAGCAAAGGTAGGGGAAAAAAAAAAGCCTGAATTAAATTCTAAACAGGAATTATCTGGTCTAGTTAAGAAACAAAAGCCTAAAATCAGTAAAATTATACTAACTTGCCTTGTTCAAGAAGATTAAGGGCCTTGACCATGACCAAGCCTTGTCAATACAACTTCCACACCTAACTGAAACTCTTCTCTTTAGTTCAGGCAATAATTCTCTCTAACCTAGAAGAGTTTAATAATCTCCAACACCTCTAGCATATCATTCACACAATTACTAGAGGAGTGATGATGAGTGATGCTCTAATTAAAATCTGTACATTCACTTACCATTATGTTGACTGTAGGATGATGACCAAAAGACTTAGCAAGTCATTTCACAGTGTACACAATTTAACCTTGTCTATTGCCATGAGCTGTCTTAAAATGAGTGGACTCAAATTTACCATCTGCCCCAAACTACTTACATTTCCAAAAAGTACCATCATATGTCTCACTAATAAACCTATTCTTACAGATCCCATATTGGAATATCTCCTATCACCTCGTCCAAGCTAGCTAACACATATTCATATTTTAATTCTTAGTTCATGTGTTAGATTCTCTATGAAGTATTTCTTGAAACCATCTTGCTAAGTAAACATGATCACCACTGCTTTGTGGCACTACTGACTCCTGTAATTCTGCAATAATAATTGTAATAGTAGTTGTAGGATGTCCCATTAGATGTTAAAATTTAATTTTTAATTTGTTCTTTATTTTAGAGAGGCAGAAACTGAACAATTTTTAAAGGAAACCCTTTCAGATAATGGATAAAATCAACTTAGAGATTCTAGAGATCGTTTCCATCAGAAGAGTAATGTAGGATCACAGATTTAATGGTAACCTCCGTGGATGATGAAAAAGTAATCCAGATTTCAAGGAAAGAGGATTGCCAGGGAGATAAGGAGGGCATGACTACTGAGATTTACAGATGTTACAACATTATTAAATTCTGAAACAATACTCTTGGGGTAAGCTGGCATTCTGATACCTTTGAAAGAAAATCCGTACATCTGTACTGTAGTCTTAAAAGACCAACCATGGTCACAGCAGAAAGGTGCAATGAGATGAATGACTTCCTCACTGAAGAATTATTGAAACATTGGCTAAAAAATGTTACCAGTGAGAAATGACTATAAAACTGACACAATTATCTTCAGTCCATATGTAGAGGAAGTCAATAGCTATGGCATCAAGAAGCAATGGCAGAAGTTGGCAATTCAGATTCTAATTGACCTTCTGCTTGGTTACAGTTGCTGGAGTGACTCCCTGATTTTTAGGCTCTGTAAGGAGGAATTAGAGTAAGTACAAGTGGGGTTACCAAGATATAGTATTGCCTACCAATAGGACCATTATAGATTTGAGCAAGTGAATAGAAAATTAAATAAATATGTTCATACTTTTTATGTTGAAGTTACTACTGCTAAAATGTATACCATTAATTATTATTTAATTATGATACATTGTTTACATGTCTACACCATTTTCTCAACTATAATTTTTTTGAGAATAAAATATAGATTAGTGTCTCAAATGTCCTCCCATGTTTGGAAACTATTAGAGAATAAGTAAAATTGTTACTAAAAAAGAAATTGTCAATAAGTAAATAAATCATTTCAATGATCACATTTTTGTGAAATGAAGGCAAATTCAAAGAGGACAATTAAACTAAAATTTCCTTCATATATGTTGCTAAAAAAAGAGAAAAATCAAAGCAAAATAATTATAAGCAGATGCAGTGACAAATTATAAGGTGAAAGAGTTGAGTAGCAAACTATAGTTTTAGCTATTCTTACTCATAACATGCTAAATAGTTGATGACAATAATTATCTTCTCTGGGGTATAGAGTCAAGGAACATCACTCATTATCTGAGTCATTCATTTTCTAATCAGTACAGTTCAGTTCAGTCACTCAATCATGTCCAACTCTTTGTGACCCCATGAACCGCAGCAGGCCAGGCCTTCCTGTTCATCACCAACACCCAGAGTCCACCCAAATTCATGTCCATTGAGTCGGTGATGCCATCCAATTATCTCATCCTCTGTCATCCCCTTCTCCTCCTTCCCTCAATCTTTCCCAGCATCAGGATCTTTTCCAGTGAGTCAGTTGTCATCAGGTGGCCAAAGTATTGGAGTTTCAGCTTCAACATCAGTCCTTCCAATGAACACCCAGGATTGATCTCCTTAGGATGGACTGGTTGGATCTCCTTGCAGTCCAAGGGACTCTCAAGAGTTGTCTCCAACACCACATTTCAAAAGCATCAGTTTGTTGGCGTGCAGCTTTTTTATAGTCCAACTCTCACATCTATACATGACCACTGGAAAAACCATAGCCTTGACTAGACGGACCTATGTTGACAAAGTAATGTCTCTGCTTTTGAATATGCTATCTAGTTTGGTCATAACTTTCATTCCAAAGAGTAAGCATCTTTTAATTTCATGGCTGCAATCACCATCTACAGTAATTTTGGAGCACCCCAAAATAAGTCAGCCACTGTTTCCACTATTTCCCCATCTATTTGACATGAAGTTATGGGACCAGATGCCATGATCTTAGTTTTCTGAATATTGAGCTTTTAGCCAACTTTTTCACTCTCCTCTTTCACCTTCATCAAGAGGCTCTTTAGTTCTTCTTCACTTTCTGCCATAGGGGTGGTGTTATCTGCATATCTGAGGTTATTGATATTTCTCCTGGCAATCTTGATTCCAGCTTGTGCTTCCTCCAGCCCAGCGTTTCTCATGATGGAGTCTGCATGTAAGTTAAATAAGCAGGGTGACAATATACAGCCTTGATGTACTCCTTTTCCAATTTGGAACCAGTCTGTTGTTCCATGTCCAGTTCTAACTGTTGCTTCCTGACCTGCATACAGGTTTCTCAAGAGGCAGGTCAGGTGGTCTGGTATTCCCATCTCTTTTAGAATTTTCCACAGTTTATTGTGATCCACACAGTCAAAGGTTTGACATAGTCAATAAAGCAGAAATAGATGTTTTTCTGGAATTCTCTTGCTTTTTCGATGATCCAGCGGATGTTGGTAATTTGATTTCTGGTTCCTCTGCCTTTTCTAAAACCAGCTTGAACATCTGGAAGTTCACAGTTCACATACTGCTGAAGCCTGGCTTGGAGAATTTTGAGCATTCCTTTACTAGCGTGTGAGATGAATGCAATTGTGCGGTAGTTTGAGCATTCTTTGGCATTGCCTTTCTTTGGGATTGGAATGAAAACTGATCTTTTTCAGTCCTGTGGCCACTGCTGAGTTTTCAAAATTTGCTGACATATTGAATGCAGCACTTTCACAGCATCATCTTCCAGGATTTAAAGTAGCTCAACTGGAATTCCATTACCTCCACTAGCTTTGATCGTAGTGATGCTTCCTAAGGCCCGCTTGACTTCACATTCCAGGATGTCTGGCTCTAGGTTAGTGATCACACCATTGTGATTATCTGGGTCATGAAGATCTTTTTTTGTACAGTTTTCTGTGTATTCTTGCTGTGTATTCTCAATATCCTCTGCTTCTGTCAGTTCTATACCATTTCTGTCCTTTATTGAGCCCAAATTTGCATGAAATTTTCCCTTGGTATTTCCAATTTTCTTGAAGATATCTCTAGTCTTTCCCATTCTATTGTTTTCCTCTATTTCCTTGCAGTGATCACTGAGGAAGGCTTTCTTATCTCTCCTTGCTATTCTTTGGAACTCTGCATTCAAATGGGTATATCTTTCCTTTTCTCCTTTGCTTTTCGCTTCTCTTCTTTTCACAGCTATTTTTAAGGCCTCCTCAGACAGCCGTTTTGCTTTTTTGCATTTCCTTTTTCTAATAACTCTTAATAAATTTGAGATACTAAATTTATGTGTGGGAAATTTTATGAAACTATTGTAATCTCTGGATATCTATGAACTTGAAACATCACCTCAGTTTTGTATGAATGAAGTCAAAGACTAAATAACAGATACCATAAAAGAAGATACAAAGGATACTGTTGCTGCTGCTGCTAAGTCGCTTCAGTCATTTCCGACTCTGTGCGAACCCATAGATGGCAGCCCACCAGGCTCCGCCGTCCCTGGGATTCTCCAGGCAAGAATACTGGAGTGGGTTGCCATTTCCTTCTCCAGAAAGGATATTGTTAAGTTCCTTTGAAATATGATTTTGGTATCTATAAGCAAGACTCCTCATCAAATTTTTCTTAGTAACAAATTACTATTTATAAAAAAAGATGAACTATAATAAAAGGCAGAGAGAAACAAGTGATGATGAAAGGAAAAAGTTTGAAGAAAATCATCTCAAGAGCATGACCTGTTCTGAAGCCAGGGAACTGTACATACTTTCAGCAGGAAAAAGGCCTGTTAATGAGAGAGTAAGAGATGAGTTAGAAAAAGCAATGAGGGGACTTCCTTGTGGCTCAGATGGTAAAATAATCTGCCTGCAATGCAGGAGACCCGGGTTTGATCCCCTGGAGAAGGGAATGGCAACCCACTCGGGTATTCTTGCCTGGAGAATTCCATGGACAGAGGAGCCTGGCAAGCTACAGTCCATGGGGTCGCAAAGAGTCAGTACTGAGTGACTAACACACACACACACACAGAAAAAGCAATGTAACCCGAATCACTTATGTGAGAAGCTCAAGTCCTTCAGTGTGCTAGAATAGCTTGTCTTTAGGCTTTAAATAAAAGTATTAGTGCAAATTTGAAAGGAAACTCATCGTTGCCTCTGCATTTCTCTAGGGATTCAAAGAAAATTTATGTCTCTCATGCTCACTTCTGACTCTAATTTTCTGCTTCTACTTACTTCTTAATTTCTACTAGTTCTATTCTTTTTTAAATTTTCCTTTTGGAGGACACATGCCAATCACTTACAAAAGAATGAAAATGCAGGAGGCTTTTATTGAAACAGAGTAACAGGCAGAATAAAATGTAGAGAGGCATAAGAAAGGTTTTAAAATTAGATACCAGTAATCCCTGATAGTAATGGTCAAAGCTTACTGAAACAAAATGAACTAAGAATTCAGTGGCTCAAGTAAAACAGAAGTTTATTTCAATTCCAAATACTAGTACAGAGATGAGTAGAATAGGACTCTAGGCTTTTAGTGGCCATCACTTTCCAATCCATGGGAGGGAGAAGGAGAAAGCCCAGGCCAAGTGGATGTCTTTTTTATACAGACAAACCATAAACTGAATACTTCTTGTCAAAACTCATAGTTCTCCCATTAGTGTCTTAGTGGCATTGGCAAGAAAGGCTGGGAAATGTAGCTGTTACTCTGGCAGCCAGGTGTCTAACTAAAATTCAGGAGATTCTATAATATTTCCAATAGAAGGGATACATTGGTCTCTCCTACACCCTGTTACATGAAAAATAACTAGCTTCTTGGTATTTTGCTAGGATTCTCCTGTCCTGCTATTTCTAAGATCTTCTCATCCTTCCTACTTCACTGAATAAGTGAAAATATGTTCTTACTGTCATGCAAAGCAATTTTATTCATTTTATCTTATTTCTGTCTTCTGAATAAGACCCTGAAGATTTCTTATCACATAGCAAAAAAGCCCACTTTTGTATTTTTCTTAACGAAGAGTATATGCCCAAATGAATTATTTTGTTTCTCCCTTTGGAAGCAGAAATTCAGATGGTAAGTTCTACAGACTAATTTCTTTTTCTCTGCTATCACAGATAAGGAACCTAATGTGGAAGACTGGATGCAACTATAAGAAATCTGCACGTTAGGCAGTAGATTAAATGGAGTCCTTAAAAATTTCCATCAGTGGAGAGAATTTTCTACTTTAGAAGGAAAAAGAAGCCGGCATCCTACGCAGATTGATTGTAACAGGAGGGGTAAAACCTGGATCCATTCAGAAACATATGTATGTTCATAATTCTTTATCATATCAAATATATCTTTACCATTGCTTCAAAAATTCTCTTTCTCCAAATCACTTTTAATTAGTTTTTCCTGGTCTAGACTTATTTCCTTTTGTGCCTCTACTGAAAAATACCTCACGAATATAACCCCACAAAATTGTTTTATTGATTAAATGAAAATAGGACATTCAGTTAATAAGCATTGTGCCGAGAGTTTACAAATTACAAGAGATAGAAAGATATAGTCTCTAACTGTAAAAAAGTTACAACCTAGTGGGAAGATAGCTAAAGAGAAAATTAGGACACACTATAGAAGATACCTTACTTCTGTATTATAGAAGGCAGCATGGATGCTGTAGGCTCAGCTTAAAGGGCACCTTTGAAAGAATTGGGAGATCTTCTTAGAGGAGTTGCTATCTGTGTTTTGTCTGGGGTATAGAAAGGAAATTTCTCCAAATAGATGTGTATCTAAGCTAGAAAGAAGTTAGATATTAGTGAGAGCAGGAGATTGTGTTGATTTGTATATGGTCAAGGGGGCAAATTAAAAGATGCCTATTCCTTGGAAGAAAAGCTATGACAATCTTAGACAGCATACTCAAAAGCAGAGACATGACTTTAATGACAAAGGTCCATATAGTAAAGGCTATTTTTCCCAGTAGTCATGTACGGATGTGAGAGTTGGAGCATAAAGACTGAATGCCAAAGAACTGAGGCTTTTTTTTTTTTCCTCTGTTGTCCCCTTTTCCTCCTGCCTTTATTTATTTATTTATTTTTAATTTATTTATTTTAGTTGGGGGCTAATTACTTTACAACACAGATGCATATAACAGTTTTATGGTCTCTGACGGAGAAGGTGAGGGTGGGACGTTCTGAGAGAATAGCATTGAAACATGTATATTATCATATGTGAAACAGAACACCACTTCAGGTTCGATGCATGAGACAAATGCTCAGGGCTGGGGCAATGGGATGACCCAGGGGGATGGGATGGGGAGGGAGGTGGGAGGGGGGTTTCAGGATGGGGAACACATGTAGAACTGAGGCTTTTGAACTGTGGTGCTGGAGAAATCTCTTGAGAGTCCCTTGGACAGCAAGGAGATCAAACCACTCAATCATAAAGGAAATCAACCCTAAATGTTCATTGGAAGGACTAATGCTGAGCCTGAAGCTCTAATACTTTGATCATCTGATATGAAGAGTCAACTCATTGGAAAAGACCCTGATGCTGGGAAAGATTGAAAGCAGGAGGAAAACGGGGTGACAGAGGATGAGATGGTTGGATGGCATCATTGACTCAATTTACATGAGTCTGAACAAACTCCAGGAGATAGTGAAGGACAGGAAAGCCTGGTATGCTGCAGTTCATGGGATTGCAAAGAGTCAGACACAACTTAGCAAATGAACAACAAAAAAGGGGACAATAAAGAACTACAGTGGTGATAGATTTTAAGTTTTCCAAAATGCCCCAATAGAGGACTATTGATGGATTTTAAACAGTGAGTAAATTCAACAAAATTTTATTTTAGAAATATCAACTTGGGAGGTATATAATTCAGACAACCTAAAGGCACAGTGACAAATTAAAGCACTATTGTGTAGTGGGCTTGTGGTTGACTCCCCAAGATCCATATAGAGTAGCCATGGAGATTGGCTAATACTCTCAATCCATCACTAGATGCAACCACCATTAAAATTTCAATATATAAATACTTGTGTGTATATTTTCCTATAATTAACATATATACTTTTATAATATGTAATTTGACTATACTGGCATATAATTTTTAAATATAAATAAGTAATAGAACTCAACTCTGAGAGTCACACAGCAGTCAATATGAAAATTTTTAGAATTACATCAGGTTTAAAATCTCTACACAGAACCTCCCTATGGCTTTCCATCACTGAATAGAAACTTGTCTGCCATTTCAACAAAGCCCTCCTGATTTAAACAGAAGAGACTTTCTAATCTCATTTATTTTCAGTTTCCACTCACTACTTGGATCAAGTCACTATGGTGGCCATGACAGAATAAACATTGTTTTTCTCATGATTAACTACCCACTACCTAAAACAGCACTCAGTGAGCACTCAAAAAAACATTTGTTGAATAAATTCTGAAAGTGTATATGCAGTACAAAGCAGCTATCTAAATCAAAATAGTGTTCTTCTGATGTCACATTTACTGGGGAAAGTTAGATCAAAAGTCTATAGACTGCTCACACTGAAGTAAGTTTTCTCTCACTCTCTGAGCTACCAGCTTTCTCTGAACATCCTAGAGGGCCATATTGATGTCATCCCATCTTAAAGAAACACGGAAAGTATTAGTCACTCAGTCATGCCTGACTCTTTGCAACCCAATGGACTGTAGTCTGCCAGGCTCCTCTGTCCATGGAATTCTCCAGACAAGAATAACTGAGTAGGTAACCATTCCTTTCTCCAGGGAATCTTCCAGACTCAAGGATTGAATCTGGGTCTTCTGCATTGCAGACAGATTCTTTACCATCTGAGTCACCAGGGAAGCCCATCTTAACATTGTTTTAAAGTGCTAAGACAAGAAACCAAGAAAAATTAGGGAAAGAAATTGACAAGTCTGGAATGGTATCATTTATTGCTTAAAAAGAAACACCTTATCAGGGTTTGTTTGTTTGTTTGTTTGCTACACTTACAAGGATTCCTTTTCAGTGAAATAGTGAAAAGAGATATTATACCATTACTGTCCTTAAACATCACTGTAATTTGAAATATCAAATTTTCTTGCTGGTTTCTAAGAATAAATGTTATATAAGTCATATTCCCAAGGAAGTACAATCAATTGGTCAGACTAAGCTTAATTGACAAAGTTATCAAAGTATATAATTCATGTGGTACAGGCCAAAGTTGTGATTCAGACAGTAACTGATATAGCATGTCATGTGTTTGGACTTCTTTATTAGGTTTGATTAATGGAAGATGGAAGGGATGAGAAGATGGAAGGGATGAGAGGGAAGGAAAATAATATTAAAGGTGTAGAAACCAGCATGCATTAAAACAGTTTACCTGTAAAAAGAAATTGGCCAGCCTGGCTTAAAATTTGAAAATGTTGAATTAGTTAAAAAAAAATAAAAAGAAATTGAAATTGTTCAGTTCTGACCCTGCTCAAGATCAGAATATGAAGGGTCTTAAATCAGGTCAGGATAGATGAAATAGATATTTCTGAATGACTGACTTACCCAGACTGAAAGCTGCAAGGATTTCTGTCAGTGCTCCTCCCACTTGTTTTAGCATTTGTATTAACCTACTTGTTGTTGTTCAGTCGCTAAGTGGTATCTGACTCTTTGAGACCTCGTGGACTGCAGCGCACCAGGCTTCCCTCTCCTTCACTATTTCCTGCAGTTTGCTCAAACTCATATCCATTGAGTCAATGATGCCATCCAACCATCTCATCCTCTGTCGCCTCCTTCTCCTCCTGCCCTCAATCCTTCCCAGCATTAGGGTCTTTTCCAATGAGTTGCCTTTTCGCATCAGGTGGCCAAAATACTGGGGCTTCAGGTTCAGCATCAGTCCTTCCAGTGAATATTCAGTGTTGATTTCCTTTATGATTGAGTGGTTTGATCTCCTTGCTGTCCAAGGGACTCTGAAGAACCTTATTTAGCACCACAGTTTGAACTAACCTACTACTCAAATTATATTCAATCTACCCTAGAAAACTAAGGCAATGTATAAATAGCACATAAAATTTGTAATCATGGGTGGATTAACATTTGTATAGAATACAAAAAATAGAATGTAGCATTTCTTATATTAAAAATTCATTTGGAGATTAGTACCCTTTGTTTTTTCTATTTTTCTGGGGCAGGCTGTAGGGGGTTTCCCCAATGCTTTAGTGGATAAAGAAACCACCTGCAATGCAGGAGACCCAGGAGGCATGACTTCAATCCCTGAGTCGGGGAGATCTTCTGGAGTAGGAAATGGAAACCCATTCCAGTATTTTTGCTTAAAAAAATCCCATGGAGGAGGAGCCTGGAAGGCTACAGTTGGATATGACTGAGCGACTAAGCATACCACATAACATTTAAAGATTGCAACTGAAATTGAACTTCTATGAGAATGTAGTGGGTTTATTGCATAAAGTATACTATCTAGGTTATATGTAAAGAAATGGCATAAGGCAATCTATTTGTTGTTAATTAACTAGAAGAATTAAAAGTTCATGGTCAGAGTAGAATTTTAAAGCTCTCTGAATTTTTAATTTTGGTGATGATTTTATATCCTAATCTTCCTTTAATAGCTTATAGTTAAGATTTTACTACATTACTCATACTAATGGATGCTTCCTTTCTTTCTCTCTTCATTCTTCTATCCCTCCCACAGTTTCCCTCTCCTCTTGTTATTTATTTTTAATTGGAGGATAATTGCTTTACAATGTTGTCTTAGTTTCTGCTGTACAAAAACATGAGTCAGCAATAAGTATAAAAGTATATCCCTTCCCTCTTGAGCCTCCCTCTCACTCGCTCCAGACATCCCTCTAGGTCATCACAGAGCACTGAGCTGAGTGAGCTTCCTGTGTTATCAGCAGCTTCCCACTAGGTATCTACTATATACATGGGAGTGTATATACATCAATATGACGGTCTCAATTTGTCCCTCTATTCCTGTCCTGCAAATAGGTTCATACGTACAATTTTTTAGATTCCATATATATCTGTTAATAGATGATATATTTTTTTCTCTTTCTGACTTACTTCAGTCTATGACAGACTCTGGGTTCACCCACCTCACTACTTAATCAATTTCAGCCTCTCCTTCTTTTCTTTCTTTCTTCCCGCCCCCTCCCTCATCTCTTTCTTTTCTTCCCTCCCTCTTTCTTTCCTGCAAATAACAGAAACATAACTTTGCGACCACCTTGCTTTCCACAGTGCCTGAGAATTTGTTGAGGCATTTAGATAATTTTTCACACATATTCAAATTCAATTTGATTGTAGTTTAACACTGAAATTCCTGTATTTAAAAATTATTTTGGCCTTTAAAGCTTAATTTTTTGCATCCACCATCAAATAAACCTCTGCAACATTTATAACAATGAACATTTCCCCTGAATAACATGTTTAATCATCCCAGGTAGTCTTAGTACTTCAGTCAATTTTCTCTCATAATCATCAGTGAAGTTATTTTTATGTAAATTTAAAATCTTTAGCTTTACTTTTGATTTCATATACTATTTTCACATTTTCATTATGCTTGTAAGATCTTTATAGATAATATCCACAAGCAGAAAACAGCTCAGCAGAAGCAACACCATGTAGGATGTCTCTCTCTGACATTCCCATTGAAGCACTTGAGTGTCTGAGATTAGTACTTCAGTAACAGTGTGTTCACAACTTGTTATTTGGTCATGGATGTTTATATCGTACTAGATTAATCTACAGAGGTTAGGACCTGTACTGGTTAAAATCCTTGAAAAAATGACATAACAAATTATTTTTCTACAAAGACATGTCAAAGTAAACAAATTTGAAATAAAATCCTGAAATATTCAGCATGGCAAGTGAACTCTTTGAAGCACACAAGATATCACAGAGACACTGCCTTAGCAAGTAATATGCTGTTTTTTCTGAGAAGCTATTTATATGTAAAATTAAACCATAGACAATCTTATTAGGTAGCACATACATAACATCATACACATACTACAGTGGCTACATTCTGAAAATACCAAACATCAGCAAGGATGTGGAGCAAGAGGAATTCACAGACAGTGCTGCTGCTAAGTCGCTTCAGTTGTGTCCGACTCTGTACGACCCCATAGACAGCAGCCTACCAGGCTCCTCTGTCCCTGGGATTCTCCAGACAGTGATGGTAGGAGTGAATATTTGTACAATTTTGGAAAACTGTCATTACCTTCTAACATTAAACAAATGCATAATCTAAGGCCAAAAATTTCACATAGATATGCAGAAATTCATATTCTGTGAAACAAAAGACATGTACCACAGTGTTTATAGAAACAGCCACAAGAGACAAAAACTGGAAACACCCATACATTTGCTAACAGCAAAATGGATAAATTAATTGAAGTATATTTACACAGTGGAATACTCCATAACAGAAAATGATCAAAGTATTACAACATAAAGCATGGTGGATCCATCTCCCAAATGTCTTGTTGAGCAAAAGAAAATGAAAAAAACATATACGAAGAATATGTACCATATGATTCCATTAATAGAAAATTCTAAGAAAAAAATCAAGCATGACATTAAGTCAGGGCTTTGATCATTGGATTGGAGATGGGGATGGGGATTTAAAGAGCATGAGGGGGACACCTGGAGTGCAGGAAATGTTCTCTTTTTGTGCTAGATGGTGATTTCTAAGGCAGATTTAGTTTGTGGTGATTCATCAAGCAGTGTACAACTTTGATTTATTTATAAGTAGATGTTTTCAATATGCACCTTATACTCTGATAAAAAGCTTATTAAACATTCATTCATGAACAATATTTAGACAATATTATGATTTGTATGCTAGTGAAGAATTGCTGTGACTAGTAGATCAACATCTGTGTACACTTGAGGAAAATTTTTATCATCATTTAAAAATATTTGGTGTGCAAAACTCAAATGTATTCAACATTCACATGAGCAGGAAATCTCAACTAAGAAAGCTCAATATGCACTTATAAACCAGTAACAATAGAAGGTATGGATTTATATAACAGCCACAATCTTAAAATAGAACATAAAAAGATAATTCTATCTGAATTTTTGTCAATGCTTAGAAAGGTTTTATCAGACAAAGCTTTCAGTCTTTTGTTACTACTTACTTATGTAAAAAAAAAAATAAAGAAAGAAACCCTGTTATTGTCAGTGATCATAAGAAAGGGAAGGTAATCATAAAAAAATGATCAAGAGTAGTAATGTGTTTTACCGTTCCAAACATCTTATTCACTTGTTTATCCCGGAAGCATGGCAGCCATGCTACAATTCCATGATTGTCTTAGAGATGTGTAAGCTGGGAAGCTGCTTTGAATTTTGGCCATCACCTGATAGTGGAAGCAGTTCAAAGAACCCTCTCAAAGTATTTCTCCTTGGAGTAAGTGAAGGTTGTATTACTCAGTAGGGTTTGCCAAAGGATCATTTCAGCATGTTTACATGTCTATTATAAAGAATAAAATTTAGGAACACCAACTGGAAGAGATCCATGGGGAGAGACATTGGGGGCTGGGAGACACAGCACTCCCAAGCCCTATTTGGAAGTGCCCCTCTCCAAGCATTTCACTGTGCTCACCAACACAAAATTTGATGTAATTGTATTTTAACATTGAGGAAAAAACACAAAAGCAAAACAAAATAAAACCCTTATAACCTTATATAACAAAAGTAATGTTTGCAGGTGGAAGTTCAATATTCTAATTGGAAAAAATCAGAATTATTTTTAAAATGAAATACTTCAATATGACATATTTTCCAGAATTTGATAATTTCTTTTATAACTATGTAACATAAGGAAATTGTATATATATATATATATATATACACACATACAATTTATGTGTATATATATATATATATATATATATATATATATATACAATTTATATATATATAGCTGACTCTTGAACAACACTGGTATGGATTGCACGGGTCCATTTCTACATGGATTTTTTTCAATAAATATGTACTACAGTACTATACGACCTTCAGTTGGTTGAATACACTGTGGCAGAACCACAAATTTGGAGGCCCAACTGTAAAGTTATGTGCAGATTTTCAGCTTCTCAGTGGTCAGTGTCCTTGATCCCTGAGTTGTTCAAGGGTCAATGGTCGGGTTTTTAATTTTTCTTTTGTAAAGCTCAATGTGGAACTGGCAGATCTCTTCCAGTTTATCATATGACTACTATCATTTTTATAAAGCATGTCAGTTCAGTTCCGTTCAGTTGCTCAGTTGTGTCTGACTCTTTGTGACCCCATGAAGCGCAGCATGCCAGGCCTCCCTGTCCATCCCCAACTCCCGGAGTCCATCCCCAACTCCCGGAGTCCATCCAAACTCATGTCCATTGAGCCGGTTGCCATCCAACCAGCTCATCCTCTGTCATCCCCTTCTCCTCTTGCCCTTGATCTTTCCCAGCATCAGGGTCTTTTCAAATGAGTCAGCTCTTTGCATCAGGTGGCTGAAGTATTGGAGTCTCAGCTTCAACATCAGTCCTTCCAATGAACACCCAGGACTGATCTCCTTTAGGATGGACTGGTTGGATCTCCTTGCTGTCCAAGAGACTCTCAAGAGTCTTCTCCAACACCACAATTCAAAAGCATCAATTCTTCGGCGCTCAGCTTTCTTCACCGTCCAACTCTCACATCTATACATGACTACTGGAAAAACCATAGCCTTGAATAGACGGACCTTTGTTGACAAAGTAATGTCTCTGCGTTTTAATATGCTGTCTAGGTTGGTCATAAAGCATGTCAGAATGTAAAAATTTTGCAAAGCACTACTGTAGAGAATTTAGGTATAATTCCCTTTGTGTGTGCATGTTAATCTCTGAGTAGTGTCCTACTCTTTGCGACCCCATGGACTGCAGGCTGCCAGGCTCCTCTCTCCATGGGATTCTCCAGGCAAGAATATTGGAGTGGGTTGCCATGATCTCCTCCAGGGAATCTTCCCAGCCCAGGGGTCAAATCCACATCTCATGTGGCTCCTGCAATATAGGCGTCTTCTTCATCACTGAACCACCCGGGAAGCCCATAATTCCCTTGACATATGTGTAAACATTTCAAACCCTTGACAGATTTTGCATGAGTTTTTCTTGCTAGATCATTTTGAATTTTGTTACCTCCATAATTTTCCTAAATCCTCCATCTCAAAATTATCTTTATTCAAAACTCTAAGAAAGGATTTTTGTATTGTTTTTCACTACTTTATCCCATTTCCTATAATATGTAATTAAAACATGATTTGTTGAATACACTGTCAAATGAAGGCTTCCCTGGTGGCTCAGCTATAAGGAACTTGCCTGCCAATGCAGGAGACCCAGGTTTGATTTCTGGGTGGAGAAGATCCCCTGGAGGAGGACATGGAAACCCACTCCAGTATTCCTGCCTGGGGAATTCCAAGCACAGAGGAGCCTGGTGGGCTATATTTCATGGAGTCGCAAAGAGTTGGACACAACTGAAGAGACTGAACACACACACATGCACACTGTCTAACGAATGCAAAAATAATATTTGATTTGACAACAGTTTTCTCATGCTACTAGTTTCAGAAACATTTCAGAGAATAAATGAATATTAGACACTCCCTCCATCTCAACTATAGACAAGAATCAGGCATGCTATTTTAATATTTCTGATAGTTCAATGAAGATATTTTTTCATTCCTAAGTAAACCAAGGTGAGCCTTGTCAGGTTTCCATGAACCTTACCGATGTCCTATTTCCTTGTTTTGTCCCTCATACTTCCTACATTGACATTATTTTGCACTTGCTTCCCTTTCTAGTAGTTTTTTTAACAAGACTTATTTTCTAAGTCCTTTCAAATCCAAAAGTTAATTGAATCCTGAAGACTGCAGCATTGTTGTAAGGGTTTAAAATTAAATGAACTTTATTAATCATGCTTATGTTTACAGATACAAACTGGAGAAAACGCATGAATGCAGGTGAGCAATCTAAATACACAAAAAGTAGATTATTTTCTTTCTCTAGTTGTTTCAGCACAAAATATCTGCTAGTATCAAGATTTATACCCTTTTCAGAAAGCTGATAGAATTAGTCATTGCTTTTCAGAAGTAATTATCAAGGACAGCTAAAATCCAGTCTCTTGCATCTTCGATCATGCCCAAAGCCTAAATCTCATGAAAGCTCTTTAAGTCAGAACGGGAAGCTTATGAGAATTTTCCTAACCAAAAGAAAAAAGTCTTAGCCTGAGGAAGATAAACAAAATGATTTTTTGCAGGCAGTCTGAAAAATATGCTTCATGCAATTATGATGTGTACAGATATTTCAAAGATTCCAATTTACAGTCTCCAAACTTAACTTTAGAAAGTTTTTATAATTTATTATCAGTTTAAACTAAATTAATTTGAACTACTAGTCTTAAAAATAGATATTTTCTTGTCCTTTATATACATCCAGCCTATTCTACCCTCAGTGACCTCAGATAAAAGATTCTTTCCATTAAATGATACTTGGTTTTAAAAAAAGCTATTTTAAAATCTAAGTTAGATGAATAATAGTAAACTTCATCCTGTCATTTTTACTATTGAAACTTACAGCAACAGAGGGTTGCTCAGGAATATCCTACTTTTAGAGAAATTAATCAAGTTTGGAGGCCTGTGTGGAAGTTGACATCATAGAGTGGTGTAACGAATCCCCTTCCTGATGGGTGGTTGCACATGAAACATCTTTGGAAAAGTAAATTTTGTTTTATTCCTAAGTGAGGAGTGTCTCTGATTTGCTTAGACGAAACCATGAATCTTGAACTCACTTGCAAAAGATACAGGTTTTTATTTTATGTAATGAACGCTGTACTGTTGTAATCTATGCATTAGTAAACATTTTTTAATTGACAGTCATCTGGATATGGGGGGAAGGGAAGGGTGGGACAAATTGAGAGGGTAGCATTGACATATATATGTAAAATAGATGGTTAGTGGGAAGCTGCTGTACAGCACAGGGAGCCCAACTCTGTGCTGTGATTTTGACTTTTAGGGAGAGGTTTTAGTGAGGATATTTATACACAATCCATATTTTATATAATGATATCATAAGTGTAAAAATGGATCATATCACCTAGTTTTACAATCATCAGGCAATGCATAAAGCATAAGACAATAGCAAGCACCCATTTTTGTTTAAAAGAGATTCACTACAAATTTCTCACTGTCAGAAAATACTTTACAACTTGCTAACTCAAATCCATCATGTTTAATATTAAGCTTAGTTTCTCTTGTTCTGTCTTCAATATAATAAAAATATTGATTACCATCATTTCACAAAGCCCTTCATATATTCAAAGATTTATTAAATCATTCCTTCTTCAAAAGTTAAATTTCTAGTTTTTTGTTGTTCTTTACTTTATTCAACTCATCCCTTTCCTTAGAACACGTTCCTATTTTATATTCCTCACTTTTTAGCTGACAAAAATTCATAATAGTATAACCATGAGAAATTTTCTGACTTAGGACTATTAATAAATTCAAAAATCATTGATAAAAGGTGCATGGTATTTTACTGCATTGTATTTTAATTAATAAGAAATGCTGATGAGATTTCTTTTCAGCAGATGTTTCTTTACTCCTTGCCAAATTTTCTAAACACAGTTGAATTTTTCAACTTTTCCTTATAGTGTTTAAACAGTAGCTAATCTTAAAATTATTGAACAGCAATAAGATTGTGTTAAGTAAAGGAATATATATTCTCAAAACTATTTTTGATAACTTTTCCTCTCTTGGGTAATATCCTTTTTTAAAATCTTAAAATCTATATTCATTCACAGGCAATTTTTAGGCAAGGATACTTTGTATACACCCTCCCAGTTCACCAGAGTAGAGTATTTTAACACTCTCTAACATTTTGTACCTTTAGATTTGAAATTTTCTGACAGTAGGGCATTGTTATTACTTTTGTTTCTGGATATTTCTCTTGTAATTTGAGTCACCTGGTTGATAGAGCTTAAAAAAGCACTTTCTTCCTAAATATATAGGCTTCAAACAGAGGTAAATATTGGGGTGGCCAAATTCTGTTGGGTTGACCAAGAGATACTACAGAAAAACCTGAACGAATTTTGGCCAACTCAATAGAACACCATGCTTTTAAACTATTTTTCATCCATAAGAAAAGAGAAAGTGAAGCTGCTCAGTCGTGTGTGACTCTGCGAACCCATGGATTATAGCCTACCAGGCTGCTCTGTCCATGGGATTTTCCAGGCAAGAGTACTAGAGTGGATTGTCATTTCCTTCTTCAGGGGATCTTCCCAACCCAGGGATTGAACCCAGGTCTCCCGCATTGTAGGCAGACACTTTACCATCCAAACCACCAGGGAAGTCCTATTTTCATCCATGATATTCATTTATATCAAATATAACATTTAAAGTAGTTATTCAATTACAACATAATAAAGAACAACATTTAAAATCAATTAGAACAAATATTTGATTATTGTTTCCTAGAGTTAAAGAAAATTATATATGAATATATGAACACACACACACACATATGTGTGTGTGTGTATATATGAACACACACACATATATGTGTGCATGTGTGTGTGTGTGTGTGTGTGTATATATATATATATGTAGAGAGAGAGAGAATATTAGTTTCTCATATTCAATGTCCTCTTCTTCCTCAGTTAACAGACCTAAAGGTATTTCAGTATTGCAATATACTCAATTTAAATTTGACATTCTGTGGTCTTTATTAATGCTAAATGTGCCATGTGATCATGTCTACTCCCAAAAATCTTTAGAACAATTTGTCAGGTAAAAGAGTAGTCAGTTGCGACACACTTTTAGGCCCTTTCTTTCTGTTGCCTGAAATAAGATGGAATGAACTCCATCCCATCTTATTTGGAACTCCAGTATCCACTTTGGACATAAAACAATTTAGAACATGGAAACCAGTGCCAGTGCTATGGAAGAAAGAGCTGAAGAATACAAGGTGCCTATGTTTCTGATTACCATTGAGTCACTTACTCTGTCTTGGTTTATGTGAAAGAAAATACAACCTTATGTTGAAGAGATTTATTAAGAGCCAGGAAACACAATAAAATGATCAGGGAACAAAACTGAAGGCTTTATTCCTTAGTTAAAATTATGAGGCACAGTGGACACTGTGGAGACTTGCTTAGATTCTGCCTCAGCACTGAAGAACACATAACCCTCTGGTAGTCATCAGCTGCTGCCAAACTCCAAGAACTGCCCTTTGCAAGAAAGAGTCATCCTGCCTTGGGCCACATATCTTTCTAGAGAGTAACTTGTGTTCAGTGACTGGTTAATGCAGGTCTAAGTCAATGCCTCAATGCCTCAACTAAATAAACTCAATGCCACTGCCACTTGAGAGCTCTCAGAGGTGTCTCCCAGGGCTTCTCTCAAGCTTTCATGACAATCTAGTCTTCTCCTCTGCCATCCTTTCTTCCTTCCCTTCTATGACAGGCTATGGTAGTCAGAGCACCCCCTAATAAACTTGCTACTCAAAATCTCCATCTCAGAATCTGCTTACTAGAAAACCCAATCTGCAACAGTGTAGCAGAAGGGTTAAAGATTAAATTGTAATATAGAGAATCTGGTTGCAAATGGTGAGATGAGCATTAGTTTTAACCAAGCAAGTTTCCTGTCTCTCAGAAGTATACATAGTATTTGGAGTTTGATATAAGAACAAAATAAAAACATGAAGAGTTAAAAGCAGTGTTTCAGATGTAGAAGACAAACTAGTGGCTACCAGTGGGGATGGGTAGATAAGAATATGGGATTAAGAGACACAGTCTATTACGTAAAATGAATAAGGAACAAGGATATGTCGCACAGCACAAGGAAATATAAGCTATTAGTTTGTAATAACTTTAAATGAAGTATAAATTAGAAAAATACTGAATCTCTATAGTGAACACCTGAAATTAATAAAGTATTTTAAGTCAGCCATAGATCAAACAAGGGGCTTCCTGGCTGGCTCAGTGGTAGAGAATCCACCTCCAATGCAGGAGACTCGGGATGATCCTCTGGAGAAGGAAATAGCAAAACACTCCATTATTCTTGCCTGGGAGATCCCATGGACAGAGGATTCTGGCTGGCTAGAGTTCATGGGGTCACAAATGAGTCAGACACAACTTAGCAGATAAACAACAATGTACATCAAATATAAAATTTAAGTATGAAATAAAAGTAATGCTTCACTTTCCATTTATTATCTTACATTTTCCTGAATATTATATATCATGTGTACATAAAACTTTTATTTAAAAATTAACAACAAAAGTCAGTGAAAATCAATAAATTTTTTGAGCATGTGTTAAGATTAATGCACATCACTACGCACTGAGGAAAAACATGACATTTAAAACAAGTCCCTGGAGAGTTCATGACTGGATAAATGTAGTTGGTATATAAATAATCTTCAAGATGATATTCACAAACCTATTATCAGTATCTCTAGAAAAAACAAACAGAAAAACAAGTTATTTTGAAAAAGTCTATGGCCCCTTTCTTCTTCTGAAACTATATACATGTCAGCAGAACATTTTGAACAGCCATAATAAAGACTGCATTTTCTAGCCATCTTGGCAGGTATATCTGTTTCCATGATGTTTTCCACGGTGATGTGTGCACAGAAGTATAGCGTGGTGGTCTCTAGTGTCTTCATTGATATGACTGGCATATGTCTTTCTGTAGCTACCCTTCCTACTAGCTGGAATGTGACCAATATTGTTGTTGCTTAGTCACTAAGTCTTGTCTGCCTCTTTGTGACCCCATGGACTTCAGCCCACCAGGATCCTCTGTCCATGGGATTTCCAACCAAGAATACTAGCTTAGGTTGCCATTTCCTTCTCCAGAAGATACACATAATAGTGTTTCAAAATAGAAGGACTTGAGATCTCTGGCACATGAAGCACCATAATAGCTCTAGACCTCTATTTTAGTTTTTTATAATGGGAATTTTATATTAGCAGTGATAAAGGAGATGAACATGGCACATCTTATGCATAAATTATTTTCTTTACAAGCATATAAAAATGTTCTCAAATATGAGAGCGTATATTCAATTCCTTTAGTAGTAGTAGTGTTAGTCTCTCAGTTGTGTCTGACTCTTTGTGACCCCACGCACTGTAGCCTGTCAGGGTTCTCTGTCCATGGGATTTCCCAGCCAAGAATACTGAAGTGGGTTGCCATTCTCTTCTCCAGGGTATCTCCCCAAGCTGGGGATCAAACCCAGGTCTCCCTCATTGCAGGTAGATTCTTTACCATATGAGCTACAGGGAAGGCCCTATTCAATTCCTTTTGTTAGAACCCAAGGCTCATTTCTCTTTATTCTAGTGTTGTGTTAATGTACCAAATATACAGGTCACATTATTGCATCTTTCTATACTGAACTAGGCACCCCCAAGGGTGAAGTTTGCTCTTCAAGTCAACTGGGATGGTAACACTTATTCCTACTATTCTTGCCTCAAACTGCTACTTTTTTTTTTAAAGTAACGTTCTGTGGGTAAAGAAGATGTGGTAATTACATAGAATAGAATATTACTCAGCCATAAGAAAGAAAGAGAGAATGTCATTTGCAACAACATGGATGGACCTAGAGGTTATCATACGGAGTGAAGTGAGGTCAGAGAGAGAAAGACAAACATCATATGATACTTCTTTTATGTGGAAGCTAAAAACATCATACAAAAGAAGTTATCTACAAAACAGAAATAGAGTTACAGATGTAGAAAACAATCTTATGGTTAATGCAGGGGAAGAGGATATTGGGATTTACATATATATACTACTACATATAAAACTGATAACTATTAAGGACATACTGTATAGCACAGGGAACTCTACTCAATACTCTGCAACAACCTATATGGGAAAAGAATCTAAAAAAAAGTGGATATATATGATTATATAACTGAATCACTTTGCTGCTGCTGCTGCTAAGTCGCTTCAGTCGTGTCCGACTCTGTGCAACCCCATAGACAGCAGCCCACCAGGCTCCGCCGTCCCTGGGATTCTCCAGGCAAGAACACTGGAGTGGGTTGCCAGTTCCTTCTCCAGTGCATGAAAGGGAAAACTGAAAGTGAAGTCACTCAGTCGTGTCTGACTCTTAGCGACCCCACGGACTGAAGCCTACCAGGCTCCTCTGTCCATGGGATTTTCCAGGCAAGAGTACTGGAGTGGGTTGCTAGTGCTTTCTCCAGAATCACTTTGCAGGACATCTGAAATTAACACAACATTGTAAATCAACCACACGCTAATAAAAAATTAAAGGTAAAACATTTTTTAAAAGTAATATTCTTAAAATTAATTCTACAATACATACAATTGCAATAGGACAGCCTGCAACAATATTTCCTGAAAAAAAAATACTTAGTGAGGGCCTCCTGAACATAGCTATCAGAGATGTGCTTTTATTCAATTGTATTGTGACAGTGAAATAATGCAAAAAATATATGATACATAAATGAATAAAAATTTAAAACTTTATTTAAAAACATTTCCCCTATACTTATTAATTCACTCAACAGATAAGTATTCAGTGCTTATGATGAGAAAGGCACTCATGTACTGTTACATCAAATGGCTCATAAATCTTGTCTTGATATTACTAAGCTCTGGGGGAAATGGAATTTGCAAGGAATGTTCATATTTCTTAAGGACATAAGTAGTATTTTTTTCCATCTAAAGGAAAAATGTTTACAACTGAAAACAGTATTTCTAGCTATTATTAGGAAATGATGCTTACTCATGCAGACAATTGAAATTCAAGAATTGACAAGAGTTTAATGTTGTAGTCCTTGTGGTGAATTTCCACTCAAAGACAAGTGCAAACAGCACTGCAATATTAAAGGGCTTGTCTTCCCTTGATGTCAATGAACCATTTCTCTGATAGGCATTGTAGTTATGATTTGATATACATCTGTGTCTGGTGCCACTTAATCAAGTTAAGTTTTTCCCTTGCCATAAAAGGTTTTGCGAATTTCACAGCAAAGTCATGTTGTTGTTTTTTTTAATGCAAAATGACATTTCAATTCTTCTTGAGCAGTTACTGACATTTCCCCTTGAGCCTTCTTAAAGCTCTTTCCCCATAAATATCCTACCCCTCCTGAAATGAAGTTAAAAGTCATTTATTTTTTAATAAAAATCACTGCAATAAACTCAAGGTTTTCTAACTGAGGATTAAAATTATTCTAACCAAATGTGTACACTTCATGCAAAAAAAAAACAAAAAACAATCTTTGCAGACAAGAAGCCTAAGGTATTATCTAATCCATCACTTTCCTTTCACAAGCTTAATATCTACTCTGAAAAGTCCTCTGTTGTTGAAGTAATATCCATCTTTTCAGTTCCAGTTTTACCATGCTAGAAATAAGGCAATGTTGGAATATTTCATACTGCCAAAACATATTTTCAGACCAACCAGTGACCTTATAACCACTTGAACAGCAAATCAATCAATTTTATGTGACACAAAATTCTAAAAAGTGGGGCATTCTCTTGTAAACAAGTAATTGATAAACTAAATAAAATCAGCCCTATTTAGACTATTTTCTTTGTGTGCATAGGGTATTTTTCATTTCATTGAAATTGCAGACAAAAATAAAAATTCAATTCAATAACAGAATATATTTTTTAAGCTTATCATACAACAGAGCTTTGTGCATGGTTCTTTTTCTCTTTTTCTTTCATTCTTTCTTCTTTCATATAAATGTATACATGTGTGCATATATGTGTGTGGGTGTATGTGTGAGAGTACATGGGTGTATGCATACATGGGGAGAAAAAGAGAGAGATTTAGTTTAGGCATTGATTCATGTGATTCTGGAGGCTGGCAAGTTCAAAATTTGCAGGGAGCCTGGAGACCCAAGGAAGAGTTGATAATGCAGCTGAAGTTCAAAGAGAGTCTGAAGGCAGAATTCCTTCTTCCTCCACAAACTAGTCTTTTCTCTTAAGTACTTCAACTGATTGGATTAGATGAGGCCCACTTATAAAGAGCAATCTTCTATACTCAAACTCTACTGATTTTAAGGTTAATCTCATTTGAAAAGAATTTTCTAAACAACATTCAAATTGGTGTTTGACTAGTTATCTAGGTACCATGGTCCATCCAAGTTGACACACAAAATTAACATTAAGGCCTTCTTCTTTTCCTGTGTCTGCTTTCCCTCTTCTTTATCCTTCCCATCCTCCACTTCCTCCATTTATTCCTTCTCTTTCTTCTTCCTCTAGGACATTATTTTGCTCCAATTTTTATTTTCTTTATGAAATATTCTTCTGATGAATATTAATAAATTTTGCAGAAATTCACCAACATTTCCCCTTATGGACTAGTTCTTTTTCCCCCTTAAGTAACCATTAAATACATCGGGTTTTCTTAGGCCACATGTTGAAGAAGGTATTTATGGAAAGGGAAGTAGAGAGTAGTGCATAACCAGGATTTCTCCTTCCCTGCTATTCAGAGAAAGAGCATCCTTCCAACATGGCTCATTTGGCCATGGCTCATGGCCCTGTTAAATCTGTCCCCTGCTTCCCACAAGAAGAATAAGTAAAAGAATGCTTCTCTAACCATCCTGTGTGCTCCATTTCCCACAAATTTTGTCAAAAATTAAACACAGATTTCACATTTTAGAGTCCTCTCACCTTAAAGTTCTAATGTCTGTGTTCTCTACTCCTTTATTGAACAAAACTCACATTCATGTTACAATTATTAATAAGACATGGAACAATTAGTGATCTAGCTCAACTTGAAAGGACAGGGAGAAAGAGATGATTGTACAACAGCAGTTGAAGATACAGGGGGATAATTTTGGTGTGTCAATAAAAGAGATTTCACTGAACCAAAGAAGTTCAATATTTGGGGAGTTTACACTGTAGAACTATTATATATTCTACTAGTAGGTTCATAATCAGTGTAAATAACTGAGGTGTTCAAGATTCAGGTAGTCTTATTTCTCTAAACTAAATGTGATAACTATGGAGTCTAGAACCAGGAGCAACTAGTATATCTTTCATAATAGTTTGAATGAACTGGCTGGGGTTGTCATCTTTTGGGGAACTTCAGTACATTTTGCTCTCTAAAGCACTAGCTAAAAACAATGTCAGCAATTGTTATACAAAATTTATTTCAATTATATTTGAGAAGTTATAAATATATTCTCTCCTTTGAACCATGCATTAGATGAATTGTGTAATAATAAACACAAATAATGGGACAGATACAGTTAAAATAAGATAACTTCTAAGATTTTTAAATTAATTCAGGACAAGACTTATCTTACTTGCATGTTTGCAAGCAATCAGAAAGCTGTTTTTGGAAATATTCTTCATTTTCAGATTCTTACAGTTTTGCTAGCTGTATCAAAATTTAAAGGAATGTGGTATTTGCAATCCTTTATTAAAATCTAATCTTGAGACATTCTTGGCCTATTTTTAAAATTAAAAGTCTTCATAGTTCAGTGAAATTCAGCTAAATTTCAGTGATTGTATCTTTAAACTTTTCTTATTTACTATTGAGCCATCATATTCCAGTTCATGTAGGTTAAAGAACTTTAATAACAGAACCATTAAATACTGCAGCTTTTATTTCAAGTGCATTGGAACAGCATTGATAGTATACACTAATAAAAGGATCTATTCTAATAAAAATACACCCAGCATCAATGAAATTGTTTCTATCTCAGAAATAAGTACCTTCTCCTTTACTCCACTGTGCCTTCACCAACACACAAAAGCATTCAATTGTTAGACTTTAGATGATGATGATTTCAGCAATAGATATTTGGAATTAAGGGAGGTTGTACCATAGAATTGTGAAAAGAGCTAGTCACTGAATTTATATATGCCTATCACTAACTAGGTGATCATGATAATAACTAGTCAGTTAACTTCAGAATATTTAGAATTTTATAAAATCCTTAGCTTTGCAATTAAAGTCATATTTGATTTAATTTTAACTATTCATATGATGGACTTCCCTGGTGGCTCAGATGGTAAAGAATCTGCCTGCCATGTAGGAGACATGGGTTCAATCCCTGGGTTGGGAACATCCCCTGGATGAGTATATGGCAACCACTGCAGTATTCTTGCCTGGGGAATCTCCATGGACAGAGGAGCCTGGCGGGGTACAGAGTTGGACATGACTGAACAACTAAGGACAGAACATGTGTATTATGGCCAGTGCTTCTCGTTTTCTTATGTTGCCCGAGGTGAACCAGTCCTCATGTATCAGCTCTCATTAAAGTGTCCCTTCTAAGGGTCCAGACTACTGGTTTACTTTAGCTCTCCGATGGGCTCAAGAAAATTATTATTTTGCAGTGTATTGAGATTTCTGGAGAAGGCAATGGCACCCCACTCCAGTACTCTTGCCTGGAGAATCCCATGGATGGAGGAGCTTGGTAGGCTGCAGTCCATGGGGTTGCAGAGTCGGACACGACTGAGCGACTTCACTTTCACTTTTCCCTTTCATGCACTGGAGAAGGAACTGGCAACCCACTCCAGTGTTCTTGCCTGGAGAATCCCAGGGATGGCAGAGCCTGGTGGGCTGCTGTCTATGGGGTCGCACAGAGTCGGACACAACTGAAGTGACTTCACAGCATTCAGATTTCTGCTATTGTTAAGATCAGAGCAATGGTCTTTCTAGATGTCTACATCTTAGGCAGAAATGGAACTAAATTCAACAATATACAAGAAGTATGTACTATAATGGCCTATAAATGTAATCCATCTCATTAACAGATAATAAAGAGGAAAATCATACAACCATCTCAATAGTAGCAGTAAAAGCATTTGTTTAAATTCAAGATCAATTCATAATAGAAAGGTATAATAATTTATAAATAGGAAGAAAGATCCTTGATTTGCCTAAGATTACCTGCAAATAAATTTCAGTAAACATTACATTAGTTGTGAATGATTAAAGTCTTTCTTTCAGAGATTGCGAAAGAGACAAGTAGCTGTCATTACTTCTAGTCAGTGTTGTACCTGAGTATCTCTTCAGAACAACAGAAGAAGAGAACCAAAGATCTATATATTGGAAAAAAGCACAACTTACTATCCACAGATAAAATGATTGTGCATGATAAAAATACAAAATATCTAAAAGATTCTATAGATAATTATTAGGAATTTGTTATTGCTGTTGCTCAGTCACTAAGTCATATCTGACCTTTTGTGACCCCATGAACTATAGCACATCAGGCTCCTTTGTCCTTCACTATTTCCCAGAGTTAGCTCAAATTCATGTCCATTGGGTTGGTGATGCTATCTAACCATCTCATATTCTGCCACTCCTGTCTCCTTTGGTGTTCGATCTTTCCCAGAATCAAGCTCTTTACCAATGACTCAGCTCTTCCTATCATGTGGCTAAAATACTGTAGCCTCAGCTTCAACATCAGTCCATCCAATGAATCTTCAGCATGGATTTCCTTTGGATTGAACAGTTTGGTCTCCTTGCTGCCCAAGGGACTCTCGAGAATCTTCTCCAACACCACAATTCAAAAACATCAATTCTTCAACTCTCAATCATCTTTATGGTCCAACTCGCACATCCATACATGATTACTGGAAAAATCATAGCTTTGACTATATGGACCTTTTTCTGCAAAGTGATTTCTCTGCTTTTTAATAAACTGTCTAGGTTTGTCATAATTTTCCTTCTTAGACGCAAGTATCTTTTAATTTCATGACAGCAGTCACCATCTGCATTGATATTCGAGCCTAAGGAAAATAAAATCTGTCATCATTCCCACTTTTCCCCTTCTATTTGACATGGAGTGATGGAACCAGATGTCATGGTCTTAGTTTTTTTAGTGCTGAGTTTTAAACCAGCTTGTTTCCTCTCCTCTTTCACCCTCATCAAAAGGCTCTTCAGATCTTCCAATTTCTGCAATAAGAGTGGTATCACCTGCATATCTGAGGTTGCTGATATTTCTCCCAGCAATCTTAATTTCAGATTATGATTCATTCAGCGTGGCATTTCACATGATGTACACTACATATAAATTAAATAAGCGGGGTGACATATAAATTAAATACAGCACTGTCATACCCCTTTCCCAATTTTGAACCAGTCAACTGTTCCATGTCTGGTTCTAACTGTTGCTCCTTGACCCTTAAAAAAGATTTCTCAGGAGACAAGTAAAGTAGTCTGGTACTCCCAGGTGGCTCAGTGGTAAAGAATCTGCCTTCAACGAAGGAAATGCAACAGATGTGTGTTTGATCCCTGGGTCAGGTGAGTCCCTTGGAGCAGGAAATGGCATCCACTCCAGTATTCTTGCCTGGAAAATTTCATGAATAGTGGAGCCTAGTGGCCTACAGTCCATGGGGTTACCCAGAGTCAGACAAAACTAAGCATGAAATTATTAAGAATAATAAATGAATTTATTAATTTTTTTTAGGTAGAGGTCAATGTATTAAAATAGCCAATGGTTTTACATCACATTTATAAGAGAATCAAGCCCAACAGATAACTAAAGAATAAATCTAATATACGGATTAAAAATATAAAATTATATTCAGAGAAAATGTTAAAAGCTTAAACAAGGGAGAACTATAGCATTTTCAAGGGTTTAATTTATTAATTTGTATGCTATATCATTTCCCCTCAATCAAGATATAAGCAGTTTCTTTTCACTGAAATTGAAAAGTTTACTAAAATTCATATATAAATGAAAATTACATGTCCAAAAATAGCCAGGAAGATCTTTAAAAAAACCTGAAGCAATAATATAATTCGGCATTAATTTGCATAACATTGCAGTAGAAGGATAGGAAAATAACCCAGTCAAAAATTTAGAAAGCCACAGACATGGTCAATTCCATTATGACAAAGGTTGTACTACAAAGCAGTGGGTAGATAATAGAATTTTCATTAAGAAATACAAAATGAAATGGATTTCAAAAATACATTGATAATAAATACATTTCCTAGAAGTAAAACATAGGCAGTACACTGTCTGGCATTGGCATTAGCAATTTCATTTTGGATCTATCTCCTTAGGTATGGTAAACAAAAGCAAAAATAAACAAATGAGACCTAATCAAACTTAAAACATTTTGCACAGCAAAGGAAACCATAAACAAAACAAAAATGCAACCTAATGAATGGAAGAATGTAAATGGTGTCCAATAAGAGGTTTATATCCAATATATAAAAAATCATACAATTCAATACCAAAAAAAACCAGCCCAGTTAAAAATATAGAGGATCTGAATAGGCATTTTTCCAAAGAAGATATGCAGATGGCCAACAGGGACATGAAAAGATGCTCATCATCACTAATCATCAAAGAAATGCAAATGAAAACCACAGTGAAATATCACCTCAATCTTGTCAGAATTACTATTGCAAAAAAGAACAGGAAATAAGTGTTGATGAAGTTGTGGAGTAAAGGGAATCCTAGCATATGGTTGGTGGAACTTTAAATTGATGTAGCCACAATGGAAAATAATAGAAGTAAAAATGATCTAGCAGTTTCACTCCTGGGTACATATCTGAATTAAAGAAAAAACATTAACTCAAAAAAATGCATTTCAAGGTTTATAGTACCATTGTGTACACTAGCCAAGATATAAAAGCAACCTAAGTGTCCAGCAACAGATGAAAGGATAAATAAGATGCAGTATATAGACACAAAAGAATATTATTCAGCCATAAAAATATGAAAATCTGCCATTTGCAATATGCTTGGACCTGGAGGGTATTATGCTTAGTGACGTAAGTCAGACAGAGAAAGACAAACTGCACATTTTCACTTAAATAGAACAAATGAATATAACAAAAGAGAAACAGACTCAGATACAGAGAACAAGCTAATGGTTACCAGCAGAAAGAGGTATGGGAAAGGGACAAGATTGGTGAAGGAGGTCAAGAGGTCCAAACTACAAGGTATGAAATAAGTAACTTACAATGATGTAATGGAAAGCATAGAGAATATAGTCACTATTTCATGACAGTTCAATAGGGAGTATAATCTATAAAATTATGTAACAACTATGTGGCACTCCTAAAACTAATATAATATTGTTAGTCAACTATACTTCAATAAAAAAATAAAACATATCTGTTACATAATGTGTCTATACACACATTACTTACCAGTTTGGCTTTTAATGGATCTTCCTGGCCCAGGGATCAAACCCAGGAATACTGCATTGCACGCAGATTCTTTACTGTCTGAGCCACCAGAGAAGCCCTGTGCTTAATCGCTGTCATGTTTGACTCTTTGAGATGCAACGAAATGTAGCTCACCAGGCTTTTCTGTCAATGAGGATTCTCCAGGCAAGAATACTGGAGTAGGTTGCCATGCCCTCCTCCAGGGGATCTTCCAAACCCAGGGATTGAATCCAGGTCTTCCACATTGCAGGCAGATTCTTTACCATCTGAGCCCCAGGGAAGCCATATATGGCTTTCTAGGTGGCACTCATGGTAAAGAATCCGCCTGCCAATGCAGGAGATGCAGGTGATGTGGATTCAATCCCTGGGTTGGGAAGAAGCCCAAGAATAGGAAATGGCAACATATTCCAGTTTTCTTGCCTGGAAAACCCCATGGACAGAGAAGCCTGGTGGACTACAGTCTATGGGGTTGCAAACAGTCAGACATGACTGAGCACACACACACACACACACACACACACACACACTCACATACATATTTGTACACAAATATCCAGTACACATTCAGTACACATTTGAAAATGTGCTGAAATTGCACTAGTCATTATAAAAATATCAGTTAAAAACCTCGGTGAGATACCACTACACATTCACTAAAAAGAATAAAATATACATGACTGAGAATACCAAGATTTGGTGAAGAAGTTCAGTGACTGGAATTTTCATATACCACTAGTAAACTGGTGTGGCATTTAATAAGAATACATTTACTAAACTTGAACAAAAATATATTCCATTATCCAACAATCCCACACCTAGAAATGTACTCAAAACAACCCTATTAGAATATTCCTAGTAATAATCAATAATTGAAGAAAACCAAAACATCCTTCTATAGTCTTCTCCTATAATGGTATCAAAGACTGAATTCTCTGGAGGAAGATTCTGAGATGGAGCTCAGAGTTCAGGATAGAAAGGAGGTACTGACTGATCGAAAGAAGAAATAGAACTTTGATGCAGGACCAACAAAGCCCTAGTGAGAAATAGGCAGGGATCTTGATCATGAAGATTGTCCATCACAGCTGTCTAACTTGGACTGAAATAGTTAAAACTATGTAACATCTGTCACACTCATAACCAGATGTGTCCCAGGAAGTGCATACAGGAGAAAATCCTCTGCAACTGAAACAGAACATGTAGAAGATGACAGCTGGAGGCCATTTGCAGACAATACTCCTGATATCTGGGCAGCTAGTCATCCCTGAAGGAGAATCTGAGCAGTCCATCTCAATACCAGAAATTAGTGGAATGTTCTACCTCCAATGACAATAAACAAATTACTGCTGTATGAAATATGGGCAAATCCTATAAACATCATATTAGTTGAGAAAAATGACATAATTCTATTTATATGAAGTTGAAAAATAGAAAAAGCTACACTTGATTTTCAAAGCTGGTATACCCAAAGGGAGTGGTTAGTGACTAGGAAGGGCCAAGGGGCTCCTTGGATGATAGTGATGTCTAGTTTTCACTGATTGCATAGTACATGAACATACTCACGTTGTTAAAACTAATTTAACAATATTCTTATGATCTGTTTTATTTCTGTATACATATTATGTGCTAGAAGAAGGTAAACAAAAAGTGATTCACAGTTATGCCTCCAAAATGAAGCAACAACTTTCATAGAACAGAATAACAGGCAATGCAAGGGGAGACAGATAGAAACCCTCTGATTACAGGGATTATAAGGTACTTCTTACAATTAAGTGGATAACATAAGGTTAAATGTAGATGGTATTAAAAAAAAGGAAAACCCTCAATCTAAAGTATGTGACATATACATACACACACACACACACATATATATATTAGAATGCTGAAGAAAATACACTTTTTCTAATGCTTATGGAACAGTAAGAACTTCCCTTACATTAGTTGTTGTTCTTTAGTCGCTAAGTCATGTCCAGCTGTTTTGCAATCCCATGGGCTGTAGCCCGCCAGGTTCCTTTGTCCACGGGATTTCCTAGTCAAGAATACTGGAGTGGGTTCCCATTTCCTGCTTCAGGAGATCTTCCTGACCCAGGGGTCGAACCCACATCACCTGCATCTCCTGCATTGGCAGGCAGATTCTTTACCACTGAGCCACCAGGGAAGCCCCCTTTATATTAGATCACACACAAAAACACATCCTAATAGTTCTGGAAGTATCAAAGTAACATAAACAGCACAATGAAATAAACACAACATTAATAATATTGGAAAAACGAAAGCCCTTTACACTGGTAAGTAAAAAGTGATCTGTTGAATCAAAAGCGAAATACAAAGCAAATCTGGAGATTTTCTTGAAAATAAAATGGAAGTAAATGTATCAAAATTTATGGCATGAAATGCAGTTAAAAATTTCCAAACTTTTTTCAACACATACACCAAGCCTCATCAAAACTTGGTGAATTGAGTCATACTAATATCTTTCTTCTTTGAATATTCTTTCTTCCATTTCTCCCTATTGGAATTCTACCTTAATTTCAGATCCATGGCCAAATGAATGCCTTCATTGAACACGCCTTTTTGTTCACCAAAACCAAATACAATCTTGCCTTAGCAAAGATATGTGAATTAATTTAAATTCTGTTTGATTTCAAAGATTTAAGTAGGCATAAAAATGTATTTGTACCTCTTTAAGGACATTTTTATTTTCTACTCCTTGCATTTTGTTTGTCAGTTTTTATAAATCCTCAAGTTAAACCAGGAGGTAAGTCAAATTTTACACATTTTTAAACATATTGACAACTTTGCTTTGCTGATAATACTTGACAAAAAGTTTAAGTTAAATAAAAATTATCTAAAAGTTACTACTCCATTTTATTTATCCAGCTTTTATTTTCTTCACTAAGTATATTTCTTAGGCAAAGTTTTAATACATAAAACTTAAAGTATGGTTTCATCATTTGTATATCATACAAACTTCTGTAGACTCAAATTCAGTGGCATACAACTACACACTGTCTAACTCAAGTGAAAATTTCAATTTTGAATCAGCACTTCTTAATCATTTTTGAAGAGCTTAGTATTTTGAATGGAGACTAACATCTTTCTTTCAGTGTCTCTATATGAACAATATTCATTGGTAAAAATTAAGAGTGCCTAATGTTTGATCGGACTGCAAGAAGATCAACTGATCAATCCTAAAGGAAATCAACCCTGAATATTCACTGGAAGGACTGATACTGAAGCTGAACCTGCAAAACTTTGGACACCTGATGAGAAAAGTCAGCTCATTGGAAAAGACCCTTATGCTGGGAAAAATGGAAGGAAAAAGGAGAAGCAGGAGGGAGAGGATGAGATGATTAGATAGCATCACAGATTCAATGGACATGATTTTATACAAACCCCGGGAGATAGTGGAGGACAGAGGAGTCGGGTGTTCTGCAGTCCATGAGGTTGCAAAGAGTCAGACACAACTTAGAGACTGAATAACAACAACAATGTTTGATGAGTATATTTTAGTTCATCATGAGTTTCTCTCTTGCTTCTTTTATCTTTTAATAATAGACTCATAACTTTTAAAGTTATATCCTATTTCTTTTTATAGTAGAATCTCTGGTCAGTTCATGCTAAATTTTCCCAAGTGCTTTGAAAATTAGAAGAGTATTTCTGGGTGTACATGAGAACTACTGGTGCAGAATCTAATATGTCACTATGCCAAGAAGTAAATGGCGGCAGCATTCCAGAAAGGATTAAATTCATTGAATAGTTGTTAATAAAGTTGTTAGTCAGGAGTGATTATTCTGTCATTTTTCCTCTCTGTGATAGCAACTCCAAAAACAGCTCTCCCTAATGAATTATTGAATCAGCCAAGATAAAATAATATAAATGAATATACAAAAATGTCTATTAAATGATACAATCCTAAAGACTTTTACAAACTCACCTATTATGTAAAATAATTTTAGAGAGCTAAAGAACACAGAAACAATAAGATGAATAAATACCACCCTATGACACAAGAATTATAAAGTTAGTTATATATAAATATGGTCTTAGTAAAAAAGAGTTTAAATATCTGGTTTAGACGGCAAATGTAGAGGAAGCAGAAAAAGAAAAAAAAGCTACTTCATGCTGCCAAGTATAAAAAATCATTTTTATAATGAAGGGAGCTGATGTTCTTATTTCACACAATTCACAACTTAGACATTTATAATGAATAAATTTATATTGTGATAGTAGTTTTGATAGATGCTTCCCACAACCAAGTAGGAAAATCATACTAATGTGCTTTTTTCTTTAAAAATTCTTGCACCCTCTCCACTTTCCATCACAAATACATACTAGAGACAAAAAAAATTCTAAATTTTCAGGTAAGAAAATGTCACTGAGAGAAAAATGTTAAGCTAATTAAGTTAGAGAAATGATTTTAGATATTTCTTTGTCTTTTCTATCACCAATATGGACACAAATTGTCTCCTTCATAAAATCCTGAATTTTTTGAGTATCAGCTATGAGCTTTTTAATCATTTACTCAGAAATATGCCAATGTGCTGCATACATATTTAAAAATCAGTTTTAGCATCAAAATGATTACTTATACATGCTTACTATTAAGAAGTATGGGCTTTAGCATTCTATGCTTGTGTATTTCTGTTACTTCCTTGGCCTGCTCTTTAGTCTTGGAAATTTTAGTTTACTGCTTTGGGCTTCATTTTCCACACATACAAAATGGTCAAAAGCAGTACCTTACAGTGCTAGTCCAAGAATTAAATAATTAATAAAAGGGTCTTGAAGAAGTCTAGCTAATATAACTGCCAAAAAACAGAAACCATTATTATATATCATAATATCATTAACTTTATTGTTATTATAAAATATTGCATCTATCACACTATCTCCTTTAGATCTGTCTGAAATAATCCTTTAGCAAACCCTATGATTATTTTCCAAACTTCTGTGAACCTCAGGCTGCTTAAGTTATAAACTTGCAACAACAAGAATTGAGAAAGAATACAGCCTTCACTCAACATGTGAGAGAGAAACTTGCTCTCTTCTCTACAATGGTACAATAAGTGGTCTTTGAAGTTTCTGAGATTAGTAGTCATTTCAAAGTTTACTTAGTAGAAGGCAATAAACCCTAGGTTTAAAAAAAACACTTCAAATTATAGATTAGACTGCAATGATATAAAACAGCAACACACAAAAGTTGTGTTTAGCAAATATTTAATAAATAATGAATAAGTACAGTGAGTGACCTGAAACCTATTGCTTTAATACATCTTCCTTTATGCTGCACTGGATCATAAAGTCCTCCACTTTCCAGTGACTAATATAATTAATTTACTAATTGCTCATAGAGAGTCCTTCCCTTGGACGTTCTAAGAGAACTATTTAATATTTGATATCATACCTATTTGATATTTTGTCTTCCTTTCTCCTTCGAGAAAATTTGCCCCTTTGGTGAAACAGTTAATGATATTCTTGTGGTCCGTTGTTTACTCATCAAAGCTTGCATTGCTTTTATCATAAAAACAAAAATCATGCTGTTAGAAAAGTATTAAAAACATTAATTGTGACACACACAAAATTTGCTTAATTAGTGCTACAACTAAGCAATAAATCACTTAATTGTTCCCACATAGTATATCTTATGTTGAAATTGACATGATGTTACTAGTATAATGAAATATTCAAGTATTAGAGTAATTTAAGGAAATTACCTAGATATAGCAGTTTAGCAAATGACACATGACATGAAAATATGTGTTATGTGAATGTTTACTTTTGCCATTGGTTGCATCAACATTTGCCCAGATTTAAGGTTTTATATATTTAAAACCAAACCATTTCTCACTCTCTTCTATTCTCTTTTCTACAGTCACTCAGACCATCTTCCTTAATCTCTGCTCCCTCAAAAGTAGAAGCCCAGATAAAGATCAAAGTGCAAGTGTTATTTTTTGAGAGATGCAGAAACAATTTCAGAGCAGTAGAGAGGTGATATAGGAAAGGGCAGGAAGCCAGCACCCACAGAGAATGTAAGCACATGGACAGACTATGAGAAAGGATGCAATCATACCTCAGTTTTTCTACCCTAGGAATAAAGGGAGAGGGAAGTGGGGTGTTCATAGACTGCCTCCTTTTCCTCTTGGATTTTATGCTATACCTGGGGAGTGTAATTCCCTGGCATGGCAGTGTAACCCTGGAGGGAGAGAGGGTTTCAGATAAAGCCTTCAGACCCCAAGATGCATATTCTACAATCAAAAGACCACTGGAGTAGGCAGTTACAGTTAGATGTAAATATTCTGGGCCCAGAAGTTATAGCATTCCTACACCAACTTCATAACAGGTGCAAAAGATACGTTAACTCTGCAACTGTCCCAAAAACTGCTGAAAGGGACAGAGACAGAGGAGAGATAATTCAAGTGAGATTTTTTCCTCTCTTATGATTGTCATTTTTCTATATTAAAAGGATGAAATAAATAAAATTATTTTAAAAAGTCAGTATATTTTCATACCCCCATATTTGTTATAAATATGTATACAAGTAGATACCTAAATACTGCACAGTTCAACAACTGTAAAAAAGAAGAGGACAAGTTTGGAGAGAAAATAATGTGATTCGTATTAAATTTTAATAATTTAAACTCAGTTTTCATGTTTTTTGAACTGCAAGTAAGTGAATGAAAAACTTTTCATATACAAGCTATCTTCATACACAACCAATTTATACTGGCAGACTTCATAGTTATAGAGAAAGGCTCACTTTCCTTTCAGTGACAACACCCATTATACACTCCAGTGGAATATTGTGTGTTTTCTGTTTATACATTCAGATAGTAATAACAGATCATTTCCTAACAATGATTTTTTAATCTCTTTCTCTTCTTTGTCACTGTGGAATTTTTAATAAGAATAAGTAGGTCTGAGTTTTGACCTGCAGAAGTGGAGAGCAAGTGTACAGACAGATGCAACTAAAGTCTCTAACATTGTTAGTAGCCAGAACAATTACTTGGGTTAATGAGGTATCTAAGCTCATGGTGTCTGATGTGGGGCATTTGACACACATCAATTTAATTCCTAGATTCATCAAGCTTTAGTGGGAGATTAAACTATGGGTAAAGTAAGAGTAAATGCTTGTAGACCCTAAAATGTCACGATATTAATAACAGATATCAAGTCCTCAAATCCACAAACAGCTCTCACCTCACTTATATTTTATCATAAATATATAAGCCTCAAAACAAATACAACTGATTTATACTTTAAAATAAATGACCATATTATTTTCTGTTATTCATAAGCATTTCCACCCCTAATCATATGTACTCATACACCGGTGTCTACTAAGAGAGCTATATAGCCCGATTTACTCATGTTCAAATGGTTGTTGTTTTTGTTCAGTCACTAATGGTGATGACCTCAAAATATGCCTATATGTTCCATCGTTTTATAAGTAAACATTTTTTCATTTTAGAATGGTTTTGGATTTACAGAAAATGTGTACAGATTGAGAGAGCTCCAGTTTATCCCATGACCAGCTTGTTCTATCACTATGTTCCACCCACATGTAAGGGATGAAGAGTTAAGCTTCACTTCCTTGAGGGATAGGTTCTTATATAATTCATTTGGAATTTGTCTGCGCCTGACATTGTCACCTCTTCCACGCAATTATTCAATCACTTATTTATATCAATAGAAACTCATGAATATTTATTTTCTACTTCGGGTTATAATCTAAAGTGTGTGTGTGTGTGGTGTGTGTGTGTGTTAGTTGCTCAGTCATGTCCGATTCTTTGTGACCCCATGGACTGTAGCCCACCAGGCTCCTTTACCCATGGGATTCTCCAATCAAGAATATTGGAGTGAGTTGCCATTTCCTTTTCCAGGGGATCTTCCCAACCCAGGGATTGAACCCAGGCCCCTGCATTGCAGGAAGATTCTTTACCATCTGAGCCACCAGGGAAGCCCAATCCAAAAGTATGTTTTGCATATTTTTGCAGAATTGGCATTATGTTAGCTATTTTGGAAGCTTCTTCAAGTCAGTCCTTTTAACATACCATCGTCATTTTGTCTTTTTTGAGTATTCCTCAATCGTATCTTAAATATTCAATGATGCTTAATAGGTAGGGAGAAAATAAACTAACCAAACAAGTCTTGACATTAGAAAGGTTTAATTAAGGAGAAGCTCAAATTCCCTAAATATTACAATTAACTTAAATTTATGCTTCATTTCTGTTTGTGTGTATTATGTGCAGTTCTTAATATTGAATGTACAGAAGCCAGTTGTACCAAGATATATTTTAATCTGTCTTTTGACATTTACATTATGTCAGAAGCAATTTAGATTTTTTTAACTGAAAATGAATTTTAATTGATTTTTAATATATATAATTACATTTATGATATTTACTAAGTATTTTCAATGCTTATTAACTATAGATTATTTTTTAAATTATTGGTCTGATAATAAAATATGTAAAATATTTAAATAAGAGTATTTTCCAGATAAAGATTTTTGTTTTCAAGATACAGTTCAATACACTAACATTTCTGGATCTACAACTCTTACACTAAATATTAATATATTTTCAAATGATTGATAATTTTGTTAAAAAATGGTCAATTTGTACAGGCTAAGATGATTTCCCATGAATATTATGCTGTATCAACTCTTTGGGACTACGGACTGTGGGCTCCTCTACATCCATGGAATTCTCCAGGGAACACTAGTGTGGTGGGTCACCATTCCCTTTTCAAGAGGATCTTTCCAACCCAGGGATTAAACTCAGGTCTCCCCCATTGCAGGCAGATTCTTTACCATCTGAGCCACCAAGAAGCCCAACATATGGATGAATGTCTACATCTGTTAAAATTTTAGTTTTTACTATTTCAAATCTCCCTGTCACCATCATTCTTGTGAAAGTTGCTTTGAACATACATGGAAGTGTAGTAGTATTGCAAGTATGTGGTATTTTAATAGGTATTGTTAAAGAGCCATCCAATCTGCCTTCAACTATTTACACTCCAACATTTATATCAAATGCTATTTATATATACACAAACTTTCAATTTTTTGTCATGCTGATTTCAAAATATGGGCACTCCTTAATTTTAGTTGTAATTCCCTTAATTAAAGAGCCGCTTGATAAAGGTAAAGAGGAGAGTGAAAAAGCTGGCTTAAAACTGAACATTCAAAAAAACGAAGATCATGGCATCTGGTTCTATCACTTCATGGCAAATAGATGGGGAAACAACGGAAACAGTGACAGATTTTATTCTCTTGGGCTGCAAAATCACTGTGGATGATGACTGCAGCCATGAAATTAAAAGACACTAGGTCCTTGGAAGAAAAACAATGACAAACTTAGACAGCATATTAGAAAGCAGGGAAATTACTTTGCCTGCAAAGGTCTGTATGGTCAAAGCTATAGCTTTTCCAGTAGTCATGTACAGATGTGAGAGTTGGACAATTAAAAAGGCTGAGCACCGAAGAATTGGTGCCTTTAAACTGTGATGTTTTGAAAAGACTAGCCTGAATATTCTTTGGAAAGACTGATACTGAAGCTGAAGCTTCAGTACTTTGTCCACCTGTTGCAAAGAACCAACTTACTGGAAAGAAAAACACCGATACTAGAAGAGGTTGAAGGCAGGAGGAGAAAGGGGTGACAGAGGATGAGATGGTTGGAAGTCATCACCAACTTAATGGACATGAGTTTGAGCAAGTTCCAGTAGATGGTGAAGGACAGGAAAGCCTGCTGTGCTGCAGTCCATGGAGTCACAAAGAGTTTCTATCCATTACTAGAGATTAAAATGTCTTACTTAGTAAACTGTCAGTTCTTATTCTTTACTTCATGGCAAATAGGTGGGGAAACAATGGGAAACAGTGAAAGACTTTATTTTCTTGGTCTCCAAAATCACTGTGGATGGTGAATGCAGCCATGAAATTAAAAGACACTTGCTCCTTGGGAGAAAAGCTGTGACCAACCCAGACAGCATATTACAGAGCAGACATTACTTTGCCAACAAAGCTATGGTTTTTCCAGTAGTCATGTATGGATATGAGAGTGACTCCATAAAGAAGGCTGAGAGCCGAAGAATTGATGCTTTCAAACTGTGGTGTTGGAGAAGACTATTGAGAGTCCCTTGGACTGCAAGGAGATTAAACAAGTCAATCCTAAAAGGGATCAACCCTGAATATTCATTGGAAGGACAGATGCTGAAGCTGAAGCTCCAATACTTTGGCCACCTGATATGTAGAGGCAACTCACTGGGAAAGACCCTGATGCTGGGAATGATTGAAGGCAGGAGGAGAGGGGACAATAGAGGATGAGATGCCATGACCAACTCAATGGACATGAGTTTGAGCAAGCTCCAGGAGTTGGTGAAAGACAGGGAAGCCTGATGTGCTGTAGCCTATGGGGTCGCAGAGTCAGACATGACTGAATAGCCGAACAACAGCAATTCTTTTCTTCATTTTCTATTCAAATATGTGTCTTTTCTTTCTGACTTGTTATAAATATTTTAAATATTTCCTATAAATCTTTTTTAAAATTTGTAAATGATATTTCTTTTGGGTTCAGAAATTCAATATTAATCAATATATCTTTTGCTTTTGTTTTGCATTTCATATTGTGTCTAAGATGACATTTGCTATTATCATAGCTATAGCTATAATTTGCTATTCTAAACTGATTTTCCAACTTTTTTTCTAATAAAATATCGTGTTTATCTTTCTTAAATTCATCAGAAATTTATTTTGTTGAACAGTACTTCATTCAGACAGTTTTATATTTCTCTGTATATGGGTACTGCATAATCATATTAGTTCTCTTTCAGTGTATTTTATAATTTTGCTATTTCAGATGAAAACTTCCTTCTCTTATATTTTGAAGAAACTTTTGTTGATGATTAATAAATCTATTAAATTTATAAAAATATTGTATCTGCTTTATCATTAAATTCTCATATTTCTCAATTGATTTTATTGCATTTTCCATATGGATTATTATATTTTCTACAAATAATGAAAGACTTGTCTCTTCTTTTCTTGTTTTTATACTTTTATTTCTCTTGTGTAGCATTTATTTTACCAGAAATCTAGTGGCTATTTCATTATTTAACAGTATTAGTGAGGGCAGTCATCATGCCTATGTTATTTAATTTGAGTTGCTTTTAATATTATTTTTTCACTACATATAAGTTTTGCTGAATATTTCCCTCTCTGTCTCTCTTCTTTCTCAAACAACACACACACAATCACATCCAAATTCATGTTTAAGTTTCAAAAAATGTTGTGGCACTTCAACTGAAATTAATATGTTTTTGCTTTAGCATATTATAAATATTTTCCATTTGATATTCTTTTTTAATGTTGAACTATCTTGTTATTGCAAGGCATGATGAAAAACTAACATGGCTGTCTTTTTTTTTAATACAATGATATATTTCTTTTAAGAATGCTTTATTTAAGATGTCCACTTCCACATGAATACTTGAGATTGACTCATGGGTTTTAGAATTATTTTGTTGCTTGCTTGCTTGATTAAAGTTAACTTATGTGTTTTCCTCTATTCTTATAGTTTCTATGCTATTTTTATCTACTTTTGATAGTGGGAATATTAATATCATAAAATAAACTGAATAGCTTCTTGTCTTCTTTTGTTATCTGGAATACTTTATGCCCCCCCCCCAAACCCCCACCCCCCCCCCCACCCCCACATTAGGCCCCACCCTAATCCCCCCCCCCCCCCCCCTAATGTAAACACCCCCACCACCCCCCCAACCACACCCCCCCCCCCCCACCCCCCCCCCAATTTGGGGGAGGGGTTTAAAACTTCTATAAACCCACACCCCCCCCCACACCCCCCAAAAAAAAATGTATTACCCCAAGATTTAAACAGTACCCCACCCCCCCCAAAACCCAGCCCCACCCCCCCCACATTTTTAAACACAGTGTCCAACCCCCCCCCCTGAACCCACCCCCCCCCACAAAAAAAACCCCCCCTGAAAAACCCCAAAAACCCCACAAAACACCCCCAATTAGAATTTTAACACCCCCAAACCCCCACTGAGTTAATACCCCCCCCCCCCCCCCACCACACATAATCTACAGCATTTGTGAGCACATTTATTTAGACTAAGTGCACACCAGTGGTCCAACAAAGGCAACCCACACCCCCCCCCCAATAAAAATGAATAATAAACCAAAACCACCACTGTAAACACACCCCCCCCTTACCCACAAACTTGTATCACCCCCGAGCCCCCATACCAAAAATCTTCAGGATCCACCCCACACCACAAAAAGAACACCCCACATACCATCTTAACCCCCCCCATTCACCCTCCCCCACCCCCCTAAGTAAAAAGGGTTACCCCCCTCAGTCCCCCACCCCCCACCAACCCCATGGACACACCCCCACCCCACACCTCCTCTGTCCATGAGACCCACACCCACCCAAGGATACCAACACCAACACACCCCCACCCCACCCCCCAACCCCCCCAACCCCCCCCCCCCAACCACCAAACCCCCCACCCCCCACCCCACACCAACCCCAAAACCACCCCAACACACCAACCCCCCAACACCCCCAAAAAACCCAACACAACCCACACCACAAACCCACCACCACACACCCCCCCCCCACAAACACAACCAAACCCCCCACCAACCACCAAAACAAAAAACCAACCCCCCACCCCCCAACAAACCCCAACACCACCCCCCCCCAACACCACACCCACCACCCCACACACACACCCACCACACACACGCTTGTTTTTTTTTTTTTTTTTTTTTAATGACCAACAACCAAGAATTCTAGTACTAGCAATAAAAATCCAATGTGCTACAATGTATTTCTAATTTTACTTTTTTGAACTGATTCTTTAGACTTTACATGATATTTGACAGTTGTATCGTCCTCAGAAGACCCTTGCTCCTTGGAAGAAAAGCTATGACAAATCTAGACAGTATATTACAAAGCAGACACATCACTTTGCCGACAGAGGTATGTATAGTCAAAGCTATGATTTTTCCAGTAGTCATGAATGGATGTGAGAGTGGGACCATAAAGAAAGCTGAGCACTGAAGAATTGATGCTTTTAACTGTGGTGTTGGAGAAGACTCTTGAGAGTCCCTTGGACTGCAAGGAGATCAAATCAGTCAATACTAAAGGAAATCAACTCTGAATATTCATTGGAAGGACTGAAACTGAAGCTCCAATATTTCTGCCACCTGATGTGAAGTGCCAACTCATTTCAAAAGACCTTGATCATTAGAAAGATTAAGAGCAGGTGACAGAGGATGAGATGGTTGGATGGCATGACCAACTCAATGGACATGGGTTTGAACAAACTCCGGGAGATAGTGAAGGACAGGGAAGCCTGGGATGCTGCAGTCCATGGGGCCACAAAGAGTCAGACACAACTGAGTGATTGAATAACAACAATGGTCTTAAGAGCAAGGATAACATCTTCAGCATTTTAGCACAATCAATTTTTTATATTATAGTGTTTCTAGAGAATGAAAAGTAGAGACACCCTTAATATTCTATACCCCTGTTGCCAGGCTTTATCTATGTTGTTAATGAAGCCAAAGAAAGCAGTGATCTGTAAAGGAATGTCTGGCATCAGATAAGAACACTAATATAGATCCAAACTCTGAGGCACATGATTCCACAGAAAGGATTTGAGAATGTTGAGCAACACAATCCTAGTTCCATCACCACCACTTTCATCTAGAGAAAATGAATTGTACCAGAATTTACAGGGAAACACTTTTTAGCATCTCTTGCTACCTACTCTCAGAAGCTCTATCTCCACCATTCAGCTCAGAATGGAGCATAAGTGATACTAACATGGAAAAAAACCTGAAATGACTCTCAGTTGCCTTGCATTTCGAAGAGAAACAGAACTCTAAATGGAAGCAAGCAGGAGACTTGAGATGGTCAAAGATGTAAAACAAAAGTTTTCTCAAAAAAACTTGGCTTACTTTTGATGACAAAAAACAACAAAATTCTGTAAAGCAATCATCCTTCAATTAAAAAAAAAAAAAAACAAAACAGAACATGCCTACCAGGAATTTGCCTGAAATGCAAGAGACACAAGAGATGTGGGTTTGATCCCTGGGTCAGGAAGATCCCCTGGAGGGGAAAATGGCAACCCACTCCAGTATTCTTGCCTGAAAAGTCCAATGGATGGATAAGCCTGGCAGGCTACAGTTCATGGGGTTGCAAAGAGTTGTACACAACTGAGTGACTAAGCACACACCAAGGGTAAGGGCTTCCCTGGTGGCTCAGCAGTGAAAAATCCACCTGTCATGCAGGAGATGTGGTTTTGATCCCTGAGTTAGGAAGATCCCCTGGAGAAGGAAATGACATCCCACCCAGTACTCTTGCCTGAGAAATCCCATGGACAGAAGGGCCTGGCGGACTACTGTCTATGGGGTCGCAAGGGTCAGACACGACTTAGCAACTAAACCACCAACACCAACAGTTAATTTCCAAACGAATACTAAAAATATAAAAAGTCAAAATATGGGATAGCATTCAGAAGATCTTCTTTACCCCCCAAAAAAGTAATGAAAATCTGTAAGAAATAGTTGTCAATCTCCAAAAGACAGATGTTTGTTTTTTTTTTTTTGCAGAAAAGGAATATTATTACACAAAACATATCCTTGGAATAAATCTTTTATGAAGTGTTCTATATCCTCCAAAATGGCCTTTGTGGTAAACTATATTTTATGTCAATGCTAACATTCCCAACTTTATCATAGTCTAAAATGAAGTACAGAGGTATAAAAGGACAAATTATTTCCTATCTATTGTCTCAACCACATTAAAAAGAAAACAACAGAGAGCATTGTCCTTTTCTGGGAATATAAAACAAGTTTTTAAAGATTAGTTAAAATAAAGGTAGAACTAATATGACATTTAAAGTAATGACATTCTAATGTTATGAATCCTGGTGATGCCCTAATCCCTCTCTCTCCCTCTCTCAATCTCCCCCCTACAGAAACTTTATTAACAGGCTAAATTAAGAGAGTATTAATACAGTGGGAGATGAGCTTAAAGTTGCTTGGTTTTTTAGAGTCTTTTTTTTTTTTTTGCTTGAGTACTTTAAGCAATTTTAAGGATATGCAATCTTTCCAAATGTAGTAATTCAGCTTCTCAAATCTCTTCATCAGACCTATGGATTGAGGGATGTGGATGTATGAATAGAGTCCAAGTTCACTGAATGCTAATCTCATCCCTGTTGGAGATTTATGGTGTGGAACTGGGCAAACTGCCCAATATCTCAGTTTTCTCATTTGCTAAAAGGAAACAATAAAAGCATTTCTCTTAAAGAAATTGGGTGTGAGTCAACTGATCAAATATGTTAAATATCAGGCAAACACATTTCCATAAATCACGTTCAAGCAAGGAAGCCTTTTGTTGTTCAGATTCAGAAATATTCAAGTGAGATTTTTTAAAACTTGCTCTTAAAAAAATGATGATTTTGTTCATTCAGGATTTATCAAAGATGTGTGCTTCATAAGGCCTTAAATGCAAACTGCTAAACCCACATATTTTTAATGAACTGATCTTTGGCTGGGTGGGGAATACACAAATAGAAAGGATAGTCACTTTAATACATGGTGTTAGGAAAACTGGGCATCCACATGCAAATTACCACATGCAAACCTAACCTTTATCTTACACCATGCACAAAAATCAACTCAAAGCAGATTAAAGAATTAAATGCATGATCTGAAACTCTAAAAAGCCTAGAAGATACAATATCAAGAAGCTTCTTGACATTGGTCTTGGCAATGATTTCTTGGATATGATATCAAAGTGCACAGGGAATAAAAGGTAAGATAGAAAAACTAAACTATATCAAGCTAAAAAACTTCTACACAGCCAAGGAAACAATCAACAGAATGCAAAGGTAACCCACAGAATGTGAGAAAACACTTGCAAATCACATATTTGATACAGTCTTAATATTTGAAATGTGTAAGGAACTATTAGATCTTAATATGAGTTTGGGATGGACATGTACACTGCTATATTTAAAATGGATAACCAACAAGGATCTACGGTATAGCTACAGGGAGCTCTGCTCAATGTTATGTAGCAGCCTGGATGAGAGAGGTATTTGGGGGAGAATGAATACCTGTATGTCTGTGGCTGAGTCCCTTCACTGTTCACCTGAAACTATCACAACTTTGTTAATTGGCTATACCCCAATACAAATTAAAAAGTTTTTTGTTAAAAAAAAGAAGCTTGGAATTTTCAGAATCCACTCCAACACTTCTCAAAAATGGGGAGAAGGGCTGGAAATGGAGCTAATAATTGATCGTGTCTATGTGAGGAAGCACCTCCGAATTCAATAATACAGGGTTCAGAGAGCATCCAGGTTGATGAACACACACACTATGAGGGTTCATTTCAGTCACTCAGTCATGTTCAATTCTTTGTGACCCCATGGATTGCAGCATGCCAGGCTTCCCTGTCCATCAGCAGCTCCCAGAGCTTGCTCAAAGTCATGTCCATCAAGTCAGTGATGCCATTCAACCTCTATGAGGGTGCCTCATCCCAATTCCAGTGCTGGAGTTTATATCCCCAAGGTCCTAGCCTGAGAACCCTCCTAGAGCTTGCCCTAGGTATCTCTTCATCTGGCTATACATCTGTACCCCTTATCATATCCTTTAATAAACTAGTAATCATTGAAAAACAAAAACTCAGTAGAAAAAAAAGCAAATAACACAATTAAAATATTCATAGATATTTCTCTAAAGAAGACATAAAAATGGCTAAGAAGTACATGAAAAAGTGCTCAATATCACTAAGCATCAGGGCAATGGAAATTAAAATCACAATGAGGCATTACTTTCTCCTCTATTTGGATAGTATTATCTAAAACACAGGAGGTAACAAGCACTCTCAATGATGAGGAGAAAAAGGAATTTTGCATATTGTTGGTGTGAATGTAAATTGGTACAGGAAAAGTAGCAGAGAGTAGAGGCTTTAGGTTCTTCATAATATTAAAAATAGAACTACAATTTGATTTAAAATTCTCACTTCTGGATATTTACCCAAAAGAATTGAAGTCAATATCTCAATGAGATATTAACAGTCCAATGTTTATTATAATAGGCAAGATGTGGGAAAAAAAAACATGATTACATACAGAAAATATTATATATATACTTATATTTATATACTTTATATACTTATATATAAGTATACTTTTATATAAAAGTATATATAAAAAAGTATAAAAGTATACTTTATATAAAAGTATACTTATATAAAAGTATACTTTTATACTTATATATACTTTATATACTTATATTTTTTACCATTTTCTATAACACAGGTGAATTTGGAGGACATTATGCTAAGTATAATATCTAAATTTAAGAGAGTAGAACTCATGTCAAATGTTTTTATCATAAATGAAAGATGGAGAAAGGAAAGTTTTAGAGGGGATTGTTAAGTTTGCATATTGTTTATGATGAGAGTTTGATGGGTGTGTACTTATTTTAAAATTCATCAAGATGTATATATTAAATATGTACAATTTTTTTATGTCAGTAATACTTCAGTAAAGAAGCCGTTTACTCTCATCCCCTGAAGATATATCCATATACATGCCTATGCTTGTTTGTTGAATGCCAAGCTTAGAGCTGATATTGATCCAGGAGGATTAAACTTTAGTGCAGGATGTGAAGTAATTAGATAAGTGACATTAGATCATCGTTTATACTCCTGTGCAGTCATGAATGACAATGTCAGCTCGAACAAGGATAAAAGAATGAAAGCCAGTAGTTTATAGATGCCCTGAAAAGCATAGAACCTGCAAAAGTTAACTAGACAAGCACAGCACAGGATTTCAGCAGAATTTTGAAACAAATATTGTTGGCTTTTGCCAGTAGCCATCAGTACAGATAAGAAAATTCTTGAGCCAAGTCAGTAAATCCAGTGTAAATGGTATTTTCCCATATGTGTCCATCCATAGGAGAAAATTCCAGTAACACCTAGCTTTATCAGAACAGAGTAAACATTTCCTTATTATTGAGAATCTGCTACCATTTAGCAATGGCTTAAAACTGTTCATGATTATTCTGTTCAAGTAATAAGAATGAGATTCAAATTCATTGTTTAGGTTCTCTCATTTTTCCCTGTTTCTATTTTCAATAATTGTTTTAAATAACTAAATGCTTATACATCTGATTTTTTTTTAAAAAAAGAAATTTTGAACCACTTAAATCTGGACAGTTGTTTTGTTTATTTGTCTTTGCTTCATATTTAAATAAGAAATGTGTGTATACTTAAGTGTGTTAGTCGTTCAGTCATGTCCAACTCTTTGCAATCTCATGGACTATAGCCCAGTAGGCTCCTCTGTCCATGCAATTCTCCAGGCAAAAATACTAGAGTGAGTTGCCATTCCCTTCTCCAGAGGATATTCCAGATCCAGGGGTGGAACCTGGGTCTCCTGCATTGCAGGCAGATTCTTTACCATCTGAGCCACCAGGCAATCTCATCTATAAACTTATTACCATTCAAATTAGGGATACCTTGATAGCTCAGTTGGTAAAGAATCTGCCTGCAATGCAGGAGACCCTGGTTCGATTCCTGGGTCAGGAAAATACCCTGGAGAAAAGACAGGCTACCCATTACAGTATTCTTGGGCTTCCCTTGTGGCTCAGCTGGTAAACAATCTGCATGCAATGCGGGAGACCTGAGTTTGACCCCTGGGTTGGGAAGATCCCCTGGAGAAGGGAATCGCTAACCATTCCAGTATTCCTGGAGAATTCCATAGACAATACAGTCTGTGGGGTTGTAAACAGTTGGACATGACTGAGTGACTTTCACTTTCACAATTCAAATTAGATTTTTTAAAGTTTTTAAAACTTAGACCATTCAAATTAGTTTTTTAAAAGAACATTTTAATGGATTTTTCTATTTTAAAATAATTTTATAATAACAATGCCTTCTCAAAATCAAAATACAATTTGGGAATCAATGTTTTCAAGCTCAAGCAGGAAAAATGTTAATGTTTCCATTAATATTGCTAACTTCATATAATCAGTAAAATTAAAACTCAGATAAACTAAAAATATATCATATGTATAAAATAATTTATAGAATTTGTTTATTTAGAAAATGCATACAGTTAATTTATAAAGTAATTTTGGCATTATTATATAAAGTTATATCAGCTATTATGTAAACTAATATTGAGCAAACATACATGTGTGTTTTTTTAATACAAGAAATGCCATTTAATCTTCACATAAGAGGTATAAAAATTGTGGAAATTATTTTATATTATACAGTTTGTTACAACTGTGTAACAAACCACTACAAAACATAGTGGCTTAAAAAGAAAAGATTCATTATTTCCCATGAGATGGCATGTCAGCTGGATGGTTTTGCTTATCTGCTCTGGGTGAGGTTGATCTCAGCTGGATTTGTTCTTAGTCTGCAATCAGTCAGCAGGTTGGATGGGTGCTGGCTAGTCTAGCTTGGCCTCACACGGGTGATTCAATGGCTCTACTTCATGTGTTCTCCCTTCCTCCAGTGGGCTTGGTGAGGCTAGTTTTTATGTAGAGGGAGGAGTCCAGGACAACAAGAAAAAGCACTGTTTCAAGGCCTTGTAGCAGACCTGCTGCATCATTTCCTCTACCATGTTCTAATGGCCAAAGTAAGTTACAGGACAGTTCAGAGTGTGAGTGGGAAAATAAATTGAACTTCTTGATAGACGGAGCTATAAAGTCACATTGTAAGAACATAGGGTAAGGGGGAAAACTGCGGCCACTTTTGCAATTAGTTGATCACAATGTCTAAATTTCAAGTAAGGAAGCTGCAAGAAATTTGAAAAATGTCAGTAGGAAAAGTTTTAAACACATATAATTCAAAATCTAGAAATATTTCTGTATCTCCGTATCAATAAGGTTGCTAAATATGTCCTCAAAAAAACTTTAAACAAAACCTAGGACCAATTGCCAAATTAGAATAAGATAAGATCTCATATTAAATTATTGTTAGGACTACAACATAAGATGAGAACATTTTTTAAAGCCTTTATCAGAATATTTACCATATAGGTTGCTAAAAAGAAATGGAAAGTTTATACAACACAAAGATTTCAGTACAAACAATCTTAGCATCAGCAGTGTCCTACTGCTAGAATACAATTATAATAATTTTTACTTCATTAATCTGAAAACCTAATTATTTTCACAAAATATCCTGGCAGTTAAAGGGGTAGAAAAATAGAGCCCAACTGAAAGGAGGTACAAAGTCAAATTACAGATGCATTGATACATACAGAGGAAAGTTTTGGCCAGTTTTGCAACCAATCTTCTAATAAAATTATAGTTCACGTGCTTTTGGTTGTTATAGTGGAGGATCAGGGGTGGGGGAGAAATGCAATGATTTCTAGTTGTATAGAGGACAGACTTGGTTCTAAACACTTGCCAATACACAGTGTTGTCCTCCACAACAAAGAATTATGGAACCCAAACTATCAATAGTTCAGGTGTTGAGAAACCCTGAAATAGGGAGAATGGCTAAATTATTTACTTCCGAATGGATGACAGATTCTGTAATATAGCCTAAAAGTGAATTACTTCATTTTTGGTATTCATAGACTTGAATAGCATATATTTACACTATAAGTTTAGTGTCCATTGATTTACTTATACAGCCACTACATTACAGAGCTGCTGCTACTTTTCACATACACTTTTCCAGACATTTTGTCACAAGCAGGCACATTTTGATAAAGTGACATTGTCATTTTGATAAAGTGACAATCAGTTTACTCTACATGTTTCTTTGCTTGGAATTACAGGTTGTTACATAATCTTCAGAATTAAAATTGTCCCCAATAATATTCATAATGTTTCCTCAATTGGTCATTTTCTAATTCATTTAAATTGCTTCTGAATATTTAATTAAATTTTCTTGCCATTCTAAATAATAATAAGGTTACACATAAATAAATGTGCATGTAGAAAAAATTATTTTAAAATTTATTTTTGTTTAAGATAAATTATTATATGTAGGACTATAGGTTAAAGCATAAATATATTTTTATGATGCTTGAGAACATTGTCAGTTGATTTCCATTGACTTAAAGATCTCATCTCCATCAATGTGTGTGTGTGTGTACATTTTATTCCAAGATATACAACATTGTATATTATTATATTTGTAATTTTCCCTAATCTATAATGCAAAATCTGTCATGCAGTTGCTTAATTTGCAAATGTTTAACCACAATTGAATTTAAATATATTCTCTTACATCCCTTTATAGCTAAGGGATCTTGGCAAATTACTTACCCTTGATGAGCCCATCAAATATAGATAAAAATAATACATAATTTCAGAGTAAGTCAATAAAGTGCATGAACATCATTTATCCTGGTGCCTGATAAATAACTGTTCAATACTGTTGACTATTACTTTCTAAATGCCTCATATTTTAAAATAATTTTCTTTTGTGTAATTTTTTGTTGATCTTCATCCATTTGTCTATAGAAGACACAATACACTTTTAGCAATATGTATGAATAATTCAATACATTTAAACAGTAACCCATTTTTACAATTACTCTAAAATATTACTTTTCATATTTCTTTCTATATATGGACACTTCTTGAAAATATAATAACATTTTTTCATCAATGAATGGAAAACTTACACAAAGCAGTTGTCACAGGATCAAGTGTACCACTGTGATGAAATGATAGTACAAAAATGTTTATATTTCAAAATGGAATCTCCAGGATTTCACCTTAGTGTATGGTCTTCTCCTGTCCACTATTTCTATCAATAACATAGATGCTATACTGTACAACTTTGTGCCTGACATGAAAATAGGAAGTTAGATATAATTTAGATATCAAGTCCTGAGCACAAAATGATGTTGACAAGCTGGAAAGATGTGCCAAATAAAATTGAATTCAACAAAGATTTATTGAATGCCAATAATGTGCAAGATATTATGTTCAGTGTGGAAAGCTATTTGTACTAGACTCTAAATAAACCAGTTACACATTATGAAATGGCTAACATTTATGTCTATATAAGTATCCAAAATAAATTAACTAAAGTAACATACTGTCATGCTGAATTATAGAAACTTTATTTACCCAGGACATAATAACTCTCCATATCTCACTCTCCATATCAGGGTTTCTCAGTCTCTGTACTACTGGCATGTTAACTGGATAATTTCTGGTTTTGAATACCTTCATCGTACATTGTAGAATTTTAGCTGCATCCATTCCTCTAGACGCCAGTACCCCACACCCTAACCAAGTGACAAGCAAAAATCTCTCCAGACATTGCCAGATGGCCCTTGAAAAGCTCAGTCAGCCTGGCTGACAACCAACAATCTTACATGTAAGCACATCAACCTATTTCCACACCACTCTTACAAGCAGACATTACCAAATAGGTGAGAAAAGGACTTTTTTGGTGGTCCACTGGTTAGGATTCTGTCTGCCAATGCAGGGGACACAAGTTCAACCCCTCTCTGGGAAGATTCCACATGACATGGAGCAACTAAGCTCATGCACCACAACTACTGAAGCCCGACTGCCTAGAGCCTGTTCTCCACAACAAGGAAGTCATCCCAGTGAGAAGCCAGTGCCCCGCAATTAGGGAGTAGCTCCTTCTCACCACAACTAGAGAAAAACCACATGCAGCAATGAAAACCCAGAATAGTCAACATAATTAAATAAATAAATACACACACACACACACACACACACACATTTGAATGCAGAGTTCCATAGAATAGCAAGGAGAGATAAGAACGCCTTCCTCAGTCATCAATGCAAAGAAATAGAGGAAAACAATAGAATGGGAAAGACTAGAGATCTCTTCAAGAGAATTAGAGATACCAAGGGAATATTTCATGCAAAGATGGGCTCGATAAAGGACAGAAATGGTATGGACCTAACAGAAGCAGAAGATACTAAGAAGAGGTGGCAAGAATATACAGAAGAACTGTACAAAAAAGATCTTTATGATCCAGGTAACAAGGATAGTGTGATGACTCACCTAGAGCCAGACGTCCTAGAATGTGAAGTCAAGTGGGCCTTAGGAAGCATCAGTACAAACAAACCTAGTGAAAGTGACGGAATTCCAGTTGAGCTATTTCAAATCTTAAAAGATAATGCTGTGACAGAGCTACACTCAATATGCCAGCAAATTTTGAAAACTCAGCAGTGGCCACAGGACTGGAAAAGGTCCATTTTCATTCCAATCCCAAAGAAAAGCAATACTAAAGAATGCTCAAACTAACACACAATTGCACTCATCTCACATACTAGCCAATCAATGCTCAAAATTCTCCAAGCCAGGCTTCAACAGTACATGAACCATGAACTTCCAGATGTTCAAGCTGGTTTTAGAAAAAGCAGAGGAACCAGGGATCAAATTGCCAACATCTATTGGATTATTGAAAAAGCAAGAGTGTTCTAGAGAAACATCCACTTCTGCCTTGTTTACTATGCCAACACCTTTGATTGTGTGGATCACAACAAACTTTGGAAAATTCAGAAAGAGATGGGAATACCAAACCACCTGACCTGCCTCTTGAGAAATGTGTATGTAGGTCAGGAAGCAACAGTTATAACTGGACATGGAACAACAGACTGGTTCCAAATTGGGAAAGGAGTACTCAAGGCTGTGTATTGTCACTCTGCTTATTTAACTTATATGCAGAGTACATCATGAGAAATGCTGGACTGGATGAAGCACAAGTTGGAATGCCCAACAAACGAAACAAAAGAGGAGGAGATAGGGAGTCTACCTGAAAAAGAATTCAGAATTATGATAGTAAAAACAATCCAAAATCTTGAAAACAAAATGGAATTACAGATAAATAGTCTGGAGACAAGGATTGAAAAGATGCAAGAAATGTTTAACAAGGACCTCGAAGAGATAAAAAAGGGTCAATCAATAATGGATAATGCAATAACTGAGATCAAAAACACTCTGGAGGGAGCCAACCGTAGAATAACTGAGGCAGAAGATAGGATAAGTGAGGTTGAAGATAGAATGGTTGAAATAAATGAAGCAGAGAGGAATAAAGAAAAAAGAATTAAAAGAAATGAGGACAACCTTGGAGACTTCTGGGACAATGTCAAATGCCCCAACATTCAAATCCTAGGAGTCCCAAAGGAAGAAGACAAAAATAAAGGCCTTGAGAAAATACTTGAGGAGATAATAGTTGAAAATTCCCCTAAAATGGGGAAGGAAATAGCCACCCAAGTCCAAGAAACCCAGAGAGTCCCAAACAGAATAAACCCAAGGTGAAACACCCCAAGACACATATTAATCAAATTAACAAAGTTCAAACACAAGAACAAATATTAAAAGCAGCAAGGGAAAAACAATAAATAACACACAAGGGGATTCCCATAAGGATAACAGCTGATCTTTCAACAGAAACTTTTCAGGCCAGAAGGGAATGGCAGGACATACTTAAAGTGATGAAAGAGAAAAACCTACAACCCAGATTACTGTATCCAGCAAGGATCTCATTCAGATATGAAGGAGAAGTCAAAACCTTCACAGACAAGCAAAGGCTGAGAGAATTCATACCACCAAACCAGCTCTTCAACAAATGCTAAAGGATCTTCTCTAGACAGGAAACACAGACAAGGTGTATAAACTTGAACCCAAAACAACAATGTAAATGGAAATGGGATCATATTTATCAATAATTACCTTAAATGTAAATGGGTTGAATGTCCCAACCAAAAGACAAAGACTGGCTGAATGGATACAAAATCAAGACCCCTATATATGCTGTCTTCAAGAGACCCACCTCAAAACAAGGGACACATACAGGACACATACAGACTGAAAGTGAAGGGCTGGGAAAATATATTTCACACAAATGGAGACCAAAAGAAAGCAGGAGTAACAATACTCATATCAGATAAAATAGACTTTGAAATAAAGGCCATGTAAACAGACAAACAAGGACACTACATAATGATCAAAGGACCAATCCAAGAAGATGATATAACAATTATAAATATATATGCACCCAACATAGGAGCACTGCAAAATGTAAGGCAAATGGTAACAAGTATGGAAGGGGAAATTAATAGTAACACAATAATAGTGGGAGACTTTAATACCCCACTCATACCTATGGATAGATCAACTAAACAGAAAATTAGCAAGGAAACATAAACTTTAAAAGATACAATGAACCAGTTAGACCTAACTGATATCTATAGGACGTTTCACCCCAAAACAATGAATTTCACCTTTTTCTCAAGTGCACACAGAACCTGCTTCAGGATAAATCACATCCTGGGCCATAAATCTAGCCTTGGTAAATTCAAAAAAACTGAAATCATTTCAAGGATCTTTTCTGATCACACTGCAGTAATATTAGATGTCAACTACCGGAAAAAAAAAAAAAAACTATTAAAAATACAAACATATGGAGGCTAAACAACATACTTCTGAATGACCAAGAAATCACAGAAGAAATAAAAAAATAAATCAAAATGTGCATAGAAATGAATGAAAATGAAAACATGACAACCCAAAACCTATGGTATTCAGTAAAAGCAGTGCTAATGGGAAGGTTCATAGAAATACAAGCTTACCTCAAGAAACAAGAGAACAATCAAATAAATAACCTAACTCTACACCTAAAGCAACTAGAAAAAGAAGAAATGAAGACCCCCAGGGTTAGTAGAAAGAAAGAAATCATAAAAATTAGGGCAGAAATAAATGAAAAAGAAACAAAGGAGACTATGGAAAAAATCAACAAAGCTAAAAGCAGGTTCTTTGAGAAGATAAATAAAATAGATAAACCATTAGCCAGACTCATCAAGAAAAAAAGAGAAAAGAATCAAATCAACAAAATTAGAAATGAAAATGGAGAAATCACAATAGACAACAAAGAAATACAAAGGATCACAAGAGACTACTATCAGCAACTATATCCCAATAAAATGAACAACTTGGAAGAAATAGACAAATTCTCAGAAAAGTATAACTTTCCAAAACTGAACCAGGAAGAAATAGAAAATCTTAACGGACCCATCACAAGCATGGAAATCAAAACTGTAATCAGAAATCTTCCAGCAAACAAAAGCCCAGGACCAGGCAGTTTCACACCTGAATTCTACCAAAAATTTAGAGAAGAGCTAACACCTATCCTACTCAAACTCTTCCAGAAAATTGCAGAGGAAGGTAAACCCCCAAACTCATTGCATGAGGCCACCATCACCCTAATACCAAAACCTGACAAAGATGCCACAAAAAAAGAAAACTACAGGCCAATATCTTTGATGAATATAGATGCAAAAATCCTTAACAAAATTCTTGCAAACAGAATCCAACAACATATTAAAAAGATCATCCATCATGACCAAGTGGGCTTTATCCCAGGGATGCAAGGATTCTTCAATATTTGCAAAAAAATGTGATACACCACATTAACAAATTGAAAGATAAAAACCATATGATTATCTCAATAGATGCAGAGAAAGCCTTTGACAAAATTCAGCATCCATTATGATAAAAACCCTCCAGAAGGCAGGCTTAGAAGGAAAATACTAACCCACAACAAACATTATCCTCAATGGTGAAAAATTGAAAGCATTTCCCCTAAAGTCAGGAACAAAACAAGGGGGGCCACTCTCACCACTACTATTCAACATAGTTTTGGAAGTTTTAGCCACAGCAATCAGAGAAGAAAAAGAATAAAAGGAATCCAGATTGGAAAAGAAGAAGTAAAATTCTCACTGTTTGCAGATGACATGATCCTCTACATAGAAAACCCTAAAGACTCCACGACAAAATTACTAGAGCTAATCAATGAATATAATAAAGTTGCAGGATATAAAATTAAATGACAGAAACCCCTTGCATTCCTATACACTAAAAATGAGAAAACATAAAAAGAAATTAAGGAGACAATTCCATTCATCATTGCAATGAAAAGAATAAAATACTTAGGAATAAATCTACCTAAAGAAGCAAAAGACCTATATATAGAAAACTATAAAACACTGATAAAAAAAATCAAAGATGACACAAATAGATGGAGAAATATACCATGTTCATGGATTGGAAGAATCAATATAGTGAAAATGAGTACACTACCCAAAGCAATCAATAGATTCAATGCAACCCCTACCAAGCTACCAACGGTATTTTTCACAGAACTAGAACAAGTAATTTCACAATTTGTAGGAAATACAAAAAACCTCGACTAGCCAAAGCAATCTTGAGAAAGAAGAATGGAACTGGAGGAATCAACCTGTCTGACTTCAGACTATACTACAAAGCTACAGCCATCAAGACAGTATGATACTGGCACAAAGATAGAAATATAGATCAATGGAACAAAATAGAAAGCTCAGAGGTAAATCCACGCACCTATGGACAGCTTATCTTTCACAAAGCAGGAAAGAATATACAATGGAGAAAAGACAATCTCTTTATCAAGTGGTGCTGGGAAAACTGGCCAACCACTTGTAAAAGAATGAAACTAGAACACTTTCTAACACCATATACCAAAATAAACTCAAAATGGGTTAAAGATCTAAATGTAAGACCAGAAACTGTAAAACTCCTAGAGGAAAACATAGGCAGAACACTCTCTGATATAAATCACAGCAGGATCCTCTATGACCCACCTCCCAGAGTAATGGAAATAAAATCAAAAATAAACAAATGGGACCTAATTAAACTTAAAAGCTTTTGCACAACGAAGGAAACTGTAAGCAAGGTGAAAAGACAGCTTTCAGAATGGGAGAAAATAATAGCAACCGAAGCAACTGACAAAGAATTAATCTCAAAAATATACAAGCAACTCCTGCAGCTCAATACCAGAAAATAAACAACCCAATAAAAAAATGGGCCAAAGAACTAAACAGACATTTCTCCAAAGAAGACATATAGATGGCTAACAAACACATGAAAAGATGCTCAACATCACTCATTATCAGAGAAATGCAAATCAAAACCACAATGAGATACCATCTCACACTGGTCAGAATGGCTGCTATCAAAAAGTCTACAAACAATAAATGCTGAAGAGGGTATGGAGAAAAGGGAACCCTCTTACACTGATGGTGGGAATGCAAACTAGTACAGCCACTATGGAGAACAGAGTGGAGATTCCTTAAAAAACTGGAAATAGAACTGCCATATGACCCAGCAATCCCACTGCTTGGCATACACACCGAGGAATTCAGAATTGAAAGAAACATGTGTACTCCAATGTTCATTGCAGAACTATTTACAATAGCCAGGACATGGAAACAACCTAGATGTCCATTGGCAGACAAATAGATAAGAAAGCAGTGGTACATATACACAATGGAATGTTATTCAGCTATTAAAAAGAATGCATTTGAATCATTTCTAATGAGGTGGATGAAGCTGGAGCCTGTTATACAGAGTGAAGTAAGCCAGAAAGAAAAACACCAATACAGTATATTAACGCATATATATGGTATTTAGAAAGATGGTAATGATGACCCCATATGCGAGACAACAAAAGAGACATGGATGTAAAGAACAGTCTTTTGGACTCTGTGGGAGAAGACGAGGGTGGGATGATTTGAGAGAATAGCATTGAAACCTGTATATTGTCATATGTGAAACAGATCGCCAGTCCAGGTTTGATGCATGAGACAGAGTGCTCATGGCTGGTACACTGGGATAACCCTGAGGGTTGGGATGGGGAGGGAGGTCGGGGGGGGAGTTCAGGATGGGGAACACATGTACAACCATGGCTGATTCATGGCAATGTATGGCAAAAACCACTACAATATTGTAAAGTAATTAGCCTCCAATCGAAATAAATTAATTAATTTGAAAAAAGATTGCTGGGAGAAATATCAATAACCTCAAATATGCAGATGGCATCACCCTTATGGTAGAAAGTGAAGAACTAAAGAGCCTCTTGATGAAACTGAAAGAGGAGAGTGGAAAAGTTGGCTTAAAGCTGTACATTCAGAAAACTAAGATCATGGCATCCAGTCCCATCACTTTGTGGCAAATAGATGGGGAAACAGCAGCAACAGTGACAGACTTTATTCTTTGGGGCTCCAAAATCACTGCAGATGGTGACTGCAGCCATGAAATTAAAAGACGCTTACTCCTTGGAAGAAAAGTTATGATGAACCTAGACAGCATATTCAAAAGCAGAGACATTACTTTGCCAACAAAGGTCAGTCTAGTCAAGGCTATGGTTTTTCCAGTAGTCGTATATGGATGTGAGAGTTGGACTATAAAAAAACTGAGACCGAAGAATTGATGCTTTTGAACTGTGGTGTTGGAGAAGACTCTTGAGAGCCCCTTGGACTGCAAGGAGATCCGACTAGTCCATCCTAAAGGAAATGAGTCCTGAATATTCATTGGAAGGACTGATGTTGAAACTGAAACTCTAATACTTTGGCCACCTGATGCAAAGAACTGACTCTTTGTAAAAGCCCTGATGCTGGGAAAGATTGAAGGTGGGAGGAGAAGGTGACGACAGAGGATGAGATGGTTGGATGGCATCACTGACTCAATGGGCATGAGTTTGTGTAAACTCCTGGAGTTGGTGATGGACAGATAGGGCTGGGGAGCTGCAGTCCATGGGGTTGCAAAGAGTCGGACATGACTGAGCGACGAAACTGAACTGAACTGAACTGGAAATACCATAGCTTTGACAAGATAGACTTTTGTCAGCAAAGTGATATCTCTGCTTTTTAATATTCTGTTTAGGTCTTTCATAGCTTTTCTTCCAAGGAGCAAACCATATTTTAATTTTGTGGCTGCAGTCACCGACCACAATGACTTTAGCGCCCAGGAAAATAACATCTGTCACTCTTTCCACTTTTTCCCTATCTATTTGCCATTAAGTGATGGGTCTGGATGCCATGATTTTCATTTTTTAACTGTTGATTTTTAAGCCATCTTTTCACTCTCCTTTTTCAACCTCATCAAGAGGCTATTCAACTCCTCTTTTCTTTCTGCCACTAAATTGGTATTATTTGCATATCTGAGGTTGATCCTATTTATTTCAGCAAACTTTATTCCAGCTTGTTTTTCATTCAGCCTGGCATTTCACCTGATGTGCACTGCATATAAGTTAAATAAGCAGGGTGACAATATACAACCTTGATGTACTCCTTTCCTGATTTTGAACTAGTCCATTTTTACATGTCTGATTCTAAGTGTTGCTTCTTGACCTGCATCCAGGTTTCTCAGAGGCAGGCAATGTGGTCTGGTATTCCCATCTCTTTAATCATTTTCCACAGTTTGTTGTGATCCACACAGTCAATGACTTTACCATATTCAATGAAGCAGAAATATATGTTTTGTTCTGTTTTGTTTTTTAGGAGGGTGGAAATCCCCTTGCTTTCTCTATATTCCAGCAGATGTTAGCAATTTGCTCTCTGGCTCCTCTGCTTTTTCTAAATCCATCTTGTACATTTGGAAGTTCTTGTTTCATATACTGCTGAAGTGTAGCTTCAAGGATTTTGAGCATTACTTTGTTAGCATGTGAAATGAAAGCAATTGTGCTATAGTTTGAACATTCTTTGGGATTGCTTTTCTTAGAGATTAGAATGAAAACTGACATTTTCAAGTCCTGTGGCCATTGCTGAGTTTTCCAAATTTGCTGACATATCGAGTGCAGCACTTTAACAGCATCTTCTTTTAGGATTTGAAATAGCTCAGTTGTAATTCTATCACCTCCACTAGCTTTCTTCATAGTAATGCTTCCTAAAGCCCACTTGACAACTCCAGGATACAGGGCTCTAAGTGAGTGACCACACCGTCGTGGTTATTGGGGTCATTAAGATCTTTTTTTACAATTTGAAATGCTCAACTGGAATTCCATCACCTCCACTAGGTTTGGTCCTCGTGATGTTCCCTTAAGCCCAACTGACTTTGCATTCCAGGAAGTCTGGCTCTAGGTGAGTCATCACACCATCCTGGTTATCTGGGTCATGAAGATATTTTTTGTAGTTCTTCTGTGTATTCTTGCCACCTCTTCTTAATATCTTTTGCTTCTATTAGGTCCATACCATTTCTGCCCTTTATCGAGCCCATTTTTGCATGAAATATTCCCTTGGTATCTCCAATTTTCTTGAAGAGATCTCTAGTCTTTTCCATTCTTTTGTTTTCCTCTATTTCTTTGCATTGATCACTGAGGAAGGCTTTCTTATCTCTCCTTGCTATTCTGTGGAACTCTGCATTCAAATGGGTATATCTTTCCTTTTTCTCCTTTGCCTTTAGCTTTTCTTCTTTTCTCAGCTATTTGTAAGGCCTCCTCAGACAACCATTTTGCCTTTTTGCATTTCTTTTTTCTTGGGGCTGGTCTTGATCCCTGCCTCCTGTACAATGTCACAAACCTCCATCCATATTTCTTCAGGCACTCTGTCTAGCAGATCAAATCCCTTGAATCTGTTTGTTACCTCCACTGTATAATCATAGGGGATTTTATTTAGGTTATACCTGAATGATTTAGTGGTTTTCCCTACTTTCTTCAATTGAAGTCTGAATTTGGCAATAAGGAGTTCATGATGTGAGCCACATTCAGCTCCTGGTCTTGTTTTTGCTGACTGTATACAGCTTCTCCATCTTGGCTGCAAAGAACATAATCAATCTGATTTCAGTGTTGACCATCTAGTGATGTTCATGTGTAGAGTCTTCTCTTGTGTTGTTGGAAGAGGGTGTTTGCTATGACCAGTCTGTTCCCTTGGCAAAACTCTGTTAGCCTTTGCCCTGCTTCATTTTGTACACCAAGGCCAGATTTGCCTGTTAGTCCACGTATCTCTTGACTTCCAACTTTTGCATTCCAGTCCCCTATAATGAAAAGGACATCTTTTTGGGGTGTTAGTTCTAGAAGGTCTTGTAGGTCTTCATAGAACTGTTCAACTTCAGCTACTTCAGCATTACTGATTGGGACATAGACTTGAATTACTGTCATATTGAATGGATTCTCTTGGAAATTAAGAGTTCATTCTGTCCTTTTTGATATCATATACAAGTGCTGCTTTTCAGACTCTTGTGTGGACTATGAGGGCTACTCCATTTCTTCTAAGGGATTCTTGCCCACAGTAGTAGGTATAATGGTCATCTGAGTTAAATTCACCCATTCCAGTCCATTTTAGGTTACTGATTCCTAAAATGTCGATGTTCACTCTTGCCATCACCTTTTTGACTACTTCACATTTACCTTGATGCATAGACCTTACATTCCATGTTCCTATGCAATATTGAAAAGCTATGACCAACCTAGACAGCATACTAAAAAGCAGAGACATTACTTTGTCAACAAAGGTCCATCTCACCAAATCTATGGCTTTACCAATAGGCATGTATGAATGTGAGAGTTGGACCATAAAGAAAGCTGAGAGCCAAAGAATTGATGCTTTCAAACTGTGGTGTTGGAGAAGACTCTTGCGAGTCCCTTTATTGCAAGGAGATCCAACCAGCCAAATCTAAAGGAAATTAATCCAGAATATTGATTGGAAGGACTGATGCTGAAGCTGAAACTCCAATACTTTGGCCACCTGATGTGAAGAACTGACTCATTGGAAAAGATCCTGATGCTGGGAAAGATTGAAGGCAGGAGGAGAAGGGAACAACAAAGGATGAGATGATTGGATGGCATCACCAACTCAATGGACATGAGTTTGAGCAAGCTCCGGGAGTTGGTGATGGACAGGGATGCCTGATGTGCGGCAGTCCATGGGGTCACGAAGAGTCGGATACCCTGAGTGACTGAAGTGAACTGATTGAAGACCTTTTTGTATAGTTCTTCTGTGTATTCTTGCCACCTCTCCTTAGTATCTTCTTCTGTTAGGTCCTTGACCTTCTGTCATTTTTTGTGTCCATCTTTGCATGAAATATTCCCTTTATATCTCCAATTTTCTTGAAGAGATATCTGGTCTTTCCCATTCTATTGCTTTCTTCTACTTCTTTCATTGATCACTTAGGAAGGCTTTCTTATCTCTCCTTGCTATTCTCTGGAACTCTGTGTTCAGTTCAGTATATCTTTCCTTTTCTCCTTTGCCTTTAGCTTCTCTTCTTTTCTCAGCTACTTGTAAGGCCTCCTCAGACAACCACTTTGCCATCTTTCATTTTTTTTTTCTCCTTGGAGATGGTTTTGGTCACCATATCCTGTACAATGATATGAACCTCTCTCCATAGTTCATCAGGCATTCTGTCTATCAGATCTAATCCCTTGAATCTGTTCATCACCTCCACTGTATAGTCTAATAGGGATTTGATTTAGGCCATACCTGAATAGGCTTGTGGTTTTCCCTACTTTATTCAATTAAAACTGCATTTTGCCGTAAGGAGGTGATGATCTGAGCCATAGTAGGCTCCAGGTCTTTCTTCTGCTGACTGTATACAGCTTCTCCATCTTTGGCTGCAAATAATATAATCAATCTGATTTCAGTATTGACCATCTGGTGATGCCCATGTGTAGAGTCGTATGAAACATATATTTGTTGTATTTCTACATAAAACAACTTCATTAAACATTTTGCTGAAACAAGGTAATAAGCAAAAGTACCTAACATTTAAAAAATTTAGAATATAAAAGCAGATACAGCCAGTGTAAAAAACAAACAAACAAACAAACAAAAACATTAAATACTATCACAAATGCCTCTAGTAGATGTCACTCAATTTTAAATCTAATCATAAATCACCTTTGCACAATGGCAGTGTCAGTGTTTCCTAGCTTCAACTCAACCACAACTATTCCTGATTAAAATGATCATCATTTGCTTACAATGAAAGGTTTCATTGGCTCCTTATAATCTATTATCCACCCAAAAATACAGATGCCTCATCTAATTAGAATCATATATACAAAACCAGACTATTAATTTACTTTTGAACTTTTCTCCTCCCGTTGTGGAGAAATCTAGGGCTTTGGCATCAAGAGCAAGAGTTTAAGTTCCCCAGTGTCAAAGCTTACGACTCATGGAGCAATGAAAAAAAAAAAATCCTTGGTTTCTCATTTTTAAAATGGTATTGTTTCACTCTCTAGCATTCTCATCATGGAAAGTGCACTTATTAGACAATCAGAATTAGTATTGTTCCTCTAACAGGGGAAAATTTTATTTCTCGTAGCTACTAACAGTTGGCTAGCCAAATGTACCATGTCATTTATAGAATAAAATGAAAGAAAGTGAAAAAGTTTCATTTTGATGACTAATCAACAGGTAGCAACAATTATATTATGATCCAGCTTACTTTAATCTTTCATTTCCATTAATCCAGGAACAGAATCCTACAGTAGTAACACATGAGATAAGTAGAGGCAGAACGAAGTACTACTTCACTGTGAGATAGAGTATTTCTGAGGTCATATCTTATTAGAGATTAGTGCACCATCCAACCAGGAACCATCTAAACACCTGCATTGTCCCCCAAGTAACCATCTCTTACTCAACTTTCCAACTCCAGTCAATGATCAAATCCCACTGGTTTTCTCATACATTTTCTCCTGAATCTGTTTTCTGTTCTTCATTGCATCTAACATGACTGAATGTCTAAATTCCTAAGTTTGCTTTCAGTTCCATCTCTGCTCCCTCCAATTGACATTCTGCACTGCAACCAGAAGGATCTTTTTCTGAAAGCAAGCCTAATGATGTCATTTGTCTTGCTCAAAATCATTCAGGAGCCCCTTCACCAGGCACCCAAGTCCTTTTATGAGCTGAACCCCATCTCTTTCTTTGTCCTCACGTTCTATCTCATCACTGTTGAAATGTGTGCTCTTGCAATTCTTAACTATGATAAGGCATTCACCACATGATTTCTCAGCACTTCCCCTATTGTTCTCTGAATCCAGAATGTCCTCTCTTGTTTGTCTGATTGATTCTCAGTATACTATTTATGTGCCAGCATCTCTCTGAAAGTTTCTTTGCTCTGCATGCACATAGATTAATTTCTTATTACTCTAAATTTTCCCCTTTTTTTAATAACAGAATATATTTTTGTATTAGCTTGTTTATGTCTAAAATTCAGTCTCTTGAGGGAAGGAATATCATCTTCAGAGCAGGACATTTAGATACAGTTGTATTTAATGTGTGAGTTGTTATGTAGAGGGAGAGAGCTATTTCAATACACTCAGGTGTCAAAATCTCTCTGCAAAAGTGCAATATATTTGACTTTCATGACTACTCTTCCCTTATATATAGGTTGTTACATTTCATTTAATAAAATATTACATTCCCATAATATTTTAAATAAAGTAAAATCTGTAAGGAAATAAACATATAAAGATAAAATTTTAAGTTTGATAGAACTGAGATCGTATTCCTCCCTGTGATATGATTTAATACCCTTCCAGGCTCTGTTCAAATGGCTAAATGTCCTTAGTACTGGTAGAGAATAAGACAGATGATTTAATAAGTTATCACTTAAAGAAATGAGTTAGAACTCCAGGCCAACAAGATAATTTCCACAGAAAGTACAGGAAGAAGTTAATGAAGCAAAACAGGTAATTGCTATAATGAAGACAAGAAAAAGAGGGCATCTAAACTTCCTGATATGCCTGAACACATGATGACATGCAACACTATTTAATTAATAACTGCTTTGGATAGGACTAAAATTGATCATTTGGCAATATAATAAAATTATAATATTTAAATTTTCTTAAATTCCCCCAAAATTTTAAGTTGACTAAGAAGTTTGGTGATGTTAACCTTTAACTATGAAGATATATTGATTAAGCTATTATTAAACCAACAGTGAATACCAGGAATATATTCACTGAATTTAAGAAATAAATTACTTTTAAGCACTTTGAAAGTATTAACTAGAAAGTCTACAAGGCAACCCTTTTCACATCTAGTTTATTCACAGTCAAAACTGCTTAAACTTTCTTTTCAACATATAGACTGATAACTTATTCTTGGGTGTTTTTATAGCAATGACAATCTAGGATGGAAATTTTACTGTGTCACTGTGAGTATGTAATTTTATTAATCTGGATTTCTTGTAAAATAGTCCATAATTTCAACATTATATTTACAAGTAATGACCAATGTACAAATCAGTTACAAACACACCAGTGCACAGAATTTACAAACAATATGTTCTTACTCGCTTATTTCCAAACACGTACTAAGCTACATGTTGTCCCAGGTGGTGCTAGCGCCTGCCCAATGCAGGAGACAAAAGAGGTGCAAGTTTGATTCCTGGGTCAGGAAGATCCCCTGGAGAAGGAAATGGTAAACCACTTCAGTATTCTTGCCTGGAGAATGCCATGGACTGAGGAGCCTGGCAGGCTACAGTCCATGGGGTCGCAAGAGTCAGATACGACTTAGCCACTAAACCACCACCACCACCACACATTGTCCTTTTCCTTTTTTGTTTAGAGAATGGATTCTCATCACTAATATTAATTTACTGAATCTTAATCAAACATGATGAATAAATTTGTATATTTAAGAATCCATATTATATGTGAATATATGTTTAGAATGCCTGGCATGAAACTATTTGAATTGACTGACATATTATAAATACTGTGAAAGAAAAACTAGTCACACTAAACTACAGATAATAAACAAATTGTCCATTTTACACTGATTCAGAGATTTTATGAAGTACCTAAGAAAAATCAACAAGCACAAGGTATTTTCTTTGAAAGTGAAAGTGAATGTCGCTCAGTCGTGTCTGACTCTTTGCAACTGCATGGACTGTTCAGTTCATGGAATTATCCAGGGCAGAATACTGGAGTGGGTAGCCTTTCCCTTATCCAGGGGATCTTCCCAACCCAGGGATCGAACACAGGTCTCCCGAACTGTAGGCGGATTCTTTGAAAAAATTAATAAAATTAATAGGTACCTCACAAGACTGATCGAGAATGAATACATCTTTCACAAATTCAAAATAAAATAAGTGAGTAATATGAATAATTTGTCACTAAATGTGAAAAACACTGTCAAAAATAACTAATCACAACTCTTCTAAGAAACAAATGAAATTCTGTGCTGTCCAACTTTTACTCTCCTCATTTGAATCAGACTTCTGTACCCTCTGAATCCAGTAATTCCAGCATAAGCTTCCTATATAAGCCTGGTTTTCTTGTGTTGTTATGAATGAATCAATGGCTGAGAAGACCAGAAGACACCCTCAGAAATTAGTTTTACTAGTTTTGATTTTATGTGGTCTGTATCTAACACACAAATAGTTATCCTTTGATTATAGATCCAGAAGAAACTATAAAATTAACCTCTTTAAGGGATTAGTACTATCATTTTTCTATCATCTTCCAATTTAAAAAGATAAAATGTCTTAAGTGAAAATGAATGAATGAATGAATGATACAATGTATCACTGATAGTAAAAAATATATATATATATATTGTAAGGAAAACCCTCCTGGTGATTATTCACTAAATTTCAGATACAATTTAAATAATTTTGAATAAATGCTGCCTTACACAGGGCATTACTCCACTCCCCAAACAAATAGTATAGATAAACTAAGAGATGATATGCAAAATATGTGCATAACTTTTAAAGAGTCTCCATGAGATAGTAGAGTAACTTTGCAGAGGAGGTAACCAACTCTCAAATCTGAGAAAGCAGAGACAGGAGGACAGGAAACTGAGACATGAGCAGGTATGAGTACCAAGGTTTTGGTGATGATGAAGAGGCCGTGTGGAAGCTGGCATCATTCTGGCAGCTGAAGAAAGGGTCACAGTGGGGGTATCATGCAGAGGAAGGCTAATATCTCAGAAGGCAGCAGTGAGGTGGCAGTTAGGCAGAGGGGACGGTGTCCAATAGCCAGAGCGGTAGAAAATAGAGTGAGCAAATAAGTGAAAAAAAAATATAGGGTAGTAGAAGTCAAGTTTCTTCCATGTCAGAGAAGAATTTACAAATATGGCATATTGAAAAATTGCTAGGGTACTGAGTTTGAATTGAAAATATTGGTGTAAAACACTTGATTTAAGGTTTTAACTACATATATTTTATATATATGTATATATATATATATATATATATACACACAGACACACAATGGTGCATGCATATTTATATACACAATTTTCATAAATCTCTCTGCTGAGAGGATCTCAAAACAGTAACTTCTCACTAGCAATGAGAAAAAGTGCTCAGATTCTTGTTTCTAAATCCTTTTTCACTGAAAGAATAAACAGTTTTTGAAAGAAATGGCTAATTCCATGGCTGAGTGAGGAGAATAGGATGAGCCTGGAAATATTTTTCTGAGAAAAAGTAAGTGCAAAAATTAATTAAGATATGTCAACCTACAGCAGGGGCTTGTATGCTAAATCTAGAACAATTTAATCATCAAAATAAATAATGAGAGTAACATAGAACAACTCATTGATTAAAACAAGAATCCACAAGTCTATATTGATAAAAATAGAAACAAATACCTTCATGAGATGGGAAAGCATCTACTAATAATTTTGGGGGCTCAAAAATCACTGCAGATGGTGACTGAAGCCAAGAAATTAAAAGACACTTGTTCCTTGGAAGAAAAGCTATGACCAACATAGACAGCTTATTAAAAAGCAGAGACATTACTTTACCAACAAAGGTCCATCTAGTCAAAGCTATGTTTTTTCCAGTAGTCATGTACGGATGTGAGAGTTGGACTATAAAGAAAGCTGAGCACCAAATAATCGATGCTTTTGAACTGTGGTGTTGGAGAAGACTCTTGAGAGTCCCTTGGACTGCAAGGAGATCCAACCAGTCAATCATAAAGGAAATCAGTCCTGAATATTCAGGAAGGATTGATGCTAAAGCTGAAACTCCAATACTTTGACCACCTGATGTGAAGAACCGACTCTTTGGAAAAGACCCTGATACTGGGAAAGATTGAAGGTGGGAGAAGAAGGGGATGACAGAGGATGAGATAATTGGATGTCATGACCAACACAATGGACATGAATTTGAGTAGGCTCCAGGAGTTGATGATGGACAGAGAAGCCTGGTGTGCTGCAGTCCATGGGGTCACAAAGAGTCAGACACGACTGAGCAACTGAACTGAACTGAATTGTAAAAAGATAACTAACAGTGGCAGAAGACATGATGGAAATAAAAATTCAGCATTTGATAAGCATGGGGTGGTTGATTCACATAGGAATCATCAACAAATGCTTAGGCTGGTGAGAAAAAGTTTGAGGAGGTGCAGAATATTGGCATAGATTCAGAGTATCTGCCGATGAAATACTTATCAATTACAAATTGGAAAATGTCTTTCTGGAGGGAAAACCTGGAAGACATGAAACTGACAAAGTAATCAAGGTTATCATCACCATCAGCAGGTTAAGTCCTCAGTGTGTGCCTCTTGATGTGAGGCATCTTAGACTAGCACAGTATCTGTTCTATGGAATTTCTGCAAATAATGAATGGCTTAAGTTTGACTGGAGGAAAACATCAAATTCAGTTCTTTCATAAGAAAGAAAAAGTGAAGGCCATACAAGAAAAGGGGAACTGGAAACAGTTCCACTTTAAAGAAGGCTGGAGTGACATACCAAATAAAGGACACACATTCTTAGACTGGACCTAGAAAGGGAAAGGAAGAAGAAACATTATCTACAAGAATATAACTAAGAATAGTTTGATAAATGTAAATGAATTCTGTGAATTTAATGGTAGTGTTGTATCAAGACTGTTTTCCTGATTTAGAAGTAGGGTGACCATCTGTCCTACTATGCCTAGGACTATCCAGATGTTACCAGAGAGGGTTCAATATCATAGAAAAACTTCTCTAGTCACAAAAAGTCACAAAAGCTCACTTGCTTTTGAGGCTACATGGAGAAGTTTGGGGGGAAAATTACAAAGCCCATACTGGGGCAGAACTAAAGCAATAGTGCTTTTGTTTGAAATGAATACAGCATAATTATCTCCCTTCCATATTCAAGGTTGTTGTTTTTAACCCCTGGCCACTGGTATTAAAAATTATGATTTGTGAGTCTCAAGTATGAATTACTCATTGCTGAAAGACTCTGAATGATGTGACTTAAGTGTGATAAGTACATGGATTGTGATCATTATATTAACCATTCATCATCAGCAATATCAAGATGCAGAGTTAGAAGACCCTGACCTTCCCATCAATACTCCAATTCTATAACTATATATAGTACAATTCTCTCTGAAAACAAATTGATATCTAGAACACCTCTTCAACAAATAAGGATATAAAAAGGGAAAAAAACACAAAAGAAAACAGTGTAATGGATGGGAAGGGAGGAGAGTGGTCTAACTAGGACACACATCTCTGATAGGCAACTCAAAAGAAGGGGATATCACAAACTTGGAGATCTTTACTGAGAAGGAGGTGTTAAAGCTCCACATTAGGTACTTAGCCCTGAGATTGTAACTGGTTTTGAAAGCCAACAACTCTTACAATCAGGAGAGCTAGAAGTTCATAGAAAACTGAGACTGCATTCTTAAAGAGTACATTCACAAATTTACAAGCCCAGAGCCCCAGAAAAAAGGCAGTGAATTTAAAAGCACCTTAAACTCTAGTTGGCCTGCCAAAACTGTCCAAGCAGGACCCCAGCCAGCACTCACTTTCAACTCCAACACTTTTTCAAGGCAGCAGCCACCAGAGGACCCCAGACAAAGACCCAGCTCACATCAGGCTCCAGTTTTCCAGGAAGTCTGAGGCTCGAATCATTCTCAAGAGAGGGGATTGTAAAAGTTACTTTCCATATCAGAAGGGAAGAGAGTTGTAAATGGCTACTTTTCACCATATGGAAAGGTTACTTTCCATACGAACAAGATACATAAATTCCTATTATTCCTGAGAGCTGGCTTGCCAGCCATCTCACACCTGCATTCAGGGGATGTTAAGAAACATAGGATTTATGCAAGACTGAAAACAGCAAACAGGAAGCTTTCTGTTAAATGCTTCCTTACATTAGGTGATACAGAAGAATGTTTGAGTGAGCTAGAAGACAGAACAGTGAAAATCACCCAATCAATTCAGCAAAAAGGAAAAGGAATGTTTAAATGCACGGTTAACCTAAAGGACTTCTGAGACAACAAGTATACTAACATTAACACTATGGGGATCCCAGAATAAGAAGAGAGAAAGAGAAGAAAACATATTTGACCCATTAATAATTGAAAACTTTCCTAACCTGGGGAAGGAAACATACCTAGGACTGATGGCTGAAGCTGAAATTCCAATACTCTGGCCACCTGATGCGAAGAACTGACTCACTGGAAAAGACCCTGAAGCTGGGAAAGATTGAAGGCCGGAGGAGAAGGGGACAACAGAAGATGAGATGATTGGATGGCATCACTGACTCAGTGGACATGAGTTTGAGAAAGCTCTGGGAGTTGGTGATGGACAGGGAAGCCTGGTGTTCTGCAGTCCATGGGGTCGCAAAGAGTCGGACATGACTGAGCAACTGAACTGAACTGAAGCAATGTGTAGATACACAGAGATTGAACATTTGTGAAGAGCTGGAAGTTAATTCCTACCAGTCTAAAAATCTGCTCCTACAAATAAGCAAAATTCTAAGTTCTAACCCTACCTTATACCATATACAAGCATTAACATAAGATCTGTTAAAGACCTAAATATAAGAGCTAAAACTATAAAACTCTATAAAATTATAAACTCTATAAAACTCTAAGAAGGAAATGCAGTGATACAAACTTAGGATCTTGAATTTGGTAATAGATTTAGATATAACACCCAAATCATGAGAAACAGACTTAACATGGATAAATTTGACTTGATAAACTTCAAATTTTGTACATCATAGGATATTATCAAAAGAGTAAAAGAATGACTCACGAGAATGGAAGAAAAATTTGCAAATCATCTATCTGACAAGGTCTGGTAACCAGAATAAATAAAATAAGTCTTATAACTCAATAACAAAAAAAAAAATCTAGTTTAGAAATGAAAAAAATTGATTTGACATCTTTTTCCAAAGAAAATTATAAAAATTGCCTATAAACACAAGAAAATTTGTGTAATATTCTTTGTCATTAGGAAAATGCAAATCAAAACCACAATGAGATACCACGTTACACCCACTATCAGTTCAGTTCAGTTCAGTCACTCAGTCATGTCTGACTCTTTGCGACCCCATGAACCGCAGCATGCCAAGCCTCCCTGTCCATCACCAACTCCTGGAGTCCACCCAAACCCATGTCAATTGAGGCAGTGATACCATCCAACCATCTCATCCTCTGTCATCCCCTTCTCCTCCTGCCCTCAATCTTTCCCAGAATCAGTGTCTTTTCAAATGAGTCAGCTCTTCGAATCAGGTGGCCAAAGTATTGGAGTTTCAGCTTCAAAATCAGTCCTACCAATGAACACCCAGGACTGATCTTCTTTAGGATGAACTGGTTGGATCTCCTTGCAGTCGAAGGGACTCTGAAGAGTCTTCTCTAACAGCACAGTTCAAAAGCATCAGTTCTTCAGCACTCAGCTTTCTTCACAGTCCAACTCTCGCATCCATACATGACCACTGGAAAAACCATAGCCTTGACTAGACAGACGTTTGTTGACAAAGTAACATCTCTGCTTCTGAATATGCTGTCTAGGTTGGTCATAAATTTCCTTCCAAGGAGTAAGCATCTTTTAATTTCATGGCTGCAATAACCATCTGCAGTGATTTTGGAGCCCCAAAAATAAAGTCAGCCACTGTTTCCACTGTTTTCCCATTTATTTGCCATGAAGTGATTGTCCCTTATGAATAGTGCTGTTATACAGATTTGTGTATATTTTTTTGCTTGGATATCTTTTTTTTAAATTTTTGCTGGTGAACCTAGGCTTAGAATCGGTAGATCATATGGTAATTCTGTGTTTAGCTTTTTGAGGAACCACTAAACTATTTTCAACAGTAGTTGAAACCTGTTAATTTCTACCAGCAATGTCTAATGATTACAGTGTCTCCACATTCTTATTGCCACTTTTTACTTTCAGTGTGATTGTTATTATTGTTGCCGTATAGTGGGTGTCAATAACCTCAGATATGCAGATGACACAACCCTTACGGCAGAAAGTGAAGAAGAACTAAAGAGCCTCTTGATGAAAGTGAAAGAGGAGAGTGAAAAGGTTGGCTTAAAGCTCAACATTGAGAAAACTAAGATCATGGCATCCGGCCCCATCACTTCATGGCAGCCATGAAATTAAAAGATGCTTACTCCTTAGAAGGAAAGTTATGACCAACCTAGACAGCATATTGGAAAGCAGAGACATTACTTTGTCAACAAAGGTCCATCTAGTCAAGGCTATGGTTTTTCCAGTGGTCATGTATGGATGTGAGAGTCAGACTATAAAGATAGCTGAGTTGTGAAGAATTGATGCTTTCGAACTGTGGTGTTAGAGAAGACTCTTGAGAGTCCCTTGGACTGCAAGGTGATCCAATCAGTCCATCCTAAAGGAGATCAGTCCTGGGTGTTCATTGGTAGGACTGATTTTGAAGCTGAAACGCTAATATTTTGGCCACCTGATGCGAAGAGGTGAGTCACTGGAAAAGACCCTGATGCTGGGAAAGATTGAGGGCAGGAGGAGAAGGGGATGACAGAGGATGAGATGGTTGGATGGCATCACCGACTCAATCGGCATGGGTTTGGGTGGACTCCAGGAGTTGGTGATGGACAGGGAGGCCTGGTGTGCTGAAGTTCATGGGGTCGCAAAGAGTCAGACACGACTGAGCGAATGAACTGGACTGAAACTAACACAGTATTGTAAATCAACTATAACAAATCTTTTTTTTTTTTTTAAGCATTATCTCTATGGCTAGCTTTCAGATGGTTGACAGACTAACAATATGGGTTTGGATATAGATATAGATGATACATTAATATATACAGATACAAGTGGAGAAAGAAATGGCAACCCACTCCAGTATTCTTGCCTGGAGAATCCCATGGACAGCAGAGCCTAGCAGGCTACAGTCCATGGGGTCAGAATGAGTTGGACATGACTGAGCAACTAACACACACAGATACAAGTCCATCCAATTTAATATTTTATTGTCTGGAAATTATACATCAGCAAGAAGTAAATTAGAAAAAAAATCACTCGGGTTATTTTGATTCTTCAGACATCATATACTAGCAAGATTATTCTAATTCTATATCCTTTGTGCTCTTTGCATAAGCAAGCATACATATGAAACTCTCAAATTTTAACCATTATAAATAAATGATCTCACTATGCCCCTCACAAACACTTGGTGAAAAAACATACCCTTAGCTATTCTTATATACAATAGGACCACATCATATTTGAATTCTGCATCCCTTGGCACAGAGCCTGGCATAGTGCTTTTGTGAATGGCCAATACACATCAGATGATGGGAGAGAAGAGTTCAGGGAGCACAGGGACATGCGAGGGAGCCCCGGAGCTGATCTGCTTACCCGCTGGGTGGCATTAGGCAAGTTACTCGATGTTTCTGTGCCCCCATTTATTCCCTGTAAAGCAGCAAATCAGACTCTGTGATCCATCCAGCTTTAACTATTTCTTTAATTCCATGAACAAGTAACATAAATATGATTATTTGACTCTGTGAGGGATGTACTGAAGTTAAAACATACGTTAAAGGGCAATATTTTCTTTATGATTTACAGTGCCATGTTCTGACATACCAGCAAAAGGACTGAGTAGGTGAAGAGAGAAACCACAGATGTTTGGATGTTCACAATGGCTTATTATCAAGATGCTGAGCCTGACTGCTTTGAAGTGAAAAGCAAACGGAAAATCTCTGGAGGATGAAGCTTCCCCTGAGATTTCTCAAATGTGTTCAGTTCTGGCAGGGCCACTCAGCCCTGCAGAGAATCCTCTTACAACCAAAACAACTGTCAACATTTTGAAATGAAATTCTGAATATTTTTGTACTAATTAATCAAACAGCCCTACACATTAATACTTTAAGTGCCTTTTTATAAAACTGGTATCATGTTCTTAAATTTTTCTGAAAATTGTATAAATAGATATTTAGGTAGAGATATGTATATGTATATAGTTTTCTCAAGGAAAATATAGTATATTTCAAAACATTCTTATTCTTACTTTTTAATATATCTGTGAGAAATGTATGTTTTTCTAAAAAATGAAAGTGGACAATTAAAGCATATTTAAACTTAGTTCTCATTTTCATTAAGCATAATTCAATGGACAGTTAAATCTATTACTAGAGCCTTGTCAATTTTATAAAGCCAATTTGATTGATTTATAGTATATTCCACTTGGATTCATTCATAGGAATGGTGAAAGATAGATTTTTATATTCATACTAGATATTGTATTAACACATTGATATTTCACTTTGCATTGCTCTCACTTAAATATGGCTTATATCTCGCTGGGATCCCCAAGGAGGTGCAAAATCTCACTCAGTTTTAGGAATATGAAGAGGCCAAGAAGATGTAGGAGGGATTTCTGTTAAATGGACATGAGTTTGAACAAACTCAGAGAGATAGCAAAGGACAGGAAAGCCTGGTGTGCTGCAGTTTGTGGGGTTACAAAGAGTCGAACACGACTTAGTGACTGAACAACAAAGTGGCTTTGAACTTTGTAGGTTCATATTTTAACAGTTCTATCCCAAGAAAAGAATAACTAATTCTATAAGACAGACCACCTTACTTGTCTCCTGCGAAACCTGTATGCGGATCAAGAAGCAACAGTTAGAACCAGACATGGAACAACCGATATGTTCATATTGTCACTCTGCTTATTTACTGTATATGCAGAGAACATCATATGAAATTCCAGGCTGGGAGAAATATCAACAACCTCAGATATGCAGATGATACCACTCTAATGGCAGAAAGAGCAGAGGATCTAAACAGCCTCTTGATGATGACAAACCTAGACAGCATATTAAAAGGCAGAGACATCACTTTGCTGACAAAGATCTGTAGAGTCAAAGCCATGTTTTGTTTGTTTTTTTTTAGTAGTCAAGTATGGATGTGAGTTGGACCATAAAGAAGGCTGAACATCGAAGAATTGATGCTTTTGAATTATGATGCTGGAGAAGATTCTTGAGACTCCCTTGGACTGCAAGTAGATCAAACCAGTCATTCCTAAAGAAAATCAACCCTGAATATTCATCTGAAGGATCGATGCTGAAGTTGAAGCTACTACTTTGGCTACATAACGCAGAGGCAACTCACTGGAAAAGACCCTGATGCTTGGAAAATTGAAAAGCAAGAGGAGAGGGAGGTGGCAGAGGGTGAGATGGTTGGATGACATCTCTGAGTCAATGCACATGAGTTTGAGCAAATTCTGGGAAACAGTAGGCTTTCCTGATAGCTCAGTTGGTAAAGAATCTGCCTCATTGCAGGAGACCCCGTTTGATACCTGGGTCGGGAAGATCCGCTGGATAGGCTACCCACTCCAGTATTCTTGGGCTTCCCTTGTGGCTCAGCTGGTAAGGAATCACCTGCAGTGTGGGAAACCTGGGTTTGATATCTGGATTGCAAAGATCCCCTGGAGAAGGGAAAGAATACCACTCCAATATTCTAGCCCGGTGAATTCCATGGACTATATAGTCTATGGTGTTGCAAAGAGTCAGACACTACTGAGCAACTTTCACTTTCATTTTCTGAAATAGTGGAGGACAGAGAAGCCTGGTGTGCTGCATTTCATGGGGTCTCAAAGAGTTGGACACAACTTAGCAACTGAACAACAACAACAGTAAGGCATTAATAGGCACTAAGAACATAAAATCATTTCACAATCAAATTTAAGTAGTATAGAATATGACATTCCCTTCTTGGAAATTCACAGTCCTCATCTGTATTTTAAAGCTCTGAGAAATCACCAAGTGAAATAAATCAGTAAGAAAAAGGGGCCTGAGTAAGCACTATAAGTTTGTCAGACTTCCTCCTGCCTGTCAGCCCTAGTCCTCCCTTACTGCTTGGGAATCCACTGTACTCTAAACCTAGCTCTGGCCCAGTCTATCTGGAGCAGCTTTGGGTGGCTGTGGGTCACCGAGAACTTTCTGCAGACCTTCATAGTTTGTAGTCTATCACCTCTGTGGTGCTTCCTTAAAGGAATCATAATAACCATTTAATTATTAGAACAAAGTATTACTGATATCTTTGAGGCTTTAAAATGATTTTGGTCTATTTTCTACTCAATCTTCCTCTGTTAAAAAATTAGTAGGTCTTAAAATGCCCCTTAATCCTAACAACAAATAATTGCTTATTGAGGGGAAGGGAAACCCCTAAAATCTGAAAACTCATCTGGGTGCAGATATATTCTAGCATTAAAGTCAGGTACAATTTGATTGATGCTCTCTAGTAATACCTTAAATTAACTTTTCCTTCTCCACTTTTTTTAAAATATAAAATTTAACTACATTCATGAAAGCGTTTCAAGCTGGGAAGGTCACAGACTCAAAAGGAAGTTCAGCTAACAATTCATTTGTTTAGTCCTTTTGTGTAAATTCTGATCCTTCCCTTTGCCCTTTTGATATTACATTTACATTAGATTTCAAATATGAAATAGTAATTGGTTATATCATTTAAATCATAATTTCCATAACATTTACTTACTCATTATTCAGGACCGGTTTTTGGTAATAACCTCCCAGATTGTCTGAGAAGAAAGTCTGATAATTTCCTCTAACTGTTCTATTCATCTAAATAGAGTACTGCCTATCACTTAAAAAGGAAGTAAAAGAATCCCAGACATCCATGCTACACAATGATAAATAGTCTAGTTTAAGCAGAGCCAGGTACGAGTTATTTTCAGAGTGTCCATGGCCAGTCACACAACTGAGTTGATTGATACCATCCAGTATGATACATTAAAATTCCAACTTGAAACCCACAATAAATAGATGGTTGTTGAAATCAAAGCTGGCCAAATTATTGTCGACCAGTTAATTGTATTTAAATGCTCAACACTTAAACACTCACACAGATTTACACGTTTACAGAGGCAAATGCAAGCTTTCTAGTTCTAAATTCATTGATCAAGCAAGGTGCTGTGAAAGTAAATTACCAGTAACCTCATCAATAAAGTCAAAATCCAAACACCCTACACTATGTCAGCATGATATCAAAACTAATAGTAATGATAGCAATTTAACAAATGGTTTGATCTGGTCTTTCAGGGATTGTTTCAATACAGCTCCTACTTCTTTTTAATGGATTAGAATTGGTGTGTTTCTTTGCTAAAATTTCCGTAATCTGCTCTTCTATTTATCAAAGGAAGTAATTTAAAAGTAATTGTAGAGTGCAATTTGAACAGAAGAAGTAAACAAAAATTTTCCACTTGTCTGTAAGTTTTTTATTCGAAAAATACCAGTGAATGGAATGCCTTGATTCCCCATATAGAATACATATATGATATATCTCTTTTCTGAAAAATGAAGAACGCAAATGAATATAAACTGGCATTACAAGGGAAGTGAACAGGTATTTCAATACCTTATTAATTTCTTATTTCTTCAACATACATAACCAGATTTTCTGCCAGATCTGAAACATTTAGAATTATGTAATACATCATAAGAGCTACTAATTACTGAGAGGTAATTATATGACAGATATTGAGATAAATGCTTTACATACATTGAAAAAACTTTAAAGAGTATAAAATTATGCCTATGAGGAAAGTCTTGGTAACTCCATTTTACATATTAAGGAAATTAGATTTTAAACATTTAATAAATGGTCCACAATAAAACACTGTTGAAGAATGACTAATTCAAGGAAAAGTCAATATAACCACTGAGTGGAACCACTGCACTCCACTGCCTTTCTGATTCTCCTTATTAGGAAGCATACATTTTCTGTGTAACTGGCAGCATTTCTTTGCCTGCTCCTGTGTAGTGTGGACTCAATCTTCTAAAGAAACAGTGTGAGTACAGCTGTACGAGAGGCAGGATGCTTTAGAAATACCCAGCCACCTGGAAAACCATAACAAATATGACTTGGTAATCAGCTCTTTCCCAGAGCTGTGATGTCTCACATGTCAAAAGTGGTAAGCACTTCCCAGAGCTCTGACAAAATTACACCCAAATGAAATTTCTTCCTCACCAGGGAAACTGGAGAACAATAAATGACACTGGTACAGCATTTACAAACCACAATCCTGAATGCACAGGGATTTTTTTCTCTCTCTCTAAACAATCATTAATAAACAAACCTTTAGACCTGCCTATGAAAAGCTATGTGAAAGAAATCCTTGCAGCAAATGCTATGGTCACAATAGTAATTACAGAAAAAAACAAAACAAAACAAAAAACCAATACTTTGATCCAAGAAATCAGACTCTAGACCAACCTCAATTTTGGGATGGAGACCCAGGTGCAGATTTACGTGCATGCGCAGAAATGACTTTCTTTCAGCTCCCTTTTGAGCCCTCTGCCACTATGTTGAGTTCAGACTTCTTCAGGGAGTAGAGAAATCATGTCTAAGTCCCTGGTATGTCACTTCACTGTGAGGCTTTTGGACATGCACCAAAGTATGGCAGATGCCAGCTGTGCCCAAGGCTGCAGGATGCCCATCAGCAATTCTTTCCTCTCACTAAAGAATAACCCTGAATTGAGCAGAGACTCAGAGAGGAAAAAGGGAAAATGCCCTCAACCCTTTGGCTGTTAGCTGTGGTCCCAGGCTTCAACAGCACAAAACATGGAGAAATCAAGCTGAATTATCATAGAATCTATACAGTTTTTCATTCTCAAGTTTAATTTAATGAAGTCATTTGGCTCAGTAAATGATACATATCTTTCAACATAGTTAGTTGGGACTACGTGGCACATAAACCATGGTTAGATTAACTGTACTTGGTCATGTAATTCAGTTTCTTAAAATATGGACCTATACATTGACGTTCAGCTATCTCAGAATGTAATTTTAAATCTTGTTTTACCCCCAGATATTTGCATCACACTAACAGTTTTTTCCCCCCATTTCTCTGCACCAAATGCCCTTCTTCCATACTATCCTCTCTGCGTCTCAGATCACATAGATCTGTTCATGTTTCCTTTATAAAACATGTCTCATACCTCACAGCTTCTTCCACTCGTTTTTCCATTTTGAAATTCATGTCTCTCCTAGCCCTCTTTCTGTTCCCACAGAACTGTGCTCCTATCTTTAACATAGCCTCTTGCTTAGTTTGATATTCTTGGTTCCATTTGTTCTAAAAGGACTGTACTAGGACACTGTGCACCCCCGTGTGACTGAGGGAAACAGGGAGTCCACATTCCTTTTAAAACTATGTATCCATTATACTACCTAAAACAAGAAAGAAGGCAGAAGACCAATAAATATTTTTTGGAACAACTAAATGAGTCAGTGATATAACTAAACACATGTCATACAAAATTGAAGTAACTAATTTTTCATTTATGTCATAATTATTGAAATGCGAACTGAAAATAAATATATACATTTACTTTTTATCAGACCTACTGACCCTACTTAAGTGAGAAAACCTCCCCAATTCCTAAGAAATTAGCAGAATACCTTTAATTTAAGTGGCTATTCCTTCTTCCAGTGACCCTAGAAGCATAGGATTGGAGATGGAGAGAGCTGTTTTCTGTTCAAGTGACACATTCCACCACAATGGGAAATATTCAAATGTAAACATTGACGAAGGAAGGATATTGACTATAATTATCAGTAAAATTACTAGAAAAGAAGAAAATGGTGAATTTCAATGGCAAATAACAAAATTATCAAAAATTTTAGCAAGATGTGTATATGAAAATAAAGATAATTCCTTCTATAAAATATAATTTAACTAAATATGCCCCGGTGATCTGATCAAGACATCAAGATTTTATTCCCCTTAAAGGAGTATGAAGTAAGCTGAAAGGGATATATAAATTATAACTGACAAAATATTGATAAAGTTTTGTAACTCATGGGCGTCTATTGCACAGTTTTCTATTTATATGGTTGGTGCCTTACAGGAAAGCAAACTCACAGAATATCTTCTCTACAGGTAAAAATCATTCTCATTTTTTTAATGTTTTCTCATCTCTATCCACTCTCATTTTTTATGATGTTTCAGTTTAAAGATTCATATTGTATCTCTGGAATTATTAAACTGCTTTTAACTATGTTATCTGATGTAATATTGATGTACTGTAGATTAAAATAACATAGTAAGTATGCTTAACAGAATGACTAGAACATTGTAGTGGATAAATATTACAGATATTATTTTATTAATAATTTCTATATAGATTTCAAGATTTTTAGAGAAGATACTAGTATGACATCACCATAGTAAAAATATGTTTCTTCAGATTCCCAAAAGTTATGGGTATGTAAAAGCTCATATCTATTTGCCCTCACTGTATCAAAGACTGCATCTTGATAGTTTGTGACAAAAAATTAACTTGTGGAAACCCCCAAATATTCAAGATGGCATCACCTAATATGCAAACAGCTAAAACTTCTGTTTTATTCTAATGATGTTTGGATTCACCTAAAGGTTAGATTTCTTTATTGCCATTTCTTAATTATTAAGGGAATAAGGGGGAAAAATTTGGCATCATTTACAAAAACTATAAATTTGGCAGAAAATCATAGAATAATTCAAGGCATTTATTAAAATTTATTCATAACTCTAAGTTGGTTACATTACAAAATGGATAATTTAACTCTTGTATAAATTATGCAATTGAGAATAAATTGAAATGATTCTAATGTAGAATAACCAAGAAATAAAACTGATCACTTTCATTGTTCTCAATGAATTTTTAAAAAGACACTTAAACTAAGGTTTCAAATAATTCATTTTACTCGTGCTTTCAGAATAAAGTCTTTAATTGAGAGGTACATGGAGGAATAGGAACAAGATAAATATAATTAAAATTACCATTCAAGAATTAAAAAAAGGAAAGGCTTTAAGGATACTCCATGATAGCTAGTCACTAGTGAAGAAAATTTATGGTGGCCTCTAATTGCAAAACTCCTTTCCTAGCAATTAAATGGGTTCCTCATATAAATTCTGCCTCAGCATTCTGGAATAATACCTATGAAATGGATGTTAGAGAGTAGATTCTCCCTAGGTTCTATTTATCCTTGCGCATCGTTGGAAATTTGAAGGTTGCTTTTGAAATTGAAAAAAAGAAAAAAGCACAGGCTTTTTAAAAATGGTTTCTTTGGTAACATGACTATCTCAAAATATATTAAGCAGCTTATCTATTTGCTTGCAGTTGGTTCCATATGCCAATGAAAATGTTAGTCACCCAGTCATGTCCAACTCTTTGTTACTCCGTGACTGTAGACTACCAGGCTCTTCTGTCCGTGGGATTCTCTGGGCAAGAACATTGGAGCGGGTTGCCATTTCCTTCTCCAGGGGATCTCTCCAATCCAAGGATCAAATTTGGGTCTCCTGCATTGCAGGAAGACTCTTTACTGTCTGAGCCACCATGAGTGCTCCTCCATATGCCAATAACCATATCTAAACTTCTTTTCTGGAGTTAACAATTGCATTAGTTGGAATTGTTTTATTTTATTTTATTGGCTTACTTGATTGGCTTTAACACCTGTTTCTTTGGGAACAGAATTAGCCTAGGTTTTTAAGGACGTGAGGCCCCAAATGTGTGGACCTTTCCATATCTTTCTCCCTATGCCAACACACCTAAAAATCTTTGCCTGTAACAGATGATTAACTTTTATATAATACTTTGTTAAAAACAACTAGAAATATATGGTATGATACCAATATTATGGCTCTGTATAACCATTTCCTTCAAAGCTACAGGCACTTATGAACATTTTCCTTTCAGGTCACTGTAGGTGACAATTTTACAAATGTTTGGCCAAACCCTCACAAGGTCCTAACCTGCAGCATCAGATTGTCTACATCTATTTCCTGGCCACTAAACCAAAGCCACATATTTTAAGGATCTATTATGTTGCACTTATTCCTGGAATCAAATACTGCGTCATGCAGGGTTCAGTGTAGGAGCTATAAACTATCGCTATGTTTTTAGGCATAAAGAAGAACACAGAAAAATAGACTCTTATAAAACCTTACTGGAAATAAAGAAGCATGTTCACGTCTGAGCCTCTAAAATGACTCCAAGAATAGAGAACCGGCTCATCAGGGGAGCTACTTCCTTTCTAACCACCACTGGGGACTGTTCATTTGGCCTCATAGCTGCACCACTGCTGTAGCAGCCTAAACAATATGAAGCTAAAGACTAGACAAATGAAGCCATAAATCAAGGAATATGGACTCAAATCAATTAGCCAATGCAACTCTCATTGATGTACAACATGTTAGTTTAACACATTTATATATTATAGTATGATTACCATTGCAGCAATAATTAGCACCTTTATCATATTATATTATTATCCTTTCTTTTTAGTGGTTGGAGTAATTAAGGTCTAGTCTCTTAGCAAGTTTGGTGATCATAGTATACTATCATTGTTTATATTCACTATACAGTACTATTCATTAGATCTGTTGAGATTATTGACTATTTGTTGCAAGCTTATACCTTAAACAGAATCTGTCTTATGTTCCCAGGCCCCATCTCTTGGTAGCCACCATTTTACACTCTGGTTTTAAGTCTGACTTCTTTAGAATCCACATAGAATCTACAGTGCATTTGTTTCTCTGTCTGACCTATTGAGTATAAGGCATGTGCTCAAGGTCCATGCCTGTTGTGACAAATGACACGATGTCCTTTCTCATGACTATATAATATCCCCTCTGTGTGTGTGTGTAATTTCTTTATCCGTTCATTTGTTGGTGGATCCAACCATTATAGACAACAATATGGATAGCAGGATACAAGATTAACATTCAAAAGTTGGTTGTATTTCTTCAATACTAACACCGAATTCTCAAAAAGGGAATGTTAAAAAAAAAAGTTATCTTTCAAAATAGCACACACACACAAAAATCTAGGTATAAAGCTGATCAAGGAAGTGAAAGATTTATACTCTAAGAACTATAACACATTAATAAAGGAAATTAAAGAAATGTAAGTAGAGAATTGGATTTAAAATTTAATTAAACAATAAAATAAATTCAATAAATGGAAAGATATTCTATGCTCTTAGATTGGAAGAATTATTATTAAAATGACAATACCCACAACATTATTTGTTAATCACCTATACCCCAATACAAAATAAAAAATTAAAATAATTAAATAAAAATTTAAAAAGTGGCTATACTACCCAAAGCAATCTACAGATTTAATTCAATCCCTATCAAAATATCAATGATAATTTTCACAGCACTAGAACAAATAATCCAAAATTTTATATGGAACCATAAAAGACACAGAATTGCTGAAATAATCCTAAGGGGGGAAAAAATACAGGAGACATAATGTCTTCCAAAAGTCAGACAATACCACAAAGTTAGAGTATTCAAAATAGTGTGGTATTGATACAAAAACAGGCATTTGGATCAATGGAACAGAATAGAGAGCTCATAAATAAACCCATACACCTACAGCCAATTAATCTTCAACAAAGGAGGAAAGGATACTAAGTAGAAAAAGAAAGTATCTTCAGCAAGTGTTGCTGGAAAAGATGGACAGTTGCACATAAGTCAATGAAGTTAGAATACACTCTCATACCAGGCACAAAAATAAATTCAAAATGACTTAAACACTTAAACATAAAACATGACACCATAAAATTCCTAGAAGAGAGCATATGCGAAACATCCTTTGACATAAATAGTACCAATGTTTTCTTAGGTCAGTTTCTCAAGGCAGTAGATATAAAATAAATAAATAAACAAAATGGACCTAATCAAACTTATGAGCTTTTGCACAGCAAAGGATACAATAAAAAAAAAAAAGACAACCTACGAATGGGATGATATATTTACAAATGCTGTGATAGACAAGGGCTTAGTCTCCAATATGTAAACAACAAAAATTACAACTCAACAACAAAAAATCAAACAGCCCAATTTAAAAAATGAGCAGATGACATTAATAGACATTTATCCAAAGAAGACATACAGATGGCCACTAGGCACATGAAAATATGCTCAAAATCTCTAATTACTAGATAAATACGAATCAAACCTACAAGGAAGTAACACCTCACACCCGTCAGAATGTACATCATTAAAAAGTCTACAAATAACAAATACTGCAGAAGGCATGGAGAAAATGAGGGCTCCTACACTGTTGATGTGAATGGAAGTTGGTGCAGCCACTAAAAAACGGTGTGGAGGTTCCTTAGAAAACTAAAAACAGAATTACCATATGATCCAGCAATCCCACTCCAGGGCATAAACCTACACAAAACTATAGTTCAAAAGATACATATTCTCCTATGTTCATAGCAGCACTGTTAGCCAAAACATTGAATATCCATCAATAGATGGATGGATACAGGAGATACACACACACACACAGGAATACTAAAAAAAAAAAAAAAAAGAATGAACTAATGCCATTTTCAGCAACATGGATGCAACCAAAGATTAGTATAAGTGAAGTAAATCAGAAAGGCCAACACCATATGATATCACTTACATGTGGAATCTAAAATATGGCACAAATGAACTTTTCTACAAAACAGAAACAGACTCACAGACATGGGGAAACATGCTCACAGACATGGAGAACAGACTTGTGCTTGCCAAGGGGAAGGTGGGTGGAGGAAGGAAGTACTGGGATTTTGGAATTAGCAGATGTAAACTATTAAATATAGGATGGATAAATAATAAGGTCCTACTGTATAGCACAGGGAACTATATTCAACATCCTGTGATTTACCATAGTGGAAAAGAATATAAAAAAAAGAATGTCTATATGTGTATCATTGAGTCATTTTGCTGTACAGCAGAGATTGGCACAACATTGTAAATCAATTATACTTCAATAAAAAAGAAAAAGTACAGAGATTCCTCAAAAAATTAAAAATAAATCTGCCATATGATCCAGCAATTCCACTTCTGGATATATACCCAAAGGAAATGAAAACAGGATTAGTGGAGACATACACACTCCCATGTTTATTACATCATTATTCCCAATAGCACACATATGGAAACAAGATTATGATTCTTGAAATAGATACATTATCCTGATTTATCAAGGTAAGCCCAATCTAATCATATGACCCCTTAATGCAGAGAGAATTCTCTGACGGGAGGCAGAAGAGATGCTGCAAAAGAGGAAGTCAGAGACAGACAAAGCTTGAGAAGGACTAGATTTTTGAAGATGAAGGAATGAGACCAAATGCCAAGAAACATAGGGGTTCTAGAAGCTGAGAAGGACTTCAGACCAATACCCAGCAAGGAAATGGCAACCTCCATCCTATGACTACTGTGTGGATCTGAACGTTGTGAACAATTTGTATGAGCTTGTAAGCAAATTCATGCCCAGAGTCTTCAGAAAGAAATATGGCCCTACTGATCCCATGATATTGGCTATGGAGGATTCTGGAAAACCAGCTGAGTCACTCTTGCCTGAACTTCTATTTTTTAAACTACTTTATTGAGGTATGGTTGACATAATAAGAAGATGTACATATTTTATGCATACAACTCAGTGATTCGGGGATAGGTGTACACATATGAGGGCTCAGTCAGTAAAGAATCTGCTTGCAAAGCTGAAGACGTGGGTTCAATCCCTGGGTCAGGAAGATCCCCTGGAGAAGGAAATGGCAACCCACTCCAATATTCTTGCCTGGAGAATCAATCCCATTGATAGAGGAGCCTGGCAGGCCACAGTTCATGGGGTTACAAGAGTCAGACATAACTCAGGGACTAAACCATTCATACACATATGAAATTAACCACTAAGTGTCTTAATTCTGACCTACCAAATTATGAAATATTAAATTAGTGTTGTTTTTGCTAAGTACATGGTAATTTGTTATCAGCAATATAAAGCTAACATAGTAACATGCCATTAACACACTACATACACACACATGCATGCATGCACACATACACACAAGTCAGGGTAGAGGATTCAGAGAACAGTCAATTCTGCCAACAGTCAGTTCTGTGGAAATCTTCTCAGAGAAGATTTCCACAAAGGTGATGGGATGTGGTCTATATAAAACTTAAATAAATGTAAAAGGGTAGAGAAGGGGGGATATTCTATGAATGACAGAAGTGATCTAAGTTAGAGCATTCAAGAAACCACAAATCAGATCTGTTTTTATAGTGAATGGGATGGCAGAGCTGACATTGAAGGACAAAACTGAGAGGAAAACCTGAGACCAGAATGTGAAAGGGCAAAAACAGGAGCCTAATGAATTTCAGAAAAATAAAGATTCACATTGCAGGACGAAAATGAGAAATGTGAGATGCAGCAGTGTATTTCTGTAAAGCAAAGTACTATTCAAGTTTTCACCAAGATGTTTCTGCCTATGCAGCTGGTGCACCCAGGTTTGCCCTGTTGTCTCTGCAGTTTCCTTCCAACCTGTGGAAATCTTCACCCCAGGAAATCAGCCTCTTAATATTGCAGTACACAAATTTGCTGCTGACCTATGTCTATCTGTCTCATATAGTCACTTAGCCTTAGTTATGATTATGCCTATACAAGAACATAAATGAACCAGAAGGAATAAGGGCTTTTATGTGAGAAAGCTCACTATGTCTATATATGCCTGCCAGAGATCAGAAGCAGAGAAGCATGTTTTCCTTAGCTTGCATATTCACATTTTTAACACATGGGCACTACCTTCTCTCATAACAAATCACTTGCATATTACACAATAATTATCTATCACTCAGTTGTTATCCATTCAGCAGAGGTTAGAATTTTATTCAAGTATACCTGATTAGTATTTACTCTTTAAAAATCACCAGATTCCCTGACCCCATTTTCATCCACAAATAGTATTTAATTTCCCAATAAAGTATGTCACTATGTCCAGAACACACACATTTGAAGTATATTCATTTTTGCTTGCCAGTGTAGAAAGCTGGTTCTGGATTAGCATCTGTAAACTGAGAAATACAATCACAAAAATAAACAAACACAGGCAAAGCCTTTCAGCAGGTTTTCGGATTCCTGCAGAGCTGCCTTCCTCAGATGATGAGTCCAGCTCATTTCATGCTTTCAATTGGAACAGCATTAAACAAAAACTCAAGGAAATTAGGTCCCAATTTTGGGACCTGCTAGCAACAATTCTGTATATTTCCTTCTTTCCTCCAGTGAATGGCAACGTTTCATGATAATGGAAGATATTAAATTTCTCATTTAAAGTTAGATCTTCAGACACTGTATCTCAAACAACCAACTTGCTATAACCTCCAATACATTCAAATTGGTAAACTCAGCTACATGTGTGTGAATATGAACCCTTGGATTTTAAAGTAGTCGTCTCATAATTTTATTTGTTATTTTAATTTGGCCTCATATTTGGACTATTTTAAAGCTTTTTAATGTAAAGAAAAACTTTTTTAGGAAAGAAATATTTTGTCAAAATTAGTTTAATATGTCAAACATCCAGCTAATAGATCTAACAGAAAAGACAACAATATTCATCCAAAGTTTTAGAAGTTGTATCTATTTTTAAAACTGGTAAACTTCTAGAGATATCATCAGACACTTCTTTTCTCCTCTGGAAAATAGATCTAGTATTTGCAATAGGGTGGAAGAAACCCTAAAGGGTTTCATTATACAGTATCAATTTCCTTGACTCTTTTAGGTCTGGGATAAAATAATTTAGACTAACTTTTCTGATCAGTTTCTCTTGCTACCATTTGGAAACTTCTCCTCTTACCTAAAACTCCTAGCAATGTTTTAAGTTTAGAAGACAAAAACAGAAAAAGAATAAAAAAAGTTTTATTTTGATTTGGTTTATGGTGTCACAAAGAATTGACACCATAGTTATATAACATAGTTAGTTACATAAAAAGTTTAACGTTCCTCATTCAGGCAAGAAGGATGTGCTGATGTTATTGTGGATCCCTGTGCAGTTGACTTAAATCACAATATAAACACATGGCCAGTCATCATCTGGCATCTCTCCCAGTTACCGTCTTTATAATTATTTTGTGAGCATTTCTAAATACTGACCGGTGTTTAAAACGTGCTTGAAGATGAAACCTTGTTTCTTTCTTTTAATATCTGGGATGCTGTGTGTGCGCTGTGCTCGGTCATGTCTGACCCTTGGCGACCGCATGGACTGTAGCCCGCCAGTCTCCTCTGCCCATGGAATTTTCCCGGCAATAATACTGGAGTGGGTCTCCATTTCCTACTCCAGGAGATCTTTCCAACCCACAGATTGAATCCACATCTTCTGCATTGGTAGGTGGATTCTTTACCACTAAGCCACATGGGAATCCGTAATATCCGGGATGTTCCAATCCAAGTTAATATGTCCATGGAGGGCTTCACCAATAGAAAATCAAAATATTAAGAACCGAACTTCTGAAGTAGAAATTGACAAAAAATTGTCATGTAACCAAAAGCTGAGGACTTTCTCAAAAATTAGTGGATTTTTTTTTTTCCTGATAGACCCAAATCCTACACAACTTCAGATCGTTAGCACAGTTGAAATTATAGATGCTCTTTGGTGGAAGAGTATTCACTTATAATCTATGAAATTAAAACCTGATGATTAAGTTTAACTCTGGATTTTTTTATGATAATTTATTGAAAATATTTTTTCATTCACACAATAAAAAATGAAAAATTTTCAAGACCTTGCCTAAACCCTGATTTGTTTACTCACAATAGATACTAAACAAGGTTTGAAAATGGCAACATGTGATCTAATTTAGAAACTTAAGAATATGGAGGGTTTTCTGGAGAGCTTTTGTGCTCTTTTTTCCTTATAATAACTTTTTGCTAAATAGGTTATCACAGTTAATTACCTTGACATGGCTTCTATTTGTGAATTGGAAAGAGGATAAAATAGATAAGCTTTGGAGAACTTCAAATACTTTGAGGTACAGTTTAAAAGAAATGGGGTCGATATGAATTAAGAAAGTAGATATGTTTAGAAACCAGAAATACTCAGGTGTATTGACTTACAGAACAATCTAGGTATGAAATCTACTTAATCACACAAGTCCCACACCATTAATTACTGTTATGTGTAATTATTACAAAGAAGAGTTTCTCACTTTTCCTTATACTTTGGAAATCTGCCAGTAACTATATTTCTCTCCTGTAATGAGAAGCCTTAGTGTATATTTGTTATCAAATCTCAAAGGAAACTAAAACTAAAAATGGTTCTAATTTAAGCAAAGCTACAGATGCTATTTCTTGATCTGAATATGGTTTTCTTAAATTTATAATCAGAACCCATTAGAAGTCTTTCAGATATAGGTGACAGGTTTCCTAGAAAACATGAGAAGCAGAGGGCTCATTCTGCTACCTCAGCCTTCATCATTCACAGAAATTTCTAAGTGGGAAGATCAGATGCACAGGTTCACAAAGACATTACAGAAGAGATTTTCAACATGAGATTCTCAGATGGTTATAAGAACCCTGCTGCTCTGAGCCCCAGGTCTGAGAAGTGGGTTACATATTCTTGCTTAAGTTCCCCAGCTCAGTAGTACTTGAGGAGAAAAGACCACCTGTCAGGTGGGAAATGTATCCTTGTGGGAGGCCCGCACTGGCACCAAAAGGTTATCATGAAGCTCATCCCTCACTTGCTCTCTTTCTATATTTTATCAGAAGTGGAAATGTTGGAAGATGGTAGAAATGGAACATATAAGTATTTTTTCTTCTTGAGCGAGCATTTCAGAGTTTGAGAGCCCTAGATTCTTCTCACAGAAGTGACTGTGAGCTGTCAGGAACTAGCTTTCAAGCACAGCAGGAACCTTGGTAAACAGAAGGAATAATATTTCCATATGCAACGATGAATACTGAGAATAAAGGGAAGATAATAGCAAATGAAAGATATTATTGAAAACACAGTTTAAAGTAAGAATCTCTGAATGTTTTCCTCTTTGAGAAGGTTGTAACAATTTGTTCCAATACACACACAAGCAAATATTGTTTTTATTCTGTTCTTATGAATTTGTGATAAGGTGTCATGATCTGAACATATGAAAAAGTGAAGATGATAAATAGATGAACATCCTGAGGAAAATGAAATAGTAGGTATTTAGGTGCAAAAGAAAGCATCTCAATAAATTTCTTGTATCTGAAGCTTGTGATTTTTTAATATGATAAATTAAAGCCAAGACACTGAATAATTTGAATAGGCTTTGTAATATATTTACCTTATTAACAATAATCTATCTAAATTCAAAGGCAACTAGAAGTTGAGACAGGAGTTGGTATTTCTGGGATGAGAGTAGCTAAGATTTCACCATTTCTGGTGAGTTCTGAAAGAAGGGGACAGAGACTCTGCAACGTTTTCGATTTAAAATGCACTTTTGGGGTCCTCTAAAATGAAACTTACTATGCTCTTATCCTCCCCCAACTTGACACACTTCAGGGATCAAGGCTCTACTCTGTGACCTCTCTGCACCTCAACTGCTTCTGCATCCTTCTTTGAAATGCCTTTCTCTTAGAGAATAAAACATTTTACTCCACCACATACCTCAGGTTTGATTTCAGGAAGCAAACTGAGAACTGGAGGTGTGTGTAAGTGATGTATTAAGGGCAGGTTCCCAAAAAATTGTAGAAGGAAGGAAGGGTGAAAGAGAAGACCCCAATCTAGGGCAAGATTTCAGAAAGACGCCCACCTTCATCACTATCAGATTTCCCAACAGTAATACTTAGTGCCGAAAGACAATAGGATAATGATTTCCGAGAGAAAATAGTTTTCAACCAAAGTGAAAGTGAAAGCGTTAGTCACTCACTCGGGTCCGACTCTTTGTGACACCATGGACTGCAGCACGCCAGGCCCCTCTGTCCATGGAATTCTTCAGGCAAGAATACTGGAGTGGGTATCAAATCCCTTCTGCAAGGATTCTTTCTGACTCAGGAATCGAACCCGGGTTTCCTCCATTGTAGGCAGATTCTTTACCATCTGTGCCAATGGGGAAGCCCCTTTCAACCAAAAGGTCTTTCAGTTACCAAGTTTACTTCTATGTCCACCAATAGATAGCCTGAAAACAAACTCAGTTAAAAAAAAAAATCTGTGGTGAGCACAGTAGCTAACATCAGAACTGCTTTAGTAGAGCTCTGCTTGTAAAGGTTTCTGTATAGAGGTCTCCAGTGTAGATGAAAAAATATATGTAGCCATTACCTTGTTAACATATAAATACTTTCTGAGAAACTACATGCTGAAGAGCAGCATAGCCTTGTCTTTGCCAGTGGAGGCCTTGTAAGCTACAGTTGCAAAATTTCCCGGGAGGACACATCTTCACAGTAGGCTACAAAAGGTTTCTATGAATCAAACTCACAATCCACAAATATCCAATGACAGCTTAGCAGTTTTTTAAAAAAATATATATTATGCTTATATTTCAGCATAGCACATTTCACATTACATTTCAGCAAGGCACGGCACAAATGGTTCCCCTTAAATATACAATTACTAAAGCCTCAGAAAAACTGAAAAGCTCGGGGTGACGTGATGGCTGGACACTGAAATCATGGAGCTGCGTCTCCTTTCCCACATCCGGGGGTTTATCCCAATTGTTGACTGAGATATTACCTGGAGCAGTCAACCAGGGACCATCATGTAGTCCCTCGTTTTCTGAGCTTCCTCCCAGCATAAGAGTGTGAGGGTGGTCAAACTCCCTATGTGGTAGGTCAGACTTTCAACCGAGAGGAGCCCTGTGCGCAAGGAGAAAGCTATGCTGCCCTTTTCTGAACTAGTGTGTTAGTCTGGGGACTTTGAGCAACAGCATCAAGAAGGAGGTTAGCTGTGCAAGAGACTTATTGGGTGATACACTAGTAAAGGAAAAAGTGGAGAAAGCCAGAGGAGGCAGTGTAGATTTTCAGATGGCAGTGCAGTCCTGACTCCTATAAAGGAGGGAGAGGAGGAGGAAGTCTGCCTAGACAGAGTCTCTGACTGCAGGACAATCCAGGAAGGTATTAGACAAGTTGACGGAAAGTTTTTAAGCCAAAGCTGCATGTCAAAGGAGTCCCACATCTGGTAGGAACTGACCGGCTTTAGTGTCTCTACTACATTTAGGCACTGACAGGGAAGAACCCAAGGGAAGCATCCTCTCAGCATGAAGGCTGCGGGAATTCAGAGTGCAGAGACTGAGTTTGTCCTTCAGTTAGGCTCCCTACAGCAAGAAATCTGAAACACAGATTTTCATGTGGCCACAACTAACCTCAGAAGTCATGCATATTCTATTAAAATGCACTGGTTACAAGCAAGCCATGAGTCTGTCCAGATTTTAGAGGAAGAAGCATAAACCTTATCTCTCAATGGGAGGAGTGTCAAAGATTTTGCAATCATTTAAAAACAAATAATTATCAGATCTAAGTAAAGAATAATAATAATGTTTAAAATGTATCAATCTAAAAGTATTATCGACAAATATTTAAGAAATATGGAAGAAATATGATCTAAGTTACAAAATGAATTATAAAAATTATTTCCCACTGGGAAATAAGACCTGTATTTGGGAAAGAGTCTAGTTGGTAAAGAATCCACCTGCAATGCAGAAGACCCCGGTTTGATTCCTGGGCCAGGATCCGCTGGAGAAGGGATAGGCTACCCACTCCAGTATTCTTGGGCTTCCCTTGTGCCTCAGCTAGTAAAGAATCCGCCTGCAATGTGGGAGACTTGGGTTCAATCCCTGGGTTGGGAAGATCCCCTGGAGAAGGGAAAGGCTACCCACTCCAGTATTCTGGCCTGGAGAATTTTCAGTTTCTAGAACACACCCAACATATTTCTTCCCTGGCACTGAAACCCTATTATTTGAGAAGTTTATTCGGTCATGTAAGTTCAGCCCAGCAGTAACCACTGTGGTGAAATTTCCATTTCCAACTGAGTTCACATCTTGATTATGATGTTTGCTTTTAATTAGTAATTTTCCAGAATTTATGGGAGCTCTGATTTTGGAAATAGCCACAGTCAGTATTAAGGATGGAGTGTGAAACAAATACGTGTGAAACAGGTGTCTTAGTCTGCTTGAACTGCTATATCAAAATACCACAGATTGTATGTTTTTATACAACAGAAATGTATTTTCTCACAGTTCTAGAGGCTGGAACCTCCAAGATCAAGGGACTGTCAGGGCTAAGATTCTGGTAAGAACTGTCTTTCTAGCTTACAGATGACCTCTATATAACCTCACATGGCTTTTCCTCTGAGCATGCTCAAGTCCTATCAGATTAGAATCCCACCCTTAGATGACTTCATTTAACCTCATGAATCTCCTAAAGATCCTCTCTCCACCTATAGTCATAATGCAGGTTAGGACTGCAAGAAGAAGCAGGGGTAAGAAACAAGAAGAGAATTCATGAAAGACTCAGATTAGTGCTCCAGCATATACATAAAAAGTTGGGTGAAAATGAGGAGCTATGTCTTGAAATTATATCTGGGAATGTAAAGAAATTTGTAAACAAAAATGCCTCTCAGTAGTACAATGGAAAGAAACGTGCATAATGGAAAGGTACCAGAGGCTAACCTCTGCTGTTTGACATATCAGTGTCACTTGCCAGCTAACTTATTACTTCCATTACCTCATTATGAATGAAATGGAAATAAAATATAAAGCTATACCAGTACAATCATTTTTCACTTAGTATGTGTGAACTCATGTCAAGTTGTCATGTCAAAGAGAAGAAAAAGGAAACAGTAATATGCAAAAATAAATGTTAAAATGGAAAAAATGCCATGAAAAGATTAATAATAAAAAAATGCCTTTGGGATCATGGTCTACATGAAAAGATTTCTTCATAACCTTACCCTTTTCCTTTGCTCTTTTATATGTATTTTCTTCAGCTCCAAAACATAATATAAATCTGCCTAGTCTCTCCCCTGAGTAATTAGCCTTTAAAATACATGCGGCTAGTTGGAAATATGTGTGGTTCATTTGTAGGGGTTAGTTCTTCACAATTCTATCCTAATCCTACATAGTATTATCACTATTTGGGTAATAATTCACACTGTAAAGTTCAACCCCATTTTCAAATTCAGCTCTGAGATTTTTAACAAAAGATTAAAATAGAAAAAGTGCTCATGCAAGAAACTTTCCTCTAGGTCACCTCACTCTATGACTGTACTGTCATCTAGACAAGGGCTGTTTCACTGTAAGAAGATCCCCACTCTCACTTTATAAGTGTCCCCAGTGACCAGTTGCTCCTGTGGTGTCCTTCACACTTAAGCCTTAGCACTGACAATCTGGTCACTTCTTGGGAGTCCATAATGCCCCAAGGATGGAATAAAGGCCTGGCACCCTTCCAATTCACATAATTGCACTCTTCCTACTTAACATTCTCTTACATTTTCAATTAAATATAACACTTGAGTCTATCAACCCCTTGTGTGCCAGTGTATAGTTGCTATGTTTTAGTTTGTTCTTCACTTTCATGACAGGTAAAGTTTGCAAGGCCCATAAATCTACAGCCTTTAAGATTCTATGGAAATGCAAAACTATTACCAGTTCTATCACATATCTGACTTTGCCTGTGATGAAGGATCTACACATCCTCAGTGCCTTTCCCATAATGTTGGTAGTTTGCCTGGAATGGTATTTGGGTATTGTCCAAAAGTTTGTTGTCAAGTGACCTTTGCTATTTAATGGAGAAGATAAAAAATTTTACACCAAAGAAACCGAATCTAGATGGATTGGTGGTAACAGGAAGTGAATAATGAAAGCACATCACATAATACTGGAAGAGGCCATAAGGCCCCGTAAAAGCCACCTGCTTTCCAGACGATTATTTCAGATAATAAAATCACACTAACTCATTGGCGAACTGACTCATATGTTTTCAATTCAAAGGAAATAACTGTGGGTCTAACATAAAAATCTCAACAATGGATTTCTGGTTTCAAAGAAAAACAGCATTTAATGATATGATGACCTTTACAAAGATCTTGTTTTACTTTGAACATCTATACTTTATAATGGACTCAGTGCTAAAGAATCCGCCTGCAAGGAGACACGAGTTCAATGTCTAGGTTGGGAACCCCTGAAGAAGGAAATGGCAACCTGCTCCAGTATTACTGCCTGGTAAATCCTATGGACAGAGGAGTCTGGTGGGCTAATGGGGTCATAGTCAGACAGGACTGAGTAACTGAGCACGCATGCACTTTATAATGCAGATTCTTTACCTTCTGAGCCACCAGGGAAGCCCTTATAATGCATACTAACCCTTTTTTCAACTTTTTTCAACAATGTTTTGTAGTGCTACATGGATCATCACTGACTACAGCAGCTAGCAAAAATTTTGCTCCCTTTGTGGTGTTTTAATAATGCTTATTCTATAGATAAATAATATAATATTTTCCTTTGTTCTTCATGACTTTGTCTGAAGATCTTCCAGTGAAACCATAAAGTTCTTAAGCTTTATATCTATACTTTATAGTGTCTAGTGGAATTTAGGGCACAAGATACACATTCAGTCAGTTCAGTTCAGTCACTCAGTCGTGTTCGACTCTTTGCGATCCCATGAATTGCAGCACGCCAGGCCTCCTTGTCCAACAACTCCCAGAGTCCACCCAAACCCATGTCCACTGTGTCGGTGATGCCATCCAAGATACACATTACATGAATGCTTACAGGTGAGAAATATCTGTCCCTGAAAGTTAATTGATTTGAGTCATCATTGCCAGGTAGCAGAAATACCAAACCTAACTGTAAGTTTTCTCAGTCAGTGTAGAGTTGACTTTTCTACTCACTGCAGAATGACTCCCTGGGGAGGAGATTTGCAAAAGCATCCTCTGCCTCCCTTGGCCCACCTTTCTGGATGGTACATATCATGGAGTAGGACATGCCACATCTACCCAGAATAGTCTTATTCATCTAGAAATGAATCTGTGGAGCTTTTTAAGAGTTAGAAGTACATAAATCCACAGCATCAAATCATATTAGTACATTAAATATGCACCAATAAGGATTTCTCTAGTGGGTTAGGAAATCTATTCAAATGCAATCATGGAAAGAAAGCATATTTAGGTTTTAAGCAGAATATAATCAGTAACATTGCAACCACAAGCTGCATCTGAGTGCTGACCATTTACAGCACCTTAGTCCCTGGTCCACTTACTAGATTGCAAGTCACATCTCCTCTTTGCATAGAAGACTAAGTAGTCAGTACATGTTTAGTAATCACAATGGCATTATTTTTTAGAATCATAAACTTTCTAATATGCTTATATCTTCATTCAAGGAACTGTAATGCGAAAATAATACAGAAGATGTGGGAGCTTGAGAATCTCGTTTTAGGAAGACAACCGGCTTATATCAATTTCAGAGAAAAATTTGATTTTGGTGGCAGTTGGGACTATGAAGAGCTTACTCGAGGGGAAAGGTCAGAATGGTGGAAGTTAGTTTCCAATGGGCCTGTATTCTTGAGGGTATACAAGGATGTAACAGATTAGACAAGGAAGTAGCTATAAGGTATCAAATCCTATACTAAGCATTCAACACACATTACTTTGCATGGTCCTTGAAGCAAGCCCAAGGAGTAGGCACTGCTATCTCTTATATAGAGCTTTAATATACATTTCAGAAAAAAACAAAAATAGAATTCACAAATGGGTCTTTCTTCCCTCAAAACATATGACTTGACAGTTTATCATGTTGCTGATGAAATACATGATGAGAGTGTAGTGGAATGTTGATGAATGGAGGAGTTTGACATACAATTTATATTGGAGAAAACTGAGATGGAATGTCATACAGAATTAAGTACCTTCCAAGGTTCAAATGGATCAACTGAAGGCTCCAGATCTCCTGAGGCCAAAATTCTGAAACATTTCTGCAGGAATCTCTATGAATGCTGGTAAGTTGCCTGACTTTTCTTAATGAGAATGGGGAACAACTAACTTGAGGAAGTCCAAATTGGGTCTTGGGTTCTAGGAAGTTTTGACCTTCCTGTATTGCACTGAGAGAAGCTTGAAAAGACCTAAACTCTGAGATTCCTCATCACAGATACAGAAAGGGATGCAGAGCCTTGGCTGCAATCTCCAATGCAGTGGCTCAACCCTGGCTGTGTTTTAACCCTTGAACCACCTGGAGACTTAAAAATAAGTGCTGTTTTCCGGACTTCAGTCTCAAAGATTACAATTTTATCTCGTGTAAAGTCTACTACTACTTATCTAGAGCTCAGTTGTTGTTGCTATTTTTTATTGGTGGTGTTGCTGCTGTTTTAAATTCCCCTTGGTGATTAAGTCTGAAGGAAGTTTGAGACCCACTGATAATCTGTTCCTTTATCATTAACAGAGGAGGCAAGCTCACATCTTAAAGACAGAAAAAGAGTGTTGAATATAGTCACTGAAGGATAAAATTTAAGACTGATCATTTTAAATAGACTCAAAACTACACTAAAAACCTAGAAAGTTGAACAAACAATTTTGCATTCCAAAGAACTATATCAGGCTAAGCATCACAATTTAAAAAGGAAATGGTACAAAATGGCATGTGTTAGAAGAAAATTCTAATTTGGGTCCAAAAGGCAAGCAGTTTTCTTCAACTGTAAAGTCTAGAAGACCTAGACAAAAGTGAAATCAAAGGCACATAACCAACGGAGGAAAATATAGTCTTCTAAAATATCAACATTTTCCTTAGTTTGCTTGTATCCTTTGATTAGAAAAATTTTTGATATTTTACTGAGTATTATTATAAGAGAAATGGAAAAAATAGCTAAGAGAGCACTTGTCACTAAAAGAGGGACTTAGCAACTGTTTCAGGATAAGCAAATTAGTTTTCAAAGCATACACTTATTTTTTACTGTACATCAAACCACTCTAGAAGCCTAACATTTCTTATTGTTAGTAAGACATAAAAGACACAAACTCTAACCATGTTTTGGAAAAGTTTGCATGCTTTGGTGTTGCTGTTGTGTGGTTTCTTTTGTTTTGTTTGGTGAGTGGTTTATTTGTTTGAATTGTAAGTCAGAAATAATTAGATTTTTGTATTCTGCTAAGATTATCAAAGTTTACCTACTTGGGTTTTGGAGGTTCAATTTTGGAAAATCACCAGAGTTCAAGAAATATGGAAGACCTTAGTAATGAAGTACTTATATTTGCAACTATATTAAGTTCAGCAGAGCCCTGGAAATTAATATGCTTTGCCTGATGAGAAAAAGCTCAACCAAGATACATGCAGACACTTGGCTTTGCTCACCGCGAGCAGCTCTACTAACCAAGCATTTGCCAGCTTTATTAATTCTTCCTGACGGCTGGATCTTCCTGATTGTTTACTTGTTTGTTGCCATTAGCAGATTTATTTTATAAACTCTCTCAATGTTGCCATATGTTGCTTCGTACCATCAGTCAGGGGTGGACTGGAGCAGCCAGCAGACAAAATTGAATTGTGGAAGAATCGAGGAAGAGTGGAGCTATTTCTTTCTTACTGAAATACAATTTGTTTTTTTCAGGGGGCAATATGGAATTAGGTAGAATTGCTCAATGAAATAACTGTGGCACCATCCAAATGGGCAGAGTTTCACTGCTAACTTCTTATAGAAGTTAAAGAATAAAACATTTTATAGTTCACATGACAAAATTAGAGTAGTCATTTTGAGTGTGTTTATTTTTAATCCAACATGGTAAGTTATATAGACATATTTTCTTTTTGAGTATTTTTCTGAGTAAAACTTTAGATAGTTAGATTGCTTTGTTGTTGCTGATTGTTTGAATATGAAACTAGCACAAGTTAAATTTCTTCCTATAGTCAGGAGAAATCTTTTGCAAAATCTTCAATAACATTCACGATTATATAACAAATACTGTTCAATACTAAAATTATACAGATAGTGTTTGAAAATAAGTTGCAAGATAGAATTAATTGAGAAAGTAAAAAAATAAAATAAAATAAATCCCACATCTGTCTGAACACAGAACACGTTTCTACTGCGAAGGTGTATTCATTGTTTGAATTTTAAATTCTAGAAAAGTAGAGGGAAAAAGAAAACACTGTGGAAAAAGAGATAAGGTTTTAATCCTTATTCCACCTTAAACATGGTCTATTTTATTAGCTAAATTACATAATCCAACTATCTCAATTTCTTCCTTTAACTAGATAGTATTTACTGTGTACTTAATAAGGCCAGCAGAGAGAATATCAGGTGTTCTGAGGAGAGAATATATTTGAAAATATTAAGGAGGTAAGTGTAGGTAGAGAGGGGCAATCAAAGGGAAGCAAGGACAGAGAACAAGAGGCAACCAGCATACCAAATTGGGATTTTGCTGTGAATTAGGAGGGAAGGTATTGAACCGATAAAATAAAATAAGGATTCCATTTTCAAGGTGTATCTCTGTTTACAGTGTGGAAAATAGTGGTCAAGGAAAGATAAAAGAGGTGTGGAAACAAGTTAGGCCCTATTTCATCTGAAGAAGAGAAATTACAGGAGTGTGATCCAGAGAAGCAGAAGCAAGGAGATAGGTTTGAGGTATATTTTGAACGTAGAACCATATGGATTTTCTGATATATTAAGTAGACTGTGAAGAAAAGAGAAAAGTCAAGGATATTTCGCAGGTGTTCTATCTCAGGAGTTAGCAGTGTTGCATTGCCATTGCTGAGACGATAAAATGAGAGGGACAGCATTAGTACTCTGGTTTCAAACTCTTCATTATACACACAAATGAATCCTGTGGATAGTCAGGTTTAAATAAGTCTGGCACTTACAGAACGGCTTTGAGATATTAATTTGGAATTCAACGCCATGTAGACAGAATTTACAGCCATAAAAGAGGATGATACAATTTAGATAGCGAGTTTAGAGAAGAAGCTCAAGAGCTAAAACATAGAGCACCCTAAGGGTGAAAGTTTGGGGAGGACATATGAGACCAGCAAAGGAGATCAACAGGAACAGATGTTGCAGTGAGGTAGGAGCCTGTAGAATAATGACTCAGGACCAAGAGAAGGAAAAAGAAGCTGATCAGTTGCACCAAATTCTGACAAATGGATGAGTACCATGAGGGCAGAGATGAAACTAGACAATCCTGGATTAGATTAGACATGGCAATTTTGAGGTTATCAGTAACTTGGCAAAAGTTATTTCAGTAGCATGGTAAAGATAAAAGTCTGATTGGACTAAATCCAAAGGAAAATGAGTGAAGAGGAAATAGACAAAAGAGACTGTAAATTATCTTTGGAGGAATCTTTCTTCATAGAGAAACAGAGAAGCAGAAGCAACTGATGAACAGGATTTTAGACTGGTGAGAATGTAACTGAGCTGCTTTTTTTAAGTGTATAAGTTATTATAGTTTGGTTGTATCTGGGGAAAAAAGGAATTGATGAATCAAGATAAAGATAGAAAAAAAAAACCGTGCCAACACCTAATTTCTGACTTCTAGCCTTCCTGAATGGTGAGAGAATATATTTCTTTGCTTTAAGCCATCCAGTTTGTGGTAATTTATAAAACAACAAGTCCAAAATGCAGTATGTAGATGCAATCTCAAAAATGACAGAATGATCTCTGTTCATTTCCAAGGCAAACCATTCAATATCATGGTAATCCAAGCCTATGCTCCAACCAGTAACACTGAAGAAGCTGAAGTTGAACGGTTCTATGAAGACCTACAAGACATTTTAGAAATAACACCCAAAAAAGATGTTCTTTTCATTATAGGGGACTGGAATTCAAAACTAGGAAATCAAGAATCACCTGGAGTAACAGACAAATTTGGCCTTGGAGTACAGAATGAAGCAGGGCAAAGGCTAATAGAGTTTGCTAAGAGAACGCACTGGTCATAGCAAATCCCCTCTTCCAACAACACAAGAGAAGACTCTACACATGGACATCACCAGATGGCCAAAACCAAAATCAGACTGATTATATTCTTTGCAGCCAAAGATGTAGAAGCTATTGTAGTCAGAAAAAACAAGACTGGGAGCTGACTGTGGCTCAGATCATGAACTCCTTATTGCCAAATTCAGACTTAAATTGAAGAAAGTGGGGAAAACCACTAGACCATTCAGGAATGACCTAAATCAAATCCCTTATGATTATACAGTGGAAGTGACAAATAGATTTAAGGGACTAGATCTGATAGAGTGCCTGATGAACTATGGATGGAGGTTCATGACATTGTACAGGAGACAGGGATCAAGACCATCCCCAAGAAACAGAAGTGCAAAAAAGCAAAATGGCTGTCAGAGGAGGCCTTACAAATAGCTGTGAAAAGAAGAAAAGTGAAAAGCAAAGGAGAAAAGCAAAGATATGCCCACTTGAATGAAGAGTTCCAAAGAACAGCAAGGAGAGATAAGAAAGCCTTTCTCAGCAATCAATGCAAATAAATAGAGGAAAACAATAGAATGGGAAAGACTAGAGATGTCTTCAAGAAAATTAGAGATACCAAGGGAACATTTCATGCAAAGATGAGCTCAATAAAGGACAGAAATGGTATGACCTAACAGAAGCAGAAGAGATTAAGAAGCGTGGCAAGAATACACAGAGAAACTGTACAAAAAAATATCTTCATGACCCAGATAATCACGATGGTGGGCTCACTCACTTAGAGCCAGACATCCTGCAATGTGAAGTCAAGGGGGCCTTAGGAAGCATCATTACTAACAAAGCTAGTGAAGGTGATGGAATTCCAGTTGAGCTACTTCAAATGCTAAAAGATGATACTGTGAAAGCATGGCACTCAATATGTCAGCGAATTTGGAAGACTCAGCAGTGGCCACAGGACTGGAAAAGGTCAGTATTCATTCCAATCTCATAAAAGGCAATGCCAAAGAAGGCTCAAATTACCACACAATTGCACTCATCTCACACACTAGTAGAGTAATGCTCAAAATTCTCCAAGCCAAACCGTGAACTTCAGATGTTCAAGCTGGTTTTAAAAAAGGCAGAGCAACCAGAGATCAAATTGTCAACATCCTCTGGATCATCGAAAAAGCAAGAGAGTTCCAGAAAAACATCTATTTCTGCTTTATTGAGTATACCAAAGCCTTTGACTGTGTGGATCACAATAAATTGTGGAAAATTCTGAAAGAGATGGGAATACCAGACCACCAGACCTGCCTCTTGAGAAACCTGTATGCAGGTCAGGAAGCAACAGTTAGAATTGGACATGGAACAACAGGCTGGTTCCAAATCAGAAAACGAGTACATCAAGGTTGTATATTGTCACCCTGCTTATTTAACTTATATGCAGAGTACATCATGAGAAACGCTGGGCTGGAAGAAGCACAAGCTGGAATCAAGATTACCGGGAGAAATATCAATAACCTCAGATACTCAGATGAAACCACCCTTATGGCAGAAAGTGAAGAACTAAAGAGCCTCTTGATGAAAGTGAAAAAGAGGAGAGTGAAAAACTTGGCTTAAAACTCAACATTCAGAAAACTAATATCATGACATGCGGTCCCATCACTTCATGGGAAATAGATGGGGAAACAGTGGAGACAGTGGCTGACTTTATTTTAGGGGGCTCCAAATTCACTGCAGATGGTGACTGCAGTCATGAAGTTAAAAGGCACTTACTTCTTCAAAGGAAATTTATGAACAACTTAGACAGCATATTAAAAAGCACAGACATTTTTTGTCAACAAATGTCCATCTAGTCAAGGCTATGGTTTTTCCAGTAGTCATGTATGGATGTGGGGGTTGGTCTCTAAAAAAGCTGAGCACAGAAGAATTGATGCTTTTGAACTGTGGTGTTGGAGAAGACTCTTGAGAGTCCCTTGGACTGCAAGGAGATCCAATCAATCCATCCTAAAGGAGATCAATCCTGGGTGTTCATTGGAAGGACTGACGTTGAAGCTGAAACTCCAAAACTTTGGCCACCTGATGTGAAGAGCTGACTCATTGGAAAAGACCCTAATGCTGGGAAATATTGAAGGCAGGAGGAGAAGGGGATGACACAGGAGGAGATGGTTGGATGGCATCACTGACTCAATGGACATGAGTTTGGGTAAACCCCGGGAATTGGTGATGGACAGGGAGGATAGCTTGCTGTGGTTCATGAGGTCGCAAAGGGTAGGTCACGACTGAGCAACTGAAATGAACTGATTACAACAACCCGACTACAGTGTAATATATATTTTTTCCAAGTACAAATGTACCTTTCAACAGAATTGAAAAATCTTGATAATTCCCCAAATATTGAGATAATATAGAAAAAAATTTGCCCAGAATTGAAATTACAAAAAATTGAGTTAGAAACTGGCTACAGAGAGGTATTTTTTAAATTTAAAAATATGTTTATTCAAACATTAAATTTGAACATAAATCATAGGTCAAGAAAGAAATCACAAGATAATTAAGAAAATATCTTGAATTGAGTGAAAACAAAAACACAGCATATCAATATCCACGGGAGGCTGTTGCAACAGCAACTAGAATAATATATCTAGTTTTATTTTGTTATTTATTTGTCTATGCCAAGTGTTAGTTGTAGCATGTGGGATCTAGTTACCTGTTGAGGGATCAAACCTAAGACGCCTGCATTGAATCACAGAGTCTTAACCACTGGACCACCAGGGAAGTCCCAATATGTTTTGTTTCAAATTCTTCCAGAAATTAAGATCTGAAATCAATTATTTAAAAATATCTTATGAAGAACTAGAAGAATAGGAGCAAATTAAATCCAAATAAGGAGAAAGAAGAAAACATAGAATTTAATAAAATAGAAAACAAAAGTACAAACAGAAAAAAATGGTAAAAAAAATCAATAAAACCAAACTGTAAATGCTCTGAAAATATTAGATATTTATATACCTCAGTTAGGGTCATTATCGAAAAAAATAAAGACCTGAATTATTAATATCAAGAATAGAAGAGAATGAGGGAAAATTACGGAAAACTAATGCCAATAAATTCAACAATCTACATGAAATTGGCAAACTACGTACATGAAAAAAATTACTAGAATTGACTTTAAATAGAAAATCCAAATGGCTGTATTATTTATTGACAATTGATTTCATAGTGGAAAATATTTGCATAAATTCTGTAAAATATTGAGGAAGAAATAATTCCATAAAAATATGTATCAGTTTAGTTCAGTCTCTCAGTCATATCTGATTCTTTGTGACCCCATGGACTGCAGCATTCCAAAAAATTTTATTTTAGTCGTTTAGTGAAAAAGATTTAACAGTGTGTAATCAATTTTCACATCTCTTCAACACGTTTGATGGTGAAAGGAAAAGATGGCATTATGTTCTGAGCTATGTAGGTCTCTTATGAAACACACAATAAATTAGAAGAATCTTATTTAACATAAACGTGAATTCAGAATCTGTTCAGGTATTCAATGCTACATCTAAAGAGACTAAAATTTGCTTCCAGAACACATTTTTTTTACTCATTTTTCACATTGATTGTTTCCAGACCCAGGCAGAATTAAAAGTTATGGGGTTTCCCCTGTACACACTCTTTCAAAACAATGTATCCAAATTTTGCGGAGCTTTGGAAAACATGCTGAAGGTTTATTTTGTGTTCAGGGCAAAGGTTGACTTCTTTATTACAATCTATTTTGCTACCTCAATCTTTCCTTGAAACAAGACACAGAAATTCCCTTCAGAAAGTCAGTGTCTTGCAGGTAAACAGAATTACAAGTAAAACAAGCAAGCCTCAGGAAAAACAGAAGTTAATAGCAAATTATTTATTTGCATGCACATCTTATCAAACAATTCTAGGTTTGTTGGCTTAGTGAGAAAATAATTTTTCCTTTAAATCCTGACAGTATTTTCTTTTTACTATCTTTCCTAATCTCACCATGTTAAAATATGTCCTGTTGGTGAGATCTTTAACAGATACAGTGTTCACAGTAAAAGACAGAAGCATGTATGATTCAGCTCAGGTATGCAAATCTGCTTATTATTATAATAAAGGATAGCTTAAAATTTGGCAAGCATTGACCTCTAATATTAGATAATATAAAGATAATAAATCCAGGAAGACTATGATCATTTCTCTTTAGGATTCATAATTCATAAGAAGTGATAAGCATTAATTGTGAATAACATAAGCATTTCCAAAAAGAGGTCAAAATAAATGAAATAAGCATACATTTATTCTTATTTAAGCATGCAAAAAATATCAGATTACATACATTAAGCATGCTAAAAATAAATATAAGAACCAAACTTTCTGAGAGAATCTAGGCTAAAAATTCTTGTTTGGATTGCTCATTATTAGAGAAATGCAAATCAAAGCAACAATGAGATATTACCTCACACCGGTCAGAATGGCCATCATCAAAAAGTCTACAAACAATAAATGCTGGAGAGGGTGTGGAGAAAAGGGAATGCTCTTGCACTGTTGGTGGGAATGTAAATTGATACAGCCACTATGGAAGACGATATGGAGATTCCTTAAAAAACTAGGAATAAAACCACCATATGACCCAGCAATCCCACTCCTAGGCATATACCCTGAGGAAACCAAAACAGAAAATGACACATGTACCCCAATGTTCATTGCAGCACTGTTTACAATAGCTATGACATGGAAGCAACCTAGATGTCCATCGACAGATGAATGGATAAAGAAGTTGTGGTACATGTACACAATGGAGTATCACTCAGTCATAAAAAGGATTGCATTTGAGTCAGTTCTAATGAGGTGGATGAATCTAGATCCTATTATACAGAGTGAAGTAAGTCAGAAAGAGAAAGATAAATATCATATTCTAACACATATATACAGAATCTAGAAAAATGGTACTGAAGAATTTATTTACAGGGCAGCAATGGAGAAATAGACATAGAAAATACACTTATGGACATGAGGAGAGGGGAGGAGAGGGTGAGATGTATGGAAAGAGTAACATGGAAACTTATATTACCATATGTAAAATAGAAACTCAAACAGGGCTCTGTATCAACCTAGAGGGGTGGGATGGGGAGGGAGATGGGAGGGAGGTTCAAAAGGAAGGGGATATATGTATACCTACAGCTGATTCATATTGAGGTCTGACATAAAACAACAAAATTCTGTAAAGCAATTATCTTTCAATGAAAAGTTAATTGAAAAGAAAAAAAAAATTTGTTTGGAATCATTATTGACACTGTCATTTGCCTCTACTTAGAATAAGAGATCAGTGCTAATAATTAATTTTAATAAAATTCAGACAATATATTTACTGTATGAATAAGGGCTGATAAAATTCCAAATACTTCCTATAGAGAGTTATCTTCTTTCAAACTTAAAAAAATCAATGACTAACTTAATGTATGAAAAAATAACATACAGGATTTTTAAATCCATATCCATATAGAATACATTTTTGAGTATATACAAATGTATATATTGTATATATGCCTGTTTGCAAGCAAAGAAATTCATAGAGAAGAACATTGTACATACTTCAGTAATCTACTCCTCAATTATTTTATTATGAATTTTGTAAATATATCTTGATGAATATTAATGTGATCTCATTCATATTTTCTTATGCATTACCAATATTTGAGTGCTTTGTAAAGAAAGTACCAATATTTGAATATCTGCTCTATAGAAAATATGAACTAGGGGCTGGAGATACAAAGATACTTAGAGAATATTCCTGCTCTCAAAATTCATAACATAATGAGCCTTACTAAATTTGAAATATTAGAAAGATAGAATTAAATAATTTCCATCTCTAAAAGGAAAACATATTAGGCTTCTTATATCTCTCTCCAAAGTTTATTAAGAAATGGTCTTTATTTTATTCGCTAAATGCTATTTTAAGATTGATTTATTATTCTTATTAGAGTAATGTCTAACTGAATGCATGTATACTAAGTCACTTCAGTAGTGTCCAACTTTTTGAGACCCTATGGACTATAGTCCATCAGGCTCCTGTGTCCATGGAATTCTCCAGGCAAGAACACTGGAGTGAGTTGCCATGCCCTCCTCTAGGGGATCTTCCCCATCACGGTATTGAACCCACATCTCCTGTGGCTCCTGCATTGCTGGTGGATTCTTTACCACTGAGCCACAGAAGAAGCCCAGAGTAACACATACATGAACATAACTTTAAATTTTAGGGGCTTAAAGCCAGCTGTTTCCTTCTTGACTACTCACTTTCTGTTACTCTCATTTAAAGAACCACTATTTACTGTTCACATGTTTTCATTGGCCCGATGGCTATTTTCAGTCTCTAAAGTAATATGCTGATATAACTCTGTCTTAATGTTCCATTGTTAGAGAGATTTTAAAAAGAAAGACATTACAGAAAGTTAGGCATCAGCAAGGAGAGATGGAAAAGATTTGCTACCTAATCTTTCAGCTGAAAAAGTTTCAAGCTGATTTCTAAACCCCACCACAGATGCAGTCTAGGAGAACTCACAGATCGGTTACAAAATAACCACAAAGACTACTGTGTCCTCAGATGACCTTAGGCAGCTGGAAGCCTATTAAGGGTTCATAAACAGTCTATACATACACACATCTGATTATAACAGAATGAATTATGGGAGGACATATGCAATAGAGCTTATTGTTATGTAACTTGCAACTGTCAATCAAAACTGTCAGTCCATGCCCACCAAGTTGAATATGCAAAAGCCCTGTCTTGAAAACCCCTGTACCTCATCATTCTGGAGTCTGTCCCTCTCTTGGCTTGGCCCACTTCTCCCTTGAGGTGTTCTTTCTTCAATAATCTTGTTTTTGCCATGGGTAAGACCTCAGATTCTTCTTTGTGTCCTTATGAAGAACTGAGGCTCACGAGGAAAGGTCCTCTTCAACTCTCCCTATCCGGTAAAAAAAAAAACATGTGTTTTCTGTCATAATTTTACACTAGGGATAAAATTTACATTCTGTTGCATGACATAATCAGATTTTCTCTTTGTTCTTTAGTTGGTTTTATATGTTGAAAACTCAATAAACCAAACTATGATTTACAAATATACATTGTTTAATGTAGTATCAAGTAGCATGCTATGATTACATATTTTTTCTTGATTTTTTCAGCACTTTGTATTTCTGCTCTTATCATATTTATATAGTGAGTTAAGTAGCTTAGTTATATAATATTTTATATGGATTATTTAATATTTGCTTTTTTCCTCCAAAAATAGCATTTCAAATTTTGCTTAGATCATGATTTTTTTGTTTGTTTGTTTCCTTTCTTTTATACATCTGTCTGCATTAGGGCTGGTTTTTTGATTGTTTACCTTGATCTTCTATTCTTTATTTTTGCTTCAAATGTTTCATAGATTTTTTTTTTTAATCTTCCCATATTTAAGAATGAGGCTATAGAAATGAGGCTGCGAGTATCTCTCATTATCTGAGTGGCTATTGTTGACTGGCAGGAAATATTTAGATTAGATGTTAGGCAGCTAATCCCAAAGAGTATACGCAAAGCTTTGGTCTGCAATGAGAAAACCCACTAGCTGAAATGTCATGTCATAGTTTGCTTATATTTTTTGTAAGAAATACCTTTTTTAATATGTGCATGTTTGAATTATTGCTTGTTGAATATGTAAATATCTGGCTTCTCTTCCTTGCATATGTAGTGTTTGAAACTATTTTGTAATGTCACCTCAGTTAGTCTTCTCTTTCCTGCCTAATAGGACTTCCCTGGTGGTTCAGACAGTAATGCGTCTGCCTACAATGCGGGAGACCTGGGTTCAAACCCTGGGTCAGGAAGATCTCCTGGAGAAGGAAATGGCAACCCACTCTAGTACTCTTGCCTGGAAAATCCCACGGACGGAGGAGCCTGGTAGGCTACAGTCCACGGGGTTGCGAAGAGTCGGAAACTACTGAACGACTTCACTTTCACTTTCTTTCCTGCCTAACTTCCTTCTGCTGCCTCCTCCCCCACCATTATCCATCTGAATCAGAAATCTGTGTTTATTTTGCTAAGCCAGCTTCATATTCTGCTTTTTCTCTCTTCCATTTCTTCCATCAGTCCCTCCTCTTTTATATGTTTTCTGTTGTTCTACTGTTACACTTTAAACTTCCTTTATTTTCATTTTAATGCAGTTTCAGGAAGGAGAGGCTGTAAGTGTTCTGTGAATGACCACTTAGAAGACCTAGAACAAGACATATAACTTATCTGGCCTTCTAACTTTTGATCTATAATATGGAAGAGGGTTGAGGTATTTGATGTAAATTAGCATGTCCCTCACTATGTTCCTCAGAATACTTGTTCTATTAAGTGTTAATAGATATTTTATGATTAAATATTAGATGCTGCATAACATATCCACCCCTAGTGATTTACATACACTTCAGTGTAATAAAATCTAGGAAAATCCAGCGAAGAGACCTGTTTATTATTTTGTTACCCAGCATTACTCATCATGGAAATCTATAATTAATGAAGAACCTATAATATCTCAAAGAATTAGTGGATTTACTAATTTTATATATAATGATTTGAATATTTCTTATGAAATGTCTATGTGACAAAAGTCTTGGAATGGAAAGTGGAAAATCTTCACAGCCTTGACTGATTGTATAGAAATGCTATAAAAACACCCACAAAAAGATTCGATTGACAGATGTACTAAAAAAAAAAAAAATCACAAATTGAATCAATTTTCTGTTGACATTTGTAAAAGAGTAAGACTCTTTCTTACAAATTTAGTCAAAAGTTTAGGCCCTGCTAAACATTCTTGCTCATTGTGCAAATGCAATAAGAAAATAATTTAACAGAGATGACCTGATAATTCTGATTTTATAGGAGATTAAAGGAATGAAAATTATGTAAAAAGAAAAAAAAATCATTGTATGGTTTAAATAATAATAGAATACTGATTTTCCTGGTGTTTTCAGCTTGTAGTATATTATGACTGTGACTTCTAAAAATACTGAAGTATTCAGAAAGTCAACCCTGTGCTATTTTAAAGATGGAATCAGAATCTTTGGGGGAAAAATAAAAGGATAGCTTTCTATGGCTGAGAAACACAGTTAATCCTAGCTTCTTTCCTTATTTCAGTCAGTTCCCATATATATATTGTATAAATTTGCACTTGAAATCCATCTTGTCTTCTCTCTTCTGTAAAGCCCTCCTCAGATTACACACATTAACAGAGATACCACTTCTCTGAATTCTCATTATCTGTAACTTTCGCTACACAATGTATCAGTTGATTGGATTGAACACAACTTGATTGTAGTGATATTAGATTGCTTTATTATTTATTCATTCAGTGTGCATTTCCTTTTTTAAACTGTAGTTTCTTAAAAACATGTATTCTTGATCTTCCCCAGCACATACCTACCCAGTGACGAACACATTATAACTACCCAAGATGTTTATTAATTATTTGAGTGTAAAGGTGGGAATCAAGATAGTTGTTTTTAAGTCAAAATATTCAGCATATGAAATGAAAATCTGAATTTTTACTATGGAACTTCACAGAATATAGAAATTGATCAGTAATCTTGACCTGCTTTTGTTAATAATCGAATGTGATAAAAGCCTAGAGTTTTCTCCACGGTTAGCTACACAAACACATTTATATCCTAATTGAGCATATACTTTGTCAACATTCACAGAACCTTGAAACATAACCATGAAATTTCCATTTTAAGACTGATGATTACTCTAATGAATAAAAACTAAAATATAAACTCTCAACAATCTTTCATACATCAAATAAAGCCAAAAATTACCTAATGACACAATTAAATAGAAATGTAATATTGTCATAAATAGAATATATTTTCATGCTTTTGGAATTTGCTTTCATTTCTTAATTGTCATATTTCATACAACCACATATTGGTACTTTTGACCTCTTGGCATATGTAACTGACATTATTCTATGTAGTATCTTTCAATGTAAATTATGTTTAGTCCATACTTATGAAACTGAAAATCTCTCAATTAAATGGGAAAACTAATAAAGACTGTTAATTACAATAGGAATGCTACAAAATTTTATCAAGTAGAACAACAATTATTATGAAATAGATACATAATCTATTCAGAATCCTCCTCCTAGAGGAGGGCATAGTAACCCACTCCAGTATTCTGGCCTGGAGAATCCCCATGGACAGAGGAGCCTGGCAGGCTGCAGACCACAGGATCACAAAGAATCGGACATGACTGAGTGATCAAGCACAGCACAGCACAGATACATAATATCTTATCCTTAATGATAGCTTTTTTCTTCAAAGACAATGAGAGCAAAATAAGTAAAATCTATAAATAATTATACCCAATCACTCTCTCATGTCTCACCCTTTGCTACCCCATGGACCGTAGTCTGCCAGGCTCCTGTGTTTATGAAATTTTCCTGGTAAGAATTCTGGAGTGGGTTGCAATTCCCTCCTCTATAAATAATTGTATTATATTAACTTCAACATAAAGGTAGTCTTTAACATAAAATTAATAGAAGAATGTCAACAAGTGCATGTGAATTTAAATGAGTTTTTGTTATAGCTTGTAAACTATTTTTTTTTCAGATCAAAGTATAAGTTTTATTCTAGAAGACAGTAATTAGAAAAGGAGAAGACCACAAAAATTTTGAAGGAAGAAAGGATTATTTTAAAGGACAACTTAGACTGGAAAAAAAGATTCTTAGATGAAAAATAATTATTTTTCATAAATTAGATCCACTTTAAAGATCCACAGACTAAAAATAGTATGAACTGAGGTCTAAGGTAAGCCAAAATCAAGACAGAAATGTCACAGAACATTTAGACAGGTCTTATTTCTTTTTCCTCATTGATTAAGATAATTATCAATATTCTACATCTCATACATCTAGTACGAGGCTTAAATAGATCAGATATATTAAGTAATTTGTGTTTGAAGGTAAACTTGCTCAGCTCAGTGAGTATGAAATATATGTACTGCCAGGAATTAATTAGCTTGATTACTGCTTTCTAAAGTATATTCCAAGGAATCCTAATCCAAAAATGTGCTACTATAATCAAAATAAATTTCAAGCCACAGACTCAAATGTGCAAGGAATGCAATTTTATATACTTTCTTTCACTAAGCATAATTTCTGAGTTCGGGTTCCATCCAGCCTGTTATAGGAAAACAATTTAAATCACTCAAGGCCCCTGGGGGACAGGAGGCATCTTGTCTGGGTTGTCATTGTCTACCAAACTGCCATCTTCTGAGGTGTCCTTTTCCTTTTTTGATGTTTGGTGATTAAGCCATGCACACCACCCCAGACTCCCCTGTCTTTCACTATCCCCTGGAGTTTGCTCAAATTCATGTCCACAGAGTCAGTTATGCTATCTAACTGTCTCATCCTCTGCTGCCCCCTTCTCCTTTTGCCTTCAACCTTTCCCAACATTAAGTTCATTTCCAGTGAACCAGCTCCATATCAGGTAGACAAAGTATTGGAACTTCAGCCTCAGCAACAGTCCTTCCAATGAATAATTAGGGTTCATTTTCTTGAGAATTGCTGCCCAAGAGATTCTCAAGGGTCTTCTCCAGCACCACAATTCGAAAGCATTAGTTGTTCAGTGTTCAGCCTTCCTTATGGTCCAACTCTCACATCAACCAAGACTACTGAAAAATCATAGCTTTGATTATATGCACCTTTGTCAGCATAATCATAGTGGCAGTCTAAAACTTCTGAATCCAAAACCCTTTCCAATTTGGCATTCTTCAAATTTATTACAGGGCACTTTAAAAAAACATACATATTAGCATTCACAAGAACAAATGTCCTGGAACACAGTTTGAGAAACACCTGCATCAATCCTTGAAATAATTTAGCAGCAATAAAAATGTTAATTTTTTTTCTACTGTTTAGACATAAAAATGAAAACTGATGGTAAAAACAAAGTTACCAAATTGTTTCAACATTCAATAATATGTTTTAAAATTCTATTTAGTTATTTTATAATGATTTGTTTTGAAATAAATATTCAAGATAGGTACTAAGTGAATAGAACATTTTATTCTAAATCCAAATTATGTAATTTAGAAATAATTTCCTTGTTTCAGGGAAATAGCTACAGTCTTCACTAGGGATTTGACACCATTAATAGATAATGAATGTCCTTTGTAACATTCTCTAGAGAAAAAGCAGTTGCTGGCCATGTAATGTCATATTTAGGAGTTTCATTAGGTTTATATAAATCCTTACTAGTTAGATCTCTAAAACTTAAGATCTTTCAAAATTTTCCTTTTTTAGGTCTAATTCACAAACAATTACTTTAATGCATGTGTTTTAGTTTTTAATAATGTGTTTATAAATTTTCTTACAAAAATTAAAAGGTAGATAAATATATATTTATCACTGAAAATGATTCCTGTATGTTCTAAAATCAGCATCTTTTAATTTCAATGTCCAAAGCAATGTTCCCTGGGAATGGTGTATACATTTATGATTGATGATATTATGATTATCATGCATTTAACTCTGCATCCACAAGCAAAATAAATTATGTATATTAAAATTCTATCTATATATTCAAAAACTCCCTGATTTATTTAAGTAAGTAAATGTGGACTTCCCTGGTGGCTCAGGTCATAAAAAATCTGCCTACAATGAAGGAGACCCAGGTTCAGTCCCTGGGTTGAGAAGATCCCCTGGAGAAGAGAATGGCTACCCACTTCAATATTCTTGCCTGGGGAATCTCAGGGACAGAAGAACTCAGACTACAGTCCATGCGGTCACAAAGAGTGGAACACGACTGAGAGGCTAACACTTTCACTTTCACATATTTGTAAGTGTGGTAGAGGTAAATCAGGATAAAGAGGTGAAAATGCTTTTATTTGTCTTCAGATACTTAATGATATTAATATGTTAATATGTGATTCATCAAGACTGAGAATCTCTGCAACAACAACAAAAAAAAGATCAGGGCAAGTAAGGTAAACATTGGAATTATATATAAAAAATCTAAATAAAAGGCAAAATTCTTATGGGATAATGGTCTTGGTTAGTACTTGGTTTGCCATTAGTATAAACCACTGGATGCTTTTAGAAATAGCATAGGAAGGCAGAACAAACATAATCTCTACTTTTCTAAAATTGCAAGATCAATACCAATTTGAATGATCATGCAGAATTCCTTGGACAGCTGTCCATTTCTACACTGATGATCAAGTAGTAACTCAGGAGTAATGTAGAACATAATTCTCATACCACAAGAACTCTCAGAATGCAAATTGAGCGCCTTAAAGCCCCTCAATACTTACACAAAACTGAGTATGCGGATGCAGAGAGAAACAGTCCCCAATATGCCAATTAATTTTAAGCCTCTAATGTCACCCAGCTAATTTTATAAGAAATCTCACTGGTGCAGTGTGGATTTTCCTCCACTTTTGGTGGCAAAGTTTTATCAGCATGCCCTGATTATGAAAAGGTCAAAAGTAAAGAATGGTTTTTTTATCACTAACAGAAAAAACTTGGAGGCTTAAAACTGATAAAATATTATTATACAAAAGAGTTATTAATTCATTGTATTTATTCATAGTTGCTTAATAAAATACATTTTATTAAATATGACAGTAATATTTTCAGGTCCTTAGTTTATATTTTTTGGATGCTGTCAATTAGAGTGACATCAAATGGGATTTTGCACAGATTAATTTGCTCTGGATAATGAGGAACATCCTCTGTGGAGAAAGAATAAGATTCACAAACATTGTACTTCAATACTCAACCGATAATCATAGTGAACCAGGGGTCATTTAAATGGTTTTTAATTTATATCACAGATGTAAATACAAAGAGAGCCTCACCTATACAATCTGCTTGGGCAAAGATATCCACAGTATAATAAGAATAACTTATAAAATGAAACGAGTTCATGTTATCTTGATGCACATACATACCCAAAGAATTAGAAAACTGAAATAATATAAATGCAAAACAAAAACTCTCCCTTTTGCCTGGACATGATGTATTGCATTCCTTTTAACAAATTTATTTTGGCTTATATAATCATAAAATCAATGGGTGAATATATAAAAAAAAAACTTAAATTAAAAAAAAAAAATTCACCCATAATTATGCCATCCAGAGATAAGTGCTGTGAACAGTTAGAACTGGCTATTCACTAGACCCATTAGAACTTCAAGACTGAGAAGATAAAAATGCTAGCTATTTGGGCAGCCCTAGAAAAAGTGGGATGTTTGACGCATGGATCAGCTGTCTTCCTCAGAAGCTGAGAGCTGGCTTTACATCCTCTCCCTCTTTGAGCAGAGGGGAAAAGCTACTTATCCCAGCTGCCGTCTCCTTTCTCCTCCAGGTGCTAGACAGTGCCAGTAGCTTGAAAGTTTCAAGACTGGCAATACAGAATCCAGTCCTCTGGGGAGACCCCTCAGAAAAGTTGGGTGCTAGATGCACAAATCAATGCCTTTCCACACCTGGGAAAAGCTGGGAGCTAGTGGGTTTCTTCTTGACTATATGCTTCCCTGCCAAGGGTAGGGATTCTACAAGGTGCCCTAAATCTCACCATTGGTTTCAGTGAGTGATTTCATGTTCTTCTGGGAGCAGGAAACTTTTAATTAACTTCTGGATTTCTCAAGAGAATTTGTCCATGAATTGTTGCTGAATCTTTCTGTTTGTTAGGGGGGAAAAAAGTCCAGGGTTTCCTACTCTGTATCTTGCTGATGTCAATTCCATAAGTTTTTTTATTATCATACATTTGAGATTTTAGTACTATGTTTGTTTTGAAGAAAGGTAATTTGTATTTAAACTTTCAATTTACTAAAATATATTTATGGAGCTTCTCTGGTGGCTCAGGTGGTAAAGTATCCATCTTCAATGCAGGAGACCAGGGTTTGATCCCTGGGTTGAGAAGATCCCCTGGGAAAGGGAATGGCAACCCATTCCGGTATTCTTGCCTGGGGAAATGCCATGGAAAGAGGAGTCTAGCAGGCAACAGTCCATAGGGTTGCAAAGAGTCAGATACGACTGAGTGACTAAGCACAGCACAGCATATTATGGTATTAATCAATGTTGTCACCTTTCCTATCTATTTGAATAATACCTTTGGAATACACTGAATTGTTATAAAAGAAACTGTTGAAGCAAGAAGTTTTAAAAATGCTATCTAAATTTCATGAGGCTGGAATTTTTTCTATTTCAAAATTATATATAATTACATATTCATATAATTATAATCGTAATATACATATTAGTTTTGTTTCCTTCCATTTTCTAGTATTATAATTATTAAATAATGACCAGACAGAGTAATAGGAACACTGTTCATAAGATGAATTTTTCTAGTTCCACAAAATAATACCTGGACATATGCACCTTTATTTTGGAAGGCCTTGGATTATACAGTAATAATGATATCATAATTGCTCATACAAAGATATTCCCACCATTTTCCCATTTGATCATCACAAAATTAAAACTAGCATTTATCTATGAATAATCAATTCTGGAGCTGGTTGAAATGAATAATTATTTTCCTGATAAGAGATCATTTTTTTAATCAGAATAACTCTTTACTAAGAATTTCTACAATCCTAACACCTCGTTGTGGTCTTTATCACTAATCTAGTACAAATGTCTTCCTCACTCAACAATCCTGTCTGTAATGGTTCTAGTATTTGAACTTTCTTCCAGTTTCTAAAACTTTGTTAATTATTCTTTAAGAAAAAGAGATGCATGACATGGGTTCAAAAAGGACCACACAGGAATAATGCCCTCAAAATTCTTTGTAAAATAATGCATTAAAATTTACTTCCTTTGTTTTTTGCTCTATGCTCAGCCAGAGATACAGGCAATTTTGAATTCTGATTCTCAGTTAGAGAAAACAACTTACTTCCTGGCCCCTGATTAATTAATTACCAGAACTATCTTTCATCTCAATTAGCCCTCACATACCCCTCCCTCTATGTTCTGTATGTCTGGTCAATGATCTCGTGTTGCCTGTGTGTACATTTTAGAACCTGAGTCAAAGGCAGTTTGCAAGATTTCATAAGCACATGCCTAATCAGTATTTAGAATGAACATAACTAAAACAAAATTTCAAAATGGGATAATCTATACCCCATTTCTTTCAAACTTTCAGTTTTCCATAATGTCACAATCCAGCCCATACAACTCAGAACCTTCTGGGCTGCTTCTCTCTCCTTCAGTTCCATGCTAGCAGTTTTCAGTTTACCTTTATTTTTCTGCAAAACTTCTTTTGAACCACTCTCTGAAAGGAGCTCACACACTCCTACCTTTAACCCTGGGCCATTTGAATAGCAGCAAGGAAACCTCTAACAGCTAGGGCTTCTTTAGTCCAACTCTTCTGTATCATCTGACAAAACTATCACAGAATCATAGAAAAATGCAGTTTCAAAGGGTCTAAAGAGATTTAATCCAGGGCTCTTCCTGTATTTTCCTATATCTGAGCTCTGATTTTTACCCTTCACACTTGGCTCAAAATTCTCAATGACTTTCTTTAAGGTAACAAATTAAGTTTAAACATTTGACCTTACCATGCAAACTTGCAACCATCTGCAGTCAGTTCATCTTCCAGGTTTATCTCTTCCCATTACCCTCCATGATTCAGATACTTCAGTCTACCTATCTCACCCTTTCTAGTCATGTACTGATATATTTTCACTCCAATCCAAAAGAAGGGCAATGCCAAAGAATGTTCAAACCACCCCACAACTGTGCTCATTTCACATGTTAGCAAGGCAATGCTCAAAATTCTCTAAGCCAGGCTTCAACAATGTGTGAACCAAGAACTTCCACATGTACAAGGTGGACTTAGAAAAGGCAGAGGAACCAGAGATAAAACTGTAAACATATGTTGGATCATAGAAAAAGGAAAAGCAAGGGAATTCCAGAAAAACATCTACTTCTGCTTCGTTGACTATGCCTTGGATGGTGTGGATCACAACAAACTGTGGAAAATTTTTCAAAAGATGTGAATACCAGACCACCTTTCCTACCTCTTGAGAAACCTGTATGCAGGTCAAGAAGCAACAGTTAGAACTGGACATGGAAAAACAGACAGGTTCCAAATTGGTAAAAGAGTACATCAAGGCTGCATATTGTCATCCTGCTTATTTAACTTCTATGCAGAGTACATCATGTGAAATGCTGGGCTGGATGAAGCACAAGCTGGAACCAAGACTGCTGGGAGAATCATCAATAACCTCAGATATGCAGGTGACACCACCCTTATGGTAGAAAGTGAAGAGGAACTAAAGAGACTTTTGATGAAGGTGAAAGAAAAGAGTGAAAAATCTGGCTTAAAACTCAACATTCAAAAAATGAAGATAATGGCATTTAGTTCCACTTCATAGCAAATAGATGGGGAAACGAAACAATGACAGACTTTATTTTCTTGGGCTCCAAAATCACCACAGATGGTGACTGCAGCCATGAAATTAAAAAAAAAAAAAATTCATGCTCCTTGGAAGAAAAGCTATGATGAATCTAAACAGTGCATTAAAAAGCCCAAACATCACTTTGTAGACAAAGATCCGTCAAGTCAAAGCTATGGTTTTTCCAGTAATCATGAATGGATGTGAGAGCTGGACCACAAAGAAGGCTGAGTGCTGAAGAATTGATGCTTTTGAGCTGTGGTGCTGGAGAAGGCTCTTGAGAGTCCTTTGGGCAGCAAGGAGATCAAACCAGTCAATCCTAAAGGAAATCAACTTTGAATATTCAAAGGACTGATACTGAAACTCCAATATTTGGCCACCTGATGCAAAGAGTCAACTCATTGGAAAAGACCCTGTTACTGGGAAAGATTGAAGGCAGGATGAGAAGAGGCCAATGGACGATGAGATGCTGGGATGGCATCACAGACTCAATGGACATGAGTTTGAGCGAACTTCAGGAGATAGCGAAGGACAGGGAAGCCTGAGTGCTACAGTCCATGGTGTCACAGAGTTGGATACGACTGTGACTGAACTGAACTAATACGGTATTCTCTTCCATCTATGAAGATTTGATTCTTTCCTATCCTTAGGTACTAGTTCATGCTTATTTCATTTCTGTATCTAAAGAGAATTTCAATCTTTGAGTTAGTTATTTCTATGAACATATAACACGGCACATCAGCATCTTGGGTACCATCTACCGGTATAGGTAACACTTAGTCTTTCTTCCTTGTCAAAACAATAATCTCCTCGAGGAGCTGTATTATTTACATTAGGCCTACATTTTTCCCTTTTATAGAGCACCTCCAAGTGAGCTTTATGTATGGGAGGTTTCAATAAATTTTTGATGAGTGAGTGAATCAAAGTGAGAGATAGCATTTACTACCCACCCCACTAATTCATTCTTCGGAATCTTGAGACACATGAAATGAGTTCACGAATTTCCCAGCCTCAGGAAAAAAGTATTGGCTGACATTTTTTCATAGATCTCTGTGTTTTAATAACCATGATACAAAGATATTTATTTCATTTCTCTCTGCTATTCTGTGCAGTTCTTGTCCCATTATTTTTCTTCTCTGATTAGAGGGTCTGTGTTCACAAGTCATGAAATCCTCATGGGTTCAGTGACTGCCTGTAGTAGATGAATAAGCTGATGTGGCTTCAGTGGACACGGGAACTGTACTGTGATAGAACGTGCACTCAAAATCAAGTGATGGCGTGCTGCTCCTGTCTTTTAATCTTCTTGTTTTTTCCGCAGAAAAACCCCACATCATGTTTTTTTCTCTTTAGCATAAAAAGTATGAACTTTTGTGAGAATTAAAAGAAACCTTCAACATTGATATCAATGGCCTTTTTGCCTCAGTTTTTGTATTTTTGTTAAAGAACATGTTATTCACAATTTTATTGAGTGAACTATTTTACAAAAGCATATACATCTTATCAGTTTTATTGGTAGTCTCATCTAGGGTTTTGTTTTTAACTATTTAGTTTAGTTTCAAATTAAGATAAAAGAAAGCCATATGTATTAAAACTTGATATATGATTTGCACTTTCAGCTACAATATGATATGAAAATTTTACTTAGAAAGCAAGTTTCAAATTCACGGCTCATGAACAAGCCACTTACTTCATCTCTTTTCTTTCTACAAAAAATGACAAATTGTGTTAAAGAGTTCAAAAGTAAAAAATTAACAAATCTGAAGTGTATGCAGTAAGCATGGCTATAATATATAATAATAATAATAATAATATAATAGACACTCAAACAACTTGAGGGCTAGGGACACTGACCTCACACATGCAGAAAATAGGTACAGCTATACAGATGGATATCCAACCCTCCCTCAATATCCATGTTTTTCAAATATGTGGATTCAACCAGTAATAAAAAGCATGTAGTACTGTAATACATATTTACTGGGAAAAAAAAAACCTGCCTATAAGCACAGTTATTGAAAACTCACATTATTCAATGGTCAACAGTATGTAACATATATAAATTCAGATTTGAAAGTGAAAGTGAAAGTTGCTCAGTACTGTGCTCAGTCATGTCGGACTCTTTGCAGCCCCGTGGCCTATAAAGTCCATGGAATTCTCCAGGCAGAATACTGGAGTGGGTAGCCTTTCCTTTTTTTCAGGGGATCTTTCCAACAGAGGGATTGAATCCAGGTATCCCGCATTGTTTGTTTACCAGCTGAGCCACAAGGGAAGCCCAAGAATATTAGAGTGGGTAGCCTATCCCTTCTCCAGCAGATCTTCCCCTCCCAGGAATCAAACCGGGGTCTCCTGCATTGCAGACAGATTCTTTACCAATTGAGCTAGCAAGGAAGCCTTATTTTAGTCTTAATATCTACATAACTTCAAAGCTTCGTTGAGCACATAGTTCAAATCTACACCTAAGTCCATCTATTTTAGCAAAAGCATAGCTCTAAATTTCTGAATCTTTTAACATGAAAACATATGTGATTTTGAAATAATTTTTATTGAATGCTGGATTTTTGCATATGTAATGTTATCTACTTTGATAATTTAGGTTGTAATGCAAAACTATTTTTTCTTCTTCTTTCATCCAACAGGCATTTATTAAGTTCCAATTTTGTACCAGATTCAGTGCATGGCACTGAAGATAAGAAATTAAATAAGACACATTTCAGCTACCAAATTTCTTACAGCTCATCAGAGGAATGCATGTGTAAATAACAACCATCTTTTTTTATATCCTCCCTGTGATCCCTTATAGGATGTGTGTATCATGTATAATAGGGGAAGATGTTATACTCAGCCATATGAAAATGTGTTTTTGTAATCAAGAGTGATTGAATATCAGCAATTTCACATGGTTCCATTTACAAAAAGAAATGGAAATTCTAAATGAAGAGAATGATAATCAAATATAAAACAAGTCCTAGATAATGCATACAAATTCTCTAGATCAGGTGAAACACAGACTGCATCATTCCTGGGCTTCTTTGCCCTCAGATTCATTTCATCCTTCCTCTGCTCTGTGCCACTAAGGGACTGATCCATTTAAGTTGTAGATTGTCCAATTAAGACTCGGGAAACTGTAAGGTAGCACTTTTCTGTCTATGGAAGTGTCTTTGGTTGTGTCTTTGTTTTTTCAATGGCTGCAGCTACTACTGGGAAAACCCACCACTATTTCTGCTTCTTCTGAGTGACCCCAAGCCCTTAGGCTCTGTAATATCATCTCCCTCCTTTGTTCTTCTAATTTAGGATTTACAGTGTCCTTCTATTATTGTTAATATCATAGTTTCCCTATTCTCCTGCCCAGTTTCTTAGTTATTTTTTTAAATCATTTGTCTTATATTATCTGAGATTTACATATACAGAATATTTTCTGTTTTGTGAATATGAATAAACCTGACTGATACAAAATTAAGGGGCAAATGTGCTCATATCTCTCTTATCTCTGACTACAGAGAAATGTCCTTCCTTCAGGCGCAGCAAGTGATCCACCTCCATTCTAAGAAAGATAAAGGATATCCCTGAACAGCCTCCTCAGTTCCTTCAGAGACAAAAGTGATTAAGCTTATTGATCAGCTAATGATTTTTCTGTCCTTAAATTAGCTTCCTTCATCCCACCAACACCTCCACCTTTCTAGCAACTGGAGAATATTAACCTTAGCCAAGATACCTCATGCCAAGTAAGCCTCTAATCTAACCTCTTCATAATGCTGTTTGGCTAGGATTAAGAACTGATCAAAATTTCATATCTAGCAGACTGTAAAATTATCAGTATTGCTTGCTAGAAAACATAGATACTAGCATCTCTACTCGGAGATTCTGACTCAGGGTCTGAATGTGGCAAAGGAATCTAGATTTGAGCAACATACTTAAGAACATTCAGATAAAGGTTTTCCATGGGCCATGATGCTTTGCTGCACCAAGGAAAATAAATCACTAGAGTCATCTGGACACTTGGGTTGGAAAATTTGGTCTTATTCAGTGCCCCTATAACATGTTCCCCGAGCTATTCTTTCTCCTTAAAAAATGTAGGCCTAGAAACTTCGGAATTATCACATTTACTAAAGAGCTCCTTAGGGAAGAACCAGATTCCTATACTGCCTATGTCCTTTTGACAAAGTCCAGTGATTACTTCCAGAGCACAGTCAAGGATGGTAGATAGTAGACAGACAGACAGACAGATAGATAGATACTTATATAATATCATTTTACATATACTATGTATCTTTATGGGTTTCCCAGGTGATGCTAGTGGTAAAGAACTCTCCTGTCAATGCAGGTTAGATGTAAGAGATGCTGGGCTGGAAAGATCCTCTGGAGGAGGGCTCAGCAACCCACTCCAGTATTCTGGTCTGGAGAATCCCATGGATAGAGGAGCCTAGTGGGTTATAGTCCATGGGGCTGCAAAAAGTTAGACATGATTGAAGTGACTTAGTATGCGCTCACACACACATATATCTATATAACAGCATACATATCCACTTATCTGGTATCTACTTATCTGATAAAAGGGAGATTCAGGTGGATCAATTCATACATGGCAATATAAAAGACAGAGTAGAAAACATGAATCTATATAAATGTTTATTTTTATTTCTTTAAAGAAAAAGAATAAGCACCCTGCATGCCCTGTCCAAGGGTTTTAATGTGGTATAAATCCAAACTTATTTCATTGGATCAGAAAGCTCAAGTTCACTAATCATTAATATTCTTTACTCTTTTTTATTAAACTATAATGAATCACTCTGAATGATGCAATACTTGGGGATACAACAATTCAAAATTTATATCCTCCAGTGTTTGTCCTTTCCTTCAGTAACTGATCCACTAATTGGAAATGAAGATCACATTAGACATAATTTCTTTATCATCATTAGATACCATAAATTAACTTATATCACCAGATTTACCAATAGTATTTGTGAGAAGATAGTTTGGCTGAAATCTCAAGTTTTCTACTGCAAATGGAAAAATCAGTGAAATCTGTTCTGCAAGAGACATCTTGAGGAAAAGAAAGACAGTCATGGATTGAGAGAAAACATTAGACAAGAACTGTTAGGATAAAGAACTATAAAATAATAATAAACATAAGCAACTGCTTTTTAGTGGGAAAGAAATTTGAAGTAACATTTTATCAGAAATGATGTATACATGTCCAATAACTGTATGCAGAAGTTCACAACATCATCAGGGAAAAGCAAATTAAAATGACACTGAGATACCACATACCTCAGAGTGACTAAAAATAAAGAGACCAACACCTTCAGTGTCGGCAAGGATATGGAGAAGCTCTCATGCATTGCTGGAAATGTAAACTGGTACAACGGTACTGGAAATTTTATCTAACTTTTTAGGAGCTTGCTATATGTTTCAAAAATTTTATAATAAACATTTTAGAAAATGAACATAGGTTTTAAACAGATTTTACAAAAGAAAATATTCAAAAGCATATGTAAAGATATCCACCATTAATAGCATCAGAAAAGTGTTAATTAAAACACAATAAGATACTACTACACAGCTACAAGGATGACTAAAATTAAAAAGTCTGATGATAGGAAGCGCTGATGAGGTGTGGAGTAACAGCAACATTTATACTTTGATGGTAGGAAGGTAAAATTGTAAAACCACTTTGGATAACATTTCGGCAGTTTCTTACATCATATAACCCCAAAATTCTATTTCAAACTATTAAAGCAAGACAAATTAAAATACATATCCACTTGAAGACTTGCATACGAGTCTTAATAGTATATAACTTTATTCACAACAATAACCCCAAACTAGAAGCATACTAAATGGCTCAAAGCTAGTGAATGGATAAACATATTGTAGTATAGCCATACAACTGAATGATACTGAGCAATAATATGGACTGAATTAGTAACACAGGCAACATCACGGATATATCCAAAATCACGCTGAACAAAAGAAGCCAATTCAAAGGAGTACATTTATATGAAAATCTAATAAAACAAGCTAGTGTGTACTTTTAGAAAACAGAAGAGTACAAAGAATATGTGTGAAGTTTTTGAGATGGTTGAAATTTCTATATCTTCTTTGGAGTGACATGTATATACACAGATGTATGTACTTGTCAAAACTCATAGAACTGTGAACTTAGAATGATAGCGTTCAATTATAAGTAAAATTTTACTTCAATTTAGTTAAATACAAAAATACGACTTGCTGTTACTGGCTTTGCTGTGGGAAACGTTGAGAACTCTGTGCTGGAGGACAAGAGTGGTAAAGCAGAGGCCAGTGTCCCCTCAAGTGTGAAAGAGAAGACCAGCCAGCTGCTAGAGTCCTAGCTCATTGTTTTCTCCCTCCCCAGGGTGTGAGAGGTGTGTTTCACTTAAAAATGGTCTCTATTATCACTGAGAGGAGGCAGAAAGGAGAGTAAGTAAAGGACATAGAAAAGCCAGTGTCAAATGGCTTGACGTTGGGCCTGGTCCTAGAATCACACTTATTTAGAGTGAGCTTCTGTCCCAGTTTCCCCAGGGTCATTTCCAGTTTATTACTCTTGTCCTGTGGCAATTACTAATAGTGTCCCCTTTAACCCTGGGTGAGTGTTCTAGTTTAGTTTATAAATATTACAGTCACCCAAGCTTTGCCAAACACTCAAAACTGATGGCTTAGAATCAGGATTAATATGAGAAATCATCTAGCTAGTCTTTCCCACGCTTTCACTATTTCTTTATATTTTTAACTGCTGTGCTTCATCCTCTGCTCCAAAATTGGAAACACTTCTATAGACCATTTCTAGAATCTTCCAACCTGTTTCTATCTTTGGTCAAATCTACCTGTCAGGTTTAAACCTCAGAACCATGCCTGGAAGAAGATCAGAACCTGTATCCTTTGTCCGAACCTACTGCTTAGAACACACAGCACATTTCACACCTACTTTCCTCTGCTCTAAATGATTGCCACGTGGCACAGCAGAATGGAAACTTGGTTGTTGTTGTTGTTTTTTTCCATTAATTATTGTATCGATTTTAATTGGAGGCTAATTATTTTACAATATTTTGGTGGTTTTTGCCATACATCGACATGAATCAGCCATGGATGTACATGTGTCCCACCATTCTGAACTCCCCTCCCACCTCTCTCCCCAACCCATCCCTCTGAGTTGTCCCAGAGCACCAGCTTTGAGTGCCCTCTTTCATGCATCGAGCTTACACTGGTCATCTATTTTACATATGGTAATATACATGTTTCAATGCTATTCTTTCATATTGTCCCACCCTTGCGTTCTCCCACATAGACCAAAAGTCTGTTCTGTGTCTCTTTTGCTGTCTTACATATAGGGTTGTCATTACCATCTTTCTAAATTCCATATATACGTGTTAATATACTATATTGGTGTTTCTCTTTCTGGCTTATTTCACTCTGTATAATAGGCTCCAGTTTCATCCACCTCATTAGAACTGACTCAAATGTGTTCTTTTTTATAGCTGAGTAATATTCCATTGTGTATTTATACCACAATTTCCTTATCCATTTGTCTGCCATTTTTTAATAACCTCTAAAATGTATTAGCCATACCTGTTAACTTTTGTTGTTATTTAGCAAGGACTTTGATTATAACACTAGAGTTTAGTTTGAAAACACTCCTCAAGATACAGATATGAATCTACTCCAAAAATGAGTTCATTCTGTCCTTTCTAGGTCCTAATAGATCCATGCATGTCCCAACTATCAGGAGATCCCCTTATCTGATTGTCTTATGGACCTTCACATGTTTCCCCAGTGTTGTTTCCAATTACCCCTAGTATTCTATTCAAGCCTAGTAGAGATACAGGTGTACAATAATAGTTGGCAGACTGAAATAAATTTTATTTATACCTGCCTGCATAAAAATAAATTTAACTCCTGAGGAAGAAGTCCATGAAGCTAGGAATCTTATATGGTGCACTGAATATACTGAAGACAAACTTTATCTAATCAACAATAGTGACTCGGGATAACTGCCATTTGCTATATAATTCTCACTTAGAAAGAATCACTTCTTTAGAGTCCAGACCAGTTCCTTAACAGATAGGAAACCAAATTAATAAAGAGGAATACTTTACCTTAAAAAGCCACATAACCAAATAGCAACACATGCAGAGAGATAAGTGAAGCTATAAGTATAGAAAGGATATATATTTGACCCATCATCATTAAGGCTGCAGAGCACATTAACACTGAGTCTCCCTTCTTCTGCTCCAGGTACTACTTTGCAGGGGCTATCAAACATAACTGCATGTTAAAAGATCTTTTAAAGAAAAGTAGGAGCACTCATTAGAACAATCATATGATGTTGACATTATATGTAAAATTACTGTATCTAGTCACCAGACCTGGTTGCTAAGGGGTGTAGGTGTCTTGTCTGTAGTGCATTTTCATAAGTCACTTTTTTATTATCAGTATGCAAGCCAGCCACAATATTAAATTGCTGGAGGAAAAGAGAAAGCAAGGATGAAGTCTTATCTAATCTGCAAAATACAATGATTAAGTGTACTGTCTTTAGTAGGGTGTTATAGAAAGTCAAGTAATAAAATTTCCCATCTTGATTCTACATTTTGCAGGGGAGAAATAGTCAACAGCAACATTAATAGCAACACAAGTGTAAAGGAGCCAGAAGGAAATCACAAAATGCTAGCAAGGACTTTTTTATTTCCCCGACATAAGAAAAACATTGATTGGAGTATTTTTTGTTTTTTGTTTCTAATTTATACAATTCACACTTAATTTAGAAGAAAACTCACAATAAATGATGCTCTTTATTTGACTTTGGGTAATATGTCTGTTTTATTTGTTTGAGTAGTTAATTCAGCAAATAATCAAAAAATAACACAAAAACCTTTAAATTAAAACTTGCTTGAGAATGAAAATGATTCCATAACCCTAAAGTTTTTTTCCTATAATGCATTATTTCTTTAATAAAAATCTATGTTCTCCAACTGACCTATATTTCCTCTGGTGGAGATTTTAGCTACTACATAAGCAAAATAAAATTAAAGCCTGGAATGGAACTTTCCCATAGTCAGTCTTGATTTCCAAATATTTACTCTAAGACCATGGTTTGATTACATAGACAACAACCAAAAAAAGCATAAATTGTTTGCATAAACAATAACAAAAGTTTGTATTTTTAAAATACTTCCCAGTTTATATTGCATTTTTTTTTTACAAATATTACCAACGCAACTCCATCCCCATACAGCAAATATCATTCCCATTTTATAGTTGAAGCAACTGGGAAATGGAAAATATAAGTGGCTGCTTATAGTCACTAGCTAGTAAAGAAAAAATGTACAGCATTAAGCCCAGGTCTTTTCTAAGACTCACGGTTGCTATCATTGCTAAAATCCACCTGTTGTTTGGGTTCTGTGCAAATGAAAACACACATAGCAAAAGCTGTGAGTTCGGTTTTATTGGGAAACTTCCTGAAGACTATAGCCTAGAAGATTACCTCTCAGATCAGACTGCCCTGAGGAACTGCTCAGAAGAGGTAAGGGGGAGGGCAGCATATAAGTGCTTTTGGTAATGGGATATTTGCAACTAAGCACATGTCTCCACAGAAGGTTGCCACTGGTCACAAGGAACCACTATTTTAGTTAATGGTTTTAGTGTTTTTCTAAGTATTTGTTGTTGTTCAGTCACTCAGTCATGTCCGACTCTTTGCAATCCCATGGACTGCAGCATGCCAGGCTTCCTTGTCCTTCACTATCTCCTGAGTTTGCTCAAACTCATGTCCATTGAGTCCTTGATGCCATCCAATCATCTCATCCTCTGTTGCCCCCTTCTCTTCTTGCCCTCAATCTTTCCAAGCACCAACGTCTTTTCCAATGACTCGGCTCTTTGCATTCTAAGTATAGTAAGATACAAGATTCCAGGTTAATAGAACTATCTCCTGAAAATACCTAACTATCTGAAAGTCTGTTCTGCCAGTTTTCCCTGAGCACAGAGTGCCTCATTTCTCATCTCCATCTTGAACTCCTTTCAAGGTGTGTTAAAGGTCAGCAATTGCTGTGGCTCATGACCAAATCCTTATAGAACCAGATGGTGAGTGATATTTACTTAGTTGTCAGGTCAAACTCTCAACACCAGTTTGGAAGATAACATAAGAGTGCAACTGATTATACAAATCAGTCATAATTTCACCACAGCCTCAGCTTTTGATGTTGTTCAGTCATACAGTCATGTCTGACTCTTTGCCACATCATGGACTGCAGCACACCAGGGTCATCTGTCCTCCACTATCATCCAGAGTTTACTCAAATGCATGCCCATTGAGTTGGTTATGCTATCTAACCATCTCATTCTCTGTAGACCCCTTCTTTTGCCTCCATCTTTCCCGTCATCAGGTTCTTTTCCAACAAGTTGGCTCTTTGCATCAAGTGGCCAAAGCACTGGAGCTTCAGTATCAGTCCTTCCAATGAATATTTAGAGTTGATTTCCTCTGGGATTGACTGGTTTGATCTCCTTGCAGCCCAAGGGACTCTTAAGCGTTTCCTCAAGCATCACAATTCAAAAGCATCAATTCTTTGGTGCTCAGCCTTCTTTATGGTTCAACTTTCCAACCATACATGACTATTGGAAAAACAAGCTTTTGATCATGCAATCAATATTTAGAACATCAGTAAAACTTAGCAATTTATCATAGTTTTAAAATTTGTATGTGTATATCTATTGTTTTTATTGGAGCATGTATTTCAGTAACAACCACTTTATAAATAAGGTTGCTGTGCAAATTAGCCATCTTTTTGGATAAATTATTTAGTTTGTCACTTGAAAATAACAAAAAAACCCTATTCAAGTTGAAAAACGTTTATTACAGTTTTTCTGCTTTTAAATTTCACCACAGTCAAAATTTCAATGTCATATTGTCCATAATTTGTTGTACTCCGTCTCTGTCTGGTTTGTTCTATTGGAAAGAACAAAATTTGCATTTGTTTACTTTAAAACCTTCCTCAAAACTGATAAAACTTTGACAGGTTTCTAATATGATAACATATAAGGGCAATTGGAAATGACTGCTTTCATAATAACCATATTAATGTATTTTGAAATTTTTTGACCTCCCCCCACAAAAAAAGCCTGCATGTCCACATCTATGAACTTTTCTCTCACTTCATCTGTATCTCGAGGTCCTTTTATGATTATATGCCTTGCTCTCCATTAAATAGCTTCTCTCTTTCCTTCCATGAAATGACAGATAAAACATGTGATTTCTTCTCATACGTCTGACTAGGTCTTTCACTTTAAATTGGCTCTTTCCCACTGCATCTAAACTCCTGCATCCCACCTAAACTCGAAGACGCCCCATTGTTTTAACTTGTTCCCTTATCTTGCTAAACTATCTGTCTTGATAGAGAAGCAAACAGAAGCAGCAAAAAGATTTAAGAATTTAAGTCTTGGGCCAAATAGACATATTCACATCTCCAGTCTACCACTTACCAACTGTGTAATTTTAACAAATCATTCCATTTCCAGAGCACCACTTCTACCTCTATAAATGGAGGAGGATTGTAAGTGATAATACCAGCTTCAAAGAGTTGTGAGAATTAATAAAATAAAATAAAAGCACTAAGCAAAGTGGAACATAATAAAGGTTTAATAAATGGCAGTGAATTTTATCATAAATGAAAATATGATTACCTCCTATTGCTTCTGATATTACTTCTATGGAGATGATTTCTAAATCTGTATCTTTAGCAATTTTCAATATTTCTGCTAAAAGTCTTTCTCCTTTCCAACTACCCTGATCCAAAAACTCTGGAGCACTATTTCACTTTCTTCTCTCCCATTTGATTCATTTTATGCTATGGATGTGTCTATGCCTCTGAAGAACACTTCTGAACATGCTGTTGACTCCAGCATCCCATAAGCATTTGTATTTTCTCTTTCTTTAAACATTTTCAATGGTGCTAATTTTCTGTCAAATAAAGCTAAAATATTCTATATATTCATTCATTGATCTACCTACCACCTACTGATTGAATATGTAGACTACATACATTCAATGCATGCTCAATCTCTTCCAGATTCATATTTATTTTTAAAAAAATGGTTATTTCACAATTTCTTAGATGATTAGTGTTGGGGAATTGGACCTGTTTCAGTGATTCTCAAAAATATATTTTGCAACCAGTGTATGTGGGAAGTTCCTTATCTAATAGCCTCAAATCGTGCATTTTATTGGCTGACAATTAAAAGGGAAGGGGATGTTAGGACCTGGATAGAGAAAGAATTATGTTAAAAAAAAAAACTATTTTCCTTTATTTATTTTCATGGATAATATTTCTATTTTCCATTATCATCATTGGTATACATTTTCAATACACATTTCTTCACTGGAGTGCACATGTAAAATCAGGACATTTTGTAAATAAGTTTGCCTATGTGGAATCAGCCATGTTTAGGGAAGTTATTTGGATTGCTTTCCCAAGCACAATATAATATATTCAAGTTGAAATGTATTCAGTGGTGATATCAACATTTATATGCTTCTACCTAATAGAAAGAGGCATATGCCTAGATATAACTGGGTATATTTTAAAATATTAACTGCTGCTGAGTTTGGTGCACCCCCAAACTTTAGGCACAAGTCTTTCTAAATCATATGTGGATTCTCACCTAAATTACTACCATGCCCAGGACTTTAGGACAGCTGGCAGAGAAAGTTCCTTCTCTCTATTACTTTTCTTGTAGCATTACTTCTAATGATTAATTCTCGCTTCAAGCTGCTTAGTGGTTAAGAGATAATTAAGGGACAGCAGATATACGTCTTTACAGATCAATTAGAAGCTATGTGTCATACATTCTTTCAAATTACTCTTCATAAACTCTCCCATAAAGCTGAATTAATTTCCAAGTAATAGTTAGCTTAATAGCATGAAGCTTCTGAGAGCATCTTTGGGCTTTCCTCTACTATTCCATCAAGTTTTCCCATACTATTCCCTCTCCATTATATTTCCCTTTCTTTTTTGTAATAAAATTCTCATTTTGTTTTTACCTCAAATATTTTTAGTTATTGATACAGATTAGGTTGTCCTTGAAATTTAAATAAACTAAAATTCTATTAATCACAAACTAAAGATTTTAAAATAAACTGACAACTGGAGAACTCATCATAAATTGATATTTTTTAAAACCCATTTTTAACAATAATAGGAAAACTATTTTCAAGATTTTCCATAACTAGTGAATTCCCTGAGGGGTCAGGACTTAAATATTTGAGTCTCTGTTACTATGGATTTTTAACACTCTGTTTCCCATAGAAATGACTCAAAGTCTTTTTGTTACATTTCAAATATCTTGGAATGATTCTCTAGAAAGCATTGGTCTATTTCATTAACATAATCAGAGTGGGAGCACTGTTGAATTAGGTAAAACATAGAAAGTATATTTAGTAGAATAGGACGTTTTAGGCCATCTAAAATACTATTAACATTAAGGGTGAGGAGAAAAAATAAACCAAAAAAAAAGGAAATAAAAAATAAAAATAAACAGTAATGTAGCCTTGTAAGGAAATCAAGGATTGGCATATTAGAAAGGGACAAAATTTTACTAAGTCCTATGAATCCCCTATTCAAAAATAACTTTCTTTAAATGTATTCCAGTATCATATGAATTTGATTGTATTCCCTGCCAAAATAGGAAACCCGTTGCTATAGGAAGTAACAAGGCAAGTCACTCTGGGTGTTATGTGCTATTTGGATGTAAATTGGCAACACTCTGGTGAAAAAAAAGATGAACACAGTAAACAGTCTCATTTGATGGAAGGTGCTATGAATAGAAAATCAAACATTCATGAAAGCCTGTGTCTTAACCTAGTTACATTAAGGAATCAGGATTGTCAGAAGAAATATCAATAACCTCAGATATGCAGATGACACCAACCTAATGGCAGAAAGTGAAGAGTATCTAAAGAGCCTCTTGAAAGTGAAAGAGGAGAATGAAAAAGCTGGCTTAAAGCTCAGCAGTCAAAAAACAAAGATCATGGTATCCAGTCCCATTACTTCATGGGGAGTGGGGAAACAATGGAAACGGTGATAGACTTTATTTTTGTGTGCTCCAAAATCATTGCACACAGTGACTGTAGGCATGAAATTAAAAGACCCTTGCACTTTGGATGAAAAGCTGTGAAAAACCCAGACAGAGTATTAAAAAGAGGAGACATCACTTCGCTGACAAAGGTCCATAGAGTCAAAGCTATGATTTTTCCAGAAGTCATGTATGGATGTGCGAGTTGGACCATAGAAATGGCTGAGTGCAGAAGAATTGATATTTTTGAAGTGTGGTGTTGGAGAAGACTCTTGAGAGTCCCTTGGACAGCAAGGTGATCAAGCCAGTCAATCCTAAAGGAAATCAACCCTGAATATTCATTGGAAGGACTGATGCTGAAGCTGAAACTCTAATACTTTGGCCACCTTATGTGACGAGCCAACTCATTGGAAAAGACACTTATGCTGGGAAAGATGGAGGGAAGGAGGAGGAGGTGGTGACAGAAGATAAGATGGTTGGATGGCATCATCGACTAAATGGATATGAGTTTGAATCAACTCCAGGAGGTAGTGAAGGACTGGGAAGCCTAGCGTGCTGCAGTGCGTGGGGTTGCAAAGAGCAGGACACAACTGAGCAACACAGCATTAAAGATAGCATGACATGAACCTTTGAGTCATAACGTAGTCAAAATAGAAATAATAAGCCTACAAAAATCATTTTCAAAAAAAACTAGGTAAGTTTCTCTCTCTTTTTTTTTTAGTTTTACACTTTCTAAAATGAACACTACTCTGATAACCTTCCTCATTCTATGTGGAATTTAATTTCATTGTGATAGATGCACTCACTCACACAGATGTACTCCAACAATATCCACTTTCACCTGTATTTTTTCTGCTTTGTCTCACGTCCCAGAACTGAAATGTCTCCCAAGATTCCTTTATCTATTGAGCACCGTCTTCTAAAAAAATATTTAAATATAACATATGTCTGTTCTCTGTCCTTCTAATTGCTATAACAGCTAGGGCTAAGGATACTTGGTGATAGGAGTAGGAGATCCAGAGTCCACAGGTGAGAATATTTTTATCACAACTAAAAGTGGAGAATAAAGCCAGAATAGAGAGACTTTGGGAGAAAACATAGGGGAAATAGGTTCTAAACCTCTGTCACCACTAATACAACGCTGATTCACTTGTATAGTATGTACCAGACACTTTTACAACTATTCACGTAGTTGTTTAGTCACTAAGTCATGTCTGACTCTTTTGTGACCCCATGGACTGCAGTCTGCCAGGCTCCTCTGTCCATGGGATTTCCCAGGCAAGAATACTGGAGTGGATTACCATTTCCTTTTCCAAGGGATCATCCTGACCTAGGGATCGAACCTGCATCTCCTATATTGGCAGGGAGACTTTTTACCTCTGAGCCACCAGGGAAACTCATTTATTTAGTGAATTCTCTCCGAAATCTTATGGAGCGGATAATAGAGCATTTCCCATTTTTTACTGATGAAGAAACTGAGATCCACACTATTCACAAAGCTTGCTAAGGTCAATGCAGATTGGCAGAATCAACAGGCATTTTAGTTTCATAGATAATACTTTTAACCATACTTTTAACTTCTCTTGCTTCCCAAGAGAAGAGACACTTTGACCTCAGCAGTACAGTTATATAATTGTCTTTGGATGTTTCTCAGGGAAGTTGCCCACTCCTCTTATTGCAGTTTTTCTAGTCTTTGAGATCCTGTGAATGGGCCATCAGGTGAATCTAACCCAGTTCAGGTGTAAAATCATATTAACACATAAATGACAGAAACTTTCTACTACTTTGTACCCATTATTATTTTGTTTCAATGGGGAAAACTGGCTGATGGGAAAAAACACAAAGATGTTTTTACTCAGGAATTGTAAGAAAATGGTAAGGTAAATTATATAAGAACATGACATTGTAGCCATACTCATATATCTCTCTCAGCCTTTCAGTAAACCAGGTTCCAACTCAGTGGTCTGAAAATTTCAGAAAATTTCAGACTTGCTTTTCTACTGATATAGGTTGACCAACTCCCTTGCACCCCATCCTGTTTGGCTGGTCACTGCTTATTCCAGGTCAGTTGAAACTTTCACCCCTTGTCCTGTTACTAGTGTTTTTCAACATACTCATTTCTCATTTTTACACCCCATACTTGTAGGTGGGGCAGCAGATTACAGTCAGGAGCAGAAATGAAAGAATTGCAATGTTTTAATTCTGAAAATGGATAAGGAAAAATGGACTTTATTTTCTAGGCAGAAAAAGAAAACATAGAAAATGAAAGCACAACTGAACTTCCAGATGTTCAAGCTGGATTTAGAAAAGGCAGAGGAACCAGGGATCAAATGCCAACATCCGCTGGATCATCAAAAAAGCAAGAGAGTTCCAGAAAAACATCTGCTTTATTGACTATGCCAAAGCCTCTGACTGTGTGAATCACAATAAACTGTGGAAAATTCTGAAAGAGATGGGAATACCAGAACACCTGACCTGCCTCTTGAGAAACCTGTATGCAGGTCAGAAAGTAACTGGACATGGAACTGGACATGGAACAACAGACTGGTTCCAAATAGGAGTACGTCAAGGCTGTATATTGTCACCCTGCTTATTTAACTTATATGCAGAATACATCATGAGAAACGCTGGGTTGGAGGAAGCACAAGCTAGAATCAAGATTGCTGGGAGACACCATCCTTATGGCAGAAAGCGAAGAAAAACTAAAGAGCCTCTTGATGAAAGTGAAAGAAGAGAGTGAAAAAGTTGGCTTACAGCTCAACATTCAGAAAACTAAGATCATGGCATCAGATCCCATCACTTCATGGCAGATAGATGGGTAAACTGCAAACAGTGGCTGACTTTATTTTTGGAGGCTCCAAAATCACTGCAGTTGGAGACTGCAGCTATGAAATTAAAAGACACTTGCTCCTTGGAAGGAAAGTTATGACCAACCTAGACAGCATATTAAAAAGCATTACTTTGCCAACAAAGGTCCGTCTAGTCAAGGCTATGGTTTTTCCAGTGGTCATGTATGGATGTGAGAGCTGGACTATAAAGAAAGCTGAGCACCAAAGAATTGATGCTTTTGAACTGTGGTGTTGGAGAAGACTCTTAAGAGTCCCTTGGACTGCAAGGAGATCCAACCAGTCCATCCTAAAGGAGATCAGTCCTGGGTGTTCATTGGAGGGACTGATGTTGAAGCTGAAACTCCAATACTTTGGCCACCTGATGCAAAGAGCTGACTCACTGGAAAAGACCCTGATGCTGGGAAGGATTGGGAGCAGGAGGAGAAGGGGGCGACAGAGGATGAGATGGTTGGATGGCATCATCGACTCAATGGACATGGGTTTGGGTGGACTCCGGGAGTTGGTGATGGACAGAGAGGCCTGGTGTGCTGCTGTTCATGGGGTTGCAGAGTCGGACACAACTGAGTGACTGAACTGAACTGAATTTATTTAATTCATCAGGAATATCTCTGAATGCTGTCTTCTGAAATTTTGTCCTATGTAAGGTACAAAATGAGTACACTTTTCTCTCTATGGCACACCTTGTATTCTGTAACAATGGAAAGCATACTTTGAATGTTTCTAAGTACAGAGACTCATTCTAGGGTTTCATATCACTTTCCAAGGAGCATGCCTTGAAAGACGAGATCTAAACAAGGGAAAAGGAGGAATGTTTTCTCAGTTTTCTTTCATTTTCTCTATTGTCTTCATATTCACACATTTTTAATTTGAATTTCTCTGAGTTTTCTTTATGTTCTCAGAATTATCTACCTATTAAGATTTTGGCCATTTGTTTATAAATCATATTGCTAAAAATGTCTAAATTCCTGACCACGAAGGCATTTAAGGCTAAAATTACCTCCTTTCCTTTCTTTTTGCATGATCTTTTCATTTCTTTCTTGCTTTCTTTGATTTTAGATTCCCTTTCAATTCTCATTCCTCATTCTGTCTAATGTAACTGATTCTAATTCTTCCTCAGACTTTCTTCATTTTTATTTCACTTTGGAGCAACATAATTTAGATGCAATGAACAAGTGTTTAATATAGAACACCGTATAAATAAGAGTCAAAACCGTTACCAAATACATCGTGTGTGTGTGTGTTAAATAATTAAAAGTTGGGAGGTGATTCCATCATTTGACAAATACAAATGCTTGCTCTGAACACTAATGTCACCATCCTAAGTGATATTTTAAACACCTGTCTTAATCCAGTGTTATGCTCTTTGACTAACGGATGGTAATGAGCTAGATTAAGAGATTAATCCTAGCCATGCAGTGGTTGTATAGAAAGTAATAGACACAGGAAGCACTAGTATTTATGAGCAGGAAGCACTATTATTTATGAGATACATTTTTTGTTCCCAGTAAATTTTAGATGGAAAGTTGTCATGGCTCATATTTCATACTTTCTAATAAAAAAAATAAATGAAACAAAATTTAAAATGTTTGCCTCATTCATAGACTAAACACCTTAAGAAGACTTCAACTAAATATCTTTAAGGCTGCACAGTAAAAAATAAAAAAATAAAAATCAGGGCGAATGTTTATTTCTATTCATACACCTTCCAAACTAACGGAGTTCTCTACTCATGCAGGGTATCTATACATAAAGCCAAAAACATAGACAGCTTGTGCCTTCTTGGGTACATTTTCACACTGGAATTCTAGAGCCCAAGGAATTACTCTCTCTGGTACTTCCATTCACCTGCCAGACAATTTCCTGTCTTCCTACTCCAAAACGTTTGGCTTTAGTGAGTTGAGAAAAGTGGGAGCAAAGAACTTCCATAATAGACATAGAAAAGGAGAAAAAGTAATCCAATTATAGTATTTTCATAGGATAAGAGCATGTAAAAGTTTGACTGCTAGAAGGGCTTTTAAAAGGTTTGTTACAGAAAGAAAGAGAAGGAGAAGCAGCAGCAGGAGGAAGGGGAGGAGGAAGAAGGGGTGAAAATTGAGGCATTCATCTTCTTCATGTGATGTGCATGAAAATCTGAATTGTGGAATGATTTGGTTTAATCCATGTAAGAGGTAAAAATCGATGTAATTGACCCTATTATATGTGAAATATTATATAACCTTCAAAGAAAAAAAGAAACATGCATTGATATTGCAGCATTGTTCTTTTCTCTTTTGTGATTAAATTTTATCTTCCTGCTCCCCAATGTTTGCAATAATTATTCTGAACTCTAAAATGCTGTGCCATTTAACTTCCCCTAGTTTATCATTACAGTAACATCAATGGCTACAACAGCAACACAAGACATACACACACACAGACACACACACACACACACAATGCTAGTGGTTTCCACAACAAACGTCTCTCATGTGAATAAACAAAGGTTACTGTATTTTACATTGTATGTCAAGTGGAAATCTGTTTCATATCCGGGTTGAAGGAACATATAGGATAGATATTGCCATTTCCATAGCATGCTAAAACAGATGACAGACCACCGGTGGCTCTTAAACATTTTTCTCTGCTTACTCACAGCTCATTGGCTAAAACCAAGTTACAGGATAAGGTTGCTGTCAATGTGTGGAGAAGAAAAATCTTCTCATAGAGAAGAGTAATAAAAATCACATGATCAAGCCTGATTGTGGAGAAGGGTGTTTCTCACAGGGAAGGAAAGGAAACACTGAGAAACCAAGATTTAATCTACCACAAATAACTAATCAATTAAAAGAAAGATGAGCAGTTTGCAATCAAGAACAAGTATCAAGACTTCATTTTTTAATGAATGTGTCAAAATTGAAATCTCCATGGAATCAATATTTTTACATTGCTTCCCTTAGAATTTTTATTAAAAATTTGGAATTTAAATATTTTTAAGGTGTGGGGTTGTGTGGTAGATATTTTTCTCCAGATCATTTAAATTCCTCCAGCATCAAAGAGTGATTCCTTTCATATCTTTAAAAGCAACTGCATGCCTTTCTATATGAAATTCACTTTCAAACAAGAAAATGTATTCTGCGCTGTTTCTGGCACCATAAGGTGAAAAGTGCTTCTCAGAAGTCATCTCATCAGTAATGGGAATTTTTAATCAGGAAATGTTGTTGTGCTAATCTAATAGACTTTAAGTTAAGACCTCAGTGTCACTGAAGCCTAAAATATTCCTGCAGTTCTACATATAGAAACCGCTGTATAATGTAGTTCATCCCTAAAGAGGTATTATGAAAATGAATGCATTCAGTTAATATGTACTGTAAACAGATCACTACTTCTTTATTCCTTTCTAAATCACAGCAGAGATTAAAACTGTAACACTCATATTACATAACAAGATAGCTAAATATTTAAAGTAGATCTGCAAAGAGCTTCAAGCCCAAAATAACACCTCTTAAATTTGGATTGGGTTTTTCCTCCAAAGGTCATAGCATCTTCTTACATGATTTCTTCCAAACTGCCAGAAAAATATTTCTCCCAGAAACATAGTATCAAGTTATACTAGCTTTCACTAGCCACTGAGAGTACTGTACATTTTATATTCTCATATTGCCAAGTCCAACCCAGCACTCACTGACGAGTATAAGACTGACAATCATACGGAACATATAAGTAGGAAAATCAAACTCAAAGTGCAGAACGTAGTTGATTGGTTACCTCTGATTTAGTGGCCTCACAGTGAGTTAATGTCAATTTCCATTAGAACTCATCCATGTCACATTGACTGATTTTACCACCAGCAGATGATTTCAGGTGAGAATGAAAACTGAATAATGATCATTTCATTCCTGTTTAAAATCTTTATTGAATAAAGACAATGAAGTAGGATGCTAGGGCTTTGGCTATATAATTTTAAAAGGTTGATTTTTATGGAGGTATTTTTGAGCCATCATAAAAGTTGGAGTGACAGCAAATCTTTTCCTCTCAATTATGCAAAAGCAGTTGATCAAATAGTGCTGGTTTCATTAAACATGCCCACCATCCCCTTGGGATCACCTAATTTCTGCCAGAGAACTTTCCTTCTCTTTTGAAAGATGTAAAAAAGAACAAGGATAAATGATGACTTTTAAATCAGCAAATTTGCTTTTGCTCTTCTGTCTTTAATCTGTTATTGAATTGAGGTAAAATATTTCTTTACTGTTCAAGAACACAGAGAACCAAAGGATCCCAGTGCAGTTTTGTAGTTGAAGCGGAAAAGTTTTGCAACCTTACACAGGGGAAAGAAGAGAGGAAACAAATAAATCTACACTGGTCACTCTCAGAGAAAGGGAGGCTCAATCAAATGCATTACTGCTTCCTTAGAGAGGAAAACAGGCCTCAGTGCAGCACTGAAAGGCAAGTTTTAAGAGTGAAGGAAATGATGGGCTCAGAGCAATGCAATAGCGGGTAAGTAAATGTTGTCAGAGGGTCTTCTGTATTCTCACTAATGGCCATTTTGACTTGCCATTTGTACCTACTAGATCACTGTCCCTGAGGTATGAAGAGGTTTGTAATGTCCAAAGAGGCAAAAGAATTTTCCAATACCCAGCGTTCCCTGAGGCAGTTCGGTTAGATATATGAATTTCAGGAGAGAAGCAGAATATACCAAAAAATCTGAGATAACGGCCTATGTATTCATCAGTTTTCAAACGCCTGTTTCACTCGTGCTTAGGAACTTAAATGACATGTTCCCATTTTATTCCCGCTGTTTTGAATAAACGTTCCTATTTTATTAAAGTTCTTTCTTTCTTCATTTCTCTTTTCTTATATTGATGCTTCATATTTTTCCAGTTCTTTTCCTTTTATTTCTATCCTTTGTGGTATAAAAGGTATCCCTCTGACATTTTACTTCCAATTGGTATTTTATGTAACATTTTATTTTATGTAGAAGCACAGGGTTGTCTAAGTAACTAATAGAGTTCATGGCCAGAGAGAAAAAAATCAAGTCTATTACATAAGCTATATTTCTGTTTTCATCAAATTTAAATATTCACCCCCAAATATATTATTAAAGTTCAGTCAGTACCTTCAGGCAGTGCATGTATAGTTTAGAAAATTGCATTTTTACTCTGTATTTTACTTTCTAAAATACTGTCATTGCATATATTGAAGGGCTATAATTAGGAACTATGGTAAATGGTTTAAGCTATAAGACAATTGAGATAAAAATGTGAGTACCAAAATGAAAATCAAACTCCCTGTACTGGGTTTAGTAAAGGTATGTTCAGGTGCTAACCCCAGAATTTATTCATGTTAGCTATTTCAGAAGTAAAGTCCCTTTACATGTGATTAAATTAAGGATCTTGAGATGAGAAAATATTCCTGGATCTTCTGGGTAGGGCTTAAACACAATGTCAAGGGTTCTTATGAGAAACACACAGAAGAGAAGACACGAGACTGAAGGGATGTGTCTCAAGCCAAGGAAGCCAAGGAAGCCAAGGAAGCCAAGGGATACCAGCAGCCATGAGGAGCTGCAAGAGGCAGGAAGGACTCTCCCCTGGAGCCCTTAGAGGGAGTGGGGCCCCACAAACACCTTGATTTTAGATGTACAGCCTCCTGAATTGTGAGAAAATAAATTTTGTTGTTTTAACCCACTCAAGTCGTGGTAATTTTTTATGGAAGACATAGGACAATAATACATCTACCAAAAATCCTATGAATGAGTTTTTAAGAGATACATATATATGGAGATACTTATATAAACTGAAATAAGCATGTTCATTTTATAGTTATTTATAGGTTTTTCTTGAAGCACATTGGTGCCCACATTATTTCCTTTGATGCATATGCAAATTTTCATCAAGTTCTATTTGTGATTATCTAGGCTTATGGCAATTAGTAAAATAAAGAAGCTGGTCTCTGTGGGGATGGGAAATTTCCTATAGAAAATTGATATGCCTCTCTCTACTCAGATCATAAGAAAGAAATTATATTAAGGACATTTGCAGTAATTTTGAGATTATTACATGTTGCCATTTTAAATGAGTCAGAAGTAAATAATGTTTTTACTTTGAGACAATATATAATTCTGAATCACTAATTATTTTTTAAAAAACTGACCCAATAAATAAAGTGAAGCATTTTAACTCTCTCTTTGAGGCTTAATATAATCCCAACATGCATTCTTCTCCTTATTGGTCACATGTTTTCTCTCTTTTATTTCATCCATTTATCATCTTCTATTACTAAGAGGTTTCTGTTAACAGAGTTAATCATGACATATATTGTTAACTGTCGGCCATTCCTATTTAAATATAAGCTCCAAGAGGGTGTAGATCTTGGTAAGTTCTGTTTGCTCCTGCTTCACCTGGAACATCAACTTGTACTGAATAAACAAATAAATGATTAACTCGATTCTCCGTTGCCAAAGTCTAAGGAGAAATAAGCCCCAACTAATGCACTGGGAGAGATGGAGAAATGAGAATGATTGTTTCTGAACATCAAGAACACATGTGAGGGCAGAGAAGGGGAAATTAAAATTTGAGAAGACTTGTCACAGCTAGCGGGTACTGGATACTAACATTTTTTTTTCATTTTTATTGAGGTATAGTTGGTGTACACTATTATGTTAGCTTCAAGTGCACAGTATAATAATTCACAATTTATAAAGGCTATATTCCATTATAATTATATAAAATATTGCCTATATTCCCTGTGGTGTATATCTTTGTAGCTTATTTATTTTATACATAGTAATTTGTACCTCCTCATCCCCTACCCCTAACTTTCTGCTACCCCACTTCCCTCTCCATGCTGGTAACTGGTAACAACTTTTCACTCTCTATATGTGAGTCTGTTTCTGTTTTGTTATATTCACTAGTTTGTTTTGTTTTTAGATCCCACACATAGGTGAAATCATATAGCATCTGTCTTCTTGGCATTATTTCTTTTAGCATAATACCCTCCAGGTCCATCCATGTTGTTGCAAATGGCAAAAATATCCTTCTTTTTTATGGCTCAGTTCTACTCCATTGTGTGTGTGTGTGTGTGTATAACATACATTATATTATATATATGTCATATATTTATATATAATATATATTGCATATAATTATGTCATATATATGATATGTATATGTGGTATATAATATATATTATATAGGTATGACTATATGCATATTATATATTTTTGGCTATTCAGGGTCTTTTGTTGACATTTCTTTCTTCAGGAGATCTTCCCAACCCGGGGATCAAACTCAGGTCTCCTGCATTTCAGGCAGATTCTTTACTATCTGAGCCACCAGGGAAGCCCCAGGGTCTTTTGTGGGAGATCCAATCAATCCATCCTAAAAGAGATCAATCCTGGGTGTTCACTGGAAGGACTGATGTTGAAGCTGAAACTCCAATACTTTGGCCACCTCATGTGAAGAGCTGACTCATTGGAAAAGACCCTAATGCTGGGAAGGATTGGGGGCAGGAGGAGAAGGGGACGACAGAGGATGAGGTGGTTGGATGGCATCACCAACTCGATGGACATGGGTTTGGGTAGACTCCGGGAGTTGGTGATGAACAGAGAGGCCTGGCGTGCTGCAATTTCATGGGGTCACAAAGAGTCGGACACGACTGAGTGACCGAACTGAACTGAACAAATTTTAAAGTTATTTGTTCTAGTTCTGTGAAAAATGCCCTTGGTATTTTAATAGGGATTTCATTGAACCTGTATATTGTCTTGGGTAGTATGGTCATTTTAACAATATTAACTATTCTAGTCCATGAACATGGTATATCTTCTCATCTGTTTGTGTCATCTTCAATTTCTTTCATCAATATACTATAGTTTGGGGGTACATGTCTTTTACTTCCTTAGATAGGTTTACTCCTAGGCATTTTATTCTTTTTCATGTGATTAAAAATGGGATTTTATTAATTTTTCTTTCTGATGGTATATTGTTAGTGTATAGAAAAATAATCGGTTTCTGTATATCAACTTTCTATCCTGAACCTTTTCTGAATTCATTGATGAGATCTAGCAGTTTTCTACTGACTTCTTTAGGATTTTCTACATTTAGTATCATGTCACCTTCAAACAATGACAGTTTCACTTCTTTCTTTCCAATTTGGAGTACCCCTCTTTTTTTCTTTTTCTTGTTTAATTACTGTGGTTAGGACTTCCAACACTACGTAGAAAAAAAAGCAGTGAAAGAGGACATTCTGTCTTGCTCCTAATATTAAAGAAAATGCTTTAAGCTTTTCACAATTGAGTATACTGTGGGCTTTTCATGTATGTGAAAGTGTTAGTTGCTCAGTCATGTCTGACTCTTTGCTACACCATGGACTACGGACTGCAAGGCTCCTCTGTCCATGGAACTCTCCGGGTAAGAATACTGGAGGGGGTAGCCATTCCCATCTCCAGGGGATCCTCCCTACCCAGGGACTGAACCCGGGCTTCCCACAAGGGCTTTCCTGGTGGCTTAGATAGTAAAGAACCTGCTTGCAATGCAGTAGACCTGGGTTCAGTCCCTGGGTTGGGAAGATCCCCTGGAGAAGGGAAAGTTTACCCACTCCAGAATTCTGGCCTGGAGAAATCCATGGACTGTATAGCCCACGGGGTCTCAAAGAGTCAGCCACGACTGAGTGACTTTCACTTTCACTTCACTTCTATCATATATAGTTTTTATTATGTTTAGGTATGTTCCCTCTAGACAACTTTCTGAATGATTTTATTATTAACAAATGTTGAACTTTGTCTTCTGATTGGAGCATATAATCCATTTACATTTAATGTAAGTACTGATTTATATGATCTTATTGCCATTTTGTTGTTTTGGGGTTGTTCTGTTGGTCTTTTAAGTTCCTTTCTTCTTTCATTCTCTTCTCTTTTGATTTAATGACTGTCTTTAATGTTGTGTTTGAATTCCTTTTATTTTTTGTATGTGAATCTATTATAGTTTTTTTTGTTTGTGGTTACCTTGAGGTTTTTTTTATAGCAAAACATATGTATTTTGTTGTTTTATAGCAAACAACAAAATGACTGTTTTAAGTTGCTTATCTCTTACTTCAAATGCTTTTTAACAACTCTGCACTGGTACTCTCTTCCCCTATTGATACTGTTTTTGATATAATATTTCACATCTTATTGTTTTATGTATCCCTTACTTCTGACTATGGAAGTAGATGATTTTACTACTTTGTCTTTTAACCTTCCTACTGTAATTTTACGTGAGCGATTTACTATATTTATGGTATGTTCCTAGTTGTAGCTTTTTCTTTTTCATTTTGAGAAGCTGCTTTAGTATTTCTTGTAGAGCTGATTTGGTGACAATGAACTCTTCTAGCTTCTGCATGTCTGTAAAGCTTTTGTTCTATCCATCAAATCTTAGCAAGAGCCTTGCTGGGTAAAGTATTCTTGGTTGTAGGGATTTCCCTTTCATCATTTTAAATATAAAAGGTCACTCTTTTCTGCCCTGCAGAAATTCTGTTGAAAACTCAGTTGTGTTATGGGCATTCCCTTGTATGTTGTTACTTTTCCCTTGCTGCTTTTAATATTCTTTATTTTTAATTATTGCCATTTTAATTACAATTTGTTTTGGTGTGGTCCTCCTTTGGCTAATCGTATTTTTGATTCTCTGAGCTTCCTGTACTTGGATGTCTGTTTCCTTTCCCAGGTTAGACAATTTTTCATCTATTATGCCTTCAAATCTGTTCTCAGTCCCTTTCTCTCTCTCTTCTCCTTCTGGGATCTCTATTAGTGTGCTTGATGTTTTCTCAGAGGTCTCAAACTGTCCTCAATTCTCCACACTCTTTATTCACCTTTTCTGTTCACCAATAGTGATTTCCACTATTATGTCTTCCAGCTCACTGATCTGTTTCTCTGCATTATTTAGTCTACTGTTATTTTCCTTTATTTTTCATTTCACTTACTATATTCTTCATCTCTGTTTGGCTGTTCTTTTATTCTCTAACATTTTGCTAAAAACTATTAACTTCTTACTCTGTGCACTCATTATCTCCTAAGTTCATTGATCCTCTTTATGATCACTACCCTGAACAATTTCTTGGGTAGATTTTCTGTCTTCACTTCACTTAATTCTTCTTCTATAGTTCTATCTTTTTCCTTCATCTGGAACTGGTTCCTATGTTGCCTCAGCTTGCCTAGGTGGCTGTTTTTATTCTTATTGGTTGGTTACATTTCTCAACTTTAAAGAAGTGGTCTTTTGTAGGAGATGTTCTATGTTTACCAGTAGCACATTGCCCTCTGACCACCAAAGCTATATGCTCTAGGGTTACCTCCATGAGGGCTATGTGGGTCCTTTACTATGGTGGGTTGTGTGAGTGGGTTGGTAGGCTTGGTTGACCCCCATCCAGTTGGTTGCCATGCCCTACCATGTGTGGTAGCTGCTGGCCACCAGCTGGTAGGACCAACTGATAAGGTCAGTTCAGTTCAGTTTCTCAGTCTTGTCTGACTCTTTGCTACCCCATGGACTGCAGTATGCCAGACTTCCCTGTCCATCACCAACTCTCAGAGCTTGCTCAAACTCATCTCCACCAAGTTGGTGATGCCATCCAGCCATCTCATCCTCTGTTGTCCCCTTCTCCTTTTGTCTGCAATCTTTCCCAGCATCAGGGTCTTTTCTGAGGAGTCAGTTCTTTGCATCAGGTGGCCAAAGTATTGGAGCTTCAGCTTCAGCATCAGTCCTTCCAGTGAATATTCAGGGTTGATTTCCTTTAGGATTGACTGGCTTGATCTCCTTGCTGTCCAAGGGACTCTCAAGAGTCTTCTCCAACACCACAGTTCAAAAGCATCAATTCTTCAGGACTCAGCCTTCTATATGGTCCAACTCTCACATACATACATGACTACTGGAGAAACCATAGCTTTGGCTAGATGGATCTTTGTTGGCAAAGTAATGCCTCTACTTTTTAATACGATGTCTCTCTCTCTCTCTCTACATATATATATATATATATATATATATATATATATATATAAAACACACACACATATATATATGCATATATGTGTGGGTATAACTGTCACTTTGCTGTACATCAGAATAAATCAACTATACTTGAATATTTTTTTTAAATCAAGCTCTTCTTGAGAGAAATAGAAAATCAGTGATACCATACTGAAAAATAGAAAACATTAAAATTAAACTACTTACATGAATGGAATATATAATGAAAACTAGATACCCATATAAATATCAGTAATGCATATTCAGGGCCATGGGATGGCTATTCCAGAGAAAGTTCATAAATGAAGGTATATACATGACAGAGTGTTCCATTTTGAAGTTAGATGCTGTAGAGGACTAAACATAAACCTTGTAATTTAATATACCTGAATTTGTACCCTGAACCTACTAAAAAATTATTTATGAAACACTGGATAACTTACTCACAATTTTTTTTTGTCTGAAATACTGCAATTTACCACTAGAGAAAATATCTAAGTCTGAGATTATGGAATGATTTGAATTAAGTAATAAAATACAAAACTAGGTATATAATAGGTACTTTTAAAATATATTTAGGTCATATTTATTCTCAGTTTTTTCTTTAAAATGCTAATATTATCTCTGATTTTGATTTCCTGAATACATGAAATTATTTATGTATTTGTTCTAATGGCTTGCACATAGTATATAAAAGATGCATTTGTCTTACTTTTCTTTCAATCAACTAGTTAATTAAAACTGACCACTAACAAAAAGATTACAGAAAGAAGCCAAAGACACAATACTAGTAAGGCCTTACACTAAAATTTGAAAAATGAAGAGAAACAATCATGAATATTAAATAATTCATAAAGGCAGAGAAGAAAACCAATGTATGAGAAGTTGAGAAAACATAGAGCTTATGAGTGAGGAGCAGTCAGCAACAATAAAGCCAACAGAGAAGCACAAATTTTGAGTGCTAAGGAAAGGGTATTGATTTTGCAATTTGAAAGTTACTGGTTTTCTTTGAAGAAGAGTTGCAACAGAATAGTAAGAAAGGAAATCATATTGTGTGGAATTGACTAAAAAATGAGAAGTAAGGACGTGGTGATAAAAAGAATATGTGATTTCTTAAGAGCTAGAGAAATCAAGACGAAATGGATTTTTTCCCCATTAGTAAGAAACAAATGTTTTAAATGCCTATGGAATGTTGTTAGTAAAAGTGATTGATTTAAGAGTAGGGAAGTAAAATGATAAGGAAGGTAGGGATCAAGAGAACAGGTGAAGGCAGCTGAGTTAGGGAAGAAGGCACATGCTTTTATTTAATGCAAACAGAAAGGAAAAAATAAGAAACGGAAGAATGATACGGTGGAGTTTTGAAAAGTCAAGGATCTGGTTATAGGAAGATATTTTTACAGAGAAAGGATAGCTGGCAGAAGTACACTCTGGATGACTAATTTTTCTTTTTTTTCTGTGAAGTAAGAGGTATATTCATCTCTAACAGGGAAAAAAAGCAATATTTTCTGATATGGAAACTAGCAAACAACACCCAATTGATCTTGGCACTTCAGCAAATAGGAGAGTGGTTGCATACATGGCTTTCAGAAATAATTGCTCAGCTGAAATGTGTATTAGGATCTTGAGGAGAATAGAAACGGTTTAGAAGAGTCAAAATGAGAAAGCAAAAAACAAAAAAGAATGAGGAATGAATTGAAGACATACACACACATTTGAAGAGTTTCAGTGACAGCTCAAGTGAAGTTAGAGAACATAAATTTGGCGTGAACCAAGTCTTAGAAAATATAAGTCCTATTTTTTTTTTCCTAAGGGAAACTTGGTAATGAAATCCATTAAGAATACACTACCCAATTGAAAATTGAAAGGGAGATTAGGGAAGACAAATGTAATTACCCAAACTGTAATTTGGTCAAGACACCAAGGTTAATAACATTCAGCCTTTTTCAAAAGTTGCCATGAATTTTTTAACACCTTATAATGGCCAGTGTCACAATTTTTATTCCTTATATGAGAGATGAACTCTTTGATATGCATTTTTAAAATGTTCAGCATGTATATTAAGGATATGTTTTCACCATTACACATGCACATGCATTTATACCTATATAACTATTAGAGAATGAATTTTTAAATTAGGTTAAGTGCTTAGATAAAAAATAGCTGCCACTTTCCCTCTCAAACCTGACATGAAGTTGTGACTAAAACTAGGCTCTGTCAACAATAAAGGTGGAAATAACGTCTGGGTTACAACGTTGTTCAAGAATTAGGAATACGATTGTTAGAGAGACTTGGTGCAAGTTACATATCCTTATAAACACTGCTGCTTGCATGGATGCTAAGTTGCTTAGTATGTCCAACTCTTTGTGACCCCATGGACCGTATCCCGCCAGGCCCCTCTGTCCCTGGGATTCTCAAAGCAAGAACACTAGAGTGGGTTGCCATGCTCTCCTCCAGGGGATCTTCCCGACTCAGGGTTTGAACCTGTGTCTCTTTCGTCTCCTGCATTGGCAGGCAGGATCTGTACCATTAGTGCCACCTGGAAAGCCCTATAAACTCATCTACTAATGCAAAAACAGAGATATGTGTCCATATTATATTACAGGGATTTTGAATAATAAGATAAAGCATATAGAAGACTTAACATAGATGCTAAATTCTCAGTAAATGTAAATTATTATTCTACCTGTTAATAGTTTTAATGTAATGCTTCTTTGATACCAAGTATTTATATATGAATGAGCAATTATGGAAAGCAAGGATTATAAAGGTTCATTCTTTGGTAGTATCATATTATGGAACAACTATTTGTCTTATATATTTATTACACTAAATTTTGTTATACATGTATCTTTCTTGGTGTAAATTTTGAACTACCTTGCTTTATAAAAGATCCATTTTATAAAGAGACTTATCATTTCTTTAATTTTGATGACAATGTTTAAATGGTATTCATCATTAAATCTACATAAAAGTACAGTGAATCTTCATTATCTCTTAAGAAAGCATTTCTTCTCTTTAAGTACTCTTGTACTTGGCTAATACGTATTTCTAGAAATATGAGAAGGCTTTAAAAATTAAAATTATATTTATGAAGTATGTGTGTGTACAATATATATATACGTGTGTGCATATATATATATATATATATATATATATATATATATATATATATGGCTTCCCAGGTGGTGCTAGTGGTAAATAACCTGCCTGCCAAAGCAAGAGACATATAAGAGATGCAGGTTCAGTCCCTGGGTTGGGAAGATCCCTGGGAGGAGGGCATGGCAACCTACTCTAATATTCTTGCCTGCAGAATCCCATGAACAGAGGAAACTGAGAGTCCACAAAGAGTCAGACACAAATGAAGCAACTTACCACATGTGTGCACATGGGCACGCACACACACATGCACATATATATAATATATGTATATATCTCATGTTACTTGAATAAATTTCATTAATATGATTATTATACTTAACAGCTGTGTCTTACATTAATATGGTAATAATTCAATTCTATACTCATTCATGGAAACTGGTTTTAATATTAAATAAAATACACTATAGGAAACTAACTTTTTAGCATGTTTTTAAAATTTACTGAATTAAATATGTATAAACATACTAAAAATAAACATAACATTGCCACTACCCTTTCCTCCTAAAGTACCTTTAGAAGCAAAGTGACAGGAAGTGTTCAAGGCTAAACAAAGAGCATAATCTATGTCTTTTTCAAGTTAAAGCTTATATCCAAATATTTTACTGACAAAACTTAGCTTAAAAAGGCATTTCATCATTCTCAATAAATCTAGGGGATAGAATTATCTTAGGGATTATTAAATCTGTGTGTGTGTGTGTTTGATCTGTTTAGCTTCTCCTTCTATTCCTTTTCTGCACTATTTAACTTTGTGTGTCTCTTGAAGAACTGAAGAAAATGACCAAAAACAGGTTCAAACTTATATCAACTCAGTTGAATTAAAAAAAAAAAAACAACTATAGTTCCCAGTTCCTTTTTACAAAACGCTTGGTAGCTATTTGTATTCTGTTTAGTGTACAAATGCTGAGCTAATTACTATAACCAGGGTAATGGAACTTTTATTGCTCAGGTGCAAGTCACATGTCCAGTGCTGACAGAGCTAGAAAACCATGATTAGTAACCACACAGAGGAGAACCCCACTGACAGAGAAGAGACAGCTTCCAGAGTAGAAGGAGTGCTATGACAAGAAGAATGGAAGGAGTAATACTATGCAAACAAAACTAGCATCTAAGTCAACTTTATGATAAGGTTCCATTAAGCCAACAACGAAAAAGTGGAATTACAGAAATGATTGCAACCAGTAAGTATGTTCCGCACAGTGTTGCCAGGTCTGGAGCATAGGCCCTTTGTCAACTTTGTGCAGGACTTTTCTTCAAACCACTGCCAGTCTCTATAACTTAGCCTCCTTAAATTTCTAAAACTAGGAGACTGAACTTATCTATACGGTATGTAATAGATTCAAAACTTTTTAGCTTTTAATAAATTAACAGATTTGAGCAATTATATCAACTTGTACAAAGAAGCAGTTGCCCCAGTGGTGGTGAGGAGATGGCAATATTCTCTACTTCCTAAGAGTTGTAATGAATACATGTGATAATTTCAGTGCCCACCATGGAATGACCACTTAATAAGTGTCAGAGTTTCTATTATTACTGTCATTATTATTATTATTTCACTTTTATACCCCTCAGAAAAGATGTTGCACATTTCTCATTGGGTATATGTTTAAAGACTTGACAGCTTTTTTTGAATATAAAAAATTTAAAAAATCATCCTTCTGTCAATTCCTGAGTTCCACTGGTGACAAGTCAAAGCAAAGTGCTTTTTAATATAATGTACAGCAGCATTGGGAATTTATTTAAAAAAAAAAAAAAAACAAGATTCAATACCATCCTGAGTATTTGGAATAAAATGTTTTCTAGTCACAATAATTATGAGGTCATAGAAAGCAAGCATGATGCTACTTATTTCTCTCTGTCTGCCTGTCTTAATAGATCAGGATATAGGAAAAGTGGAATGGTAATTGATAGACACTTCTCCTAGAATAATGCCATTAGAAATTCTCATCAGAAAATGACACTTAATTGACACAAAAAGTTAAACACTCTTTCATGTTAAGTGGCCATCACTAACATTTTTAAGAGCTAATTAAAGAAAAGCACATTTCTTTTTAAAAAGCCCTTGTTAAACACACTAAATTCAAAGTGATCTTTAGGTAACTGTAGAAAAAGGAATGCAGAATAGCACTGCAATTTGTGTTCTATCTCCTGATGAGAGGTTCTATTTTATTGATGATCAGCATGGGATATGAATATCATTGAGTTTAAAAAAGAAACCAAGGAGTCAAAAAAAAAAGAGTGAATAAATAAATAAATACCAGATCACAAATGCTTGTTATTTCAATTCTCAGTAAATAGAATTTATAACATCATTCAAATTCATAATTGCTATTTATTTTCAACATATATATTTACATGTTAAGATTTAAATTTAATTATATATTAAAAGATACACCATATAAACATTTGGCTGAAATCAACATTTACCCAAAACCAAGACCAAAGCCAAGTATCTCCATTGTAGAACAAACTGTATGAACTCTGTAATGTAAGACTAAATCTAAAATGAAGATCAAAGAAAACAAGGAAGTGAGGACAATTCAAAATCTAAACATATCAAGTGTCAGTGAAGTAAGCACAGGAAAACAGGAACGCTTTTTTTTTTTTCTTGTGAAACTATAAATTGTTAAAATCCACCCTGGAGAACAATATGGTAATATCTGGTGAGTGCCTTATCACCTGGGAATCCCATGCCTATGTATGGACCCTTGAGAAATAAATAGATGCATGAGTGTACTAGATAGTCTATACATGGATGTTCACCATAGCAATCTTTGAAGGAAACAATTAGAAAATAAATCATAATTAATCCATATGATAGATTAATTTAAAGCTCTAGAACACATTGGCAAATCTCAGAAATATACTGAGTGAAAAGAGTAGAATGTTAAACGTATATTTGCAAGTATTTTATGAAATACATCCAAGACATATAGTACATGAAGACACATGTAGTCAAGGATTAATTTAAAATCTAATATTTCCCTTTAGAGGGAAAGAGAGGCTAATGGGACTGCAGAAAGAAGTGAAATTCAACTTTACTCTTAATAATAATTGCATAAAAATTTTGAAACAAAAAATGGCAGGATGAAGAGTAAACAGGTGTATATGATGTTATTTTAGCTATTTTCTACGTTTTAAATGTTCACACAAAACTCAAGGTGCATGCATGCATGCTAAGTCACTTAAGTCATGTCCGACTGTTTATTATCCTATGGACCGTACCCCACAATGTTCTTCTGTCCATGGGATTATCCAGGCAAGAACACTGGAGTGGGTTGCCATGCCCTCCTCAAAACTCAAGGTACTTCACAGTAAGTTCACCTTTCTAGTATTGTATAAGAAATGCAATACAACTGTTCCAAGTCTCAACTAATCACTAATTCCACTATTTGCAAAATGTTAAGTCTCCAAATTAAATGAAGAGTAATGAATACCCATTAAAAAAAAATAATGCTGCTGTTTCTTCCTATTGGATTTAGGGGGAAAAATCTTAATTTAAAAATAAAGCTCAACTTCTTAGCTGGTAAAGAATCTGCCTGAAATGCAGGAGACCCCAGTTTTGATTCCTGGGTTAGGAAGATCCGCTGGAGAAGGGATAGGATATCCACTCCAGTATTCTTGGGCTTCCATTGTGGCTCAGCTGGTAAAGAATCCACCTGCAATGAAGGAGATCTGGCTTCAATCCCTGGGTTGGGAAGATCCCCTGGAGAAGGGAAAAGCTACCCACTCCAGTATTCTGGCCTGGAGAATTCCATAGACTGTATAGTCCATGGTGTCGCAAAGAGTCGGACACAACTGAGCAATTTTCACTTTACTCACTCTTACGATACGTAAGACTCAAATGCAACCAATACTATGTCTGTGTTTGTGTGATTAAGAGAAACACAGGAACTGAAGATATAGAGATAGCAAAGGAATGACTTTAAAGTTTTTGAATATTGAAACCACTAGTCTTTAAAATTTAAAACACAGATAACAATGACTGTGCTGCATCTTTCATTTTGCTGAAGAGCAATGAGCACATTGGTGGGTTTTTAACGTTTTTAATACCACTGATGTTGAAATGCTACACATATATTTTATTTTTTTATTTGTCACTAAGCTATACATATTTTGTCAATGATTCTCTAACACTATGCATTACATAGCTAGCAAGCTGGATAAACACAATGGTGAGAGAAGCTTGGGATTCCTACATATTCCTGGAGAGAATCTGCCTTTTATTATGCTTTATTTATGTATATTCAACAAAGAACCCATAAGAAATTCTGACTTTCTTCTTAAATGTATCACATTATGAAAATTTTCTTGTTCTGTTACTATTTTGAAAATTAGTATCCAGAAAGTATTAAGAAGTGTGACCTTGAACATCCTGTTACCCATTAACTATTGACTAGATAAACTACAATATACACCACACATGGGTATACTTGAAAATGAAAGTGAAAGTGCTATTCACTCAGTTGTGTCCAACCCTTTGCAACCCCATGGACTGTAGCCCTCCAGGCTCCTCTGTTCATACAATTCTCCAGACAAGAATACTGGAGTGTATTGTCATTCCCTTCTCCAGGGGATCTTCCCAACCCAGGGATTGAACCTTGGTCTCCCACATTGCAGGCAGATTCTTTACCATTTGAGCCACCAGAGAAGCCTACAAACTACAATATACACCACACATGGCTATCTTTAACAGCAAGATTTTTCTATTCCAAAATAGTACCCACATCCAATAATGTCCCTCAAACACGTCACATATTTGTAAATGCTGTTTAGTCAATATTATTGTTAATCTTTCCACTTCCACTATAATAGTAACTTCATCTCAACTTTTAGTCTTAATATCTAGGTAATCCCAGATGTTATATTCTGAGAGAAAAATAAAAAAGAGGCAGTGGATTATCAGAATCTAAACTCACATCATATTTCTATGGTTATAAAAATAGACATGTTAAGCTGTGTTAGGATATATTACTGCCTAATCAATGATTACCAAGCTCACTCAAAAATGTTACGGATTCTTTATCAGACAGCAATCCTTCTCCACTGTTCTGGGATTCCCTGGTGACTCAGATGGTAAAGAGTCTGCCTGCAATGTGGGAGACCAAGGTTTCATACCTGGGTCAGGAAGATCCCCTGAAGATGGAAATGGCAACCCACTCGAGTATTCTTGTCTGGAAAATCCTATGGTCGGAGAAAGCTGGTGGGATCGCAGAGTCAGACATAACTGAGTGACTAACACACAAACTGCCTTAGGAGAAGCCCTGAGACTAACTCAGAACATTACTGTTAGGTTTCCTCAGCTCTCCACTGTTCTACAACCTTCGTACAAACAGTTGTTCATAGAGTCGGGTCTTTTAAGAGTGATTGGGCGGTGTGCAGAAGGGTGATCCACTGTGGAAACAGAACAGTGTGTGCATTTGGTGACACACGCTCTGGAGATTGGATTGGTGGGATAGGTTTATTAGCACCAAAGAAGTCCAAGGGAAATTGAAGCCTCCATCAAAAATTCCTGGAGATATTGGGAGGTAAGGTGGACCTTTACCTTAGGAGAAAGAGGCGTTGAAGACAATTTTATACAAAGCTTAAATGTTCTATTTACTCAAGCAAGTCAAGGAATTAGGGGACATTGACTGGCTCATGTCTCACTTATATTTATTATATTAAAATATCTTTGTCTTTAGAAGTATTTTACATGCTTACACATGGGAAATTTTGTCCCAATCTTCACTGTGTTACAATGAACCAGTAGCTCTAGAAGGATGTAACCAGTTTAAAAGAATAGTTGCTTTCTACGTATGCTCCCACATGCTTAAGACTAATAAACATTCTCAGTAAAACCATATGTAGGCAAAAGAGGTTTTTTTCCTGTTGTGTTGAAATCTTCCAAGGAAAGGCTCATTGAAAAAAATACAGCCTTCTCCCTCTAAGTGCTAAAGTACTTAAAACTAAAGAGTTATTTATTTGGGTTTATCATAGTCCTCTGTAGGGAATCTATGTTAAACTAGGAATACCTTTGGACAGTAAAAGAAAATGCACAAAAATGAAACAGGCAATCAGTCATATACCTACATGATAAACAACTAGACTATCAGAGGAGTCATGGGTTGACCACAGTAAGGATTTAACATGATTACAGAATCCAGATATGGATGACATATTCTAATTATTTCTTTTTTAAAATGTATTTTTAACTGGAGGATAATTGCTTTACAACGTTGTGTTGGTTTCTACTGCACAACATGAATCAGCTGTTAAGTATGCGTATATCCCCTCCGTCTTGAGCCTCCCTCCCTCCCACCTGCAACCCAGCCTCTCAGTCATCAAAAGGCACCAAGTTGAGCTCACTGTGCTAAATGGCTGCTTCTTGCTAGCTGTCTATTTTACACATGGTAGTGTATTCCTGTCAATGCTACTCTCTCAATCCATCCATGGGGTCATTAAAGAGTCAGATACAACTGGATGACTAAACAACAACACTCTTTCTTAAAATTTACCAGGTAAAAAAAAAATTATCCAGTTTAAAAAAAAAAAAAAAAACTTGTATTAAGACTAAAAAATGGGAAAGGAGCTGACAGGCTGCTGAAGGAGATGAAGTCTATACCTAATTGCTTCTTGATACTTGAGATGGGGGTGATGAGAATGGATGGAAGCTGCTGCTGCTAAGTCGCTTCAGTCGTGTCCGACTCTGTGCGACCCCATAAGAGGGCAGCCCACCAGGCTCCGCCATCCCTGGGATTCTCCAGGCAAGAATACTGGAGTGGGTTGCCATTTCCTTCTCCAGTGATGGATAGAAGGGGAGGATTAGAAAAACAGGACATCGTGGAAGTTAAGGCCTCACAGGGCACTCATCTGGGTACCTTGATGGCTCATGGCACCATGATGTAAATCAGGAAGCATGCTGAAGGAGCAGGTTCTGTCTCTCAAACCGGAGAAAGGAACATGGGGGTGGGAGTTGCAAGTAGCTCGTGGAAATGACAAATTTATTTTAGGAAATTCTGAGTTCCAGGTATCAGAGAGACCTCCAATTGAAAATGTCCTCTAAGCAGTTTGCTATACAGGTTTAGTGAACAGAAGGAAGATATGTCAACTAGTCAGGAAAGAGATGTTTACTGACAGCCATCTATGTGCCAGGAACTACTTGGTGTTATGTAGATACAGCCAAGGGTCTTGTTCTCGTGAATCTATAGTCTGGCTGTAGGTACACATTGTGGTGTCATTAACTGAAGCTAGAGAGGGAACGAGTTTCCTAGGAAGAAGTCATGGATTCACAAGAGAATCAGGTTTAGGAAAGAACCTAGGGAAGCCTACATATTTATAAAAAATGAGCAAAAATAATGGGGGGATTATTTTGTTTTTACAAAAAATAGTGATCTAATAAGCACTCATTACAGGAAGATGCATTAGATAATGACTGAAAGTTTAAATTTACTTTATCTACATGGCAGTTGCTAGTGACCTTGATGTGAGTTGAGCAAGGATCAGTGAAGAACCAGATTATAGTGGGTTGGGGAGAGAGTTAGAGGTCAGAAGGTGAGGACAATACTTTTCTTCTTGTGAGGAGGATGATACAAAGAACAATAGCAACTAGGGCAGTAAAATAACTGTAGGAAGATGAAGAGTCAATGAGGGAATTTTTTTAAAGATAGAGAATGTTTAAATGTTACTGGGAAGGAGTCCACTGAGAGAAAATCTATAAAAATTGCCATTTCTCCACTGTCTGAAATAAGACAAAAAGCACATTATCTGCTAAAACAAGATGCTGAGGGTCATACCTCCTTAGTTGAGGAATATGCTCTGATAAAGGAGATCGTCCTCATGATCCCCATTCAATGCATAGCCTCTTAGATACCAAATATAATTTAATGAAGGCCATTAAAGGCTAATAAAGTTCAGCCACTGTCAAATGCAAACGGAACATGTGAAAGGTCTTAACAATTACTTAAATCACCCAGTATAACTTTTATTATTAGCCCTGTCATTTTCTGTCCTCTAAACTTCAGGCCTTTCTTGTTTATACTGTATCACAATACTTTATCCCTCTAAAAATTATTTTCTCTGGTTATATTAATTACTTGAATTTCAAATGAAGCCCAAAGAGCCTCATCCTGGCACTTAGTGGCACTAAAGTTAAAAGGAAAAAAGGAGAAGATAAACTGTTTTTGCACTCGTCTTTCTTTAAAGTCTGGCTTTGGGCCTTATTTTAAAACATGTTACCAAAGGTCTCATCGTATTTCTTCCTGTATTCAATAAACGGTTAAGTGGTCATGCATTCATTACGCCATAAGCTGCACACAGATGCAAATGGATGCCATTTATAATATTTTACAGTGTTTTGAAGTTCCAAGCCCATCTAGAATGATAAAGACCTGGAAAATGTTAACCCACCTCAAAGACTTTTTTTATTGCATTCTTTAATAGATTGGTGCAATTTCTTTGCATGCTATAAAAGTCAAGAAAGTATTTCCATGGTATTAAATGGTAACACATGGAGACCATTTCGTTTTTAAGAAGAATGTTCTCTACTTGGTGATTTGTGTTTTTTAATGCCCTTTTCCTTCTTCTTGTTCTTTCAGGGACAGTTTGATTCAGAGTAATGGAGCGGTGGAAATTAAATGAGTGTGCATGAAGTCCAATGAACTCAGTATACTGCTTATCTTGTAACTATACTTAATCTAAATAACCTTTTTTATGCTCTGCTGGAATGGCATTTTCAAAAGGCTATATAGTAGTAAATGAGAGTATATGTCAGTAAGGATTTGCTAGACAAATCAGATCCCACAGAGAAGTATATCTATCCATTACTATTTAACATACACTTCAGTTTGAAGGACAATTTTCATGTGTGTGATCAGACCATTAACATTTACTGTCATTTGGGCTATGTTTTCTAACTTTTCTCCTTTCCCTTTTTATTTTCATTTATTTTTTATTTATTTTTTCCAGGCTTTCAGACCAAAATTGTCTCCAAAGTAAAGAAAAACATGATTTATATATGTACAAATCACTGGCTCAGTTTTTCTTACCAAATGTATACTTTCAGGGGTGAAAGATTTCTGAGGGATAATGTCAACATAAATGGTAGTATTCTGGAAAGAATTTAATCCACATACATAAAACACATGGCAGGCATGTCCTTTGATAACAACTTTTACTTTTCAGTGATATAGCTTTTCTTTATTATTGTGTTTGAAGGAATGATTTACTCTAGAAAACAGCTTTTCTGTCTCAGCTACTGGCCCTCCTTTTGGTTTTGTTGTGGAAGCTTGTTAAGTTTGAGCTCGAGTGGTTAAGTTTATGTGGAAGTTATCTAATAACACTTAGTTTCTTCCAATATCCTAAAGCAGATCTTATGGTACATTTGGGTATTTAGGCTTTTACCTTAGCTCTGGTTAAGAGGCCTAGTATTTTTATCCTGCCCTAGAATAGCCAGCACTGCTCTGTTCCTGCCAGACCCCTTCCATTTTGTCTCTAAGGATAACTTCCTCCTGCCTATCTCTGTATGTATCCTCTTGCTGCAGTTACCCAGTGTTTGCTTCCACTGAGATCAACTTGGCATGTACCTCTGGATAACAGGCGCTGGTTACCTGATAAACCACTCACCATCTACATTTAGGGAAGTTCTGTCAGTTCCTCACTGATGCGTGGACACAATGCAACTAAAAATCCCACACCCTCCCAATCTCTTCTATCTGATGAACATAATCCAGCCATTACATGAGAAGTTTAAAGATAAAATTCTGAAAGTTAGTCTTTGGATCTGAATGTTACCATAATTGACATGTGCAGAATATTTTCATAATTTCAACAGCAATAGAAATTCTACTCTTCCATACCCTGCAGGAATCTCGAAGCAGGCACTGTCTTTATCCTGATAAAACACGGGTCTAGTAGAAAGATGTGGGGGAGACCAGTAAGTGCTTGCTTAAATGGTACTCCCTTTGTGCCTCCTTCTCCTCATCTTAGCCCCAGACCAAGATCCCACTTTACCGGTGACCTTAAATTGTCTCATTATATTCCAACAACACAGAGTGACATGACATTCTGATGCACTATTTTTTCTTTCTGTTTCTTTCACATTCTTCCTATTCTGCCCATGATCACCTTAGCTTACACCTTGAAAAGTTCACATCCGTGAGTAGTTTCTATAGCTGGTTATTCCAAACATAGGTTCTATTAATATCGTACAAACTCTTCTTTAATCTCTTGTCAAATAAATTTTGGAAAAAAATCACTTTCATCAAGTCATTTCCTTCATCTAAAGATCTCCAGTAACTATAATTTCCAGTTTTATTAAGTATAATATCCTCTGATTAAAACTAAATCTCTTTATAATTTTGATTCTCAGAATGTGGTCCCCACACTGGCAGCATCAGCAACACCTGGAGACTTTTTAGAAATGAAACTTATTGAGGCTCAATCTAGACTTACTAAGTTTAGAAATTGATAGGGTAGAACAAGCAACTGTGTTTTAACAAGTACTCTAGGTTATTCTAATGTTCAATAAGGTATGGGAATCATTGATTACTAATCACATTTACATGCTAGTGGTGACTGTTTACATGAATGGGATTTTCTTTTTTCAAATGGAAACTGCTAAACACATAAACTACATCATCTATTCACAATTAAATGGTATCAGAATTAAATAACAAATTATACAATATAAATTTAAAATCACTTGGTACTCCAAGTGTACTATCTAATTTTAAAGAGGAAATCAAAGTTGCAGTTATAGACTCTAAAAATTAAGAATATATTAAAACATACAGAACATAGAAAAAACACACTTAATATATGCATCACTTTGTAGTTATTAGATTAGAAAGAAAATAATTGAGCTGAACTTTTAACTTAAGAAGTTAGAATAAGATAAACAAAATAATTCCAAGAACAGCATTAATTAAAAGTGGAATTAATGAATTAGAAAACAATTAAAAATATAATTATAGAAGAGACCAATAAAATAGAGTATCCTTTGGAAAATCTAATAAAGACAATATAAATACACAGGGAACTAAACTAAATTTTCTGTCTGCAGACAGAAAGACTACCACACTAATATATTTAAAAATCAACATGAAATGGATATTTCCTGAGAAATATAAACAACTGAAAAGTAACTCAGTAAAAATACTAACACTGGAGAGCCATTAGGAAATTTTTGACCAAGAGTTTACCCCAGAATGTTGCTTGACACAAAACTTTTATCAATGACTTCTTTCATAATCTTCAAGAACAGTATTTCCAGAGTTCCAGAACATATAAGAAGAATGTGAGCTTTGCAATTCATTTGACTAGTGTAACTTTTGATATAATCATCTGAAAAGGGAACTCAATGATGGAAAACTTCATTCTTAGTCAGTTCATCCAACTAGCACGTTAAAATACTATAACACCATGACTAAGCTGACTTTATATCAAGGTTGGTTGAAATATCACCAACCAAATATTAGTAACATCTAAGCAGCTAAGAAAAGAAAAACCTTTTTAAAATGTCAAACAGTTTTGTAATAAAAGCAAATAACTTTATAAATTAAATATTCTAACATCTCACAATTAATTATTAAAAATATATAGATTGCCATGCATATCTCAGATCAATAACCAAAGGCATGTTTAATTTTAAAACATATTCTCATATATATGTATACCTATGTCTGATTCATGTTGAGGTTTGACAGAAAACAGCAAAATTCTGTAAAGTATTATCCTTCAATAAAAAAATAAATTTAAAAAAAAAGAATGCCTACTAATACTTTTACTATTCAATACAGTTTTGGAAGTTCTAGCCAAGCTAGTAAGACAAAAATGACTATAAAGTTTACATTTTGGGGAGAAGGGTATTAAGTTATCATTATTTGTAGAGGATACAAATGCTACTTTAAAAATCCAAGAAAATCAAGTAGAAATAATCATAACTACTAAGAGAATTTTATAATCATACTAGAGACAGCATAATATCTCTAAAAGTCAATAAATTTTCTAATTATGACTTAGAAATAATAAAAATAAATTTTTACACACTTAAAGTAGTAAGGAAACACACAAACAAAACAGGAAAATAAATCATGGGTGTGAGATGAAAAATCCCTAAACTAACCTGGGTGTAGAACATTAGTATCTTTTAGGAACACAAGTATTGTAACTTATGGCCTCCCCTCATAGCTCAGTTGGTAAAGAATCTGCCTGCAATGCAGGAGACCTGGGTTTGATCCCTAGGTTGGGGAGATCCCCTGGATAAGGAAATGGCAACCCACTCCACTGTTTTTGCCTGGAGAATTCTATGGACAGACAGCCTGTCAGGCTACAGTCCATGGGGTCGCCAGAGTCGGACACGACTTAGCGACTAAACCACCACCACCACCACCATCATTGTAAATCGAAGACAACAGATAATAAATGGTGTTGCAGCAATTTACTGAGCGCTTAAGCAAAAAGTGCATATTACGTGGTAGTGTCACCGGCAAAGCCCATAAACAATTCCCAGGAATTAAAAGTAGAATATGGGTAATAAAGTCTAACCTTTTTCTCCTCCTTTGTGCTTAGTCTAGTCTCACGTACTCATAGGGTGTCACATGCAGAGGCCAAGACCCAGGCACCTCGCACCAGAGCTCCCAGTGAAAATCTGTTGCAGAGTCATCTCCTCTAGAGGCTGTGCAAGCTCTGCCAGGACACGCACTTCAAGATGGCTGCAGCAGTGGGCTGTGTGCAGAGAGACTGCGCCCAGCACTGCCGGCCAAGCCCAGCAGCACAGCTGTGTGCGGTGCAAGCACTCAGCCCCTCCCCTCCATGCTGAGGGAGCCCTAAAAAGCATCCCTGCCCACCTCCTGGAACCACTCGGTTCTCAGATAGAAGAACCAAGCTTGCCTTTGCTTCTGAACTGAATTGCTTCATTCTATTCCTCTGAGCAACACTAGGCAGAAGAACACCTGTTGGGATCTGAATCAAAATAGTTGGTAACTTTTAATACCAAGACAAAAGATCCACTTTTGGTCCACATCAGAACACCATAATACCACCTCAGTTTTTAGATAATGAATGCAAAGGATTTAACAGAGTATCTGTCCATTGTTTAATCACTAAGTCATGTCCAACTCTTGGAACCCCATGGACTATAACCCACCAGGCTCCCCCATCCCTGGAATTACCCAAGCAAGAATAATGGAGTGAGTTGCCATTTCCTTTTCTAGGGGATCTTCTCAAACCAGGAATGGAAACCATGTCTCTTGCATGGGCAGGCAGATTCTTTACTGCTGAGCCACCAGGGAAGCCCATTGACTGAATGCTATTTAGGCAACTTCTAAACATTCATAACTCCTAAGACTTCCTTTGCTATAAAGGATATTTCACAAATGTTGAGGATAAGCCACCTCATTCTTCCTTTTCACCATCGTTTATATGATCATGATTAGAATTGCTCCAGTCATAACATGATTCTTCTGAGGACCATCAGATACTAAATTTTTCATTTAACCTCACTATCTCCAATGAAAGACCTTCTTCTATCGGATGACATATTTAAACCATGATCCCAGATGACTTTTTTGAATCCACTCTCTAGTCTCTAACCTCCATCCAAATTATTTGAAATTATTTCAGCCTTTCATAGTTTCACTTCACTACTTATGTACAGTCTACTACTCCTATTGCCTCCAGCTGAAACTGCAGTCAAAATTAACTGTAAACTAAATTGACCACACACAAAATACCATTTCTTGCATTCAACTCAAAAGTTCCTCTTTTCCAGTCCAAACAAGTCTCTCCAGTCCATTAATGCATTTTGCTTTTTTTATGTCAGTACTTTTGATTGCTTTTTTTTTTTAATCACCGCCTTTTTTTTCCCTTCTGCCAACTTAGAATGATCACTTCCATTTGTCCAACATTTCATTCCTTAAATTCCTGCAGTCAAGCCTTACCCATTCTATAAGAATTTCCCAGACTGTTGAATACCATAGTAATCTCCTCCTTCTCTTAAATCTTACAATAACAATGCAGCAAAATCTCTTTATAAATACCACCTTGTTTGCTAAACTAGAGTGTAAACTCTTTTAAGTGTCCAACACAATGCTGTGCAAATAAAATTCAACAAATATTTACTCAGTAATTATGTAATTGAAAGGACAAATCCAATTCTGTGCCCAGGAAGGTGAAACGTTTTCCTGAAAATAAGAGTGAGTGTACCTTGAATCATGAAACACTAATGGAAAGAAAGAATTTCTTTCTAAAACACTGAATTCTGGAGGTGCACTTGTAATCATTAAAGGAAAAAAAACCCTGAAAACATAACTGAAATATCCTCTTATCCCAACTACAAACACTTTTTTTAAAAATGGCATAGTACCAAGAAATTATTTTAGATAAAAATATAACCAGAAACTTGTTTATGACCAAAACTACACAAAGATGCATTTGGGGGGAACATTTAAAAAAAGAATATTTCATTTCATAGGCATTTGAAATACAAATCCTGCGAATATTCATTTTCACTTCTATTTCTGTTATTATCATTTTTTTCCTTAGAAAAACTCAGACTGAATCATTCTTAATGGTGGCATTGAGTGAACTGGCACCACAAACAACAGAGAATTCTAAGCTGAGATACATCAGCTTTCAAAAGCAGAGATAACCCTTGAACGATAACTTCATGAAGAGACAGAACACAAAGGAAGAGCCCCCAGAATTCATTCTCATCTATTTCATTAAAGATCATCTCCACTGACAATTTTTCAATTTGATTATACATTACTTGAATAAAAATTTAAGCAAAAAGAAAATTCATTTTAAACAAGTACTATTTATTATATATAGATTATTATGTAATCTAATTCAATGTTGGCAGCATGATTCTGCTTGATTGACTGACTGATTGATTAAATATGTGGTGTTTGAGCTTCACTGTCACAATATGGTGAAGAGAAATTTAATTTTTCCTTTGCCTTCCCCCGAAGCCCATAGAGAATTCCTTATGTAGAGAAATAAAAAAGAATGCATCTGTTTTATAAAATCTATGCTTTATTAATCTCAAGTCAAGGTTGAAATTGTTAAAAAATATAATGGCTATTTAATAAGGAAGCTCAGATTTGGGGGTAAAGATGAAAAAAATAAAGCCCAAACAAATAATTTCCCTTCTCCAACTGTTAAAAAATGAATAAGAACAACAGAAGCAGTAAAGGGGAAAAACCCATAATTCAACATTAACAACCATACAATCATTCAACCTTATGCCATAAACTGTAAAAACTGTTAACCAAGGAAAGAAACAGAAAGTTATGGCATAGTGCTGTGTATATACTAACTCCAGCCCCACACCCAACAAGCAGTTCTGGGGACTGAATGGGAAGTGAAAATAACGAGAATTTTTATTAATCCCTGCTACCACCTCATAAACACACACACACACACCAACAACAACACCACAACCATAAACTGGAGAGAAGAGAGAATGAGTGTAGTAAGTAAGAAAAACATCAGAGCAAAAATAGCAAGCACAGAAGCAGTAACTTATCGAGGCAGGAAAGGTGACCATAAGCTACTCTTTATTTTCTGCTGAAAAACATAAAATGCATGAACCACACAAAAGATTATATGGACTTAGAAACAGTAGAAACCAATTATGTTATGTTATGTATTTAAAGATCTGTTTCTTAATATTTTATTTAGAATTGGAATTATCAATTCTGATTTATTTATATAAAGAGTGCATATTCTTTACGGTTAGAATGCTGTAAAATAAAATACTTCCTTTTTTTAGAGTGAATTATCTGATAGTTTACTCTCAAATTCCTAACAATGATTTTTTTTATTTTTTTTTAATTCCTAGCACCTATCAAAGTGAATATAAAAGTTAAATACATTTGTATTTAATAAATGAGTCTAAAAATGACTTTTAAGAATATCTAAAGATGATCACTTTGGACAAACACCATTGACTTTAGGTTTTTATCTTATACTGTCAACAAATTTTAATTCCTAAAAATACTTTTTGGCTTGACCACTTTAAGGCAAAAGCTAAAGACTGAACCTTAGGCATCGCATCTGTAATCTTAAGTCACTGAGGGAATTCCTCCTGATTCTCAACACGCCCTGGACCCAGTGCTGAGGACCTGAGGAACATTTGGCTAAATAGGAAGGACAAATGAAGCAAGCCAGATCTTTAGGACTTGGCTTGTCTCTCTGAATAGAAAGCCCATGCATATGAACTGAAATTTAACAAGAGCTTCATTTCATTATAAAGAAAATCAAGTAAACCAGATATTCTGACTACATAACACACTCTCAATCTTAATATGAAAAATATAATTCAATAAAGACAATGGACATTTGGATAGCCACTCCATCACAAAAGATATATGGATGGCAAATAAGCACATGAATAGATGCCCAACATCATTCATCAAAATGCATATTAAAACCACAATAAAATTATGCTGGATATCTACTAGAATATCTAAGATTAAAAAACTAGATTGTACCAAGCATGGCAAGGATGTGGCAGCAGAACTGTGGAGATGCCACTGTTGATAGAAATGTAAAAAACAGAAAAAACACTTTGCAGAACACAGCTTGTCAAAAAGGTAAACATGCATCTACCATATTATCCTGCCATTACACTTAGAAGTTTACCCTAGATAAAAAAAAAAAAGCATATGTACCCAAAAGACTTGTACATGAATATTCATCTCAGTTCTGTTTGCAATAGCCAAAAATTGGAAACAACCTAACCATCCATCAATAAGTGTAGGGATACACTCTGATGAGTTTACAATGGAATACAACCAAGTAAGAAAAAATAATATATACAGCAGTATCAGTGTGTTTCAAAATAATTATGCTAAATGAAGAAGCCAGACAAAGAAAGGGTACCTACTATATGATTCTATTTATATAAGAATCTGAAACATGTGGGTGAATCTATAGTGGCAGTCAATCAGGGTTGCCCCAGTCCTTGGGGGATAAGGAGATGTGGCAGAGAGGAATTATCGAACAACATAAAGTGACTTTAGAGATAATTGGATATGTTTGTTACCTTTATTGTGATTATGGTTTTATTATAGTTTCATAGATATATACTCATGAAAAAGTTGTCAAATTATACATTATAAATATATGTGTATTTATAATTGTATATCATAATTATGTCTGCAAAGTCTTTTTAATTAAATTTTTAAAAAGTTACTAACGGGTCATGTATTAATGGGTCACCTCAAATACTGCTCACAGCTCCCAAAATATTTTATGTTGTTGTTGTTGTTTAGTTACTAAGTTGTGTCCAACTCTTTTGTGACTTCATGGACTATAGTCCGCCGGGTTCCTCTGTCCATAGGATTCTCCAGGCAAGAATACTGGAGTGGGTTGCCATTTCCTTCTCCAGGGGATCTTCCCAACCCAGGGATCAAACCTGCATCTCCTGTATTGGCAGGCAGATTCTCTACCAGTGCCAGCAGGGAAGCCCAAAATATTTTATAAATACATCTATTTAATTTATTGACAAATGATGTTTGCTTCTGTGCCCAAAATTTACTGAAAATAATGATAATTTGATAATTTACTCATCACATAGTTAACCTTAGTATGCTTTAAGAATTCACAGCAAAATTCCAATTTCTAATAATAAAGAAAAATAGAAGAGAAGAAGCATAAACTTTGAGCAAAATAACACATTCCAGTGGAGTCAAAGCATTTGTATCCTTCCACACTACACCTTAACTCTTGATTCACAAAGTCCACACTCACTCTAAGGTCTGCTGAGTTTCCAGACTTTCTTCTGATACCCTTTTCTTTATCAACTTCACTGTTTCACTCATCAGCTTATTGTAAGGTGCATTTGTTCCTTGAGAGTTGTGCGAGAGTTGTGTGAGAGTTGTCCAACAGCAAGTGTCATTTTCTAAACAGAGTTGTGTTCCTCTAAAACCCAACAGTACTGGCTAATGGTATCCAGTCATTAAGTGAGCAGGTGTTGGCATTAGATAGAACTTCATAAACCTCGGTTTTATTTATTTTAAATAAGCTGATTTGAAACATAGTCATACTTCTATAAACTTCAATTTCATCATTTTAAAATATAGTATACATGCTAAGTCACTTCAGACTCTTTGTGACCGTATGGACTGTAGCCCACCAGGCTCCTCTGACTATGGGATTCTCCAGGCAAGAATACTGGAGAGGGTTGTCGTGCCCTTCCCCAGGGGGCCTCCAACATCTCCAGCATTGTAGGTGGATTCTTACTGCTAAGCCACAAGGGAAGCCCTGAAATAGAGTATAACTGTGCTGAACTCATAGCATTTTTTTGATAATGATCATGATGGCATATGTAAAGAAATTCACATAGTGCCTGACACATGGTAAGTTTTTCAACATGTGAATGTTTATAAAAGTTATTACTGTTATGTTTGACCTATAATTTGACAAGTATTAAAAGATGTGGCATGTTATAGAATCTAAGAATCAAGAAAATTTATGCCATGGTTTCTCACTTTATGCTTTTTAGTTTTTTTTTTTTTTTTTTTTTTTATCAAGTGAGTAGGAGCATTAAAACATACATTGGTAGAAAGGTTATCTTCATGGAACAGATTTAGAAACTTAAAAAAAAAAAGTAAAAATTACACACTTTGTAAACCATGAACTCAGCATTCCCCAAAGTGTACTTGGTGAAAATATAATCCTGCAAAATACTCTGTGAAAAAAAAAAAGAGCCCATGGTCAAATAAACGCGGAGAATATTGAATGTTATATGTTCCTTTGGGGAATTCCCAAAACAAATGGTATAGTAAGAGACTGGGAAGTCCTGAAGCTTAAAAAAAATATGTTTCACTTTGATCTAATGTTTTAAAATTTTCCTGAACATAGAACGTTTTTGTATAAATCTATGAATATTTCTTTAGGGGGAAACTGACTTTATTATAACTGCTAATTCTTCTTTTCTGTTGAGAGATACAAAGAGTGAAAACACGTCTTTCACCTGTCAACAACCCATGGTCTTGTAAAAAGACTTCTGGAGTCTGGTATGAAGTCCCTTAAGCCTCTGTCACAGTGGCAGCTGTCTGCTACCTCAGTGTCTTGCTTGCTTGGCTACCAAAGCAATTCCCCAGGGGTGTCTACGCTCCTACATTCTTTTCACCTCTAAGCGACTTGACAGGATTCAGAACAGAACCAAGAATGCAGTGTCACCTGCATCTACCCAAGAACAATGAGGATCCCATTAATTGTCTTTTTCTAATCAGAGGAGAGTAATTTCCCTCTTTAAAAAAAAAAAAAAAAAACTAATTTATTTAATTTCCAGTTCCTCTGTTAACAACCAATAACTTGAGATTTACAATGCTAGATTTAAGTGCAGTCCCACTCAGGATAGCAGGCTGCCTCAATAATCAGTTATCTATTGTTATGTTGCAATTGTGTATCAGACCACTTTGTAACTCAGAGCCTTAAAACAATAAGATCTACTCATAGATCTCTGAATCCACTGAACAGTTCTGATCTCTGCCAGACTCACTCACAGACCTACTAACATATGTATTTTGTGCAGGTCTTTCTTCTTATTTTCGCTGATCAAACGTTTGGGGGCTGCAAGATACTGGCAGGTCTAGCTGTTCTTTATATATCTGTCATAAGCCATCCAGTAAACTAGCCCAGGATGTTCTCAGTGAGACAGGGATCTGAGAGAGAGAGAAAGTAGAAGTGAGCAAGGTTTCTCTGAGGCTAGTATAAGACCTGTCACAATTATAAACACATCATAAATTATGCAATACAGCATAAATAATACAGCAAATAATACAGCAATTATTTATGCTGTTTTTTTTTTTTTTCTTGCAAAACAAAGTTACAAGGCCTACCAACATCCAAGCAATAGTGAAATCGACCTCACCTCTTATGAGGAGCTCAAAGTGACACTGAAAAGGGTGTGGTCTCAGCAAGAGGTGAAGAATTGGGGACAATGCTTGCAATCAATGCACTACCACTCCTCCCTTTGGCTTTAACTCCATATGGTTGCCACTCACAAATTACAAATTACATTCAGCCCCTCCCAAAGTCCCCAAGTTCTCCCCCAGTTATTGTATTATCTTCAAAGTCCATCATCTTATGATCTACATGAATGAGGTCTAGATAAGGCTCTGCAGAGGCATCACATTTCGATTCAGAGACTCATGAACCAAAAAGACACAGTATTTGTACTTTTCTACTCCCACCGCGTATGTGATAGTGAGGACAGGAAAACTGCATTAAACAGCACTCTCATTCAGATAGGCAAGAATGAGAGGCACGTAGAACTCCATGGACCTTAGCATTTTTGAAATCCAACAGGGTAAATGTTGCCAGGTTCCCGGACACTGGGAGAAGAGAATGTTCCCAGATTTTTGACTCCATTCTGCTTCTGAGGACCGATTGCTCTCTACATCTCCATTTCAGTAAACTTTTTCCTTTCCTGTCTCTCTCCTTACCCTTTCAGAAGAGTTTGGGGGAGTGTATGCCCTCTTAATATCATTTACAACTGCCTTTCTCTTCTTAGAATGATGAGAACCTAGATGCCATTTTGAACAACCCAGTATCTTTGAGGCTAGAATGATGAGGCTACTTATGCCTGTACAACTCCTAAAAAAAAACTGTGAACTTGCAAATAATTTGATGTACATCCTCTCCATTCAACCAATTCTTTTTAATCATACTCATTTGGGTCATATCAGACAATTGTGGGAGTTACCCTTTGCTCCTAGCAGCCTTTTTGCCTAATGAGAGGACTAAACACTTCCTTAACTCTTTCAGCGATCTTAAGAACACATCTTAAGACATACTGATGATTTGATCTATGCCCCTAGGCTATAGTTACTTTGATAATATCTTCTTGACTAGGAGGACTAGAGATGAGAAACTGTTTTATTTTGTAGCCCATACATTTGGCACTCTCCTATTCCCTCTACATTCTTAGGAAGGGACTGCTTTTTCTTAGTTCATCACTTTCTTGCTGTACCATACACAATTAAGAAAATCCAGCTGATGATGCTCTCAACATTCTGCCTGGAGATCTCCTTAGGCAAATCCGAAAGTTCATTAGATACATTTTCCATCTTCCAAGTTACTGCAGGCAACAGGTTCGTCAATTATTTTGAGATGACATTACATGAATCATCCTTTTTTCCAAACTCCAGTTACAATTTCTTGCCATTCCCCTAGTCCTTGTTGACAGCTTGCTTACCGTTTTTCCAACCCCCAGCTGCAAGCAATCACATAGCCAATGCCACAAAATTCAAGTTTCTCTAATGATAGTGCCCTCTGTCAAGTGTCAAGTCTGTCTCAGCTACTGTTGCCACAAGCAAAATGTGCAGTAAACTACCCCCTAACTCAGTGCCTTAAAAACCATAAGGGCTTGTTCTTGCTCACAAAGCTACAAATAGTTTGGGTGGCTCCTCTGATCTTGACTGTTTTCACTAATAAATCTGTAGTGCGCAGTGCATTGAGTCAAGACTTTGCTGATCATGACTGGATTCTCTGAACTCTGTGCAGTTGCCTGACTGTGGGTTTCTTCTCCATGTGTTCTCTCATCCCTCCAATGTGCCAGCCCATGCATGTACCTGCAGCAAAGCCAAGGCCCAGGGAGAAAAACAAAAAGCACAATTATTTAAGGCTTTGGGAATCCTAGGCTTGGAAATAACATCTAGTCACTTGTTTGCTAAAATTAACAAAAGTCCAGTCCAGATTTAATGTGAGGAAACACCATCTCTTGATTAAAAGAGCTACCAGGACAGATTGTGAAGGATGCTGATAAAGACAAGTATGGAAAATTGGATCCATTTATACAACCAATCTACCACACAGGTAAACAGAAATTCAGTAAGTTTATTCTGATGTCCATGCTTTATTGTGTTAGGTAGAAAGAGGCATGAGCAAAGAGGGGTGGCCTAGCTGAAAGCTGATCTTTAAACCCCACCCCAGACACAGCCAGGAGAGCTCACATATATGTTACAAAACAACCACAGAGACTTTTTCAACTCCTGCACATGTTCCCCAAGCACAGTGGATACAGACTAACCCAGGGCCTTCCCCACATAAACTTAGGCAGCTAGCCCATTGTTCAGTTGCTCAGTCACATTCAACTCTTTGCAACCCCACGGACAGGCTTCCCTGTCCTTCACCATCTCCCCAAGCTTGCCCAAACTCAAATCCATTAATGATTCATAAATATTCTACACATATATACATCTGATTATAACAGACTGAATTTTGGGAAGACATGCACAACAGAGCCTTTTATTATGTAACCTGCAACTGTCAATCGGCCTTAAGCATAGGTTAAGTCAAGCATAAGATGACTTAGATCTCAAGAAAGATCCTCTTTCTTGACTGGTGGTGGGACCAAGCCCTATTTTGCTCAGGGCACAACCAAAAGGAGGAGACAGATGGGAAGTATAAAAAGGGGGAAACCAAGAGGGATTGTTAGCATGACACTTCCTTTGGGGTCAGCTGCTTCTGCTTGAGCTGAACTGAGCTGTAGCTTATCTGTTGTTTTAAACTCTTTAGTCTGTCATTCCAAACACAGGGAAACTAAGTCTGCATGCCACAGCTACTGAGCCCTTGCCCGATAGCCCGTGCTCTGCAACAAGAGAAGCTACCATAAAGAGAAGCTCCCACACAGCATCTAGAGAAAACCCGTGAGCAGCAACAAAGACCCAGAGGAGCCAAAAATAAAGAAATATTTTTAAAAATCAACTGTTGTGATACTTCCCATTAAAAATAACTAGTGTTTAATCTGATCATGAATGTCATTTACTATGTCACAGTAAATATAAAAAGAGAAGAAAATAAAACATCACTCAAACTCCAACTGAAGAAAGTTACCATAGTAATTTGATGCTATTTTCTTTAAAATGTTTTACATTCATATGATATAGATCCATATATATTTCCATAGTTGATACTGCATGCATAATTTTGTATTGCGCTTGTTTCACTTATATCATGAACACTAATTCATCATTAAAATTATTAGTAAAACAGTCAGTGATTTATACATAGCTTATGTCTACTTTAGATCTCATTATCATTCTCCTAATTTTGTAAGTCTACCTATTTTTGTAAACTTGATTTTTAACATCTGAGAGGTAACTTCAAGTCTTTCAATGTCTCGGGCTTCCTGATGGCTCAGTGATAAAGAATCCACCTACCAATGCAGGAGACACGTGTTTGATCCCTGGGTGGGGAAGATCCCGTGGAGGAGGGAATGGCAACCCCCTCCAGTATTCCTGCCTGGAGAATTCCATGGACCGAGGAGTCTGGCAGGCTACAGTCCATGGGTTCTGAAAGAGTCAGACACAACTGAGCATGCGTGCAATGTCGCAGACACTTTTCATTGTAATTCCTACAATTTAAAAATGTATTTCAAAGTTGTACTCAAAAAATATAGAGACTCACGCAGATCTTCATTGTACTGTAATGTTTTTCATTAAAAAAATCTTTCAGTTTTACTTGCAATTTTTAAAATTTCAACTCCATCTTTGCCAACACTGGGAATATTTCATGTTTTTTTAATCATGCTTCACCCCAGCATTCTCTGATCTTTATTCTAAATTATTTCCCCTGTTAGTCTCTCTCCTAACACTTGTTCTTCTCCTTTACAAACCCCATCACAATTTTAACTGCATATTCTTTTCGTAAACTGTCTCAAATATAATATATATATATATATATATATATATATATATAATTTTTTTGGAAAAAAAAAAAAGTGCTAAACCAACATGTCTTCCCTGACCCATTCAAGTACTGAACTCTGGAGCACTTGAAGCTGCAGGAATAACCAGTGGTCAGAATGGAAGGTAGTTATTTAGTAGTGCATGAAATATATGCAGAAAATAAAAGTCGAACAGTGCCACTGTATGGTTCACAGAGAATACTTCCAACTCCTTGTTACTATTTTCTTTTCACTTATTAGATGGTATAAGTCTAAAACTACCGTTGCTACTTTTTAGACCCATGTTTTCATTCTGCAATGAAATGCAATAAGCTCTAATGAGCAATGAGTTCTTAAAAAACAAAAGTGCAGGTCAATAAAGAATTAAGTAAAAACCTGGAGGGATAGAGTGGGGAGGGAGGTTGGAAGGGGCTTCAGGGTAGAGGGGACATGTGTGTATATCTATGGCTGATTCATATTGATGTATGGCAAAACCCATCACCATACTGTAAAGTAATTATCCTCCAACTAAAATAAGCAAATTAAAAAAAAAATTTTTTTTTTTCAAAAGACCTTCATAGAAAAAGAAAAGAATTAAATGCATGGGACTTCCCCAGCTGTCCAATGGTTAAGATTCCACTTCTACTACAGGGGGAAAAGAACTGTCCATTTAAAGTTTAAAAGGTAGTAATTATTTTACATAAGAAGTCTGGGATGAAAAATAATTTATCATCTGTATTTTAGAAAAGTGTGTTTACTTATCACTCTGTAAAGCATAAATTTTCATTTAGATTGAATGACTCTTCTATTAATATATTAAATTTTCCTTTTCTACTTGAAATAGTCTTGTTTGCTATTGTTTAGTGGCTAAGTTGTGTCCGACTCTTTGGCGACCCCATAGACTGTAGCCTGCCAGGCTCCTCCATCTTGGAGGACTTCCCGGCAAGAATACTGAAGTGGGTTGCCATTTCCTTCTCCAGAGGATCTTCCTGAATCAGGGATTGAACCCACTTCTCCTGCATTGGCAGGCGGAATCCACTATAAGTAAAGCTTTAACTATTAATGTACCACCTCCATCAGCATAAGAATTCTATACAGAATTGGAAAAAGAACAGATTTTTATCAGAAATGTGTTAAATAAAAAATTAGTTAATTTTCATAGTGCTTTGATATTTTTAGATATGAAGTACATTCAGTTGAAGGATAAATATTTCACATTATTATAAATGCTATTGCAAATTCAGTTCAAAAGTTAAATATTAATGTTAAGATTATTTTTCTTATGATATTTCACTGAAAAAACATGAATCTAAATTTTCATGAAACATATTGACAAGAACAAACGATATTCTTTCTAAATCAAAAAGCTATATTTCAAGGGATGCTCTTGAAATTAATTTTGGTTGATATAATTCATAATTGCTTCTCCACAGGTATGATATTCTACCAACATAAATAGGACCTATAGTTTGTCAAAATTCCCCCTCTCCCTCTCCTCTTGTGTGTGCACACTATTTCCAATTGGATAATTTGATGATAATACATATAAGAATAGAATGAAATAGAAAGCTTTATGATTTTATAGCAATTCATTAAAAAAAGCTTATTTGAAAACTGTATTTGTTAAAGAAACTTTTTCTGAAGAAAGAAAAAAATGACAGCATGTGTGAACTTCATTCATATCAATATTTAAACATCTAAATAAAAAATGTAATGTTTATAATAACTTCCACTTAACACATATGCTCTGATTTTACCAGGGACTTTAGCAACTGCAGTGTAGTTTTTCAATTAAAATATTATAATCTACATAACTGAGTGCATTAAATATATTAGGAATTTCAAATATGATGCACAAAATGTTAACTTTGAAACTCCTGATTTTATCAAACCACTGACTTAGTCACGTATTATATTCTTTATCAAAAATGATAGCATTAATTAGACAAGTATATTTTAAAAATTGAGAAAAAGGTGTGAATATGTACAAGTAAAATTATTTTTCTTATGTCAATTTTAAATGTTTAGATTTTAAATCCAAGTGAGGTTTTTTAAAAATTATTCTTTAATATACAAAGATATGTTACTTTTCATTTTGTTAGAGAAAATTTTAAAGTAAGACTTGAAAAAGTAAATTATTATTACTTCACTTTTTATTTATTGTATACAATACAATAAAACTAAGGAATATTTCAATAGTTAAATAATTTTAATTAATTTAGCATCCCTTCTACTCTCAGTAATGTCCTGATTTGGATAATGAATTAAATAGTCTCCTTCAGATCATAAAAACAGGTCCTTTGGCATTCACTTATTTATTCAAATCAGATTTAATCCACAAAGTGAAGTTGTTATTTGTGGCCAGCTCGGAGAAGGCAATGGCAACCCACTCCAGTACTTTCGCCTGGAGAATCCCATGGACGGAAGAGCCTAGTGGGCTGCAGTTCATGGCGTCGGAAAGAGTCGGACACAACTGAGCGACTTCACTTTCACTTTTCACTTTTCACTTTCATGCATTGGAGAAGGAAATGGCAACCCACTCCAGTGTTCTTGCCTGGAGAATCCCAGGGACGGCAGAGCCTGGTGGGCTGCCGTCTATGGGGTCGCACAGAGTTGGACACGACTGAAGCGACTTAGCAGCAGCAGCCTAAGACAAACATCATGAGAAATCTGGTTGCTGTGTGTTGTATTTTTATTGCTATGTTGCTTTGGAATCACCTTCATCTCACCATATCCTCAGGGGTCTCCTTCAAGTGAAGGAAAGACAACTGGCATTTTCTGACACCTTTATACCTCAAAAATGATAGATAAAACAGTCTTTACAAAGGACTTATAATGAAAGGCTTTATTTAATAATTCAGGCAGTCTTTACTTGCACAGTATGTCAGACCATATAAATGAACATATAAACCAAAACATGCACACTGATCTTAAAAATTTAATGGGAAACATTACAATTGTTCTGTGACCTCTGAAAATATTTTTCCAGAAACTTAACTCTCTTATTGTCAATTAAATATACAGGGAAAGAAAAAAAAAACATATACAAATAATATTTATTTTGTGCCCTGTAACTTGTAACACTGAGATTTTAAAGTGCTTTGTTTCCTTATAAAAAACTTACCAAGAAGAGTTTTAAGAGTGTTTGCCTTTTCTTACCGTCTTATAACTTACCATGTGGAGCAGGCATCTTTCCTATGCCCTGTTGAATTTTCATAATCCTTTCTAAGTTTGGATGGTCTTCTAACATTTTATCCTTTGCACTTTTATGTTGTGAAAAATCTCCAGGACATGCTTTCATGTAAAGATTTTGCCTGTGTCACCTTCTTCTAAGACATCTTCACCCTCTTGTCACAATCACTTTCCTCATTTGTGTCAATAATTCTGTCTTTACTAAGTTCCTCCAGGCACATATCTAGAATCTCTCAAGAGTGGCAGTGTCAACAACATGCCTATAGACAGCTGTTTCTTTTTCTTCTATACATCAATTTACATTCAATTCAAATTTCACTTCTAGTATTAAATTTTTTCAGCCTTTTTTTTTTTTTTTTTGCTCTAGACTTTTATCTTTGTTGTTCATCTCTAAAAGACTTCAGGAGAAGAATCAACTATATAGAAAATTTTTGGATAGTTTTTAACATCACCTTGGCATACAAGGGGAAAGTCTTGTCAACTGCTTAAGTTTTATTCTACTTCAAAGGACAAAATTTCAAAGACTTTTTATAAAAATAAATAAATTTCTACACCAGAGAAAAATAAAACAGTGTAGAAAAGCTTGATGGAAGGAAGCCCCAGCAGTGTAACATTTTGCCCAGTTGAACCAGGCATGCAGTGTTAGGCCGATTCTGGAGATTATGCTACCTCTCTGTGAGTTTTCGCAAATCAAATCCAGGTACCATAGGAGCGCTGGAGGCAGCTCAGCTATTGTTTAATTACAATGAATGATTAGTTTCTCTCCAGGTGACTTCAGAAGGCAACTTGTTTTCTAGGGCAGCCTGTCAATGGTCTGGAGTTCTTTTGTTGCTTTCTTTTTCTTTCATTTTCCTCCAGTGAAGTAATTCATTGATAACACAAGCTGCTGAAATCAGCAGTTAACATTTAGAAGAACACCCAGGTCTAGAATTTTATATATTTCTAGTCTTTATAATCAGTTCTTAAAATAGGGGGGAAATGAAGGATGAGCAGACATAAAAAAAGCAAGAAGGGTAGCATCTTCCAAGAAAACTCTCAAGCATAGCACATCAAATTCTTCTCCCTGGATACTTTGTTCATTCTCTTTCATTTCCACAATGGCATCCCCTCCCCACATTTATTTAAAAGATAAAGGAAAAACAGCTTTGGAGATGAAAGAATAGTGATCCCATTCAATGTCTTTGTCCAGGTAGATAAAGTACTATTGGAAAGAAGATCTTAAAGTATATTTCTGTAATCCACAAGGTTTAAACTGTAAGAGATCATTCTTCCCTCCTTAGCTTCCTCTGACCCATCTTTACTTTTATTTTTCTGGAACAGTGTTTGGCATAACACCTTTTAAAAATCTTTAGCTCATTATCTGTTCTTTATTTTTCAATTAATCCGCAACTAGGTGCTTATTTTCAGGTCCAATATAATGTCTCATAATCCTTGCTGGAAGATTCTCTCTTTCCCAAGGTCATAGGATAAAAATATATCCTTTCATAATTATCAAGTGAATAAACCAAACTTATCAATGAAAATACAATTTTGTCATAAATTTATCATTTCAAAGAAAATACTAAACAAATTTCAAATATTTCTTTCTAATTTAGCAACTTTCGATTTTCCAGCTTTACAATTTTGCCACCTAGCTGATTTAACAAATGTTTCAATTATGCACAGAGGTTCTTGACATTGTACAGGAGACAGGGATCAAGACCATCCCCATGGAAAAGAAATGCAAAAAAGCAAAATGGCTGTCTGAGGAGGCCTTACAAAAGGTTGGGAAAAGAAGAGAAGAGAAAAGCAAAGGAGAAAAGGAAAGATATTCCCATCTGAATGCAGAGTTTCAAAGAATAGCAAGGAGAGATAAAAAAGCCTTCCTCAGCAATCAATGCAAAGAAATAGAGGAAAACAATGGAATGGGAAAGACTAGAGATCTCTTCAAGAAAACTAGAGATACCAAGGGAACATTTCATGCAAAGACGGGCTTGATAAAGGGAAGAAATGGTATGGACCTAACAGAAGCAGAAGATATTAAGAAGATGTGGCAAGAATACACAGAAGAACTGTACAAAAAAGATCTTCATGACCCAGATAAACATGATGGTGAGACCACTCACCTAGAGCCAGACATCCTGGAATGTGAAGTCAAGTGGGCCTTAGAAAGCATCACTACAAACAAAGCTAGTGGAGGTGATGCAATTCCAGTTGAGCTATTTCAAATCCTGAAAGATGATGCTGTGAAAGTGCTGCACTCAATATGCCAGCAAATCTGGAAAACTCAGCAGCGGCCACAGGACTGGAAAAGGTCAGTTTTCATTCAAATCCCAAAGAAAGGCAATGCCAAAGAATGCTCAAACTACCGCACAATTGCACTCATCTCACACGCTAGTAATGTTCAAAATTCTCCAAGCCAGGCTTCAGCAATACGTGAACTGTGAACTTCTAGATGTTCAAGCTGGTTTTAGAAAAGGCAGAGGAACCAGAGATTAAATTGCCAACATCCTCTGGATCATCAAAAAAGCAAGAGAGTTCCAGAAAAACATCTATTTCTGCTTTATTGACTATGCCAAAGCCTTTGACTGTGTGGATCACAATAAACTGTGGGAAATTCTGAAAGAGATGGGAATCCCAGACCATCTGACCTGTCTCTTGAGAAACCTGTATGCAGGTCAGGAAGCAACAGTTAGAACTGGACATGGAACAACAGACTGGTTCCAAATAGGAAAAGGAGTACATCAAGGCTGTATATTGTGACCCTGCTTATTTAACTTATGTGCAGAGTACATCATGAGAAACGCTGTGCTGGAAGAAACACAAGCTGGAATCAAGATTGCCGGGAGAAATGTCAATAACCTCAGATATGCAGATGACACCACCCTTATGGCAGAAAGCAAAGAAGAACTAAAGGGCCTCTTGATGAAAGTGAAAGAGGAGAGTGAAAAAGTTGGCTTAAAGCTCAACGTTCAGAAAACTAAGATCATGGCATCTGGTCCCATCACTTCATGGGAAATAGATGGGGAAACAGTGAAAACAGTGTCAGATTTTATTTTGGGGGGCTGCAAAATCACTGCTGATGGTGATTGCAGCCATGAAAGTAAAAGACACTTACTCCTTGGAAGGAAGGTTATGACCAACCTAGATAGCATATTTAAAAGCAGAGACATTAGTTTGCCAACAAAGGTCCATCTAGTCAAGGCTATGGTTTTTCCAGTGGTCATGTATGGATGTGAGAGTTGGACGATGAAGAAAGCTGAGCGCCAAAGAATTGATGCTTTTGAACTGTGGTGTTGGAGAAGACTCTTGAGAGTCCCTTAGACTGCAAAAAGATCCAACCAGTCCATCCTAAAGGAGATCAGTCCTGAATATTCATTGGAAGGACTGATGTTGAAGCTGAAACTCCAATACTTTGGCCACCTGATGTGAAGAGTTGACTCATTGGAAAAGACCCTGATGCTGGGAAGGATTGGGGGCAGGAGGAGAAGGGGACGACAGAGGATGAGATGGCTGGATGGCATCACTGACTCAATGGACATGGGTTTGGGTAAACTCCGGGAGTTGGTGATGGACAGGGAGGCCTGGCGTGCTGAGATTCATGGGGTCGCAAAAAGGCGGACACAACTGAGCGCCTGAACTGAACTGATAGAAATTGTATCTTATACAGCCTTATAAATTAATCCCTGCTAAAAATGTGTGTCCATTCACATCAAAAGCCACAACTTCCTCTTTTGTTCTGGAGCCCTTTCTATCTTGCCGTCTGAAAGACGTGACTTCAGCAGTTGTCTCTCACAGGATTAATTTCTCCTTCTCTAATGGTTCATCCATTACCATAAAAGACTACACTAATCTTCCAACTTAAAGAAATACCTTCCTTAACCCGAGCACTATGTTTAAACTACTGGTGCATGTTTCTAGTCTCTACATCATATTAAAAAAACTAGAAAATATTTTCTACATTGAAGTCCACTTTATTAAGTTCCCTCCATTCTTCTTTGAAAAGTCCCTATTATTTTGTTTAACCAGGATGTTAGAAAAGGTGGGGAGAGTATAGATTTGTTGGTTGAACAACCAAAATTGTTCTCCACATGCTCTAATGCACAATGAATGTTTCTGAATATTCCATGCATGTTTGAAAAGTTTATTATCCTTTTAGAGAATTTTTTCTATTATCCTTTTCTGATACAAATAATCTTTAACATCTATGCATACACATACCTTATGAACATGGAAGTGTTAGTCACTCAGTTGTGTCCTACTCTTTGCAACCCCATAAACTGTAGCCAGTCAAGATCCTCTGTCCATGGAATTCTCAAGGCAAGAATACTGGAATGGGTTGCCATTCTCTTCTCCAGCAGATCCTCCTGACCCAGGCTCTGAACTCAGGTCTCCCACATTTGAGGCAGATTATCCTTCTTTTAGAATTTATTCTAACTATACTTTTCTGGTACTGTTAATCCTTAACATCTATGCACACACACATATCACATACACATACACATATATACACAAAGAATCTTCTAAATGTTTTATTCAATTATTATACTCATTATTTTCATCTATTTGCTCTGCTGGTCTCTAACAGATTTAAAATCTTTAAATACATTTTTGTACATTTCACCTGGCTTTCTATGAATTTTTGTTTTATGTATTTTGTAACTATGTACACATAAAAGTTCATGACTGTCATATCACCTTGGTATACTGTTATTTTTGCCAGTATGAAATATTTCCCTTTGCCCTACATGAATAATTCACATTGAATTCTATTTTGTCTGATAATAACATTTCTTCAACTCTTTTCTTTTGATTAACCTTCATTGGTAATACTTTATTGAATCCTTTGCATTCAGTCTTTTTCATGTATTTTAATTTCAAGTATGGCTCTTGTATAACAAGTGAATTTTGTTTGGGGAATTTTTAACACATTCTAAGATCCCCTGGAGGAGGGCATGGCAGCCCAATCCAATCCAGTATTCTTGCCAGGAGAATCCCCAGGGACAGAGGAGCTTGGCAGGCTACAGTCCATGGGGTTGCAAAGAGTCGAACATGACTGAGCGACTAAGCACAGCACGAGGATATCTATATTTTAAACTGGAATTTTACACATTGATACTTTTATGATTAATGAATGTTTATAAGTATTCCTGCCATTTTAGTATATGTATTCTATTTTTTTATTAAAAATTTTCCTTTCTCACTTTTCATTTGATTGATCTAGTATATTTCTGTTGTTGTTATATTTTTAAATTTTTCCTATCTTATTGGAAGTTAATCTTTTTTCTTCTCTGCTACTATAGTCCATAATATTCAATACATAGACTTCTCAAATACATCATAATCTACACAGCACCCTGTAACATCTGAAATTTTTAAATGTTCATCAAAAATTAGTTAGTCTCAATTATAAGTTTACTTATTTTTCCATATACCAATGTTTCTTTATACCAAAATCTTGTCCATTTTGGACTTTTTAAATCAAATTTTACTGAAGACAACTTCAAGTAAAACATTTTAAAGAGATTCCATTTTATGAAACATTTTGAAGATCTTTTTTGTTCCAAAACATTCTTATTATTCTCGCACGTTTGAATGCTAATAAAGAACTCTAAATGCCAAATGTTTTTTCCTAAGATAAAGATTTACAGTTTGTTGATGCCAATTTTATTTCCTCCTTTATAAATATTTTTAAAATAAACAATTTTTAAAAGTTTTAGATTAACAGAAAAACTATGAAGCTAATACAGAGAGTTCCAAATATTTCAGCCCCATTTCCCTTATGTTGAGAGTTTACCTAAGTTACTTCATGGTTGCTGCCTTGGCATCCATTTTGTTTGGCCAAGAAGCCTACAGTGACCCTGAACTGACACTAATCCCTCATATAAGCACATGCCATAGATAGCAGCCTGCAGTCACTAAGTTCCTGGTATGACTTACCAACAGCCCTTGTGATTAACAGTTTTCGCTGCTTCCCAGTGCCTTCCCATAGGCTCCACTTAGGTGACACCCCAGTGTGGATTACCATAACCAGTCCTTTCGATTTGAAGTGACCAATCCAGCGTTAGCCTGGGATCCCCAAAGCACTCCACACACAGTCCCTAGTAAAGGCATGTGCCCAGATCCTGTCTCTCTGTCTGCCCTCTGTCTTAGCCTCCTACTTGGCTCCTCAAAGCATGCTTTGTGCTTCCTCCAGGATATGTGAGTAATAAAATCTCCATTTCAATTTCTTTTGTGGCCCACTGTTGAATTACTCCCCACCCAACACCCTGTGTTCCTTAATGAGTGCTAATTTGACAAATTCATAACACCTTATTATTAACATACTAGTATGGTATTATTGTCACAATTAATACCATACCTTTTTACTAGCTGAAGTTCATGTTATATTCAGATTTCTTCAGGTTTTTACCTAATAGTCCTTTTCTGTTCCAAGATTCTGTCCTTATCATATTAGTCGTCACAGTCCCTTAGGCTTCTCTTGACTGTGACAATTTTCCAAACTTCTCTTGCTTTTTGATTATCTTGACAGTTTTGAGGATGATCAGTTAGGTACATTTTAGAACGTCCCACAGTCAAGATTTGCCTGCTATTTTTGTCCTGATCCATCTGGGAATGAGTTTGGGGAAGGAAGACCACAGAGGTAGAGTGCCTTTCTCAACATGCACTAGCAAGAATACATACGATCTATCAACATGATTTACCACAGTTGAAGTTGACCTTCAACACTTGGCTGAGTTAGCACTTGTCAGATTTCTCCAGTATAAATTTACCATTATATTGTTTCCATTCTTACTGTGTTCTTTACAAGGAAATCACTATCTGCAGCTCATTCTTGGGGAATAGGGACCTTTGCTTGGCCTCTAAGAAGATGGAGTATCTACATTCATTATTTGAAATTCTTCAGTCTGCCAAGAGTTGTCTCCTCTTTCCCATTTATTCAGTTGTTTATTTATGTCAATATGGACTCATGAATATTTATTTTGTACTTTGGATAAATAAGCCAAACTTATGTATTCATTTTATTGTTCAAATTTTCCCAGCTCTGGACATGGGTATCTCTTTCAGTAAGATTCAAACACCTGACTTATGTGATTTTTCTCCTCCCTGAAGAATTTCTTTTATGCATTTTGTAGGGTGGTTCTGCAGACAATGAATTACTTTATATATAAGAAAACCTTTATTTCACCACTTTTAAAGGATAAATTCACTGGGCACAAAATTCTAAGTTTGCATTTTCTCCCAAAGTTTCAAATATTTCACTCTACAGTCTTCTCCTTTGAATTTTTTCTTGCTAGAAGTCTGATAAATTTCTTACCCTTATCATTCTATAGGTAAATTTATTTTTCATCTGGCTTATTTCAAAATTTTTATGTTTTTCCTTTTTTACTTCACCTTGAATATGATATTCCTAGATGTAGATTTTTTAAAAAATTCATCCTGGTTGGTGTTCTTGATCTTTCTGTACCTATACTTTTGGGTCTGTCATGAATTTCAGAAAATTGTCAGTCATTACTACTGCAGATATTCTGCAGATATTACTTCTGCTCCATTTTTATTTCTTCTTCTTCTGGTATTCCAATTATGTATGTGATATCTTTTGAAATTTTCCTGTAGTTGTTGAATGCTCTGTCCTGTCCTACGTATCTGCATTTGGCTACTAGATTTTTTAATGTGCTAGAAGATGATGATCATCTTTTGGTGATGTCATTTTCCTTGGTTCTTCATGTCCCTTGGAGTTTTACATTGCTGTTTTCACACTGAAAGTAGTAGTTGTATTCTTCAATCTTTACCAGCACCCCTCACATGGCATACTTTTTGTTGGTCCTGCTTGTATTATGAGGTTTTCTCTGATCTTATATGGGTAGGTCCACTCCACACTTCTGGCTCCCTCTTGTGGCAGAATTTTTAAGTTAGTACATTGTCTCAATCTTAAAATGCATTCGACCAGCTGTTAGTAACTTTTTCTTTTTTTCCCTCAACGGTGGTATTACAGCTCAAGATTGTGGCTTCTCCCTTCCCCACAATTTGTGTTTGCATGTATTCATTAAGTTGGCTTTTGCTGCTGCCCTTGGGAGCATGCACAAGGAACCAGCCACAGCGTGGCAGGAGGAGTGGGCTTGGCCTCTGGAGCCCCGGAGGTGTCAGCATGCCAGTTGGGACTCTCTGGGGAGGTTCTGCCAGAAGATTATAGGTGGGCTTGCTGTAGCAGGATCTATGTTCCTTTAATGCTTTGATAGTCTTATCTGCTTCTTCCCCGATCTGCTCCCTTCCCCCACATCATAGAACTCTCCCTTCAACACTCAGAGAGAGAAATTATTTTCTCTGGCAGTGTCCTGTCTGGTTGGGAAAGCCAGGTACTCACTGACTCTCCTCCCTTCTCATCCACGGGAGGGATCCCCAGTCTCCTTTTTCTCTAATTCTCTATGCTGTGCCATCTTGAGGGGAGAAGGGCATTCTGACAAAGTTTCTCTTGACCACTTCAATGTATCCAAATGTGTTTTGTTCTGTTTTAGCTCCAGTAGAATGCTGGAATTTCTCCTCCAGGAACCTGAACTTGTACAAAGGTTCTCATGTCTATGGGCATCTGCCCAAATCTGTGTTAGCCAAATGCCATATATTTCACACACACACACACACACACACACACACACACACACACTATAAGGAATTGGCTCACATGATTATGAGGGCTGGGAAGCCCTGAGATCTGTAAGCTAGAGAGTTACAAAAGCTGATGGTATAGTTCCAGAAAAATCCAGAGATCTGAGGAGCACTAATACTGATGGTATAGTTTCAGTCTGAATCCAGAGACCTAAGAACTAAGAGAGTCATGGTATAAGTTTCAATGTGACTCCAGTTCTGAAGGCAGAACAGGACCCATGTCCCAGCTCAAAGACTATCAGGCCAAGAGAGTAAATTCTCCCTCCCTCCTTTTTTCTATTCAGGCTGCCAAATACAATGGACCATGGTTACCCACATCCAGAAACACCTTCACAGATATACCCAGAATAATGTTGAATCAAATATCTGGGTACTTTTTGGCCCAGTCAAGTTGACACATGAAATTAACAGTGCAGCCAGGTTGCAACATAAAGTATTTTAACTAATATACCAGGTTCTGAATTATATGGCCTGTCTTAACTAATTGATGTTTCAAACTCAGCATGTTTTCATGATTTTAATTATTTACCATATCTTATATAATCTATTGTATCTTATATTGTAAGTGATAATCACAAAACTGCCTCCTTCATTTAATAGCCAATAATTACTAGAGGCATTTCATGAGTGAAAAATAATTTTGTAAAAAGATTTCAGGAAGAAACAGGAATGAAATTTTTTGAGAACCCAAGGAAAATGCATAAACACAGGTGCAATAGAGAAATATCAAAATTAGATTACTTCTTTCTCTGTTTCCTCATGACTGGTGGTATTTGTATGTGTGTGTATGTGTGTGTGTATGCATGTGTGTGTACACACTCATGTGCAAACATATGCAGACACCAGTGTGTAAGACAATCAATCCAAAAGCTAAAATTCCTATTAACTGGTATTTTGCACAGCCAGTACTCTATGTGAATTTTCTAATGTCACAGTTAGCTGTAATCTTTACCATATAGGACTTTGGAGAATTCATATAACTATTATCACGCAGCATGTGCATTCTCAGTCATGTACAACTCTTTGTGATCCTATGGATTGTGACCTGCCAGGCTACTCTGTCCATGGGATTTCCCAGGATATACCCGAGTGGGTTACCATTACTTTCTCCAGGGAATCTTCCCAATCAAGGGATTGAACCCACATCTCCTGCAGCTCCTGTATTAGCAGGCAGATTCTTTACCACTGAGACACCTGGGAAGCTCTATGACTGTTTTAATTGCAGTTAATTGCAAGTTTCTCATTCATATTTATCCTCACCTTAGCTTATAGTTTTTCAAATTCCAAATAGTTGAACAGATTTTAAACTCTACAGTAACATCTAGTAAAGTTTCTGAGAATGAATGGACATAAATTTGAACTCTTTTGCTGCTTTATGAACAACTAAGCCATGTTCTATAGAGGCCTCATAAAGAGAAATGAATGGATTCAAAGCACAGTTACCAACTTTGGGACTATTTCAATTAATTAGATGTTTAGAAGAATTTGTGTAGACAGCAAGCATATTTTACCATATTTTCTTACATAAGGTCACAGCCCCGATAGCCAGGTCCTCCCTATCAGCAGGTAGAACACAAGTGCATTTAGAGACGTGATTTCAGCAGTTTTGAAAAGTAACTCACCCCGAAATAACTTATTAGCTCATTAACACTTCAAGGTGGAATAGTTTTCAGATTAACTAGCTTCAGCAAGCACAGAATGGGTGAAAGCACAAATTAATCTGTTCTAAAACAAAATTTGTCTCTTATTGCAAAGCTGATAATGTGTTTATTTGAGGGTATGTAGATAATATACAAAAATTAAAGAACTATAAGTCATCCATAAGCTTACTACCTAAGATTACCACTCTTAGCATGTGGGTGAATGTCACTTTTAATTTATTTATGTGTATATAAAAACATATATAGTTTAAAATTCAATGTCACTACTTAGAGGTACAGATATATGATTTTACTTCATAACTGGGCTCATTTACACATCTCCTTTTTCACGCTTATAGTGGAAAATAAATTTCAGTTTTCCATCTTAGGATGATCAAAACACTTCTCATTTAACTTAATCACTTCTGCATTAGCTCACTCTCATTTATTTAAACTTTCAACTTCCTTTTTTCTCTCTGTAATATGATAATGTTGTGTTCTGCATGTTTGTATTCTCCCCCTTAACAATTCATATGTTGAAACCTAATTCCTAATGTGATGCTATGGGAAGGTGGGCCCTTTGGGAGGCAATTAGATTATAAGAAGACAGCTAGAAGTCCGCAACCTGATCTCAGGCCTTCAGCCTCCTAAGCTGTGAGAAATACTGTCCTGTTATTTATTAGCCACTAGGTCTGTGGTATTTTGTTAGAGCAACCCAAGAGGGATTGAGACAGATGGCATGGTAGGATGGCCCCAGCTTGCACACAAACAGCCCTCAGCTGAGAGGTCTCAACAGACACAGTATTTGAGTGTGTGTGTGTGTGTGTGTGTGTGCACGTGCGCATCCCTGATGCATTTGCTGCTGATGTTCTTTTGTCACAAGCAGCACATGGTATTTCTCCTACAGAGCCCTGGGGTATGGTGTCCCTGTTGCTGACTAGGTTGTCACCTTGGCCTGTGCTTCACCTCCCACTCAGGTCCCACTTTGAACAGTTCCTCTGCTCAAGGATACAAATGATTCCTGTGACAAACGGGACAGCAATGACTTCCTGCACCTTCCCACCCCCTGTAGTGAGGTACATGGTCACTGCTTAACTCCTCCATCCCAACATGTTACAAATCCTTCCCCTCCCTTTAATAACAGACCCCTGCCATGCAACTTTGTGCACCCTTCTCAGCTGACTCTGGACTCAGTGATGTCACTCCCTTCGGCCATTAGAATATTAGCTAATACGGCTCCAGCAGAGGCTGGAAATGCACCTAGAGGTTGGGGTATGTCCTGTCTCTTGCAGGCCTTGCTGAGATTACTATGTGAACAAGTCCACGCTAGCCTGCCAGAGGATGTGGAACTACACGGAGTGAACTCAACTGCCACAGATACTGCCAGAGATGTGAGTGAGGAATCTAAGAAGAGCCAGTGTCCTACTGTCACTGGCTAGAACTGGATGATGATTGCAGAGGAAAGAGTAAATCTAGCTGTGGTCTGGCCAAACTCATGAGCCACAGAATCAAGAGCTAAACAAATTGTGTTGTTTTAATCCATTATGTTGTGGGATGGTTTGTTATGCAGCAATGGATAGCTTACATAGAGGGATGGCTATCTGGGGCTCTCTTTCTGAGTAAACATTTGCTGCCACCATTTCTATGTTCTACTCTGCTTGTGTTGGAGGAGGGTGCCTAGTGGGTCAGCCTCCTACCTGAGTTCCATATGGTGACTGATGTATAAACAGGAAGACCACATAACTTACTGTCTAACCTAGGAGGGTTTTGAGAGTAAGAGGGTATGTTATTGATAATCACAGTAGTAAAATAATAGGTGAAAACCATGACAATGGAAGGAAATGAAGATACATGGTTTTACTGGTATAAGTAAATTTCTTCCTTGGATTTCCATATAGAATGTTTCCAGTGGAATAAACATTTCTTTGCCCCATTACCATCCAAATCCTTAGGTTTGTCTTAGACAGCTTGGGCTGCTGTAACAATTATCACAGACTGGATGGCTTAAACAACAGAAATTCCTCATGATTCTGTAATCTAGGAAGTCCAAGATGAAGGAACTAGCATTGCTGGGTTCTGGTGAAAGCCTTCTTCCTGGTTTGCTGATGGCCATCTTCTTGCTCTGTCCTTTCTTAACAGAAGCAGAGAAACAGGAGGCAAGCTCTCTCCGATTTGCTGTAAGAGTACCAATCCCATCTTGAAGGTTCTATCCTCATGATCAAATTACCCATCTACAACACTATCATACTGAGGATTAGGGTTTGAACATTGGAATTTTGGGGGAGACACAAATATTCAGTCCACTGCATAATTCAAGCCCAGAAGGAGACAGAATCATGGTTCAATGACTTATATGCACCTATATTGTCTCTCTTGGTGTCATTTTTGGTTCTAATTCGTTCCCTCCCTCTATCCTTCAAGTGGCTAGCTCTTATTTTTGCTTTTGTAGCTAGAGAAATATGATTACATTTTGGAGAAGCCATACCACATGTTCTCTGGAGCCAGACTTCCTGAATTAAGCTACCAGCTCCACTATTTATCAGCTGTTTATAACCTTGTTCAAGTCACCTAACCTTCCTGTGCTTCAGTTTTTTCATCTATAAAATAACAATATTAATAAGGCATAGACTGCACAAGAATTCAACAACTTAATACATGTAAAGTACTTGCAGTACTTCATTTAATCCAGTGCAGAGCATTACCATTTTGATTATATCCTACCATTTATCTATCCATCCCTATTCTGTGATTTTCTTAGGTCTGAGTCTTTAAGGCTGTGCTTTATGATCTTCCAGTCCAATAATTCATAGAAAATCTTCCTACCTTAATCCTCTAGTTCTGACATACCATATGTGCTTTGCTTTGCAGACTACTTATTTGGCAGTTGAATTTGAAAACTCTATTTTAAAAGTTAAAGGAAGATTGATCACTTTTATAAGATGCTTCCACTTTTCTCTCCTTAGAGCAATAAGTATTCACCTTGTAGCCTGGTCTGAATTGTGGAAGGGGTCTACAGATTAAAATAGAGCTCTTAAAAATGAAAAAAAATACCAATTATATACAAATACAGTTTTTAGTGTGATTATCCTCTACAGAAAGTGAAGGAGAACTAAAGAGCCACGTGATGAAAATGAAAGAGGAGAGTGAAAAAGTTGGCTTAAAGCTTAACATTCAGAAAACTAAGATCATGGCATCCGGTCCCATCATTTCAGGGAAATAGACAGGGAAACAGTGGAAACAGTCGCTGACTATTTTGGGGGGCTCCAAAATCACTGCAGATGGTGATTGCAGCCATGAATTAAAAGACACTTACTCCTTGGAAGGAAAGTTATGACCAACCTAGACAGCATATTAAAAAGCAGAGACATTACTTTGTCAACAAAGGTCCGTCTAGTCAAGGCTATGGTTTTTCCAGTGGTCATGTATGGATGTGAGAGTTGGACTATAAAGAAAGCTGAGCGCCAAAGAATTGATGCTTTTGAACTGTGGTGTTGGAGAAGACTCTTGAGAGTCCCTTGGACTGCAAGGAGATCCAACCAGTCCATCCTAAAGAAGATCAGTCCTGGGTGTTCATTGGAAGGACTGATGTTGAAGCTGAAACTCCAATACTTTGGCCACCTGATGCAAAGAGCTGACTCATTTGAAAAGACCCTGATGCTGGGAATGATTGTGGGCAGGAGGAGAAGGAGATGACAGAAGATGAGATGGCTGGATGGCATCACCGACTCAATGGACATGAGTTTGAGCAGGCTCTGGGAGTTGGTGATGGACAGGGAGGCTTGGCGTGCATTAATCTTAACTGAGTTGATAGATTTTTGAAAGACAATTCTAGTTTTTGCTTTAATTTGTATTTTATAGATTTACAATATAGTTGAACTTTTTTCTTCCTTAAAATTTTATAGGTTACAATAAGAATTAGGTCCCAGACAAGTTTATGATCCTTCTGGAATGACTGAACCATAGACTCTGAGAAGGTTCAGAAATTTACATGCAGTCTCTGAGAAAGTCTCTTGAAACCACAAAGCAATCAGCTGTGCCTGAGACACTGTGGTCAGTTTAGTAATGTACTCCTTCCTTCCTTCCCTCCCTTATAAAGCTAGAAACTGTCCTCCTAACTAGGGAATTACGGATTTCCTTCCCTAATGAAATGTTAGCACATAAGGTCTTTGGCTCTAAATCCGTTTCCTATGGTACCTGTGCTAAGGAAGGGTACATTTGTCTCCTGTGTATGTATGTGAAACAGCGGGTAATTCAACATTGTTTACTTTCAAGGGCATTGTGTCATTTTGGATGAACCTTTCTAAAAATACCTTGCATTTGTGAATATGAAATTAATTTTTATTATATTGGACTCACATGACCTTACACAGTATAAACACTTCATTCATTTTTCTTATATTAATAATTCTTTGTTCAAATCAAAGAAGTGAAGAGAAAGGACACATTATGCTTCTAAAATTTCATTCTAAATATAATCAGTTCAGTTCAGTCTCTCAGTCGTGTCCGACTCTTTGTGACTCCATGAATCGTAGCACACCAGGCCTCCCTGTCCATCACCAACTCCCGGAGTTTACCCAAACTCATGTCCATTGAGTCGGTGATGCCATCCAACCATCTCATCCTCTGTCGTCCCCTTCTCCTCCTGCCCCCAGTCCTTCCCAGCATCAGGGTCTTTTCCAATGAGTCAACTCTTCGCATGAGGTGGCCAAAGTATTGGAGTTTCAGCTTCAACATCAGTCCTTCCAATGAACACCCAGGACTGATCTCCTTTAGGATGGACTTGTGGATTTATAAAAAAATAAACCAGGCTCGAAATTCAGATTATTATAAAAATGACTTACACTTGTAAAACATCTAAGACATTTCAAAGAGGTTTTCTGTATATCGATTCAATTATACCTGATAAGAATAATATCAGACATGAAGAACAGTTGTTTTGTGCACATTTTACAGATAATCTATAACTTTTAGAGTTTTTGTGACTTCTCCAAGTTACTCTTCTTAGCTATAGGAGGCAGTGTCTGCTCTCCTGCTTTGTCAAATTTTAAGACTAGTTTTGGTGTTATTAAGCTTTTAAGACTAAGTTATTTCTGATTATAATATTATATCAACTAGAGTTCATTATATTGTGATTATATAACTTTCATATTTTGTGAGCACTGATATTGTGTAAATTGATAAATTTACTTTGATACTGAAACACATAAGAAATAAGGGAAGAATGAAATGGGCAAGTGTTGAGTATGTCTGTTGCATATAAACCACACACACATGTTCCACATGAGTGCAGAGGCTGTACCATAAGATAGTATTTTCAAGAGATCATATCACTAGGTGACAACTTACTACCTGCTGTTCTGTGACCAATTCTGGTGGAAAGCCCCCTAATAACTCTAGCATTTCTGTCATCCTCAAATCTCATTTCTTATTTTTTACTTCAACTGATCATCTCTTATCTTACACTAAAAAAAAACAATATTATTTATTTTGTGCTATTCAAGAACTAATCTCCTGAACCCCTATTCTTGCCAATCAAACTAGTTGGAACTAATTAGTGTGAAAAACAAACGTGATCATCTAAGGAGATTTTTTGTTTCCTGCCTTATTGGAAAACAAAGACTGCTGTGGTTGGATTATTCAGTAAGTAGCAAAATACGTAATTCCCAATTCTAAAGCTATTTAAAAGCCAAAGATGGCTTCAATTATTCACCAAATATGTATCTCTCATATGTTAACCAGTGACAGTACAGAACGACAAAAGAATAATGGAATTTCCCATTCAACTCAGCTCTATTATATACAATGCAGAGATGTGCTTTTCACACTAAAACAGACAATGAATACACATTGTGTGACACACAAGGCCTAAAAATAGAGATGTGTGGGTAGCCAAGTATCTGCTGTGACAATGATCTGATCTACTAATTATCTGCAACACATTTTGGGTCTCATGACTGTTACTCCAATCTTTTCACAATTCACCAGAGGGTGATTTTGGCAGGTTGTCAGCAGACAAACGGGGAAATGAGTTGGGAAACATTAATAAAGGTTGAAAACAGCAGCTTTTCATGTTTTGAGCTCATCATTCAAATATAACAAAACTGTAAGATGAAGAATGGGGACAATAGGCTGAGAAGACAAGAAAGAAGCAACCATTTAAATGACTCTACAGTTACATTTTTGAACCTCTTGTCAAGTGTGTTTGTTGTAGTTTTTCTTGAAGTTTCCTTATACTTTTACCGTTTTAGAAAATCAACCAATTATGATGCATGCTCTATAATCATGAAACACTTCCATTCCTAGATATGGTAAAATACTTGTAACTTTTTAACATAAAAATTAACTGCAATATTTTTTTCCAAAAGAGGAACAAAACTGCAACAGTTGTAAAGATATTCAGAAATCAGAACCAGAGAATAGCATGGAAACTAGCTTTGCTATGACTAATAAGAATAATTCCATTAACAAAATAGAAATCTTAATGTTACTTTCCTTCATTTATTAATGTGTACTTTTGGGATTTCTACAGCATTTATATACAAAACATGAGACTGCTGTGTTCAGTGTATTTAAATTGTATATTAACTGAATGAAACACTAATCTTAACAGATACAAAAGTCAGGTATAAGGGAAACATATGCAGTGTTTTCAGCTTGGAAGTGTGTCAGTGATAGTGTGATAGAAAGAACAGGACCTAGAGCAAAGCAATGGAGCTTCACTGTTTCATTCTTTTTATTGTTCATAAAAAGAAACTTCTATTTTTTTTATTTGTCAGCTATGTGACTTTGGGCATATTTTTAACCTCTAAGAACATCAAATATATTGTTTATAAAACAGGACTTATAGTGACTCCTTTAGAAAGTCATTATCTGAAGTTCATATGGATGTGACAGTGAACTGTAACTGTGACTGTAATGATAATGTGAACTTTTACAATGGAAACTGTAAACTTAAAAAGGAAAAATGAAAACATAATGTTATAAGATATACAATGATTTCTCTAATCTTGGGAAGTTAATGATGTAGCATTAAAAATATAATATATTAAAATGAGACTTTATTCTCCATGTGCAAATGAAAATAACTCATTTTAACTTACGTATGGACTCATAAAGCTAATAAAAATATACAAACAATAATTTAATCAACTCCTTTTTAATCCTGGTATGTATTGTTAAAGTATAATTTTATGCAAAACATTAATTTGAAGCTTTCTTTACAGCCCATCCCCCATCTTGTTTCCTTCCTCTCAATAAATAACCAGAATCTCATCCTTTCTACTTTTGGCATCTTTACCTATGTGAGTTTCTATAAAAGGTATATTATTTCAACTGTCATTTAAAGATCCACTGTTTTTTCACATATAAAACTCTGTATTCGTGATCTTTGTTTATATACATAGATCTAGCTCATTCAATTAAATATCTGAATAGCATTCTCTGGTATAAACATAGCATATTCAATCAAATTCTTTCTATAACTGGGTGCTTAAGTTCCTTTAAATGCACTATTTTAAATAATGTCTTTAGTAGGATCCATGTACATGGTCCCCTGTGCACAGACACAAAAGTGGTATTAGGCTGTGTAACCAAAGTACAATTGTTGAGGAGCTTAGGCTTCCTTAGTGGCTCAGATGGTTATGCAGGAGATCCAAGGTTGGATTCCTGGGTCAGGAAGATCCCCTGGAGAAGGGAATGGCAACCCACTCCAGTATTCTTGCCTGGAGAATTCCATGGACAGAGGAGCCTGGCAGGCGACAGTCCATGGGGTCACAAAGAGTCGGACACGATTGAATGACTAACCCTTTTAATGTTTAAACCCAATAGGTATCTTAAAAAGATCATCTTGATGCCTTGAACTCACTTTTTGAGGCACAGTCGGCCAAGAAGTGGTAAGACTACAAGTAGATCCAAAGCCTCCTGAATCTTCTTTCTGTGCGCTTGATACTGTGTCACCATGCTTCATCCTTCTGTGTGTTTTTCTTCACTACACAGATGCTTGTGCATTTATTCTCAGTACTAGCCACAAAAGTACCCTCTTACTATTAATCAAATGGCCCTCTAATATCATTGAGTAGGCATTTACCAGGACATGGGAATGGGAATCAGGAGACTTCAGCTGTACTATCAGTGTTCAGTAATCTGTGGTCACTACACACCTCACTTAGTTTCCATTTCTCCACCTCCTTCTTAGACCTCATTTTAGTCCAACAAGTATCTCACAGTAGCACCTCTACTTAACTATCTCACAGGCATCTCAGCTTTAACATACTGAGAAGTGAACTCTTCTATCACCCCTCATTCTGTTGTCCCCAAGCCTTTTCCATCACAGTAAATAACATCTCAACAAGAAACACTGAGTAGCTCAAGACAAAAAAAAAAAAAAAGAAAATGTAAGTAATTCTTTATGACACACACTCTCTAACTCTCAATATTAAATATTTTCTCAAATTATCTATATTCTGCTGAAAGTGAATGTGAAAATTTCGCTCAGTCGTGTCTGACTCCTTGCGACACCCCAGAGAGTGTTACAATAAGGAGTTCAAGATCTGGGCCACAGTCAGCTCCTGGTCTTGTTTTTGCTGACTTTCCCAAATTGGAAAAGGAGTACAGCAATGCCATATATTGTAACCTTGCTTATTTAACTTTTATCATGCGAAATGCCAGGATGGATGAAGCGCAAGCTGGAATCAAGATTGCTGGGAGAAATATCAATAACTTCAGATATGCAGATGACACCACCCTTATGGCAGAAAGTGAAGAAGAACTAAAGAGTTTCTTGATGAAAGTGAAAGAGGAGAGTGAAAAAGTTGGCTTAAAGCTCAACATTCATAAAACTAAGATTATGGCATCCAGTCCCATCACTTCATGGCAAATAGATGGGGCAACAATGCAAACAGTGAAAGACTTTATTTTGGGGGGCTCCAAAATCACTGCAGATGGTGACTGCAGCCATGAAATTAAAAGACGCTTGCTCCTTGGAAGAAAAGTTATGACCAACCCTGGCAGTGTATTAAAAAGCAGAGATATTACTTTGCCAACAAAGGTCCATCTAGTCAAAGCTATTGTTTTTCTAGTAGTCACGTATGAATGTGAGAGTTGGGCCCTAAAGAAAGCTGAGTACTGAAGAATTGATGTTTTTGAACTGTGGGGTTGAAGAAGACTCTTGAGAGTCCCTTGGACTGCAAGGAGATTAAGCCAGTCAATCCTAAAGGAAATCAGTCCTGAATACTCATTGGAAGGACTGATGTGAAACTGAAACTCCAATACTTTGGCCACATGATGTGAAGAACTGACTCACTGGAAAAGACCCTGATGCTGGGTAAGATTGCAGGCAGGAGGAGAAGGGGATGGCAGAGGATGAGATGGTTGGATGGCATCACCAACTCAATGGATATGAGTTGAGCATGCTCTGGGAGTTGGTGATGGACAGGGAAGCCTGGCGTGCTGCAGTCCATGGGGTCACAAAAAGTTGGACATGACAGAGGGACTGAACTGAAGTGAACTGATCGACTGTTGCCTGCCAGACTCCTCTGTCCATGGAGTTCTCCATGCCAGAATACTGGGGTGGGTTGCCATTCCCTTCTCTAGGGGCTATTCCCAACCCAGGGATCAAACCGGGGTCTTCTTCATTGTGGGTGAAATCTTTACCATCTTAGCCACCAGTGAAGCCATAGCCACCATAATCCTATTCCAAGCCTGAACACCTGGTTAGATGCTATCATGTTCTTCTTCCCTCTGCATACCATTCTCTAAATAGTACTTAGAAATTTATTTAAAAATGTAAATTGGTTCATCTCATCACTAGCTTAAAGCATACCCATGAAAGTTTCCTCATTACTCTTAAAATTCAAATTCTCTCCCAAGGTCTATCTAGTCTCATCTTGCCCAATTTTCTCCTGTGTCCCATCCAACTTAAAATAAGGCTCCACCCCCTTATTCATGCTCAATGTCACCAGTAATTCTCCTTGATTACATTCAATTATTTTGCTAGTGTTCCTATAATAAAATACTACAAACTGTATGACTGGAAATATATTGTTTCCCAGTTCTGAAGGCTGAAATCTTGAGATTAGCAGACTTGGTTCCTTCTGAGAACTTTAAGGAAGACTATCTCATGCCATTCTTCTAGATTCTGGTAGCTTGCAAGCCGGCTTTGGAATTCCCCTGATATCCGTCTTCAGGTTCACCTGGTATTCTCCCTTCTGTGTTCATATCTGTATTCAAATTTCCCCTTTTTATAGTAAGACACCAGTCATAATGGATTAGGGGCCCAGCCTGCTCCAGTGCTCCCTCATCTTAAATTAGCTAATTATATCTGCGGTGTACCTATTTCCAAATCAGATCACATTTTGAGGAACTGGGGGTTAGAAATTGAATATACGAGTTTTGGGAGAGAACACAATGTAATCTATAACAAGCACTTTTCAAAATGCATTATATCTATATGTGTGTGTTTACTTATTGTTTTAGTGATCATTTCCTCTACCAGACACTTTTTCTTTTACTTTTTTTTCAGAAAGATATACCCAGTGACCTCAGCAAGTTTGCCAGTTGATAGTTGATAAATATTTATTGTTTTTCTACATATGTCATTATGTGATTTATAAAGTCCATTGCTGTTTTGAATTTTGTGATTTTGCTTTCTCTATGCCCAATTTTATCATCACAATTTTATCCAATGCCATCCTAGGGCAAATTTTTTGAAATGTAAACCATATGTCAAAATAAGGCAAACATAAATCCCGTTTTGCTTTATGACTTCCTAAATAATTCAAACCAAAATATGTATGCTTTTAGAAAGGAGATGGAAGTAGTGCCATAGTTCGCTTAGCAATTTTTCAACCAACTTTCAATTTACTTTAGCTCTGAGGGATGAGATTTAAGAATAATAATATAAAATGTAACCCTACTATTTTATGCTGGATGAGGAAAACTTGAGAGAATACCCTTCCATGGTTCAAAGATCACTGGCTTATACTGTACTGTTCATGGAGGAACTGTCCTTCTGTCCATCCCACTCCAAAAAAGAGACCTGAATCCTGTAATAGCCTACTGACCTAATCCTGCATTTATTATACATTTCCTCAGCCTTCTCATACTCTCCTTTTTTACCAGTTCCATCTTCTATGCTGTCAAAAAAGCATGAGTCTCTTGTTTTGAGAAGGTTTGTTTTAAATCTTCCTAATCCATTATTGGATCTGGTCTCTCAACTCAAATTCCTTGATATTTTCTTCAGCCTCTTTAAATCAATCATGTCACCTCTGCTAGATGAATCTTCCCAAAATGCCATTTTCATTATATCACTTCTCTGACTTAAAACTATACTGGTACCATATCACCTTTTGGATCAAGTTTAAGATTCTAAGTCTCCATTAACTAGCCTCAGATTGCTCAACCCTTTTTTAACTTCCACCATGTCTCAGACTTATGCCATCTGCTTTATTCTTTCAACAACTCTTGCCAATTTCAACTCTCTTGCTTTATTTATGCTGCTTTTCCAAGTGACAAAGACCTGCCTATTTCTTCCTGAAAAATCCAGCTCTATCCAGTCATCGAGTTCCAGCTAAGGAAGTTCTCATGAGGTTGACTCTTCCAGTCCATAAAATATTCTCTGTCTCAAATTCTGTAGCAATTTTATTTAGGAAGCAACGAGAATATATATATATATATATATATATATATATATTTTTTTTTTTTTTTAGTTAGATAAGTGAACATTAAACTTTTGGTTCATCTGTGCTTTTTGGCATTATTCTTATCCCAATAAATAGACAACCAACTTCAGTACCATCTACAATTAAGACTGAGCTACATGGAATCAATAAAGGCAAATCTTTAAACAAGACTCTATTTATTTCATGTATAAGCTATTCTCTTTATATTTTTGTTTGCACTTTTTTTTAATTTCAATGCCTAAGTACTTTCATCACAACAGCTAATGTATAACATACACACAATTGCAAGATTTCATATGAAATAAATTACATCTAAAATAAACCTAGTGCTAGTGCTGTCGCTTCTATCATGTCCAACTCTTTGCAACCCTATGGACTGTACCCAGCCAGGCATCTCTCTCCATGAGATTTTCCTGGCAAGAATATTGGAGTGGGGTGCTATTCCCTCCTCCAGGGGATCTTCCCCACCCAGGGATAGAACACGCATCTCTTGTGTCTCCTGCATTGGCAGGCAAGTTCTTTACCACAGGTGCCACCTGGGAAGCCCAAAATAAACCTAGAGAAGGTCTATATCACTAGTAGAAAGCCTTTACAAACACATGCCAACAGAAATCATGGAAATTATAAAGCTATAGAAAGTTCATGAAAAAACATATCTTGTATCTAGCTGCTTTAATTCTTTAATCATATAGAACATATTAAAGGAATATTTTGCTCCTGACTCATGATTCAACTTAACGTTTGCAGTGTAACACTGATATGAGGGAAACAGAGGGAACAAGGATAAAAGAATATTAGTAGACTACAAAAGTGTGCTAATTACGAATGTATTTATTTAAAAATACCAAGAATAATCTTCCCACATAAAGAGCACATATGAAAAGTGGAAATACATTAAATGTTGGGCATGTATTCAACAATATTAATCTTGTGATGCTTTAAAAAAAACTCTGAATAGTGGAAAATTTTACACTTTTGATTTATTGTTCAGTCTGTCATTGTAGGCTGACACCCTCTCCCATCATAAAGACAAGGTGGCCTAGCCACATGTGGCTATTGTATTATATACCCAAAATAAGGCTAGGTCAAAGTGAAAACACACTGAATTTTTAAGTTTTAGTTAAAAATTGCAGTGCCTCAACTTTCTGTTGAAATGATAATACTGTACTGTGTGTGTGTGTTGTGTGCTTATTTGCTCAGTTGCATCTGACTTTTTGCAAACTTTTTGGACTGCAGCCCATCAGGTTCCTCTGTCCATGGTATTTTCCAGGCAAGAATACTGAAGTGGGTTGCCATTTCCTCCTCCTGGGGACCTTCCAGACTCAGGGATCCAACCTGTGTCTCTTGTGTTTTCTGCATTGAAGGCAGATTCTTTACTTGCTGAGCCACCAAGGAAGCCATAATATTGTACATATTAAATAAAATTTGCAAAAAACTAAAATTCACCTGTGTGTTTTCTACTCCTCTTAATGAGGAGTTACAAAATTTTAAATTGCACACGTAGCTTAAATTATATTTCTGTTGGACTGTGCTGATCTAGACTGCATAACACCTCACAAACTTTCAATAAAGCCCTTTATATGAATAAGTAAAGAGATTCCATAATGAGTTAAAGTAACTGTATCTTGCTGCAATTATTTATTGTTTGTTTACAATATTAACTGTTTAAAACCATATTTTAATTCTAGAAAATTTTGATTTTATGCTCAAAAAGTCTGACTTTTTTCCAGTATACTATTACCATTCACATTATTTATACCATGCAGCACAAATAAATTTTTTCAAGGTTGTGTACATGACACGTTAAAACATGCCTGTTTAAAATAAAATCCAACTTTTCCATTTTCAACATAAAGCAAATGGCACTTTTCATATGTAATTTAAAATTGGATGATCTCCTCTTTGAATTGAGTAGCTGTTTTGACATTGTTAATATTTTGGTGATATATGCTATTATATTTACAACAAATATTTACCAATATACCTCGAAATAGAGGCATAGGCCAATATATCCCCCAGCAAGGTTCTTCTGCCTCCACTCTGTTTTACAGACAGCTTCCTCATTTGACACACAAGTTCAACTACCAAGAACCAGACTATTCACTTATGTTAGTGACCAAAGCTCTCTTGAAGGCTAAAATTTAATAAAGCTTGGGAAAGCCTAGTCTAAAAATAATTAAATTAAGAATTTTAATTAGAACCTGTTTAGAGCACATCATGTTACGATCTATGTCTCCTCTACCTGAGGCATCCATGGTCTACAAAACTGAGATTTTGATCTTGATGATAAGAAATAATTATGGACTCTGACAGAATGTGAAAGCAAGATTAGTTTTCTAACAGCGCAAGGATATAGAAATTCTAAGCAGCATTTTTTTCTCCAGACAATTGTAGAACTGGCCAGTGAAATCCAGCCCAACCCTTTTATTTTACAGATGAACCACCAGATGCCTTGAGAGGTTGAAAGACTGCTCATTGTCACAGTGAGATCACTGTGACCCCCATCCAATTCTCTTCCCCTTGTAGCACACAGTCCTCTTTTCACTCTGAATTTACTTCACAAGATACATCCATAATGACTAACTGAACTGAGTTTCAAACAAGTTATCAAATTCCTTAAACTTAGCATATAAGAGAAATAATCAGTAGAAAAGAGCAAAAAAAAATTGCTTAAATTCAACGAGAATAGTGAAATAAATGATGGCAATCATCGATAAGAACAAATTGCTTTTTTTAAGCATAATTTCCAAGAATACCATTTTCATTTTATTTATTTTATACTTCTGAGAGTGTCGCCTTTTTTCGTCTGTATTTGAGCATTTTCCCTAATTACACACTTAAACACATGCAATGGAGTCACTCCGAATCCTCATGCCTTTCCTCCTTCTAATTTTTAAACTCTTTAGAATCGTTGTTTCTAATCATCATCTATGAGTATCTTCTATGATTTTTAATACTTCAGGCAATTCTCCTTTATAACCGAATCATGATTGTAAGTGTTCTGAGAATAGCTACTATGTTTTGTAAATCATTATTATCCTAAGAGACTTTTGTCAGAGGTCTAAAACCCAGCAGGATGCATTGTGCATGACAATCAATACACAAAAGCTGATGGACTAGTAGAGGTAGTCTTCCTCCCTCCCTCCCTCCCTTCCTTCCTTCCTTGAGTTTGTGATAGGAAGACTAACATGTTCCAGATGCTGAAGCAAAGATATGTGCTGATGGCATTAGCAATTGGCAATACATACTATTGATTATGGGCTCTTGGGTGGTAGAGAACCTACCTCTCAATGCTAGAGATGCAGGTTCAATCCCTGGGTAGGGAAGATCCCCTGGAGGAGGGCATGGCAGTATTCTTGCCTGGAAAATCCCATTGACAGAGGAGCCTGGCGGGCTATGGTCCATAGGGTCGCAAAGGGTTGGACACAACTGAAGTGACTGAGAACTCATGCATTGTTGATTGTGTGTCATAAGGATGTCTGGTCAAATACAGAAGTAATGAGCCAGGCCACACAGATCTCCAGGCTCAGATTCTGTGATGTTTACACAAACTTTGTGGCCTCACATCTCTGCACTATATTTCTGGATTACAGGTCAGAGCACTTTACAGACAATGTCATATTTACCTTTATGGTATTCTCTGATTGTTGAGAAGGGGCTAATGCTTAGCGCATTTCTCTTTATTGCCACAGGGAAAAATATAAGCAAAAAGAGCCTGAATCATTTATACGGCACTGTACCATAAGGCAAAGAAAGAGGCAGGTGCAGGTCTCAGATGGTTGTCTAAGTCCACATTCCACGCTCTATCTGCTAGATAATCCTGCCTTCCCTCTCAATAGAATATTTCCCTAGATAGTTCCTGAAACATTTATAGCAGAAGCCTGCAGAGTGTCTGTTATAGAAGTTTGTGGAAAACTTCCAGGCATCTAAAAATGTAAGAAACGGCCACATTTCACTTTGGGTATTCACATTTGAGAAATGATGTTTTTTTTTCTTCCCCTCAAATATTCAAAAGTTTGATCTAAGGCAAAAGTTTTACTATTCCTCCCTAAAATGGAGGAATGAAAACACCCATGAATTTTCATCAGTTTGCTGTAGGCAGAAATTTGCCAGTTTGCAGGAAAATGGCTTAAAAATCGAAGCCGAGATGAAATACTTGAACTTCTTGTGTGAACCTATGAAAGTAATATTTTTCTTTATCAGCTGATATGAAGGTTTGCACAACCCTACATTACTTCAGTATAAAAATGACTTTTCCTGCCTAAAATGTCACAAAACTGTTTGGATTTTCCAGAAAACATCTGTAAAAAGATTCTCGTCCCCTTAATTTTGTCATATGCCATCTTTTCCCTTTTATTCCTTATCTATTTCCATACTTAATAGAAATTCCCTATAACTAACTTCCTGTATCCTCTATGAATTATGCTTTGGGAGAAGTTGTAAATGGGATAAAACTGGAAAACTTCTCCTTTCTCAGGGTGTCAAACCCTGCATAGACTGGATAGTTGCTGCCTATCTAGCTAGAAACTATAATCATATTGAAAGCAGTTGAGCCCCTGACTGAGTCCCACCCTGAAACATGAATGTTGGGTTGGCATTTGCCCAAATTACCAACTGCATCATGTCAACCTGATATTGGTTTAGGCTATTTGAATGTCAGTAATAATTACCATAGGCAAAGGTACTTATGCTGCAATGTGGTTCTTCCACTAATGGGACCAGAAGGATCCACTGGATGAAACCTTGCTCTATTTATTCCTTTGCAACCCTCAGCTGGCAAGTCAGTTTTACTTTTATGGCATGTATTTAATTAAATCCATTTCTCAAAGATTTTTTTTTTTAAATTTCAGACCAACATATATTTCTGGAGGCATCAACTACCTGAAACCTGCTATAATAAATGCCATAAAGTATTTATGCTGATAATGATAGTAATGTAGACAAGAATTTACATATCCATCCAATCACAGGCATTTATTTGTTCAAGAAATTAGTTAGCATTATGTGTGCTTCCTATTCAACTGACTTACTAGTAAAGGATGCAATAATCTTTTCACTAATACTCTTCTTCCACAAAGCATCTTGTGAGCTTTCTTAATTATTAGAATTTGAAGCCAGTGAAAAGACTAAATCAAAGAGACATATCAGAATATCGATACAAGTGGAGGTTTTGACTTCAGTATTTTTGCCCCATAAATATCTCTACTTTACTTTCTAACATAGATCCTCCTTTAGAAGAATTCTATTGTCAGACAGACATGTGTTTTGAGTTACTTGTTTAATAGTTGTGGGGAAATAGTAAATATTCACACACTCTTGTTGGCTTATCCTTTCTGTTTTATGTTAAGGAAGAAAAAAACGAAAGGTTGCTGGGTGGATTAGAGCACTGATATCATCAATAATTGAAGAAAAGCCAATCGGTATTTATAAGAAGCAAGAAATACTCATGGTCTTATTGGAACTACAAAGCAGTCTAGATAAAGGATACAGTTTATTTAAACTCCACAAATTGATCCACATTTTCAACCACCACCAAAGTATAATGCAGGTTCTCTGAGAAACAGATGCCAAGAGAAAATCAGATGGGCAAGAGGTTTGTTAAGGGAAATGCCTATGAGAAAATTAGAAAGGAACCAGGAGGTCTTACAGAGTCTTCAGACCAAGATGTTTATCTGACTCTTGACAAGAAGAAGAGAAATAGATGAAGGCAGACCTAAGAAAGTCTGGCATTGATTGCCAAGGACCAATAGGAAAGACTGAGCCAAAGAGGCCCAATAACGGAGTTCTGTATCTCCAGGAATGACCTAGCCTGTTGCTGTCAGCACAGCTCTCAGCCTTGGCTGGGAATAGTGATGGGGATTGGCAGCTTTGGTTTGATAGTGGTGATGGCTTTCAGAGCATAGCTACAGGAACCATTGCTGAACTGTGCTCTGCTCATTTGGAACTTTTGAGAAACATAATTTGATGGATGCCACAAGCCACCTCTTGCATCACATACATTTACTTTACTCTCTACTTGGGGAGCATCTTATCCAGGGTTCCCATGGGCCTCTCTACCTGACAAGAAACTCAGAAGAGGCAGTTTTGATGCAGTCAATCTAATCTTGAGAATACAAATGCTATTTAAACTATCTGTTATCCATTCACAATTCCCTTTATACTCAGTGATCATCTCAGCACATTGTTGGTGGCGCACCTCAATACTAGCGTGACTCAAACCTTCTTTCCTGGGAAGTATGCATCCCTTTTCATACTGTTTGTGGGGTTCTCGAGGCAAAAATACTGGAGTTGTTTGCCATTTCCTCCTGTAGTGGACTGATGCTTAAACTGAAGCTCCAATACTGTGGCCACTTCATACGAAGAGCCAACTCAATGGAAAAGACCCTGATGCTGGGAAACATCGAGAGCAAAAGGAGAAGGCGTAAGCAGGGGTGAGATTGTTAGATGGCATCACCAATTCAATGGACATGAATTTGATCAAACTCTGGGAGATAGTGAAGGACAGGGAAGCCTAGCATGCTGCAGTCCATGGGACTGCAAAGAGTCAGATGTGTCTCAGTGACTGAACAACAACTGTATCTCTGGTTAACCAGACCCTCAGATGATGGCTGCTACACATATCTATTCATAGATACAACTGGGCAGGTGAATACTAGGAGGTGCCCACCTGAACAAACTGGGTTCCACATGTATTCTTCATCACTCCTACTGCCTGAAAAGTAGCCCTGTGGCCTCTTATTATCAAGGTCAATTGCCTCTGCCAGTATGATGACTTCTTTTCTACCCTGGTGGTCTCTGGCTACAAAGAATCCAAAATACCCAGACAGCAGCATAGCATGCACTTCAATGGAACCTCTTCTGTGTCCCCCAGCAAAAGTATATCCCCTTTGCTTATAAAGACCTTCAACTCTGCAAAGCCCAGAGTACTTTACATAGAAAAATAAAATCCCCCACTAGTTATGGAGTGTGATGGTCAATGAGGATAATCCTGCTTTCATGCTATGGTTCCCAAATCTCTATATTCTTTTCTTAGGGACACACAGCATCACAGGGAAGTCTCTGACTTAATGAATACACTACATGCTGAGGATTTTGTTGTTGTTATTCAGTCACTCAGTCATGTCCAACTTTTTGAGACCCCATGGACTGCAGCATGCCAGGTTTCCCTATCCTTCACCATTTCCCAGAGTTTGCTCAAACTCATGTCCATCAAGTCGGTGATACCATCCAACCATCTCATCCTCTGCCATCCCCTTCTCCTCCCATCTTCAATCTTACCCAGCATCAGGGTCTTTTCTAATGAGTCAGCTCTTCGCATTAGGTGGCCAAAGTATTGGAGCTTCAGTTCCGGCATCAGTCCTTCCAATGAATACTCAGGATTGATTTCCTTTAGGATGGACTGGTTGGATCTCCTTGCAGGCCAAGGGACTCTCAAGAGTCTTTTCCAACATCACAGTACAAAAGCATCAATTCCTCGGCACTCAGCCTTCTCCATAGTCCAACTCTCACATCCATAGATGACTACCTGGAAAAACCCTGAGGGCTCCGCTTAATTTCAGAGTATTGCCTCTGGACTGACAATTTGGCTGGATTTCTAGAGTTCTGTGGGACTTACTGACTCTCGATGGTGCACTATGTGACACAACCAGCGGATCCCAAGGTCATATGGCTTTTACCTAACCTCTTTCACTGTGAGGTGTGCCCACTGTTTGGATGTTATGGGTTCAATATCTGAAAATTGGCTTATATATGAGTATCAAGCAAGAGATTTTTACTTTTCCGGGGGCAAATTGTCTTTAGTTCTCAGCCTCCCTTTCCTCCCTCCTTTCCTTTTGATTTTTGGGTTACAGTTATTAAACACCACTCTTGCTGCCAGGTATGCCATTTTTCATAACCATCTTTACCACTCCCCGTGAGCTAAGCTCATTGGCTGCTCCTTTGACCTTGCTGATCTTTAGAATAATTGTGTCCCCCTGGCATTTGATGCCTAACTCTGCTACCTGGCCTTTAAAGACTGCATCTGCTTTTCCTACCACCAGCTCTGGCTTACAGAGGAGGCCCTAAAGAATTTATGATACTAGAGTCCCTCTCACCATGATTTTGATGATTGCCTGAGAGAATAATCCGACCTCTGGTTTCTTCTGTGGAATACAGTAATCTGCTGGATTTTCTGGCCTCACATAAGGTATCCACTCCAGTATGTCTGCTTCCCTCAGCCTCTTTATTCCTGTCTCTAATGTTAGACAACACAAGTCAGACATTTCTACTCCACTTAACATTGGTCATCACTTTTTTTAGGTCTCCAAGGGCCACTGCAGCCATGAGTTTACTTCATCTCCTAGATCCTTGCTAGGATATGTCTTGTCCCAGGAAAGTAAATTCACTCTCACAAGTAAAGAATACAGTCTTACATTTGGGCCTCTTTAATGAAGCATCTTCAAAATCCCATCCCCAGAGTATTCTCCTGGCTCAAGTACATATCACCTATTTCTTTCAACTCATTCATTGTACACAGTCTCTTTCCTTCTTTATGAGGCCAAATATGGTTATCCTGGGACCTACCAATTACCAGCCTTCAGCCAGAAGTGGAGAAGGGGATCATCCGTTTCCCTCAGAGGAGAGTTTTTATTTTGTTTTGTTCTGTTTCAACAGCCACCATTCCTGCTGCACATCAACCATGTGCCCAGTTCTTCCATCCATGATGTTATTTATTCTGCACAGTCAATTGCCCCACCATGACCAGGACCATGACCTTCAAGAAATTGAGGTACAGAAAGGTTAAGTCACTTGTCCAAGTTCCCCATCAGGTAAGTGTTAGAGGAGGGATCCCAGTTCAGACCTTCCAAGCCCATGTTCTCTCCACTTTGCCACCACTGACTCTCAGTGAAGGCTCCTTGCTGCAACGCTCATGTGAGAAACTAGTGATTTTTTTATGGAAGTGCCTGACGGGTGTTACAAGGCAGGGTTGGATTTAAGTGGTGTTGCTAACAGCAGTCAAAACCTTTCAAGGTTCCTAGATACTTCTCAGCCTAGAGACCCACATATGCCAGACAGGCAGACTCTCACAATTCCATGGACACAAACCCCAGTTCCAAGGAGATATGCATTCACCTAACTGCGATATGAGTGTGTAGGTATACATAGGCTCTTAATAACAAATCATGCAGTCCCACGAGAGGGGTAGACCATCCTGGGGCATGTACATACTCAGACATACTCACCATCTGCTTCTCACACATACACACACAACACTCACTCAGGATTCTGAGGCAGGTGATGGAAAGAAGGATTCTGATTGGGTTGTCTGAGGCTGGTGATGATGGATGTAGTTGTATGACCCTGGCCAGCAGACAACCATCCTGAGATGGTAAAGATGCTTTCATTGCTACTGTGGTCACCTTGAGCAGTGGGGGAGAGGGGAGTAATATCAGATAAGGTAATAACAGAAGGGTAGGCAATATCCACTCATGCCCACTTGGTACAGCAGACCAAGGAGCAAGACCAAGACTGAGGCAACCAGAGCAATGTCTGCTGACAACATAGCAGTCAGTGATCAAGCAGGGGAAGTGGCCAGGCCAGCCAACATCAGGATGGTGACCAACAGACAAGGCAAGCCAGCCACACCAAAAGGGCATCATCACCTCCACCAATCTGCAGCTGACATATGAAGTTCACATCCTGCTCAGCTGAGCTAATCAGCTGCTTAACCAGAACCAGCAGAGCCAGTAGACAGCACAGGGCCTAGCACTTGCTGCCACTTGCCCAAGTAGCCACAAGGTCTTCAGTGAAAATGATAGCTTTCTCTCAGGAAGGCAGCCCACCTCTGAAGCCCAGAGGGTTCAGGGACAAGTGCAGAAATAACATCAAGTTATCCCCATCCTGTGTTTCAGGGCCTCAGGTTTTCCCAGCCAGCACCCTGGCCTTGGCACAACAAAACAACTCTGGGTGATCCCTCGGATGCCTTCGAAGCCCTACAGCTCTGTTAGATCTTCAGCCTGTTGCATATCTCTGCCTGTGTTTTCACTACAGGAAATAAAGTCCTCTTTGTAAGATACCGAGGCTTGTTAGCAGCCCTCAGTTTCTTACTATCCCCCCACAGGGCATAAATATAACTTAGAAGGAACCAGCCAAGTTCACTGTCTTTATAAGCATTTTTAACACACAGCTATCAAATGCCTGAATCCTCATCCCCATCACAGCAGTTTTCTCCACTGAGATAGTTTCCCACCACCAGCAATAAACTCCTTAGCAATTAACATTGCCTTGTATGAGGCAATATCATTGCCCCATCTACCAAACAGGACAGTATCCTTCCTCTTCACCCACAAGGTGATGATTAAGCCAGTCCTAAACCCCGTCTTGTTTTTTTGGATAACTCCTGACACCACTGGTGTTATCTGGGTACTGTGAGAAGCAGATGACACCAGGACACAGTTAGATGTCCAAAAGTTTGTTTTGTTTTAGGGAAAACATCTATTAAGGAAACTGTGGATGGAGCTGGAGGAGGCTGGGAGAGCTGACGGAATGCAGGGCTAACCCTTGTGAGGGGAAAGAGAAGAAAGAAAAGTTGGGTGCAAGAGTAGGGAGAGAACGTGGCAGTTTTAAGAAAGCTTGGCAAAGCTGTTGGTTGAATCCTCAGTCCAAAGTTTCCCATCAGAGGACTATCCACCTCAGTATCAGGCATCTCTTAGTATCAGGCCATAGCATCCTTCAGATCCTATGGCAACATGATTGCTGAGGAAGCTACTGAGTTAAAGTGTTTAGTTTCATCAAATCTTAAAAGAATGTAGAGACCTACGTGTCTTTATTTTGCTGTGTTTGTGTCTTTCTTGAAATCCATATATTCTCTTGTTCTATAATTTTATTTTTATTAGCTCTTTGAAGTCCTCAAGAATTTATAAGAGATTAAATTACTGTAAATCACTTTATGATTCAATCGTTACTTCTAAATTGTTATATAGAGAACCCTGGATAAATCAGTCTATGGAGGCAGTAGGAGGGTTACAATTGACTTTTTTAAGATAGCACATATTCTCAATCATAAATTGAGCACAATTAAAACACCAAATTGCTTGGTAAAATTTAATCAATCTTCATATGTTTTTGGATCAATGCATATATCATTTCTATAGATGCACAGCAAGCTTCAGCCTTTCCTTCAGCTTTTCTACACTAGTTTTTTTTTTCTTATTGCCATATTCATCTGTGCATAAAGGCTTTAGATTAGTAATTTTACCTGCATCTTCCTTCTCTTTGATGGAATCTCATCAGGCTGTTCTAATTTCTATTGAAGTTCAGTGTTCATACAGTTCAGCATTAAATTCTAGAGACAACAAAGTGCCTAAATACTCCAAATTATCTCAGTTATAACTTATTTGAAAGTATCATTTCATATGATTGGTTTCTTTTTGTTACTTTTATTCTTTCAAATCTTTCCATTTTTTCCTGAGTCTCCCCTATTCACGTTATTCGTAAACTATGCTCCTAAAGATGTTTCTGGAGGGAGACTCATAGAGCATAAGGACTTTTGTAACCAAAGTCAGTTTTCTGAGTGAAATTCACAGGTACATCTTTTCAAAAAGACAATAAACCTTGTCAATACAGTGCAATTGATTCCAGTTGCTTGTTATTATTTTATAAGAATGGCCCATCTCCAAAGAAATTATCAAATCGACCATGAAGAAATCCACACTGCCATTAATATCAGCATTAGTATAGCAGAAAATAATATAGTCTAATCATGTTCAGTTGTATAGACACAGCCTTAGACAAGACACAAACATTTTCAGTAAATAGTAAGATGAGTAATTTCCTTTGAATCCTTTATGAAGACAAAAGATTTATTACAAATAGAGTTCCCATTATGAGTCATGTTCTTTACCAGTTCTCAATGCAATCTTTGCTAGGTCTGAAGTATTCATGAGTCAAATATACTCCCTTATTGGTTGCAGCATGCTGTCCTGGTGGCTCAGACAATAAAGAATCTGCCTGCAATGCAGGAGACCTGGGTTCAATCCCTGGGTCAAGAATATCCCCTAGAGAAGAAAATGGCAACCCACTCCAGTATTCTTGCCTGGAAAATTCCATAGATAGAATCCATGTGGTCACAAAGAGTCAGACACAACTGAGCAACTAACACTAACTGACTAACCACGCCTGCTTGCATTCTTGTCATCAGAATCTAGGTGGGATCATGTAGAAAACTGGGTAAGCTATTTTTGGACTTTCAGCTTAAGTACTTTACTAGCAGCCACTCTGAGAAAATGATTTTATCTCTCATTTTCATAGGTTCATGCTTAGCCTTCAAGGTGAAGGTAATTGCCAATCAAGGAAAATACCCACATCCATTAGAAGTACAGATATAAAAAAGAGAGAAGATGCCCACCCAAAGAGCAGCCTAGGAAGTAGAGGGGAAAAAGAAACAAAGTAATATAGCCAAATAGATTTAAGAGACTAGATCTGATAGACAGAGTGCCTGATGAACTATGGACGGAGTTTGAGCAAGCTCTGGGAGATGGTGAAGGACAGGGAGGCCTGGCGTGCTGCAGCCCATCGGGTCACAAAGAGTCAGACACGACTGAGCAACTAAACAACAAAAGTCTTCTGCTCATAGTAGCTTATCACTAAAACAAAACAAAGCAAAAAAAAAAGCAATGATTTAATTTTAAAATTTTTCTTCATTAATCACAAATATTAGAGTCTTGGGGGGAAATGACATGGAATTTTGATAGTTTGATAATCTTTGAAAAAGATATTACATTTTCTCTAATAAAATAAAAGCATCTGAGTGATTTTATAATGTTTTACATAAAGATAAAAACAGAAGAGGAATGAGAAAGAGCTGTGTAAACTGCAAAATCAGTGCACACTTATTTTATTAGTTATACTATGTAAGTTGAATATTTTATTCACTTGTTATCTAGGATCTCAGATAGCTAATAACTCTCAAATAATAAAACAATGTCCTAAATGCTCTAGACATACTACATACTTTCTGGTTGGAAGTACTTTCTTGAAAAAAAAGTTACTCCCTTTTAAAAATAAACTGTCAACTTTTAAATTTAAAAGGAATGTACTTTCTACCCTTTAAAAATTGCTATACTTGGCACTCTTGATAGGTTAGATTAGATCCATGATGACAGATAGATAGATATGTGACATGAATTCATACTGGTGTATACATGCATGCTCACATTCTCTGCCAAAATAAATAATTTCAAAAATGTGAAAAATAAATTGAAGATAATCGAAAAAAGAATTCTTCATTCCTTACCAAAAATATCACAGATCTAGCATCAAAACAGATATTTGTTTTCCTGAATCTCTAAAAGTTAGATAATATCAGAGCTTTGTTTTTCCCAGAAATCTTACTTCCTCCTGATATTCCAGTAACTTGGTAATTTCCTATACTTCTAGAGAATCTATGCTTTTCACAAACCTTGTTGAAACTGTTCTAGTGGTATAAGCAAAGTGATTGACATAACTTGATAAATAATGCACAAAAATTACTAGTGTAAGGTCAGTCATGCCCTCCTACAGAGGTAATCAGTACACATAAGTTAAAGTGTTAGTTGCTTAGTTGTGTCTGACTCTTTGTTACCCCATGAACTCTATCCCACCAGGCTCCTCTGTCCATGGAATTCTCCAGGCAAGAATACTGGAGTGGGTAGTTATTCCTGTCTCCATGAGATCTTCCAGACCCAAGGATCAAACCTGGTTCTCCTGCAGGCAGATTCTTTAATGTCTGAGCCACCAGGGAAGCCTTAAACAGAACGTGGCCTAGCTCTAATAGCAAAGAGGGAAATAAAGAATATACATCAGGGCATAAAGCAAATGATGGTAGCAATCATTCTCTCAGAAATGAAAGGGATTTTAAAAAGCAGTGCCATTTCTCAAAAATACCCATCAAAATCATGAATGCTAAGAAATCCCAAAGAAATTAAGAGAATCCAAATATCTCCCAAAGAGGCACATAATTTTAGTGATAGGAAAACATTTATACTTCATTACTCTTTTAAAGAATCCTGCTAGCAAAAGACATCAATATTTGTTTGAAAATATGATGAAAACCATATTTGGCAGGAGTACATTTGAAATGTTTCCAAAATGTATTTTTGTTCTCAATGGAAGAACAAAACTTGGTTTTCCTCCAGTTTTGGAAAGGCATACATATATTTATATACATACATGTTTGTGTCAAAGCAATTGAAAGGTGTGACTTTAACAAGTATACCCCCCTCCTTCTTCATTCAAGTCATCTTTTCCCTGACCAACATGTGTAAACAGAGTGAGTAAAGACTTACACAGTTATGATAGCTGTATTGATGCTTTGAAAGACTATTTGTGTGCGTGTGTGTGTGTGTGAGAGAGAAACTTTGTCAGGTGTCTTTTAAAAATGTGATTATATACATTATATGAGTCTATAAAAATATCTAGTTTACAAATACTATCATGTTATATCAACTGTCTGCAACTTGCTTGCTTATGCTCAGTAATATGTCTTTGGGAACTTTCCATTTTGGGTACATACAACCATTCCTTTTAACTATGCAGAAGGCCCATTACATAACACTAGCTGATATCTACTGAACACTTAGTAAATGCAAGACACTCGATGGTTTACTTGTATTATTTCCTTTCATTTTCACAACTGAGTAGATACTCTTAACATCTCCATTTTACAGATGAGAAAATAAAGTCACAGAAAAGCTTAGCTATTTTTCCAAGTTCACACTGCAGGGAAACAGCAGAGCTGAGTTTTTAGTCCAAACGGGCTGATTCTTCTCTCACTATTCCACAACATTCTTTATAAATGCCTAAGAATTTTTTAAAATATACAGTCAATAGAGGACAATCAGCTAATTACAAGACTTTAAGAAAAACAAAACTCATTGCTACAGTAAACTTCTTTGTCTTAACTCCTTTATGTATGTAAATGAGCAACCCCTAATGTATACACTTACAACTGCAATTCCTAGTGGAAGGTTAATTGCATAGGTTATCTTTCAGTAGTTTAAACTAGAGTCTAGAGGTTAATACCCCTCAGCTGTGAATCAGACAAATCTAGATTCGACTTTGTTTTTCCACTTAGGGACTTTGGGGAAAGGTCTCTCTGAACATGTTTACTCATGTGAAATGAGTATATTGACAGTATCTCTCTCAAACTTTTGTTAGAGGTTAAATGAGTTAATGGACAAAAAAGAGTTTAATTTAGTGCCTAGTACATAGTGAGTATTCATGATCATTATCATTATTAACTCCAGTAAGAAACCTTTTCTGAATCCCGTATCTATTCCCATTTCACCTGCAGTAGCTTATAACCCATACATTTTCTCCCCATTATATTTTAAGCAATCACTTCTTATATCTCTCTTTCTCTTTGGATTTTAAGCTTCCTGATAGAAGGCACTATTGTTGTTGTTCATTTGCTAAGTTGGGTCTGACTCTTTATGACTCCATGGACTGCAGACCTTCACTGTCTCCCAGACTTGGCTCAGATACATGTCCATCGAGTCAGTGATGCTATCTAACGATGTCATCCTCTGCTGCCCCTTCTCCTTTTGCCTTCAATCTTTCCCAGTATTAGGGTCTCTTCCAGTGAGTCAGCTCTTCACATTAGGTGACCAAAGTATTGGAGCTTCAGCTTCAGCATCAGTCCTTCCAATGAATATTCAGGCTTGTTTTCCCTTAGGATTGATTGGTTTCATCTCCTTGCTGTCCAAGGGACTCTTGAGTCTTCTTCAGCAGAACTATACGAAAGCATCAATTCTTCAGGACTCAGCCTTCTTTATGGTCCAGTTTTCACATCTGTACATGACTACTGGGGCCTTTGTTGGCAAAGTGATGTGTCTGCTTTCTGTATCAGAAGTATCCGGCAGGTACCTAGCACCATCCCTGTTTTCTGAATGAACGATAAATGGACATGCAGAAAATAGATTCCTAAATGCTTTCTAATTCTTCCCCATCTTTTTGGCTGTCAACCTAATTTCTTAATAATACTGAGTTCTTTACATTCCTTCCATCAAACATACCTAATTTTCCTTTATTGTATTAGTTTGTGGAGCAGTGTAATTGGATAAAAAGCTGAAGAAAATGTATTTAACAGGCTGAGTTCTCTCTGGAATATATAATTTGGGCCAAAACCTAAAGAAACAACAAAACCGGCGTGGTCTTCTGATCTGACCAAGATGACAGCCATTCAGGTTCCTGCAGGCCACAGAGTGAAAATGTGGCTCCAGCTCTCAGACTTAGTTATGCACATTGACCAAAGTAAGGGGAGAGTGAGCAATTTCCATTTCATTCTGTGTTGTATAGACACAGCATGAAGTTGTTACATTTTGTTTTATTGTTTGCCTGAGGAATTCGTTTTTCTGTTTTAATAATACGTTGAGACAGGTGATGATGGATGGGCTTTCAGAACTCTTAATCAGCTTGCCATGACAACTAGGGTAAACTGAGCATGTGCAGACATACCAGAGATGAGGAGAAATGTCACTTAACAGTGAACCTGCTAAGAGCACTTATCATATGCTTTCAAATTATGTTTCATTAATTCTGTGAGTTTTTCCACCCTCTTTTCCTGTTCTCTACTTTTTTGTTTGTCCTTCATTCATTTGATTCTACTTTTGTGTGTTCATAACTGACTCCAATGCCTGTATTTAGAAATTCTGCTTTCATTTGAATAGGAATTTGGTATTCATTCTTAGTAAGGTCAAAGGAAAAAATATCTGCAGCTGAATTTGTGTGCTTGCCAAAGTAAAAAAGTGAAATGAAATGTAGGGAAAGTATCCAAAATGAGAATAAAAAGAAATACACCAGTGCAGGGAATTGGAAGTGGCCTGGGTTTTATCTGTCTGATTTGTGTAATTTCTCCCTATTACCACTGTTTTCATCAGCCTGTGTATAATATATGTGCGTGTGTGTGTGTGTGTTGCATAATTTGTTACAAGAAAACCGTGAGAGAATTTAAAGTATGCAGTAGAGAGTTAGGGGCTAAGTTCAGTTCTGACATTCATTTTCTGTCCTGGGCAGTCAGGGGTTCAGATCACAGAACCTAGAGAGACCATTTATCCAGCATGTGATAATGGGGCATGGAGAGACAAAGCATCAAGGATAAAGAAGCAGAGTTCTGTCCCTGACCAGATGCAAACTTGGAAAGAAGCTCTGACAGTTTCTGCCAAAAGAGCAATACTGTAAGGAACAGGCGTATTTCCAAATGGCCAAACAGCCAGCCCTAATCCAACTGCCATGTACCCACAACGCCCGTTAAAGCTTGGTGCCCAGCAGCGTTGATCCTGCGCCCGCTGTGATGTGCTGCAGCTCTGCTTCCAAAGAGCAGCATGATTATTTCGGACTCCTCTCCTACTAACCACTACACTAATGAATTGTTCCTTTAACTGCCATGTAAGATTGTGAAAGAAATAACCAGCTTACTATAGAAAAGAGAAATATTAAAATTGCATCTTCAGGGTCATGGAAAAACCTCCCATGTCATAATCAAAGTTCCAAAACAAAAGTATAATTAGTTGAAGTGTTAGTGGAAAACGTGTGTGTGTATAATAAAGTTCTTACATTAAGTCTAGTGTCTTAGTACTGCACAATTGGTAAAACTCTCAGCTGTAGGAGATGACTCTATCTTGGTTGAATCAAGATGCCCTTCTCATGAAAGCTTCCCGGATTTTGTGCATCACTGTGTAGTCACTATCTATGACCAACACCAATCCATAACACACTTGACATTTCTCATATTTATGCTGATAAATATTTTCATAAATGTCTTAGTATATCTTACAGCCATTGTTCACTTTTGCAAACCTCATGCAGAATCTCCATTTATTAAACCTCTGTGGTTCTAAGCACAGTTACTCCCAATTTGACACACTCACAGCCAAAATGTATTGTGGTTCATTAATTTGCAATTGGTGTTGGGTAAGTGCTCTCAGTAACTTATTATCTGGACAGCATTGCTTTCTGTGTTGCATTCCAACTACCCCAAAGTAATTGATTATACTTAGTTCTTGGATAGTCCTCTAAAATAGCTTCCCAAATTAGCACTAAGATGTTATGTACACATCTCTGGGTCAATGAGCTATGGTTTGCTAAAGCATTTATTCAGTCACATAATCATTTAAAAATCAGTTACTGAACACACGTTTGTCATGAGGCACCGGAAAAGACCTGGGGCTACGAAGATATAGCTTGTTCACATTTCAGTCTGATAAAGAGAGAGATAAATATGTAAACTAATGCGCACAACATATGACAGATACTGTAAAAAGGGATAGAGCAGAAGGAAAGGGAAGTGGTCAGATCTACTTGGGAACAGGGAATGGTCATTCTACAGCTCAAGAATTCCTGGTACACCACTAAAAGAATATCAGATGCAGCTAAAGTGTGTGCCATTAAGCTAAAACTCTGAATATATTGAAAAATGGACAAAACAGGATATTCATTGAGCTCTCCAAAACTTTACCCTTCTTTCTATCCAGAAATAAAAAGTGAATTCATAGCTCGCAAAATGTATCAATCAAGAAAATAAGGAAAAATATTTGTTTCCTAGTGTCTCTTCTAGAAATTTGCAGTCTTCTCACGTTGGGTTGTGTTTTAGCTCCTGTTAGAATATAGTAAAATCAATATATTCAGTGAATAGTAAATGGCTATACTCACGTCATAAGAAAGTCAATGAAATGTATACATTTCATACATTTTACACAAGGAATTATATTTAGGGGATTAATTTTTGTATATGCTGTTCTCCTTTGAAGTTATTCTTTTAAAAAGCATATTTTCAAATTGCGTAATCAATATAAAGTATTCTCTGTGAAATGCATCTTGGTACTACAGTCCCTCATCTTTAATCCTTCAAACAAGTTCAAAATAAAATTGTAGCACTATAGCATTAGTTGCAAATATTTTCTATAAAAAAGCTTTTGATGATTGTCATGGTTTCAGATATGTAAATTCCATTTGTGTTATCTTTTTTTGTTTTCAAAGTAATCATCAATAGAAGTAAGTCATTCTTAGTTTGTCAAACATGCAAAGACTAGTAACAGAACATTTGTTAACTGGTTCATAGGATTCTCCAGGTAAGATTGATGTGATTACTTGTATAGAATCTCTTTTAAAAGTATAAAATTTTCTTTCATACGCTCATCTTCCTGAAGTCTATGGCAATTGATCAGTTGGAATAGTTTATATTCTCCTTCCTCTAAAAAATAAAATCAATAAATAAATATTAGGTAGAATTTAAGATAGAACTTGTCTTTATTGCAGACATTTTATAATCCAGTCTTAAGAATAAGGGTTTTGATCTATAGATGAGAATACCTAATGCATGGTCACTTGTTTAATAAGAGAAGGAACACAAGAATCATTTGACCTATATTGTCAAATGACGTTTCTGAAACCATTAAATAATGCCTGAATTTTCATAGAAAACACAGAAAGGCATTTAAAGAATATAATCCCTGCTCATGATTTCCATAGGACAACAACTATTCTTTTATCTACCAGAAAAAAAGCATGAACAAAAAGCATCGATGAACTTCGGTGCTTTCTTTCAAAGAAAGAAAATTTCGATTACTATTACTTTCACAACAGTGAAAACTACTATGATGTAACAGTAAAAGGTAGTGAGCAAATCACAACACATAAATACTCAGATTTTTGCAGATCTCTTTTATCCAGTAAATAACTTAAAAACTAAATTATTTTCATAGAAATAATAGTTATAGATACTGCATAAAGTTACAACACCCATCAAAAAGAAATGCTACTACTGACAACATACGTGTTGTTACGTTTTGTGTTGTGTATGTTGTGTATGTTTTGTATACTTCTCAAGACTGTGGGGAGAACAGGGTTGACACTAGGAGTGATCAAATTAAACAAAGCAAAACAAATAAGTAAACCTTGTTAGTCACAAAGGCAGTGGGAGCAGCAGGGACTGGACTAGAGGCAGCAAAAATGTCCTTTTTAAGCTCACCTCCTACTTCCCCACAGGAAGTATGCTAATTCTTGGTTCAATTGGTTCCCACGAGAACTTGAAGAAGCCTTGATGACTTCTTTACTTTCCAGGAACTATTATAATAATATTTTTTAATCATCAAAAAGCTTCCCCCAAGATGCTCAGGGTACTATATTAACAATTAAAACATCATCATCGTAAACAATAATAATTAAAAATACATAAACAGCACAGCACAGAACAGCCACAGAACACTGAGCACAAGTCACGTTGAAGAGAGAAGGGTCTTTTTGCAGTGCTCCTTGTAATGCGATACTGCATGGCCATTTTCTGAAGTTCAAAACCAGAAGCAGTTCTAAAAGGATCATCAATTTACCAACTACAAAATGCCTACAGATTGATGTATGGAACATTGCTCTCACACATGGGAGAATCATCTAGCATCCATTGTCTTTAAAATCAGAACTTTCAAAAAATAATGTAATGTCAATTAAAATGATGAAAGAACTTGCCGACAGTTTCTGACGGAATAGACAATGTTGTCAGGATTTTAATAATTCTGTCTCCTATTTTATGTTCCTCTGGTTGTGATGATTAGTAAGCTGCTTAACCCATTTATGGTTTTATTTCAGCATCTGTGAACAAGGAGTAGAATTGTGTCTGGCATTAGAGAAATTGCTTTAAGTTGTACAAACTAAAGATTCTATTTATCCACCAAGTAATTCACATATCCCTCTTCACAAATCTGATGTTTAACCAGGGAATGCCACCTCTCTGATTTGAAATATATATATACACATATATATATATTTAAATTTATTTTACAGAAATAATATCAGTGACATTTTATTTAAGGAAATGCCAAATATCTATATATTTTTAATAAAATAAAATTTCTATTGAAGTCTTTTGCTCACATTATAAAATGAGCAAAATGCATGTTTAGCTTGATAAAAGGTTATAAAGTGAGCATACCCATGTAACCCACCACTCACGAATAAATGGAACAACTCCAGCATCACAGAAATCTTTCTGTCTGCTCAAGCAACTAACATTACTTCTAAAAAGTAATTAAGAGGCTACCTTCTACAGCCATCTCTCTACATTACCTGCTTGTGATCTGTATGGAACAGATCTCTACTGTGCCTACTCTTTTATGACTCTTCTTTTGCTCCATTGTTTTTGTGAAATTCATCCATTATGCTGTGCACAGCTCAGTGCCTCCACTGGCATTACTGTTTGCCATCACTTTGTGTGAATATGCCACAACTGATTTGGTCACACCAGAATTTAGGCTGCTCTTAAAAACATTCTTGTATATATCATCAAGTGCATGCAGGTTTTCATTTCTGTTAGGTATACACCTAAGGTAGAATTGCTGGGTCACAGAATTTGTGCACCCAAATATTCTTCCTTAGTAGACATTTCTATTCAGTTTTCCCAAGTGCCCGGTTTGTTTTACATAACCACCACTGGAATGGAAGAGTCCTAGTTGCTCAATATCCTCATCAACAATCTTCATTTTCAGCTTCTAAAATTTTTAGCTTCATTTTAAGTTAATTCATTTGGTTTCATTTTTCATATCACCTCATTAGAGTTCTAATTTGAATTTCTGATGACAAATGATGTTGAGCAATTTAGTATATGCATATTGGACATCTGAATATCTTCTTTTGCAAAATACTTTGTCAATAATTTTCCCCATTACTTTTAAACTGACTTATCTGCATTTTTCCTTAATGAATTTAAGAAACTCTTTGCATACTCCTAATATGAGTCCTTTTTTAGTATTATCAATATATTATTTCACTCTGGTTTGTCTTTTCTCTTTCTTACTAGTTACTTTTAATGAACATAAGCAATCAATTTCAATAAAGTCCACTCTAGAAGTCTTACTTTTATAGCAAAGGGTTTTGGTAGCCAACTCAAAAAGTATTTACCAACTTCCAAATTATAGACATTCTCCTTTGTTAACTTTCAGAAGACATATGGTTTAACCTTTCCATTTATATGTATAGCTGATAGAGAAATGATTTCTTTTTTAATCATTTGAAGCCTCAGTATAAATTTTTATTTCCCACATGATGACCAGTTGACCAAGAACCATTTACTGAAAAGAACACCTTTTTCCTACTGTACCAAAGGGGAACTTTTTTATAATTCAAGGAACTGTAATGAGGCCCTTTCTCTGTGTCCCTTTATTTATCCATTTTTACTTCATTATATTCTGAATAAATTGCTGGAGTTTTATACGTCTAGATATTTAGGAATGTCAGATTGCCTACTGTATTATTTTTCACAACTGTCATTTGTGTTCTTAGTCTTTTGGTTTCCCATGTATAATTTAGATTCAGCTTGTCAGTTTCCACCAAAAATTGATGAGATTTTGATTAGAATTCCATTAAATGTATAGATCAATTAGAGTATACTTGATATTATTACAGTATTGAATCTTGCAAACCATGGATATAGTACCTCTCTCAATTTATTAAGTCTTCTCTAATTTCTCTCATGTCTAGTAGTTGGTTTTTTGTTGTTTTTTTTTTTTTTTGGAGAGAGTTTGCATGCATGCTAAGTTGCTTCAGTTGTATAAGATTCTGTTCAACTCTTTGGACTGTGGCTTGACAGGTTCCTCTGTCCATAGGATTCTCCAGGCAGGAAAACTGGAGTGGGTTGCCATGCCCTCCCACAGAGGATCTTCCCGACCCACAGATCAAACCCGATTCCCTCATGTCTTCTGCATTGGCAGGTGGAGTCTTTATCACTAGCAACACCTGAGTCTTATGTCAAATTTATTCCTGGTATTTGATGTATTTTAAAGGTATTTTATTTATTTAACTTACTTGCAGAGTACATCATGTGAAATGCTGGGCTGGATGAAGCACAAGCTGGAATTAAGATTGCCAGAAGAAATATCAATAACCTCAGGTATGCAGATGACACTACCCTTATAGCAGAAAGCAAAGAAGAACTAAAGAATCTCTTGATGAAAGTGAAAAAGGAGAGTGAAAAAGGTGGCATAAAACTCAACATTCAGAAAACTAACATCATGGCATCCGGTCTCATCACTTCATGGCAAATAGATGGGGAAACAATGGAAACAGTGACAGACTTTATTGTCTTGGGCTCCAAAATCACTGCAGATGGTGACTGCAGCCATAAAATTAAAAGAAGCTTTCTCCTTAGAAGAAAAGCTATGACCAACCTAGACAGCATATTCAAAAGCAGAGATATTACTTTGCCAACAAAGGTCTGTCAAGTCAAGCTATGGTTTTTCCAGTAGTCATGTATGAATGTGAGAGTTGGACTATAAAGAAAGCTGAGTGCTGAAGAATTAATGCTTTTGAATTGTGGTGTTGGAGAAGACTCTTGAGAATCCCTTGGACTGCAAGGAGATCCAACCAGTCCATCCTAAAGGAAATCAGTCCTGAATATTCATTGGAAGGACTGACTTTGAAGTACTGAAGTACTCCAGTACTTTCGCCACCTGATGCAAAGAACTGACTCACTAGAACAAAACCCTGATGCTGGGAAAAACTGAAGGCAAGAGGAGAAGGGGATGACAGAGGATGAGATGGTTGGATAGCATCACTGACTCAATGGACGTGAGTTTGAGTAAGCTCTGGGAGTTGGTGACGGACAGGGAAGCCTGGTGTACTGCAGTCCATGAGGTCGCAATGAGTCAGACACGACTGATCGACTGAACTGAAAGGTATTTTAAAAGTTATAAGTATACAACTAATATTTTCCAAATTTTCTTATCTTTAGAAATAAATTTAATGTTTGTGTTAGTACTGTATATAGAAACATTGCTGAATTTACCAATTATTTTTACTCATTTTTCTAAATTATATCATATGCAAACAATGACAATTCTTTTCTTCTCTTACAATTCTTTTGCTATTTATTTATCAACCCCATTGCACTGGCAAAGATCTCCAGAAAAAATGATGATTTGGGGGTGACAGTGACATTCTTATCTCATTTGTCTCTAAGGGCAGCATTTGATATTAATCATTAAACAGAAATTTTCCTAGAGGTTTTGTTGATATCTGTTATCAAGTTGAGGAAGTTCCCTTCAATTTCCAGCTGCTAAGAGTTGTTATTGTGAAAAGTTGTTGTACTTTATCAAATACCTTTTCTGCATTTATTTTAACCACCATATATTTTTCTCCTTAATCCTGATAATATGGGTAATTACACTGATTGACTTTTGAATGTTAATCTCATGTTGAATTCCCAGAATGAATATGCCAAATAATTTTCTATGAGATTTTCAAATAAGAGAAAAAATATCTCATTACAAAGTTAATTTGGCCTTTAAAAATCTATCTTTTCAACAATTTCTGACACCTTTTTATAAGGCATTCATAGTTACCTGCTGGAGTTAACTTCACTGGCTTTCATTTATACCCAAGTATGCTTTTGTTGGCAACCCACTTCAGTATTCTTGCCTGGAGAATCTCATGGAGAGAGGAGCCTGGAGGATTACAGTCCATAGAGTTGCAAAGAGTCAGACATGACTGAAGTGACTTAGCACACACATGCTTTTGTAGGGCTTCCCATGTGGTGCTAGTGATAAAGAACCCTCCTGTCAAAGCAGGAGACTTAAGAGATTCAGATTTAATCCCTAAAGATACCCTAAAGGAGGGCGTGGCAACCCACTCCAGTACTCTTGCCTGAAGAATCCCATGGGCAGAGGAGCCTGGTGGGCTACAGCCCATAGGGTCCCAAAGAGTTGGACATGACGGAAGTGACTGAGCAGAGCATGCATGCATACTTTTGTAATGATCTGAATAATCCACATTTTCTTTGTCCATTTCAGCTTCTATAACCTAGAAACCAGTTTATAAATATCTTAATATAGGAATAAATATTAACTATTGTATATTTACTTTGTCATAGGAAAATAGGTTACTCTTAAAACCAGTGAGTTTTAAAAAAAAATTGCTCTAATAACTGGCTTTAAATTATACACATGGCTTTTGTAATAATCAGTTCTGATGTCCACCTTTAGAAAACAAGTCAAATTCATTTGAGTTTTCTCAGATTTCAGACTAGTAACTATAATTTAGCAGCTTCTTCCAACCTGTTTTACACTTCTGGATGGCAAGTTTCATGCAAACAAGAAGACATGATTTATGAAAAGTCCATATAAAATTTAAAACTTACACAAATGTGCATCAGCTTAATCCCTTTAAAACATGTATTTCCTTCAACACTTGGAAATGAAAATGCTAGGTACTAAGTTCAATAGTACAGAAGTATTGGAGGAAAAAAATGGTTAAATTATATAAAAGGAGCAATAACTAATTAAATGAAGTGACTGAAAGAATTTAAAAGCAAGCCATTCAGAATTTAGAATTGCCCCACACTTTAGGGGAGGCAATTAATAGCCAGTATTTGGGACTCCCAATAATGTTTCATGTTCAAGTAGAAAAATGTGGAAATTAAGCCAAGATGTTACTCTGAGAAGCAGCTGCAGCCCATTTTAGAACTAAACACAGGTAGGAATTCCATCAATGTGGCCAAATTTAGCATAAAACAATAACACTTGGAAAAAATCTAACAGTCGGGGTTTGGAATCTCATCTTCACTAAGAAGATAGGTTTGCTGTAGTAAGTTCATATAATTAGCTCAGCTTAAATTCTTTTTTATCTCTGTAGTAAAATATGTATTTTGCTCTGTCTTCAGTCATGGAAGTCTACTAGCATAAACCATTTCATCTAATTTATGAGAATGTTTAATCAAATAGACTTTTAAATTATTATTGTACCATTCATACAATGTCTGAGGATCATCTAACGTTTTGAATTCCTACCAAGTATCACTGTGCCTGCCATTTCCTATACAGGCAATCACAAACTATTGACAAACCTGGACAGTAAAAAGCAGAGATATCGCTTTGCTGACAAAGGTCCATATAGTCAAAGCTAGGGTTTTACCAGTTGTCATGTACAGATGTGAGGGTTGGACCATAAAGAAGGCTGAGCCCAAAAGAATTGGTGATTTTAAATTGTGGAAGACTCTTGAGAGTCCCTTGGACATCAAAGAGATCAAACCAGTCAATCCTAAAGGAAATCAACCCTGAATACTCATTGAAAGGACTGATGCTGAAGCCGAAGCTCCAATACTTTGGCCACCTGATGCAAAGCACTGACTCACTGGAGAAAACCCTGAGGCCTGGAAAGACTGAGGGCAAGAGGAGAAGGGAATGACAGAGTGTGAGATGGGTGGATGGCATTATCGACTCAATGGACCTGAGTTTGAGCAAACTCGGAGAGATGGCGAAGGACAGCCTGGTGTGCTGCAGTCCACGGGGTTGCAGAGTCGGACACAACTGAGCAACTGAACAACATCGTGATAAACAAATGTTTGATTAAAGAATGAAACAATTCAGTTTTCAAATTTTATCTTTCAAAAGTTTTGTTGTGAATATCCCATGGATCAAATTCATTAGTTTATATGAGGGGGGAAAAAAAATCTCATGTCTTTACTAGTACCGCTCACATTTTACTATTAACTTTCAGGCAATCTTCCAGTTTGGTATCCATGTTTGAAACTGTGTTACTTTAAGAATGGAAGTAAAGCTTTCCACATACTCTGAAGATAAAACATTACAAGATACAAAAATTAGAACCTTTTCCAAAAGAGAAATCACATATTTGGGGGGATATTACTTTACTCCTCTTGGCCTTACTAATTTTCCATTCAAATTTGATTTTGGGGGGGTACTTCTTATTCTACCCATGCAATTTCTAGTGGGACATTTTAAGAAAAGGGTTTTCCCAAAAGTTGAAAAGGCTTACTTTTTATAAATACATTTCCTGTAATAGCTTTATATTGTACTTTCAGAAATATCTTGATAAATAAAAATGATTAATTTCATGGTTTTATTTATTGATTAATCTTGGGCATCCTTTAACTATCTTCATGTTATATTCATTGCTATCAAATTGCTTTCCTCAGACTGTATAAAGCAAAAATGGCCAAAGTTAAAGAACTTTAAATAAATTAAAAAGAATATGACATCACTTCAAAAGAGCAAAAATGGTTCTCATCCAATAGGGCAGGATTGCCACCATCATCTTCACACTTCAGTTTGACTCCCCTTTCAACCCTTTATACATTTCAGCATTTTTGTTTTCTTTAATTATTAATTTAAACAATGAAAGGGGGAGGAAACTTTAGCCACTTCTACAAGAAAAGCATAAAAGTCTCCTAGGCCAGATTTTATTGTTCTTCACATATTTCTATTGACTTGGTTAACAGCCTTGGACTATGGAGTGAGAATGCAGAATCTTGCTGGGAATTCTAAATTCTCTCAACACCAAAGGGAAAAGTTTATATGTAAATTTATTTATTAATTGCATGGAATCATCTAAAAATCACCATGTCACATTCATAATTCAGTTCAGAAATTTACAGTTAGAGATAGGGAGCACTAACATTTGAGAATCACACAAAGCACTTTATTGGGTGCTCACTGTTTGTACACAGAAAAGAAGTAGGTACTTCTAGAAGAGACAAAATTTTGCTACTTCCCACTCTGAAAGGATAAATATTCTTAATCATATCTAGCACTACATTTGAATGAAATACATCATGTTATTACATTTGAAACTTTTTTTAATAGTATTAGCTTGATGACATTTTCAGTCTATTTTTCTAGAAAGTTAGCAATCTAGAAACAAATATGAAGAATGATGAACTTAAATATTAATGTTTATATGTTTAATCCTACTATTATAAATATTAACATATAAAATATATTCTTAAATAGATTGATATTTTAAAAAAAAATAAAACAAATTATCCTCAAAAAATTAAGGAGTGGTTAAAAAACCTCATTTCATAGTATCCAGAAATAATCACACTCATACATATGCCTAAATTTATAATGACATTTTATTATAATTTTATATATATATATATATAGGTTTCCCTCATAGCTCAGTCAGTAAAGAATCTGCCTTCAATGCAGGAGACCCAGGTTCAATCCCTGGGTCCAGAAGATCCCCTGGAGAAGGAAATGGCAACCCACTCCAGTATTCTTGCCTGGAGAATCTCATGGACAGAGAAGCCTGGTGGGCTACAGTCCATGGGGTCACAAGAGTCAGATGCAACTTAATGACTAAACCATTATCATTGTATTCTCGGTATTTTCATCTTAATGTAATGATTTTCTTACTAGAAAACTTTATATTTTATAGAAAGAAAATGTTTCCTTATTTGCAATACACATCCTTTGAACAAGTTCAATATTCATTCAAGGTGAATCTATTGAATACATATGTTCCTTTTGATTTACCTATTACTCTTAATTTCAGTTAAACACTCTTTCTTATGCTCCTGTATCCTTTTAACATAGTTCACATAGTTTCACATAATTACAGGTTGTTACAGGCTGTAACTCTTCCCTTTTATTTACCTGGCACCTAGTAGGTGTTCAATACATTTTATAAAAATATTAAATTACTCCATTTCAGAGACTCCGAATATTGACTTCCTAATATACCTAAGTTAAATAAGCAGGGTGACAATATACAGCCTTGACGTACTCCTTTTCCTATTTGGAACCAGTCTGTTGTTCCATGTCCAGTTCTAACTGTTGCTTCCTGACCTGCATACAGGTTTCTCAAGAGACAGGTCAGATGGTCTGCTATTCCCATCTCTTTCAGAATTTTCCACAGTTTATTGTTATCCACACAGTCAAAGGCTTTGGCATAGTCAATAAAGCAGAAATAGATGTTTTTCTGGAACTCTCTTGCTTTTTCTGTGATCCAGCGAATGTTGGCAATTTGATCTCTGGTTCCTCTGCCTTTTCTAAAAACAGATTGAACATCTGGAAGTTCACGGTTCACGTATTGCTGAGGCCTGGCTTGGAGAATTTTGAGCATTACTTTACTAGCACGTGAGATGAGTGCAATTGTGCGGTAGTTTGAGCATTCTTTGACATTGCCTTTCTTTGGGATTGGAATGAAAACTGACCTTTTCCAGTCCTGTGGCCACTGCTGAGTTTTCCAAATTTGCTGGCATATCAAGTGCAGCACTTTCACAGCATCACCTTTGAGGATTTGAAATAGCTCAACTGGAATTCCATCACCTCCACTAGCTTTGTTCGTAGTGATGCTTTCTAAGGCCCACTTGACTTCACGTTCCAGGATGTCTGGCTCTAGGTGAGTGATCACACCATCGTGATTATCTGGGTCGTGAAGATCTTTTTTGTACAGTTCTGTGTATTCTTGCCACCTCTTCTTAATATCTTCTGCTTCTGTTAGGTCCATACCATTTCTGTCCTTTATCGAGCCTATCTTTGCATGAAATGTTCCTTTGGTATCTCTAATTTTCTTGAAGAGATCTCTAGTCTTTCCCAATCTGTTGTTTTCCTGTATTTCTTTGCATTGATCGCTGAGGAAGGCTTTCTTATCTCTCCTTGCTATTCTTTGGAACTCTGCATTCAGATGGGAATATCTTTCCTTTTCTCCTTTGCTTTTCGCTTCTCTTCTCTTCCCAGCTATCTGTAAGGCCTCCTCAGACAGCCATTTTGCTTTTTTGCATTTCTTTTCCATGGGGATTTTCTTGATCCCTGTCTCCTGTACAATGTCATGAACCTCTGTCCATAGTTCACTTCATGGGAAATAGATGGGGAAACAGTGAAAACAGTGTCAGACTTTATTTTTTTGGCCTCCAAAATCACTGCTGATGGTGATTGCAGCCATGAAATTAAAAGACGCTTACTCCTTGGAAGGAAGGTTATGGCCAACCTAGACAGCATATTTAAAAACAGAGACATTACTTTGCCAACAAAAGTCCGTCTAGTCAAGGCGATGGTTTTTCCAGTGGTCATGTATGGATGTGAGAGTTGGATGGTGAAGAAAGCTGAGTGCCAAAGAATTGATGCTTTTGAACTGTGGTGTTGGAGAAGACTCTTGAGAGTCCCTTGGACTGCAAGGAGATCCAATCCATCCATCCTAAAAGAGATCAATCCTGGGTGTTCATTGGAAGGTCTGATGTTGAAGCTGAAACTCCAATACTTTGGCCACCTCATGCGAAAGGTTGACTCATTGGAAAAGACCCTAATGCTGGGTAGGATCGGGGGCGGGAGGAGAAGGGGACGACAGAGGTTGAGATGGTTGGATGGCATCACCGACTCGATGGACATGGGTTTGGGTAGACTCCGGAAGTTGGTGATGGACAGGGAAGCCTGGCGTGCTGCGATTCATGGGGTCGCAAAGAGTCAGACACGACTGAGCGACTGAGCTGAACTGAACTGAATATTCCTAATGTCTAAATGTATCATTTATACATCCATTCTTTTAAATTCATCTCTTATTATCTCATATTTAGAAATCCCTCAATTTACAGTTTGGCCCATGCTGAATAATGTCATCAGAATAACAAGTATGAATCAATACTGTCATCAAACCATGCTTCTTCACTAAAAACCATTAAAACCACCTATTGACTACATAATAAATTAATTAATTCAGTTAAAAAGAATATTTATTATTTTTTATGTGCCAAATACTATTCAAACCTCATGAACTGAAATTTAAGTCCCTCCAAATTTGGCTGTAATCTGTGTTCAACAATGTCTTCAAACACTGATCCTCTGGGATCTTACATTCTAGCTAAATTTTTCTGCCCTTCTTGTCTCTCTGATATGTATCTTGTGCCTTCTCACTTTGCAAATTTTGCATGTGAAGACTACTCTTTTCTTCATGGTCTAACCAATATTTTTAGACATGATCAAATTTTTACTATTTCATGAAAATTTTGCATTCCATTCCAGATATGAATAATTTTATATCAATTTTATTCACTATTGTATAATTTTAATTATCCTTTAATTACAGGCTTTCTTCAAAAATATTTAATTTTTTTCAACATTATATAATGAAAAAGTAAGGGTTTGCCCATATTTAAGTTCAAATATCCAATAAGCTACATACTAGCCAGGTGATCTTGGTTAAATTAATTTCTGATGGGTTTCCTACCTCCAAAGCAAAATTAATAATAACTACTTCCCTGAGTGATGGTAAGAAGTCAGTGAAATAACACTGGTACTTATTGACTATGATTTTCCTACAGTCTTGCATTTTTTTTAATATACTTATGTTTAAGAATTAATTCGTAAGCCCTTGAGAGCCAAAAGGTTTTATTATATTTTACTATGTATATCATTATAAAGAATAGAATCATAAAATACATTTCTTTAATAATGGATTGTTTATGTCAGTTTTCTATCAATACAATTATTGGCCAAAAAAAACTATGGATATAAATACATGAGAGAAAGATGACAACCTTTTATTGAATAATTTATGCTAAATATTATATATATATATGAATCTGTGTGCATATATGTACAAATATTTATATATATTTGTTTCCAATGTACATGTATACTTGTGTATATAGGTATATATATAAATACATATACACTCCTAAAAATGCATACACTCTCAAACAAAACTAATTAAGCCAGATAGGAAGATGATTATCTTGGGTTAAAATATTTATACATAGAACAGTTCTGTTGGATTTGCACTTGAAATTAATAGTGCATTCTCTCAGAGAGCAGTATGCTGCTGCTGCTTCTGCTAAGCCGCTTCAGTCGTGTCCGACTCTGTGCGACACCATAGACGGCAGCCCACCAGGCTCTGCCGTCCCTGGGATTCTTCAGGCAAGAATACTGGAGTGGGTTGCCATTTCCTTCTCCAGTGCGTGAAAGGGAAAAGCGAAAGTGAAGTCGCTCAGTCATGTCCAACTCTTAGCGACCCCATGGACTGCAGCCTACCAGGCTCCTCCATCTATGGGATTTTCCAGGCAAGAGTACTGGAGTGGGGTGCCTTTGCCTTCTCTGAGAGAGCAGTATATCAACATTCTAAAGAAGACTTCAAGCCTTCAGTTTGAAAAGGGCTCCAAATGTGTAGTTTGAGTTGATCAGTTTCAATAATATTAAAGGAAGGTCAGTAAGTCAGTAAAATATACAAACACTATTTCTGAGATTATAATAATTAAAAAATTATTTCTCTAAAAATTTGCTTTAAAGAATATTTTTGATTTAGAGGAATTGTAAGCCTAACCTTACATTGCATTATTGATCAACTTGATTAAAGGAACTCTGCCATTTTTCCATGTTTTATTTCATACACTGAATTCCAAGCACACAGTTCTATGCCAATGCCCTTAATTTATTCTTACCGGTAGGAAAGCATGGCTAATCTCTTAAGGGAATGTTCTTGCTATTTATTATTGGTTTCATAGCTCAAAAATATAAGTGGGCAGAGAATGGGCTGCATTTCAGATCAGTAAATAACCACTAAGAAGAAGAAACGAGTTGAACACGTGATAAATTGCTACTTTCTGTCTGAATTTTATACCTAGTTATAGGTAGTTTACAGAATTAAGCTCCATATGGACCCAATGCTGTTAAGGAGACTATGACATAACCTGTATGTAGTTACAGATGCTTCTCTCACTCTTTTGGGACACATTTTAGGAGAAACATGTCATAATCAGGGATTTAGAAATAATGAAAGATTTGGCTCTCATCTGTTTTTCATGGATTTACCAGAGCTGAGATAAAGAAAACAAGCACACACAAATGTTAGCTGCGATACCATTAAAGCAAACTAAACAAATGTTCCCTGAATGTGTTTATACATACACAGGCATACACATGCATATAAACACATAAAACTCTCATACCACCACCAGCAGCAGCTCTGTAATTCTCACTATAGAAGCAGTTTCACTGTTCTACAGTATTGGAGGGGAAAAAAAAATGATCTCATAAAAAGAATTGATGAATTCTTCAATTGTTTGGATTTTTTGACTCTGTATTATCTAAATTAAACTAATGCAGACTTCCCAAGTGCTGATCTATCAGGAATCTTCCAATTTTAATAATGATTATCTGGGGCTATACATTACTATTCTTTAAAATGTATTATAAGTCATGTATTGGCCAATGTTCAACCAGGAAACTGAAACCACTAAGAATTTGAAACTGATAAAATTTAATGCAGGAATTAGTCATACTATATGATAGAAGACCTGAAATGACAAAATAAGGGAAAGTAAGCAATACAAAGATTGCAAAAGCATGAGCCCACTTGTACCCACAGATAATAGAAAGGAGTAGATGATATTGTTTGGGGCTGGAGCCCTGGATTACAAGGAGTCTGGGGTTAAGGTGGATGTTTCCAGTAGGAGATGGGCCTATAGTGGAGATATAGGTATTGCTGGAGAAGCTTCCAGAAGCAGAGAGCAACAGGGAGAAATAATCTAGATTCTCCCTTCTGGGCCTTTCACTTGCCAACCTGTAACTATCATTGGCTAAACCTAGCCATAAGGCAACTAGCACAGGGGAAATACCTCCTGCTAGGGCAATCCTCCCATCATTTTCTGAGGGAAAAAGAAAGAATTGATCAAAGAGTAAATAGACCCAGGATCAAAACACACACACACACACACACACACACACACACACACACACACAGATATACAAAGCAAAGTCTTTTTCTCTCCAAGATGATAGAGTAGAAGGACATGCGCTCATCTTCTCCTGCAAGAATACCAAACTCACAACTAGCTGCTGAACAACCACCAACAGGAGAATGTTGGATCTCATCAAGAAAAGCGATACCCCATGTCCAAAGACAAAGCTGAAGCTGAAACAAGAAGGTGGGAGGGGCACAGTCAAGTTTAAAATAAAATCTCATACCTGACAGAGATGCTTGGAGGGCACAAACAAAACCTTCTATGCACCAGGACCCACGGAAAGGAGCAGTGACACCCACAATAGATGGAGTAAGGCCTGCCTGTGAGTGTTTAGGGTGTCCTGCAGAGGCAAAGGTCAGCAGTGGCCTGCCACAGGAACAGGGGCACATGCAGCAGCAATCCAGGGAGGCATGGCAAGAGGCATAAGTCCTCTTGGAGGAGGTTGCCATTAGCCCCACTATAGAGCCACCAGGTAGGAAGTCCACAACCTAGAGACCAATTATACTCAAGAAGTTCTCACAGTGCTGTGAAAGTTATAGACCCCACGACCACTTCCCAACCTGGAGATCCCACAAAGGGACTGGGAATCCCCAGGGAATCTGAATTTTAAGGTAAGTGGGATTTGATTATAGGACTTCCACAGGACTGGAGAAACAGACTCTTGGAGGGCACAAACAAAACCTTGTGTGCACCAGTATCCAGGAGAAAGGAGCAGAGAACCCACAAAAGAATGAGCCAGACTTGTCTGTGAGTGCTTGGGAGTCTCCAGTAGAGGCTTTGGTCAACAGTGCCCTGCAACAGGATCAGGGGCACAGGTAGCAGCAGTCCTGGGAGGCAGAGCATGCTGGCATAAGTCCTTATGGAGAAAGTCGCCATTACCCCTAACATAGTTTGGTCTCAGGCAAAACTACAGGGAGGGAGCACAGCCACAACTATCAGCAGAGAATCTGATTAAAGATTTGCTGAGCATGGCCCAGCCTACCAGAGCAAGACCTAGTTTCCCCATAGCCAGTGCCTCCCATCAGGAAGCTTGCATAAGCCTTTTATCCTCATCCATCAGAGGGCAGACAGAATGAAAACCACAATCACAGAAAACTAACCAAATGATCACACTGAGTTGCACAAAGCTGTAATTCAATGATAAGCCATGCCCTATAGGGCCACCTAAGACAGACAGGTCATAGTGGAGAGGTCTGACAAAAAATAGTCTACTCCTTGGAAGAAAAGTTATGACCAACCTAGACAGCATATTAGAACGCAGAGACACTACTTTACCAACAAAGGTCCATCTAGTCAAGTCTATGGCTTTTACAGTAGTCATGTATGGATGTGAGTGTTGGACTATAAAGAAAGCTGAGCACAAAAGAATTGATGATTTTGAACTGTGGTGTTGGAGAAGACTCTTGAGAGTTCCTTGGACTGCAAGGAGATCCAACCAGTCTATTCTACAGGAAATCAGTCCTGAGTATTCATTGGAAGGACTGATGTTGAAGCTGGAACTCCAATACTTTGGCCACCTGATGCGAAGAACTCACTCATTGGAAAAGATCCTGATGCTGGGAAAGATTGAAGGTGGGAGGAGAAGGGGACGACAGAGGATGAGATGGTTGGAAGGCATCACCGACTCAATGGACATGAGTTTGAGCATACTCCAGGAGTTGGTGATGGACAGGGAGGCCTGGCATGCTGCAGTCCATGGGGTTGCAAAGAGTCGGACATGATTCAGTGACTGAACTGAACTGGAGAAGAGAATGGCAAACCACTTCAGCATTCTTGCCATGAGAACCCCAGGAACAGTATGAAAAGGCAAAAAAATTATGACACTGAAAGATGAGCCCCCCAGGTTATAAGTGTTCAATATGCTACTGGAAAGGACTGTAGAAATAGCTCCAGAAGGAATGAAGAGAAGGAGCCAAAGCAGAAATAACGCCCAGTAGTGAATGTTACTGGATATGGAAGTAAAGTCCGATGCTATGAAGAGCGATACTGTGCAGGACCTGGAATGTTAGGTTCATGAATCAAGATAAATTGGAAGTGGTCAAACAGGAGATGGAAAGAGCGAATATCGACATTTTAGAAATCAATGAACTAAAGTGGATGGGAATGGGTAAATTTAATTCAGATGATCATTATATCTACTATTGTGGATAAACATTCTTTCGAAGAAATGAGTAACCCTCATAGTCAACAAAAGACTCTGAAATGCAGTACTTGGGTGCAATCTCAAAAATGACAGAATGATCTTGTTTCAAAGGCAAAACATTCAATATCACCATAATCCAAGTCTGTGCCCCAATCACTATTGGCAAAGAAGGTGAAGTTGAACAGATCTATGAAGACATAGAAGATCTTCTAGAACAAACGCCAAAAACAGATGTCTCTTACATCATAGGGGACTGAAATGCAAAAGTAGGAAGTCAACAGATACCTGGAGTAACAGGCAAGTTTGACCTTGGAGTAAAGAATGAAGCAGGGCAAAGGCTAACAGAGTTTTGCCAAGAGAACACACTGCTGCTGCTGCTGCTGCTGCGAAGTCACTTCAGTCGTGTCCGACTCTATGTGACTCCATAGAGGGCAGCCCACTAGGCTTCTCTGTCCCTGGGATTCTCCAGTCAAGAACACAGGAGTGGGTTGCCATTTCCTTCTCCAATGCATGCATGCATGCTAAGTCGCTTCAGTCATGCCTGACTCTGTGCGACCCCATGGACAGCAGCCCACCAGGTTCCTCTGTCCACAGGATTCTCCAGGCAAGAATACTGGAGTAGGTTGCCATTTCCTTCTCCAAGAGAACACACTAGTCATAGTAAATACCCTCTTCCAACAACACAAGACACGACTCTTCATGGACATCAACAAATGGTCAATAATGAAATCAGATTGATTATTTTCTTTGCACCGAAGATGGAAAAGCTCTATATAGTCAGCAAAAAAAAAAAAAAAAGAAGAAGAAGAAGAAGAAGATCAGGAGCTAACTGTGGCTCAGCTTATGAACTCCTTATTGCAAGATTGAGACATAAATTGAAGAAAGTAGGGAAAATCACTAGGCCATTCAGGTATGGCCTGAATCAAATCCATTTTGATAATATAGTGGAAGTAACAAACAGATTCAAGGAGTTAGATCTGAGAGAGTGGCTGAAGAACTATGGACGGAGGTTCATAACATTGTACAGGAGGTGGTGATCAAAATTATCCCCAAGAAAAAGAAATACAAAGACAAATGAAGTAGACAAAAGAAATAGAAAGACAAATGGTTGTCTGAGGAGGCATTACAAATAGCTGAGAAGAGAAGTGAAAGGCAAAGGACAAAAGGAAAGATATTCCCATCTGAATGCAGAGTTCCAAAGAATGGCAAGGTGAGATAAGAAAGCCTTCCTCAGTGATCAATGCAAAGAAATAGAAGAAAACAATAGAATGGGAAAGACTAGAGATCTCTTCAAGAAAATTAGAGATACCAAGGGAACATTTCATGCAAAGATGGCACAATAAAGGACAGAAACTGTAAGGACCTAACAGAAGTAGAAGATATTAAGAAGAGGTGGCAAGAATATACAGAAGAATTATACAAAAGAGGTCTTAATCACCCAGATAACCACGATGGTGTGATCATTCACCTAGATCCAGACATCCTGAAATGTGAAGTCAAGTGGACCATAGGAAGCCTTACTACAAACAAAGCTAGTGAAGGTGATAAAATTGCGGCTGAGCTACTTCAAATTCTAAAAGTTGATGCTGTTTAAGTGCTGCACTCAATATGCCAGCCAATTTGGAATACTCAGCAGTGATCACAGGACTGGAAAATGTCAGTTTTCATTTCAATCCCAAAGAAAGGCAACGCCAAAGTATGTTCAAACTACTGCACAGTTGCACTCATCCCACATGCTAGCAAAGTAATGCTCAAAATTCCCCAAACTAGGCTTCAACATCACGTGAACCAAGAACTTCTTGATGTACAAGCTCCATTTAGGAAAGGCAGAGGAACCAGCGATCAAATTGCCAACATCCACTGGATCATAGAAAAAGCAATAGAATTCTGGAAAAACATCTACTTCTGCTTCATTAACTACATTAAAGCCTTTGACTGTATGGATCACGACAAACTAGAAAATTCTTGAGACGTAGGGATACCAAACCCCCTTATCTGCCTCCTGAGAAACCAGTATGCAGGTCAAGAAGCAACAGTTAGAACTGGACATGGAACCACGGACTGGTTCAAAATTGAGAAAGCAGTACATTGAGATTATATATTGTCACTCTGTTTATTTAAATCATATGTAGGGTACATCATGCAAAATGCTGGACTGGATGAATATTAAGCTGGAATCATGATTGCCAGGAAAAATATCAGTAACCTCAGATATGCAGATGACACCACTCTTACGGCAAAAAGTGAAGAACAACTAAAGAGCCTCTTGATGAAACAACATCTTTGTTACAAAGAAATCTGCAGAAATAGTTACAGCTTTTCTAGATACTATATTGTGGGTACTAAGTCCCTTCATCGTGTCCGACTCTTTGCAATGCTATGGACTATAGCCTGCCAGGCTACTCTGTCCATGGGATTCTCCAGACAAGAATACTGGAGTGGGTTGCCATTCCCTCCTCCAGGGGATCTTCCCTATCCAGGATCAAACCCACGCCTCCTGCAGCTCCTGCACTGTAAGCAAATTCCTTACCACTGAGACACTAGAGAATCCCAGATACTATATTGGCATTATCCAAGTGGCAGGTGTTAGGAATGAACATTGGACCTATACTAATTTTGAATATAAGGAAAAGAATCAGAAATTTGATAACTGAATCAACATTTTTAAACTTACAAAAAGTGGATAACCATAACTTGAATCCCCACTCCTTTGCTGGAAAAAAAATCCTTTAACTTTCTCTGAATTTCAATACCTCCATGGGATGGGAAAAATACCACACACTAGGTAACTCAACTGTATTATAAAGATCAGGTAAGATATTGCCTGTGAAGATGCTATGAGAGCCACTGAGGACTATAAAATATTATATGTTATTATGTTGGACTGTGCTAGACTAGAGATGTGGATACGAATAACCAAGTAACACATGGTGTGAATTGTTTTAATTCAAATGCCTTTTTGTTCAGTGACAAGAAGGTAAAAGAGTGAAATCAACTGCCAGCTACATTATTCAACTCAAGGTAATGAAACCAACCATGATAGATATATTGCTCTTAATCACTTTTAAAAAAAAACCTATTTCAGTCTACCACATTCAACCCATAAGAACAACATCAATAGCAAAATATTTTTAAACCATGTTTTTTTACAGAAAAATTGAAGCATCTATAATATTTATCAAGAAAAGCCTTACTAAGGCCACTTAATAATTTTTAGACTTTTGAAGGCTTAGCATATAAAAAGAGGGTTTGAGGGTTTATACTTTTCTATATGGCCTTAAATGTTTCAGAAGAAAAATAGTAAGTGAATTTAATTCAAAAATAGGGGAAAAAATACAGTAGTCAATGTGGCTGATATAACTTTCCAAAGATGGCAACAACAATCTCTCTCTCCCACATGCTATTCTGTTTGTAACCTTGTCACTTTGACACTCAAGAGATGGAACCTATTTATCCGCCCCATTATATCCAGGCAAGCCCTATGACTGCTTGGATCAACAGGATATGGCAGAAGTTGCACCATGTAACTTCTGAGGCTAGAGCATAGTAAGTCTTGCTATTTCTATTTGGGTTGACTATAATGCTCACTCTCAGGGTGATACCTTTCATGACCCAGCCCACCATGCTGAGAAGCTCAAACCACCTGAAGAGGTAAGTGTGTATACTCTAATTCAGGTGTCCCCAACCTCCAGACCACAGACTAGTACCTCCTGTTAGATCAAAGGCAGCATTAGATTATAAATAAAGTGTACAATAAATGTAATGTGCTTGACTCATCCTAGAACCATGCCCCCCACATCCCTCAGTAGAAGAAAAATTGTCTTCCACAAAACCCGTTCATAGTGCTAAAAAGTTTGGGCAGCACCACCCTGATAGTCTCAGCTGAGCTCTCAGTCAACCACCAGCTTCAACTGCCAGCCATGGCATGTGCCCTCTTAGAGATCCAACTCCACCAAGTCTCTGAGTCCTCACTCACACTTGTGAGAATCACATCTGAGCTCGGTCGATGTGCAGAAGAATGAAATCAGTGATGCGTTGTGCAATGAGAAACAACCAGAACAGTCAAAGGATGAACAAAAGTAGAAAATGCTGTTTCAAAAGGCATCATTTTTTGCTTACTGAGTGCAAACTATACGTCAGGTGCCATTTAGAAGTATTTTATACACAATATAGCACTGCATAGTCCCATAAACCTGTCAAGTATATGCAATTTTTACCTCCATTTTATAGATTAAAAAAACTGAGACATGGAGAACTTAAGTAACATGGGTCATCTAACTAGCGATCCCCTAATTTGTATTAAATTAGACTTCTCTGAAACACATAATGACAGGAACAGATAAGAGGTTACCTTCTGTGTCACAGAAAGCTAGATCTTCTTATCTCCAGAACAACTGCCTTGCTAGGATAGGAGGAGGAATGGGTAAAGAAGAATGGATAGAGAAGGAGTAGGAAGAAAGTGATTCATACAAACGTTTTTATTCCAAAATTACTGCGCCATTAAGAGTAGTTCAGAGTGACCCTTCATTCTTTAATTCATTCATCAAATTTTTTAGTAAGGTTTTAATAGATAGTAAGTACTATTTAGACTCAGTAGATGATAACAGTAAGGGAGAAAAAAATCAGTCCCCATGTCCTCAAAGAACTCACATTCCCATGAGTATTGGGTTTTTTGTTAGAAATCTGTCTAAAAAGACTAGAGAACCACATGGAGAAACTACTGAAGACAGATCCAAGAATTAAAAGCATTGTGATAGGAAGCTGTTAAGCTTCTTTTCAGTCCCAAGACCTTAAAATTTTACTTTCCAGAGGACTCATATCCACTTTTCATGGTCTGATAATCTAGGTCAGATAGATACAGCCCTGGTTAGCAGGAAAAAAAAATACTGGTGATGTCTTTTAACTCCAATGAGTTTTCTGTGAGTTGAATCAGGGATTTATTGTTATAGGGTGTTTCACCACCAGATTGCTCTTTCCTCCCTAGACTAGGCTGACCTCAGAAACAAATGACATGTTTCTTCTTAGTATCTGCACTGCCACAAAGTCCCCAATGACACCACAGCTATAGAACAAGGAGACTCAAATAATATCTATTTTTGGAGGAAACTTGGGCTTTATCACTTTTTTGAAGGTGACATGGGAAAGTAGGGCAGGACTAATCACAGGTAAGATTGGATTTAAAAAAAGAAAGAAAAAAACCTTTTCATAAAACAGAGAATGTTGTAACAAAAATGATTCATAGATTGTAGGTAAGAAATCATTACTAACAGAGCCAAATCTTCAACAAGAGTAGGGAGAGATCTCTCTACAATGAAATTAGATATTTTTAAGAAAAGCTCCGAACTGTTTTAACCCTTTTAAAAGTAATTCTTAAACCCTCTCCACCTACTCAGTAGATAAACTATTAGATTTTAGCTCATCTGAAGTGCAAGAATTGTGTTTTATAGGTTTTTGCCATTGTTTCCCATGATCTAAAGTTAATTTATTTGAAGGGGCTTCCCTAATAACTCATAAAGTTTAAAAAATGCCAACTTCCATTTCACAAGACCCATTGATTCAAGTTATGGTGGCTTTTAAAAAGCAAAGTTCCAGAAAGGAAATTCTACCATGAATGCTTCCGACACAGGGCTGAGCTCCCCAAGGAGCCAAGACAATTCTTGTCAATGCTCTGAGGGAAAATGTCTTTTACTTAATCTTTATGTTTTTTTTTTTTTTATCATTTTGGGTGAACCTGATTCTCATTCTATTCCACATCCTTTGAGGCATTTTTATTCAGAGGGCTCACACTGACTTCATTAACAGGAGCTATGAAGTGCAGCTCTACTTGGCTCTGAAAGCTTCTACTGCCTTAAGAAGCACAGGAGCACGCTTTAGGCAGTTAATGTAGCATCCGTAAGCACAATGCCTTGACAGCCACTACAGACAGAGGAATGTTTTTATCTCCTGTGATTTTCCCCCTTAACTTTCTCTGATGACTTTTCTCTAATTTACAGAAAGAAACTTTATAACTTTGTCACATTTTTTAAACTTTTTCCACATGTAGGCAGTATTTCCATGTCATATGTACTAGATAGGCATTTTTTTTTCCCCTTTTATTTCTTCTGGATTACCTCAGTTAGTCAGCTTGTTCTCTGCGGGGGGAGGGGAATTAAAGAAATAGAAGAAAGATATCCATGCCCTGAACTTGTACAGTGAGAAGAGGGAAGACTATATAGTACTCAGTAATTATTGGGCTATAAAAGCAGAATAATCACTATCCAGTCAATACATATATCCTTGTGTATATCAGCTCATTGATCCTTGCAACAGACTCATAATCAGGCATTCTCAGGTCCATAGTTCATACACACAAATGTGCCATACACACAAGTGTGTGTATACACAGAAGAATCTTAGAGAGAGTAAATACTTACCCCCAAATTTCTGACTTTATATACAGAGCAAGTTAATCAGACTTTTAAGCACTTTCTCTCCTGTGATTTTGTCACATTTTTACTACTTACTAAATGTGAGAATTTAGTGGAAGGTAATTCAGCTTCTTTAAAACCTAGTTTATTCATTCATAAAAGGAAGAGATAAAGTATATTTGCTTATAGAATGACTGTAAAGATTAAATGGGATAACACACACATAAGACAGTTCTAATCAGTCCTCGGACATCAGTTCAGTTCAGCTCAGTCGCTCAGTCGTGTCTGACTCTTTGCGACCCCATGAATCGCAGCACGCCAGGCCTCCCTGTCCATCACCAACTCCCGGAGTCTACCCAAACCCATGTCCAACGAGTCGGTGATGCCATCCAACCATCTCATCCTCTGTCGTCCCCTTCTCCTCCCGCCTCCAATCCTACCCAGCATTAGGACATGGCCCTTAACAAATATTAGTTCATTTCTCTTCGCCTTCTTTTACTGAATGCGTACAATGTTTCCTAGCCCATGTCCACTAAGAGGTTCTTTCAATAATTCCAAAGTAGGCCGAAAGTGTCATTCATTCATAGAAAACATCTATACATGTAAGACATACATTTATGGATTTGTTTGGAGTGTTTTTTCATTATTTCAAAAGTCCATTTTTTTTTATTTCAAGCAGTCAGTCTTTAGTCCCACAAACATTTGTTGATTCCAGACTGTTTATAAATGGTATTACAACTAAAAAGATGAAAACACAGGCTCCCCATCTAAGACGTGCTGAGTCTGAGAAGGTGAAAAATGCTGTAATACAGGTGGGAACTCACAGAAGAGAAACCTAAATAAACACTAAATTTGTCTGGAAAGGTTTGGGAAGGAGATGTGTCAAATGAGAGAAGAGTGGGTAGGAATTAACTTGGTAACAGGGAGAAGAGGGCCAAAGAGCTGGCACCAAAAGACACAGGGCATGGTGGTATCCAGGAGCTCGAAGTAACATGGCTGTCGGTGGGGCTCAGTCCTCATCCCTGAGGGAAGGGGCACCAACTGAAAATCCAGCATCCAAAAGCCTGTGTGGCCCCACATTTATTTAGACTGCAATGTTACCAGACTAAGTCACAGCAAGAGTTCAGACAATGAGATGTGTCAAGTTGGGCGGAAAGTATTGATACTTGGTTAGCAGCCCATTGGAAGAAAAGTTGGCACTCGTCTGAACCGGGTGCTTAGTCACATTAATACTAGGAAGAGTTTCTAACATTTACCTTAGCTGGCAAGGAAAAGTAAAAGAGGTAAAAAACTCAAGGGCAAAAGACTAGGGCAAGTTTACTCTCCTTCAGGGAACTGAAATACCAGAGGAAATGCCATCAAAAGCCTAAGAACAAGGCTCATTTAAAGAAGGGAAGTGCAAGGCGGTGGCTCCGTCAGACTGCCAGACTCACCCCAAGCATCCACCTACAGTGTAGACACCTAATTCCTGACTCGGCTAGTTGGCTGCCCTGGGTCAGCTGTTACGCTGCCTTGAAAAGCAAGGGATACTGTATTTGAAGTAAAAAGAAACCAAAAAGTCCTGGGCTTTAGAGTCAGACTCATGCAAATGTCAATTTGGCCAGATTCTCTGTGTGCCCTTGAGTACATTACTACTACCATCTCAGAGCCTCAGTTTTCTTATCTGTAAAGTAAGCTGCAGAGTCTGAATCACAGAGATGTTGGAATTAGTAAACACAGGTAGAAAAGAACTTTTCACACTGAAAAGCACTGTGTATTAATACAAAAATGCTATTTAAACTTGAATACACTTAACAGGTATTACAGCTTGCACTATATTAAATAATAAAAACAATGTATCTACAGAATACACATTTTGAGGATTTTGAGACGGATATACAGAATATTTAGACACAATTTATGGTTTACTTGATTTCTGAATATGGCTGTCTATTCTGAAGCAACAGAACAAAAGTAATTCTCATTGTAGTCTCCCACTCTAAAGTGAATTCTATCTTCTAAATTTAGTTATTTCTACTGATTTAGTTTTCAGCAGTTGTAGTGCTTTTTATTTGCTAACTTAGCTTTTTTAATATAACTGAAATGTTCAAGATCAAATTGATTTATTCAGAACAATGTCTCCACAGTTTTATAATATCATAAATGACAAGATAAACTTGCAGTTTTTTTTTAAACTGATTTTTAAGAGTTAGATTTAGATGTTCAAATTTTCCTAGTATTAGTTTAATGTTCCTGAATGTAAACAGCAATGATGATACTTAAAAATTATTCCAATTTACATATTTCCTCAACACAGACGACCTTTGGGCAAATCTAACCATGTCAGATGCTTGCTTACATGCCTTTAACAGCTCCTTATTCCCTTCAAAAGCAAACCCATGCTCCTTAACTTGGCAAAGTCCTTCCCATAATCAGTCCCTTATATAAGTTTCAGCTCATCCCTGTCAGTAAACAATCAGCATTCTGAAACCTCAGCTATTATGAAAGTTGAAGCCCCAGATATACCATGCTCCATTTTTCATCCCTGAATTTTTTGACTGTCCTGTCTCCATAAAGTCATACATTATATATATATACATATATATATGTATATATATATATTTATATGTATATACATATATAATTTATATGTATTTTATATATATATATATGTATGTATGTATGTATGTATGTATGTATATATACCTTCCATGTGTAAACCTCCAGGAATGCAGTCAGTGGAATCAGTACTCTCAATCTCCTTTATTGCTTTCATCCAACTCCATCTGCCTCTGTTTAGCTTTGCTCTCAGGATCTCTTCCTAGGGCAGCAAACTAACCACTTCCAGTCCCAGTCTTACATACTTCATTGCTGTATGTCTCCTGAAAGCTCCAGCACAAATCCTAGGAAAAACTCTGATCAGCTAATCTTAGATCAGATCAGAATCAATGTGGTCATGGAAGAGAGAACTTTTATTCTTGCTAGTTTGAATCATATATAATCCCAAATTTACAAGACACTATGAAAAAAGAAAGGGTGGTTCTAGTCCTCCAAAAGGAGGTGTACTGACATGAAAGAACACATATATAAGATATATACATAATATATATAAGGCATATTGGCATGAAAGAACACATATATAAGATATATATAATATATATATAATCATTTCTTCCATTAGCACTATCATGCATTAACCTAAGGAATTAAGTACATCTTATTTACCATTACAAATATTTCTCAGGTTCCAGTTGTGTATTGATTTTCTTCCACTAAATCAGCTTATTCAAGAGCCAACACTTAAAAAAATGAGTTAATTTCTAAAAATTAGAAATCCAATTGTCATGGTAGTGGTTAGTTAAAATTTGAAAGAACTTTAAATTAAATCATTTTTAATTAATAATTACACAGTGTGAAAAAAGTCACCCTAGTTTAAGAGCTAACAAAATCAAAGTTACCAAACAATAAGTACTGGTCATAAATATTTCTAAAAGAAATATAATACTGGAGAAGAAAAGGCAGAGGAAGGAGAAAGGGAGAGGAGGTAAAGACAAGAGAGAGGAAAGTAGGAAAGGAAGACAGAAGGAGAGAAACAATTGGGATATTATAGTTAAAGAAAAGGAACTCTTACTAGGTTTTTATCTCCTCATACCACATACTTTCAAACCTAAAACATGGTGCAATACTCATGGATATTTAAATGTCTAAGACACTAAAGTTGTTAGAATCTGTTCCTGAGGACTGGGAATAAGAAAAATAAATCCTTCCTCATGTACAAAGATTAATTGTATAGTTTAGCAAGGGTTTCTAAGGCAGAAGGTTTTCATTGACATGCAAACGGAAATCTTTCTTTTGCATGAATCACCCTGAAAGTACTAATTAGAACTTAAAATTCTTGTTTGTAAATCATATGAATCCTATGAAATATGCTTCTGCCTTAGAGAACTGTTTCCTAAGGGCTAACATATGACCAGAGTGTGGAGCAGATGTTATCAGACAGACGAAGACAACCTTTGAAAGCTCAGAGCAGCTCGTGATAGCTAGGGGAGCAAAGCCCTATTGGATTTCTATAAGTAAGCACTAGGAAGGGAAAAAGCTTTCTGCTAAGTGGTCCACTAGGCTTTCAGTTAGGTGAGCATTTGTACTCCTAGGTCATAGTCTGTGAAAGTAAATAAGTTAAAATTCCTGATTCAGTTAGGAAGATGCAAAAGTGATTCCTTTATACCGTAATTTGGAGGAAATAATTAGAAGCTAGGACGTGGGTTCGATTGGAACTCAATATTTATTGATCTGTATGTAAACTATATGCTGAATGTAGTCAGCCAAACAGTATCTGCAAGGTTCTCTTCAAATAGAGACTGTTATGCTTTACTCTGGGAAGCCCAGTAGCAAGACTGTAACAGTGTAATCACTCTGGGAGAGGCCTTGACTCTGAATTTATTTAAGACATTTGTGGAAAACAAAACAAAAACCCAATTCATTATACTGTATACCTTAAACTAACACAATATTGTAAATATTCAACTAAAAAGAAAAGAAAAGAAAACACCTCTAAGAGGAGCTCCCCGGCCTTGTCAAAGATGGCCTTTGCTGGCGCTGTCCATTGTCCTGATTTTTCATTTGCAGGTATTGCTATCTGGAGTACATCTTGGAATCTGGGCCATGAGAGCATTTTTGTTCATGGTAAATTACTCATTTTAAATGAAATTAAAAGAGTATCAGGACATAAATGACATGAAAATATCTTCCAATTTCCATTTACTTTCTCTTCAACCCTGATGAGTCCTCTATACCCCTGATATAGTCTTTTACTTTGTTTTATTTTTCTTCTGCTCATAATACTGCAATAAATCTGAACTTAAGCCCTGTCCTGAGTTCTCTTCTAAGATACAAAAGCCATATGACATCCACTTTGTCATCAAGCAGAGAACTTCTCAATTTAATACATACTTTGACTAGTAAAGGTCAGAGACATAACCAGGAAGTAACCCGGATGGAATCTTTCCTGCCTTCTCCTTTGCTGCTTTCCCAGCACAGCTGAAATTTAGCTCAGGTGACTGCAGTCCTTCCCTTTTGACTCATTTCCCCTCCCCTTCAGATGCTCAGTGCATTTCCTGTGGTTCAGTCTTAATATTACTTATTCTCAGAAGACAAACTTTGGTTCAAAGAGATTTTAGGCATCCAAAAGCTGGTTTGTAAATAATGTAGAAAATTAGGATTGATCATCTCAAGTCTTTAAAAGTCATACCACCTATCCTGCTTTTCAAGGTTCAGATACCGAAGAAAAAAATATCTGACAATATACAACTTCAGCCTAGCACATCTTATATTTTCCTATTTGGTTCCCATATCTATGCAAGACTGTCCTCAACTTACAAGCCAAATAACTCATAAGTTCAACCTGCATGTGCTCAGGCTTTCAAATTATTTTATCAATACAGTGAAATAATGCACTTCTATTGTCAAAAACACATGGCTGCCAAATTTGTAATTACTTTATTATGTAAGTAAAATTTGTTCTTCATCTCTCAAGGTTACAGAGGAAAATAAAAAGGAAATACTAGGTTATCTTGTTAGGAAGTATATGTCCCACCATGGCAAAGTGGAAAATGCTATTACCTTAATAATTGTCCATTTACCCCTTAGAGAGAGAACGGGTCTTTCTTTGGGGAAGAAGCTCGATAAGGCACTTGGTATTGTAAGATCCTAAGAATATTGGTGTTGGTAGGAGAAGCCACAACAAAGCTAAAAGATGAACAAGCCTCCTTGAGGCAAAGGGAGGAATTTTAATCTCTCTTAGGAAGAAGGAGAACATAGAGGGAAATGCAGAGAGAGGGAAGCAGATGGCGGCGGGGAGGGGGTGGGAGGAAGCTGTGGTGCAGTGGTCCTTAGGTGGGGAAGGTCTTCAGAAATTTACTGGAAAAGCAGAGACTAATATTTTAAAGAGCCAGGGTTCAATGTGGAGTTATTTCCACTATAAATGTCCTTTTACCTTCTCACACCTCTCCAATTCTACAACACTTGAGGACATTTTGTATGAGGAGTGCATATTAGGGGAAAGTTAGGCTAGAATCTGTTTCATGCCTACATAAATGTCATTGGAATGACTATGTAGGAAAGGAAGGAAATGGGAGGTAGAAGGAACCTGGAAAACACAGGCACCATCCTCTCCTCAAAGCGCAGAAGCTTGAGGGCTACTTTGGCTTCCATTAGGCATAAACAGATGCCCAGGCGAGTCCCAAAGGGTCAAGAAACTCTAGTTGACATCTAGGTTATCTCATTTCCTAACAGAGAATTTTCATCCATCTGTCAATTTCAGGAATACAAAACATGAAGGTGTCTTGAGCGGCTGGGAAGGGCATCCTCTTGCTTGTGCTGAAGTCTTAATGACAACTGTAGCAGGGGCTAGGTAAGCAATGGTCAGGAAGAAACTCACAATGGCTTTAAGCCATACAAATCAATCCCAGCAATATGTGCATAAGCAGGCATGTGTTTTTTAAGCAACTGAGAGGAGAATAAGGAAACAATCAATTATTAAATGGGTCATTTTTATCAGCATCATCTGTCACATTCAGTCTAGAAATGTACCACAGAACATTTTATCAAGTACAGAATTAAGCTTAAGGTCAAAGGAAAAAGGTGCTTATTTATTTATATTTTGGTCAAATATACAAAAGGTTTAGTTAACATTCTTTTAGTTAATTAAAATTTAACCACTGGATGATGTAGGATCTCCAGCAACCCTGACATAATTAGTGCAGGCAAAGAAAGCTACCCTTCAGTAGTTGTATACAGTGCAAAAAAACAGAGCTGTAAAACATTGATTCCCCAGTAAAGGATCCCAGGTACAGAAGACAGAGAAAAAAATACCCATCCAATTGTCACACTTACTCCATTCTTTATAACACAGAGGAGTTATAAGGCTTCTTAGACAAGGGCTATAAAATACTGAGAGCTCCCCAGAGGACAGAGCAGCCTAGGAACAAGGTTTTATTAATTGCAGGGTTTATTAAGCATGAATCAATTCCCTGCGCCTCCTCATATAACTTGGGCCTACTATTCATTTATAGGAATTTTTAGGTCCAGAATAATTTTTACAAGCCTTTTTCTTTCGAGGCAGATGGAGGCTTGGGTGTAGAATAGTTTTTTTCCTCTATTTTTTTCTAGGAGTGAATATTTTATAATTCATAATATCTTTTCTTTATAGTAAATTTTTTTCCTGTTGTTGTTTTCCTCAGTTCCTTTTTAATCTGTATGCTTCTGAAGGAAAGAAAAAAATGAAAAAGAAAAAAAAAAGCCCATGTTGTTTTTACACTTGTGAGAATTACATTCTGTTCATATTTTTATCCCCAGTGCCTAACACAATATACAATAGATGTTCAATAAACAGTTTCTGAGTGAATGTTTAAATTCCCCTTCTGAGCTTATAAGCTGGCTGTATTCTGTTTTTCTCCCGTGTGTAATTTTTCAGTCTTTCTCTACTGAGCTCTGTGTCTTGGAAGTAAAACTGACTAGTACAAAGTGCATCAATGGAGTTCCAAGCATTGAGGCTTACTATGACTTTGATTAATGGGAAGCACCACAGGGCTGACAGGAGAATGACATTAGGGTATTTATTCTCTGTGTGTCTTCCCTCAAAGACCACACCTCCTATCAGGTGATCCTCGCCATTTCTCTGTGTTCCAGGAATCACTCTGTCCCAGTGTTCTTTTAACCTTAGGATAAATATGACTTCAAACAGGGAACTTCAAGTACCTTACTGGTACCCTTAAATCCTATCCATGACTTTGGAAGTTTGTTAAACTCTCCTCAATTATCCAATTTATTGTGTCATCTGTTTCCTGCTGGGACCCTGACTAATACAGCCTTATGATTTATAAAATACTATCAAAGTTCAAGTGGTAATTAAATGAAAAATTCAATATCTGAGTCTGTTGCTGATCTGGATACCTCAGGCTGTCATTTTTTTTAACTGAAGGCAAAATTGGTTTTTATTTCTTTCCTGAGTAAATGTTTAACCAGCTTTATTGAGCTAGTTATGATGTGGGAGCTTTGTTCTGATGAAGGTGCTCAGAAGTATTTTGTAGCTACTAGCTACAATAGCTATGAAAATATCTTTCTATTTAAAAACGTGCATTAAATTATATTTCTGTGAAATTTTAGATTTAAGTAAGATAAGTAGGAAAAAAGAAACTATGAAATATATTGTAAAGAAAGGTTATTTAGATGATTGTACAGTAAAATTTTACTAAATGTTAATTTATACTTACAAAAAAGAAATTGATCTAAAACATGGAGCTCAAAATTTCTTTTAATCACTCTGTGTTATTATATATGATTAAATCAATGGGGTAATATTTCAAGCATCTACAATATAATAAAATACACATGTAATTAATTAAGAGAATAACATTATTTCTTCAATATCTAGTGTTCTGAATTTTTCTTAAGTAAATCACTGATTGGAATTTATTTCAATATATAATAAAAGCTAAATTAAAATCCATATTCATATTGCTTCAGTAGTAAAAAATTCAGTCTTTTAAACTTTTTCCAAAATATTTAAATTTTTAAAGATCTATCAGAACAAGAAAAAATCCATGATAGCATTTTTTCATCCATCTTAATACTAGTTTCCCCAACTCAAATATAAAGATAAAGATAAAGTCAGGAGGGAAAAGGTATAAGAAAGAGAAAAATAAGGAGAGAAAAGCTGCCAAAGTATTATTTCCTTTCTTTCCTCCTTGGATATCAACATTGGGGCTCTCTATGCCAAGAAGCTTCTTAAGCTTTATAGAAGCTTCAAGATTATAGCTGGATTGGATTAAATTCAAAATGCCCTGTAGCATCACACTCAGTTTTTCCTTATGTGGATGAAAGAACAGATTTCTCTTCCTGGATTTTCATTTTTTCCCACTTGCCAGTGTGTTCTGGCAGAATGAGAAGTGGAGGTGGTAAGCAGGGTGGTACTCATATCTTCACTGACTTTAAAATGATCCCACTCACTTTTTGCTACTGAGCTGCCTCTCTTTTTTCAATTTTCCTTACACACTGGTCTATGAACTTCTTGCTCTCACTACTTCATTTAAGCTCAGATAAAAATATTTATTAGGGATGACTTGAGCATACCACTGTGGAGGCAATAACCAAAATACTGGCTTCTTATGCTGGTGCACACCATCATTTAACTACCCACTCACTTGACTCTGACATTTTCTGGTATCAAGTATTTATCACCTCATAAATGTTCTTTCTCCAAATTCTGTCTCTACTTCTTGAAATGTTTATACATTTGTCAAACTGAGTTTCCTAGGAGTCCAATTTCATAATTTCAGAAAACAAAGTTGTTCCCCATTGGTTATTGCTTCCATTCTAAACTCCTCTGTATAAAATTTCCCAAAGTGCTTGATGTGGTTGTTCTCTTCATGCTCAATCATATGCCGTATTACCTCCTACTCAATACTTCTGCTCTAGTCATACCAGAACAGAGAATATTATTTAACCCATTCTGTCAACCAAAGCTATGCTTAAACCTATACTTATCCCTCCTGTACTGATCTACTGCCTTTTTTATTAGTTTGTATATGTTTTCTTTCTCTTTTTAAATTGTTCTTCTTAAGCAATTATCTGGACACTAAGTGTAGGGAAAGTTTGGGAAGGATGAAAAGGCAAGAAGATGAAATGTGATCAAGTACTGCCTTCTTAAGAGTCATTTTTTTTATTTTTAATATTTTTCTACTTCAACAGCAGTGGCATAGGGTCCCAAAGAGCCACACAAAGACAGAGACCTTTTAGGTTTGGAAAAAAGAATTTGAAATGTTCCAGACCTACTGCTTACTTTTAGTTTTATTGAATTTTAGCCACAGAATATTGTCCATGTATTACCAATTCTGAGAACTCCCAGGGAATTTGACTTTGAAGGCCAGGGCATTTGATTACAGGCTTAACTGGACTGGCAAAAAAGACTCTTGGAGGGCACAAACAAAACCTTGTTTTCTTTGTGCCAAAACCCAGCAGACAGGAGTAGTGACCCCACAAGAGGCTAAGCCAGACTTGCCTGTGAGTGTCCAGGAGTCTCCGGCAGAGTTGTGGGTCAACAGTGGCCTGCCGTGGGGTCAGGGGCACTGAATACAACAGTTTTGGGAGCTGCAGGGAGTGCCCGCATAAGTGCTTTTGAAGAAGGTCACCATTACTGCTGTTACCCCTACCATAATTTGGCCTCAGGCCAACCTACAGGGAGGGAACACTGCCTCACTCATCAACAGAAAATTGGATTAAAGATCTACTTAGCAAAGCCCTGAGCAAGACCCAGATTCCCCACAGCCAGACTCTCCCATAAGGAAACTTCCACAAGCCTCTTATCCTTATCCATCAGAGAGCAGACACAATAAAAACCACAATCACAGAAAAGGAAGCAAACTGATCATACGGATCAAACCCTTGTCTAACTCAATGAAACTATGAGTCATGCCCTGTAGGGCCACCCAAGGTGGACGGGTCATGGTGGAGCCATGACAAAACCACCATGACACTGGACCACCATGACAAAATGTGGTTCCTGTGGAGAAGGGCATGGCAACCTACTCCATTATTCTGACTGGAAAATTCCATGAACAGAGGAACCTGGTGGGCTACAGTCCATGGGGTCACAAAGAGTCGGACTGAGCGACTAACACTTCATACATTCAAACACTTTATTTAGCAAAGCAAGTTAAGCAGAAGTAGACATTTTTTCTTGAATTCTGTTACTTTCTCTGTGATCCAGTGAATGCTGGCACCTTGATTTCTGGCTCCTCTGCCTTTTTTAATCCCACTTTGTACATCTGGAAGTTCTTGGTTTATGTACTTCTGAAGCCTAGCTTGAAGGATTTTTAGCATAACCTTACTAGTATGTGAAATGAATGCAACTGTACAGTAGTTTGAACATTCTTTATCATTGCGCTTCTGTGGGATTGGAATGAAAACTGACTTTTTTCAGTCCAGTGATCAGTACTGAGTTTCCCAAATTTGCTGGCTTATTGAGTGCAGCACTTTAGTAGCATCATCTTTTAGGTTTGAAATAGCTCAGCTAGAATTCCATCACCTCCAGTAGCTTTGTTCACAGTAATACTGCCTAAGGCTCACTTGACTTCACACTCCATGATGTTTGGCTCTAGGTGAGTGATGACACATTGTGGTTATCCAGGTCATGAAGACCTTTTTTATATAGTTCTTCTATGTATTCTTGCCACCTCTTTTTAATTTCTTCTGCTCCTGTTAGGTTCTTACATTTTCTGTCCTTTATCTTTCCCATCCTTGCATTACATGTTCCCTTGATATCTCCAGTTTTCTTAAAGAGTTGTCTAGTCTTTCCCATTCTATTTCTTTCCTGTATTTCTTTGCATTGTTTTATTTAAGTTCCCTGACCAAGGATCAAACCCATGCCCCTTGCATTGGAGGCACAGAGTCCTAACCACTGAACACAAAAAGAACTCCCTAAAAAGGTTTCTTTTTTAGATTTTAAAAATCATATGAGTTGCAAATCATGTATCAAACAACTGAGAAAACTATCACAATTAAATTTTGGGGAAATTAGAAAAAGAAGGAAAAAGAAAATTCTATGAAATGAAATAAATGATATTTATTACTTCCTGTGTTAAACACAACTGGGCTACTTTAAATTGCTTATCTCAATGAACACCTTAACAATCTAATGGTAAATATAAACATCTCCATTTTATAGAGAAAAAACTAAGACCAAAACACCTAAATAATTCACTCAATTTCAAATAACTAGTAGTAAACTGAGACAAAAATGAAAAATGTATCAATGTTCTGCAGCCAAGATTACCAGGAATACATTTCTAGTTGAGACAGGTTTTGTTTAATATTTGCTCTATTGGGGATTGTGGGATGTCTCAGGAAGAGATGGTTAGAAAGAACCTTTTATTGGATATTGGTTTTGATTGGATTATTTGGAGCAGGAGGATCTAAGGAAGCAGGGGCTCACACAAGACTACATGCTGAAAGAAAGCAGGGGAACTTTTGTGATTGTGTATCTCAGTAAACTTAGTTGACAAGGAGGGGAGACAAGAATGAAAATAAAACTGCAACTGATAAGGATGTAGCAGTCATGCATTTTGGATGAGGAAGTGGGTGTTTGATATTTTGTGGGTGGCACAGTGACCTTGTTTTTGTCTGGGCTTAAACAGAATTATGAAGTGGCCTTGCTTTATTTCCTTTTATGATGATCTCAGAGTAACCTTGTCTGAGGTTGGCATTCTGTGAGATAGTTTACGTCTAGTTGGAGAATAACATGACCTAGCTGTGTGTGCCAGGCAGGCTTCCGAATGCCAGGTATGCTCCTTTTATCTTTCTGGTCAGAACTCAGAAGATCATGTTCCTTCTAACCTTGCCATTTAAAAAAAGGGGAAAGAAATCTGAAGAATGATTTTTGCATGTCCGTTTTCCACCTCTCTCATATCTATTTAATAGCACCAGACTGTTAATATCAGAGAATAAAATGTTACACTCTTATTTCCCAAGAGGGAAAAAAATATACTCTGAACTAAATTTAATAGTTCTATAAGGACCATAGAAGTCTAAACCAAAGGGGGATATTTATAAATTACTCCTTCAGTGAAAGGCACTGCCATTACTACAGAAAAAAAAGAACTTGTAAAACGATGTAGGAATAACATTTGCCAAAGCTGTCTACTTAGGTGTTGAACTTTTATGGCTTCTTTCCTTTTAAAATTCTAGAACACATGCTAGAGAATAAAAGTTGACTCGGATGGCTGTAAAATTAAATAGTTCAAAGGATGAGGGCAAAATCAATGATCTCTTCCTTCATTGATGGAAAGCAGCCTTTGTGCTTCATTAATGCACAGACAGCTGTCACTTATGCCTAATGGAAGCCAGAGGACACAATCCTTAAAATACACATCTAGTTAAATACAGAGAGAGAAATCTTGAGGGTACAGTCTAGTAAAAAACAAGTTACTGCTCAAATTATCACATGAAATATCTACCAAGTTATTTGGTAAAATCTTAAGGAACGTATTGCTTCCCCAAACAGTCAATCAATTAAGAGTATTTATAGACAATACTGTTGGCTGTTAGGGGAAAATGAATGTGACAGTATTTATAGAGTAATTCTATGTTCTGTCAAATCCTGGTTCTGGTATCTAGTGGCTGTGTGAAGTGATCAAATAACCTTTCTGTGAGTCAGTTTCTTTTTAGGTAATAAAAATACCTGCTTAGCCACCCCCACTCGGCTTCCTGGAGAAGAAAAATGTTTGTGAAATACTTTGTAAACTGAAAAGCATCACATATGTGTAAATTATCATTATCTAAGATATAACATACCCAATATGTACTAAAAGTAATCTATATCAATTTATTCACAAGTAAGGGCTCATTTTATATTTTTACTTAATTTCCTTAGCTTGATCTTTTATTTTTAATTCAATATATTTAATATTGAGTTATCCTGAGTATGTGTTCACAGGCCAAGTATATCAAGTGTCATGTTACTGTGAAAATTTAAAAATTTAGATCATTTACTTTCTAGAACAAATGTGCCTAATAAAAGTGGGCATCTTAAATTTAAAAATTAATAAGATTGATAAAAGATACAATTTATTTTATCCTTTGAACTTTGGTATGTTTGGATGGTTGAATAAGGTTTCTAAGGGCCCAGTCTATAGCTGCAGAGAGAGTTTAAAATGATAAAATCACAGTACAGCTTACTTCTTAAGTAACTATTACCTTTATAAAATTTTCCTTGGACCCTGAGGATCAGCACCAAGTAGATTCCACTGTGTTTAAATGCTGAGAAAGAAATATAGTTGCATAATAAAAACTTGACTTTTCACATTTTATTACTTCTCATTAAAATTATAACACTATTGCAATTAATTTAATTTTTAGCTATTCTGAAGACAAAGGAAGCACATCAGTTAAAGAAAAAATAATTAGATTCTGAGATGCCTGCTGATAAATGTACATACACTTGGGAGTAGCAAGAGGCTTTGTCCATAGTGCATCTCTAATTTCAGCACAATACTTTTGTACAAATCATAAACCATGAATGATCTCTGTTACGGCAAAAAAAAAAATTAACACTAATATATTAGAACCAGATGGGCACAAACATTCATCTATTTCTTTGACCAGTTAGTTTCCTTAATCAAGTCAGAGCCAAGTTCAGATTGCAGCAAGTAGTTAGAAAAAATGTCTTACAGAAAGATATCTACAAACATATCTGTGACATGTTCTCTATAACTACTTAATAAATTTGATATTAGATCTCTGGCTTTAAATATATAGCCACTGGTCTTGCTGATAATGTTCTTTGCCATCAAAGTTAAGTCTCTTAATAACAGACTCCCCATGAGTTACTTTCTGATAAAAATTCTTTAGGGCAATGTCTCCATTTCTGAAATAAATCCTTTAAATTTGGAAATAATTCCCCACTCTCTTGAGCTATCGAAAAAATTGAAGTCAAAATTACTTAATTAAACTGAGTATTGTATTAGCTATCATTATACTACTCCACTATTTGAACAGAGAAAATATAACTGTTGAGTCAACCTACAGGTGTAACCTTGTTCTCGTCTCTCTGATTTATGTAACAGCTGTGCCCTTTAGTTCAACTCCACACAGTTCAAAGGCGACTCTTCTTCAGAGTCTGCTCTTGCTAGAGGCCATTACCTAATTGGCTACCCTCTCGTCCAGATCCATCAACTGTCAGACAGCTTCTTCACAGGTGAAGTAAAGTGTAGGCATGTCACCATTGACAGAGAGACTTGGGGAAATATTATTGAGGTTGTGATCAAAAGACAAAGAAATATGCACAGTCGTCTCTGATGCTCTTCACCGACAGACTAGAGAAGACAGGAGCAGCACAAGTGACTCCAAATGTGTGATGTTGGATTTGTTGCTGCTGCTGTTATTGCTATTGATGGTAGTATCAGTGGCTGTGGTGATGCCACTAAGCATCTTACCGTAAGTCACATACTCGTAAATGATTTATTTAACCAAGATTAGCTAAATACTTTCTATGGGCCAAAGTTTATGCTGCAATTACTACCTCCAGTAGAACACAAGGACTATCACCACTGAACCTCTCAACCCACAACGACCCCAAAACAATAACCAATTGATAGATATGGAGTATGAAACACAGTTTATTGTTCAGTCATGAAGTCCAGCTGTAGATAGATGACTAATGAGGTACAGTAATGACTAATGAGGTAAGTAATATCTGAAGGCTGGTAAAAGATATTTCCTCGTAATATCCTTATCATGATTATGTGAATTTACATGTATGTGAAATTGTTTATCACTGACTTAACTTGATAATTGTAACCACAAATGACATTTATAAATAGCATAAATAAAGTGATGGATGATGCAGTTTTCTGACTATTAGACAGTAACTACTGAGTTCTAAGGTAATTGTGGGATTTGAAAATAAGTACACTCTACTTATAAAGGTATAAATGCTTCAAAATATGAGGAACAATTCAAAATAGAATATAAGTCCTGAATAAGTGTTACTGAGAATGAAAGCTATGAGTTGAGAGGAGGCATCACTGACTCGATGGACATGGGTTTGGGTAGACTCTGGGAGTTGGTGATGGACAGAGAGACCTGGCGTGCTGCAATTCATGGGGTCGCAAAGAGTTGGACACAACTGAGCAACTGAACTTAACTGTACTGAAAGTGAGTGAAGACAAAGGTGATCAAAAATTTTCCAGTGTATACATTTGACAAAAGAAATATACATTTGACAGTAAAGAACAAATAGAGTCTTTAGAGGGAATTTATATCTACAATTTTTGCTTTCCAGTTTTTTTAGTTAAAAAATTCCAAGACAATATTAGGAGGATTAGTTTATTCTAAACAGATATCTAAAATTTAAAGTAAATGACACTAACTAAAATGTAGTACCCTATATTAAATCTGTGAAGCCCAGTAACAGTCAGCTGAGTCTTACACTTAAATACACAACTAACCAATTATGTCTTTTCTATGAAAACGTATGTACTCATTTAATGATTCAAAATATATTTTAATTAACAAATATCAAATGTCAGGCATTGTGTTTAAAAATCAGCAGGATCTCATTAGCAAAATATATAACCTTGCCTTCACAGATGTTTTTCAATACAATGGGAAAGCACATAATAATAATCCATCAATAAATAATGCTGTCATTTAAAACTTGTTTAAGTGATAGAAAAAAAATGAGCAGATTTTTGTGATACAAAGAAAATACTGTGTAGGAAGTCAGAGCTGTACTTCATAAGATATGATAGGAAAAGCAGTCTTAGGAGGTGCTATTTAGTCAAGAAGGGATGAATAAAAAGGAGACAGCTTCAAAAATGGAAGAGTAGATTGTGTATGCAGAAGTATTAAATGGGGCATTGTGCAAAGGCCCTGCAGTAAGAACTGTTTTTCCAAAAGCACTGAAGCCAGATAGAACTTGGAGTGCTTGAAGGAGAGAAGTGAAGCCAATGTAACTGGAAGGGGGGAACAGAGGAGATGAGAGTATTGAAATTGTCAAGAACTCAACAGTTTCAATAATTAGAGGACTAAATGGAGTTGGAGGTGCTTTTGAAAAATGCATTATCAGATGTATGTTATAAAAATATTGTTCTGGTTGTGAGTTGTTTAGTCACTAAGTTGTGTCTGACTCTTTTGTGACCCCATGGACTGTAGCCCACCAGGCTCCTCTGTCCATGGAATTTTCCAGGCAAGAATATTGGAGTGAGTTGCCATTTTTTTCTCCAGGGGATCTTCCCGACACAGGGAATAAGCCCGATCAAGCTCTGAATTAGCAGGGGGATTCTTTACCACTGTACCACCAAGGAAGCCCATTGCTCTGGTTGTAGAGGAGCAATAAAAAAAAAAGAGTGCAAGTCAGAGGCCACCACAGTCTTATCTAAGCAAGAGGGGATGGGAACTGGGATGATATCTTTTAAGGTATGTATCAGAATTAAAATCAATAGAAGTGGCATCTGGATTGAATGTGGGGATGAGAAAGAGAAAAGAAACACGGGTTGAACCAATGAGAGATTAGTGGTGCTATTTGGTGAGATGAGAAATATTTAAGAAGGATTTAGTTTGAGATAAATGTATATAGTTTACACAGTATATGTAAGTCATTATGCTGTACACCTTAAACTTACACAGTGCTGCATGTCAATTGTAGGTCAATAAAACTTAAAGAAGAAAAAAAGAAAGAAAAGACTTTGACCATATTAAGCTTGATATACCTATAAGACACATGTGAAGATGTCAGTTAGACAGGCCTAAAGTTAGAAGAGGAATTTGAGCCAAAGACATATAATTGAATTTTTTTGTAACATAGATAGTACTGACATTTTGAGAACTAGAAGATATCTTCTATCTATAGAGTTTATACAGAAAATAAAGTGTCCTAAAATCAAGAAAGAGAAGTGCTTCCAGGTGAAGAAGTGGTCAACCAAGTTAAATGTTTGGGATAATTAACTTCAATGAAAGGCAATATTCTTCTGACTCTCATTCAGGTGCTTGAGTGCAGGCACTGAGAAGAAAAATTATTGAGTTCACTCACGGTTGGTATTCTACAGAAAGATTAAGAAAGAGATAAGATTTTTAAGATATGTTTAAGACAGTAATAAAATAATGGACCATGGACTCAAAATGAAAGCATAAAGAAAACATGAATAGTGAAAAGACTGTGGAAAATGAGCAATTACAATGATGCATCTGAAACATAAGTGCTGCCAAAGGAGAAGGGAGAATGAGATATGATAATAGAACAATGAGAAACTGACATCACTGGATTTGAGATCAAGATGTTACTGAGAAACTGTTGTAGTAAGATTATTGAGCAAGGATTATGGCAGAGAGAAGATTGGGGTCATCAAGTGTGATATTTGCATTTGAGATTTGGAGGTCAGAATTGAGGATACAGAGATGGGTGTCTAAAATGAAATTAAGAAAATGGTCACAAGAGAGAAGGAAGTCACAAATTTGGAGGCCAAGATTTACACTAGTGATACACAGGGATTTAGACGCCAACAAAAACGATGACAGCTGCTGGCTCATCAGCTGTCTCAGTGATGCAGAATTTTTGCAGGAAAGACAACAAAGGGACCTAGGAAGACATATCTTTCACTTCATTTATTTAGTCACTCAATCATTTCTGACTCTTTTGTGACCCCATAGACTGTAGTCTACCAGGCTCCTCTGTCCATGGGATTTCCCAGGCTCCTGCCTGGGAAATACTGGAGTGGGTTGCCATTTCCTTCTCTAGGGGATCTTCCCAACCCGGGGATCAAATTTGCATCTCCTGAGTTGCAGACAGATTCTTTACCACTGGGAAGAATGCCACCTGAAAAGCCCTTCCACGTCACAGCTGTAAGAAAATTGAGATATGAGAATAAATACAAACTCCATGAGGAATAGATGCTGGAAACATGAGATTAACCCTAATCTGAGATTGACAGAAAGACTTCTGTACAACTAAAGCTGTAAGAAAGATCCACATTGAACTGGGTAGGAAGGGAAGAGAATCAATCTGGTTGGGACCTGGGCCCCTGGGAAGGGACTTAAAAAGAGAAGGGGGATTACATGGATAAAGACCATCCCTGGGGAGTGACTAGCTTGAGCCCCATATAGAGCACTCCAGATCTGGGACCCAGGAAGAGGAGTTCCCTTGGCTGGAGGGCTAGCAAGACTAACATGAACGCTGTAGGAAGCCTGGACTCCAATAGTGAGGAATGCACACATGCTTGGTTACTCCCAAAACAGGGCAGAGAGGGAGGATGGAAACTGCACAGGATACTGGCTGATTTTCCTCAACCAGCCCAGCCTATACCCCAGCTTGAGCCAATAGCCCTCTATGACCATGTTTGCTTCCCAATGCAGCTCCACACTGGGACAAGTGCTGCCATGGTCTAGGGAAGGCTCATCTTTGAAGGACAAAGGTGGCTTAAACCAGGAGCAGCATCTCAGCAGTGTTGGGGCAACCATTACTGGTGTTCACACAGGCAGTACATCAGAATCAGCCCAGGTTTCTGGCTGCAGTCGGTGCAGTCACAGCCCCTGCCCAGATCCACGATGAGCACCTGCACAAGCTCCCCTTGCTCAGTGCTGCTCCCTTCTGGGGTGAGGGTGCCAATGCTGGGAGGGAGGAGAACACACACTTAAAAAGAATAAAGCCAACTTGAACCAAGCATTCAGGGCTTCTTGTCCACTAATGTAGGACCTATCCCTGCTTTTTTATACACTAAAAATGAACTATCAGAAAGAGAAAGCAAGAAAACAATTCTTCTTACTTTGGATCAAAAAGAATAAAATACCTAAAAATAAACTTAACTAAGGAGTTGAAAGATCTATACTCTGAAAACTATAAGACTCTGATGAACGAAACTGAGGATGTTAGAAAGAAATGAAAAGTACCCAGTGTTCATGGATTGGAAGAATTACTATTGCTAAAATGTCCATTGTACCCATAGCAATCTACAGACTTAATGCAATCCCTATTAAAATACCTATGACATTTCCCACAGAACTAGAACAATTTTAAAATTTGTATGGAAACACAAAAGACTCTGACTAGCCAAAACTATCTTAAGCAAGAAAAACAGAGATGGAGGAAACATGCTCCCTGACTTCAGACTACACTACAAAGCTACAGTCACCGAAACAGTTCAGTTTATCTGTATGGCACAAAAACAGACATGTAAATCAATCAATGAAACAGGATGGAAAGTCCAGAAATGAACCCATGAACTTATGATAAATTAATGTATGACAAGAGAGGCAAAAATATAATGGAAAAAAAGGTTATCTCTTCCATAAGTGGTGCTGGGAAAACAGGACAGTTACATGTAAAAGAGTGAAATTAGAACATTCTCTAACACTATATAAACAAATAAACTCAAAATGGATTAAACACCTACACATAAGACCTAAAACCATAAAACTCTCAGAGGAAAACATAGGCAGAATACTCTTTAACATAAATTACATCAGTACTTTTTTGGATCTGTTACCTAAAATAAAAATAAATAAATAAAAATAAAAGTAAAAATAAGCAAAGATGATTTAATATAACTAAAAACTTCTGCACAACAAACAAACCATCAACAAAATGAAAAGACAAACTACTGAATGGAGAAAATATTTGCAAATGATATGACTGATAAGGGAATGATATCTGACAAACATAAACAACTCATACAACTCAGTTATCAAAAAAGCAAACATGATTCAAAAATAGGCAGAAAAACTGAATAGACATTTTTCCAAAGAGAAACTGCAGATGGCCAATAGCTATGTGAAAAGATGCTGAATATCACTAATCATCAGGGAAATGCACATCAAAACCACAATGTGACATTGTCTCTCATCTATCAGAATGGTTGTCATCAAATAGAAAATAAGTAAAAAATATTTGCAAGGATATAGAGAAAAGGGAACCCTTGTGCACTGTTGGTGGGAATGAAAATTGGTGCATCCACTATGGGAAATTGTATGGAAGTTTATCAAAAAACTAAAAGCAGAACTACCATATGACTGAATACTTCCATTCCTGGGTGTATATCCAAAAAAATCCTCAAAAACATTAATTTGAAAAAATATATGCACTCCAGTGTTCAAAGCAGCATTATTTACAATTTCCAAGACATGAAAACAACCTAAGTGTCCATCAGCAGATGAATGAATAAAGAACATGTGGTATACACACACACACACACACACACACACACACACACACAGGAATATTATTCAACCATAAAAAGAATGAAATTTTGCCCTTTTCAGCAACATGGGTGGACTTGGAGGGCATTATGTTAAATGAAATAAATAAGACAGAAAAAGATAAATACTATATGATATCACTGATATGTGGAATCTAGAAAAATATAACAAACTAGTGAACATAACATAAAAGGGGCAGACTCGTAGATATAGAGAACAAACTAGTGGCTACCAAAGCGGGTATGGAAGGGGGACAATACAGGGGTGGAGGAATGGGAAGTGCAAACTACTGGATGTAAGATAGGCTCAAGAATGTATTGTACAACACAGATCAGTTGCTTCAGTCATGTCTGAATCTTTGTGACATCATGGACTGTAGGTAGCCTGGCTCCTCTGTCCATGGAATCCTTCAGACAAGAATAGTGGAACTTTCTTCATTGCCTTCTCCAAGGAATCTTTGAGACTTGGGGATTGAACCCATGTCTCATGTCTCCTGCGATGGCAGGTGGGTTCTTTACCTCTAGCACCACCTGGGATGCCCCATACAACACAGGGAATATAGTGAAGACTTTGTAGTTTCTGTAAATGAAAAGTAACCCTTAAAGTTGTAATAAAAATAAAATTTTTAAAAAAACCTAGTGCTGTGACAGGTCTTAGCACTCAATAAAATTCTTTCCACTTCTATTTCGATAGGAGTAAATAAATAAATATTAAAAAAGGGGAGAAAATGTCAGATTGGTTGGTTGGCTTACCCTTTGTTCCCACAGCTAGCAAATGACAGCACTAAAATTAGTCTTTGAATCTCAGCCAAGTACTTTATCCACATCATCAAAATGGCCCAGTTTCCTAGCATTTGAAAGGACATTTACAAGTATTAACTACATGCTTGCCTAGAAAAACAACTATGTTAACCTCAAACTGCCATTTCCTTATTAGGACATAAACAGAAGAGACAATAGAAAGAGTAATAATGTTTTTCCTCTCTGATACATAGTGCATCTGGAGGTGGATGTGCCATGAAGCTAACAGAGCTGAAGCTTGCAGTTCTCCTACTTTCCAATGCCCTGGCATTCTTCACTTGGTCATATGTTTTGTTAAATTTATCAAATAGAATGCATGCTGTGTTGCTTCAGTTGTGTCCAACTCTCTGCAACCCTATGCACTATAGCCTGCCATGCTCCTCTGTCCATGAGATTCTCCAGGTAAGAATACTGGAGTGGGTTGCCATGCCCTTCTCCAGGGAATCTTCCAAACTCAGGGATTGAACCTGCATCTCTTATGTCTCCTACTTTGGCAGGCAGGTTGTTTACCACTAGCACCACCTGGGAAGCTCCTTAAGAACAGAGAATTCAACTCAGTTCAACAGTTACTTACTCTTCAACCAGAATTTCTTCCCCCAGGTACCTGAATATCTACCCATCTTGGTCCATCATTTCACACTACTCTCTATTAATAAATGTCATTCCACGGAGAGTCCACCCTAAACCCTGTATCTAAAGTAGCTTCCTCCTACCCTGTCCTCTCACTCTCTTTTAATTTTTGTCATAGCACTTATGATCATGGACACATTTCATATTTTTCGTTACCTGTTTATTATTTGCGTCCCACCCCTACATCTATGGAAACTCCATGAGAAAAGTCATCATGCTCTCTTTTTCTGATGTCATATCAATGTCTAGAATAGTGGATTTTATACTGTAGACAATCAGTTGAAAATTGTGGTGTGAATAAATATTTACAGAGCACCCACTCCATGCCAGGCCTGTGCAAAGCCCTGGGAATTCAGCAATGAATGAGACTGATAACTTACTACAGATGTTAATAAGTAATTGCCCGTGCAGTGAGTACTTCCAGCACAGAGTCACAGGTGCTAATGGAGTGTATTACAAGAGCACTGGCATAGACTATGGGGTTAAGCAGACCTCTCTGAGGCAATGATATTTATTTTACATGATTTCAGAGGCCTTTGTGTGATCATTACATGCAAGGGAAAGAAGACAAGAATGTTTTACTCCTTTTTCAACTCACTATAAACAGAAACCTTCTTAGTATTGGAAAATGCCATCACACCAAATGAAATGTGCTACTTCCATATATACTGATTTTTCATATGACAAAAAATAGTCAGACAAGCTGTCAGATCAGTTAAGGCAACAAATAAAGGGTTAGATAGTTGAACACGAATTTATCCACTAACTCAGGGAGACCATAATTAATTACTTTATTCTTTCATCACATAAATATTTATTAAGCACCTACTTAATGTCAGACAGTGAAAAGCTAAAACTCAGAGTGTTGTCTCTGAGAATAAAAAGTATCCTAATTGGGCTCATCTCTTGCTCTCCTGCTATATTTCAGTTCACAGACAACTGCCAGCTAATCTTCACAAATGTCAGTCCTCAAAATATTCAGTAATTCCCTAGGCCCAAAAGCAATCCAAGCCTCATGCCTGCCATTAAAAGTTTGCTATTCCTGGCCCTAAACTTATTTCTCACTGTTTGTCAACTCTAGCTATGCTGTGATTCTCTTTATTGCTCAGAATTACACAGACAGGGACTTCCCTGGATGGTTCAGCAGGTAAAGAATCTACCTGTAATGCAAGAGACATAGGAGACATGGGTTCGATCCCTAGGTTGGGAAGATCCCCTGGAGGAAGGGATGGCAACCTACTCCAGTATTCTTGCCTGGAGAATCCCATGGACAGAGGAGCCAGGTGGACTATAGTCCAAGGAGCCTGGAAGGCTACAGCCCAAAGGGTCACAAAGAGTAAGACATGACTGAGTGACCAAGCACACACACACACTCACCGACAGGAATATGCCTCATACTTGTTTGTAAACCCTCAGCCTCTGCTTCTTCCTGGCCTTTTCAGTTGTGTAGAAGTGTCTCCATCTGGGAGCTCATCCTTTCCTAATGCCTGAACTAAAAATGGATAATCACCTTGTACAATACTGCTTTTGGAATTAGGCTGGGGATAAAATTTCTCCTTGTAAAATGAGAATCTACTGCAGGCTCCTAAAGTGCAATCTTCCTGGGCCCTTTGCCATGACAATCCAGTGGCAGAACTTCATTTCAATTTTTATTTGAATTTCACCTCCTTATTAATTCTAGAGATCTGTTCTGAGCTCTGGCTTTCTTAGCCGGGGCTCTGATCGCCTGCTTGGCTCTTTTCAGCTTCCATCCAAAACAGGGGAGACCTCTTGGGCCCAGATTCTATTATCTACAGCAGCTGCATATGGGCTCTGTCCAAAGGGTGGCTTGTGAGGTGGAGACCTAGAGGCTAGAGCTCAACTGGCAGAGTTGCCACCTAGAATGAGTAAACATAAGTCTCGCCAAGTAGGGTGGTAAGGATAGAGAGGGAAGCCATGAAGGTGGTAATGAATGAAGCCAAAAACTGCAAACAAAATGGAGGCATCCAGGAGCTACTTAGGTACCTGAAAATGAGCTAATAGGTCAAGTCTCAGAGAAATAGAGGGAGAGGGAAGAGGACTTTGCCATAAAGGGGCTGGCGTGCTCCATCTTCCTGTTGGTGGCTGCCAGCTTCACGGCTCATTGATAATTCAGGATGGGGTGTACAGCAAACAGCTGCTAGAGGTTTTGTTCCAAAATGGATTGATCAACTGGAAACAAAAAACTAACATCTGCCATCAGTGAATATCACAATTGTCTGGAAAACCCAGTTACCTCTTCCTTTAGATATCAAAACTCAACCCTAACTATTAGGTTGGTGCATAAGTAATTGTGGTTTGGCATTGTTGAACTTTGCTGTTTGAAACTGGAATGCTTTTTAAAATAAATGTGGTTATGTTATACATTGGGCTTCCCAGGTGGCACAATGGTAAAGAATCTACCAACCAGTGCAGGAGATGCAAGAGACGAGGGTTCAAGCCCTGGGTTGGGAAGAATTTCTGGAGTAGGAAATGGCAACCCATTCCAGAATTCTTGCCTAGAAAACTCCACGGACAGAGAAACCTGTTGGGCTACAGTCCATGGGGCCTCAAAGAGTCAAGACATGACTGAGCACCCACACTTGATTAATGCACATTTCTCGCTTTAAGTTTTTTGCTAATGACTTATTGAGTGAGCAAGCTAAGTCACTTCAGTCATGTCCGACTCTTTGTGACACCTTGGACTGTAGCCCATCAGGCTCCTCTGTCCATAGGATTCTCCAGGAAAGAATACTGGAGTGGGTTGCCATGCCTTCCTCCAGGAGATCTTATAGACCCAGGGATTGAACCCTCCTCTTCTTCAGCTCCTGCATTGCAGGCATATTTTTTACCACTGAGCCACCTGGGAAGCTCCAATGACTTATTACTTGCTGTTTATTTTATATTTATTTTAGACTATGGAAATGATGTTAGACAAAAAGCATATTTGAGCAATTTTCTTATTCCAGTTCAAAATGGGCCATGAATCAGCGGAGGCAACATCAATACATTTGGCCCAGGAACTGCTAACAAACGTACAGTGCAGTGGTAGATAAAGTTTTGCAAAGGAGACAAGAGCCTTGAAGATGAGAAGCATAATGGCTGGCCATCAGAAAAGGACAATGACAAAATGAGAGCAATCACTGTAGCTGATGCTCTTAGAACTGTGAGAAGCTGCTGAAGAACTCAACAATGACTACTTTATGGTCATTCAACATTTGAAGCAAACTGGAAAAGTGAAAAAACTCGATAAGTGGGTGCCTCGTGAGTTCACCAAAACATCATTTTGAATGTCATTTTCTCTTATTCTATGCAACAATGAACCATTTCTTGATTGGATTCTGATGTGTGATGAAAATTGGATTCTATATGACAACTGGCAAGGACCAGCTCAGTGGTTGGACCCAGAGAAGCTCCAAAGCACTTCCCAAAGCCAAACTTGCACCAAAAAAAGTCATGGTCACTGTCTGGTTGTCTGCTGCCCATCTGATCCACTACAGCTTTCTGAATCCTGGGGAAACCATTACATCTGAGAAGTATGCTGAGAAAATTGATGAGATACATCAAAAACTGTAGCCAGCATTGGTCAACAGAAAGGGCCCGATTCTTCTCCACAACAACAACCAACTGCATGTCACACAACCATCCAATGCTTCAAAAGTTTAACAAATTGGGCTACTGAGTTTTGACTCATTGGCCATATTCACCTGACCTCTCACCAACCATCAATCACTTCAAGAATCTTGACAATTTTTTGCAGTGAAAATGCTTCCACAACCAGTAGGAGGGAGAAAATGCTTTCCAAGACTTCACAGAATCCCAAGGCACAGATTTTTACACTACAAGAATAAACAAACTTATTTCTCATTGGAAAAAATATGTTGATTGTAATGGTTCTTATTTTGATTAATAAAGATGTGTTTGGACTTGGTTATAATGATTTAAAAATTCATGGTCCAAAACAACAATTATGTTTGCACCAATCTAATAGGTCCCTGTTGACCATGCTGTCCCTTTCAGCCATTTGAGTTGAGTGGAGGTTATTCCACTCAGAACGCTAATCCAGTTTGTGCAGCTTTGACCCCATCATCCTCCCCGTCCTTATATGTTTGTTGTTGAAAACTCATTGCCTTGGGACCAAGCCTGCACCTTCAGGACAACACCTTCCACCCTATCTACCTGAAAAGTCCTCCTCTGTCTTCTTGCTACTCTCCTACCTTTGACATTTAACTCAAGTTTTGTCTCTCTTGCATATCACATATGGCTTCTTGAGAGTAGAGATTGTGCATGCAGTTTCTTCAGTGCCAAGGATTTATATACATTATACATATATCTATCTCTACATACACATGCTCTTTATATACACATACCCATGCTTCTATAGAGTGAAGAAATGTTTATTGACTGCAATCATACTGAAAATACAATAAAATTAAACACTATTTAGCAATGAATTGGCTCTTATCACTGTATGCAATCAAAAGGAGGATGTACAAGAATAATTCAGCTAACCTATTTATTTTTTCCTTGAAACATTCAAATGATTTGCACAAATCACCTAAATTTGTATAGGATCTTACAATTCAATGTACTAAAACTTTGGGAGTCTTGTCCATGAGAAGCACTACAAAGAATAAAATTCAGCATCTTTCCCATTTGACATGTAAACTTATAAATAAACCACAATTTCTCCTAAAGGTCAAAAGGCCTATCTTTGGTCACCCCATGAATTACAGGATATGTATTTTACTTTCACTGTCAGCTGTCACTCTTGTGATTTCTAGAAGCTCTTCCATTCCTCTGGATAGCAAGGTGATTCTAAAGCAAAGGGTAAAAATGCAAAAATATAAAATATCTTGACACAAAGGGTAAAATCTCTCCTAGCAAAGCGCCAAAGAATAGATTAGCAGCTTTTCTTCCTGGAAATTTTAAAACAAAATTATAAGCAATAGGCAATTTTTAGGTTGTCAAATATCTATAATCACTATGATTTCTGAATTTAATACAATGTAGCTATGATTATTGTTGCTTTTCTGCCTGTAAACATTATATATTTTGCTTAAATATACATTTTACACTTACGAAAAGCCATTAAAGATGATGCAGCTCAATTTCAAAATTAAGGTTTTTTTAACTTCTAATATGTGGTTTCCTCTAATATGTGGTTTCCATTCCATTCAAAAAGGCCATTATAAGGCTATTACAAGGATTTTTTTCTCTATTACAAATGCTGAAATATTTAAACATCTGAAAGAAATACACAAGTGTTTCTATGTAAAAAGAAACAGCATTCTTTGGAAAACATGAATTATATAAACTATAATTAGAGCTTCAAATTTAAAGTGTTTAAACTAAGAATACAAATTTCTATGTTAAAAAGATACTGAGACATTCAGGGGGAAAAAAGTAAATGCCAACTAACTAAATTAATTCTCCCACATCCCAGGCTGTTCTATTTCCTTCTTGCCTTTTCCTCTGTGCCAGCATTGATGATATGTGGACATTAGTTCTACCAGAATGAATTCAGGTGAATTTTTCTCCTCTTGCTGTGTGAGTAAAGATACTTGTGAGTATAAATTTTTATTAATAATCTTCAACTAAACACGGTCTGTTGAAGAAACTGATACAGGTAAAAATACAAATTGAATCCTATATTTTTAAACTAAACTGGAAATAACTTGCTAATTTTTTTAAATAAAATTAGTTGTGTGAAGTTTTTAGGAACATGCAGCAGAGATCTAGAAATTAACTGAATAACAGATGAAGGCACCACAAGGTAAAATATGGGGAAAATGTACAGGAATCAGTGAGTGTTGAACTGAATGAGAATAAGATTTTAAAAAGTTGATTAAAAGAAGTTGTTTTAGTAAGCTGTTCTATGAAATTTAAAAAGATGACCACAAGTCACACATATTAAATTTTTAAATGTCATCATTTTTGTAATCAGAGTAGCTCTTTATCCATTAAAATTCTAAGTTCATAAAGGAGGGGACTCATGTCTTTCTTTACACCTTCCTCAGCATCCACTCTAGCACATACCCGATCAGAAACGCCATCTCTCGGAGACTATTTGCCAAAGGGAAATGGTTGGGTTCTTCCATTTCTAAATCATTTTGCCGTGTTTCGTATGATCATAAAACTGGGTGTTGTAAACTACCAAGAACAGAGTAGTGGGAAGAGAATAGATTTATACCCATATTAATAAAATGTGGCTTGTTTCTAAAGACATAAAATTTTTAAAAAACTCACTAAACTGAACAATTTCTTGCAAATATTACCTTTATTAAAGTAAAACATATATACCCTAGCACACTAAATATCCAGATGATTTGTAATACTAATATTTGTTTATGGTATACTCTTTCTTCAGCACTGCAAAAGAGATTTACAAGATTTTTCTGTGAAGTGTTACTATCTCAAACCAATCAAATTTAAATAACATGAGCAAGAATCAATTTTCCAGGCTTAACAAATGTCCAAAATGTTTACTGTCACTGAATTTATATTCACTATTTGGAAGTGTTCGCAAAGGAATACATTTCTTTGAGCATTGCACCAAAATATAACAAGGTTGTAACATGACAGTTTTACGAAATTCCAGTTACTTATTAAGATTTATTAAAAATTCACATACAGAAAAAAAGATTATAATGATTAAAGAAAAATCTTAATCCATTTGTGTTAATAATTAGTTTTAGACACCATTTCAGTAATTTGGTGATGTGTACCATTTTAATAAAAAAATAATTTGAAAGTCTACATTTAAAGATAATGGAGAATATTTCTATATTTAACGTAATTTGTTTCAGGATAGAGAGGGGACAATACGTGAAGAGACATCTCTTGCTTCATTTCATCATCAATTGATCTTTGACATTCTTTTTTTTTTTTTCACTTAAATCTCTCTGGGCTAAAAGATAATCTAAGCTCTTCTCCCACTTTCCCTCTATGTTGTGCAGAAACTCACAGCCTTGATGGCATGTTATTGAATTTGCCTTCCCCTTCACCTAAATAGTCACTGTTTCTATTTTGTGAATAGGCAATGGCACCCCACTCCAGTACTCTTGCCTGGGAAACCGCGTGGATGGAGAAGCCTGGTAGGCTGCAGCCCATGGGGTCGCGAAGAGTCAGACACGACTGAGCAACTTCACTTTCACTTTTCCCTTTCATGCACTGGAGAAGGAAATGGCAACCCACTCCAATATTCTTGCCTGGAGAATCCCAGGGACGAAGGAGCCTGGTGGGCTGCCGTCTGTGGGGTCGCACAGAGTAGGACACGACTGAAGCGATTTAGCAGCAGCAGCAGCAGCAGCAGAGAATTGCTACACCCTTGTGTGCATGACTTGGTTAGCTGACTCACAGAGCTAGCCTCCTAACCTACTGAACTAACTTTCAAGATAGTTTTTTTTTTTCTTTTTAATGTCTATGTTCTTGAGGCAATGACTTTTTAAATTTATTTTCTAACCTTTCTTCCAAGGCTTTATCTTGTCATATCAAAGAAAAGGGATGAGACTGTCTTATTTTTTCACTGCAGGCTTTTTCAAAAGATACCCAGAAATGAATGATTCTTTAATTGATTAATCAGGCTCAAATATATAGTGCCAAAAGCAAATAAAATAATGGTACCTAAATTTATATAGTGTTTGCGAGTTTGTGAAGCATCTTCACAAACTTTATTTTATTTGATCATCACAAAAAAACTTTGAAGTGGGAAGGTCAGATATGATCACCATTTTATGAGTAGAGTAAAATCACTATGTTAGCACAGCACATTCAATAGCAGAATTGAAACTAGCAGCCAGTTCTCAAATCCTGTCTCCAGTCCTCTCCTTCCCTAACACACAAACTCCTATGATATGTATAGAACTGTGTAGATATCTCTCATCTCACTTTTATATGTTTATATATTTCTAGTACCAAGATAGAAGGCTTCTCGGTGTTACTCAAATAAACTGGTAAAGATTTTATGTCTTCTGAAGCTAAGTGATATATAAGGAATGAAAACTAATTTATCTTTCCCCAATATAATTAATGTTTCAAAAAGCAAAACTAGTAAGAATATTTATTTTCACACTATAAATATTTAGTACAAGGCCTTGTTCTCAAAGTTCCAGTTTTGCATTTACTTTCAATACAATAAATCAATGTTATAAAAGCTTCACATCATTGAGGAAATAGATTCAGTGAGTAATTTCACTGGAAGGCGATTTCCACACAACTTTTTAGTTTTTGATACTTTAAATAAACATTATACATAAGTATACTATATATGTTATATATGTTACTCATCTCTGATATCATGAAGGTTGGGTATTAATAATACAGGAAAAATGATACTTGAATAAATACTGTTAGAAAATTGAAGGCTGAGCACAAATGGACAATCACCACTGGAACACTGTACAGCTTTTTCAAATAAGGAGCAGTCAGAAATCATGCATAATGCAGTGGTACAAAAGCTAACAACAAACCAATGCAGATCATTTCAATGAGCATTGGACAAGACTCAGAAAAATCCATCTGATGAGCAAAATCCAGTAGTTTCCAGTCACCCTTTAAGTCTAGGCAGGTGTTGGTCAAAGTCAATGATTCATATTTAAATCTGAGACACAGAAACCACCACCAAACAAAACAAAAAAGTGCAATTTGGCTCTCTTAACTCAATAAAAGTTTATCAGGGCACAAGGATAGAGCAGCAAACAATTATCCAGTGAATTGATCTTCATCAAGAGAATCAATCTAGATAATTGAGGCTTTGTGATCCACTTCCACTTGAATTGTCCTGAGCTCATTCAATATAATATGTAATTATGCAACTCACTGCTTTAATTCTTAGTCATGAATTCATTGCTAAATGTGCATTAGGAGTGTGGGATTATATTAATATAAGATGATTATACAGATCCTGAAAGTTAACTTCTTTTGTGATCTTTTGTTCCTTCTGAGTTTATGGTTTCACACTGTGCCTTGTCTGTCTCTATATTAAGGAAGAAACTCAAGTGTTAACCAAGGACTTAAAATTGAATTAAATCAGTCTTCTCCCTACCAAATATATCCAGATTGATTTTAATTGCTTTGATGCATCCAATTAGCCATATTTTAAATATAGAAATGAAAAGATATTTTAGCCCAATAAACATTACAGACCCCTCAGAAATTGACTTCAGAAATGATTTACTGACCTTGTATATATCTGGTCTTTATCACATTTTCCTGGTATGTTCTTAAAAATTATCCCCAAAATAGCTTAGCATTTTTCCTCAGGAAAAGAAGCAGCAGAGCAAAGGAGGAATAAGAGTCTACTCTATTCATTTTGGGTGAGTCATAAGTCAGAATCCCACTACAAAGACTACTTTATTCTATTTCTCACAGGATAGAGTGTTCAGAAAATGTCCCAATGAGAATCTGCCTTTGTAGGTTTCGTGACAATGCTATAAATTTTATTATTTCTTCAGGCTTTCTCCTCTGCACAAGTATTAAATACCTCAAAATTTGGACTTGAATCATTTAATTATTAAGGTCAGAAAATGTTAGTTTTTATTATTATTGAAATAGATCCTTCAAGGCTGTGATAATTTTTTTGGAGCAGAATTTTAATTAATTTAATTTAATCAATTACTTGTTTATAACTCATTTTCTTGTTCTGGTTTAATAAACATTGAGTACATGACATATATTAAGCTCAGTGAAAGGTATTCTAGATGTGAAAATGAGTAAGATTTGGCCTGTATCCTCAAGGAACAAGAATACAAGACAACACAGACACACACCTTTTCAATACAATGCAATAGTGGTTTGTTTGCAAAAAGATGCAAGTAGAAGACACACAGTGGGTGATAACCCAATCTGAAGTGGGGATAGGGAGAGGCCACAAAGTTTAGGAAGCACCCTGAGTATAGGTAAAGCCTGAGATTTGTCTTGAAGCAGAAGTCGGTATTCTTCAACAAACATTTAACTATGCATTTTTCACCTGCATGTGTCTGAGAGTGAATGAGTAAATTTTGCAACCCGTCCACCTGGCTTTAGAGGATCAAAAAGAAGAAAATACTTTACATCATCACCATCTCAGGTATTCTTAAAATAGACTTCATAGGAATTACAGAAATTGGCTAATTCCTGATTGCACATTTCTAAATAATTTGTTTTATATGTGATATGGTAATCAAATTCAGAAAACAGAGAAACGTAATGCTGCACTTAATTTTGCTCCATTTATGGCCTTAAATAAATATACATGCCAGGGGTTCTGTTTTCAGTTAGGCCTATAGAAACCCAATCATTCATCTGAATATTAAGAAGGGGACTTGAATATATTGGTTGCTGTTCTTACAAGTGAAATTCCTAAAATCTCAAAATGGGTAATTCTTACAGAGATAATATAATTTACCATGTAAACCAGAACACTCTTTAGAATGAAAGTTAGCACTATTTATTAATTTTGCTGCAACAGCGGGTGTAAGCCAAGACCGTCACAGGCAAGCAGGAGACACAACTACCCTGACTATTTCCATAATTCTCACAAATGTGAGAATTATGAGAAATACAGCAGCATCTTTAACAATGAAGGAAGTCTCTTTCTCAAATCACCACTCTACGAGACCTATAACCAAGCAGAGACTTCCTTCTGCCTTGGCCTCAAACAGCATGGATGCTCTGTAGTGTCTGTCTATGCACTGTTTTCCCAGATAAGGGAGCCATGACCACAGACTTAGATGTATTTTGATTGTCCATCCTCAACCACTCGCGAATCACAAAAGGTAGTCTGGGGAGTTAACCTCACATGAACAGATAGATCTAAGTAGGTCATAGAAGACCATGCTGTGGAGGGCAGCTTTCACTCAGCCTATTGGAGAATATTGACTCTGAGCTGCTCACTGCCTCACAAAACTTTTTCTTTCATTTGTCACTCTGACCCATCTCAGGTGGGTCATTTTTTTTAAAGAGATCCAAGTTAAAAAGAAAGTCCTGTTGCTTATATAAGAAAGAAAACAAAGGGTGGGGGGAAGAAAAACAAACCCTGAACTAAAAATGGATTATTTGAAGTATCTCTTCCTTCTCTTCATTCAGTATCTTGAGATATTTAAAGGGCAAAGTGGGGTCAAAGATGAGTACAGTGCAAAGAAAAGAAGCAATTTATATGGTACTCTGAGACTACTTCTTGCTACTTCTCTCTTTTTTTTGCGTATTGACTACCTCTTTGATATCTGTCTTCAGTCTTCAGCCAATCACTCTCTTTGGATAACAAGGCAGTAACTCTGATATAGAGTGCTCTAATATTGACTATGAGGCATTTTCTTCCTTTATTTCCAGAGGAATATGGAAGTAATATACCCAAAGGTCCCCATAAGTCATCAGTATTTTTCAACTGCCTCCCAAAGGTCTCACTGTGCTGGTTTTACCCTGTGGTTGAATCATTGCCTGCAGGATACCAAATTTCACTATAGTTACTCAGTATTAATTCAGAACCTCAGATTTTCCACATACTGGGAAAATAAAAATGAATTAGGCCTACTTTATGGCATCAAAGAAACTTAATACAATCCCTTCAGGGAATAAAATATCAAGATCAGGGGTTTCTGTTTTCTGGACTTTCACTGCTACCAAGCAGGAAAATCCCATCACATAATACGTTAGATAGATATGAAGGTAGGAGTCCAGTAGTTCTCAGCATTGCCTTAAGGAGACAATCCAATGAAGGCCAGACTGTGAAAGCACACTCGCCAATTGCTGTGCCAAATTTCATCAGCTACCATAACATCACTCTGTGAAAATCATCTGTGCTTACATGTTTTTACCCAAGGTGTCTCACAGCTACAATTTCTATGCTATTTATTACAATAATGTATCATTAGCTGATTGTTTTGCAGGTCACCTAGTAAAACAAAAAATTCCTTCTCCTCAAAATCTGTTAACATAAGTAACCATGGAAGTCGAGCTTACAAATTCAGTTTTCCTTAGCTTATAATTTTCTTTCATTTTCCTTTAGCTTATATATTTTTTCAAATAAGCAGTATGTTCACAAGGTTCAAAAGTGAAAATAATATAAATGTATGCACATTAAAAAGATCCTCATACCTTTTCCTTTCACCCAATCCCCATCCCTTCACATAAACACAGTAGCCACTTTCACTAGTTTGCTTCTATGCTTCCAGCATTGCTTTATGCTTATACCAGTAGTTCAAACATATATTCTTAATGACCCATTCTTTTGTAACTTAAAAGGTAGCATATATACAACCTCTCCTGCTTTAGGAGTTTACTCATTAGCTCTGTAATTTTTTTCAAATTCATTAATCCCTAATTTTCATCTGTCTCTATTCTTTTCATTTTTATTAGATTATTTTGCAATCCTCTTTCACATTTTTTGAGCTGAAGGCTATGACAGAGACTATAAAATGTTTACCCATTTCTTCCCCATCTTATCCTGAGAACCTAGCTCAACTCAACACTTCCTAGCTTCTCATCAATGATGTACTCAAAGGAGTGATTTCAAAGCCAATGGAATGTGAAGGAAAGTGATGTGATCTTTCTCCCACCTCCGGCTTTTAAGAAGAATTTGCATCTCCTCTGCATTCCTTCCCTGGCTGGTGACAAATGATGATGAAGGAGATGACAGAACCATAAGAGCAAAGGAGCCAGGGTCCCTGAATTGCTGCACTGTGGTAAGTCCTTGATGACCAGTAACATCTAACTTAGTGTATTAGCGTACTCTGTTTGAGTACAAAATAAATTTTGTTACTTGATTCATTTTATGTTTGTATTACATTACAGTACATTTACCTCTTCTGATATTTAGATAGCATAATATTTTTGATGAATTGGTTATCATTATAATTAATTTATAATTTGTACATACCCATAGTGCTCTATATTTTGTCATATCTATTTGCTCTCTATTATAAGCACTGATAAAATTAGCACTCTTCTTCTTCCTTCTAGCACACAATACTTTTTATTAGAATTTTATATTTTCTTTTGGCTGCAACATAGGCTTTATTCTTCTCTTACCGTGTTTTACTGAATGGAAGAATTTCACCGTTAGGTATGAAGTTCAGTTCAGTTCAGTCACTCAGTCGTGTCCGACTCTTTGCGACCCCATGGACTGCAGCACATCAGACCTCCCTGTCCATCACCAACTCCCGGAGTTCACCTAAACTCATGTCCATCGAGTCAGTCATGCCACTGAACCATCTCATCCTCTGTCAGCCCCTTCTCCTTCCGCCCTCAATCTTTCCCAGCATCAGGGTCTTTTCCAATGAGTCGGTTCTTCGCATAAGGTGGCCGAAGTATTGGAGTTTCAGCTTCAACATCAGTCCTTCCAATGAACACCCAGGACTGATCTCCTTTATAATGGACTGGTTGGATTTCCTTGCAGTCCAAGGGACTCTCAAAAGTCTTCTCCAACACCACAATTCAAAAGCATCAATTCTTCTGCACTCAACTGTCTTTATAGTCCAACTCACATCCACACATGACTACTGGAAAAACCATAGCCTTGACTAGATGGACCTTTGTTGACAAAGTAATGTCTCTGCTTTTTAATATGCTGTCTAGGTTGGTCATAACTTTCCTTCCAAGGAGTAAGCATCTTTTAATTTCATGGCTGCAATCACCATCTGCAGTGATTTTGGAGCCCCCAAAAATAAAGTCAGCCACTGTTTCCCCATGTATTTCCCATGAAGTGATGGGACCGGATGCCATGATCTTAGTTTTCTGAAGTTAGGCATGAGTAACTGAGGGGTGGCCTAGCAGTAAAGGATGTAAGCTGATCTCTAAACCCCCTCCTAGACTCACCCAGAAGAACTCTCAGATATGCTACAAAAATAACCAGAGACTTTTCCAACTCTTGCACTGCCCCTAGGCACAGAGTGGATACAAACTAACCACATCAGCTTCCTCAGGTAACCTTAGGCAGCTAGGAGCCCATTAGGGGTTCATGAACATTCTCACATATACACATCTGATTATAACAGATGGAATTATGGGAACACATACACAACAGAGCCTGCTGTTACATAACTTGCAATTGTCAATTGGCCTTGAGTGTATGTCCATTTACATTCCCTTTCTAGACTGGTGGTGTGTACAAGCCCTGTTTTGCACTGTGCACAACCAAAAGGAGGAGATAGGAAGTATAAAAGGGGAAAGCCAAGAGAGGTCATTATGATGCCTCCTTTGGGGACAGACTGCTCTCATGTCTTGGCAGTGTCTGTCTAGTACAAATATCTGTCAGCTTGAGCTGAACTGAGCTGTAACTTGTCTGTTGTTTTAAACCCTTTAGTCCATAATTCCAGATTTTTGTTGCGATGAGATAAGAACAGAGGAAGATAAATAAACCAACCTGACATATCTTTTTCACGTATTGTTGTTGTTTAGTCCCTAAGTTGTGTCCAACTCTTTGTGACCCCATGGACTGCAGGAGGCCCAGCTTCCCTGTCCCTCACTATCTTCTAAAGTTTTCCCAAGTTCATGTCCATTGAATCAGTGATACCATCCAGCCATCTTATCCTATGCTGCTCTCTTCTCCTTTTGCCTTCCATCTTTCCCAACATCAGGGTCACTTTCCCTTGCAAATCTTTTTACATATTAATATCTCTGAAACTGAAATTGTCTTACAATAAAGGATAAGTTACAATTATAATTAGAGATGGGTTTTTTCCTTACAAGTGGCAGAGATCAAAATAGAGTTTTTCAGGTTGAGAGTGCCTTAGGTATGGTTTGGACTCTGAGATTTCTGGTATTCAAATGGTTGGGGATTGTAAGATGGCAATTCCATATAGTTCAACCTAATGCATTTTCCAATTTTAAATAAAAACTTGAGACTCGGAAGCCATTATCAAACACACTTATTCCCACCTTTGTCCATCCTTCCTTTCCCAATGATTATCAGTGAAATCATTCTTTCTGTTAAAACAAATGAGATTTACATTTTATACCATGGTTCAGGCCTAGTGGTAAAGAACCCACCTACCCATGCAGAAGACCTAATAGACACAGGTTTGATACCTGTGTCTGAGAGATCCCCTGGAGAAGGGCATGGCAACCCACTCAAGTATTCTTGCCTAGAGAATCCCATGGATAGAGGAACCTGGTGGGCTATGGTCCATGGGATCACAAAGAGTCAGACATGACTGAGTGACTAACTCTTTCACTTTCTTTAATGATGATTCTAATTCCCACATTTATTTTGATCTTTGTTCTAGAATTAGATATACCGAGCACTGATTTCCAGTCTTTTCACTGAAGTTTCTCCAGATGACTCTTGGTTGACAGACCAGACTATAGGTCTGTAGCTGTTCCTCCTCTGTTGCCACAAACACAGACACACTGTTTCCTGAAATCACTGCCCTCTCTGTGTAGGTCCACCTCATCTCCTTAGGGACAAGCTGAGTCCAGAAAGGCTTCTGCCTCTAGCCTTGTTTAGCCTGAGTCCAAGAACAATGTGAAAACAAAGAATAAAGCATTTGCCATGTCAGGAAGTATTTGTTTGCTTCCATTTTCTAAAGGCTTCTTTTCCTGGATGCTCTAGTGTTGTTTTGTACTTCTTCCCATTAATTCTCCCTTTAACTAGTCTTCTTGACTTTGAGTCTTCTTCATTGTTTCACCAGATCTCACATGTTCAGGGTAGTTCCTAGATATATTTTGGAGTATGTGCATTATTTCTCTCTCCCAGGTTAATTGCACATCATTTTTGCAGGCTTTTGGTCTTTTCTTTTCCATTCTTGTTATTGCTCTTTTTCTGATTTGCAAGAGAAGGGTGGGAATGCTGACTTCTACAGTCATGGGTCAAATTAGTAGTCAACTTAATTTCAAAGCAGTTTTCCATCTATAAGTGTGATGAACCAAATGCAAAAGAAAGGTTTATGATTTGGAAGTAAACTGAATTTGCTTATTCATAATTATTGTCTTTAGAAAAGTAATTCACCTCTCAGTTCAGTTAAGTTGCTCAGAAGTGTCCAACTCTTTGCGATCCCATGGACTGCAGCATGCAGGGCTCCCTTGTCCACCACCAACTCCTGGAGCTTGCTGAAACTCATGTCCATCAAGTCAGTGATGCAATCCAACCATCTCATCCTCTGTCATCCTCTTCTCCTCCTGCTTTCAACCTTTCCCAGCATCAGAATCTTTTCCAATGAGTCAGTTCTTCCCATCAAGCGGCCAAAGTATTGAAGCTTCAGCACCAGTCCTTCCAGTATATTCAGGACTGACTTCCTTTAGGATTGACTGGTTTGATCTCCTTGCAATCCAAGGGACTCTCAAGAGTCTTCTCCAATACCACAGTTCAAAAGCATCAATTCTTCAGCACTCAGCTTTCTTTACAGTCCAACTCTCACATCCATACATGACTACTGGAAAAACCATAGCTTTGACAAGAAGGAATTTTGTTGGCAAAGTAATGTCTCTGCTTTCTAATACGCTGCCTAGCTTGGTCATAACTTTTCTTCCAAGGAGCAAGTGTCTTTTAATTTCATGGCTACAGTCACCATCTGCAGTGATTTTGGAGCCCAAGAAAATAAGTCTATCTCTGTTTCCATTGTTTTGCCATCAATTTGCCATGAAGTGATGGGACCAGATGCCATGATCTTAGATTTCTGAATGTTGAGTTTAAACCAGCTTTTTCACTCTCCTCTTTCATTTTCATCAAGAGGATCCACAGTTCCTCCTCACTTTCTGCCATAAGGGTAGTGTCATCTGCATATCTGAGATTTTTGATGATTCTGTCTGCAACCTTGATTCCAGCTTGTGCTTCATCTACCTTGGCATTTCGCATGATGTACTCAGCATATAAGTTAAATAAGCAAGGTGACAATACACAGCCTTGACATACTCCTTTCCAACTTGGAACCAGTCTGTTGTCCCGTGTCCAGTTCTAACTGTTGCTTCTTGACCTGAATACAGATTTCTCAGGAGGCAAGTAATGTGTCTGGTATTCCGATCTTTTTAAGAATTTTCCAGTTTGTTGTGATCCTCACAGTCAAAGGCTGTGGCATAGTCAATAAAGAATATGTTTTTCAGGAATTCTCTTGCTTTTTCTAAGATCCAAAGGATGTTGGCAATTTGACTTCTTGTTCCTCTGCCTTTTCTAAATCCAGCTTGAACATATGGAAGTTCTCCATTCACCTACTACTGAAGCCTGGCTTGGAGAATTTTGAGCATTATTTTGCTAGCATGTGAGATGAGTGCAATTATGTGGTAGTTTGAACAGTCTTTGGCATTGCCTTTCTTTGGAACTGGAATGAAGACTGACCTTTTCCAGTCTTGTGGCCACTGCTGAGTTTTCCAAATTAGCTGGCATATTTAGTGCAGCACTATAACAGCATCATTTTTTAGGATTTGAAATAGCTCAACTGGAATTCCATCACTTCACTAGCTTTGCTTTTAGGGATGCTTCCTAAGGCCCATTTGACTTCACACTCCAGGATATCTGGCTATGGGTGAGTGATCACACCATCATATTTATCTGGGTCATTAAGATCTTTTTTGTACAGTTCTTCTGTGTATTCTTGTTACCTTTTCTTAATATCTTCTACTTCTGTTGCTGCTGCTGCTGCTGCTGCTGCTAAGTTGCTTCAATCGTGTCCGACTCTGTGCAACCCCATAGACGGCAGCCCACCAGGCTCTTCCGTCCCTGGGATTCTCCAGGCAAGAATACTGGAGTGGGTTGCCATTTCCTTCTCCAGTGCATGAAAGGGAAAAGTGAAAGTGAAGTCGCTCAGTTGTGTCTGACTCTTAGCGACCCCATGGACTGTAGCCTACCAGGTTCCTCCATCCACGGGATTGTCCAGGCAAGAGTACTGGAGTGGGGTGCCATTGCCTTCTCCACTACTTCTGTTAGGTCCATACTATTTCTTTCCTTTATTGTGCCCATCTTTTCATAAGATGTTCCCTTGGTATCTCTAATTTTCTTGAAGAGATTTTTAGTCCTTCCATTCTATTGTTTTCCTGTATTTCTTTGCATTGATCACTGAGAAAGGCTTTTTTATATCTCCTTACTATTCTTTGGAACTCTGCATTCAGTTGGGTATATCTTTCCTTTTCCTTTGCCTTTTACTTCTCTTCTTTTCTCAGTTATTTGTAAGTCTTACTCAGACAACCATTTTGCCTTTTTGCATTTCTTTTTCTTGGGGATGGTCTTGATCACTGCCTCCTGTACAATGTCACGAACCTCCATCCATAGTTCATCAGGCACTCTGTCTATCAGATCTAATCCCTTGAATCTATTTGTCACTTCCACTGTATAATCGTAAGGGATTTGATTTAGGTTATATCTGAATGGTCAAGTGGTTTTCCCTACTGTTTTCAATTTAAGTCTGAATTTGGCAACAAGGAGTTCATGGTCTGTGCCACAGTCAGCTCCCAGTGTTGTTTTTGCTGAGTGTATAGAGCTTCTCCATCTTTGGCTGCAAAGAATATAACAATCTGATTTTGGTATTCACCATCTGGTGATGTCCATGTGTGGAGTCTTCTCTTGTGTTGTTGGAATAGGGTGTTTGCTATGACCAGTGCATTCTCTTGGCTAAACTCTCTTAGCCTTTGCCCTGCTTCATTTTGTACTCCAAGGCCAAACTTGCCTGTTACTTCAGGTATCTCTTGACTTCCTACTTTTGCATTCCAGTCCCCTATGATGAAAAGGACATCTTTTTTGGGTGTTAATTCCAGAAGGTCTTGTCGGTCTTCATAGAACTGTTCAACTTCAGCTTCTTCAGCATTTGTGGTTGGATTACTTGGATTACTGTGATATTAATGGTTTGCCTTCAAAGTGAATAATTTAAAATCTTCACATGTTAAAAGACAATTCTGTATGGATATGTATGTATGTAACAATACAACATTTGTAATAAAACCGTTCATTATTTCCTTAGAGTTATCTTCCTTACTTAAGTTATTTGCTTAAGTAAGCAAATCCAAGATACTGTTACTTTAAAGAAAAAAAAATAGTATTTAAAAAAGGCACATGTATTTTCTCAAATGCTCAATATGTCTCTATACTGAAATGCCATCTTAGCTTTTTTACCTATTTCTGCCTTTAATCCATCATTTAACATCTGAAACAATACGTTTGCAGCTGATATAAGGAATGTTGTTTTTCACATTGCTAATGCCCAACTTGAGATATTCTTAGAAAGAATATACCCGCTTTTGTATTAAATATGGATCAATATCATTCAAGGTTAAGAATAAATGAGTCAATGTAGAAATAAAAGTCCTTAAAACTCCCCACAGCATTAGTCTTTCCATCATTTAATATATTCCTGGGAAATGAGCCATGAACAGTAAAATCAAAATAAAACACAACAAATTTTAGAGATACTGATTGCAAAAATTAGTTTCATACAATTCTATATTCATAGGATGATTTTGCCCAGTAGAATGTAGAAATATTGGCTCATTCTTCAAATCAACAGTTTAAGCTATTAAAATGTTCCTTGTCGTTGTTTTCATAATATACTGCCATTACTTAAATATATGCTATTTATACTGGTAATACAGTGTAGATCCTAGGAGAAATTTCCAACACTCTTAAAAACAAAAATAAATATACTGGTGTGGGGGCATTTCTTCTCAGAAACTAATTTTTGTTGCTTTTGGCAGAATAATGTAGCTACTTGGCCGAAGAAGAGTTATTTCAAGACAGCATACAACTTCAGGAGGAGTACATAAAGATTAGTGAGGAAAGGAGGCCCACCTGAGTAGCAAGGAGACTTTGTAAAAATAATTCACAGATGATAAAAGTCACATCCAGACTGACTACGGATCCTGTCACTGCTTATAGCTCAGAAGTGACAAAGAGGTGGGTTTGCATGATAACAATTCCCCATTCCAAAGCTCTGACCGACGTTATTAATTGATGACAGCAGTCCCTCTGTCTTTGGATGCAGCCTCAGCATCTTTATCAACATGGCCACCATGTGGTTTTACAAGTAACCACCTCCAGAAATCAGAAGACCTCACTTGGAACCTATTCTCCAATCCCATCTGATGCAGCACTAGGCACAGTTTTCTTAAACTAACCTAGTCACACCCTGCTATTTTCTGCCAGACGTACTTTAGAGCTGCATAAGACCTATTTAGGTCTAAGAGCTCTAAAATGGATAATGAGCCTTTGGATACACTAGTCCATCATCTCTAAAGTCTGAGCTGATTTCAGGCTATCAAACCACTGTCAGGTACAAGACAGACTGTCGGTCACTGCTGCTTAGAGTTTTGCCAAGAGTTTACCTTAAGGTCTGGGACCTTAAAAGGGAGTACCTCCATTTAAATCACATCTATCAGTTTCATCCCTCAAATTGTTGTCTTTGAATAATCACAGCCTGAGGTTGTCCTGTTGGAATAGCTCTGTGACTGGCAGAGACTGGACATACCAAGACTCAAGTGTATTGTGGAGCCAGAAACAGTGGAAAGCATGAAGTGGAAGGAACCCTTTGTACGAACTGGAAAGAACCTTGGTCAGCATGTTTGGATACAAACTCTAATGCCACAATGCGTGAATTTTAATAATTTTAAATTCTTCTCACTTTAGGTCTTCTCAGTTCTAAACAGGTAACAAAATCTTCCTTACAGCCTTAATATGAGTATTAATTGAAATAACACATGTCAAAACATCTGTGAATAGCAAGCCCTCAACACATCTTCAGTTCAGTTCAGTCGCTCAGTCGTGTCCGACTCTTTGCGACCCCATGGACTGCAGCATGCAAGGCTTCCCTGTCCATCACTAACTCCCAGACCTTGCTCAAACTCATACCCATGGAGTCGGTGATGCCATCCAATCATCTCACCCTCTGTCGTACCTTTCTCCTCCTGCCTTCAATCTTTCCCAGCAAAAGGGTCTTTTCCAATGAGTCAGTTCTTGGCATCAGGTGGCAAAAATATTAGAGTTTCAGCTTCAGCATCAGTCCTTTCAATGAATATTCGGGACTGATTTCCTTTAGGATTGACTTGTTGGATGTCCTTGCACTCCAAGGGACTCTCAAGAGTCTTCTCCAACACCACAGTTCAAAAGCATCAATTCTTCAGCACTTGGTTGACTTTATGATGCAACTCTCACATCCATACATGACCACTGGAAAAACCATAGCTTTGACTAGAAGGATATTTGTCAGCAATGTAATGTCTCTGCTTTTTAATATGCTGCCTAGGTTGGTCACAGCTTTTCTTCCAAGGAGCAAGCGTCTTTTCATTTCATGGCTGTAGTCACCATCTGCAGTGTTTTTGGAGCCGAAGAAAAGTCGGTCACTGTTTATTTATATTTCTACCTGCAACCTTGATTCCAGCTTGTGATTAATAAAGCCCGACATATCACATGATGTACTCTGCATGTAAGTTAAATAAGCAGGGTAACAATATACAGCCTTAATGTACTCCTTTCCCAATTTGGAACCAGTACTTTGTTCCATGTCCTGTTCTAACTGTTGCTTCTTACCTGCATACAGATATCTCAGGAGGCAGGTAAAGTGGTCTGGTATCCTCATCTCTTGAGGAATTTTCCACAGTTTGTTGTGATTCACACAGTCAAAGGCTTTGGCATAGTCAATAAAGCGGAAGTTGGTGTTTTTTCTGGAACTCTCTTGCTTTTTCTGTGATCCAAGGGATGTTGACAGTTTGATCTCTGGTTTCTCTGTCTTTTCTAAATCCAGCTTGAACATCTGGAAGTTCTCAGTTCACATACTGTTGAAACTTGCTTAGAGAATTTTGAGCATTACTTTGCTAGCATGTGAGATGAGTACAATTATGTGTTAGTTTGAACATTCTTTGACATTGCCTTTCTTTGGGATTGGAATGAAGACTGACCTTTTCCAGTCCTATGGCAATCACTGAGTTTTCCAAATTTGCTGGCATATTGAGTGCAGCACTTTAACAGCATCATCTTTTAGGATTTGAAATACCTCAACTGGAATTCCATCACCTCCACTATCATTGTTCAAAGTGATCTTTCCTGAGGCCTACTTGACTTCAGACTCCAGGATGTGTGGCTCTAGGTGAGTGATCACACCATCGTGGTTATCTGGGTCATGAAGAACTTTTTTCTATAGTTCTTCTCTGTATTCTTGTCACTTTTTCTTAATATATTTTGCTTCTGTTACGTCCATACCATTTCTTTCCTTTATTGTGCCCATCTTTTCATGAAATGTTCCCTTGGTATCTCTAATTTTCTTGAAGAGATCTCTAATCTTTCCCATTCTATTGTTTTCCTCTATTTCTTTGCATTGATCACTGAGAAAGGCTTTCTTATCTCCCCTTGCTTTTCTCTGGAACTCTGCATTCAGGTGGGTATATGTTTCTTTATCTCCTTTGCCTTTCACTTCTCTTCTTTTCTCAGCTATTTGTAAGGACTCCTCACACAAACGTTTTTTCCTTTTGCATTTCTTTTTCTTGGGGATGGTCTTTATTACTGCCTCCTGTACAATGTTACAAACCACTGTCCATAGAATTTCAGGCACTCTGTCTATCAGATCTAGTCCCTTGAACCTATTTGTCACTTCCACTCTATAATCATAAGGGATTTGATTTAGGTCAACCTGAATGGTCGAGTGGTTTTCCCTACTTTCTTCAATTTAAGTCTGAATTTGGCAACAAGGAGTTCATGATCTAAGCCACAGGCAGCTCTATATTTTCGCAGACTATATAGAATTTCTCCATCTTTGGCTGCAAAGAATATAATCAATCTGATTTCGGTAATGACTGTCTGGTGATGTCCATGTGTTGAGTCATCTCTTGTGTTGTTGGAAGAGGGTGTTTGCTATGATCAGTGTGTTCCCTTGGCAAAACTCTGTTAGCTTTTGCCCTGCTTCATTTTGTACTCCAAGGCCAAACTTGCCTGTTACTTGAGGTATCTCTTGACTTCCTACTTTTGCATTCCAGTCCCCTATGATGAAAATGACATCTTATTTTGATGTTAGTTCTAGAAATTCTTGTAGGTCATCATAGAAATGTTCAACTTCATCTTCTTTATCATTACTGGTCAGGGCATAGACTTGGATTACTGTGATACTGAATGGTTTGCCTTGGAAACAAACAGTGATGATTATCTCATTTTTGAGATTGCACTCAAGTAGTACATTTCGGACTCTTTTGTTGACTATGAGGGCTACTCCATTTCTTCCAAGGGATTCTTGCTCATAGTAGTAGATACAATGGTCATCTGAATTAAATTACCCCATTCCAGTCGATTTTACTTCACTGATGCCTAAAATGTTGATATTCACTCTTGCCATCTCCTGTTTGACCACTTCCAATTTACCTTGCTTCACGGACCTAGCATTGCAGGTTCCTATGCAATATTGTTCTTACAGCATTGGACTTTATTTCCATCACCAGTCACATTTAAAACTGAGCATTTTTTTCTCTTTGGCTCCGTCTCTTCATTCTTTATGGGGTTATTTCTCCACTCATCTTCAGTAGCATACTGGGCACCTACAGACCTGGGGAGTTCATCTTTCAGTGTCATATTTTTTTGCCCTGTCATACCGTTCATGGGTTTCTCAAGGCAAGAATACTGAAGTGGCTTGCCATTCCCTTCTCCAGTGGACCACGTTTTGTTAGAACTCTCCACTATGTCCCGTCCATCTGGGTGGACCTACACACCATGGCTCAGAGTTTCACTGAGTTAGACAAGGCTGTGGTCCATGTGATCAGTTTGGTTAGCTTTCTGTGATTGTGGTTTCCATTCTGTCTGCCCTCTGATGAATAAGGATAAGAGGCTTATGGAAACTTCTGATGGGAGAGACTGACTGTGGGGGAAACTGGATCTTGTTCTAACAACACATCTTAGTTTTCTTTTATATTTTCATTTTGGTTCAAGAGTTAAAATCAACTACAATTTTCCATTACATTTCCACATAACGGAATTTCCAAACTAGCCCATTTCAAAATGTCTGAACTGTACCTGAAGACATAAGATATAACAATGGTAAACAAAAATAGTTGACACTAATTGAGCACTTACTATGTGCCAGGAAAAAAAAATGTATTTAACTCTCACAATAATCCTAGAAGTTCAATGAATTATCAGCATCATTTTACAGATGAGGTCAATACAGAGACAGAAAAAAGAAATACATTTCCCATAATCTTAGAACTTGTAAGTTGCAAAGGCTATTTGAATCCAGAAAATCTGTCTCTTCAGACTTAATCACTGCAATTACTAAAAAGTACACATACCTAGTTTCACTCCTTAGTTCTGAAACTAAATTTCATTTCATCTTATTGTTTCTATGAATGTCCTTTCTCTGGAGGAACAAATAATGTGAAAATCTGTAGTCTGTACAAAGCAAAGAAATCCCCAATGACTATGACTATGACTGTTAATATTATTCTTTTTGTTACTCATACTAGTGGAATGTAACCAAGGCCAATAGAAGGATTTGGACCAGAATGTAACACCAGAGACCAGAGTCATTTCTGCCTTCAGAACCAAGGCAGGTGTTGTAGAGGCCAAGAAGTTTGAGCTGAATCTCAGAATTATTTATTTCATTTTATTTCTGGTGACTAATAATATTCATTGGAAATGGAAAGAATAGGAAATAGTTGATTCTAAACCTCTTCTCTTCTATATTTGGATTGAGTATTGGTAAATCTCATACTTGCAAAAAAAATGAACTGTCATAATTTAGCAGCTCTTATGTTACTTATTTCTGCTTTTGCTCCAATTATAGCTAGTGAAAACCAAAGACAAAACTCCCTCTGTCTTGAGTCATTGAAATAGAACATCACAATAACATGAACCTTTATTCTATCCTCCTTTCCATACAACACTAATGAGAATATGGTCCTCAATGCCCAAACAGTTGGATTCTCCCTTTGTTTTATTCTTAGTGAAAAGAAAAGAAAAGTAAAAACTATAAGCTCTATGAATATTTTAAAACTTCTTCTATAAAACTGAAATGGATTTTAGTGAAATTCTACCCATGCTTCCCTTCTCAGTACCCTAAATTATTGTAAAAAATTTTTCATAATTCTGTTTTTTCATTTCCTAAGACAGAGAGGACTTATACTTTGTTTGTTTGCTTGTGAATTGTATTTTAAAGCAAGAATTTCAGCTGGCTTGTAGTACAGCATCAGAAAAAAAAAGAGAGATGTTTCTCTGTTACTATACAAATATTACGGCACAGTTGAGTTCACATCTGTGAACAGGTTCTACATTCAATATTCTTAATGTGAATGTGAGCCTTCAACAGCTACATATTGTCACTCCAATTTCATGCAGGATTTGTACCCTACCCAGCCGGTCCAGCATGAAAGATCTCACGGCCTGCTGTACACAAATCTATTGTTCATTTGTTTTTAGTCTTTCTTGAAAGGCAAAAAACGTTGAACATCACAGTACATTCATATGTTGAGACACCTGCTATATTCTGATGTTTTGACATGAACAGTCTGTAGAAATCTATTTTTTTCCATTGCACAGGGAATAAATCAGCATTGTCAGAAAATTATTGCTCTAGTTGTTGTAGCCCCCTCATATCAGACATCTAGTCACCTTATACAGTGTTATATGCTCTTAATAATTCTACTCAGGCTTTCACTGCTGCTTTTGATACTGCTACTGCTGCTGCCCCAGCTCTATAACTATAATCAATAGCTGAATGGACCAAAAATTAAATCATTTAATGGATTTCTGGTTGAGTTCATTCAGGTCACTAGGTTTCCACTCCTGCTGGCAGGCAGCATGACTTTATATCCCTCTATTGTCATAACAATACACGTTTCCACTTGGCTGCTAGCCTATGGCAGGTTGAGCCAGTATCCAGCTTAGCTCTGTTTTTTAGAAGTTTACAGAAATTTGAACTAGCTATGGTCAAAGACACCAGTAGAAATCCTCGTGAAGAGCACACTGTTTTCTTCCTCCAGACAGAGCTGTTCTAAGAAACCACCCTTAATGTATAACATGTACTCTGTCTCCTTCAGTGTAAGCCTTACAAGTTAGAAGGCATGTGTAAAGCAGAGACTCTGTGAAGACTTGCAGCCTCAACTGAGTGCTCTATAATCCTTAGTTTTGTATGGCAGATATCTGCAGATCTATTCAGTATATGGGACTAGCAAGAATAGAAATATGTCAGATGATATTACTAGTCACATATATAAGTAAATTCAAACTGAATGTTCATAAGTACTTCTTTTTTGGTCATTAAATTTTAAGTTTTCAGAGGAAACTTCATGCTCATGAAATGGCAGTTTTACTCCCTTATTTTTCAGACTGTTCTTTGTAAGTAATTTGACCTAAAAGAGAAAGAAGTTAATTAAACAGTAACTTTTAACCTCTAGAGTCAATCTCTGACCTATCTACTAAGATATCTCACAAGGGTTCCACTGTCATCTCGTGAAAACCTTCTTTCATAAGCCTTGAAGACATAAAATGGGCATGTGTGTGTGACCCGGATGAACCTCAACTGGCTGAGAGACAATCCAAAGCTTTGAACCCTGTCTCACTACTCACTACGTGTGCCATCCGCACCTGCCTTGACCTCTGACCGATGCCTCTGACCACAGGGTGACCAAGATGCTCTCCCTCTCATATTGTCCAGAGACTAAGACACTTCCACCCTCCCTGACATAGGTGGGGAAGACAAAAAGGACTCAGAATAGTCAATATCTATCAGAAAGGAAATGTTTGCTCATTCAGTAAATCAGTGATTCTCCAGTGAAAACTGTCCCTTTCAAACTACTCCACTCCCCAGACATTTGGCAATATCTGGAGATATTTTTGTTGTCATAACTAGGGTGGGGATGCCACTGGCTTCAAGTGGGATGTTAGTTAGCAATGCGCTAACTACACACAACATAAGACATAACACAAAAGAAAGAATTTTCCAGCAAAAATGTCAATAGTACCAAGGTTAAAGAAGTTTACAGTAATTACCCAATGGGTAGAATACTGTGTGCCAGGTACTGGACGGTACAGGATTAATCTTAGGCAAAACTGTGAGGTAGTAGCATGTTTATTTTTTAGCAGGTACAGGGTCATTATGGTAACTGCAACCTACAAATGTTCAGCCATCTGTGTTCTGAACTTCTTCTGATTACCTGCTTCCCTTAAAATAGCATATTTTGTCCTATAGCCCATTGTCTCAGGACTCATTTCCCTAGTTCTGGAGACAGCTGGAAAGTCTTCATGTAAATATTTGTGTATCATTGCATTAAACAATATTTATAAAATTATGAGATTTTGATGGAGAAAAGCTAAAGACAAAGTAGTATAGATATACATTCAGATATTTAATACCCAGTTTAATTTACATACACATACATATTTTCCTACAGAAATAATGCATAGTTACCATAATCTCTGGAGGGTGTCAAATTCTGGTTTTAAGAAAAGTAGATGTTTCTTTTTCATTATGGTTTGGATAAAACATATTCTGAAAGCTGCCATTTCTTAATTTCTTAATGGAAAGTCTATGAATTCTGCTTAGACCTCTGAGCCTACTAAACTATCTTGATAAACTATCAGTGACCAAGAGAACTATTATATATTTTCTCTCAAGTGAAAGTATATTTAAGTAGCTGATTTTAAGCAGAGCCAATTTGAATCAGGAAAAATAAAGACCACTCTCTTAACACATATCCTGCAGGGGCTTTCTTGACAGTCTCTTTCACACTTACCCTTAAACGTCATCTAAGTTCCTCTGATTTCCAAATGTACAGCTTCTGGCCATACTATTTCCCTGTCTTCAGAACAATCTATATATTGTCAACTCAGTCTCATTGTGTAGCTGCCTTACAATCAGTTTAAGTCAACAAATCCAAAACTAAATGCATGATCTCTGCACTCTGTCCATTAAAAAGGAAAGAAAAAATTTCATCCATTTGTCATGGTTTACAGTGGTTCCTATCTCAGTGGTTTAACCCAAAATTGAGAAATACCTTTTGAGACTTCCCTTCTTTGCTTCCCAGAAAGCAAATCTTTATCTCACCAAATCCTATGAGTTTTCCCCAGTTCAACTTCTTTCTTGTGTGTGCTAAGTCGCTTCAGTCGTGTCCAACTCTTTGTGACCCTGTGGACTATAGCCCACCAGGACCCTCTGTCCATGGTATTCTCCAGGTAAGAATACTTGGAGTGGGTTGACATGCCTTTCTCCAGGGGATCTTCCCGACCCAGGAATCAAACCACATCTCTTACGTCTCCTGCATTAGGGGGTGGATTCTTTAGCACTAGAGCCACCTGGGAAGTCCAGTTTCTTTCATATCCTACCACTTCTCTTTGTCTTGATTGATCTGATCAAAAGCCAAGCATTTTCATCTCTTGGCTATACTGGCCTCCCCAGTCTATATCGGCTTCCCAGCACTCTTCAAAAAATGCCTCAATTCTGTCTGCCTCTCTAAACTTGCTGGACATTGCATCTTCCTTGTTTTACATGCATTAACAGCTTAGACCAGCTATTTTCTTCTCAAACTGACCATGATTTTGCACACTTTATGGATATTTTACCTGATGTGGCTTCCTTCTGAAATGTTCTGTACCCACCTACCCTCTATAGTAATTTCATATTCATGATTCAGACCCCAAGTAAAATATTCCTTTCTTAAGCGAAACTTCCCTGACTCTTGCCCACTACTACCACCACCACTACAACAACCTCTAATATCCACAGCTTAGCTTAGGTTACTCAATGCATGCTTTTTAGAACAACTTCAGACTTTTTCATATCATTTTATTGTAAAAGATAAGTTACTGTTTGATTGGTTTTTTAATAAACACCAAACTCAGCATTCTTTCTTTTGTTTTAGGTTCATAGTATATAGTAAATATCAACTTGCTGGACAAAAAATGAATGTATGCAATTTAGGTATGAGACACTTCCACCACAAAGTTAAATGTTTTGTGAAAAACCTACAAGCTCAAAAATTACTCACTGCCTCCATTCTTCTCTCTCTAAAGATTACATTTTAATTCTCATGTTAAATAGCATCATTTATTCATGGAATATTATAGCTCAGGGATTCATAAATCAGAACACATAGGCTATAAGATGTTCACAAACAACTTTAAAATTGTACTCAAGATTTCTTGTGTAATGTGCATTTTCCTGTGAATAATCTTGAAAGCGTTCATCAGATTGTCATTTTGATACAAGAAAGGTTAAAAAGAACATGTTATTAGGGTTTAACATTTTAACATTTACTGCTGAAATATCACTGTTACTGCATACTAAACGTGGCTGACAATGTTAATGATAGATACTGTCTCTTTTAAATACATTTCTGACATTATTTGAACTATAAAAGTACTTGGTTTGCTGAAAAGAGACATCATAGTTCAGTGCAAGGATGTCTTTTTAATAAATGGTGTCAATAAATAAGAGAGAAACATACCATGAAAAGTAAATCTTATATTGTATCCAAAAATTAATCCCATATGAATTATATACCTAAGTCTAAAATATCACAAAACTCTATGTGATAACATGAAAGAATATCTTCAAAACTTTGAAATAGTTACTTTAAATTAAAAAATATATATATATATATCTATATATATATAACTAAAAAGTATTAAACAAAGGTAGAAAGATTACATTGAGAGTAAGAACTTCTTTTCATCAAAAGAATTTTAAGAGTCAAAAAACAGAGTAACAAATGTGACAGCTCAAAAAGGATTTTTATGCAGAATATATAAAGAATTTCTAAAATATCAGCAAAAAAAGACAGAAATCCCATTGGAAAAATGAACAAAAGACCTGAGGAAGCACTTCACAAAGAGGATATCCAAATGGTTGATGAATATATGAAAAACACGCAATCTTATTATTTTTCAGGGAAATATTCATTAAAATCCCAGTAAGATTTCAATATACTCCTACTTGAATGGATAAAATTGCAATACCTGTGATAGTCTATTTATTAATCTGGATGATGGTTTCATGGATATATTCACTTTGTGAAACTTTACTAAGAGGCACATATAATACTTGTAAACTTTACTCTGTGCATGTTTTACTTACATACATAAGCTTTTTTTTTTTAAGGACCATATTTACCAAAAGTGAAAATATCTGTATTAATATAATAAATATATAGTATGGTCTTATATGGGGTTGGTTACCATTTTTTATTTGTGTTAGTTGCTCAGTCATGTCTGACTCTTTGTAATCCAATGGACTGTAGCTCACCAGGCTTCTCTGTCCATGGGATTCCCCAAGAAAGAATACTGAAGTGGGTAGCCATTTACTTCTCCCGGGATCTTCCCAACCCAGGGATTGAACCTGGGTCTCCTGAGTTGCAGGCAGATTCTTTACTGTCTGAGCCACAGGGAAGCCTCATTTTTTAATTTGAATCAGGAAAATAATTTAACTGTCAGACACTAGCAAAAGTGACTGAACTGGAAAAGCTTTCTCTGTCCTAGGCCCTTAGATCTAAACCTAGAGTATCTGTTAAAGGCAAAACAAACAAACAAAAAACTGAGAAACCTTCAAGAAATGGACTTTCTTCACTTGATTCATTTTAACTGCTGCATGTACAACTTTTCTCATTGGGTAATTAGTTAAAATATTATTTAATCATGTTTATTCAATTTAAAAGGGAATAATTATCTCCAGTGAAAGTAAGAGCTAATTACATAATGAAAATATATACTTATATACAGAAGGACTATAAAGGTTGATGAAAGTTACATAAATTTATGCAGAAGTATGTAAACTTCTTCAGTCTATGGATATGACGCTAAGCTATATCCATTTCTAGAGAGAAATCAAGACAGTTAAGAATTGCCTGGTGGTCCAGTGGTTAGGACTCAGTGCTTTCATTGCCAAGACCACAAGTTCAACCTCTGGTCAGGGAGCAAAGATCCCACAGGCTGCATGGCGTGGCCATACAAACAGAAAGTATCAGATTGGGTGGCTCATAAATGAGAAACTTTAAAAAGAGAAAGAGGAAGACAGTTCTTAAGTCATATGTTCTGTCAATTTGGAATGCTGAGAGAACATTTCTCTCTTTTCTCATCTCTTTGATGTTGGATCTGTCACCAAGAGAAGGTGACAAATATGTATGAGTGACTACCATTATGTCTGGGAAGTGTATATGAATTCTCAGGTTCTAAAATGTCACTCACTGATTCACAAAAAATACATAAAAAGCACTTACCATGTGCAGCACTAAGTCAAGTGGCAGATCCTTGTCTTCCAGGAGCTTGCATTCTAGCAACCAAAAGGAGAAAAAAAAGAGAAAGAAAGAGACACATAGTCAGAGAAGAAGGAAACCAAGTAAATAAAATATTTACACATTGTGCTAACTCCTATAATAGACATGAACGAGGAAGTGAAATACAGAAAATCACAAGGAGGGCTAGTTTCAGCCAAGGTATTCAAGAAAGACCTTTTTTAAGCAGAACTGAAAGTGAGAACTGAAGGATAAGAAGCAGGTAGAAGTGAGTGCTGGGCAGTGCTACTGTAACAGGGAGTACTAAGAGCTATCTCTTATTGAGCACTCAGGATTTGCTGTGCACTGCTTGGAACATCTAATATTTAGTCCTTTGAGGAACTCGGTGACATTGAAACTGTTACTTTCATCATTGTCCATACAGATGAAAATGAATTTAGGCATAGAGAGCTTAAGTGATTCTTTTTCATGACTAATATTCTATTGTATCTGCAGATGATTTCAATGTATATATTGAAAATAGAATTCACAGAATTTGCTGATGAATTGGAAAAGTAATATGAAATAGGAGTCCATAATGTCTTGCAAGAGGACTCTAGCTGGAATAAGAGGGTAGAGTTTCCATTTATTGGAGTTGACAGGTAAAGGACTCTTTAGCTAACAAGAATTGAGACTTCTCTTCTTCAACCTTTGTCTAGTTTGAGACGTCTTTGAGACATCTAAAAACAGATGTCAAGTGGCAATTGTATATGCAAGTCCAGAGCTCATGAGAGCTCTGGACTGGAGCTGCAAAGTGAGATGTCATCAGTCTGTGTAAGGAATGCAAGGCCATGGAGGTTGCTGCAGTCTTCTAAGAAGAAAGGAGAGGAAGAAGAAAAGGTCCAGATGGGTTGTAGGAAGACTCTGATGTGGGCTGAGAAGAAGGGACCCAAAAGAAGACAGAAAATGTCCTACAGGTATGCAAAAACCAAGCTAGTGCCAGGAAAGAATGTTTAAGGAAGGAGGAGGTGAACAGTGCTGTCAATATTATTCATTCCAGTTTGAGGGAAATGCAAAGAAATGAGTATCTATTGGATTTGGCAACATTCTGTGGAGTGTTATGGTCAGAAGCAGATTCCAGGGTTGAAGAATGAGTGGGTGTAGTATAGACAATCCCTCCAGCTGAGAAAAATCATCAGTGTTTCTGGTGCAGATTTTTCCACAGCCGCTAAGCTCTAGAAACCATTTTTCCTAGTAATAAATGTAGATAGTTGATTCACATTGGAAAATGAAGAACATCAGCCAAATTGAAAACAACATCAATCTGGTTTCCATACAGTAATAACTGAGTTAGAAAAATTATTTAAGTTACCAAAAATCAAGAAAAGTTTGTTCTTTTGATCATTTTGACTGGTATGGTATCTGATATAGTACAAAAACAGGACACCTATCAGTCAAGCCTAGTCACGGTGTGCACAGGCATTCAATCATCCTACCAATGTTTATTTCCTACTGTGTTCTGGACATTGGAGTAGACATTAGAATTCAAAGATATAGAGGTGAACAGAAAATAAACCCTCCTCACAAGGAGCTAACAGTTTGGAGTGGGGAAAGAAAAAAAATCCATTATAGGAAATTTAATTTCATATCAGAATCATAATGTAAAATCAAATGCAGCAAAATAACAAGCTAAAAAATATGTTATGACATGCTTTTAATTTGATATTTGGGCCCATCCCTTGAGACTTTCAAAGCAGTTGTCAATCATTTGAAGTAGGACCATTTCTCTAGCTATTTTGAACAATGAAGTAAATTATGCTAACAGTATGCCCACTGTATTCTAAATAATTATAGTCTTTGGACAGAGGAATTACTCTATGCATAATTATGGCATTTTAGAACATAAATTTTCTTGATAGCTAAAAATATATGCATACAAATCTATATCTTTGCATACCCTGATTTACTTAAACTTCTGAAACAAAAAGAAATTAAAGCACATCAATAAATGAAAAAATTCTAACACTATTAAGTAGAATAGATTATTTTAAAAATATTATCCAATACCTATCGTCTTTATAAACTACAATTTCTTACACATTATCTGTACAATTTTTCAAATATGCATGTATTTATGATCTAAATAAGAATTTTAATAAATTAGGTTTCTTTTTAGAAAAATACAACTGTTCCAAAGCATTAGCAGCCATAGCTAAATTCTTCATCAATTACAAACCTGTTTTTTTCATCATTCATCTAAAATTACCCATCCTCTTCAGAAAAATGAACAAACAGCTTTAGCTGCCCACGTGGGAGGACAGTGTAGTAAAGAATTTGTGCATTTCTATGAAGTCAAATTTCAGAGAGCAATTTCTGAAAGGGTAATAAGACAATTGAAAACAACACAAATGCCCATCAACACAGAAACAGAAAAACAAATTATGTTATATCCACACTGAAAAATAATGATTAGCAGTAAAAGAAGCAGGCTATTGATACAGACCATATCTCTACTGATACATGGATGAAATCTCAACAACATTGTTTATTGTATGTTTCCATTTCCTAAAGTTCTAGATCAGCTAAAACTAAACACAGTGAAAAAAGTAAGTGGTTGCACCTGTTGGCACTGAGCAACCCAACAGAAAGCTTGTGAGGAAATTTCCCGGGGTGATTAAACACTATCTTTTACACAAGTGTGTGCAACTATCAAAATTCATCAAATTGGAACACTTAAGATCTATACATTTTATTGGATATAAATTACTCATAGATTGTTTTAAATAATAAAAAGTTACTTTTTTAGAAATCTAAAAAATAATGTTTGAGTTAGATTAATAAAAGGCAAAGTAGCCCATACTTATAAAAATTCCTCTTTAGAATCTGTACATAGTTATATCTTCTAAAATTCTCTTCTTAAATTTATTAATATTAGTCTTATAAAATAGAAAAGAGCAAAAATTACTAAGGATTTAATAAATATCACATGAAGTTTTAGTCTTTCTGTTGACAGAAGTGCTTAATATTCTTTTTCAAAGAGATCAACTGACAATTTGATATTTCTTTTAGGGATGCAAAATTCCCTTACTTGAAAAAAATCTTGCATTAACAATTTTGGAAATAATGAAGAGCCCTGTTTCTCATTTTGACTTTTTCAATTCTTTTCATGGAACACTTAACTCAATTAATGTTGTTGACATGCCATAGTCTCATTTTTAATGCCATGATGCAGTGATTGACCTCTTTTACTCCAGGGTGTTCTCTTATTAATCATGTTTGTATGGTGCATGTTGGCACAAGGCTCCGAATGATAGGGCCCTCGTGATTGACTGTTAATTAATTTATTTCACCAGAAACATTTCCTTAATACAGCAGGACATGGAATGTTGAAACAAACACTAGGATTTCATGTTTTGAGATTCAGATGTGCTGTGCTCACTACAATTAAATAATAGTGGGCAGTTCTTATTAAACCATCACATATTAGATATGGGATTAATACATGAAAGACATGAAGGAAGCTGGATGCCACTGTCAGATGTCCTATCTGAAAGGAGAGTTACAGGACAACATTATTTCCCATGAAAGTACCTCTCAAATTGGAGGCAGAGGGCCATCAGTAAGCAGTACCATTCACTTAAAGTATGTTCAAGTAGTTTACACATGTGTTTCTTTTTTTTCAAATTATGCATACAGTGTGGTATGTCCAGGAGGGTTATTATAATTTTTTTCATCTGCAAAGGCATTAGCACAGATTGACCTTTTGCCCCATACCAATTTGCTCATCCACTCACCAGGACAGCAAGTCAATTGCACAAGTTCCCTGATGGGAAGAGCAGACTTTAGCATGCCTGATATGTGCTGCTTAAGTTATAGGCTGCAGAGCTCTGAGAGAAAGCTGAAAAATGAAGTTTGAGCTCTATAAGAGATAAAAAGAAGGATCACTGTCATAGCCCAACTGACTTTGTAAATAATGCTGGACTCCTTAGGGGGGGATTTCTTGTTACTGTTGATTTACATTTTAAAAATCTCTAGAATTTGCTTGCTTCTGATGCTTTAACCTGAATCATAAATCCTACCCAATTATAACATCTGAAAAAATGACTGTTAGCTAAACAGTAGATTTTGTTACTGAGAATATGGTACTATATCTTTGTATTACTATCATTGTTTTCTCAACTTTGTTCGTTTAAAAATTGTTTTATTTTTTGGCAGGGAGGCGAAGACCTACTCTCCATGATATAGGCACTATTAATTCTACATAACACTGCTGATGAGTATGAAAACAAAAAGAAATTCATAGTTGCAATAAGAGGAAAGTAAAGCTGTAAACAAACATCTTTTTTTTTCTCAAACAGGATGTTTCTATCACCTTACTGAATTGGATTAAAAAACAAAAACAGTTCAACCTATCCTGTATTTCAGGTCTAGTTTATACACCACTGCTATATCAATATAATGTATTATGTTACATATTATTGTTTGCACATGGAACAGCAGTCTTACTAGTTGTAAAGCAATATGTCATTTCTATGGACAAGGTCAAGATCAATGACATGATGCAGAAAAAATAATTTTTCTAAATATCTGAAGGACTTTCTAAAAAACACTACAATAATACAGCAAGAAAAGAAACTTAAAGATGCCATCAACTATCTTCCAGGGATGAAGTTAAGTATGAGGAGAAAATAAATTTATTTCACAAAAGAAGAAAATCTTAGTATATGCCACCCACAAAGAGAATCTCTTCTGTTCCAAGGACCATGGATGACAATATATATACACAGAGAGAGAAGTTCTGGCTTTACCTTTGATAAACTCTGAAGAAACTTGAAAAGATAAAATATGCAACACTAAAAATTAAGAAAACTTGGGGAGGTATTTAGAATGGGAGAAATAGGATGGTATAAAGCAAGATTATGTGTCTTTTTTAGAGAAATATAGATGAAGTAAAAGACTGCTGTCTTTTCTTAAGTGGATATCATAGAAGTAATGAACCTTCAAGAAAACAGGAATATAAATTAGGACACAAAGAAGGCAAAGCAGGCAGGAAGGAGAGCAGAAATTATTAGATGAGGGAATAAGCATTCATTGTGAAAGTTTTGTGTGAATGCTAAAAAGGTTTATTTAAAGTTGAAAGTCTATGATTATTGAACCTACAAGTGATGATGGCAAAGAGCAGTGTGAGTTGAGAACTGAGTTGAGGAGCATCTGAATAGGTAAGGCAGAACCAAACACACAAGACGGATACATATGATTATAAATCTTCACAGAGCATTAGGAAATGTTTGTAGATTCTAAGCAGGAAGAAAAATCATAAGAACAAAGCTATAACTAAAGCTAGTTATAGTCACCTATCAGCTGTGTAGGCTCCCCCCATGGCTCAATGGTAAAGAATCCACCTACAATGCAGGAGCCTCAGGAGACATGGGTTCGATTCCTGGGTTGGGAAGATTCCCTGGCGGAGTGCATGGCAACCCACTTCAGTGTTCTTGCCTGGAGAATCCTATGAACAGAGGAGCCTGGCAGGCTACAGTCCATAGGGTCACAAATAGTTGGACACAACTGAAGTGACTTAGCATGCACGCATCAGCTGTGTACAAGACAGACTGTAGTGAGAGTGCATTGGAGGCACAGAGATCAGTTGTGAAGCTACTGCAGCAGTTGTCTGTGAAATAAGCACCTGGAATATTCTGGCTCAGTTCAAATTCATTGAGCACCAAGTATGACCTAAGCACTGCACTGAGCTCTGGGAGTGGAAGGATGGCAGGAATAGTGCTATGGAGGACCTCAGAATGAACAGTTCTCCTATAACTTCACGAGTACTGTAAGAATGTTGTGAATTTGTTGCTATGGAAGTAAGAGGAGAGGCACTTAGCTTAACCTATGTAGGGAAAGAAAGATCTCTAGCAAAGGTTATGTTTGAACTTAGTCTTGAAGGTTGAGTGAGAGTTACTAATGGCTAGAAGGAAGGGTCAGTTTGGAGGAGGAAAACTGCGATCTAGTAAGAGAACAAAGGCAGGCTTTTGAGTCACATTATGGTTCTTGGTATCAATTTAATAGGTGAAAGAATACCATTCTAATTGTAAGAGCATTATGGTCAGCTTTGTGTCTTAGAAGTAGCCTTCTATGCCATAAATGAGGCAAAGCGAGACCAGAAAGAAGAAGCCTAGTTAGGACTGATGAGGAAAGAGCTTTGACTTTTGCATCAACAGCAGTAGTGAAAAGGAAGAGACTCTAGAAATATTTGAGAGATGAAATGCAAAGGACTGTGGAATTGTCTGAATAGGAAAAGTAAAGAAGGAAATATTAGAATGATTACTGACTTTCTGTCTGTGACAGCTGGCTCAGGGGGTGTTGTGTCAGTAATTGTCATTCAGAATTTGAGAGGCTGATTCAAGAACAGGGTTCATCTGAGGTGCCTGTGAAACAAATCGATAAACAGAGCAGATTATAAATCTGAACATCAGTGTAGTGATCAAGACAATATATAAGTTTGGGAATCATAAGCACTTAAGCTATTAAGTCCCTGGGTCAGGAAGATCCCCTGAAGAAGGGAATGGCTACTAAATCCAGTATTCCGGCCTGGAGAATTTCATAAACAGAGGAGCCTCTCCAACTAGTCTAAAGAGTCACAAAGAGTCGGGTATGACTGAGCAAATTCATTTTGAAGTTATTATAAAATGATGAGTGAGAATGAGACTTCTAAGGATAACAATGTAACCTGAAGAGATCAGTGGGAAGAAGGCAGCATCAGCACTTAAGAAGAAAAAGGAAATCAGGAAGGAGAGAGAGATGAAACTGGGAAAGTTGCAGGAAGAAAATTGGTAGGAAGGGATTAGATAGAAGCCAAAGAAATAGAGAAGATCCAGGAGACTAGCAAAGAGAAATCTTGCTGCACATGATGTAAGGAAATAGTGACTGATGTGATTCAGAGGCAATCTTGAAAATTTCAGTTATAATTCCTCACAAGGACTTGCGTTCAGGGAGCTGGGACAAATATGCCAACACTGATAGAAAAAAAAAACATTTGAGGTAGATGAGCCTAAGAGACATATTAATGGTGTGAGTTTTTTGCCAGTCCTCATTTGCCAGCCTGCCGATCGATATGGGTCTACAAAACACTGTCTCATTTTCAACTCAATAGCATTAAAACTCAACTCAGTCCCTATGTTCAAGGGCTGTTAGACTCAATCAAGAAACTCTTAACAGTTGGTAGACTTCACAAATCAGAAGAAACAAGACAATTTCCACGAAGGCCTGTGATTCTTACAGTTGTTTCCTTTCCTCACTTTATAATGGTACCATTAGTTAGAATTCCAGACACTACGTAAAGGGAAATGATTCAGTCAGGCTGACATTTATAAGGTTAACCAAATGGCTGTGAAATATAGCAAATAACTGTAGTACCTGAAACAAGTTGGGGAAAAAAAAATGTAAAATACACCCACATTGTGTCCTAAAAAGCCAACAAGGAAGATTTTTCTCAACAGTGAGACAGATTTGGAGAAAGGTATTTATGCAGGCAATTCAATGCCTACTGAAGTGTGAGTTCTGATACCCCACCCCCTTCCCTGCCACGTGTAAGACATTTGAAAGCAAGAGGGAGCTTAAATCAGTGACAGTTTCAACATAAGCTCCCCCTCCTTCCGCTTTGCAGCATGAAAGCCACTCGGCCACACTTTCTCACATTGTGCAAAGGTGAGAGGATGAGGATATGTTTGAAAGAGTCCTACTGAAGGGGAATATGGGAGGCAGGAGAGTGCTGTACCACTGAAGATGCTGCCCTCAGCATCACCTTTCTCTTCAGCAAGTTTCAAATACAAGGGAAAGAAACTGCCACGTGTGCATGATTCACATGGGAACCTCCTGGTCACCTTATGTGGCTCATAAATTATTCTGAAGATATCTCTAGGGCATAGACCCTTTTTTCCCCTTTAAATCGCAGCTAGATCTCAAGATCCATAAAACTAAACAGATTCATGGAAAGTGAAAAAACACTGAATAAAACAAAAAGGGATACCCTCAAAATCAGTATGAAATTTAATCTGTGGCATGATATTTTTAAAACAAAAGAATAAAACAACTTTATATGGATCTTCTCTAGTTCTTTTGTGTCTGGCAATCAGGAAAACCAAGCATAAAAAGTGTTAAGTAGACTACACAAACCACTTTATTCTGCAGAGTTCAGGGGTGCACGATGTTCAGTCACTTGAAAATAATACTTTGTACCTCAATAGCATCTTTAGTTCAAGGGTCATGGGGTATTTACAAACATGAAATACTTCTACAAAACTCAGTGACTCTGCCAACACTGTAGACTGGCAATCTTCACAGAGATTTAGCAGCAGCATGCCCCACTGCATTGCAAGTTACTTGTGGAGGCAGAAATAAATTCCAAGACCTTCTGCTGCCTGCTCTCTGCTCAAAACATGATATGACATTTCTGCCCTCACTTTGAATCACTGGTTCTTCAAATATTAGGAGAAGATGCAGCCACAAAGATAAGAAATTTGTGAAAGGAAAATGTTGAAGCTGAAGACAAAAATACCACAACTATTAAACGATGACCAAACTCTTTCTATTCAAAATATGACTCAAGGGTTAGCGTGTCCTCAAATCCAAAATGTGAGACTTTTTCCCCTCGTTTATGCAGGAAACCCACTTTTTATCTCTGTCTTTCTCTTTCACCATGTCTCTCTTACATTTCAATTTTTAAAAAACTTCAAATTAATAATCCCTGGATAGTTCTTTTCCATAAACATAAAAAAGAAACTTCCAGGAAGTAAATGGCACCTAGCATGCCAGAATAAATGTCAGTAAGTCCATGTACCAGACTGTGTGTCTGCCTTCTTCCCAAAGAATTCTTTAGACCCTCACAACTCATACCTTACTTAATTTTAATGCTAAAGAGTCTGGCTATGGCTGTCCTGTTTGGAATCAGATTGGAAGCCACAAATTAGAAGGAAAGGAGGTAGATGACTAGTGTTAGGTAAACAAATTATGAGCAAACTTTTTTCTTTTTTTTGCAAAATACAAGACAATACATGAAGCAAGCTGGCATATTGGAAAGCATAACGGTTAACTGTATGTGTCAACTTGGCTAGGCTATGGTGCCTGGTTGTTCGGTCAAACGCCAGTCTACATGCTGCTGTGAAAGTGTTTTTTCAGATATGATTAACATCTAAAACCAGTAGACTTTGAGTGAAGCAGATTACCCTCTATAATCTGAGTTGCTGCTGCTGCTACTGCTAAGTCACTTCAGTCGTGTCCGACTCTGCGCGACCCCATAGATGGCAGCCCACCAGGCTCCCCCGTCCCGGGGATTCTCCAGGCAAGAACACTGGAGTGGGTTGCCATTTCCTTCTCCAATGCATGAAAGCGAAAAGTGAAAGTGAAGTCGCTCAGTCGTCTCCGACTTCTAGAGACCCCATGGACTGCAGCCTACCATGCTCCTCCATCCATGGGATTTTCCAGGCAAGAGTACTGGAGTGGGGTGCCATTGCCTTCTCCAATAATCTGAGTGGGCCTGTCCAATTGGTTGAAGGCCATAAGAGAAAACAGTGAGGTCCCCAGAGGAAAAGGGAATTCTACCTGAAGGGAGCCTTTGGACTGAAGCTGAAACAGTAGCTCTTCTTTGGGTCTCCTGCCAGACAGACTGCCCTGAAGATTTTGGACTTACCAGCCCCCACAATGACATTCTTAAAATAAAACTGTTTCTCTCTATATATTTATAGTTTCTATTGGAAATCATGACTAATAATACACAGAGGTCCACATGGCAAGGGCCTGAGCATAGTCCAACAACCACTGACAATTCAATGGTCTTAAAAAAACATTCACAGCACCATGCAGCTTTCACTGCTATTCATACCCACAACTTTTCAAGATCATCAACAAAAACTCTGTGCCTATTAAAAAATAACTGCCCCTCCCCCATCCTCATAGTCCCAGGTAACCTCTACTCTACTTTCTGTCTCTGTGAATTTGACTACTCTAGGTACCTTATGCAAGTCAAATCATATAATATCTGGGTGTAACATATTTCACCTAAGCAGTCCATCCAAACTGTAGTATGTATCAAAATCTTATTCCTTTCAAGGCTAAATAATATTCCACTGATCTGCACAAACGTTGTTTACCCACTCATTTGTTGATGAATGCTTGGGTCATTTTCAGCTTTTTGCTATTATGAATAACACTACTATGAAATGGGTATACAAATAATTATTTGGGTCTCTGCTTTCAATCATAGGAGTGGAATTGCTAGATCATATAATAGTTCTATGTTTAATCTTTTGAGAAACTGCCAAACTGTTTTCCACAGAGTTCCCAGACTTTTGAATTTCAGTAAATCAGGAAATAAACACACACACACATGAATCAATATAGGGTTGTTTTTAATTTTTCCAAAAGTAAAAACCTTAAAAAAAATCTATAAATAAAACTTTTCTCTCCCATTACAATGTAAAACAAAGAATTATAATCAAAGAGGTGGGTAAATATAATCTCAGAATATATTAAAACTTCTCTTTACTTTTCTTATATATATTTTTTTAACTTTTTTATTTTCTATATTTTGGTTTTGTTTTAGATCACTGAAAATTTTGTTAGGGACTGACACTGGGCCAAGGGGTGACATTTCTAAACCACTGATCTAACTGAACACAACTCATGTTTTAGATCAGTAAGCAGGGACCAGGAGAGACTGGAACTGGGACTATCACTTGTTGCAGGCTAATTTGGTATAGTTGCCTACTCCCTCCCCCAAGATCACAATTTCAACCAAACAGCCAGAGACATAGAATGCAAATAACTACAATAATAATATTAACAATAGGACCTGGATACCCAGTGGCTGCTAAAAGTGATTAAATTAGTTGGGAATTAGCATTGAGAATTGTTCTCTACTTAATCCTCTGAAACTGGCAGGCATTCGTCTTCAAAAACTATGCCAAACTATGAAATTTCTGTTGAGTCTTCCTCTTGTTCCTTTTGCATGGTTAGTCCCTTCCACCCACACTGTCAGCATGACCTTCAGTCACCTGGCCAGAGAAGTGCTACAGTGACACTCGCTCCCTTTGTCACCAGGCTTGTACCCCTGTCCTCTCCACTGCCACAACCCCACTCTGATGAAACTGTGGGTAATCCAGCCTTAGAAATTCACCAGCTCTTTCACACCTTTTGATTTGTTCTAACAATCTTAGACCAGAAACTTTCCCTCAAAGGATCAAAGGTGCTCAACATGTAAAATAATTTATTTTCATGCCTTTTCCAAAAGATGTATTGTTTTTCCCAGTTAAAATTACACAGATGTTGTACAACAGAAAGTAACACAGCATTGTAAATCAACTATACTCTAATAAAAAAATTGTTTAAATTAATTTACAGATCATTTAACACAGATATGATTTGAACACTCCTCTGTTCCTTACGTTTTAGATTTTAAATGTTATCTTAAGCCATAAACAGAAAATCTTAATAACTGGGAAGTTATAGCTAAAATCTACAAGTGCTTACCCCAAACTGCCCCTCCAAATCACCCAGGAAGTTTTCTATATTAAATAATCCAGGAATACACACCAGACCTCTGAGTGAGAATCTCTGAGGGAGTGGCTGGGGAACTTGAATATTATAAAAGAACTCCAAGGGATTTTGATGTACCAGAAGATATGGAAATCTGTAGTCTAACAAAGTGACCCAAAAAAGGTACATACAGAGATCTGCAAGAAATGACAGATGTAATGTACTATTAAATTGCTTCTCTTGGTTGGAAATACGATAAAATATCCCCCTGCAATTCCTAGTGTATACATAAATGGATTAAATTGGTTAATGAATTTATCTGATATGCCACCTTTGCAAAGTTTCCCATTGAGTGATTGATGGCTGAGTAGAACTGAATTCCTGAGGGGAAAATAGTGACTTACACAGACTTCAGAAAAAAAGACCATTGGTTAACTGTTTAAAGTCATTTATTAAAAGACTATGTCAGATGAGGTACTTTACTGGAGTCCAAATTTATGCCCGTGCTGAGTTGTTTCAGTCGTTTTCGACTCTGCAACCCTGTGGACTGTAGCATGCCAGGCTCCTTTGTCCATGGGATACTCCAGGAAAGAATAATGGAGTAGGTTGCCATTTCCTTCTCCAGGGGATCTTCCCCATCCAGGGATCAAACCTGCATCTCTTATGTATACCTGCACTGGCTGGCGGGTCCTTTACCACTAGCGTCACCTGAGTGTGTACACACACACACACACACACACACACACACACACACACACACACACACACAACCAATGAAGAGGTGTTGCTCCCATGAAGTGTGGAATATTGGCAACTGAGGGCACTGCAGAGCCAGTTCAATACCTCATGCAATTTTGGGGAGGCAGCTCTACATGGGTCTTGCACATTTTTGCATGTCTTCTGAGCAGAGGTATCAATGGCTTTTGCTCTGGACTATCGAGGATGCTTGTATAGTGAATACCCTTGGAAGTTTGTCTCCTGAACAAAATAATAAAGACAATATCTCTCCCTAAGGCAAAAGTTGGGCAGCTGTGCTTACCGCCCTTTGTTAAACTCAGGGTTCCTCAGCCGTGACACACCCCCACTGTGTTCAGAGCTTCCCCAGCCTTCACCCCTGTGGGACTGATGGACGAGGGAACCAATGCAAAGATGATGCTCAGGCCATCTGCTGTGCTGAGTGGTAAAGACCTGTGTCTCTAACAGGAGGCTGAGTCTTCTGCCAGCATCCATGAAGCTGTGGCAGGCTAACTTTTTAACTTGCAATTAAAGTCTCCGACTCTTCATAGTTCTTGACAGATTCTTGCATATCTAAGTTTTGCTTTATAACTGATAGCATATTTCTATGCCCTTCCTGCCATTTCTGGTTCCTGTTGCTGGCTTTCAATAAAGAATTCTCATTCTATCTCCATTTTAAAACAAGAATATTCTATACAACGTCAGAGCAGAAACTTCAAACAAAATGACTGAACTAGTTTTGACTGAATACAGGCATGTCCTATGGCAGTGGACTCTGCATCAGTAACTCTAAGAAAAACCCTAGTGCTGTTCTTTACTGCATAAAGTGAGATGGCTGGATTTTTTGGCTTTTGTATAACGTTTATGGTTCTCTGCTGAAGGTAGAGAGCCAAAGTTGTTTCATACAGGTTATATAGAATTCTCTATCCCCAGATACAGAGTGGTCATTTTATTTATTTTTTTTTTTTTTTTTTTTTTTTGCTCTCTTTTTTTTTTTTTTCATTTTATTTTATTTTATTTTATTTATTTTTTTTTCGTTATTACTTTACAATATTGTAGTAGTTTTTGCCATACATCGACATGAATCAGCCATGGATTCACATGTGCTCCCCCTCCCAAACCCTCCTCCTCCCACCTCCCTCCCCCTCCCATCCCTCAGTGTCATCCCAACGCTCCATCCCTGAGCATCCGTCCCATGCATAGAACATGGAATGGTGTTCTGCTTCACATATGACAATATACATGTTTCAATGTTATTGTCCCAGAACGTCCAACCCTCACCTTCTCCCTCAGAGTCCACAGGACTGTTCTATGCATCTGTGTCTCTTATTCTGTCTCACATATAGGGTTACCATTACCATCTTTCAAATTCCATATACATGCATTAGTATACTGTATTGGTGCTTTTCTTTCTGGCTCACTTCACTCTGTATAATGGGCTCCAGTTTCATCCATCTCAATAGAACGGATTCAAATGTATTCTTTTTAATGGCTGAGTAATATTCCATTGTGTATATGTACCACAGCTTCCTTATCCATTCGTCTGCCGATGGACATCTAGGTTGCTTCCATGTCCTGGCTATTGTAAACAGTGCTGCGATGAACATTGGGGTAAACACATGAAAAGATGCTCAACATCACTCATTATTAGAGAAATGCAAATCAAAACCACAATGAGGTACCATTACACACCAGTCAGAATGGCCGCTATCCAAAAGTCTACAAGCAATAAATGCTGGAGAGGGTGTGGAGAAAAGGGAACCCTCTTACACTGTTGGTGGGAATGCAAACTAGTACAGCCACTATGGAGAACAGTGTGGAGATTCCTTAAAAAACTGGGAACAGAGTGGTCATTTTAAATATAAAAGCTTTGACCAGTCCTTTACACCAGCAGCAGAACTAGGGTGGCTCTTTAAAGTATAAAGGGTATTAGGTAGCTAAGGGCTAGGTCGAAATATTTCAAGCTTAAAATAGCTCCACATGGGAGGTAAATCATCCTGGCAGCTTTGCTTCACAGAGATAAAATCCACAACCAGTTTTTCCCCCTTATTCTCCACATCATCTCAATGAAAAGCAAAGAAGCAAATATTATTTTCATGCTATAAAAACTGATTGACAAAGTAGTAATCTACTTGCTGTTTTATTTACCATTGGCTAAGCTAAAGTTTCCTTTGATCGTTTGTAACTATTGTTTCAGTAGTTTGAAAGCTACTCATTTTAATGCTAAAGGGGAAAAAATATTATATATAGCTTCCAAATCTTTAGTCTAGAGACCAGATGCAAAAACTGACAGGTGGGAGTTCTACCCGCCATCAAGAAATAAAGATTGTTTTCTCTTCACAAATCTACAGGGCATATTTTTCTAGAGCTAGAACTGAAAAATCCATAAAGAATAGATTGGTCAAAAGTTAATTTTGATCCCTTGGGGAATTGTTTAATTAACAGAACAATTCAGCATTCAACCCACAAGTATTTGCAGAGTGTGTGCACTGAGCCAGCACTGTTAGATGCAGGTGAATCAGTGAAGACTCAGGGCTGCCTGGTACCGAGGTGGTGAAGTTTAAGTTTACTAAAGCAGTTAGCCAGGCAGGTGATGGATATGCAGTGCATATTCCACAGGAAGAAATAGCAGTTTTCAAAAGTTATAAGCCTGGGAATCTAAATAGATGATAATGTTTGTTTTGAAAATGATGGAGAAATTTGACTTCAGGATTTACTGTATCAAGGGGAAGTCATACATTTAAAGTCTTACATATTTAGCTTATCAAGTTAGAGAATTGACTATGCATAATGCATAGCCAAAGATTGATTTTGATCCAATCACAATATCAGTGATGGGAGTATTAATAAACACATCTTTTTTTTTTTTTAAGACAGGTCATCTTGTGCTAAGTAGAAAATGTCAAAGATATTAACTGTATTTTTACTACACACATTCATTAGGTCTAGTGTGGATAAAAATGTATTTTTAACAGACTCTTAGCATGTTTTATATATAGGATTGTATAAACTTGTGTCTGAGACTCGTCAGTAAATCAATCAATCCCACAACTCCAGGAAGGTACCACACCAACATGTCAAATTATTGTTATTAAGTATATAAATTAGGATTTCAGTTGGATACAATATATTTATACAGATAATTTTGTGAATAAAAATAGTCCTAAATGACTTTTCTCCCATTTTAAAATATTCTGCTTGAACTAGTGAAGAACACCATGGATAGTCCAAGACTTATTGACTGATTCTGTGGGTGATAAATCTCTATTCAGAGATATATAAAGCCTTGATTCAGACAGAATATCTCACTAAAGCTCATGTCTGGGAATAACAGTGAGGAAGCTAAGGCTTGAAAGCTGACTTCCAACCTTCCTTCTCTTTGTCCATCTCCTTCTTTGTGCCCTTGTCAACTCAAGAACTAAAAATTCAAAGACAGGTCCTCCCACAGTACTATCACACAGTGTGCCCAGGCACCTAAGCATGCCATCCAGGCACTGCCCTTCATTCTGAACACACCCATCCTCAGCCTCTTTCACATAACACTGGTTATTCCTATGGAATGTAAATCACACCTCATGGTTTTGTCCTGGCATAAGACCTTAGAGGGTGAGACTTCAAACTCTGGCACAGCTCAGTCATTGGCTAAACGCTGCCCCAAAGGATATGAACTCCAAGGCATTCTATCTCCATGCTGGTTATAGGAGAATTGTGTTCCCCATCCAAAAAAAAAATCATATTTTTATTGAAGCCCTAGCCCCCAATGTGAAGATATTTGGTAAAGGGGCCTTTGCCACAGAATTAGGTTTGGATGAAGCCGTATGGGATCTTTATTACTGGATTAATAAAAAGAGACCAGAGAACTTGCTCTCCCCCACCGCCATCTTGCACCATGTGAGGATACAGGGAGAGAAGACAGACATCTACAAGCCAGGAAGAAAGTTCTCACCAGAAAACAACCATGCTAAGCCTTGATCTTGAACTTCTAGCCTCAAGAACTGTGAGCAAACAAATTCCATAAGTTCCATTCCATTGTTTCAGCCAGTCCGGCTGTGGTATTCTGTTAGGGCAGCATGAGTTGAGTAAAAGAGTACTACACACAGCAAAGTAGTGCCAGAACCGAAAAACAGCCACCTGGATGGAATTGCAGGTATAGGTCATGAGAAGCAAAAAACATGGAATCCGGGGCGGGAGGTGGGGATGAGAATAATAAGTAAAAAGCATCCAAAGCGATCTAGGCTGAACTCTGGTAGAGTCCTCCTCCAAGAGTTAAGAAGCAAGAGGAACTGGATGGGAAGCAAGGATTCTGACTGATTACCCACACACATTGTTTTGCTTTTCAGTGCAGCAGGGAGGCAGAGTAGCCACTACCTTGGCTTTAAGAAACAGTGAAATGGAGAGCCCACTGAATAGTGGTAATAGAAATCTAGAACATAATATAGTACAATGATTTCATACTTAACACAAGGTTGTAGCAGACTCTTCATAGCCTGGGCATTAGCCTAAATATCAAGATAATCAAAGCTCAGTCAAGTTAATACTTAACTGCAGTCAGGCTGGCTTTATTGAAGGCTGGGAACACGTCTCATGTTTAACAAGGGATGGAAACAGATAAAATGAGTCTCATCTTTCTATCACAGAGAACATAAAAATGATCTTGTGCTGAATATAGTTTTCCTCTCCAAAATCAATTTATTCAATTGAATCAATATCGCTTTCTTCACCCTTTCCTGATCTTAGAACTGACCTAAATGAACGTCATCTACTGGACCCCTTTGCCCTTTTCTTCTAGCTCTTTTTAGGCATTAGGAGGCACAGGTGGGCAATTTGAGGGCAGGATGAGTATAAGCCAGGCTATTGATCCATCCAGTCCTTTCTGCCAGGTGTTTATGAGTTAAGTGATGCCCGGTGGTGAAGGGCACCATTCATCCAAGACCACTCTCTCCATAAAGCTATACACTTGGGTTTAGGACTAGGGATGGGAAGGACCTTCTTCCTGATCAGCTTGGAGTATTTCAATCTCCTATTGATTCCTTTAAACTCTGCTGACACCTCTTGAAATTATCTTGAAATATCAAGTGTGTATCTGTGTACCAACTGACTAATAAAGACTATGATCAAAACTATGAAGAATCAAAAGAAAAGAATTTCATGGGCTGGACTTACTTGTTACATATCACTAACACATAGTATCTTTATAATAGTCCTGGAGGAGCCAAAATGGAAACAAGATCCCACTTTTAGGAGACTGGCAATTTTCTTGGGTTCCAAAATCACTGCAGATGGTGACTGCAGCCAAGAAGTTAAAAGACACTTTCTCCTTGGAAGAAAAGCTATGACCAACCTAGATAGCATATTAGAAAGCAGAGACATTACTTTGCTAACAAAGGTCCATCTAGTCAAAGCTATGGTTTTTCCAGTAGTTGTGTATGGCTGTGAGAGTTGGACCATAAAGGCTGAGTGCTGAAAAATTGATGCTTTTTAATTATGGTGTTGGAGAAGACTCTTGAGAGTCCATTGGACAGCAAGGAGATCCAACCAGTCAATCCTAAAGGAAATCAACCCTGAATATTCATTGGAGAGACTGATGCTGAGGCTAAAGCTCCAATACTTTGGCCAACTGAATTGAAGAGCCATCTCATTGGAAAAGACCCTGATGCTGGAAAAGATTGAAGGCAGGAGGAGAAGGGGGATGACATAGGATGAGATGGTTGGATGACATCGCTGACTCAATGGACATGAGTTTGAGCAAGCTCCAGGAGATGATGAGGCAAAGGGAGGCCTGGTGTGCTGCAGTCCAGGGGGTTGCAAAGAGTCAACCACAACTGAGCGACTGAACAACAATATATACATTAAAATCCCTAATAAGTCAAACTACATACTACTCCAAAATAATTTTCACTAGGAAGTCAATTCTGAGGATCATTGGACAATGTAGGCCACCAGCAAAGTGTGATGATCTCCAAACTTTCCATAACTATTATTTTCATTCACAAAATACTGTGGTTTATCTGATGCTGCCAAACTTCATGACACTTATGTACTTTTGATATCATTCAAATTCATTGCATGGTAAAGCACTTACTAAACTGGAATCAGAATCCAAAGTCAAAAATATTTTTGATATATAGGATTAAGCAGATTTCTATATTTTTTTACTCCTGTCAGACTTCTCAGAGCCTATGCTACACTATACTATGATTTGTGAATTTCCAGAAGGAGCTAAACTGCTATGCATAACTCTCTAAATACATTCGACCACAGAACATTTCATTGTTTTCTTAAAATACCTAATAGCATCTCTCTTGCAAAATAAGGATAAGGATTTGGCAGAATCCTATTTGAGAAATAGCACACCAGTGAGTAATGACTCTCAGTGGACACACCTCAGCCACTCCAGGGCCATCAGCAATCTGAGGGCAGAGACTGCTTCTCTGCTATCACCCTAAAGCCTGCTGTTCCTTCTATGTGAAGAAGTACCCCTGTGACTCTCCATCACAGTCTGTACTTATTCATTCTTAGCACTTGTCACTTTATTCAATATTAGTTGTATCTATTTCTCTTGCACACATCCCCCTGCTAGGCTTATGAAAACACCAAGTAGGAAGAGACTTCATTTGTCTTATACTCTGCTATACAGTGCGTGGCATTCTGTAAATATTCAGAAGAATGAAAGACTCTTGCAGAAGACATGGTCAATATTTTGTCAGTTGGGTACAATTCAACACACATATATATGTCAGCTGACTCACTCAAATCAAGAGACAGCCTGCTAGTCCCAGGATGAAAACGCTCTGCTTAATGTAGAGAAGGCTGCCAACTTGCACAATCACATTGATTAAGTTTTGCCTTTAGGTACTGACTGTATTTACAAACATAAATGCATTAATTATGCAATACAACCATGATATGACATACGATCTTTTTAGAGAAAGCAAAGCAATGAGTACTTATACAAGCTAAATATAATCACCGTTACTGTTTCCTCTATACACTGAATCATTATAGGTTGTGCATGCATGCTTCACATATATTGGTGACAGGATTGATGAAAAGGTGCCACATTCAAAGATATGAGGATTACAAATAGAGAAAAAGTACACATTAATATTAATTTTTCTTTTTAATAGGCCTCCATTGGATAATTTGGGGCTTCCTGTGGGGGTCAGTGGTAAAGAATCTGCCCACCAATGCAGGAGATGCGAATTTGATCCGTGAAGAAAGAAATGGTAGCCCACTCCAATATTCTTGCCTGGGAAATTCCATGGACAGAGAGGAGCTCTATGGCGGGTTCCAGACCATGAGGTCGTAAAAGAGTCAGACATGACTTAGAGACTAAACAACAGCAACTGAATAATTCTTTGTAAAGACATTCATAGTAACAGTTGATCTATTTTTGATGATGTAGCAGAAATAAGAAATGTTAGGTATATCACATATAATACAGTATGTACACTGCAATATTTCACAGAAAATGGCAGTCCTGGGGGCAAGTAGGTACTGATTGAACTGAGCAATATAGTGGGTCTCCTTTGTTAACTATCAATACCAACCATCTAACAAACCTATACATGCCAGAAAACATGGATTTAAAATGTGGCCCCTTACTAAACCAATTACTTTAATCAAGGTTCTGATTTGGTGCACTCAAAATGGAAGATTGGCCAGTGCAATTTCCGTTCAAAAAGAAATGTAGGTCAGTGTTAATGTGACATTTATCTGTAAAGACAGACTTACACATTGGACTTATAATGACACCATAAAATATATTCTGCCCAAACAGACATCAATATAAGAACGAAGCTTCTGAGAGTTTTTTTTTAATTCTATTGAATTATGATGCATTTTTCTCCTTTGCCTGAGTTTGTCAACTCTTAAAAATGGGTTATTTAATGTTTGATTCTTTACAAGTATAGTTAATATCAGGGAACTATACTTTGTAAACCCTAAAGATGTTGCTTCTATGTAAGTATTTCAGTGAAAATTATCAATGTTACCATGTCAAACATTTCATGTAGATATTGAAACTCTAAAAGATCAAATATCTCCACTGACCAAGTTAGTATCTTTAATTTTACTGGTTGAATGGTAATCTCAGAACTTCTCTTTGACAGCAGCAGGCAGACTCTTAACAGTAGTGAGTCACTTCTCGAGGAATGCCAGCCAAACCAAGGGGGCAACCTAGGAGCTCAGGGTATCAGTTATGGGCAACTGCTCTGGAGTATGGGCTTTGCCTTCATTTTTGGTCTCATCAGTGTCACTGGGGACAGTCCTTGAACACCTCAATGCTGCATTTCCATTTGAAACTGGGGGATCACTGTTAGCTAGGATTCCTGGCAGGTCTCCCCCACAGTCAATAGGTTTTCAGAAAGGTAAGAACCAGAAAGTGGTTCTTTCTGGAGGAATGGAGCACCTCATGCTGTTGGCCACAAAATTAATTAACCATTAGAGGAAAAGGAGAATGTACAAGAGGAATGCAATAGTTTATCTCCTAGTGACTTCCACTTCTTTGACTTGCACCACATTGTCAAGGCTATGGTTTTTCCAGTGGTCATGTATGGATGTGAGAGCTGGACTATAAAGAAAGCTGAGCGCCGCAGAATTGATGCTTTTGAACTGTGGTGTTGGAGAAGACTCTTGAGAGTCCCTTGGACTGCAAGGAGGTCCAACCAGTCCATCCTAAAGGAAATCAGTCCTGGGTGTTCATTGGAAGGACTGATGCTGAAGCTGAAACTCCAATATTTTGGCCACCTGATGCGAAGAGCTGACTCATTGGAAAAGACCCTGATGTTGGGAAAGATTGAGGACAGGAGGAGAAGGGGACAGCAGAGGATAAGATGGTTAGATGGCATCACTGACTCAATGAACATGAGTTTGGGTAAACTCTGGGAGTTGGTGATGGACAGGGAGGCCTGGCGTGCTGCGGTTCATGGGGTCGCAAAGAGTCGGACACGACTGAGCGACTGAACTGAACTGAACATTGAAGAAACAAACCAGGCTAAATGTATTTCCCCTGCCCAGATTTACATAGTCATGATTGAGACCCTCTGGACAATTTCCTCTCTAAATTAGCTTTTCAGAGATAGGTCCACTTAGTGCTAAAACTCTGCTCCAAAGACATACCTCTCCTACATCACTGAAGCTGAACTCTAATGTGATTATGCCTCTTGAACTTAAAAATCAAATTCATCAAAAAAAAAAAAAAACGTACTATTAGAATTGTGCAACTTAGGAAAAATAAGATTCATTATTAATTTTCAAAAATGATATCACTAAAATATAACGGGATACCTTATAAACTAAGTTACAGATGAGTAAGTCTTTGGAAAAATGTTTGTGTGTTAAAGAAACTTTTTCATATCTTAATCAATGGCTCAACAGCCCATGTGAGTTTCACCTTGGCTGATGCAGATTTTATAAATTCTGTTGAAATGAGAAATTCTGTATGTCAGATGCTATCATGTGTCCCCATTCATTTAAAATCCAATTTAATAAGGCTGTCGTCCACATGTATAGTTACAATTCGAATTACCTGTACAGGGTTATATATTCCTAATAAATTTTGACATCTAAAAATGGATTTCTTGATTACTTTAAGACATTTCAAAATAAAATTTTGTAGCCTGCTTCCTTTTCATATCGCTGAAACAAATGTGAATTATTTTACACACAGATCAAAAAGTGGGTCAAGTAGCAATAGGCATCTCTGATACTTAGCTAAGGATTCCAGATGCCTTGATTTTTTGACAGACTGTACTGTTGTATAGGATTTAGTTATTCTTGACCCCAGATATTTTCTTCACAGCCACTTACAAGCTACGGATTTTAAAAAACATTGTCCCAAGTGGAGATTCTCTTCCAAGAGCAATATTTCAAAGATCTCTGTATAGCTTTGCAAATGGCCATATTAATGGTTTAGCTTATAAGGAAAACAGAAATTCACAAGCCCCTGAAATCATGTCACTATTTTTCTAAAACTAAATATGATCCAAATCCTTATATAAACCAATATTAATTTGCTGCTTCACTGAAAACAAAATGCAGTACAATCATCTGCTGGAATCAATACATTTTGAGAAATTATGACTAATTTTTTAAAGAACTTGTTCAAAACCACTTTAGCCTTGTAGTAATATAAATTCTAAATAAAGACATGACAGTCATTACATTTATGATTAAGAGCTACAATTTCACAATCCTTTACCAAGCTACTATTATTTGTTATTTATGTATGCCCTGAAAACTTACAGTGACTCTTAGTAGCCACTCCAGAGGGACAACGCATCCCTATCTAGATTTGGATACTCATGGAATAGATTTTATTTTATTTTCCAAAACTAGGGGGTTCCACTTTTATGTAAAGAAAAAGTGGACCTTACATTTAGTTAAAATTTGTGGTTTCACTAGAAATTTCCAAAGAACTGAAGAAAATCAAGGTGCCAACACTTGGTGTTGATACAGGGTTATCCCTGCTCAGCACTAAGAGGAGAGAGAGCCATAGGGAAAACGTGACAGAAACAGTGCCACACAGTTAAAATGTTAATGCTGCCTTTCTCTCCACAACCTCCCAACACACGGAGGCTTATTCTCACTTTCTTTTGTATCATCTTTACTCATTTATGCTGCAGTAAATGCACCGTCTATCCCTTTGTCTTTTTATGCCTGTCAATTGTTTCTAAGCACCCCATAAATTTTCTTTAGGGCATCCCAGGTGGTGCTAGTGGTAAAGAACATGCCAGTCAAGGCAGGAAATGTAAGATACGTGGGTTCAGTCTCTGGGCTAGGAAGATCCCCTGAAGGATGGCATGGCAACCCACACCAGCATTCTTACCTGGAGAATCCCACAGACAGAGGACCCTGGTGGCCTACAGTCCATGGTGACTCAAATGGTAAAGAATCTGCCTGCAATGCAGGAGACCTTGGTTTGATCCCTGGGTCAGGAAGATCCCCTGGAGAATAGAAAGGCTACCTACTCCAGTATTCTTGCCTGGAGAATTCCATGGACAGAGGATGCTGGCAGGCTACACCCAGTGGGTCGCAACTGAGGGACTAACACTTTCACTTTTCAAACATTTTTTTGGCTCTAAGGAAAGCCTTCAAGATGAAAGAACTTACTGAACATAATCAGAAGGATTCTTGCTATTCAGAAATTTGGACTGTGAAGCAAAGGGATACTCAGCTTTGCTTTTAGCAATAATAATAACTAAGCATAGAGCTTCTTATAGGTCCATTGTGCTAAATTCCCTTTGAAACCTCCCAGCAATATAAAAGATATTCATTCATTCAAATAAATAAAGTCAAAGTACATTTAAAAGCAGAGTCATTACTTTGCCAACAAAAGTCTGTCTAGTTAAGGCTATGGTTTTTCCAGTGGTCATGTATGGATGTGAGAGTTGGACGATGAAGAAAGCTGAGCGCCAAAGAATTGATGCTTTTGAACTGTAGTGTTGGAGAAGACTCTTGAGAGTCCCTTGGACTGCAAGGAGATCCAATCAATCTATCCTAAAGGAGATCAGTCCTGGGTGTTCATTGGAAGGACTGATGTTGAAGCTGAAACTCCAATACTTTGGCCACCTCATGCGAAGAGTTGACTCATTGGAAAAGACACTAATGCTGGGAAGGATTGGGGGCAGGAGGAGAAGGGGACGACAGAGGATGAGATGGTTGGATGGCATCACTGACTCGATGGACATGGGTTTAGGTAAATTCTGGGAGTTGGTGATGGACAGGGAGGCCTGGCGTGCTACAGTTCATGGGGTTGCAAAGAGTCAGACACGACTGAGTGACTGAACTGAACTGAACTCCTAACTTAGCAGTATCATGCTAGATGCAGGAGATACTATGATCACAAAAAATACATGCCCACTGCCTTTATAGAGCTCATAGAGCAAAACAGTTTCTCACAAAAGGCAGCAGAGTTGTGATTTAAACTTACATCTTCTCTATTACTAGGATGCATGGACTTAACCATGCATCCCATTACAATATATACAAACCCTTTCTAGCTAAATAATTGATCAGATTATAATGCTTCAAGCCAAAGACTCTCATTTGTTCGAAGCCCTCCATTGGGCAGGTATGAATCTGCTCCTCCTGGTAACCTTGGGGAAAGCATTTATTCTTACAGAGACCCAATTTCCCAATTCTAAAATGATGTAGTATGATTAGGTGATCTTCAAGTCCCTTCCAGCTGCAGATTTTTAGATTTCTTGATGGAAATTGGTTCTACATAGCAGATGGACCCAGCAAGATTTTTAGCTTAAACAACCTATGAAATATAACCTGTCCATTTATAGCTAAGGATATGGATGAAGCAGAGTAATTTACAGGATAATGGGGTCAGTGAAAAAAAAGGAACTCATTCTGTGACCACGACTTTTTACTATAATACAATTCTTCCCTTCATACTAAGCTTGTAGTTTGATGACCATTGCCTGCTACCGTCTCAGAATCCCCTGATATTTTAAAGGTAGGGAAAGAGGGAAAGAGAATTAGGAAAGAAAGTAGTAGAGGATGTGATGAAAATAAATAAAATGGGCCAAGGAACCCACTTATTGAACCATAAAAGAAACAGAAGAATGGATAAAGGGAAAAGTAGGAACTGAAGAAAGTGTCACCGACACAAGAAGCCTTCTTCCTTAGTCCTTTACACTTTTGCAGGATTTCTGGGCAGAAGAGTATGTGGGAGGTTAGTGAGTGTTATGGAAAATAGACTGAATTCAGATAGACCTAGGTTCAGGACCAAGCTATTTGACCATGTAGTGTGTTTTACCAGAGCCTCCATTTCTTATCTAGAAAATGGAACAATAATACACATGTGAAGTTTCAATATTCAATATATAAAAAGATAATGACAATCAGAGGCATTCAAAGATTAGGTTCCTAGCTGACTTTAGCTTAGAAAAATGAATTAGTGAGAGTAAATCTTGTTCTTCAAATCCCTAGTAGTTAGTGGATAGAGTCAATCCATTGGAAAAAAGCAATTTCTTTCCCAGTCTGCACAGCCCCACTTCTTCCTTTCTGTTTCCTCTCATATGGAAAATCTGCCGCCACTGCAGAATACCCAGAATGCTAAAGGTACTGATCTAAACTTTGTACTGATACAGATTGTCTAAATAATGCACTACTATTGCTGTCTCACATATCTGCCTTTCTGTCTCTTGCATCTGTTTTGTTTTCTTCCTGAAGACTGAAAAAAAGACACGTAGGGCAAAAAATAATAATAATAATAATCCAACTGACTATGTGTTGGCACTGCCATTTTGGGGGAGATGTTTTAGAAAGTTACTAGAGGTCAACTGCTTTAATCAAATATCTTTATGGACTTGTTTATATCCATGAAGGCCAAGCCTTCTCTTACATAATAATTCAGTTATTCAAATAGTAACTTCTTGTGACACAGTACTTAGAAATCTCAGCCAAACATAATCAACCATGGGAAAGAAGAGACTCATGGATATATTCCAAAGACTAACCCCTGATAAAAATATTTTTCTGCATCTAAATTTTTACTGTAGCTTCTCTGGGCTTCCCTGTTGGCTTAATAGTAAAGAATCCGCCTGCCAATGCAGGAAACACAAGTTCGATTCCTGAGCTGGAAAGATTCCCTGGAGAAGGAAATGACAACCCACTTCATTATTCTCGCCTGGGAAATCTCATGGACAGAGGAGCCTAGCAGGCTAAAGTCCATGGGGTCACAAAGAATCGGACACAAATGAGTAAGACTAAACAACAACTCTGCACCACAGCCCTGTCCCCTCCAACAAACAAACAGGTGAGCCACTAGAAATATATACCATTCCAACCTCCAAACTGATGAACATACTTACATCTTCCTTTTCTTCCTTACCATGAAATAAATATTATGTCTTGATATAATGTGGATCCTTCCATCCACGATCTATATATCATAAACTTTTGTTGTCTTAGGCCCATGGCTTGGCCATTATAGCTTCCTCTCCAGTAGAGTCAACATCTTCCCCTACACTGACTCAATCCTGTCAGTCTCGCAACAATCATGACCTTCTTCCATCTTAAAAAACCCTGCCCATCTTCCCATTCAGCTACTTTCAGATACTGCTTTATGTCTTTCCTTTCCTTGGATTGTAGATGGTTGTCTTTTTCCTGTGTCTTCACATGGTCTCCCCTCTTTGCATGTCTGTATTTTAATCTCCTTTTTTTTTTTTTTTAATAAGGACACCAATCATATAGGACTAGAGTCCATTCTGAATGATTTCCTCTCACCTTAATAATCTTTCAAAGACTCCTGTCTCCAAATACACTCACATTCTGAGGTACTGGGCATCAGGACTTCATTGTACGCATTTTGTTGCTACTGCTGCTCAGTCACTTCAATCGTAGCTCACCAGGCTACTCTGTCCATAGGATTCTCCAGGCAAGAAGACTGGAGTGGGTTGTCATGCCCTTTTCCACCAGATCTTCCCAACCCAGGGATCAAATTCATGGCTTATGCACTGTAGGTGGATTCTTTACTGCTGAACCACCTGAGAAGCCCTGTATGTATTTTAAGGGCACACAATTCAGCTTATAAGAACACTGTTTTTAGATTCGGGGAATCTTCTACATTGTGAATCTTTTCCTACAACCATTGAAGCCAAATTCTGAGATTTCCTTGCATCTAGCTTAAGTTCACAACACAGTGACACACAGAATGAGGGCTCTGAGCATTGCACTCTGGGAAAAACAAGGCAAATCCATCTTGTTTCCAGGGGCAGCAGTACAAGATTTTAGCTTTATACTTGGTGCCCAGCCAAGGTATCAGTGCTTTCTCACCTTGAAAGGGTCTATGGTACAATTTCAGGCATTGTTTCTGGAGAGGAAGCCTCAGAGAACCTGTGAGTTACCATATAACTTTTTAAAATTTTCACCTAAATTAAGAACATTTCTGTTGTTTGCAATTAAGAATCCAATTGTTACCCTGAATTCCAGAGTGACCTATATAAGCCTTAACCTGGTTGAGGTATTATTACAAAAGAGATTAATCAGAACCTATCAATTACCAATGTTAACTTTTCAAAACTATCTTTATTCCTGCTTTCAGTAATTAAAAAAAAAAAAGGTAAACCTTATCAAGTGAGTCTTTCACCTAGTTTTTCTGACTCATTCTCATTCACTGTTAATAAATCTAGCATGTTATTACCAGGTAGATTTGTTTAAAATACATTCTTTGTAACTAACCCACTATTCACCCCAGAACTTTCAAAATCTATCCACTGCTTACAGGATAACATTCAAATGCCTCCTTTGTGTCATTGAAGTTTTCCAAAACAACTTAATTTCTATCTTTCATTATAAATCTTCTCCTACTTCTAGGAAAATAAAGTGGAAAAAATCAAAATTCACAGTGCATATGGCATTTTGAAAAAATCTGTTAATAAACATTGTTTCTGACCACACATACAACTCTGTGAGCTTATTAACCCCACTTGTACACATATGAGAAATATGAGACTAAGGAAGTTAATTAAGTGCCCTAAGGTGACACAGATAATGAATAATAGTACTGGGTTTTCATATCAAGTCTCCTTAGCCTGCTCTCCCCGTGATTGTCTCCACTGCTTCCCATACATTTTCCAGCCTCTCAGCTTTTTCTTATGTTGTGCTGTGGCCTGGAGTATTCAACCAATCTCTCCTTTGTCTACCCAGATCTTACTAATTCAGAGTCCAGCCCAAACCTCCAGTCTCTGAAGTTTCTTTGATGTCTCCAGTTGATTTTTCTCCTCAGAACTAGTGTAGTATTCATTATCTATACCACTCTCTTTGATGTTTTAACACGTTATCTCATACTAACCACTTTATATGCATCTGCTTTTCATCCTGTTTATGAAAATCTAAACTTTTAAGTATAAGATCATGATATTCTGCACATCCTTAAGTATTCTGCATGATTTTACGCACAGAAGACTGTTACTAAACAAACAGCCTCCATTCTTGAACCATGGAAAAGGATATTAAAATTATGTTTTACATTAACGTTGATCTTCAGGTAAGCATAGGTCCCAGTTGCTTGAGTAAGTAAGCATTTCCTTGATATTAATTTCTTTAGAAAAGAGAAACAAATGTCATACATTTTTAGTCACTTATTTTTAATTTGTAGGGGCAATTATATTCTCAAAAGTATTTTCAGTAATTCCCATCAAATAGATAGCAACTCTAATTTCACGGGAAAGCTGGATGATTTTGGTTTGACTGAAAAGGCAAGCTATGATCAAGTGGTGGAAGGTAATGTACCACAGTTTACAGCAAATCACTTAAATTTTTTGGAAAGCAAATCTTACTGCCTTTGCATCATAACCCACTGAAAGCAATAGACTTGTACAAAAATTTGAGCAGATTTTCCAAGAGGCTTTTAAGGCCAAACGAAAGTATAGGCTCACTAGAAATATTTTTGTTTGTTTGTTTCCTGCTAACTTATAGAATACAACCATATGGAACAAAGCATTCAAGTTCTGTAATTAACAGCACACATCAGAAGACATAAGAAATAAGATATACAGAGATATGCTAGTGCATGACCACATCAAATTTGCTTTTTCAAGTTTAAATGACCATATTAAATGGTTCAATTACTATCCTCATTTGTGTAGAATTCCAAGCTCCATTTTATCCTTTGTGTGTGAATAAATTACAAAATATGACTATGGTAACTATAATTGCTTTTATCCTCAGTAACCTGAGTATCCTTCCCATCACTTAAATAAAATTCTAAATTTGGGGTTTATAAATATCAGCAAATATTAAAAATTATTTTCCACCTTCACACAAGGCTGTTGAAACTAAATATCTCAATTGCACCAAAACCCAATGTTTACTTTAACTGTACATCACAGAGCCCCTTAAAAAAGAGTCAGTAATATTCACTCTGACTGCCCTGTAATTATAGAATCGTTGCCTATAAATGGAGGCTTGGAAATTTCAAAAGATCTTCTTATTTACAGCATAGCCCTTGTCCATTTAAATATCTGTCTGGTATCTTTCTGTGTCTAATTGATGTTAGTAGATTGTCTGTGAGAGACAAGTCATACATCCTGGAGAGGCTTTGTAAATAATCTGGTCCACAGCTAACTACAGTAGGATAGGACATAAAGATGAAAAGCTGAAAAGGCTAAATTAATTATGCCCCAATTAGGTTATACTACCATATAGAATCTAGCCATTATTAGAAGCCTAGGGCTTTCAGGAGAAATCATATAGTAATCTAAGTAAGAACTCTTAGAATAATGACCATTCAAGTTATATTTTTATTGCTTATGTTCTATCACAGGACGAGACTAATATAAGTTGGTAAAGCTGTAAATATGTACAGATGACAGGGTTGAGTAATTAGGAAATGCTCCTCAAAGGACCATAGCATATTCTTCATCATTCTTTCCTTCAACCTGGACATGCAAAATCCAGGGTCCAAACAAAAGGAGCAAAAGAAGAGAATGGATGAGCGAGATAAGGTTTGATGACACACATAAGATATCTAGGGCTTCCTTGGTGGCTTACATGGTAAAGAATCTGCCTGCAATGCAGGAGACCCGGGTTTAATCCTTGAGTCTGGAAGATCTCCTAGAGAAGGGCATGGCAACTCACTCCAGTATCCTTGCCAGGAGAATTCCATGAATAGAGGAACCTGGCAGGCTATAGTCCATGGGGTCACAAAGAGTCAGACGCGGACTGAACAGCTAACACACACACAAGATGTCTAAGTCCTCGCTCACCTAGTATATCTTACAAGGTTACATGCAGTAATTCCACTTATTAGAAAGACAGTATTATAACTATTCATTTTGCAACAAAAGCCACTTGAGGGCCACTCTGTGCCAACGTTCTGCTGCTGCTACTGCTGCTAAGTCGCTTCAGTCGTGTCCGACTCTGTGCGACCCCATAGACGGCAGCCCACCAGGCTCTGCCGTCCCTGGGATTCTCCAGGCAAGAATATTGGAGTGGGTTGCCATTTCCTTCTCCAGTGCATGAAAGTGAAAAGTGAAAGTGAAGTCGCTCAGTCATGTCCAACTGTTAGCGACCCCATGGACTGTAGCCTACCAGGCTCCTCCGTCCATGGGATTCTCCAGGCAAGAGTACTGGAGTGGGGTGCCATTGCCTTCTCCAAAACAACATTCTAGGCACTGAGTATTCAGTGCTGTGGCCATAAACAGCCAATGAGAGGTTACAGCCCAGCAGAGAAAGCATTCAATAAGCAAACTGTTTCACAGATTTTCAACTGATAATACTTGTGCTCAGTGGCTGCAAAAGGTAAGTAGAAAGTTTTACATAGCCATACACCAGTAGTCAGAAAAATTTTCCAAAGTAATAATAATATTGCCTTATTAAATTTCACTGGTAAGTATTAACAGGCTTCCCTGGTGGCTCAGACAGTAAAGAATCCGCCTGCCATGCGGGAGACCTGGGTTCGATTCCTGGGTTGGGAAGATCCCCTGAAGGAGGGCATGACAATCCACTCCAGTATTCTTGCCTGGAGAATCCCCACGGACAGAGGAGCCTGATGGGCTATAGTCTATGGGGTCACAAAGAGTCGGACACAACGGAGCGACTAAGCACAGTAAGTATTAATAGTAATATTTAAGATGAGGTCTGACAAATAATTAAAATTTAGCTTATATATGTATTTGAGGTTTTTTATTGTTTTGTTTGATTTTAAACACGAGAGAGCCTCAAGTTTATCTAAAAGCTCTTTGGAAGGACCTATTAAACAATAAGAGATTAAAGATAAGAGAACGAGAAGGGCTAACAGATGGTATAAGTTTTCTGTGAAGTTTGGAGGGAAGAGGAGGGACTGACCTAGCTCGGAGAAGAGGCAGTTCCTCTTAGAGTTTGCGCACAATAATATAGAATTTGAATTTAACTATTACCGTTTATTCATATATTGATTATTAATGCTTGATATGATTTTTAATGATGTTAAGGCTTTGTGTTTCACACGTGAGAACCATATGTACATGAAAGTGAAAGTGAAAATCGCTCAGTCGTGTCCGACTCTTTGCAACCCTAAGGACTATACAGCCCATGGAATTCTCCAGGCCAGAATACTGAATTGGGTAGCCTTTCCCTTCTCCAGGGGATCTTCCCAACCCAGGAATTGAACCCAGGTCTCCTGCATTGCAGGCAGATTCTTTACCAACTGAGCTATCAGGGAAGCCCCTACGTATATGATGCCATCTGCAAACATCTCTGGATATCTATTCTACTGCAAAGTCTTGAATACACTTTTCTTGATACTATTCTTTCACATCAGACCCATCTTCAAAGTTTATAAAATTATTCCTTATGTGTAGTAAGTATTCCACTCAGTCGTTTCTGCTAATATGTACAAACTTGAGCCCTGACTGTGGCCCTCTATCGTTTTTCTTAGCTAATCTCCACATATTAAGATTATTTTATGTTTTAGTTGTTTTTGGTATATGATTGATATATTATAAATTTCATACATTTAATGTATACACCTTAATGAGTTGGACATAAGCATATACCCATGATACTATTAATATCATTACAACCAAGGGCTTAAACATGTCTATCACCTCCAAAAATTTACTTCTGCTCTTTTGGGGGAATTATTGTTTTATTTTGTTTTTTGCTTGCTTTTTTCTTTCTTAAAGAAGACTTAAAATGAAATCTATCCCTTAACATATTTTGAAGTGCACAATATCATATCCAGTTTTTTAGGAGTGTCTATGCAGTATTTTGGAGTTCTCTTTGTTGATGTTTCAACAGCTAGCTTTCATACATATTACATATGTAGCTAATACAACTAAGATAGGTCAAAACTTCTTTGCTTTATACCATTCCAATAAAGCATCTTTTTAGTGCACAGCCTAAGATCTGCTTTATTCACAAAGCCCAAGTACTTCAATTCACGCTGGCATCTCTTCTTGTGAATTCATCTTTACATTCTGTTCAGAAAATTTTAAATTTTTACTGTGAATTGTCTTACATGGTTCACTACTTCTCCACGCATGTAAATGTCAACTCTAAAATAATTTAGTTTGTTCTTTCTTTTTTTTTTTAATGGCTTTGGTTTCTCCCACAATGCCTCATACAATTTGGGGCACAAAATAGATGCTACATAGATATATTTTGTTTTGACTGCATGACATTCCTCTAATGCTGATGGACTGGTCAAAATCCTCGATGTTACTGCTGCTATCTAGATATTAAATGAGATTTATAAGTGAAGTTAATAAAAGCTCTCAAGGAAATAAGGGCAACTTTTGTTGGAGAGCCAAGTTTCTGAGTTGCACAATCATATTGAGGTTGACCATCACTGAGAAGGTCTTTAGGTTGTCTGCATGTGATTTGAAGTCACATTTAATACCACTCTGGATGCATCCCCTGCAAGCATATACTGGATTTATAGATTTGTTTTCATCTTTTATCAGAGCATTGTTTTATGTCATACTGCTGAAATGGCAGAATGGTAATGGTTTTCTCCTCTGTATAGTTAATGGAAATTTTTTACTGCTTTTAGATTCTTTCATAACTACATTTTCTCCAGGCCTAAGTCCACTTGACTGTCCTCAGTCTGAAAAATGATCTGTAATCTCTTGTGAGTCTGTTTGGGAGCAATTCTAGATGACTGACTCAGGATCTTTTCAATGATACCAATAGCATATTGAGGCATAAGAGGTTTGCTAAGGCTTTGAAGTGGAGCAGAACAAGAATTGTTCTTGTCCATTGTTGCATTCTTATCTAAGCTAAGGAATAGGTATATAATCAATCTAAACATAACTGCACAGTTTATTTCACTTGATTTTAATCAAAAATGGATCAGTGGAAAACAATAAAAGCTAACACGGCCTGCTACAAATTTAGGAAATTTTCTTAGAAACTCGGTGATATTCTTAAGACAACCAAAGCTACTTCTCAATAATACTTTCAGGTGAAGTGTTTTTATGAAGCTGATTTAACCACGTCATTATCATTGAGAGATGTATATTGAGAACCCATAACATTAGATTATACTCAAAATTTTGAAATAGTTCTTGTTCTCATAGTAATTATAGTCTACTTGTAGAATAAAGTCCTTGAAACTTTATTTCTCATTAGTATTTCTTTTAAAGAAAACATTATCCAAATGAGAAAAAGGCTTAATGTGGAGACTGCACAGCTAATAGCATCATCTACTAGAATCTTTGATTAACAGAGCAATGAATCTACACAGAGCACAACAATTTGAGTCTCTGCCTTTCTTTCCAAAATTGATAGTGAATGCCCCTTAGTATTTACCCAAATAAAAAAAAGTTTAAAACTCATGTTCACACAAAAACCTACACACAGATTTTTATAACAGCTTTAACCACAATTTTGAAATTTTACAGCAACTAAGATGTCCTTAAGTAAGACATGGATAAATAAACCATGGTGCATCTATACAATGAAATATTATTTAATGCTGTAAAGAAGCAAACTATCAACTCATGAAAATACATAGAGAAAATTTGAATGTATATTACTAAGTTAAAAAAAACAGTCTGAATGAGTATGTACTATATAAATCCAGCTATATGACATTGTAGAAAAGACAGAAAGACCATAGACAGTCAAAAGATCCAGTTTCCAGGGATAAAGGGGAGACGGTGGAGCACAGATAAGTTTTAGGGCAGTAAAAATACTCTATATGATGCTAGAATGGTGGATATATGTCACCATACAATTGCCCAAATCCATAGAATATACAACACTAAGAATGAACTCTAAGGTAAGCTATGGACTTTGGGTAATTATGATGTGTCAACATAGGTTTATTAACTGTAACAAGTGCATCATTATAATTATAGTTGGGAATGTTAATAATGGGGGAGGCTATGTATATGCAAGTGTAGGGTGTAAATAAGAGATCTCTGTACCTTCCTCTCAATTTTACTGTGAACTTAAAACTGTTTAAACAATTTTTAATTTAATTTAAAACTAAAATAAAAGTGATTCTCAAAGTTTAAACCTTTTCTTTTCTTTGTACATGAAAATAAGCTTTCACAGGCATGGCATCAATCTCTACTTGACCTTCTTAAGAGTCTCAGCAAGAAAGTTTTATGTCATTCTTTCATAGTCCCTCAAAAAGAAGTCAATACAGAGCTTAATTAAAAGAAACAACAGTAGTAATCTTCAGAAGGATCAACATAACATTTTCAAAGAGATTTTATTGAAGTTCTGAAAACCAAAAACAAAAAAAGATGCTCTTTATAAGGTGAGTTTTACTGTTGTATCAAAACTTAAATTCAGTTTTTGTCTTGTAAAGCATGATGACAACATAAAATCAGTTTCTAAGCCAACTACGAGATAAAATTATTAAAGTCAACAATAGGACTCTAGACTCAATATTCTTTGATGCTCTTAAAGTTCATGTCATGCCAACAGCAGAAATTTCAGTAAAGAAAAACAGTACTCATTCTTAGCTAACAAAAGAACTATTCTAGCAAATATAACTAGAACAACATGTCCTATCCTACTCAGCAGCAAACAAGTGCTTACTAAGAATGATTATGCTTTTGTTATTTGCAAGTAACTGTTCCATGATAATATCAGTACTTCAGAGAAAGATTTGTTTACCAAAGTCTATACAGATCAAAATAATGGTATTACAAAATATCTTCTCAAACAACTACCCAATAAGGGTCTTCTGCTTAAAGAAGGAAAATGTAACATTTTCTATGTGGCATTTCAGTTTAGCTCAGTTCAGTTCAGTAGCTTAGTTGTGTCTGACTCTTTGAGACCACATGAATTGCAGCACGCTAGGCCTCCCTGTCCATCACCAACTCCAGTAGTCTACCCAAGCCCATGCCCATCGAGTCAGTGATGCCATCCAACCATCTCATCCTCTGTCGTCCCCTTCTCCTTCTGCCCCCAATCCTTCCCAGCATTAGGGTCTTTTCCAATGAGTCAACTCTTCGCAGGAGGTGGCCAAAGTATTGGAGTTTCAGCTTCAACATCAGTCCTTCCAATGAACACCCAGGATTGATCTTCTTTAGATTGGATCTCCTTGCAGTCCAAGGGACTCTCAAGAGTCTTCTCCAACACTACAGTTCAGAAGCATCAATTCTTCGGCATTCAGCTTTCTTCACCGTCCAATTCTCAAATCCATACATGACCACTGGAAAAACCACAGCCTTGACTAGACGGACCTTTGTTGGCAAAGTATTATCTCTGCTTTTAAATATGCTATCTAGGTTGGTCATAACTTGCCTTCAAAGGAGTAAGTGTCTTTTAATTTCATGGCTGCAATCACCATATGCAATGATTTTGGAGCCCCAAAAAATAAAGTCTGACACTGTTTCCACTGTTTCCCCATCTATTTCCCATGAAGTGATGGGACCAGATGCCATGATCTTAGTTTTCTGAATGTTGAGCTGTAAGCCAACTTTTTCACTCTCCTCTTTCACGTTCATCAAGAGGCTTGTTAGTTCTTCTTCACTTTCTGCCATAAGGGTGGTGTCATCCGCATATCTAAGGTTCTTGATATTTCTCCCGGCAATCTTGATTCCAGCTTGTGCTTCCTCCAGCCCAGCGTTTCTCATGATGTACTCTGCATATAAGTTAAATAAGCAGGGTGACAATATACAGCCTCGATGCGCCCCTTTTCCTATTTGGAACCAATCTGTTGTTCCATGTCCAGTTCTAACTGTTGCTTCCCTGCCTGCATACAGGTTTATCAAGAGGCAGGTCAGGTGGTCTGGTATTCTCATCTCTTTAAGAATTTTCCACAGTTTATTGTGATCCACACAGTCAAAGGCTTTGGCATAGGCAATAAAGCAGAAATAGATGTTTTTCTGGAACTCTGTTGCTTTTTCGATGATCCAGAGGATGGTGGCAATTTGATCTCTGGTTCCTCTGCCTTTTCTAAAACCAGCTTGAACATCTGGAAGTTCACGGTTCACATATTGCTGAAGCCTGGCTTGGAGAATTTTGAGCATTTCTTTACTTGCGTGTGAGATGAGTGCAATTGTGCAGTAGTTCAATCATTCTTTGGCACTGCCTTTTTTTGGGATTGGAATGAAAACTGACCTTTTCCAGTCCTGTGGCCACTGCTGAGTTTTCCAAATTTGCTGGCATATTGAGTGCAGCACTTTCACAGCATCATCTTTCAGGATTTGAAATAGCTCAACTGGAATTCCATCACCTCCACTAGCTTTGTTCATAGTGATGCTTTCTAAGGCCCGCTAGACTTCACATTCCAGGATGTCTGGCTCTGGGTGAGTGATCACATCATCTTGATTATCTGGGTCGTGAAGATCTTTTTTGTACAGTTCTTCTGTGTATTCTTGCCACCTCTTCTTAATATCTTCTGCTTCTGTTAGGTCCATACCATTTCTGTCCTTTATCGAGCCTATCTTTGCATGAAATGTTCCCTTGGTATCTCTAATTTTCTTGAAGAGATCTCTAGTCTTTCCCATTCTTTTGTTTTCTGCTATCTCTTTGCACTGATAACTAAGGAAGGCTTTCTTATCTCTCCTTGCTATTCTTTGGAACTCTGCATTCAGATGGGAATATCTTTCCTTTTCTCTTTTGCTTTTCACTTCTCTTCTTTTCTCAGCTATCTGTAAGGCCTCCTCAGACAGCAGTTTTGCTTTTTTGCATTTCTTTTCCACAGGGATGGTCTTAATCCCTGTCTCCTGTACAATGTCACGAACCTCCATCTATAGTTCATCAGGCACTCTGTCTATCAGATCTAGTCCCTTAAATCTATTTGCCACTTCCACTGTATAATCATAAGGGATTTGATTTAGGTCATACCTGAATGGTCTAATGCATTTGGGTTTCCTCAATTAGGAATGACCAACATCATCTCCAAAAACATTTTTGTATTCAGGTTTTTTTTACAGAGGTACAACTGTCTACACCTGTATATGTATGTTGCTATCGATGTTTAGTCTGTGGTATGAATGGGAACATTGAAACAGCAGTCCTTGACACTCTGTTTCATTAACCTTGCAGAGTGCTGTGCCATGCCACGCTCAGATGGACTGTTTAAAAACTGCTGCTTGATGATGTTGATGATGATGATAATGATGATGATGATGACAATGACCACTGGTAGGTTAGTTGGGGACCTTCTGCTGTCCCCTAAATATGATTTCCTCCAGTTGGTCAATAATTTGCCTTGCCCTACTAATGGTAAAGGACAATTAAAGTGTATACTAAATATTTTAATACTTTAAAAAATATTAGCCTTTGCAAAGCTGATGAAGTTAAATTATTACTATGGTTAAAGAAGCTTACATAGGTTACTATTTACAAAAGAAAAGGCATTTGTGGTCTGGAAAATATTTTTAAAAAACAGAAGCAGCATTTTTGTTCCAAAAGAACATTTTAAAAACATAAAATATATACAGCAAAAATTCATTTTTATTCCTCCTCAAT